>JAECXO010000001.1:11037916-12302500 GCA_018152825.1 Scaptomyza hsui
AATTTGTACATTGTGACATTTATCTATTAGATACAAAGTATAGAGGTAATAATGATAATCATACTCAAACCATTAGCTCTATGATCTATAGGCATTCAAATTATTTTTTGTTTGTTGTAACTTTGTGGCTAGCGTGTTAGCTTTGACGACCTCCAAAGATTGCGTGCTGAGTAAAAAAAAAAAAAAAAAAATCCATAAAGTTAGGAGTTAATATATGTACATATTGTAGTTTAGCTACACTAATACTACTACAGTGTGTAATAGTATCTATTTATTTGTTGCTTTATGCATTGCCATCTTTTTATGGCTCTGAAAATTTACGCGAATCGCCTTTTTGTTGCTTTTTGACCTCAATGGGTATTTTGCGTGCTTGTGAAAATCTTTACAGACATCTTTAACAGTGTTGTAAGTGGTAAATAGTGTGTGTTTACAGGGTATTTGTAAGCCAACATTAATGCCCATTAGCTATAACCTAAAACAAACCTTAGTATTGTCACGTACCTAAAACATTAAAAACATTAGCATAACCATAAACACATACAGATCCCAATATTTCCATGTGACTGGCAATTAAGTCTTCCTCTTGTTGCCTAGGGACAGGAAGCCATTGAGGCCCTGAGTTTTGCATGACAGCAAGGCAGCTGAATGAAATTATCTGTGTGAGACCACAGCGAGATAATATTGAAAATCGTCCATACTATTAATTTGGGTCATAGTTATTGCGGCAACGTTATCTATTTCAATGCATTTTCATTGCAAACAAACATTTTGCTTTATACTTGTCGCTCACTCTCACAAGCTGCTTGCTATGGCTTTTGTGCGTGCGTTCGTCATGGCTTTTTTCATGACTCTGTTCGTTTTTCGGGATAGCCGTCGTCTTTTCACACACACGCCCAGCTGATTAGGTTAGCTTGGTAACGAAATGTCCACTTGACAACTACAAAGTGTAAAAAACCTCATCTTATCGCATGGCATAGTCGCCAGCCCGGCAACCAAATGCGTCCACGCGTCCCATGCTGGAACGTCAGAAAACGGAGTTTAGACTGAAAATCAATCTTGAGATAAAGAAAAGAAAATCTCAGATTTTAAGAACTTTGACAACTCGTTATTGACTGTCTTGCCAAACTCGCTAATTTGTGTAACTAACATCGAATTAGATACTAGATACAAACGACAAAACAAATAAAATACAATTAGATAATGTCAAAAGCATTTGCATGCACATTTTCATTTCATTTCACGCCACAGGGCACAATAAACTTAAACTAAACTAAACTATGCTAAAAAAAAAATAGCAACAACAACAATGTATATTGTTTTCGATTTACGCTATATAATTTGTCACGGTATCGTGTGTGTGCTTTTGAAATTTTTGGGTCGGTTGCATTGTTTTTGTTTTTTTTTTTTTGTTTTTGTGGTTTTCTTTTTGCCTTTTGTTTTCACGCAGTGAACAACAACAACAACAACAACAACTACAACAAATGCCAAATAATATTCTATATATATTTATACAATGCGTATACTTACTTTGACTAAACTTAAATACCAAATAAATATATATACTACACTATGTTTATACATAGATTATCAAATAGTCAGATCGTTGAGAACTTCTTGCTTTACTTTGCAATCTTATCGGAGAATAATTTCAGCAGTGCTTGAAACTTCTTCTCCTTAAGTTTTGTAAAAGTTCGCCAAGTAATGCAAATAAAAAACATAGAAAGAAACTAAAATCTAACATTAATCAGTACATTTTTTCTTCAGATTCTAATCACATTTTCAAATCTTTTTGTAATCAAAGTTTTTTGCTTCATGTTTTAGTAACTGATTAAAACCTTTAAAACTAACATAAAGCATTACTGATTGCAGGCTCTTGTTTATTTTTTATCTCTTATTGAAATAACTCTGATTTCAGACTAGCAGAGATCTCAAAAAACTGATAAATTAATCCTGAAGAAAAGAACTAAAAAAATAAACACAATAGCATAAAATATAAATATTTTTATCTAAAAAAAAATCGGAAAAAAATATATAAAAAATATTAGAAAGTAAAATAAACCTTAAATATTTTAAAAACTAATACAAAAAAAAACAGCAAAAAAAAATTAATCTTAAACCATTTTTAACTCTGAATTCCAAGTTGAAATAATTTTCTCGATCAATAGTTGTTTTAAGATTTGTTAAAAAAACTTTCTTAGACTAGAGGGTAAAAGATTGAATAGCACACGTTTTTTTTTTTAACAGGAAAAGGGTTGCTTAAATGTCTCTTATTTTATGTTGGCAATGCTAAATCGGACAATTGGGGAACGTACCTCGCATAATTATGTTATGTTTACGTTTTAATCACATGTGTGCATATTTTTAATGATTTTCAAGGCTGTTCAAGATAAAGCACACAGAGAGGGGGACATACACACACACACACACACAAACACACACACACACGCACACACACAAATGTTAATGTTCGGGAAGCTCGTTTATCTAATCGTTGAGGGGCCCAAACAGTTTTCAATGCGTGTTCAAGTACGTGTTGCACATATGTAAACATTAATTGAGGCAGCTGCTGTTTTCTGCTCTTTTTGCTGCTGCTGCCGCTGGCAAACGTGGCGTATGCGTGATTTATGGTTACGTGCGGAGAAATTTGCTTGACATGCAAAACTTGACAACGATTGAGCTGGCTTACTATATATTGCATACATATATTGGCTTATTGGATCCCCACCGCTTCTCAATTGCCAATTCAGGTCACGTTGCCCCAGCCAGCTAGCTAACTAGCATGATGCCAAATAGAGGTTTCCATACTTGTGCTCAAAGCAATCGAAAATATTGTGTCCTTCAGGCGCCTCCACCAAGTCAACAAACTCAAACATATACATGCAAATAATGTGTGTGTGTGTGTGTGTGTGTGTATACGTTTACGTATGATTAATGTAGTTGAACATATGCTGCTAACTTTGTCAATTTTATTTGGCGGAAAATTTGAGTTTGGGTGGGAGAGAAAAACTTTACAAGTAGGAAGAAGCATGTAACAGATATTACCAGTGTTAGTAAAGACTTCAAATTGTCATACAAGATCAGTTTTAAACAAAAGTTAAGAATAAAATATTAAAAAAATTAAGAAAGAAGGGGAAAAAGGGACGTAAATTGTCATATGAATTTAATGTTTTTATTTATTGAAGGAAATGAAAAAAAAAATAAATAAATAAATGAAAAAATTAAAATATAAAAATTCTTAAAAAGAATTAATTAAAATTAAAATATGTATATAATGAAAAGTTTAAAAAAAAAAAAATAACTAAAATAAACAAATTGTATCTCAAACTAGAATAAAAACCATAAAAAACTAAAAAAAAAAAAAAATAATTTCTTTTCACGATAATTTTTCCAATTAATTTTACCCAGTAGCAAACAAAGCGGATTTAAATTTTAATTTCTTTATGTTGACTAATGAAATCTTTAAAAGACAATTGTTGCTTTGGGGCTCGCTCCTCTTTCTGGGAAACAGCTGCTTGGTAACAAAAAAAATCAAAGCCAGCTTCTTGTTTATTTTTTGGTTGTTTGTGAAGTGAACCGAAACAAGTTAACAGCTTGACACCCCTCCCCCTCCCACCCTTCGACCACCCTACACACGCTCCAGACTCCAGTTGACAACAGCGCTGCCAAGCCCCTCTCTCTCTCTCCCTCTCCCTCTCTCTCCCTCTCTTTCGCTGATGAGCCGCAAAATGCGGAAGTCACAAATTTATTTATAATAATTATGTTGATAATGAGTAATGCTCGTCATTTTTTGTATGTATGTAATAATAACAAAACCAGCAACAGCTTTTTGTTGTCGTTGTTTGTTAGCCGCAAATACACACACACACACACACACACACACACACACACACACACACAGAGACACAGAGACACAAGCTCCTATCTCAAGTCATGCGTAAAAATTTGTTGTGAATTTTCTTGTGTGTAATTTTAGTGAAACGAACTCAACACAAAGATACCCAGTATTTTAACTTTAGTAATGCCATTGTGAATCTTTTTAACCCACTGTGACTGTCTTGGCTATTTTAAAAGGCTGGCAACACTTTAAGCAAATAAATAAACAAAAACAAAACTCACCGAAAATGAAGAAAAAGCACGTGGCGAAGCGAGGCAGCGATTGCGACCGGCTGATAAGCTTAAAAGCCATCAATAGACCAACACACACACACACACACACGAGCACACACACACACACACACACATTTTGATTCTGTTATCAGCTCGATAATTAGCAACGTAAATTGACGTCAGCCAAATTTGACAACACCTTCGAAAAGAACGCAATGAAATCAAAGCAGTTCATAAGAACTAGTGAAGAAGAACTAGTTATTGATAACGTAATAATAATGTGTGCCAAATTCTATGCTAGTTATCACAGTTTTTTTTGTGCAACAAAGAACTTGAAAATTATTAATGTTTTTTTTTTCATTTAAAAATTTTTATTTTATTTTATTTTATTTTATGTTGAATTATTTCTTCTAACATTACTTAAGACTATAAACACTAGAACTAAGTTCATTCTTAAGCAAACTAGTTTAAATGCTCAAGAACTAGTTCACGATGAAACTGTTTAGTTAAAAGTTTAGTTTAAATGTTAATGAAATTGAAATGCAAATTAAATTTTTAATGCGTAAACGTTTTCCAGTTTTCAGAACCAGTTCAAAACTTATTCAAACTTTGCATGTTTAATGCTTTGAGTAGTTTCAATTTTATGCTCCAGAAAATATTCTTCAATTTAACAAACTTTTATTATGTATTTTCTTAGTTACTTAAATAATTTTTCTTCCTTTTCTGTCATTTCTTCTGCAGAGAAATTTTTGGGTCAACATCACAATCCGGGCCATCGCAATAGTACCAGCAGCGAGGCGACCAGCGAGGACATCAATTCCAGCGACGAGCAAATGCACAAGCCAAACAAGTGTCAAAGGTCAAACCCACAACAACAACAACAACACTGGCCACCACCACAACAACAACAACAACAATAAATCGCGCAATAAACGCCAGCCGAAATCAAAGCAATCCTTGCCCTATAACAACAGCAACAGCATAAGGACAACAGCAGCAGCAACAGCAACAACAACAATTGTTCCTGCAGCTGTGGCAAGCATCGAGCAGCAACAACAGCAGGCAAACAACAAAGTCAATGCAAATGCCAAATGCAACAAGCAGCAGCAACAGCAGCAGCAGCAGCAGCAAGGAAAGTGGCGCAACAACAACAGCAACAACAATTGCAATCAGAAGCGCAACAACAGCAACAATGGCAAACCAATCAAGCACACCAAATGGAACAACAAGCCAAACAACAACAGCAACAACAACAGCAATAGCTACAATGGCAACAACACTATGCGTAACAACAACAACAACCAACAAGAACAACAGCAACAACAACGCAACAACAATCACATGAAATGCAGCTCAAATTCATCGTCAGCATTGAGCTCACCCAACAGCTCGCCCAACAGCAGCAGCAGCAGCAGCAGCAGCAGCGGCAACAGCAGCATTGTTAGCTGCAACAGCAACATGAATTGGGAGCAACAAAGACAGAATGTGAACTTTTTGGTGCCACCATTGAGGCAATATCAGCACTTTGAGCTAGATGATCATGCATTGTTGCAGCAGCTGCGTCGCCACATCATCGATCGGAATCTGTTGCGCGTCTACGGCTATCCGGTGGCCAGCGTCGTCCACGATGGCGCCATCGAGATCTTCAAGTGTCTGCCACACATGAGCTTCGCTGCCGCACACACAATGTCCGTCACGGTGATCAACTGTCACGACGGCCTCAACACCAGCAACAGCAACAGCAGCAACAGCTGCAGCAACAGCAGCAGCAACAGCAGCAGCAGCAGCAGCAACAGCGAGATCGAGATCGAGACAAGTCCACGCAGCACCTCAACGGATTCGGGCAACATCTCGCCACGATCGCTGGACTCAGAGTCGGGCGGCGAGTGGAGCGGCAGCGAGTGCGAGTCGGCGCCAAGTGCCAGCGAGGAGCTGCAGCTGTACTGCAACTATGCGGCAGCGGAGCGCAGCCTGGCCAAGGAGTGTGTGCGCTGCAAGCGCGACTTTGTGGTGGACGAGCACAGCGGTCAGTATTTGACGCGGGAGGAGTGCAGCTATCACTGGGGCAAGTACCATCGCTGCTACGACGGCAGCGCCTGGATCACGCGCTGGACCTGCTGCAGCCGGTGTGACGAGTCTGCCGCAGGCTGCACGCGGCACGAGCTGCACGTGTGGACGGGCTCGGTGGTGGGCGTGAATGGACCCTATCACGATTTTGTCCAGACCCGAGTGCGCCAGCCGGAGTTGGAGGCGGAGTTGGAGCCGCAGCGTGCCGTGTACGCGCTGGACTGCGAGATGAGCTATACGGGTCGGGGGCTGGATGTGACCAAGGTGTCGCTGGTGGCGCTGAATGGGCAGCTGGTTTATGAGCACTATGTGCGACCCGATGCCGATATTGTGGACTATAATACACGGTATTCGGGCGTCACGGCCAAAGATCTCAAGGCCTCCGGCGTCAAGTCGCTGGCCGAGGTGCAGCGCGATCTGCTCGAGCTGATCGATGCGGAGACCATACTGATTGGACATGGGCTGGACAATGATTTGCGTGCGCTGCGTCTGGTGCATCACACCTTGATTGATACATCGATTGCGTTTCCGCACTCCAGCGGCTTCCCCTATCGCCGCGCCCTGCGCCACCTGACCAAGACGCACCTGAACCGCGAGATCCAGAGCGGCGATGGGGCGACGGGGCACAGCAGCTTTGAGGATTCGCGTGCCTGCATGGAGCTGATGTTGTGGCGTGTTCGCTGCGACCTGGAAGCGGATTAGCAACGCGGGGGGCGGGGTGTCATTAATAGTTAGTTAGAGTGGGGCGGGAAAGGGGGGTGGGGTCCAATCTTGTTTTTTTTTTGTAGTACATACACACACATATATATATTTTTGTTTCGTGTCTGTCGGGGCGGGGCCAAGAAGTACTTGTAGTCTTAACTATGATAGGATATAGGTTTCTTTTTTTTCTCTCTTGTGAAAGGGAGGCGTGACGCAGCATTGCGCCTCTTGTATTTAATCTCAGTCCATGTTCGCTTTGTCCGCCTGCCACACACACACACACACACCATGCCACACCACGCCACACAACACCACTTTACACTACACTACACAACAAAAAAAGAAATTAATCACAACATTATCAATGGCAGGTGGCTTACAAAGCGAACTGAGATCGAAAAAAAAACCCAACAACCAACAACAACAACAAGCACAACAACGAACATATAATGACAATGTTGTCCATGTCTATTTTGCGTTAGACAATATACATATATACATACATATTTGTGTCTATGTGCATATATATGTATATAAAATCTAGACAAAAAAAAACGCACAACTTTATCAATTGTAAGCACACACATACAGAAAACACATCAATACATATGTATATATGTTTATATATACATATACATATATATAAAAATGATTTAAAAACATTTTTGCTTGTTTTTTTAATATAACTATTTGATTTCGAAGTTAGGACAAGAAAAAAAAATGTACTGAAGTTTTAGCTGTGATGTTTATTTCACTTTCTCACATATTTACAAAACAACAAAAAATACTTTTTCAACAAAAAAAACGTAGTTTCCAACAACAACAACAAAAAAAACACTCGCACAAAAATCACTCCATTTTTAACAAAAAACTATTTTTTTTTTCGTCACACTTTTGCATAAGTTAACGAACATAACGAATAAAGCATCTCACATATTGTACTATATATATAGAAGAAGAAGAAGAAAACGTTGATTTACTATTTACACACCTCAACATATAAGTAAGTTTTAGGTTTCCTATCGATTAAACTAAGTATATTATTATAATTAATTTTTTTTTGTTCGCCGATTAGTTTTTAGTACACGCCTAATTTATTTAACGAATTCATGCAAAACAAGTTCATTGGAAATTTCTTCAAGTGTATAATTTTTACAATTGAACAACATCGCATTCAACAATTATTAAAAATAATAATTAGTGTAAGCAATTGTAATGATGTTTATTACTAGAATTATTATGAATATTGTAATTTCTTTTCTTTTTGTAACTATTACGATTACTATTACTATATTACGACTATTATTATTACTATTGTAATGATCAAACAAAGTTTCAACAACAAACAACAACAACAACACGTAGAATTGATGTTCCTAGCAGCAACTAGCGCACAGATTGTATCTTTCAGATACACAACACAACAACGGCAAAAGATGCAAATACATATAAATGTTTATGTGTATCGAAAATCAAAATGCAAATACAGTTGTTGAATGACACACGTAATAAGTAAAAAACAAAAAAAAAGATCTAAAAAATATAAACAAAAGAATTGAAAACGATGCAGAAAATAAAAGAAAGAAACATTCATTTGTTTTCAAAACGATATAACATTTACAAAAACAAAAACACACTCTCTTTTTATTTCAATGGGCTTCAATGAATCCTGCTGGAAAACGGACACATTTTGATGAACTTTTTATTCCACAGAGTGTTTCAGGTTGATAAAAAAAGTCTTGAGCTATTAAGTAATTGCAGAAAGAAGCTTGGAACTTATTAAAAAAAATATATATATAAATATATTTCTCTCTGACAAAATATTCATTACCTTTTCAAACTTTATGCTTTTAAAAGGTAAGTAAGCGACTCTTCAGTTCGTAACACTTTAGAACAAATCCAAATGTGACCTCTTTTTTTTAAATTTTTTATTAGTGTCTTGCTGTTGGTCCTTCAGTCAATCAGAAGAAACCATTTTATTTATAATCTAGCGACTGAATAATGCTCAAGAGACCTTAAAATCAAGACGTAAGTAAGTAGAATTCTCAGGCACACTTGTGTGCTGTTTTAGCTGCTGCTTTTGCTGCTGCCGTGTGTAAAAATAAAGTAATGATAATCTATTTCAATTGTTTTTGATTAAGTGCATCAGCCATAGGCCACAGCAGCGGCACCAACTGTTACATGACCCTGTTCAAGTCAAGTCACCTTCGTATCAGGCCCCGCTGCTGCTAATGCCACCTGAAACTGGGCCATTTAATAGCTTTTGAGGTCAATGCAAGATGAGAAAGTGCTCTGTGCTTAACAAACCAAAGCAAAGCAAAGCACAAACATACAAACAAACAAAAAAAAAAACCATCTGCTAGTGTAATGTGCTTGTAGTAAGTATGTACTATATATGTACCTATATATTATATACTTAAGCACAGCTGAGTAATCAGGAAATGGCATTCTAAGTGTTCACATCAATCGCAAAAAAGAAAAAAAAAAAAATACAGACAGCAGCCAAAAACAAAAAGTTTGTTTGGTATGCCGTAAAGAAATTGAGCTTGATTTTAAAACAGCTGGCAAAAGGTTAACTTTTGTAGATTTTGTTTCTGTCTTTGTCTTGCTTCTTTTTTGGTGTCTTCAGACGCTGACGTTGCAATTTGGACCTTTGTTGCAGTGAAAGTAGAAAGTGAACCAAATAACGAAATCATCAGAAAAGTTTCGTGTTGCGTTTGCGCTTTTTGGTGAGTTGAGAAAAATTGTTTTTCCTTCCCACCTTAACTGTTAATTATTACTCTTATGTTTTTCTCTTACAGCTCTCATTTGCAGGAAGTTGAAGGGAAACGAGCTTAACGGCTGACGAAAAGTGGGGGGGAGGGGTAGATGGGTAGATGGGTGGGGCTGCAAAACGTTCGTTGGCTATCATTTGACGGATGAAGGCGATCGACTAAATATAAATTGAATGTTCGTGTTTGGCACATTTGTGCTAAAAATCGCATCGATTGTTTTTAATTGTACAATAGACATGTCCGAGATGTGTGTTTAGACATCTAGCGATAAATACGGCAGGCGAGCGTAAAATTTATAATACATATCTACTAAGCTAATGTGTGTGTGTGTGTGGCTGTGTGTGTATATAGCATAAGAAGCTACTACACCCGCACCCAATGGCTGTGTAAACAAGCAACAAATAAATAAACCATGATAAACATTGGCATGAATATGTTATGTGGATTATGCAATTGGAATCTGTTTGAAAACTCAGCCAGATTAACTATGTGATTTATGGCTGATTATTTGAACAACAACAAGATCGAGCATCGAACACAGATCGATAACAAACTGCATTGTGTTATACAGTGTTGGATAACAGACACTTGGCGCGCAAGTTAAAACGAGCCTAAGGCCAAAACTGTGACTTATGATTCATAACTGTGAACAATATGCAATAATTTATTGATTTATCCAAATATGGCAAAGACGAGTTCAGCATGAATCATTCGCATGCCAGAGCATTTCTTTAACCAAAATGTCGTAATATAAAACAATACATTTTTGGCCAATAACAAGTTTTTTTGTGGAAGCATCTGCTTGCATGAAAAAACAGAACGTGATTTGTCATGGAAGAGCGCAACACCTGCAATTGCTGGCGCCTATGTTCGAGCATATTATACAACAATAAAGCCAAACGAAATAAAATAAAAATATATTGTATGTACATATTTGAAACTAAAGCTGACGTTTGCCGGGCCAAAATGTCGTCATTTGTTTTTGGTTTTCGGTGACGTGATTATTTGTAAAGCCAATGATTTGTGACTTTGGCTAAGTTTGGCGATTAGCCGGTCATATGACATAATTTTGAAAACAGTTGAAAACGATGTGTCTATTGTGAATTTGCATGCAATCACATATGGTAGAAAAATGTAATCAGCCAGTAAAACATTTGCGAACATGACAACAAAGCACAAAAGAAAATTAAAGAAATTTGTCAATACACTACTTTTTAAAGAAAGAACAAAATCTAAAAGATTTATCATGTCGTTGAAAAATATTGCCATGAAAATATGTTTATGTTTGGCATAACTCAAGCGTAAGTCTTCAAGGGACCAACACTGGTCAACATGCATACATAATTCTTAAGTTTTTTCCTCGCAACCATAACTACATATATAGTAAAGTATAGCTGGATTTGATTTATGACAAAGTGCGTATAAATCAGCTTGGCAAATGCTGTGAAAATGCTTTAAAATGAGCATGTGGTCAAGAGTCAACAATTTCCAGCTACAAATTTAATTTAAACTACATATTTGAAAAATGTTGAGTAGCTAACGAAATTCTGTATTTTCATTGTTATTTTTGGAAAACTCGCGACAAGCCACATGTGCACATACAACTATACACTTATATTATTTTGCTTCTGCTCCAGCTGATCATTTGGGCTGCCTTTCTCACTTTCGCTTTTGCGTCGAATTTTTTTTTTTTTTTTTTGTTGTTGCTTTTACTGTATCAAAAGGGAAAGGCACTACTGGAAACTAGCTGGTTGTTGTTGTTGTTGTTCGATATGAACCGGAGCTGCTGGTTTTCTTCTTCTCCTCTTTATTCGCTTATCTGTAATGGGCGTGTGTGTGTATGTGCGTGCTCTCTTTCTTCTTCTTCATTGACGATGGTTCCTTGAAAACGAAAGTGCAGCCATTTGTTAGCTGTTAGCTATGATTCCTCCCTACCGCCCTCTCCCTAAGTATTATCAACACCTGCTGCTGAACGTCATTGAGCGTTTATAGTCAAGTTGAAGGCTTTCGGTGGCTTTGGCCGGCTAAATAAACCCGCCTTGGCGCTGGCAAAATTTCATTTTGTTTATCGAACTTTGTTGTTTTAATGCGCAACGAGTTAAGTCCATGCGTGTGTGTATGCCTTTTACACCCACACACACGTTCAACATCTTCTCAACACTGTCTCCGTTTTAAGTTTCTGGGCCGCCCCTCCACACTCCAAAGAAACAGCAAAAAGAAAAAAACATTTCGCCCCTGGACAGACAGCTGGCAACTCTGCTCTTGCTAGTGAAAGTTCAAGGCTGCTGTTGTCGGCAACAATTTAATCGACAAAATGTAAATAAATAAATACAAATTCATATGCAAATACATAATTACAAAAACACATGCATGTAAATAAACATGTATAAAGGCATGTTTAAACATTGCTATTTGGCAAAGATAAAATATGTTGTATATGCTTTTGTATTTTTTCATGGGTCATTCGCATTTGCACAAATATTGTTCTCTCTTTGTAGGCTTATTTACATCTTATACTTGAGCTTAACAAATATTGCCCCTATATTGTTCCTTGCTCAATAAATGCCACCCGTTTACACATGTATTTGCTTATAGCTATATATACACACATACATTGTTTAACTGAACTTCTGTTGCGACAATGTCACCCATTAGCTTTTAATTTTCAAGTCTAGTGAACTTTTGTGGAGAAATTATCCTAATAGACCCCGGATTTTCCCTCAATTCATTTATGTTTTGTAATTATCGCTCTGACAGCCAAATCCAACAAATTCAATGGTCAAAATCATGAAAAACATAGAAAATGACAACGGTAAAAACAAACCTGTTTAATGCCAACATCAGCAAACTCCCTTGGTGATCATGTGGCTCCACCTGGCGCCAGGTACAGCAACATAAAAAAAAACCATATTTGGCAAATTGTGCATCAGACTTCTTGTGTTTAGTCTGTTGTCATACGACTTTCAAAATAGTATATGAAAAAATGCTGGTTGTAAAACTGCAAAAAAAAACTTGTGGGTCGAAATTAACTTCAATTTGTTAGGCGTCTCTGCAAGATTGTTGCATGTATCTTGCATATTGCATGACGATTATATATCACTTTTTTTCCTTCATGTATCTTGTTTTTTGTTTATGATGTAGGCGGTTCGCATTTCCTCAACGTTGCTCAATCCGGAAATTTTGAAGAGGTTTGTGTAAAGCACGAACAGGCGCCGTTATGATTGAATAATTACAAACATATGTACTTATTAATACATATTTATGATGAAAGATTACCAAAAAAAATACATATAATACTGTGCACATGTTTTTTTTAATAGTTGCTATTGGTGGCTTGAATAGATTAAGTAAACCAAGTGAGGAAAGCTTCCTGCCAAAGGAAAAAGACTTAAAGCAATATAAGCTTGAGTTAAAAATTAAATAAAGTAAGGAAACCATTATAAGAAACTAAAGCATACTCTTAGGCTGAACCATAAAATCTGTAATGCTTTGAGCCTTTGTGACCACGCCAACGCCAACAACGCTTGAACAAAACTTTTAAGTTCGTGTTAAGCGTTAAGCTCGTTTAAGTAAACATTTGTGGACGATGAAAAGATGTTTTTGGCTTTAAATAAGAACAAAAAAAGCGCAAATAATTGGAAAAAAAAGCTGACGGTTTTTTTTTAATAATTCAGTATTTTCTTTAACATATCATCATTTATTGAGTTCAATGGACTCTTCATTTTTGGGATTTAAAAACAAACAAAAAACCAGTATCCCGCATCCCGCAATTTGCTTATTTTCAGCGTTTCGTTTGCAAAAAGTGATTTCAGTGATTATTGGTTACCATGCATGTCCTTTTTACAACAATAACACCAAATCAGACAAATCCGTACAAATTTTTAGACATAGTTCATCGAAATAGAAAGTACCATGGCTATCATTCTGCAAACATGTTATTTGCGATCGGCAGTCAAAATTAAAAGATTGTACAATATAACTGCTTTGGCGATTACAATGTATTTGCAAGTATGGTATATATGTATGTATGTTTGTATGTTTGTATGTACATGTATGTGTAGTTATGCTTTGATCATTTTAAGGCCTAATCGTACAAAATCGTTCTATATATACACACACATGTCTGCTAAACGCTGTACTAAGCTTTAGCATAAACACTTAATCGATTTTTCTTAACGCTAAGGATTAACGAAAAAAAAAATCTGCGCTACATTATAATAGTAGTAATTATGATTATGATATTAAAAGTACACAAACATAATTAAGCCATTTAAAACAAATTAACAAGAACTGCAGCTCAACTTGACAAAGCAACGCCGTTCTATGTGGTTTCAGTGGCTGCGGTGGCAATGACTATGGCTAAAGCTATCTATCAATCCAGCTGTTGTTGCAATGCTCGCAAGCGCATTCGGAAGAAATTTGTCTTACTTTGGCCTAAGACGACGATTGGGTCAACGGAAATTGTTTTAATTGCCGGCTGATGTTGATGCTGCTGTTGTTTGCTTATAAATGATGCCAGTTATTTCACCATCTTTTTGTATGACACAGCGCCTGGACAAAGGAGCATAGCATTGTTAAAGTCTGATAAGCAACAAACTGCAACTGCTTTAAAATTTATCACTTACTTATTACCGCTGTACAAGCAAATGGTTGCGGGAACAGTGCTTTTGGGCTCCAGTTTGGCCACTTGCTCGGATATGGCTGTGCCAATGCCGGATACATTGGGATTGATATTGCCCTTGGCTATTGAAAGATTACCAAGTTGAGAAGACATGTTTTGTATTTGTATGCATGTGTTTTTATGATTACTTACCACCCAAGCAGAGGCCTTGCTTATTCGCCAGTAATACTCCCACAGTGTCTGGTTGTGTTACGCTGCAAATAGGAATGTTAGTAATTGATTGGTAGGTAAGCTTACTAGGCAATACGTACATTTCACTCAATACTTTTTCCAATTGATGTTCCATTTCGTTAAAATTTAACAATTGCCTCAACAATTGTACAAAATGAAAACAAAGAATAAACCAAAACAATACCAATAAAGAACTCTCGACTATCGATAGCTGGCCATCGCAATATCGGACTGCCAACCTGCTACAGTGTTTCGTGGTGTGGCTACATCTGGCAGTGCCTTTTTCTTATTGGAGCGGCACTGTTCAAATTTTAAAAACAAAACTCTTTTGTCCGCACAATTAATAAAATATTTATTTTATTTAATGATGATAGTTGTGTGGAGCACGCCTTTTGACCATGGTTGCGACTTCACAAGCGCATCGCTGGCTTGGATGCTTACATATGTATATGTGTATGTGTGTTGAAAATATATATTTATATATAGATAAGTATTGTAAACATAGATTTAACATTTTTATAATCGTACATAATGCGAATAAAATCGCTGAAAAAAAATATATAAAGGTATGTATTGATACTAGGTATACTATACTACTACTGCCATTTGTGTGTGTAGTCCTAAACGATCTCGTACTTCTCCACAAACAGCATCGTTTCGCTTGAATACTTGACAGACTCATCGCTATCTACGTGAACAACATCTAGCGCGCTAATGGCCGCATACGGTGTCTTCGAAACAAAGGTCACCTGCAAGGGAAAGAAGTCGCCCGGTATGGATGCACTGCAGCTAAACTCCATTGAGCCGGACTCGTTGGACGAATCAATAACGGGTATCTGCCACTGCAGCACATGTTTTCGTGCATCATAATTGTAGGCGCCATCGTATTCGGCCACAGAAGGTTGCACGTTAAGCCTGCAAATAAGTATGCAAAAGAAGTTCGTTTCTTAATCAATCAACATGCAATTGGGAAATGTATATAATAGTATTTACGGCAACGGTATGAGAATGACGACATCCTGCAGCTCCAGATGCGATGCCTCCAGTTCGTATTCAATGTTCACATCGCAACCACCTTCACCATTGTCCGACGGCCAGCAGTTAACTGTGTGTTCGTTCATGAAATGAAGAGAGACAGACAGATATTGAATAGAGCTGATCAGCTTCTGGATGAGATTGAGATGCACTCACTGGTCAGTGGTATGGCCGACTCGTCCTGGGTAATGTAACGCCACTTGAGCACACCCACATCGGTGTTGAGTGGGAACGGCTTGGCTGGATTCTTGAGTCCGATCATGGCGCGTGTCTTGAACAGCTCCTTGTCAACATTGGGATGCGTCTGCAGCTGTATGCCCTGCGTATCGTTATTGGCCAGCTTCACCTTGATGCGTCCCAGACTCTCATCGGTAATGCGCAGCGTTAGCAAGCCAGTTAGCTCGAACTGCTGGACACCCCCATCGCGTCCCAGGCGCACCACCAACTTATCCTCCATTTTGAGATGCACGCTGCAAAACATTAAAAAACACTTCAATAAAATATATTGCTAAATTGTTTTATAGTGCTGCCTTTAAACCTTTCTGTATGAATGTCCGCTGAGATTTTAGCTTTTGCCGCTGCACTGGCACTGGCTGCTGCACCAGAGCTGCCTGGAGCTACAGCTGGTGCCAGGTTGGCAATCTTTTCGCCCTCGCTCTTCAGCTGATCCACAAAGCTGTCCACATCCTTGGACTTGCCGCCCAACTTGAGCGCATTGCGCGATGCCGGCTTCCTAATAACAAAGAAGAACCAAGAGATTAATCCAAAATTAGTATATGAGTGAAGGATGTGGAACTTACTGGGCCGCCTTGGCTGTCACAATCTTCGTCTCCATCTGCACAAATGATGAACTGCCACCGCTGCCACCGCTGCCGATGTTGCTATTGCTGCCGCTGCTGCTGCTGCCAAAGCCTTCGGTGCTGAAGCCACCGCTGCGTCCACTCAGACCACCCATTGAGGGACCGCCACGTTTGTTGGCCTCCATGCGCTGGCGCTGCAGCTCCTTGGCCTTCTCGCGCATCTTTTGGCGCGCCTCGCGCTCTTGCGTCTGACGCACCGCCTGATACACTTTCTCTTCGTGCGAGTCCATCTCCACAAATGTCTTGATTTGCGCCAGATTCACGCTCTCCCTGTAGCCCAAAGCGACGATCTCATCAAAGGCGAATATCAAATTAAATGCATTCTCCACAATTTCCTTCTCGTCCAGCGAGTGACAATACTCGGGAATCTGCGAGGAATCTTGTGAGGTTATGACAATAGGAATACTATAAATTGTACGCACCACTTTGGAAAAGAGTCGTAGTGTTTCCAAATCCTCCAGAATGTTACTGGCCTTTGTTGTTATCAGCAGCATGTAGAGCTTCTCCATCGGCTGGTAGACGTAGCGCACCGAATCCGTCTCCACATACGTGTGCTGCTTGCCGGCCGTCATCAGCTTGGGGAACGCTGCCAGCAGACCCTCGATGCGAGCCTTTGTCATTTCAACAAACTGACGTGACAATATAACTGTACATTTGTGTGTGTGTGTTAGTGTTAGTTTAGATGTTGCTTATGTATGTTGATTGGCTTTGTTGCTTACCTTTGCCATTCTTTGTGCAGACTGCTGCGGCAATGAGTACCTGCAGAGGATACGAAAAATAAACGTAAATGACAGATAAGCAAAATAGCCGACGTTGACGTTTCAGCGTGTTGGTGTATGTGTGTGTGTGTGTGTGAGCTTACCATTTTGATGCAGCGGTTTTTTTGATAATCGGCCGATTAGTAATTGCAAAATGTCTTGTTGTTAATGAGCAGTTGGTGCAATCAATTGATTGATTTGGAATGATCAAAACAAATTGTTTCGTCAATCAATCCGCATCCGCGTAAGCTGACGTGTTCGGTTCTGCAACTAAATGTTTACGATTGCGTGCGTATGTGTGTAAGTGATGACAGCAGCGCAATTTTGGATGTCACAATTGCTTGTCATCCACGATTTTATTTATACGCCACAAACACACACCTCTTATACAATAAACATTTGCAATTTCCACAAGCTATGCGGCTTTTTAATTCAAAAAACCTTAAATATATACTTTTTGTGACGTCTCTTTGGGCTGTCGTGAAACCTTTATCAAATATCGATTGCACAAAACCAAATATCGATTACTGCTACAGCAAGCCAAATAGTTGTGCAACACTTAAGCTGATATTAATTCAAAAAACCAAAGTTTTACCGAGAACGTTTTTTTTTTTTATTTGGAAGCGGTGGGTGACACACAAAAATATATAATTGTGTAACTATATAAAATATAAAAATTAAAACTAAAAAATAAATACAACTTTGTATTTTATGACTTAGTCATCGTCACTGTCGTCTAATGTTAGTATCTCCACTTGGTCAGCAATCTCGGCTGCTGCCTTCCCCTTCTCCTTGGCGTACTCGGCACTCAAAATGCGCATCACCTCAGCAGCCGTGAGATTGGCACGCTTATGCTTTTGAAAATTATCCTTAACGAACTTGGCGAAACCAGTCGCCTCGCGCACCGGCGTCGGCACAATATTTCCGGACTTGTCCTTCTTGTTAAGCAGCAGCGTAATGGGTCCACGGCAAAGGCGGCAACGCAAAGTCTCCACCTTGCGAGATCGGGAGTGTGCATGTGAGCTGTGAATTCATATTTAGTATAATGATTAAATGTGTTCCTTACTACAACTTACGCTGTGTTGCAGTTTACACATTTATATGTGTACTTGAACTCAATGTTGTAGTTGTGGCAAACACGTATTGGGGGCAAATCCGGAAACTTGTCGTTCGAACGCTGCGCCCAACGCTTCCAGACGACACCGTGTCCGCCCTCGCCATTGAACACCCAGGCAGCCGCATGGCACAGCTCATGGATGAGGGTGCAGCGCAATCTGTCCGCACTGGTCAGCACCTTGACACTCAGCTCCACGACGCTACTGCGTTCCTGCAGTCTGAAACAGAATTGGTTAACAGTTAACAATCAAGGAATTTACGTATTTGAGATACCCACTTTCTTTTATTCTTGCACCTGCCCGCCGTGTTGCGCAACAGCTTGGACCAGGTGATGGGCACTTGGAGCTCGTTGTTGAACACCTGCGCATTGAACATGTCATAAAGACGCAATGCCAGCTGCTCCTTGTTCTTGGCAAAGTTCTCGCGATAGAAGAACGCCTCGTTGTCGCAACGATCCCGACCGATCTGTGGCTCCAAAGATTTGATAAAGCTGCATTTGCCCATCTCTTTGACTTTCTTTTTGTTGCGTTCCACGGACTTTGTTTGTGACGTGGGCAGCTTAAAGATCGGCTTGCCCTTTGGCGTTCTCACAGCCATGCCCAGCTGCTCCTTGACCTCCTGCAAGCGCTTGTGAACCGTCGAGCCCGGCATATACACGTTCTCCACCTGCTCCATATTATCCAGTTCGACGGCTTGATCCACAATGCGTCTGGCCTCCATGTCATCCTCATAGCCCGTATTTGGCGTGAACAGCTGACGCCGTATCGGCGCTCGATCCTCGGGCGTGGCGGGCGTGGCAGGCATCTTTGGCTTCTCTGTGGCGCGACATGTGCGCAGAATATCGTCCAGTCTTTTGGGAAATGTGGGCGCTGCAAGGAATTGGAAGAATAGTTATCTCTCATTCTTTTAGTGCATTACAGCATTTATACTCACTGGCCAGTTCCTGCTGGTCGGGATTGGCAACCACCTCCACCTCGTCCTTGGTCAGATCCAAGTAGGTGAGATTGCCATCGTCATCGTCATTGTTGTTGTTGTCACTGCTGCCAGTTGCATTGGCATCGTCATCATCGGAGGCATCGTTGCCACTGTCCGAGTCAATCAAGGCCCGCCAGCGATCCTCGTGCACATGTTTAACTGGACGCCTCTCCGTTCCGGTTCCGGAGCCCTTGGGGGGCAAGTGGGTCGAGTTCAGTTGGCCAACACGCAATGCTTGCTTAACTGCAACAAATACAAATATAGTTGGTAGGGATTTGCGATTCTAATCTTAATCTCAACATACATAAACTAAAGTCACCCAAGGCGCTTTCGTTGGTCCGTTTTTTGGCTGTTGTTGTTGCCGCCGGACGACGTGCTCGTGGCTGTCGTGGCTTGATCTCGGTGAGGGGAGTGCGATTATTATTCGCTCCGCTGCCGCCGCCGCTGGAGCGTTTCAGGGTGCGTATTACGTCCGGTGTTTGCCAGGATTTGCCGTACAGTTGGTTCAACAGCTTTTCAGCTTGTGTCAGAAATTGCTCATCCTCGGATGCATCCTCGGTGGCGAGCACGGAACGCTCATGTTCCGGCTCCTCTTCCGGCTCTTTCTCTTTTATTTGCGTCTCCACAAAGCTATCCTCGCCAGCTGGCATTTCCTCCGACTCTGCCGAGCTCGAGTCCATTTGGGGTATGTGTATTTTAATGTTGATCTTTGCCGATATATTAATGCTGCTCACTTGTACCTTCGCCTCCGTCTCCGTCTCTGTCTCCTCCGATGAGCCCGAACTGGGACGGGCGGGAGATGGCTCAACTTCACTGCCGGTCTCCGGTATGGTTTCATCCAGCGGCTCCTCGTCGTCCTCGTCGTCGTCGGGTGTGTTCACCTCGGTGTCATTGTGCGCCAGCCGCCTGCTGCTGTCCGCATCCAATTGCTCCGTATTTACTTCCGTGTCATTGTCCGCCAGTCGCCTGCCCGAGGAGGACAATTGGGTGCAGTCCATATCGAGCTGGCTCATGGACTCCGTATCTGCGCTAGCGAGACGCGTATGGTTTCCGCTCGTATCCCTGCCTCCATGACGTATCATTTCACGGCGCTCGAAGGACACGTCACGCAGGAAAGCCTCAATCCGCTTCACTTTGCCATCGGATAGACGAACTTCAGCTGCTGTCTCCACCTGATTACTGACTGCCATGCTTGTCTCCGGCTCCGGCACCGGCTCCGGCACCGGCTGCGGCTCCGGCTGTCGCTGCACTTCTTGATTACACTCACTGCCACTGGTATCGGATATGGTAATGCAGGAATTTTCATCCTCTTCTTCCTCGGTTGTCGACGATATGCAAATGGAGAGCTCCGGCGGCGGTGGAGGCGGTGGCGACTTCACCGTTAAATTGGACACCTTTGCAGATAGAGCCTCGACATCATCAATTGTTCGCTGAGTGCAATTATCGCCACTTAGCTGCAGTGCCTCCATATAGTCGGAAACATCGAGCTGAGTGTTCTGTCCCATTGGATGCTCACAAGATTGAACAACAGTTATTTTCTCAGCTTCATCCAGTTCGCTCAAAAGGTGGCGACTAACGTTCTTCTTCTGTTCCTGCTGCTGCTGTTTTTCAGTTTGTTGCTGCTTCTTCTTGTTGGAGGAGAGCGTCAGTTTGGCGAATTTTTCTTTCATCGGCACATTCACTGTGCTCGGATCAACCGTTCTAAACAGCTTAAATCCATTGGGATCCGCCATCTTGCTGGCGTTCTTTAAATTAACTGTATATGCTTAGCCGAGGAGCATCACAGAAAAACAAACCAATAACAAAATACAAATATCTCGCGGGCGTCAGAAAAGAACGCTTAGTGATGGTAGCTCAGATGAATTGGTTTTGTGAACTGCAGCTGCTATCAAAATGCTGCCAAAATTAAGCATTTATTTAAGTGTCGCGTTTACTTGCATTTAAACAGTGCAGTGTTAATAGGAATTGTGTTTTTGATTTTTCTTATGTTCATCATTCGTTGAAGCAATAAGCAAGCAGATTAGTGTTGTGTCGTTCGCGAACGAACGAACAAAAAAGAACTATTCACTGCAGTGAACGAACTGATCATTCTCTTCTGTTCCGTTGCTCACTTTAGATCTTTGTACGTTAAGTAGTCTCCTTTTGTGCCTTAAATATGTTTAATTACATACTACAAATAAAAATTAATTTATTAAGTTATTCATTTATAATTGTGGCATATTATTCCGCATAAACGCATTGAACGAACAGAGACAAACGATGAACAAAAAGGATTGAACGAACAAAAAGAACGACTTAGTTCACTAATCGAAAAAGAACGAACGTACTTCAGCAATTTGAACGATGTTTACACAATTGACCAACACTCATTTCTTATCGATTAATTGTTATTCTTGGCGATGTTTTCATAAATTATGCAAATCGCCGCCGCATTAGTGCTGCTAACAACAATAACAATAACAAAGGCAATTAGAATTCCCATTTGCTTTAAATGGCTCTTGGTTCGGCCGGCTCTTTTACATCAAAGCTCTCTTTGGGCTTCTTGAATTTCCTACTAGCTGTTTGTTCCGGCTGGGCACTCAAGCACTACAGCAATGGGCGACATGGATTAGCCGCATATGGCCTATTCTTTGCCCACAGCGTCTTCTGCATTTTACGCTACACGCATCCCAATCCCGGCCAAGTGCAGCGACGCATTTGCGAGCAGTCGCTACGCTATGCGCCGGTCATTTTCGTCACATTAATCATTGGCCAGCTGCAGGGCATCGCCGGCGATATTCGATTGGGCGCCGCTATCAATTGGCGTTCCATTGTCCTCGGATTGTATACGAGCATATTGACACTGACCAGCCTGCGGCGCTGCCTGAACGCGAAGTCAACGCTGGCCATGATCCTAGACCGATGCGAACGCCTCAATCTGACCATGTGCGTCCTGTGGAATGTGTATTGCCTGTGGCACATTGCTGTTATCGAGGAGTATTGGTGGTCACTGGGATTGGCCATGTTGGTGCTTCTCAATCATTTTGTACTCTGGCGCCTAACACTGCGCTTCAACATCACATCACTGGAGGTGGAAACTGTTGGCATGTGTTTCTCCGTCATATTTGCCATTAATGCCACCCAGGAACTGATTGAGGAGACCAGCAGATGAGGACGAATGGGGGCCAAGCTGCATTTAGCGCAAAACATTGAGACATATTTTTATACAATATATTGTATGTTAATTAGTTAATAAACAAACGGTTTTTTTATATGTGCTTTTATTAAGGATTTAAATGTTTTTATTTACATACATCTTATAGAAACAAAGTTAGTTACTAAAAATGAACAGAATATATGTATTTATTTATTTTTCTCTGTGTCAACTTTTACGACTTACGAACATGTAATATGATTTTTTGCTTATTTGCTAAGAGGGACAGTCACAAAAAAATAAAGTGTAAATCTAATTACTGAGAAATGCTAAAATGGATGAGAGGCAGCTGCTCCTAAGCGTGTGTATTATCATCCTCGACGAAGTCCTTGGCCTGCTCCCGGGTAACACAGTCAATGTGGCTAACCTTGTTGCGGAAACGCACACCATAGAACTTGTGCGCATTCTCCAGCAGCTCCGGCCTGAATGTTGTCGTTATAAACTGTGCCGTGTCGCTCAGCTCGTGGATCATGTCGGCGACAGCCTTCCGATGCATTGCATCCAGTGCCTGCGAAGAGCCGATTAAAAATATATTGTATTAAAACCAGATGTTTTGTAGCGGTTATTATGGTGAGGGAAAACTAAACCAATAACTTTATATTGCCGAAGAGCGCAAACAAAACGATTGGAATATTGTTCTCCCGACAGCTGCAGTGCCTTGGAACGTTTGGGAACGAAACATATACAAAGGAATCGTATGCGGAATGATCGGCTTTTAGTTCTACTTCAGCAACAACAAAGCTGAGAGAAACATAGAAGTAAACAACAGAAACGTTTGCGAACTATTCGCCCTGATTGCACTTCGTTGATGAGAGCATGAACGCAAACTGAGCAGAACTACTTTTTTTTACAGTTACATTTTATCGGGTTTTGTTAGTATTTCGCTCTGTGCAAAGAACGAAAAGAAATGAAACGATTCAGAAACGCTTCTTTTCGTTAGTTTAGAATAGTTGAATAGTACTGTACCTGATCGATCTCATCGAATAGATAGAATGGTGCCGGATCACACTTCTGTATGGAGAAGATGAGGGCGAGGGCAACCAGAGATTTTTGTCCGCCCGACAATTGATTCATTTCACGCATCTCCGCATCGATGCCCGTGAAGGAGACACGTATGCCAATGCCCGTGAACGCATCCGAATTGGCCACCTCCTTTTCCATCTCCTCGCCCTCGTTATCCTTGGTGCGCAGTATCAAAAAGCCGGCGCCCTGCGGCACCAGTTTCTTGAAGACCTTGGTGAAATTCTGGGCCACCTGCCGGAAGGTGAACTGTATGGCTTCGACCTTTTGCATCTCCAGCGATTGGATGAGCATGTGTATCTTCTGGTCGCCCACATCGAGCTCCTCCTTGCGCCTGTACAGCTTCTCCTTTTGCTCCGAGAAGCTGAGGAACTGATCCAGCGCCTTCTTGTTCACATGATTGTATTTCTTCAGATGCTGATTGGCCTTCTCCAGCTCCTTGAAGATGCTCTTCAGCGAGATGCGCGTGTATGCGGCATCCACCTGAGGCAGTGCACCCAAACTGGCAATCTTCTCGGTGCATTCATCGATCTTCTGATTCAGCATGTTCTCCTTGGTTGTCCACTTCTCCAACTGTTTGCTATCCTTGTTGATATTCTCCTCCGCCTCCTTCTCCGTCCGCACGTGCGTCTCCAGCTCCGCTTGCAGCTCCTTCTGCAGCTGCACTGCCTCATTGACCCGCTTCTCGATCTCCTCCAGATCCGCATTCACCTTCTTGATGCGCTTCTCCGTCGACACGAGCTCCGTCTTGCAGTTGTTCAACTTTCGCTTGCGATCCTCCACCGAGATCTCCTGCAGCGCCTGGATCAGCTCATCCCGGCGCCGGAACAGATTGTTAATCAATAGATTGTCCAGCTTATTCTTGCGCACCTCCAGCTGCATGCGCTGTGTGAACGCCTCCTTGTTCTCCTGGTTGAGGCGACGTATGTCATCGTTCAGCTGATCGATTTCACGCTGATCCTGCACGGACAGCGTCGACATTAGCTCCTGCTTCAGCTCCGCCTCCAAGCTGGCCTTGGTGCTGTTCATCGCCTCCAGCGAGGCCTTGCATTGGGCGAGGGAACGTTCCTTGGGCGCACGATATTTCTCGATCCGCACCAGCTCCTCCTTCATCAGCCGGATCTCGCCCTGCACCTTCTCGAACACATCCTTCGACTTGCCCTGCTTCGTCTCCGTCTTTTGCATCTCCGACACGATGGAATTGATGTTGTTCTCCGTCGATTTGAGCTCGTTGCGCAACTTGCTCAGCTTCTTCTCGAACTCCGTGATCTGCTGCGTGTACTCCGTGCGCTTCTTCTGCATCTCGAGGCGGGAACGCGACGTATTGAAGTAGCCGCCGGTTAGCGAACCCTTCGACGACACCTGATCCCCATCCAAGGTCACGCAATCCAGTCCCGTGCTCTTCGCCAGCTCCGTGGCCCGCTCCAGATTACGGCAAATGAGCGTCTTCCCAAATATATAACGCAATGCCTTGTCGTGCTGCTCATCGTACTTGAGCTTGGATATCATGGGTATGGAGTCCGGATCGTCCGGATAGTCGTGTATCTTCACCTGGAGCCGGTTCAGTGGCATGAACGTCACCTCGCCGGGCAGCTTCAGTTTGTTCATCTCCTTCAGGATCTGGGTGCCCTCGTATTCCGACTCCACAATGTGATGGAACAGACGATTCGCCGCCGTAACCTCCACGGCCGTATAGATGGTCTTGTCGCAGCTAAAGTTCTCAATAACCGGACCATAATAGGCACGTGCAATGGCCGCCGATTGTCCGCCGCGCTCCACAAAGCTGTCGAGGACCTTGCGCACGGAATCGCAGCCATTGAGGATGGGCTTGCCGGCCATGCTGCGCAGCGCTTGATCGGCACGGGAGAGCTCCTCCTTTTGGGTTTGGAGCTGCTGCGTCATTTGGGTCTCCTTGCGCCAGAGTTCGTTGCGCATGGATTGATGCTGATCCTTGGTCTTCTTGAGCTCATAGTATTTCTTGTTGTGCTCATCGATTTGGAGGCGCAGCTGCTCCAGCTCGGAGGAGTGCTCCTCGATCTTGGTGCCCAGATCCTTTTCGGATGTGGCATCCTTCTTCAGGTCCTCCACCAGCTTGGCATGATGATTGATTTTGTCCTTGGTCTGCTTGCTAATCGACTTCAGCTCATTGTGTATCCACTTGTCGCGATCCTCCCGCGACGAGAACTGGGAGCCACGTCCCTGTTTCGCATACAGCTCCTTGCGCTTCTGCTCCTTCAGCTGCAGCTCTCTGGAGCAGTCCTCCTCCTTGCGCTTCATCGACTCGTACTTGGGCTTCACATCGTCCAGCTCATTTTCGCGCTCCGCAATGGTCACCTTCAGATTCTTGAGCTCCTGGTCGGCGCGCTCCTTCGACTTGTTGTCGCCCTGCACCTCGTCGTTCAGGTCGACAATGGTCAGATCCAGCTTGGTCTTCTCGCGCAGCAGCTGCTGCTGCTCGGTCATGAGCACCGAGCGCTCCTCCTTGGTGCTTGTCACCTTTTTCTTGGCCTCCTTCAGGTTCTTTTGCACCTCCTTGATCTTCTCCTGCGCCTTCTGTATCTCAATGTTGTAGTTCTTCTTCTTGTCCGACGAGGATTTGCGCTGCAGCAGCAGCTCTTCGAGGGCGCGCCTTGTATCCTTCAGCTCCGTCTCGTAGCGTATGTATTCCAGAGTGCGTCGCGTCTTGTCCCACTTTTGGTATTCCTTAAGCTCCTCTTTCTCCTCCTCGAGCGTCTGCAGCCGATCCTCAATGGTCTTCAGATACTCGCTGATCTTCTCCAGCTTGCCATCCGTCTCGCGCAACAAATTCAACGACTCCTCCTTGCGCTCATCGTAGACCCGCGTTCCAGCCACCTCACGGAGCAGCTTCAGGCGATATGAATCCGCGGCGGTGGCCATTTGATTGATTTTGCCCTGCTTGACAATGTAGTAGGGATTGGAGCTGGAGAAGCCGGCCGATTCCAGCAAATTGACGACCTCATTGCGCGGCACAACCTTCTTGTTCAGAAAGTACTGATCCTTTTTGGCGCCAATAACGCGACGCAAGTAAATTTCCTCCTTGTCGATCTGCAAGGCAATTACAAAATTCAGTTGGTTTTATGGTAGATGGTAGATATGCCCTTCACTTACGGGCACACGATTGTCCGAGTTGTCAAAGATGATCTCCACGTACGCGGATATGACTCGAGCACCCGTGCCCTCGTGCAGGAGCGCCTGTCGCTGCTCCGGACGTTGGTGTGTGAACTCATCGCTTAGCACAAACTGTATAGCTGTATAGTAGGGAATGATGCGTTTAATGGCAATCACACACAGCATAGTTGCGGCTTAACTTACCGTAGAAAAAATTACTTTTACCAGAGCCATTGCGTCCGACGACGACGTTG
The DNA here is from genome assembly GCA_018152825.1 of Scaptomyza hsui. Lineage (NCBI taxonomy): Eukaryota > Metazoa > Arthropoda > Insecta > Diptera > Drosophilidae > Scaptomyza > Scaptomyza hsui. The sequence goes on from JAECXO010000001.1 coordinate 11,064,759, forward strand.
TGACGCTTATCGAAGGGCTCAACCACCGTCTGGTCCTTGTAACTTTTAAAGCCTTGTATAATAATCTGAAATGGTTGCGCAATGAACATGTGCTGTGCCTCTGTGTATTTATTGTTCACATACCTGCTTTATGTGCATTTTATTTGAACACAAAACAACACATAAATAAACAGCTACAGCACAATATTATTTTTTTTTTTGTTTGCGCCAGCGCAGGGTTGCCAGCAAATCTCTTCTCAATGGCTTCGCGGCTCGCGTTCGCAGCCACCTTCACGCGACGCCAAATCGCGCTAGCAGTGGTGCGGTATTTTAATATTGCGCCGACAAACTGTTCCCATGTTGTTTTAAAGCCAACATTATTTTCGAAATTTCACATTGAATTATTTGATTTCAATACCTGTTGAATAGAGAGTTTTTGGTGTGTAAACTTTTCTCATTTCTGTTTTAAGAACATGTAAGCGCGAATGATGAAGTCAACAACAGTATTTTTTTGTTGGTATTTTTGTTGAGTTCAAATGATTGCGTTGGTGTTGTGTGAAATTAAGTGTGTTTTCTTGTAGGCCACAAGCGGTCACATAATTCGTGGCTCCATCAGTTTTAATTCAGACTTTCTTGCGCATGGTTCGTGCACCCTGTCAGCAATAGTATATACAATTTGTTGTCGAGTTATTGTTATTGATTAGCAAATAACAAAGTGTACGCAGAGAGAAGCCGGCTTTACCGACGCCAACGCCGAATAACAAGAAAAGTGAATAAGCTGAGCTTACAGCAACGTGTAAATACGGAGGAGAGTGAGATCAAATCTTGTGCATTCATATTTTGTTAAGTGCAAAAAAGAAAAAAAAAAGTAGTTGTGCCAAAACAGAGTTAAAGAAGCAAACGGGGGAGAAAAGCAAGCAACAGAAATAAGCAATAACAAAATAGAAATAGCAAAATAGCAATTATTCGGCGCAGTAGCGTGTAAGAGAATTAACAACAATAACAGCCATAAATAAAAGTCGCCGCCAACGCCACCACCCAAAAGAAGAAAGTGTCACCGTTATCCCCCCCACCAGCCGTCCTCCAAGTCCATCTCCCATCTCTCCACAAGCAAACAAACCCACCACCAAGCACAAGAAAACACAAGCAGACAGACAGCGACGCGACGCAGCAGCAGCAGCAGCGCAGTTTTTTCGCACAACAACAACAACAAGAAGAGAGCGGCAAAACGGCGACAGCGATAAAGTGAAAATAAAACTTTATAATTTATATGAATAATAGCCAATATAACAATTAAGAAACATCAAGAACAAGAACACGAACGGCAGAAGCAACATCTGCAACTGTGCTACAACCACAACAACAACAACAACACCAACGAACAGAGATAACAAAATGGCAACACTAAACAAATTTACAAAAACTTTATCCATTGATGAAAAGGCGGAGATAAAAGAGAAATTTACAGAGGTGAGTAAAGAACGGAGTAAACGAAGTTTTTGCATAAAATAGCATGTACGTAAAGTAAATGTTTAATCAATATGTATGTGCAACTGTAACAGAATGGCATATAATGGGGGATATGGAAATTAAACGCCAATTGCATGACTCACATACAAAAGCACTGCGCAAAACCGTTAACCGGTGCATGTGGGCGTCAGCGTCAACGTCAACGTTGGCAGCGACAGAGACAGCGACAATGGCCTTCAACAACCCCCCCATGAAGAGAGCGGCATCAACGACAGCTAACGGTAATGCTCCAGCTAGAGTGCATATATACATAGTATATGTATGTATGTAAGTACATATGTACATATACATACATATGTTTGTGTATTAATGCGTGTGCGTGTGTGGGGGAGCGCAGTGCATGGGGGAAAACAAGTTCCCTTGGGTGGTGGCAACGCCATCTCTCTTCGCTGCGTGTGTGTGTGTGTGTGTGTGTGTGTGTGTATGTGCATGCAGTGCAAAATCACAACTAGCAGCAGCGCATGCGCCTTGTCCCTGCTGACGCACAAGTTCAATGCCTGTCCCCCCCCCTCCCCCTCCCCCCACGCAAGCACACACTTACATGTACATACATATATGACTAATCCGCATAAACTAGGCACCAGCAAGACGACAACGCATGATTCTTTCACTTTACGTGGAATTCCATATGAATTTCGCGAAAATAACATTTGAATAATATACATACATACATACACATAAGTATTTTCATAGTATGACAACACAACGGCAAACGTAAAGAGACAGAGTCTAAGAAGGCAAACAAAAACCGGTTTCTGCTTAAAATAAAAACACACAAACACATACTAACAAACACACAGATCCACACAAAGATGGAGAGCGTGAAAAACTACGACTCAGCAGCAGCCCGCAAGCCGGAGACGAAAAACCAACAGCAACAACGCCGCCTCTAGTTCTCTAGTTCAAGGGGCAGCCGTAATTTTCGTTTGGCATTTTTGTGTACAATTTCACACACACACACAGCACAGACACTAACGTGCACACAGAGTTAAAATATTTTAATAGTTTTCAGGTGTTTGCTTTTTCGATTTGCCAACTGTAATTGCTGCGTCTTAACCCCTCTCTCTCTCTCTTCCTTTGCTCTCCTCATGCGCCCACACACTTGCTCCCATTCAAATGCAATTTGTGTTTGTGAACGGTAGAAGCAGCGCACGCGCATAACGTTAATCAAAACACAATGTGGCATTGTTGAATTCAAAAGCGCTTGCGCTCACTCATCAAAATGCGTGGCAAACGAAACGATAAAAAGGATAACTAGAGAGAGAGAGAGATAGAGCGAGATGCCATAACTGACAATGAGTGCAGCGTAGGCGGCACTGATTGACACTTGAAAGTGGATTTTTGGTTGTTGTTATTGTTGATTTTATTAATCAGCAAGCACGCCTTGAAGCTTTTGCGATGACTAATGCAATGCTATAGAAGCGAGCATGAGGGAGCTGGACTTGTTCCGCATTTACTCCTCACTCCCTCCCTCCCTCGCCTGCCTTTGACAATGCTTACTTTGCTTAATGTTAATGTCAAATCAGAAAGAGTGTTGCCATACTCGCACAAAGCATTGCTTTTGTTTTTGTTTTCTCTCTTGTCTTGTCTTGTCTTTTGGACGTCTCTTCTTAGTTTTTTTTTTTTTTTCGATTGCGCGTGGGAGTGTCAGCATTAATTGCCACAAAGTCTTGCATTTTGAGTGAACAAATATGGATGTGTGTGTGTGTGCATGTGTGCATGCATAAATATTTTTATGGTTTATCAGCCCGCTTCTTGCCTGCATGTCTTAAGTTGGAGGCAAGCGCATAATTCATTGGGCTGCGTTTATTAGGTCTGCAATCGTTGTTGTTTCTGTGCCCATTCACACACACAACAACAACAACCAGCAGCAGCAGCCACATTTGTTTTTGTTATTGTAGCTGCGCGCTTGGCTTTTATCAAGTGCATTTTAAGTGCGCTCGGAGCAGGGGGTCAGAGGAAACTGAGAAGCATTGAAGGCGTTTAAAGGAGGACGCTACTTATGTATTGTGTATGTGTATGTGTATGTGTATTGTATGTATGTATTTATGCATATGCACTTAAACAGTCTTTTGCATTGAAACAAAGACCATCTGACGTTTCGTTTATGAATGCATATGCCAAACATTTCTACAGTGTCACTCAAAAGTCGTGCAACACGTGCACAGTGGTTCGTGAGACAGTGAAAATGACATCGAATATCTGTTTGTTCATGTTGTAGATAACAAAGAACAATATTGTACTTAAATGTATTTTTATGTATGACATCAGTGCATTTGGAATTTGATTGCAGCAAAAACAAAATACATATTTTTTCCCCTCACGTACACTGAGCTCACACAAATACGTGAGACTCATTTCAAAATCAGTAAATAAAATACCAAATTTAAATTTAAATGAGATAATTGAAAAATTAAAAGAATGGGCTGACTGTTCACCACTGTGCACAAATGCAGCGAAAGTGATTTTTAATGCGTTTTAATGCGTCCGTCACTTCGCATGCAGCTGTCTCTTTTTCTTTTTTTTGGCATTGCCACTTGTCATTTGTCCTTATGCAAAAGCTTCGACGCTTTCTTTGGTTCGTTTGGTTTTGGGTTCGCGTGTTGAGTTTGTTGAACTCGGATTACCAGTTACTTTATGGCGCCGATAACAACGTTTATATGTTCATGCACTTCACCCCCCTCTCAAGTGCATTTTGATCAGCATATATTTGCTTGCCTTTTTTTCTGTGCAGGTTTTCACTTTATATGCATGTATGTATGTATGTATGTATGTATATCCCCCAATCCAAAAAGGCATTGCAACAGAGAGACATTTGCAAGTAAACACCGAGAAAGAAAGAAAAAAAAAATAAGGAGAGGGAGAGACAGTGAACGATTTACGGCCTCATTACCAATATTTACCGCAGTGGCAACGGCTAACTGTTCATTTGTCGTGTGGCCAGAGTTTTCGTTTACGCTAATTAACACGCCTTTAAGGTGTGTTGGTGTATTTTTTTTTTGAAGCCAAAGTGACTATCTGTCTGTTGAGTGGTCGAAGTTCCCCATGGTTGACTCACCCATGTAATAGCTAGTATACATATCATTTATCCTTATGACTAATATGCGTATTATGTTTCATACGAAAATTGCAATCAGTCTGCCTGTCTGTTGTATTGCCACTCCCAAGACATGAAAAGTAGATTTGTGGTCATTGGGCATTTTGCTTTTGCTTTTTGTCTATTCGGCGGATATGTGTCACTGCTGATTATACTAAAATTCACTTAGCTTTCCGTGTAAGCAACTAAGTAAGTATGTATGTATGCTACACACATACATACATATAATGCTCCGGTCTTTATCTTGTGTTGGTCGCATTGCCAATTTCCACATACAAATTTAAAGCATGCTCGAGCTGTGCTCGTCAAATTTGTTGTTGTTGTACGTGTTACAAATTTCAATTGACTGCACGACAACAACAACAACAACAACTGAACGACAACTACAATGACAGCGATGTCGCGACGTTGATGAAGACAACAGCACACAGAAATTGACATCACACTGGACGACTCCACAGGTGACAAAAGTGTCGTTAACCATATTGGAAACTAATTTGCATATATACTTATTAGAAAAGTCAAATTAAAAGTAAATGTAAATACAAAAGACTTTGGCAAATAACTAGACAATTCTTAAAGAGTTTTAAACAAAATAAAAAATAGCCACCCACGCGTAACAAAATTCCATTGTGTAGAATAATAAATGAATACCTGTTTATTTGTCGGGTGGGGACAAAAACCTTTTTCCAATTGTCTTACACCTTCTTCTTCGTCGTGACAACAACTGTAAAATACATTGGCATATACATACATACATAATCATAATGGTCTCGGGCTGTCTGTGGCTCATTATTAATTTTTGTTCAATCGATTTCCTTTGACTATTTACGATCGTATGCCAGGTACTTGGCCCCAATGTGCCGAAGTATGCAAAGTTAGATAAATAGATATGTACTACGCATACAACAATTGAGCAGTCTTGTGTTGATTAACATGTCTAATATTGTTGTTGTTGTTGTTGTTGACTCACTCACGATGCCGATGTCGATTCAATCAACGTCAACTGCTAATGTTGCGCTGATGTAATGCCGCCTTTGTTGTCGAGGTCGGGCTTTAGAGCTTCAATTTCAGTATCAGTATCAGCTACAGTTTCTCAACGACACAACTGTATGCAGTTTTAAGGCAAAATAAAAACAAAACAAAGCAACAAACATTGTCAATCGTCACCAGAGCAAATGCTCTACTTCTCCACTTCCACAAAAACAAACAAAGGTTCGTGCCTGGCATGAGCAATTGGAATTTTTGACTAGTGAGTGAACTGGTTCCACTGGGCCACAAAACCGGTTCAACGAAAGCGAAAAAGTAAAACTAGTGTAACAACAAAACCATAACAAAGTACATGTAATACATAGGCAAATAGACACAAATACATATACATATGTATATGTGTGCACTTATTGTTGAGGGCATATTTAAATACCTTATAAATAATTTGATTAAAAGTAATCTCTTTATAATAAGAATACATAAAATATGATAGCATAGGGTATATGCTAGTCGAGCACATTTAACTTGTGTTTTCTTGTCGTCTTCACTATTTTCATATCGTTAGTTTTCACGCCCTAAGCTGACACTTTAGTTGGGGGGTGGGGGTGGGGTTTGCTGACGTCACAGCACAGCAAAATGAAGTCGTCGTCGTCGTGTCACGAGCCATTACACGACTCGACTGCCCACGAATCGTAAACGAAGGAGAGAAAGAGCGTAACAAAAAGGGACAAACAAACAACTAAACACCGTTTAGCATCTTTTTTGGTCTGCTAATGAACTTCATTTGCTGTAAATTGACTTGAAATGACAATGACAACAAAGTTCATTAACAAAAACTTTCGCGCGCCGCTTTGTCATAATCATAATAATCATAATTACGGTTTGTGTACGCTTTTGCCGTTTCTTTCTGACCTTTTTTCTTTTATCTATGTCTATTCTTTGCCGGCACTAGTGGAAAGGCCAAGAAACGAACTTGAACTTGTTAACACAAGGCATTTCAAATAGTATGTGTGTGTAGTATATTTGTAGTATAGTACAGATCATTTAAAAGATTCACAGTGTCAAGTGTTATCAATCAATGATTTTTCATACATCTATTGATTTATTTAGTCATTGAATACTATATTCAATTTTGTCGCATTGAGCAACTAACTGTTAAGTGCCAGCCCCAAAAGATAGTTATCGATAACACACCAATAACTCTTTTTAATTTTAGCTGCAAGCTGTTTTAACACAAGTGTTCTCATGTCAAACCTGCTTTCAGCTGAAATGCTAAATGAATCTCAATGCAGCCAAACCATAAAACAATAGACAATAGGTTACAGCAATGTGAATAATACATGAAATAACTAATTATCGAAAAAAAACATCGGTTTGAACAGCTGCTTAAAAATCATGTAATCTTCAGCTGCGATTAGTCATCGCAGCTCATCAAATTGAATTCAACTGGAGGACGTGAAAGCAAATGCAAAGAATAGTACAATAGTTAATGCAAACAGTTTGAGTTGAAAAAGTGTGTTAACTGTGTTATCGTGGCATTTTGTTATCTCTGACAGAATGGTATTAAATTTATGTTTAACAAGACATAAGTTGGCTAAAAGAGGGGGCAATTGGCACATAATTTCCTAGCTGATACAATGGCTATTAAAAAACCAATTACGTTTAAATGTCGTGTTTTTGAGTTTTGCGCTCTTTTTCTTTTCTTTTTGTTTTTGATTCTCTCTGGTGCTCTGAGCATTCTTTATAAACCTTTACCAATACATCCAAATTTGGATGTGTAAGCAATTTTTTTAAAGCTTTTTTTTTTTGGCACTTGAGTAAGAGTTGTCATAGTCACTGAAAAAAAATAATTATTCAACGTTGAAAAAGAGAAAGAACTTTACAAATTTACACAACAGTTGAACAAGCAAAGAAAATTATAAATACATATATGCAAAGTTTGCCCAAAATGTTTTCGAGTGTTTGTTAAAGATCTCAAAATTGCATAGAGTTAAAGCTGTGACAACTCTATTACAACACCGCACGATAATCGTAACGTAATCTAATATTCCTAATCGATACCGCCTCGATTTCGAACTGACTGACTGACGCTTTGAATTTGATTTGGAGCAAGGTGTTGTTGTTCGTTCGTTGGTTGATTGCTTAGGGCGTCTTATCAGAGGCGAATGACCAAAAAAAAAAAAAAAAAATACCTAAACATATACAGATACAGGTACAGATATGCATATACTGCCTAATTGTTGGCTCATATGACTTGAAATTGAAGAAATTGCAAATTGCAAATATGGAAATATGGAAATCTGTATGCACAATATATCGTTGTAAATAAATGACTAACTAAAAAATAGTTAAGCCATCTTACAAGTGCCTACAATCTGTGACTAACCATTACATATACATACATACATATACATTATATTCATGTACATGATTCAGTGCAGGAATGACAAAAAAAAAAAAAAAAAACAGTCGCTCTTCTCACTCTCTCTTTTGCTAGGCGTTATCGCGTTCGATTATATTGGGAGAGGCGTGCGAGTGGCGTATTTCTTCATTACCTTCTGATAAAAGAAAAGGCATAAATAGTGCGCACGGCGTCAGGCGCTCAATTAGTAGTACGACTCGTCCAGTGGCGCTAACAGCTAAAACGTAACGTGGAGTAATAATACATATACATACATACATATTCAAGCACATCCTTTTGCACTCTCGCTCTCCCGCGCTTTCGGTGCTTGCTCTCTCGCGCGCGCTCTCCCTCTCGCTCTCTCTTTCTCACGTCGATAGCACATAACGGTGAATTTGTTAACACCTCTGCTTCCTATTCAATCGCCTTTCGTTCAACACTCGTGCCGCCATTCTCAAATCGATCGCGCGTTCGTGCTTTTTTTTTGGTTGTTGTTGTTGTTGTGTTTGTCTTAAATCAATTTACTTAATTTACGCATAGCTTTGTTTTTGTTTATTTTGCTCAGCAATTAAGTGGCCAAGCAAGCAACAACGAAATAAGAATAAAGTGTGCCCCCCCCTCCCCACCCCAAAAAAATTCGAAATAAAAATACATCAAAAATGTCTGATATTATCAACGTTGCACAGCATCAAACCACCGAGGAGTTTAAACAGAACCTGGAGGAACTTCTGCCCGATGTACGTAAATCAAATATCAGCATAGGTGCAAAAAAAAAAAAAATAGAACCCAATTTCAATTTGATTTCAATTTTTTACACTTTTTCGTACATACCTTTTTATTACTCACGTTTTCACGTAATCAAAAAAAAGTGTTTGCTTTTTTTTTTTTGCTGTGTTGTTGTTCTTGGTGTCGGCATACTTTATGGTCGGTTTTGTTCTTCTATTTCTTCTTCGTTTTTTTTTTTTTTTATTAATCGATAACGAAAATTATACTCAACGTTCAGACAGTTACAGTGAACACCTTTGATAAAGTTCACGCACCTGCAGCTGACCACACAAACTTCCGTTATGTGTCAGTCAATATATTTTGTTGGCCAGTTCGTGGCTTACCTCCCCCCCCCCCCCCCCTACCTCCGCTTTATATACTTATTTGCCCGTAATGATTACCATATACGTAAACTGGTGCTATTTTCGATTTTGTTGCCATTTTGCCACAAGTCTTTATCTTATCGGGTAAACGCAATGCCGAAGCAACATAATAATCACCACCGCCATCATCATCATCATCATCATTGGAACGACCGACACAAATTCCAAACACAATCAACCATATATAGGCAAAGAGCATACAAACTTTATATGTATGTATGTATGTGTGTGTGTGTATTTATTTGTGGCCATCATGAGAATTTCACACAACACTTTTGCAATTCCCTCCCATCCCTTCCCCCACCCAACAATCCTGACGAAATGTTTGCGCTCGTTTCCCAACACTCCTCCTCCACTCAACATACTAATGGGCGCGGTCCAAAAAACTTACGCATTTCTAGAAGTTGTGTTTAATAATTGCTTAACCTTTAACTTGCAAAAGTTATTAACTTAGCTTTTTAATCTTTGTTTGAATATTTAAACTTTAAGAACATTTGAATAAGATTTCTTAAAGACCGATTTTGATTATTCAATATTTTTTTAAATTTTTAAGATTGTTGCTTAAAAAGATTTTTAAATAAGTTTTGTAAATGGCTAAAATCTTGTTTGCTAAATTATTTACAACAAGGATTGTCAAATGACTGTTTGAAACCTTATTTTTATATGAAATATTTGCTTGTTAATATGGTTTTTAAGTATTTTTCAAGTTCTCTTTTAAAGCTGACTTACAAAAATTTACAAGAAATTCGTATTATTGTCAATAGAAATAATTTAGCAAGAATATTTCCTAATGTGCTTGAAGCTTAACTTAAATAAGGTAAAACATACAAAACTGTAATTCCCATAATGTTTCATAGCCGATTTCTAAATGCGATACCGATAACGATATCGATACTTAGCTTATACCGAAAGAATATTTCCTAATTTGCTTGAAGCTTAACTAAAATAAGGTAAAACATACAAAACTGTAATTCCCATAATGTTCGATTCATAAATTCGATACCGATAACGATATCGATACTTAGCTTATACGCAATACAAACGTGAGTTAAACTGACGATAATCAATTACTTAAGACTTATGATATGCATGCATGTATATAAATATATATATATTTTTTTTTTGAGGTTTTGTGGGGTTTTTTGTGTTTTGGGAAAGCCTTGACAAAATACATATTTATCGCTGAACGAATTCTCTAATTGCTGTCGTGAAAAGGTGCCATAATTAATCAGCAAAAAAGATAAGAGGGCAGAAACTTGATGAAGTCTGAACGTTTCTGAACATTTTAACATATGATGATGATGATGCAGGTGAGGTAATAGCTCGGAAAAAGAAACCATATGCCCGAGCAATTGATGATCTGAATTGAAAATTGAAGGTGAAGAATCCAATTGAATGAAATTTTCCTCAAAATGAGTAATAGGAGAAAAGAAAAGATGATTAGTAATGGTTGATTATTTTTGGTTATGCTTGCAGCTGGATGCGAACAAGGATGGGTTCATTGATCTGCACGAGCTGAAGGATGCACTGAACCAGGTGGGCTTCAAGCTGGCCGGCTACCAGGTGCGCGAGATGATCGATGAGTTCAAGAGCAAACAGCGGACGGCGCATCAGGGCAAACTGAATCTGGATGAGTTTGAGACGCTGTGCCTCGATCTGAAGTCCAAGGATGTGGCCAGCACATTCAAGACGGTCGTCTCCAAGAAGGAGAACCTCGAGACGCTCGGCGGCATGTCCAGCATATCGTCCGAGGGCACCACACACTCGGTGCGTCTCGAGGAGCAGCTGGCCTTCTCCGACTGGATCAACTCGAATCTGGGCCATGACAAGGATCTGCAGCATCTGCTGCCCATCGATGCGGAGGGCAAGCGTCTCTATCAGTCGATCAAGGACGGCATCCTGCTCTGCAAGATCATCAATCACTCCTGCCCCGACACCATCGACGAGCGCGCCATCAACAAGAAGAACTTGACCGTCTATCGTGAGTTCGAGAACCTCACTTTGGCCCTCGTCTCCTCCCAGGCCATTGGCTGCAACATTGTCAACATCGATGCCCACGATCTGGCCAAGGGCAAGCCGCATTTGGTGCTCGGCCTGCTCTGGCAGATCATCCGCATTGGCCTCTTCAGTCACATCACCCTGGATAGTTGTCCGGGCCTCGCCGGCCTCCTGTTCGACAACGAGCGGCTGGAGGATCTGATGAAGATGTCGCCGGAGGCCATATTGCTGCGCTGGGTGAACCATCATCTGGAGCGGGCGGGCATCTCGAGACGCTGCACCAACTTCCAGTCGGACATTGTCGACTCCGAGATCTATACGCATCTGCTCAAACAGATTGCCGGCAACGAGGCCGATGTCAATTTGGAGGCGCTCCGCGAATCCGATCTGCAGTCCCGGGCCGAGATCATGCTGCAGCAGGCGGCCAAGCTGAATTGCCGCAGCTTCCTCACGCCCCAGGACGTGGTCAATGGTGTCTACAAGCTGAACTTGGCCTTCGTGGCCAATCTGTTCAACAATCATCCAGGTTTGGACAAGCCCGAACAGATCGAGGGACTCGAGGCCATCGAGGAGACGCGTGAGGAGAAGAGTAAATATTACAATTCTACAATATTATTGAATAAATTAATTAACTTTCGGTTTCCCTTTTGCAGCCTATCGCAACTGGATGAACTCGATGGGCGTGGCGCCGCATGTGAACTGGCTGTATTCGGATTTGGCCGACGGTTTGGTCATCTTTCAGCTGTTCGATGTCATCAAGCCGGGCATCGTCAACTGGAGTCGCGTCCACAAGCGCTTCACGCCGCTGCGCAAGTTCATGGAGAAGCTGGAGAATTGCAATTATGCCGTCGATCTTGGCAAGCAGCTCAAATTCTCCCTCGTCGGCATTGCTGGACAGGATCTGAACGATGGCAATGCAACGCTAACATTGGGTATGTTCAATCGATCTGAAAAAGGATCCAACAAATTGTTCAGGGACACCAAAAAAAAGCTTATTATGATCACAAAAAAATTGTTAATCAACTTTTATTTTGCAATTTTCATGAAAAAAGTTTAGAAATAATAGTTTGTTTGTTTTTTTATAGTTATTAAATTTTAAAAAAAAATCACTAATAATGGTTATCAAAGGCTTTAAAAATATTAATCAAAAATAAAGTCAAAAACTTTTATAAAAATTTAAGTCTTCTGAAAAAATACAATTCTCAAGAATTGTTTATAAAAATCTTTGCTTAAAATACCGCATTCCTTTAGGGCCCCATAAAGCAAAGCAAAAAAGTCTTTGAAATCGTTATTAAAGACTAAAAAAAAAAATCATTATTTGGAATTTTCATAATTAAAATCAACAATACACCCATCTCCCGATTTACACTGAAGATAGGTTCCAGAAATGAAATCTTTGTTTTTCCTATATAAAACCGTGTAAAACGAAAAAAACTGCGCAATTAAGTCATTTATTCAAATGGAACAAGGGTAAAACATATCCAGAAACTCTAAACTAGGTATAGTTTGCCCAAAAAATGGCGTGATGTCGTAGTGAACTTATTCTAAAAATGAAAACAAAAATAGAAACGAAAATTTTTTCAAAAAATACCTTCTGAAACTTAACAAATTCAGGTATGTTCGAAATTTATTCGCTATCACTTTGAGGAACTAGGACTAGAACTAGAACTAGAACTAGAAATTTTCCGAATTTTATTAGTTTATGAACCGTGTAAAAGCGAAATCGTGTAAATCGGGGGATTAATTTCAGACCTAAATAAAAAAAAAAATTGAAAATAATCGTTAAAAATAATTAGTATTTATAAAATGTATAACTACTCCACTAACACTTGGTTTCTTAATAGCTCTCATCTGGCAGCTGATGCGGGCCTACACCTTGTCCATATTGTCGCGACTGGCCAATTCGGGCAATCCGATCATTGAGAAGGAGATCGTGCAATGGGTGAACACGCGTTTGAGCGATGCCGGCAAACAGTCGAAGCTGAAAAACTTTAATGATCATGCGATTGCCGATGGCAAAATCGTCATCGATCTCATCGATGCCATCAAGGAGGGCAGCATCAACTATGAACTGGTGCGCACCAGCGGCACCCAGGAGGTAAGTGTGGATAACGATAATGTAGCTGCAACTGAAACTTACAATCTGCTGTTTTTTAGGATAACCTGGCCAATGCCAAGTATGCCATCTCGATGGCGCGCAAGATTGGAGCTCGTGTTTATGCGCTGCCCGAGGACATAACTGAGGTCAAGCCCAAGATGGTGATGACTGTGTTCGCCTGCATGATGGCCCTGGATTATGTGCCCAATATGGACAGCGTTGATCAGAACAATCACAACAACAGCAACAACAGCAATTAAGGCAAAACCAACAACAACAACGACAGCAACTACTCAATTATAATTTAATCAAATGAACCGAAGGAGTGTAAACAACAACAACAAATCCCACAATTATGTAAACAATACGTACATACACATATATACATAACATGCAAGCAAACACATACATATTTGTATGTATTTGCTAATTAACTGCAACTAACTTTTAAAAAACAAAACAAATTGTTCTTGTACAACGTTCTTTTAGAAATCTATTTTTTTTTTTTTAATTATTACTATTATTATTGTATTATTTTTTGCTATTGTAATTAAGCGTAAAAACGAAAGAAAAGTGTTAAAAACAATCAGTAAACAAAAAAAAAAAAACAGAAAACAAACAAACAAAAAAGCCCATTACTAATTTTGTTCAAAACCTTATTTTATAAATAAAGGTTTGGCCTTTTTCCGCTTTAGTTTGTATTTGAGTTGTTGAACGTGCAAGAAATTTGTAATATGTAACAACAACAAAAACTAAATACTTTGTAAAATATATTTATATATATATTTGTCTATCCATAAACACTAAAGCTATATACATACATACATACATATATATATATATATATATTTATATAACAAATTATATATACATAGATACTATAAATCTATTTTTGCATAAAGAGTTGCCTGATAATGAAAATGGGACAAAATGGATGTAAGCAATAGCGGCAACTTTTATTTTTCTAATTGTAAGCAACAAAAAAAAAAAAACACATTTAAATGCCACTTTTGTTTATGTTTTCATTTATAATTTTTTTTTTTTTAAATATGTGTGTATTGTTTTTTTTCCGTCTCGTATTAAAGCGAGACGGCAACAAATTGGCATGGCTTTGAATGAGCCAGCAAATATTATGATTAAACGTTGATTTAGTGCAATGAGGCGACTTACCAGAGAATAAAAACAAAAAATTTGACAAAAACTAAAAGTAATTTATCGTACGCATTATGAAAGTATAAATTAATAAAGAAAACAACAAAACAAAACGAAATTGTTTTATACATATAATCAATTTGTAATCTCAAGCTCCATAAAATGTGTTAACAAAATCGTAAGCTTTTCTAAGAAATGAGCTGCATTAGATATAGCCAACGATTACGTTTTCAAAGGGCCTGATGCCACACCCTATATATACCTATATATACCTTTTTGATAAGCAGCAGTAATCTGCAATCAGTTTCTAGTTTCTAATAACTTTTCGCCTCATGGGCTGATAAGCAGGCTCACGTGGCTCAATCGACAACAGTTGATCTAAAATGGATCTTGGCAATTGCATAACAAATGTTTGGTCGAAACCTAAATGGAGAGACAAAAGGACTCATCTCTGACTATACTTTTATATTACTGATCAGCGTTTGTCTCTTTAGATCTTTAAAGTCGATATATAAGTTTCGATTACAATAAAATTTTGCAATATTCAGGACAAGTAGGAACAATTCTAAACAGTAAACTTGTTCCCGGTCAAGAAGAAGGAAGCTAAGGAACTTTAAATATAAAACTTGGAAAAATGTTCATTAAAATTATGAATTCCCTTAATTAGTTGTTAATAATCGCCTTAGTTTTATTTATTTTTCAGGCTAAAGATGGAGTGACAATAATCTTCGTTAAATAACTTAAAGTACAATATTAAAAAAAAAAAAAAAATATAGCAGCTGATAAAAAAAAAGAAAAGTGTTTTTCAAACAGTATTTGCAGCTGGAATTGCGACACGTCTACGCACTATTCGGGCTAATCTTCGCTTGAATTGGAGCACATTTGGAGCTGGCGCCGCTGTTATTGTTGGTGCTGCCGTGCTCATCGGTGTGTCAGCATCATGGTCATCATGATCATTCTGCTGATAGCTGTAGCTGATGGTACGCTTATAGATGCGCTGCTCCTTCTTGGCCGTTTCCCTGCCATGTGGCTGCTTCACATTGCTGCTGCTCAGCTTGTTCGTCTCCGTATCGTAGCAACGTCTCAGACGCTCTCCTCCACTATCCTTGCACTCGTAGCAGACGCTCCTGCCCACCAGACGACGTTCGCACAGACTGCTGCTGCTGGATGTATCCTTCTTCCGATCCTGCTCCGTTTTGGTTTGGCGTTCGCGTCGTCGCTTTGGCGGCTCCTCAGCATCCTCCTCTTCATCCTCATCCCTTCATCATCGTCATTGTCACGATAGCGTTTGTATTTGGTGCCGCTGCCGTAGGCATAACGCTCCGGCTCCGCCTCGTGGGAGTAGCTGCAGGTCTCCGAGATCTCATTGTTGCGCGGCTCCTTGCATATCCTGCACAGCTGTCCATCGCGATGGACACGACGACAGCGCTGCTTCTCCATCTTCTCCCGCTTCTTCTGCACATTGCTGGCCTCCGCCTGGGTTTCGATGCTCTCATCGAGCGCTTCCCCAGCATCATCGGCCGCATCCGTGGCCCTATCGAAATATTGCCGCACAAATTGCTCATAGTTGCGCTCGTAATCCTCGCCAGAGTGTGCCTCAACACTGTGACTATCCGCCTCCGCCTCCACATCATCATCATCCAGCTCCGCATCTTCGGCCTCTATCGAGTCGGCATCTTCATCCAGTTTGGCCTGTGCCCGCGGCAGCTCCGACGTCAACGCCTTCAGCTGATCCGTGGAGGAGGTTAGCGCGTCCAGGCGCTGCAGCAGCTTGCCGGGCGCAAAGGCCTGCCAATAGTTGACACTCTGATCGTAGCCGACGACCGCACTGACCATCAGCACCAGCACCAGCAACATGATTACTGCGCAGAGAGCCGCTCGCCTATATATATATAAGTATAGGGCTATGATTGGGGGGATGCAGTGAGGCGTGTCCATGCCGATTGGATTGATTGGGCAATGAGTGGGCAACCGCAGCTGTTGCATCCATTTCCTGACGCGCTGCAGCTGCAGGAAGTGCGAGTGAAAGGCAAACATTTATACATATATATATATTTGAGATATATATTAATATATATATGTTGATGATGATGTGGCTGGCGCTTTATTTATTGCATGGCCAACTTTCAAGTGGCGCACAACTGGAGCGGGTGGAGGGAGCAGCAAGAGGGGATTTGTGGCATTAAACTAAGGCCAAATTTGGTAACAGACTTTTGTTTTCATGTTGCTTTGTTGTTGTTGCCTTTACATACAATTATAAATTACAAGTGGAATGAAACGTACTGGCACAGTGGGTCAAAGTGCAGCGAGCGTGTGTGTGTATGTGTGTGTGTGTGTTTGTTGCATTACTATAAACTACGCCATCCGTTGCACATCGCTTATACGCTGGGCACCAATGCTGGGTGGCGGTGGCTTTATTGGAGCTGGTCTCTGATATCGCATCTCGCGACGTTTCTCACGTATTATGTGCTTGGTTTGTGATGTGTCCAGCTCCTCCCAGCCGCCGGCATTGTCATCCACCCAATCCTCGAGATCAGCCTGCAAAGTGCAAGAAAAGCAATTAACTTAACCAACATAAACCTTGCAATTTTAACACATTCCTCCATACTACAATGACACGTATACAATTTGTTTATTATTTATTACTTACATTTGCACTTATGGGCACCATATCGTTTGCTTTCAGTCTTGAGAAATCCGTCGACGCTGGCGTTGTTGCCTCCGCATCGCTCAAATAATATTTTAGCTGCGGCTTAATGTCCGGCGTCAGTTCCTGCACCCGCAAAGAAGAGAAGCAATGTTAACAATTTGTGTTTAAAGGCAATTAGAGCAAAGACTAACGCTAAAGAAGTCCGGTTCGGGCTCCTCTTTGGGCGGTGTGGGTGGCTGGGCCATGCGCTGGCGATATTGCTCGATGTGCTCCTCGACGGTGCGCGGACTGTCATCCCAGCTGTTCCAGTCGCGCTCCTTGCCATTGCTCGACGACTTTGTTGTTGCTGCGGGAAAGTCACCAATTGTCACCGCCTGCAGCTGATCGCTGCCGCCGTGGCTGAGTTTGCGGCGACGCGAGAAACAGCAGAGGGCTCGCCGGCAGAGCGTTACGATGCCCAGCAGGAGCATCTTGATTTGTTGCAGTACCATGTTTCAGGTTCAGTTTTGTTGTTGGTCAGGCAGAGTTGGGATCCAGATAGAGTAAGTGGGGCACAATAGAAAAAAAAAGCAAAACAAATATGATGTGTTGGTCGAGTGTGACCATAACAGGGCAAGGCTGTCAGCTGTTGACTGCCGCACAAAAGCTAACAGCTATGAAAAATTCAGAGCGAAGCGGTAACAAGTATGCAATTAATCCGAAAATGATCTATGCTTGTTTTGTGGTTATCAATAAACACAATCATTTTATTTAGATACATATATATGTCAATTTATTTAATAACAGCTTAGTAACTTTAATGTGCCGTTGTAAGATTATTGCCATTTGGCTGCTCACACACATTATTGCGTTCAATTTCATTGCGCCGACGAAACTTGACAATTAATACTTCGATAATCCAGGGCACAGCGCACATTGCCATGAACACATTTAATATATGAAACACCAACAAATAATCCTGGGTGCGGTCTCGTATATAGCCAACTATCGGGCCGATTATAAACATCGCATTGCCCTGAGTAAACATAAATAAACCATAGCCGCTTGCATAGCTGTAAAAAAATAATAAATTTAAAAAAAAAGCGCGTTTAGCTTTTTGACGTTAACGCACCGTTCCTTTGGCAAATAATCGGCAAATACCAGGGGTAGGGGAACATGTATCCAGGTTCGCAAGAAACCTAGTACGGCCGTTATACAGGCCATGCCCGTAAAGCTAGTGATGCCACCAAGAGCTACAATAATAAACCAATTAATAAATATTCTTAGATAGTCAAAAAAAAAAAACACCCACCAAATCGGGCGAATATCGTAAAAAGCGCCCCAGCCAAGTAAATGTAACGAGCGGGTACTTGAATAAAAATAGCTGTAATCGCTAGAAAAATTCGGGATAATAAATCTGCAGCGGCTCCGATGGCAATAACATTTGCCGTTTCAGCCTGCAAAAAAATAAAATAAAGCATAAAAGTCATTTGTTGATTAATCTGATTCATATGTTAAATGCGCGTTAAAATTAACGCATCTTTTCTAAAAGAATGGAAGCTCAGGAACATTTCAATAGAGGTGGCATCGCCAAAAGCAACGGTTCTTTTTAGTCGGTTTTGCTTACTGCTTCATTTTTTGCGCCTTTCCACTATTGCACATGCGTGCGAAGGAGACAGCTGTAGTGCGCTTGTGCAAATTGCCTTGGACAAATTTTTGTCATTCTGTCAGTGTCAGTTGGTGTCGGTTACTTATGCAGTGCAGTCCAGCGGTCTCCCTTAATTTTGTTAATAACCAAAAAAAAAATATAATGTGCAAATACATGTATTTAAATTCGAGGACACACATGAACACAAAGTCCATGACGATGGCAATGATTGAGCAATTGCATCCATCTCCTGCTGCGTTCTGCTCTTGCTGAAGGAGGAGCAACTAAAGGTTAAACTTCGCTTCATTTCGTTTTAATTTTAAGTGGGAGAAAAAATGGATGTGAGTATAGTAATCTATTTCCAAGAATTTTTTTACGCAAATGCGTCATAAAAATGTTAAGCTCCTAGAAATATAATAACAGCGATTTTCTTTGGTAAAATATCCGTGTGTGTGTGAGCTATGCCAGAACGTAAGGTTATTAGGCACGAAATCAATTTAATTATATTCGCATTGTGCACTTTTCTAAGACGTAAAATACATGGTTAAAATTAAGTTGCGCTTGCGTATTTAAATTTCTGGCATTTGCGCTAGTTTTAAAAGTTATTCTTGCACAATTAAGTAAGTTATAGATATTAATATCAATGTATAATATATTTTTTAATAATATTAAAATTGTGCGTTGAGCAAAAGAAAAAAAAAGAAACTCTTAAAAAAATGCTACATATGTATAGTATGTGTGAACGAGAAAGAGCACAGTGTAGAGTAGAGTGCAACAGCATGTACGCTTGGTGTAAAGGAGAATACAAAACTTTGTGCTTCTCGCTAGTTTGTAAAATGGCACAACACCAAATATTGTGTTAAACACCAATAACCAACTACAAGCCAGAAAAAACTAAATTGTTGGGTATTAAAAAGTATTGCATGAGAAAATAAATATGTATAAGTTTCGAAAAACAAATTAATCTTATTAAGGTATGTACGTAATTGTTCTTGCGAATTGTGCAACAAAATGAAAATAAAATGGCGTTCCAAGAAAAATGTGGGCATACATGCAAACGAGAAATAGCAAAGTGGAGACTAGAGTGCAAAAGCATTTACGCTTAGTATGCAGACTTTGTGTTTCCAGCAAATAATTGCACAAAACCAAATAGTGTACAGGTTTTTTTGGAGTAAGTTGTAATCATTAACCAACTACAACCAGATAGAGATGCAAACGAGAAAAAGCATTCAATTCCCATTCCAAAAATCAAAATTTGCTTGTTATTAAAAATATAGTTCTGTGTTAGTAGAACGAGAAAAAAATTACGCAAAAAAAATGCTTTAAAGTCGCCTGCGCGTATGTAGAAATTGGGGAAACGAACATAAGGTAACGAGAAAAAGCAAAAGTGGAGAGTAGAGTGCAAAAGCATTCACGCTTAGTCGTACCAGAAAGTTCAAAAAATGGCACAAAATCAAATAATGTATAACTTTTCGTAAGATTAGTCGCGTTTGCGTAGTTGTGAACGAATTACTTAATTATTGGATAAAGCGGTTGCAACTTGATAAAACATAAGGCCAAAAGTCAAAATTTGTTTGTTATCAAATATATAGTTCTGTGTTAGTATATGCTAAAAAGTAGAATGAGAAAAAAATGACGCAAAAAAAATGCTTAAAGTCTCCTGCGCGTCTGTAGAAATAAGGGAAACGAACATAAGTGAACGAAAAAATCAAATAATGCAAAGCTTTTGGCGAGTAGCAGATGGAAAAAAATGACGCAAAAAATGCAATCTCCTGCGCGTAAAAAAAAAAAAAAAAATTCACGCTTGGTGTACAGTCGAACACAAGACTTCTAGAAAATTCAGAAAATGTATAACTTTCCGTAAGATTAGTCGCGTTTGCGTAGTTGTGAACGAATTACTAAATTATTGGATAAAGCGGTTGCAACTTGATAAAACATTAAGCCAAAAGTCAAAATTTTTTGTTATCAAATATATAATTCTGTGTTAGTATATGCTAAAAAGCAGAATGAGAAAAAAATGACGCAAAAAAATGCTAAAAGTCTCCTGCGCGTCTGTAGAAATAAGGGAACCGAACATAAGTAACGAGAAAAAGCAAAGTGGAGAGTAGAGTGCAAAAGCATTCACGCTTGGTGTACAGTCGAACACAGGAGGGCACAAAATCAAATAATGTATAACTTTTCGTAAGATTAGTCGCGTTTGCGTAGTTGTGAACGAATAACTAAATTATTGGATAAGGCGGTTGCAACTTGATAAAACATAAACCCAAATAGCTAAATTTTTCTGTTATTAAAAATTTAATATTGTTTGTTAGTTTGTGCTAAAAAGCAGAATGAGAAAAAAAATTACGTGAAAACAAAATGCTAAAAGTCTCCTGCGCGTCTGTAGAAATAGGGGAAACGGACATAAGTGAACGAGAAAAGTATAGTGTAGAGAAAAGCACACACGCTTGGTGTAAAATGGGACCGGCGCATTTTGGCAGTTGGCGTCGGTACGTTGAGCAGTGCAGTTCAGTTTGTGAGAAGTAAAAAAATAATAAAAATTGCAAATTCAATTTAATTCAACAAAAAAAAAAAAAAACAGAAAACCAAAATATGACAATATGGAAATAGACAAGTTCTTTTTGAGTAAAGGTTCTCAACACATTTACAATTATTCTAAACGGTGGCGAATATATTATATCGTAAAAGTTAGTGCAAAATTGCGACGCTCCATCATAACCAATAAAATATTGGCAATAACTTCAATAAAAAAGCATTGAGATTATAGGTGAGTTTTTTGTTATGTAAAAGTGTTTTTCTTGTGCAAAATAATTAGTGGCTAGCTAGAATGTTTAAAACAAGACAAAATTTAAATTAAATATACATGCACATGCGAAAAAAAATGGCGTTGATAGGCAAAACTTCTAGCATTTTTCTCTACTTGTAAAAAGGTGCGCAAAAGGAAAACGAATAAAATGCACATATCCGCGTGAGTTGAAAAGAGATCACACTAGTCAATTTGCAAGTAATAGAGAATTTCAGCAAGCAGACAAAATGGCGGCGCAATGGCACAGCGCGTCTTAAGTTGCGCGTGCGTAACCAGCAAAGAAATTAAATTCGAAACATTTTAGTTGTGAGCAGTTTAAAAAACGAATGTTTGTCAAAGCAATTGCAAATAAATAATAAGTAGTAATAAATATTTTCTACGACACAAGTTTATGTGTGTGTGTGTGTGTGTGTGAGGCTGTGGACAGAAACATGAAAATGAAAATGGCGGCGTAATTATAAATGTTGTACTTGGGGTTATGTTGAACTAGTGAAGAAATTGTGAAAAGGTTAATTATTGTGGAAGCTTTTCCAGTCACACATTTTTTGATATTGTTTTTTTCATGTATAATTATTTGTGATTTACCTTGCTATAACCCAATTCAAATAGGTAAGACGGCTGCATGGTGAAAAAAGACAGGTCCGAGTACAAGGCGAACGTAATGCCCAGCACAATATTGACGTAGACGGGCTTCTTGAAGAGTGTCAGATCCAGGAAATCGACAATAAAGCCGCAGAAGCCGCGCTCCTTAGCCGATCCTTCATCAATCTTACCATTGGCAGCCGCAACATTGCTGACAACACTGTGGCGTCGTGAGCCTTGAACGCTGTGCATCATTTGTGGCGAGGCATCGCTGACAACCATCGGGCCGGACCAGTTGCCCAGACTGGTGATGCTGGAGGCACGGCTCGAGATGACCCTGAGCGTGTGCTCCTCGGCACTGTGTGAGACACGCCGTGAGCCCAGATTAGTCACGGGCAAAGTATTGGAACCATTTACGGTTGCAAAGATCAGTTCCGGCACAGTTGTCCGTGGCGTCTCCGGCTGCACATTGACAACGATGGGCGATCGTATGGCCTGCACCGGCTGCAATTGCTGCTCCTCCTCCTCCAGGGGGACGCGTCGCATATGCCACTTGACGGGATGCATGAGGAGCATGCCAAGGATGGCATGAGCATTGATGGCCGTCAGCACCAGGAGGCAGCCACGAAAGCCATACCACTGCAGCAGCTTCTGCATCACAATCGGATAGATCATCGAGCCCAGGCCAATCAGGGTCTGGGCAAAGCTCATCCACATCACGCGATTCTGCACAAAGTAGTCGTTGAACGATGTGTAGCTGGTGGGCACAATCAGGCCGAATCCGGTGCCCTGCACCAAGCTGAACGCCATGATCAGATGCCACGTGGAGCTGGCGAATATCTGCAGGCCTGTGCCGACAGCATACAGGATGCCACCGGCCAAACCCACGGGCCGTAGTCCATAGCGGCGAAACAGCGAACCGGAGAATAGTCCGGCAAAGCTCATTGAGCAGAAGAACGTGCTCGTTATGATCGCAATCGCACTCGTCTCCGCACCAACACCCTTCAGAAAGTCACCAAAGATTAGGCCAAACGATGGCAGCGCTGCCAATCCACTGACCTGGTCATTATGGTTTATGAAAATAAATTAAAAATTATTGTGGTGAGTTTCTGAAATTTCTTTAAATATTTGAATACTTTATATATTTATTTTGATTTTTTTTTTTTTTAGGTTTTTTAGGTCTTTGTTTTTTTTGTACATTTTTTTTATTCACAATATGTTTTTTAATACTTGCAGAATCATTTTTAAATTTTTTCATTTTTTCCGATTTAAGCTTTTTTATGAGAATATTATTTTAATACATTTTTTATTACAGATTTTTTTTCAAGGTTTTGGAGCACTTTGCAAAGGAAATGAAATTTCACTAAGGATTTCAATGCATATAATTTGAACACCACTTAAATTACTAAGTTTTTGCTTTTTCGAAAACTTCCCCCTTGTACACATTACTAAAACTTTTTGTTCCTTCTATTACAGATGGGTTTTCCAACACTTACAAATGGCAAGGCCATGCCAATGCAGATGAGAATGCCCCAGCCGCCATCGGGTGCCACGAGCCGATAGGATTTTGGTTGTGATGATGATGCAGCCGCTGTTGCCGTCATCTTTGC
Source organism: Scaptomyza hsui (assembly GCA_018152825.1). Taxonomy (NCBI): domain Eukaryota; kingdom Metazoa; phylum Arthropoda; class Insecta; order Diptera; family Drosophilidae; genus Scaptomyza; species Scaptomyza hsui. The sequence goes on from JAECXO010000001.1 coordinate 11,088,427, forward strand.
AGCTCGGAAGTTGTGAGGTAAGTGAGATCTTATTGTTAAGACTGATTCTGATTACTTGGAATCATGATCATCATCATTGGCATTAGCAGCAGTTGCTGCCTGCCTATTATTCATCCGGTATCTTGGCACGCCTGACAGTAGCAATTGGGTTTTTATTGTGATCCCTAAGAACACACACACAGATGAGATTAGATTATAATAAAACGACACTTCTCGCCGCCTCTGTGCATTTTTTTCTTCTCACTAGTGCTACGATGTTGCAAACTTCCGTGCCAAGCCCCATTTCTAGACTGAATATAAAACTCTTTTGTGTTTCTTCAGATTGTTTTTTATATTTTTATTATCTATCTATGTTTCCTTGGTTTCTTGGGCAACAACAACAAGAACACATTACAATTGGTACCGAAAAACAACAACAGCATCTATTATCAACTATTTGTTATTTGACTCTTTATCAGTTGATCATAACTTACAGAGTTGTTAAAACCATCCCCTCAACCCTCAACTCGGCGCATCCTCCTCATCTTCGTGTTGATAAGAGGCCAACTCTTGAAATCCCCGTGAGATTTATTGCAAAGTGGCCTGATCTGTCTCTCTTTCTCTCACTTTTGTTTAACGCATATAATTTATAGAAACTTAAATTTATTTTTCACGCATTACCAACATTTATGTTCACTTGTTTATTTTCCTCGCCAATTTTATGAGCCCCCGGGCACTAAATTAAAACTGTTGTTCTTACCAACTAATGTAATAATGTGGTTATTACACGTGGGGGGGGGGGGAGGGAGATGGGAGATACCAGAGCATCATCAACATCTCATCATTGAGATACAGAAAGAGACAGTGATTGCTCATTGCACATTTGGTACTTGATTTCTCGGAAATATCTTTGTTATCTTCAACCTTTTAGACAAATGTACTACAGTAAAATATACCCTTTAAAGATGCTGGGTAAATGGACGGGTGGCTATTTTTCCTTGGAATTTATAAGTTTTTAGTGAAGAACCTTTTAAATTTAAAAATCTTTAAATCAGAATTTAATTAAATCTTCTAAAAAAAACACAAATATTTAGTTTTTGTTTTATATCACTTTATTGAAATTTGATAATATATCATATATATGTATGTATATGTTCTATATGTATAAGGCTACAATATCGGCAATGCATATCCAAAAGATAACATTATCTAAAAATAATTATATGTATATTAAAAAAAAAAATAAAAGCCAAAAAAAAAATAATTATTTATTATTACAAATATTCTTTTTGCACCCTTTGTTTTGTTTTTAAGTACATGCTCTCTTTGTGGTATGCGAAGTAGTATTTTCTTAACGTTTTAAGCTCGTACAGTAGTCACTCGTTACAAGTCCTCTCGAACTACGTTTGCTACAAAGTTTATCTTTCATTTTTTTGGTCATGGCATCTACAAAATACAGTCAGCAATTGTTATTGCTTTCCGTTTGTATTCATATTTTAATTTTTGTCTTAGCTTTTAGTATTTACTTTTACTACTACTATCTTACAATAAGGCATTTTATTTTTTTAAAGTCAATTTATCAAATTTTCGTATATCATATAGATGGATGTAGTATATGTTCTTATGTATTCTGTTGATTTTTTATTGGCTGTTCAAAATTTATAGATTGTTTTTTTTTTTTCTTTTGGGTGGGTTGATTGGTTGCTTTTTCTATCTCTTTTTATCCTTCTCCTTTTAGGGTGAAAGGAATTAGCTTTTTACCCTCTTTTTGTCTGTCAAAATATTATATGTGAATAATATTTCAACATGACTTCATTTAGTTAACTGGGTTCACTTAAGTTGGCCTTAACTAGAAATATGTTTGTGTATATAGTATGTAAATGGGCATATATATATATATAAATTGTTTATTGGCAAATTCATAAATTCAATTCCAGTTACACATTTTTCTTGATTTCTTTTTTTTTAAGGTCGTTGCATAATTTCAGTTTTCATAGGTACATTAGATCAATTTTAAATTTGTTGCTACAACTCTGATGCCTTTTGTTCATATAAGTATATACTTTTTGCTTATGAACTAACTTATGAACTATCTTTGAACTATCACATACAAGTTCATACAATAAACAAAAAATAATTGATAGAGAGAAACATAAAATAATAATCATAGCAATTAATCAAGAGTTAGTTAGTTGGTGTGTTTATATAAGAAAACTGGCGTACAAATTTGGCAAACAGAAACAAACAAAATTGAGTTTAATACGTTTTATAGTTAAGTATGTTTTTGGTTAAAAGATTGAGACTGAATTTCTATTTGCAAATAAGTGACACTTTAAATGTTAAACTAAATTATTAAGTATGCATTTTAGTTTCAGTTTAATGAGTTGTTCTTTTGTGTTTTTTGTGTTTTGTATGCAATTCTCTGATAAATCTTCTCTTTGGCCATCTGTAATTACAGCTTAATATCTTCCCTAGGTGGCGCTGCATTTGATCCTGCCGCATCCTGTGTGGGCAACTGTGCCGCATCGGCTGTGCGACGACGAGATTGCACAAACTCAACCAGATACTCAATGCTCCAGGCCAATGCACAGATCAGGATGCACACGCTCTGTGTGTGTATACAAATCGGATAACTATCGGTCACATCACGAATCAGACCTAAACCGAGAGAGAGAGAGAGATTAATAAGTGAAGAGGAACTTTAGTTTAGACTCTCACCTATTAGGGGCCCAAAACTGATGACGAAGAGAGCCTTGCCAACCAAATGCCAGCCAAAGGCCGAGGGCAGCTTCTCCAGGGAACAATACTCGGACACGGTTAGGGTGAAATTGCTCAAGGCAGAGCCGCGGAAGAAGCCACAGATCGAGAGCCAAATCATTAACTGGGTCCAATCCGTTTGCTCGGCCATAACTACAAAAAACAAAATGTTGTCATTAATAATCTCTTCATGTGGCAGATGAAATTCTTGACTTACTGGAACGCGTTAGGGCCACGAAAATGATGGAGACCAAGAAGATGGTGCGCTTCTTGATGGTGGTGCGATCGAATAGGGGTGGCAGGACAATTCTCGCCGCAATATCCGTGATGGCCGTAATGGAGAGACAATAGGCCACATCGGCCTTGGAGTAGCCCAGATTGGCAAAGAAGAAGGGCGTGACCATTTTGAAGTTCATTTCGGCCACATAGAAGATGGAGAGGCCGAAGAGCAGGTTCAGGAACATCTTATCCTTGAGCATATCAATGTCCAGGAGATCGGCAAAGCGACGCCAGAAGCCAGGCTTCTTCTGCTTCCTCGCCAGCTCCTCATCGGCCAGCTCCGTTTGCTGCTTCTCCAGCTCCGTGGGCTTCATCTTGATGAAGCTGTCGCGATGTCCGCCCAGAATGCTGCCCGTCGCGGTGCCCACGCGTCTCAGCTCCCGATCATTGCGCTCGAACTCGTCGTCGCCCAGGTTGAGATGCACCTGCAGGATGGACCCGGTGAAGTCCATGTACGAGAGATTGGACGTCACCGAGGCCTTGCGACAACGCAACTGGTTTGTGTTCACCTCCGCCTGGGAGGCATACCCACCACCGCCTCCGCCTCCGCCCACATCCGCCGATTGGACGCCGGCGAGGGACATGATGCGGGGAAAGGTGGGACGCTTGGTGAGACCCAGGCGGTTGCCGTTCATCGTGTTCATGGCCATCTCGGAGTAGTTCTTGCGCATCGATGGATGATTGTGCGAGTTGTGCTTGTTGAAGAGCAGCGTATTCAGTTCCGGCAACGCATCCTCCTCGTTCCCATCCTCCTTGATCACCTTAAATTCTGGATTCGACGGATTCGCCGGATTCGCTCCCCCTCCCCCGTCGCCCTGTTGTGGCTGGAACTGTGACTGCGGCACAGCTGAGCTGATGCACATGAGCTCCTCGTCGTCGTCAAACTCCTCCTTCCAGTGCCACTTGATCGGCTGCAGCAGCACCGAACCCACCGTCGCATTCAGCGCCACCCCGGACAGCAGCAGGACCGCACCCCGAAACCCAAAGCCCTCCAGCAGGATGCGCACCAGCTGCGGCATGATCAGCATGCCCATCGCCGTGCCCGCCATGGACAGACCGACGGCCTGACCCCGCTTGTGCTTGAAGTAGTGATTGAGGGCCACAAACGCCGCCGAGGTGGAGAGGCCGACGCCAATGCCATTGATCACGCTGTACGTGCTGATGATGTGCGCCATGGTGGTGGCCGGCGAGGTGAGCGCCAGGCCCAGGCCGCAGAGCAGCGAGCCGGCGATGGCCACCTTGCGGTAGGAGAACTCCTTCAGCAGCGGACCCACGAACAGACCCGAGAAGTTCATGCACACATCCATCGTACTGATGATCACCGCCGCTCCCGTCGTTCCCACATTCAGCTCCCGCAGCGTGTCTCCGAACAGCAAACCGAACGATGGCTCTATCGAACGGGTCGCCAACTGCAAGGACACGAGAGGAGGAGAAGGACAATTATAATGTGAGTTCTTTTTAATTGACAAAATTATTTAAAGAAATCTAAACAAACTAAATATCAAAGATTTTCATTTGCTTCGAGGTAAATGGATTTTATTGCAGAATTTTAACAGGTAAAAAATATGTAGAGCAACAATTTTTAATTATTATTGCATATCGTTAGCTTAATATAGAAAGAAAAATGACAAAGTTTCAGATTTTATTCAGTTTTTTTTTGCTTTTCCTGTTAAATAACAAAAATCCTTTTATACAAATCACACAATATATATTTTTATTAAATCTTAATCACACTTTCTCTTTATTTTTTTCAAAAATGCCTCAAACAAAGATTACATGTTTGTATATAAAAATATTGTGCATTTTAACTAATTGTTAAAACATTGTTAATAACTTTGTCAACTTTATTACAGATGAGCCCGGATTTTTATTGGCCAATTGGTTATCGGCCAAACAACACAACAAACAACACACAAATCATAATCAGCAAATTGGGAATTGAAAGCTTCAGCAACTATAACGAAAACTAAACAACGTCATCATATTCCAATTTATTATCAACAGCAGCAGCCGATAAGAAACGAGAGTGAGTAGACAGAGAGCCCCTATATACATACATACATATGTATATATATGTATGTACATTTATGTATTTGTATTTAATGTGCGATATATCAATGCACTTGAAATTGCCTCCATTCAATGGCCTCCAAACTATTGTATTTGTGTAACTAAATATCATGCAACAGCCAAATGATTGCTTGTTGTGTGTGTGTGTGTGTGTGTGTGTGTGTGTGTGTTGTGGTGTCCCCATCAAAATATGTCTCTTTAAAAGCCTTCACTTCCTCCCCAAACGCTTAACAGCAACAACTTCTGAGAATTATATTTGTACTACGCTTAAATGTGATTTGATTTGATTTGATGAATTCAGTTTGTCATTGATACAGTTATCGATAATTATTTATATATTTCAGTCCACCAACTTTCAACATTTTGTTGTTGTGCAGCTTTTGCAATCAAAACTGGCAAAACATTATTGTTATTTAATGCTTTTAAAGGTCTTACAAATTTCACTTTTGCCAAGGGAAAATCTTATTTAATTTAATTATATAATGAATTGAAACTTAATAAGGAATATTTTCGACTAGGACAATATATAATACCCATTAATATAATTGCTTACAAATCAGGTTTTGTAATACAGGATCAGGGGAAAACTATTAGGAATTGCTTTTTAATTAAATTAAATTATTAAGCTTTTGAGAACTTTTTTTTATTATTTTATTCTTTCTTTTTTTTTTTTGGTTTTAAAGTTTGTTATTGCTTTAACATTATTTTTTTTTAATTTCTACAAAAAATATATTTTTTTAAAATTTTAAATGAGGAAAGAAAATTTGTACTTGAAAAATGTTTCTATTTAAGTTTCTTTTTGGTTATGGAAGAAAGAACAAAACGTAAAACTTTCACAGTTAACTAAAATTTATAGTTTTTCTAACAATTTAATTTTTTTTTGATGCTTTGGATCTTGTTTTAATAAAGTTTTTTTGCTGTAAACAATTTCTTATGCCAATAATTCAATTAAAAATTGTTTCTCTTTAAATTGTAACATACTTATGTGCAAAAGAAAATGATTTTTATGTCGCATGCGTTTGTTTATTGTCGTCTTTTATAACCTTTAAAAGGTACTCGAATATATTTTGAGTTGTCGTCGTCGTCGTTATTGATGATGATGATTTTGATGATTATGATTATGATTATTTGGGGCTCGTGAAGTGCTTTATTTGTGCTTTTGCAAAACACAAACGATTATTATTGATTGTGCACTTATTGATGTTCTCCTTTTTATCGCATTTCAATATTTCAGTTAAGAGTCAGCTAAGCATAGTTATTGCTTCATTCAAAACGTTAATTGCTTGATAATTGAATTATCACCAATCATAATTGAAACTAGAAAACGAGGGTAAACAATACAATAACACGCGCTCACTTAATGATAGAATAACGCTTCTTAAATAGCACATATAAAGTTGTTGAAGCGATTATTATTATTATTATTACCATTGTTATTAGTGTGTGCTTTCTGAGTAGTTTGTTGCCTAGGCAGAAGTTTTAGGGGTTTCTATAATTGGGCGCACTTTGATTTTATTCGACTTGGCAACAAAAACAAATTTGATAATTTGTTGTTATCAAGTGAAAACAATTTGTACTGTTTTTTAATTTTGTTTAGCAGTATTCGTTAAAATGATTTAAACTATTTATAATCTTTAAAATGCTTTCTTAAGAGAACATTTTTGTTTGTTGCGATTATCAGTTCTCGGCTTATATTTTTATAAATCGATTACCGATAACAACAAAGGCGCAAACTGTCTTTTTGCTTAGTAGGAAAACTAAAATTTGAAAATATAATTATGTCCTAATCCAAATAACATTGTTTTTTAGATCTTGGCTTCTTACTTCATTTAATCTTAAACTATAAATCGATTATCGATAACAACAAAAGCTCTAATTTCAAGGATTGCAAACTAGTTTGTTTTCGGGACAGTAGTTATATTTGGTTATACCAAATAATCCAGATTTAGAATTTGTTTTCACACACTTTGTGCTTTTCTTTTCACCATATCCTATTGTGTCATGAGCAAATAGTATTTGTTTAGCTGCTGCTACTTTAATTGTTGTTGTTGTGCGACGATGCGGTTTTTAGCACAAAACAGCAAAAAAAAAAAAAAACTTAAACACATAAAGAAACTTAACAACAACATAACAACAATAACCAATAACCGTTAACCGTAATCGAAGTCGTCGTGAGCTGTAAATGCTCTAAATAAGCTTTTGATTTATGGTTAAAGTGTATGTATGTAGGTGTGTGTATTTGTTGTGTTTGCATTGCTCATTTACCCTCAAGAGATAGGTGTCCAAGAAGTGAGTGGGAAAGGGAAAGGGAGGGCAAGGGGTGTGCAATATTTTCCAATCTTATTTACAAGTATTCGCGTCGCAGTCACAGTTCGCAATTGCGTGAAATTAACGTGACATTTGGGTGTTCACAGAGTGTTCAGAAAATCAAAGAATTTTTAAACCATGCTACATAACGATGGTTTTTTTTTTTTTTTTTTGTTTTGGATATAATGTTAAATTTTGAGCTTTGATTAAAATTTAAGTTTTCTTTGATGCTGCTTTTCGTCTTAACATTTATTTAAACGAATTTTTGTTTTAACTTAAAGATTAAATTTCTCTCGCCATTTTCAGTTTCAGTTTCTTTTCCATATATTTTTATTTGTTTTTAATCTTTTTTTTTTTTTTGTTTATTTAATTATTTTGTTTTTTTATAAAAACAACTTAAATTAAACTTATATGCTAACTTCGAATGTAATGACTGTTTTTGTTTTATCGAGATATGCATTTTGATCTATATAGTATACAAATAAGTATAGTTTAATTCTTATGCTAAGCAATGTCTTGGTAATGGGACAAATTTTTTTAAAAATTCGATTTTATGATTTCGGTACTTTAGATTATAATATTGTATAAGTTGTAAATGAAAAAGTGTCCAAATATTAGGTATCGATTGCCTTGCCATGTTCAGTCTCTGGCTTTAGAGAGTGTTGAGCTGTGTTTTTGCGGAAGCTTAGGACTCTCTGGATCCCGTACTGGATTGGTACTTTCTTCAAATGTTAGCATAAGGTTTAAGGTTAAAACTTAAGTAGGATTTGTGAAGGTTTCTTCGTGTTTTTACATTGTTTTTGAATTGTTTTTAACAAGAAACTTTCTCGTATTCAGTTAATCTTTCATATTTGAATCGGTTTTCTATACAACTATTACATACATTTTCTCAATCTGTAATTTAAGGTTAGTTTGTTTGCATTGATAAGAAAAATATGAACATATGTTTATATTTAGATTATTAATATTATTCACGTGCAATGAATCACATGCAATCTAAATGTTATTTCATCTGTTTTGATTTTGATTAAAGTTCACTGATTGCAAAAACAGCTGTTAGCATGTTCTCAGTGTGACCATTTATTCTTGAAATTGTCCACTAAAACACATCTGCTCTTTGTTTATCATTGTACGAAATAGTATGTGGGTCAAACTTTTCATTATCTTCTTGACTTATTCAATAGTTAATCGATACTGTATTTCTAGCTATTTTTCAGGTAGTATTTCTGCCTACGCGTTATGAACATTAGACACGTTGTTGTGACATTTATCGTTATCAATTAGTGAATTGATGGATGACGTCGCTCGCTCAAAAGTCGGGGGGGAAAAAAACAACGGACGATGACGACGTCCTTCCTCATTTCGCTCTCTCTTCTTTCTCTCTCTCTCTCTTCGAAGTCATCATCGACGTGTTTTAGTTGTTGTTGTTTTGTCTATTGATTTCCCATTAACTTTTGCATGGCATTTTCTTTTTTTCCAACTTGATGTAATGTGCTTTTTCTTTCGTTTTTTTTTTGTAAACCTTTGCAGAGGGTTTTTTTTCGTATCTACGTATTTTTCCTTATGAAAACCTTGAGGATTAAAGCCGCAGAAGCTAATGTTCTTTTCTTCTAAGCCATTTACAGTCTGCTCTCCAACAGCCATAACAACTGTGTTTCAGATAAGTTGTTAGTTGTTGGAGTCGTGACTGTTCATGGTATAAGCGAGAATTGTAAGCTAGGATATCGCGAGTTCTTTTTTTTTTTTTATAAAAAGATTATATTAACCTTCAGTGTATTCGGTCGGTCGGTGCTCGTAAAGTTCCTCCCGAATTCCATTTGCAGTTTGAATCTGCCTAGGATTATTAAACTAGCTTTGAAAAGTTTTAATTACCTAGGAGGTTCAGATTGCGGATGGAACAATCTTCTTTCTTCAACGGCAACCAATCTTTCGGTCGGTTTTTTTTTTTTTTTTTTTTTCCTCATGACATATTCTTCAGTGTATTCGGTCGGTCGTGTAGTTTTTCTCCAATTCCATTTGCAGTTTGAATCTGGCTAGGATCATAAGACTAGCTTTGAAATGTCTTGTGTCACTAGTTGGATCAGATTGCGGATGGAACAATCTTCTTCAATGGCAAAAATCTTTCGGTCGGTTTTTTTTTTTTTTTTTTTCTTCAGTGTATTCGGTCGGTCGGTTCTCGTTAAGTTCCTCCCCAATTCCATTTGCAGTTTGAATCTGCCTAGGATTATAAAACTAGCTTTGAAATGTTTTATTTACCTAGGAGGCTCAGATTGCGAATGGAACAATCTTCTTCAACGGTTTAATATTTTTTTTTTAGCCCTCTGCAAGGATGGAAAAAAAATGTGTTGGGCACATTTATTTCTTTTAGTTAGTTACTCTCATTCAGGTTAAGTCTGTCCTATTGTATCATCAATCAAAACACAGTCGATAAAAGTGATTTGGGTTGGGTTTTTGTTATTAACTGAATCCTTTTTAATTATACTTTCTTCAATTTGAAATGAAACCTGCACTACTGCTAGATTATTTATTAATGAGAATCAATTTAAGTTCTATGAATATTGTTTGTTTACAAACATTGAATAGCTATTAGACTATGGGAAATTTTATCGCCTTTTAGCAGCTTTTAGATATATTTTCACTATCTTATAGCACCTAAGATCTGAGGTTTTGTTTTTGCTGTTTTTATCGCATTCAGTTCAATGCCTTTTTTTTTTTTTTTTTGTTGCAGTTCAATATTTGTGGCGTTTTATTCGTAATTAAAAGCAAATTTGCACATTGTACTTTTACGATTCTGTTAAAAAGACGCCTTTAACAAACCAACCCCTCCCTCACCCCCCCCGTCTCCTCATCTTAGTTTTGTTTTATATTTCTTTGCATTCATTTGCGTTAATTGAAAAATGCGTTTTGTTTAATACCGGCGTCTGTGAAGAAAAGGGAAGGGGGTCGAAAAGGGGGGGTGAAAGAGCAAGTCTCAAAGATCGATGTTAAATAAATTTGAATTGAATTTGTTGTGTGTGTGTGTGTGTGTTTGATGGCAATTGAAGCAATTAAACTTAAAGTACTTTTCACTATGAGAAAATAATATAAAGAAATGTGACTTGTTTTTGTTGTTGTTGCTGTCAAACATTTCAATTAATACATATGTACATATGGGCGTCGTCGATTAAAACAAAACAAAACAAAACAAAAAAAAAAACCAAACTGAACTCAACTTAAATTGAACGCTTTTAAGCGGCATGGTGAAGAGAGAGAGAGAGAGAGAGAGAGAGAGAGAGGAGGAGGGGAGGTTTTGGCTCACTCGCTTTCCGCATGATCACAATCATGTGATTTATCCATATACATATACATATATACCGATTCAGATGCAGGCACACACACACACACACAGTTGTATATGTATTTAATTGTTAGTGATCGTCAGCAAACAAGTTTTGGGGCAACAACAACAACAGCAGGAAAGAGACAAAGACTCCACAACAACAACAGCAACAACAAGAACTAAAGCATAAAGTCACGTGATCGCTTTGGTGGGCCAGGGAGGGGAGGGGGGCAGTAGGCGAGCGTTTATGCTCGTTGGTTTGTTTGTTTGTTTGTTGACGATATGTAACCGAAGCACAATACAAATAGAAACAGACAAGAAAGCACAACGCATTTTCGCACATCGAAGAGAAAATACCCTTGCTGTATCTCAAATTGTAATATTTCTTAAAACAAAAATATAGCTGAGAAAAACTAATTTATGTTATGTAATAATTTTAACAAACTTAACAAATAAAAAGCAAATTTCGAAGAATATTAGAATTCAAGATTTCTCTGTTATTAGATGTACTATGCAATATAGAGTAAATATTGCAAAAGTCTAAAAACCCCATAGATAAGTGTATAGTAAACAAATTCCCATAGTATTCGAATCAAATTAATGCGTTACACACTTAACAAAACAAATGTGCATAAGCCCAACTACAAGAAGAGTATCTACAATAAACACAACACACACACAAAAAAAAAAAAAAAGAAACCTGATTGGCAACACTCTCTCCCCACGGCCAGCAAGCAGTTGTTGTTGTTGTCGTCACTCGTGTGTGTGTGTTTGTGTGTTTGTGTGTGTGCATTGACTATTGACATTGATTGAAACTCATTGCAGTTGGCAACAGCGCACATGAAGAGAACAAATCTGTAACGAAAGGGTTCAGGGGGGGGAGGGATGGTGTGGAACCCATTTAGTGTCTTGTTGTTGTTGTTGTTGAGAGGAGGAGAAATTGTTCTATGCACGTGCTGTTAACTAAAACTAAATGCTATAATATATATTTATACATCTCAAAGAACGATCAGCTGTCGATCGATGTGTGTGTGTGTGTGTTTGTCTGGCGCGTGAGTTTGGCATTAGTGTATCAATTGCAAATCAAAATAAAGTATGTGTAACGAATTTAGCTGTGATTCCTTTTTAGCTGCTGTTGTTATTAGTTATTGCAATTAGCAACAAGTTTATTTTGTGTCTTGACTTAATTTTAGCATTTACCTGCGATAATAACTGTTTATTCAATTTAAAGCAATGCAGCAAACAAATCTTCAAAATCACTTAGAAATCACTTTTATTGCCTTAGATACAAATCTTGAATTTTTGACTCATTTATGTAGAATGTAATTGCTACACTGAAAAATTAAGCACTTGTTTAAATCTTAAATGCAATTATGGCAAGAAATCGTTTTAAATTGCGGAAGTTTAGATTTTAAACATTTAGAAAAAACTTTTAGATGAAATAACAAAATGTTTTAGTAATTGATGATGATTAGGAACTTTTAATACTCTGGGGCTAATGTTTAACAAATTGGTCTATAAATAAATATATTGGGTTTGGCTTTAATATATGTTTGTATAATTAACATATACTACAACTATTTCCATATCTACCTACCAAAGTGCTAATTGCCCCACTGTGTCATTGACAAACCATAACTTAAATCAAATGCAAAGCAACAAAAACCAAATCAATGACAATCATTGTTATAAAGCTCTTTGGCATGAGCATGCGGGGGGAAAGAGTCACAAATCAGCCAGCAAATTGTCAACTGGGAAGCAGAGACTTAAGTTCCACTATTGACACTGAATCGGCCAGACATGCAGAGAGAGGGAGGGGGGGGGGGGGGAGAGGTAAAGCAGTAAAGCAGTCGACAAAGTACAAACAAACAACATTTGTGGGGTAGAAAGTGAGGTGCGAAAAGAAGGCGGCAGACAGAGAGCAAAGTCGAACAAAGTCCACAAATTAGTTTTTTTTTTCTTCTAATGCACCCTATAAATATGCCTAAAGGGGGGTATAGTACAGTTGTGCAAATGTTTGTGATATCAAAAGGAGTTCAATTGATAACTCTTGCATTATTCGATACAACTTTCAAGTTTTGGTTTTGGCTATTAAAATTTTAAAATAACTTAAATTAAAATTTGCTCAAGAGTTGTTCGGGATATCTTTTAGATTCTTTTTATATTTGTGTTCTTTCTCTGCCAATTTGTATAGCAAGCAAAATAAATGTGATATCGTATGCCTTTTCCGCTCTTTTCAATTCCAGAATTTTACAGACACAAAACAAACTTTGTTAAGAACAAATATAGAGAATATATCAAATGAAAAAAAAACACGCATTTCAATTAACTGAAATGGTTGTATGTTTGTGTACACAAATCAAATCAAATCAAATATATATATAAATATAGTTTTGGCGTCGTTGATGAGAACAATTTTACATTATTTACAATTACTTTGCAATTTAATGGTCAATATATTCTCCGATAACTTGACTACAAATGATCCATAGAATATCGGTTTGACCCGCCTTGTTCCAGGTGAATGCGGCAATTATACGATGAGCTCACACAAATACATATTTTGTACATTTCAAAATATACATTTTATAGTTTACAATACTTGCTAGACTTTTATTGTTTTATTTTTTTTCACTTTTTGTGAGCAACTTCTTGTGCTGTAAATCGCGAGTGCCGAAATTTAATCGATAACGTTTCAGGTACAGTGTCACAGAATTTGTCTTTGCAGCTGCTTTCGATATATTGTTGCAAAGACCGACTTTGTTGCACAGTGCCCGAAACAGGCAATTAACGGTCGTTGTAGTGTTGTGAATAAGTGTTAAAAGTTCGTGATTTAGTATTTTTTTTTTTTTTTTGCTCTCGGTTCTTTTGTTGAACTGCTGTTTTAAATGTGTAATCGATATCGTTATCGGCACATTGGATGTGTGGATATATCGTTATCTGTTTTAGGCCTAGCCCCAGACAGGCTGGCAGACAAGAGACTTGTATGATAAACCATAAAAGCTTTTTCGATAAGAACTATAAACAAATAATGTTATTTTTCATTTTAATTTCAAGTATTTTTTTGTGCAAATATTACTCATATTGGATACTAATCAGTATTTCTTATCAGGTTTTTCACACCCCAAAAAAGCATATAGTCAAATACTATTGTGTACCTGATTGTTTTTTGTGCATTGTATAAGATTCAATCGCTAATTTGCCTCGTAAATGATTTAAAAGTGATTAAAATTTTGTGTGCTAACGATAACGGGGCAAAAAAAGCAATGCGATTAGTGAACACTGGTCCTCGGTCATATAATCGACTGATTTGCTTATCACTTATCACAACAACAACAACAACAACACGTACTAAAAACAATGTTTTGGTTTATATTTTTGTTTTTTGTTTGTTCTTGATTTTCGTGTTACGCCCCATAAAAATTGCATATTATTGATATGTGTTTTTTTCTTTTTCAATTAAGTTTTAGGAACGTTTTCAATTTTAATTTGCGCATTAAAGTATCGAGAATTTAAGAAATCTTTATGTGTGTATTTGTCGTGCGACCAAGGAGATGTTAATCTTATCGAAATTGCTAGTTACTAGGCAATTATCGATAAACAAAGTTCAATGAGTTTTATGATTTAGCAATTCGTTCTCCAAGAACGTGTATTTAACATATTGTTCATGGAGATCGCAATGCTTAATTACCAAACCCCACTTGCTACACACGTCGATAATTATCGATAAATTAGTTGGATTACTACAAAGTGAATTGATTGTTCCAGAAAAATCTCCTTATTCAGTTTCAGGCACGTTTAACACTATCGGGCATCCCGACTAGGAACTAGCGTCTAGTTCTTCGGAACCGGTATTGTAACTAAGTCCATTTGCAGTTTGAGGTACGCTAGTAGTATTGATCTTTATTTTATGACAAGTAAATACTACTAGTCACCTTGAATTGCGCATGGAAGCGTCTACAGCAATACCGGAATAGTGATAGTGTTTGTTAATCGATAACATTTCAGGTACAATGTCACTGAGCTTGTCTCTGTAGCTGCTTTCGATATGCTCCAAGGATCTACTTAGTGGCACAGTGCACGAAGCATCATTTGCAAATAACGGTAGTGTGGCAGTGTTGTGAATCAGTGCTAAAAAGTTCGGAATTAAGTAGCCATGAGCGATTTCAGGCTGCAAATTGAAATGAACTAGTTTTGATATGTTCACTCAAGTTTCAGCCTGGGATTGAGCATGGAACGGAACTACCACAACGGAATAGTTAATCGTTATCGTTATGGTTCCATAAAAATCGATTGTGCAAAGTGAGTTTTTGCTAAGCTTATTGAACATAAAATACCTTCGTTATAATCAATTACCATGAAGTAGATCAGTTGCATTTCGATTTTATCGATAATAAGTTTTTTTAACTTTTTACTAATAGTCTTTTCTTTTTTGCTTTCAGATCAATTAAATGGACTTAAGACGGCCCACGAAACGGTTCTGAAGTAAGTTGAAATGCTTTTAACAACTATTTAGCAATGCTGGCAATTAACAAGTTCCACTTTAAATAAAAGCTTACAATAGTATGCTATTTTTTTGACAAAATTGTGAACGTCAGATGTTTCGTTCACTTAGTTGATTTATATCCTTGTTGAAATAATTGTTCATTGTCATTGCAGCAAGAAATGGCCAAACGGAGACCAATTACCAATTACCAATTGGGTTAAAAGGACTCATGGAAACCAAGACATCTGAAATGCGCCTTCGGTATTTAAATACGATGAGTATTAATAATGGGTAAGTTTTATTTCCAACTTTTATTATAGTGTAGTTACACCAAAAACAATACATATCCTTCCAGGGTTGAACACTTAATTTTTCTTCTTCGATATCGATTAACTTCTTAAGTATTCTGAGAGCAGACCTCTTTTCCTTTTGTGTGTCAAGCTGTTATTTTCGAAACGCTGACCCGTAAAATGAAAAGTGATCTTCATCTCGGACGATTCTTCTTCGATGCCTTCTTCGGATCGAATGTGACTCTCCTCGCAGAACGGTAATAATAATAAATATCAAAAAATCATCATATCAACCAAAAAACTAAAAACCCCATTAAAGTTTCGGTAACAATATAATAATAATAATACTTAATAGGGAGCTTCACAGTGCTGTAAAACACTTTCGAATAAACAATATCGGTAATAAAATAACTTTAAAAAAACGGATTCTAAAAGTAATATCAAATAAATAGTTCAGACAAAATTCTGAAATTAAAAAATAAACCAAAAAATTAATAAACCTGACCTGGGCCGGCTGAATGATAAATAACTTAAAATCATAAAATATCCTCAAGGAGGCATTTAAGATAATTCGTCGAGGAGCAAATTATAACACATTATATTGTCATAAAACACACAACATAAGTCTTATCGTAAGTCAGTTAACAGTTAATAGCAGCAATTTGCAAGCAGAACTAACCTATCCTAACCAAACAACAAGTAATAAGTCTTGAGCTGTGAAAACGTTATGAACGGTGAAATACCCTTTACAACTTACGCTATATTAAGCAAGGAGTAAGCAGTGCAGAAATAGTACTTACATTGACCAAACTGACGCCGAAGCAGGCAACCCAACCCCAACCGCCATCAGGTGCAACCTTTCTCGGTTGTTTCGTTGTCATTGTTCGTGTTTTGGTGCGCTGCTTCTTCTACTTCTACTTCTACTTCTTCTTCTTATTTGCAGTTAGTTGATTGCGTTCGTTTAGTTTGTTTGTTTTTGTTCCTGCTTTTTCTCTTTATATACAGTGCATAGACGACGACATACATATACAATATATATAAATATGTATGTAGATATTATGGATATTTTTTGTGCCTGTTTCCCCCCTTTGGCCGCTTCGGCTTCGACGTGTTTTTGTTTTGATTTTCGAGCGTTGCGTTGTTCTTTTATTTTTTGCTCGTTCTTTTTTTTTTTTTTTTTGGATTTTATGGTTTTCTGGCGTCTTCTTCACCCGTTGGGATTTGTATGGAACGCGGTGTGTATTGTTGTTGTTGTTTGATTTGGCTTTTGTTTTTGCTTTTAATTTTTATTTGTCACACACACACACACACAACAAAAAAAGAAAGAAAAGAATTCAAAAACTTGCGGGGCGGTTTGAAAATGTTTTTGTCAAGTTCTAAACAGCAATGTTTTTTTTTTTTTATTTTTTTTGTGTTTCTAACTTGGTGCCAAGGTTATTTTGTTGCTTCTCGGGCGATGTAGTTGCTAATTTATTTTTATTTTTATTTTTATTTACTTGCTTATTGTTGTTGTATTTGTATTTGCTAATGATGTCAAATCTGTAGCACTTTTTGTTGTTACTTTTCTTTAGCTCTTCTTATTTGTTGTTGCTGCTTAGTTAGTTGTTCATGTAACTTTTGCATTAAATTTGTTGTGTTTTTAATATGTTTTATTATTCTCAAATTGTTTGCATTTTCATGGCTTCCGATTAGTGTTTAGTTTGTTAAGGAATTTCTTATCTTAGTTTTGAAGCGACGTTTTATTTATACACAAGCTCGTTTCAATATTTTAAATCACAAGGCACGTTTCGACGACTTCAAAAAAGTAGACCTTAAAAATACAAATACATAGCAAAACATCGAATGTAATTAAATTCGAAATCGCGCAAAATTTATACAGCAATACAAATAACGAAAAAAAAAAAAAATTGGCCCGAAATGAAATATTTATTTTATCTTAGGCCTGTCGTTTTCAAGTTGCGCCTTTATTTCCAGCTGTTCCAACTGACTGTTTTGGTTGTTGTTGTTGTTTTCCTTTCTTTTTTATATTGTATATATATATCAAATTTTGTTTTGTTCTATAGGCTCTCTCGCGTTGGCGCTTCCGTCGTTGTCAGCGGATTCTTGCCGTTTGCTAGCGTGGTCGCTTCGTGCAACGCTATTTATTACAAACGGGGGTGTGGGTGGGGGCCTGACCGGGCTCTCCTCATCGGTTCGATGTGTTACGCGCGACTGTTCAAACGATACTGACTGGCCGTCGACGTCGACGTCGCTAACTGACTGACTGCCTAGCGCCTGGCCAAAGAGCGCGACACACACACACAAACACACAGTGAGATTGAGCAAGCGAGCGAACGAAAGATTGGCAGAGAGAGCTATTTTTTTTTTTTTTTTTTTTATAAGTACATTTTTATTATTTGATTGGCGCACTGCTACCCAGTGGCAGCTTAATC
Organism: Scaptomyza hsui; assembly: GCA_018152825.1. Classification (NCBI taxonomy): domain Eukaryota; kingdom Metazoa; phylum Arthropoda; class Insecta; order Diptera; family Drosophilidae; genus Scaptomyza; species Scaptomyza hsui. Next base: position 11,106,346 of record JAECXO010000001.1, read on the forward strand.
CAATCAGTCCTTTAAATAAATTTGACTTCATAGGTCTTAGAGTAACTTAAGACTAATAATTTAACAAATACATATGTACATTTAAGGAAAATATTGTTGTTGTTTAGTTGTATATTAGTCAAAACCCGGTCCGGCAGGTCTTGAGGGTGGTGTCGCTTGAGTCTTCTTTGACTCTCGTCCGAGGATCAGCATTATTGAAAGCAGCAGCCGGCTTCCTGGCTAGGCTGTTAGATGTGCATCTAGCCTTCCATGTGGTCTTGGAAATGGTCTGGCTTATCGCCGAGTTTGGGCACCTTGGATCGCGTTCTATGTCGCTGGTCGCATATACCACGGAGCCCCAGAGATCCTTCTCAAACTTTCGCCTGTATAATTGGTTTTGTTACTTTTGCCGCAATCCGTAAACCTGAAGACCGTAGAATAGACTGGGCGCTAGTATGGCCTTGTATATCATAACCTTGCAGTCTAGGGATAGCTTATTGCGTGGTGCAGAGCCATGCCATCCGAGCAACCTTGGTCCTGAAGGAGTGCTGTATAGCCGTGATGTGTCTGCTGAAGGTGAGCTTTCTGTCCAGGGTGATACCTAGGTATTTATACGCCTGATGGTGTCTAATTGTGTTTCCATTGAGGCTGACGCCTGGACAGCTATCTCGGCGGTTGGTTAAGGTCACATTGGCGCATTTGTCGCGTTAATGCACACATTCCAGTTTTCAGCCCATTCCTGAAATGCATCCAGGTATTCTGCAGTGAAAAGTGGCTGCCAAGATACTTTTGCTTTTGTGAGCACAGCCGTATCATCAGCGTAGGTAGCAATTAGGACATCTTTTCCTCACTTCAGTGATTGGTGTGAGTTGGCATATCCGAAGCAAAGATGGAGTACAGCGTAGGGCCGAGGACGCTACCTTGTGGGACACCAGCGGAAATAGTTTTGACAGACGATTTATACCCATCGGCAGAGACGTGGAATGAGCGTTCTTCCAGGAAACTTTTTACAAGTTGGAACAGCTGCGGCGTGAACAGACTCTTCGTTTTGTACAGGAGCCCAGGGTGCCAGACCCTATCAAAAGCCTGTTTTATGTCAAGAAAGGCACCAACTGCATACTCCTTATTTTCGAGGGCTTCTAGCGCAAAGTTAACTACTCTGTGTAGTTGCTCAGGAGTGCCGTGCTGTAGGCGGAAGCCAAACTGGAATTTCGGGATCGCTCTGGTAACATCCTCGAAAGTAAGTAACCTGTTAAGGATCAGCCTTTCCATAATTTTGCCCAGGGATGGGAGTAGACTAATAGGCCTGTCGGTCCACGTCGTCGGCGTTTTTCGGCTTGAGTATCATGATAATACTCGCCGATTTCCAGACTTTCGGAAAGTATCCAATATTTAAAATACCGTTGAATATCAACACAAGGAACTGCAAGGCTTGATCTGGGAGAAGTCGAATGGTTCTGTTGTCCAGAAGGTCTTCCCAGGAGCTTTCTTTGGTGACATTTTAGATACTAGGACCTTTACTTCTGCCAATGTTACAGGGCTAACAGGCAGGCACATTTGAAATGGAGATTCCAGTACTCATCAACTTGTTGACATTGACTTTCTGACGCATAATCATAAGGCCTAAAACGTTGCTCGGTTGCTAGCAAGACTTCGTTTTTCCAGGCTCGGCGACACCAGCCACCCGTCGTGTTTCTAATAGTTGATTTTGGGGTAGGCTGAGCTTTGTACTGTTTCGTGATACGCCACAGTGAATAATTTGTACTGGCGTCTGTGCCCAAGTTTTCAAGAAAACTGTCTATTTGGTCCTGCTTTCTTCGGGCAAGGGCCTTATGTAAACAGTTGGCCAGCCTATTGTGTATCTGTTGGATACGGTGATCTCCTGTTCTTGCATATTCCCTCTAACTCTACGTTTCAGACTAAGAGAGCCGCAATTCTTGGTGGTACCTGTAGAGGTCTGTGAGCGCCTGTGTCATGCCGATTTCTGGTGCAGCAAGCTCAGCAGCCTGGTTTAGTTTGCTCATGAAAAGGCTGATGGCATTATCGATATCTACCGCCGCTAGAATTTGCATATTAATCTCGCTCAGCTGTTCAAGATGAGCTTTGAATACATTTATGTTAGCACCGTGGGCCAGTAATCGTGATCGTTGAGGTTTTCTTAACGGCGTGGTATGCAGTTCGCCAAAATCGGTGAGTGGTCCGACGAAAGTTCGTGGAGTGTGCGTACATTTAACCTGCCCATGGTGAACCCATTAGTTACGAAAAGTCTGCGCGACTGCTATCAGTGGGTTGTAACAGAGAGAGCTATACCGTATTGGAATTGATTGGAGAGAGAGAGAGAATCTATTGGGGATTACTGTTGCTATACTTCTGCGTCTGTTTTGGTTGCTGTTCTGTTCGTGTGTGTCCAAGATCACATTCTAATGCTCGAGAGCGCCTTTCTGCTGCCTTTTGCTGCTCCTCCTCCTTTCGCACTTATGTGTGGTAGAGGTAGAGGTAGAGGGCAGTTAGTTGCCTGCCAGAAGCGCAACCCCAAGACAAGAAAAGAAAAACAAAAAGCACTAAAACAAAGAACACTATGAGCAACGGTGACTTTTTGCTGCCTGGCTAATTACGCGTCTGCCAACATTGCTGCTCCTCGTTTGTTTCTTTGTTTAGGTTCATACACACTTGTACATATGTATGTACATAAGTATGTACATGTTCTTTGTCTTGGCCATGGCTGGAGCAACATTTAGTGTGGTAGCCTCTTGTTGCAATGTGCACTGTTTTGCCGCCTGCTTCTTGTCTGCTTTAAAACACATTGTTCACATTTATTCATTGACTCAGTTGCGCAAACGCGCTCCCATTTCGGCACGTCTCTCGCTCTCACTCTCTCTCTCTCTCTCTCTCTCTCTTTCAACACAAGCAAGCGGCACAGTCATGCTCTCAATCTTCCGCTCTGTTTTAACTTGTTGCTTTACTTTGCAGATCTTGTGCATGTGTATTCACAATGAGAGAGCTTTTATTGTGTTGCCAGATGTAAACAATTTTCAAGGATTGAATAAACCTTAATATAAATAGTCCTTTTTCTTTCTTGGCTTTATTATAGATCCACCCAAGCTTATTCCAACCTTATTATACATATACATTTCTTAACTTTACTATTTATATAAAAATACAAATTTGAAGCATTTCTATGACACAAGTGTTCAACTAAATTGTCCGTGCATAGTTTCCAATTGCAAAAATATTTCCAGCCAAATGGCACAAACACAACACATACAATTGTGTGACATTGAGAGACCGAAATGGAAATGAACATTGAAAAACTGAAAATCCAAATCCAAATGAAAACGAAAATGGCACACGCGTGGGGCTCACTCGATAAGTGATTTTTTGTTTTTTCTATTATTATTTTTTTCTTTTGCATGTTTTTGCCTCTTACATACCATGACATATGTTCATGCGTATGTATGTGTGTATGTATTTACTAATGTACATGTAAATTTCTTATCCACAGACAAGTCGCTCTGGCGCCCCCCTCAAAAAAAAAAAAAAGAGGCAGAAATAACAAGCAAACAAAAACAAAGCTCTCAATAAAGAATCGATAATGAGAAAGCTAAGCGCAAACAAGCCTTTAGGTTTGCCTTGTTGCCGGCATATTGTTTGCCCCCATTTTGCTTCCTGATGGTTCACACTTCAACTTGTTGCTGCAAAAGTATGTACATGTGTATGCGTGCTTGTAGGCACATACAAAAATAATCTGCAAGAGAGGTGGCAACAATTTTAGGGTGTTTAGCACATAGTTAAAATAAATTACCCTTTTCAAAGGACATTTATTCATCTACATTGACACTAAATAAATATTCATCTACGGAAGTGTATTCAAATGTCGATGTTTTATTATTTTTTAGGCATCTGTTTGGCTTGTACGAATACTAAGACAACAAAAAAATAAAAAATAAATGAAAGGTAAGCACAGTGTTGAAAAATGTCAATACCTAATATTGTTCAATAATCCCATCTATTTGGTTCTCTTTTTAGTTTCAAGTGTTTACATTATTCATATTGCCGTGTTCTATATAACCACATATCCAGTATTGGTAAGCGTTTGAAACATTGACTGATATAATATTGTTATTGTTGTATTTTCAGAGTTGTGTGCCTGGAAATAAAATGTGTGACAATAGTTGAAAAAGGAAATTAACTGAATCAACATTTCCTTCATTCATTCTTCCTACATACAATTAGTAAATACTTGCATCGATTCAAAAGAAAAGTCAATATATTCGCGAGTATTTTCCTAGGGTATTGTTTTGGTATTTCTCTTTTTGTAAGATCGCTGCGTATTTAGTTTGTTTTGATATACTCAATACTCGGCGATCTTAATAAAAGTGGGACCAATTTACCAACGCATAAAAAATTCAGTGGCTAGTATTTTTCTAGGGTATCTTTTGGCGTTTTACCTAAACTTGATCTGTGAATTTGTGCTTAGCTTTGATTTAGTACATGTTCCAGGCTCAAGTTCAAGTGGAACGTTTTGATATCAACAACCCATGGAAAATAAAAGTGTTCGCGAGTATTTTTCTAGGGTATCACTTGGCGTTTAACCTAAACTCGTTCTTGGAAATTGTTCTTGGCTTTGATTTAGAACTTTTCCAGAAACCAGTTCAAGTGGAACGTTTTGATATCAGCATACACATAGAAAAATAAAAGTGATCGCGACAAGGCGTTTTACTTTTACTAATTTCTTGGAATATAGAGTTGGTTTTTAAATATTCTCTATGTTCCACGATATTATTAAAAGTGGAACGTGATACCATCAACAACCTATATAAGAAAAATCAAAGAATTCGCAAGTATTTTTCTAAGGTGTAGGCTAGGCGTTTTACTTTTACCTATGTCTGGGAATATAGGGTTGGTTTTAAACTACTTTATATCCCAGGACATTAGTGGAAGTGGAACGTGATACCATCAACTACCTTTATAAGAAAAATCAAAGAATTCGCGAGTATTATTCTAGGGTATAGGCTAGGCGTTTTACTTTTACCTATGTTTTGCGAATATATAGTTGGTTTTGATATACTATATATCCCAGGACATTAGTAAAAGTGGAACGTGATACCGTTAATTACCGACACTTGAATAAACTATGTTTCGCACGTATTTTTCTAGGGTATTGTTCCGGTTTTTTACTTTACTAAGGTTTGGAACGTATTACCATCGATTACCTATATAAAAAACCCACAGAATTCGCGAGCATTTTTCTAGGGTATCGGCTAGGCGTTTTACTTTTACTGATTTCGTGGAGTATATAGTTGGTTTTGATATACTCTATGTTCCACTATATTAGTAAAAGTGGAACGTATTACCATCAACTACCTACATAAGAAAAATCAAAGAATTCTCGAGTATTTTTCTAGGGTGTAGGCTAGGCGTTTTACTTTAACCTATGTTTTGGGAATATATAGTTGGTTTTAAAATACTAAATATTCCAAAACATTAGTAAAAGTGGAACGTATTACCATCAACAACCTCTATAAGAAAAATCAAAGAATTCGAGCATTTTTCTAGGATATATGTAGGCATGGCGTTTTACTTTTACTAATTTCTTGGAATATATAGTTGGTTTTAAAATACTAAATATCCCAAAACATTAGTGAAAGTGGAACGTATTACCATCAACAACCTCTATAAGAAAAATCAAAGAATTCGAGCATTTTTCTAGGATGTAGGCATGGCGTTTTACTTTTACTAATTTCTTGGAATATATAGTTGGTTTTAAAATACTAAATATCCCAGAATATTAGTAAAAGTGGAACGTATTACCATCAACAACCTCTATAAGAAAAATCAAAGAATTCGAGCATTTTTCTAGGATGTAGGCATGGCGTTTTACTTTTACTAATTTCTTGGAATATATAGTTGGTTTTAAAATACTAAATATCCCAAAACATTAGTAAAAGTGGAACGTATTACCATCAACAACCTATATAAGAAAAATCAAAGAATTCTCGAGCATTTTTCTAGGATGTAGGCATGGCGTTTTACTTTTACTAATTTCTTGGAATATATAGTTGGTTTTAAAATACTAAATATCCCAGAACATTAGTAAAAGTGGAACGTATTACCATCAACAACCTCTATAAGAAAAATCAAAGAATTCGATCATTTTTCTAGGATGTAGGCATGGCGTTTTACTTTTACTAATTTCTTGGAATATATAGTTGGTTTTAAAATACTAAATATCCCAGAATATTAGTAAAAGTGGAACGTATTACCATCAACAACCTCTATAAGAAAAATCAAAGAATTCGATCATTTTTCTAGGATGTAGGCATGGCGTTTTACTTTTACTAATTTCTTGGAATATATAGTTGGTTTTAAAATACTAAATATCCCAGAATATTAGTAAAAGTGGAACGTATTACCATCAACAACCTGTATAAGAAAAATCAAAGAATTCGAGCCTTTTTCTAGGATGTAGGCATGGCGTTTTACTTTTACTAATTTCTTGGAATATATAGTTGGTTTTGATATACTCTATGTTCCGAGATATTAGTAAAAGTGGAACGTATTACCATCAACTACCTAAATAAGAGAAATCAAAGAATTCGCGAGTATTTTTCTAGGGTATCGGCTAGGCGTTTTACTTTTACTTATTTCTTGGAATATATAGTTGGTTTTGATATACTATACTCCCAGGACATAAGTAAAAGCGGAACGTATTACCATCAATTACCTATATAAGAAAAATCAATAAATTCGCGAATACTTTTCTAGGGTATCGGCTAGGCTTTTTACTTTGAATAAGGCTTAAACGAATTGGTTAGTTACTAAGCTATTCAAGTTCTTCATTTCTGTGGAACGTACTAACATCGATTAAAAAGTTCTACATTTGCGCGAATTTTTCTAGACTTGGCGTTATACTTTCTCTAAGAATTTGGGATATTTAGTTGGTTTCAATATACTTTTGTTTCAATTTCTTAGAGAAAAAATAGTGTTTCAGCTTCGCGCTTGACTTTTAGTAAAACACTGTTTGAGTGTGTTGGTTTTGATATACTCACTCTTTCAATGTTTTAGTAAAAATTAAACGTATTTTCATAATTTCCCTATATATACCCTATATTCTAGGGTATCGACTAGCAGTGAATATTCGGCAATGTTTTATTTAAGTATATACATCAACGTGTTCGCGACAACATTCCTAGGGTATTATCTCGACGTTCAACTTGTTTTAAAAAGTGAAAAAGTGAAAAGTTTGATGTTGAGACTATTTTTATTATTATTTTTTTATTTTAGTGTTGTTTTTTTTTTTAGGTGCTAACAATATTTTTATCTTAATTTGGACACTTAAGTTAGTTTTGATTTTCTATTTTTCTAATAGTCTAACGTTCTTACATCCATCATTTTATTTCAAAAAAATATCGCGAGAGTTTTAAAGTTTCTTAAAGGTAATTTTCTTTCTTTATAACAATTCATTTAAGACTGTGAAATATTTTAGATGACTAAAACCTTATCAAACCAACAACCGGGAATCACAATTCTATGTGTTAGTTTCACTGATGTCAAATCAGCTTTTTCCAGTCAAATCAGGCTTTTTGTTGAAAGATCAGCTTGATTTTTGGAATCTTGCTTTTATGTTGTTGAAACATAAGCTTTTTTTATTCGTTCACCTTGTTCAATGCATCGTTATTCATTATTCATAGTTTTCAATATGGGGCGCGTTTAAAGAAGTCATAAATCAAAACAAACGGGTGGGTGCCAGATTTGTTTATTATTTATTATATTGAACCCGTACATTTTTGTTGCTATCTCTTAATCGTTTGAAAGTGCCAATTTTCAAAGTCCCAAAAATCAAAGTACAAAATTGGCGCTATCGGTTTTTAAATCCCAATAAATGAAGAATCCATTGAACTAATTAATAAATTACTAACAAAAAAAATTACTCAGCTTTTTTTTTTTTTCCAATTATTTGCGCTATTTTTGTTCTGATTTAAAGCCAAAAACAACTTTTCTTCGTCCTCAAAAGTTTACTTAAACGAGCTTAACGCTTAACACGAACTTAGAAGAACGAGCTTAACGCTTAACACGAACTTAAAAGTTTTGTTCTAGCGTTGTTGGCGTTGGCGTGGTCACAAAGGCTCAAATTGACGTTGGGGTGGTCACAAAGGCTCAAAAGTCAATATATTTGAGCTCCTAAGAGTATGCCGCAACCTGAGTAGTTTAAAATAAATTGCTAAGTAAATCCTTCTGATACCGCTTTTTGTACTTTACGTTTAATATAATAAACCGATATTATCGCTTATTTAATAGAAGCACACTGATGACAAATCAGCTTTTTTTTACGCTTTTTTCAAATTATTTTCGTTTTATTTTGTTCTTATTTAAAGCCAAAATCAATTTTTCAACGTCATCAAAAGTTGACATTAGTGCTATGAATTCTTACATAAATGTAGAATCCATTGATTTTAATGAAATTGATATTTTTGACGAAGAATGAGTAAATGATTAAAAACCATCAGCTTTTTTCCCTTTTTTTTGGTCTTAAATAAAGGCAAAAACAGATTTTTCGTCCCAAAAGTCGATATCAGTGGTTTATTATTTATTATTAATATTGTTTCTAAATTTCATTTATTCTGTTAAGTAGGCACAGAAATATTTAACTCCAAAGCCGCAAAGTATGCTACACAATTTTAATACCATAGTAAAGGAAAACAGCATCAGGTGAAGTTCCTGTATGAAAATAAGAAAAATCTATTTACAGGTAAGAAAAAATGCATTTAAATTCTATTCAATGCAAGCAACGACCATGATTTCATAAATGTTTATATATTTTTTATCTTATCTAAGATACAAATGTGGCAGCTAAAGTTTGAAAATGGTTTGCGGCAGCGTCAGAAGGCCTCGGTGGCGCAGTTGGCAGCGCGTAAGTCTCATAATCTTAAGGTCGTGAGTTCGAGCCTCACCCGGGGCAGGTAATTTTTTTGGTAATTTTCTTTGCATGACAACTAGAAGAATGCGTATGTTAAAGGTAACATACATTTGCATATATATGTATGATTATGAGCTTTGAAAGAAAATGGAAAGGTGCGTGCAATGGAATTCAAACAACGTTGCTTTTAACAATTTGTCTTCCAATTTCATAGCTACATCATTTATCAGCTTATTGCTAATGTGTAGCTAGCTGACTCAAGTTGGTAAGCGATTTGATTCAATGGACTTTGTGCTGTGTGTCTTAAAGCGTAAATCGTACGTTTTGTACGATATCAGTAAACTATTGCTTTAATATGACGCTGTGTTCTGCCTACTAATGACTTTAACAGCTGTTTAACATAAAGCACACATACAAGTGCACATTGTAACTAACAGTAATAAGAGCTCTCTTGCTCTCATGTAACAGAATATCTTAAGTATCATCTGTCTCTGAATCTGTTTACTTTTCTCGATAACGAAACGAATACTTACCATAAACATTTATCCCAAGTATTCATATTTTTACAAATACTTGAGTTTTTCATTTTGGTCAAGTGTGGTTTGTTCTGTTCTACAGGAAGTTTTTAAAAGAAAGAAACATTTTAAATTGAAATTCGTTAACAAATTAATCTAGTATGTAATTCTAAACTCAATACTACTGGGAAGATTAATTTATTTTACATTTGTCATTTGATTATAAATTTTATTCAGGTGCTAGTAAGACTGTGTGTAATCATGAATATTTTTTTGGGGGCAGGTCTTCTACTGATACAAGTTTAAGTATTTATATTTCGTACACTGTGCCCCTTTTGTTATTTTTCCTAAAAATTTGTTTTATAACCGCAGACATTTATTGGGCCACGATATGGAGACACACCCACTTTGGTCTTTGCACCTGGGCCCAAAGCCAAACGGCAATTAAGAAGTCAACTTATCAATACCAATTCACCAATTTTATGTACGGTACGTTCAAAGGTTTCCAGCAAGTGGAATGTTTTTTCATTATTCAATGAAGTTGCCGCCAAATTATGAATTAACAATGTCACACAAAGTAAAGCTAAGGTTTTCAGCTAGCAGATGCCCTGCACCTTAGACTTTACAGGGTATGGAGAAAACACTTTAAGATTGCATTGATTAATCTTATTTGTTTCGTTGAGTCCAAAGTGCCAAAGTAAAACTCATCTAATATTAATTCCATAGCTTGATTTCTGAGGTGAAAAAATGGGTTAAATGTTAGTGCAGAATTAACTTTCTTGCGACTTTATAATATATGTATATTCTGTTTAATAAGCCAACAATGTGAATAACTGCCGGAACTTCATCTTAATTTGATTGCTGCCTGAGTAAGATAAAAAGTTGTTTGCTCAAGTGAAGCATGCTGCAACCAGATGCAGATACGAATAGTATCTCTATGCTTCAAACACATGTATTTATATAGGTAGCAGATTTACATACATACATACATATATATATATACAGATAATATGACAGGCCATCACAGCACAAAGATCAGATATATCTGTGGACAAGCCAACTTGTGTGATATTCAATTTGCCTAAAAGCACTACCCTTGGCAATAGATGCGGCAGCAAACAAAGATTCAAACACTAAAGCAGTCCGCACAGTGGACTGAAAACGAGTTAAAGTGCGCAAAAAAAACATCAAATAACTGCTAAGTTATAATAAGTTATATTTAGAGTTTCTCTAAAATTTTCATTAGTATTAATGTTGATTTCTCCCATTTCGTTTTTGACTTTGCTCGCTGTAGCAAAATGTTGAACTTGGAGACACTGTGTTCCACTGTGACCAAATCAAATTGTAATCGCTCTTCCTATCGTAATGTATTTATGAGTATGTATTAAGCTGTATAAGTGTGCGTGGCGTAAGTACACATGTGTTAATGAACACACACTTATGAACTTGAGTGTTTGTGTGTGTGTGTCCGCACTGATAATCGCTCCCTCTCCGACGCCCGGGCAATAACAATTCAAACGGCAAATAAAAGCGGCAAAGGCGCAAAAATTTCTTATCAGTACAAAATAAATATATGTACAATTTTTTTTCTTTCGATTTCATACCCTACCAGTAGGTCATAAAATGTTTTAAAAAATTTTGTGACTTAAAAACTAGATAAAAATAATTTTTCTATATCTAATAATATCTTAATTTGATTGAATTGAGTATCTATAAAATTTTATAAAGGCTTTTTTTCAAAGTCATTTTCTTAAATAAATGTTTCTTAATATTAAAAGCATTAAACAATTTGTTTGCAATTTTTAAAAAGTAATAATTTATTTATTATTTATAAATTTACTAAACATTTATTAGCCAGATTAAAAATGTGCGACCATAAATCTAACAAAATTTAAAATTTATTAACTAAGAGCATTCAAACTTCGTCATTTCGGCAGAGATCTTTTATAGACTTGATCTAATTTTTTTGTGTTTGGGTTTTTTTTTTCGAAACGGTCGAGCCCAATAAGCTAATACATATACCGCAAAATATACCAAATAAATGAGAATGAACAACACATAGCCCCAACGACAACAAAAACACAAACAACGACAACAACAACGACGCCACATCCAAATCGAAATCGGCGGCAAATGCTAAAACAGAAGCATAGCAAGAAAGGAAGAAGAAGAAGCAGCAGAAGCAGCGAAAGACCAAAATAACACGCATACTCTTACAAACCGAGCTAGCGAAAGTAAATGTTGAAATTGCCGCTCAACATATGAAATAACGCACACACAGAGAGTAACAGTGTGTGTGAGAGAGAGAGAGAGCGAGAGAGAAGAGGGGCGCATATACATATTGGATGTGTGAGTGTATTTGTGATTTTGGTGTTTAATACTATAATTTACAAATTTGTTGAGTTCAGTTCACGCTGGAGAACGTTACGGCAAAGTTGTCGTCTGTTGTTATTATTATAATAACTGCTTTTTTTTTTCTTCTGCCAATACAAGACAGCAGACAAGCTGCTCAACAACAACACAAATACAAACGTATGCCGGCTAAAAGTGTACAAGTGTGAGTGTGCGTGTGCGTGTGTTTAGTGTTTGCTATAAAGTTTAGCATTATTTTTAATTGTATAGCATGTTGGCTAACAACCAAAAGAAGACAAAAAAAAAAAAAACTAAGCACGTGCGCAGCTGAATCAAATTTGGTGTGAATCCTAGTATCTAACTACGTTTTTGTGTTATTCATGTGACAATTATATGTGATATGGTGTTATCGGTGCATACATAACATGTACTCATTCACTTGACCATGCAATCAATCAATCACTCAATCTTTTAACTTTGAGCTCATGCGGCGGCGCACGCGGCTTAACACCTTGTTGCCCCCGCGTACACAGTGGCTAACAAAAAGCAAACTAAGCTGACTGCCTTCCTTGTTAGTTTTTATTAGCATAATACACTAGCGCTATTGTTGTTTGTTTCTTTGCAGTTTATTGAGCGTGAGATATAAAGGGGCGTCATAAAGTTAAATGTATATATGCATACCATATACATACATAGTATATTTACAGTGTTTAGCATTAATTGCACAAATGTTTGTTCTTAGCTTAGTTGGCTTGTAAAACTTTACACACCGTTTCTTTTATATTTTTTTTTTTCACACGTAATATACGCAGATTGTCTAGTCGTATATATTTCAAATATTTGTTGTCTATAATCACATAATATGTCTGTCATATTTAACAGAGGATCAGTCTTTCACACAATCAGCTGATTATGGGAATACATATATATATAAATGTGATTGTGTTTTTGTTTTTGTTTGCTCTTGTCTATAAATTCAGTAAGACAATTCTTTTTCACATCAAATGTTTAGTCATCATAATATCTATACATAGTATTTGTGGAAATGTTTATATCTATGCCCCCTGATTTTTGGTTGGGTGTTCATCGTCAACATTTCCACCACGTGTTTCTTTGATTGATTACTTGTGCAAGGTTTTCCGTTCCGTTCATCGTGACAAAATTTGCCGTTGTTGTCACTGGCCAAGTTTCCTTATCATCCATTTTTTTTTTAATTTTTTTTTTTGTTCCTTTTTGCACTGAATTTGTTTTAAAACTGCGCTTTTCGTGGTCATTTTGTTTTCTTAGTGAATGCTTCAAATATAACAGTTTCTGGTTGTGACTTGAACGAGTTGATACAGAGTTGAGGAAAAGGTAGTATGTTGTCAGACATATAATTCTTTAGCTTGAAAGCTTGATATATGAGCTTTCGAAGAAAGTTATGACTATTAAATAACTATGAAATCAGTTAACTTTATAATCAAACTTTTCTGTTGAAATTTAAATAATTTCACATTTATCTGATAGCTTCCGCTATCATTTGGATAATAGTATAAGACCATAGTTTAAGGATATGACCTTAACTTTTGTTTTAGCTTTCCTTATGTAATTCTTTTCCAATTGAGCTGTTATCAAATTGTAAACTTTGTATTTGCCTATATTTTATGACTCTTATCCACTTTCAAGCGCTGTCGGCAATTAAGCACAATTAAAAGTTAATAATTACAACTACAGCAGCAACAACTTAATTCTAGCGACCTTCCGCATACATTTATACTTGCAGTATTTGTATTCTTTTTTATTATTATTATGTGCATTTGTCGATCGAAGCTCGGCTCTCTCGTGTATCCGATTCGGGTTCCGCAACTCTCCGTAACGGTTTTGCTCTCGATTTCTGTGCTTAGCCTATCATCTAACTGGACAATATGCCAACACCCTTTAGTTCACTTGTTGCTTTATAGCAGTCAACAACATACATACATACATGGGTTTTGTTTTGTTGTGTGTTTCCTATAAACCCAATAAGAAGGTGTTTGCTATAAAAGTTTTGCGGTATTTTTCGAATGTTTAATCGTTTCTTTTGTCGCGATTGCTTCTGTGTGGCGATCAGGAAATGAAGGTATTGGGGGGGAGAAGAGTTAGGTGGACAATTCCATAGTGAAGCGTTATCAATCGGTCGAACGTTGTCGGTTTCTCCTTTTTACGTAAATCGGAAGATATCTTTGACTTCATATCGCTGTCATTGGCATTTATGAGCTTTGACCGCCGCAAGCTATACAAAAACATACAAACATATATGGCCGAGGGACCTTAAACTCGATACGAAAATTTGAAAAAAGAACCAAAACAACAATTCGCGATAACAACAAGAACAAAAGCAATTAATGAGCAGTATGTTCGGGTTATTTATATAATGGCAGCCCAAAAAAGAGCGAAAAAAAAGAAGAACAGTTAAAGGAACTGAATGCAGTGAATGAAGTGAAGAAGAAAACATGCGAAATATTTTGTCAATGATCAGTGCTCAATGAACAGTTGGAACGTAAAGTTCACGAATCGTTCTTTGTGCTCTCGTAATTACCGTTGTATCCTGTAATAACTGTAAAGTGTCAGAGTGAGAATGGAGAATATTTGAAGTAGTAAAAACAAATAATACAACGTTTAATTAACACAGCTGTTATTTAAAACAACAATCGTCTTTTTCTCTCCTTCGGTTTTCCAATCATGTTAGCTTTAATCATTAATAGCATGTTTCCGAATTCCTTCCGAATTAGAAATACAATGAATGGGATGGCATTTAATCTTATCTGAGCAGCTTTGGTTTTGTTTTTTTCGTCTGTGGAAAATTAAGTGCTAACAAACCTGAAGAAGAAAGCTTTTAATTAAAAATGTGTCGATGTTTGTTGCAACTTTTTAACAAGGGCTTTTTTTGCTCGTTGTGATTTCTATAACAAAGTTTCATGTGTGTAAATAATAAACTGTTAATAATTAAAATATATTTTTAGATTTTTATACATTCAAAACTTGAAGGAAAAATGCAGCTTAATCTTAATCTATGAATATTGTACATTGCACATTAGATTTTGCATTTTGATTTGTTGTCGTTGTGGGAGGGAGGCTGGGCTGAGTTAATATTCTGTTGGCTGATTTCAAAACAAGACAAGTCACAATGACTGGCACATTTTTGACCGCCAGGCTTTAAGTTTATGGCAACAAACAAACAAACATATCAGACAACAGTTTGACCTATTGATCCACACAGACACAGAGATAACAAAATTTCTTTCTCCTTCTTCTTCTGCTTGAACCTCTTTGCAGATTTTAAGACACACCAAAGATCAGTGACCACCCAGTGATGCAAGAGCAACAATAAGAATACTATTAATAATAAACTACCTAACAACCATTAACGATGACTGATTACAAAAATGGCAGCAGCAGCAGCAACAACAACAATTACAACATCAACAATATCAACAACAGACTGAAAGCGCCCAAGGAGCCAACAACGCAAGAGCAACCACCAAAGTACGACGAACAACCATCAAAGCAGACAACAACAACAACAACTGCAACTGGAACAACAACAACACATCCCATAAAGAAGAAGCGACGGGATAAAAGCGATCTGGGCGATGATTTTGTAGCGCCCGATGGCGGTTGGGGTTGGTTGGTGGCCATTGCCAGTGGCCTAAACATTGTATGTACATGAAAATCAGTTTGTAGATTCAGATATATGTATACATCTCCCTCTCTCTCTCTCTTTTTTGCAGCTGGTCACTTTCGCATTGGCCCAACAGTTTGGCATCATCTTTCGCAAACATTTCACAAACCTGGGCATCAGCAACTCTGAACTGACCACAATTATCAATACACAGATTGCAGTCTCTGCTTTTACAGGTGCGCTTAACCCAAAACACACAAAATGTATCCTTAACTAACCCAAGGTTAAAGTTTCTAAACTTGTAATATAATAGCTTAAGTAGTTCTTTTAACAAAATGTATCCCTAACCTTTAGGAAACATGTAGAAAAGTTATCGAAAGCATTTCCTACTCCGTTAAGTCTAAACACTGTTGAACAGCATTAAAAATCGAGTCGAGAATCAAGTCTTAACTTACCAATTAGAAACATATCTTTTAGAAACCAAGTTAACGTCTTTCAAGCATTCTAAACTGTTCATACTTTTTTGTCCTGTTCTGTTTCGCTGCAGGTATTCTTATCTAAAATGTATCCTACTATGTGTCCATACCAAGAGAGATCCAATATACAAAATTTATCCTAAACTAACCTAAGGTTAAAAATTCTCAACTTCAAATATGAAAGCTAAATTAGTACTCTTAACAACCTGAACCTTTAGGAAACTTGTAGAAAAGTTATCGAAAGCATTTCGAGTCGAGAATCGAGACTAAACTTAACAATTAGAAACAAATCTTTTAGAAACCAAGTTAACGTCTTTCAAGCATTCTAAACTGTTCATACTTTTTTGTCCTGTTCTGTTTCGCTGCAGGTATTCTTATCTAAAATGTATCCTACTATGTGTCCATACCAAGAGAGATCCAATATAAAAAATTTATCCCAAACTAACCTAAGGTTAAAAATTCTTAACTTAACAAATTTCCCCAAAATTTATCCCTAACCTTTAGGAAACTTGTAGAAAAGTTATCGAAAGCATTTCGAGTCGAGAAACGAGACTAAACTTAACAATTAGAAACAAATCTTTTAGAAACTAAGTTAACGTCTTTCAAACCTGTTTCTAAACTGTTCCTACTTTTCTGCAGGTCTTCTGAATGGTCCATTGTTCCGTCGATACACGTATCGTGTTGTGGCCTTGGTTGGCTCCGTGCTGACCTTTGTGGGCTTGTTCTGGATGGTGTTCGCGGACACGTTCACCCTCTACCTGCTGAGCTTCTCGATCATCTATGGCTTTGGACGGGGCCTGACCGTGTCGGCCTCCTCCCTGGCAGTGAACACGTACTTCAAGGTGAAGCGACGCACTGCGACCGCCTATCAGTTTGGTGTGGCAGGAATGGGGCCCATTGTGTGTCCGTACTTTGCCACCTATATGCTGCAACAGTTCGGTGTCCAGGGCACAACAATGTTGTTTGCTGGCGCCTCGTTGCACACGATTGCCTGCTCGCTGATCTATCAGCCCGTGAAGTGGCATGTGGTGCGGCGGGACAAGGATGCGGAGGCGCTGCAGCCGGCGAAGACGCAGGCGCACGTCGAGGACGAGGATGAGGACATCATCAAGCATGTGGTGGAGCCGGAGACGCCGGTGCTGCCGCGTGCCAACGACGGCTGGTTCGGATCTCGGGCATCGCTGAATAGCGCCGGGACGAGGAACCGCATCAATACCTGGGACAAGCAGCAGGCGGAGAATGGCGGGAGTGCGGGAGGCCATTTGGAGCTGAGGCGTCTGAGTAGTCGGGACTCGGGCTGTCGACAGCAGCGCAGCATTTCGATTAGTCACAGCATCAAGGAGGAATCGCATGATGATGAACTGGCCGACTATGAGTTTGAGAAGCGGCTGGCCAAACAGCCCGAGGAGCAGGAGGAGGAGGAGGAGAAGCTGACCAAGAAGGAGCTGCAGCAGCTGGAGGATGAGGAGGAGCATGAACGTCGCAAGAAGTTGCCCTTCTACAAGAAAATAGTCATCTTCTTCGATCTCGATCTGTTGCGGGACATTACGTATGTGAATCTGGCCGTTGGCATCACACTGATCAACTTTGTGGAGATCAATTTTGCCATTCTGACGCCGTTCATACTCAACGACCTGGGCTTCGATGGCAGCCAGATCGCCTTGGCAATGTCCCTGTTGGGCTTCTTTGATCTGGTCATACGGTTCCTCATACCGCTCATTACGGCCAAGTTCAATTGGAGCAATCGCACCTTCTTCGTTGTCGGCATTCTGGGCATGTGCTTTGGCCGTGTCCTCCTCTCGATGACCAGCAATTTCTATGCCATGATCGCCATCTTCCTCTGGCTGGGCCTCAACAAGGCCTTCCGCACCGTCTTCTGGTCCCTGATCATACCCAGCTATGTGCCCCTGAAGCGTCTTCCAGCCGCTGCCGGACTCCAGCTCCTGATGTCGGGCACGTTTTCAATGGCATTCGGACCGGTGATCGGTAAGTGCGAACCTCTCTCTCTTACTTAAATCGAGTACAAGTGTCTTAATGTAGAATTGTAGAGTACAAACTTAAATCAAGTAAAACTTGACTCAAATCAAGTAAAGCTCAACTATAAACAAGTTAAACATAACTAAAATAAAGCAAAACACAACCTATATCAATTAAAGTTTTAGCTTTAATTACTTGAAGGTAAAACTCAACTTAAATCAAGTATATCTCAATCAAAACTCAACCTTAATCAAGTAAAACTCCACATGATTCAAGATAAACTCAACTTGAATATAGCTAAACTTAAGTTAAATCAAGTAAATCATAACTTAAATTAAGTAAAATGTCAACTTGAAGGTAAAACTCAACTTGATTCAAGTAAAATTCAACTCAACTTTAGTAAAACTCCACTTGAATCAAGTAAATCCGAACTTGAATTAAGATCAATATTCTCGACTTCAGTGTAGCTCTCTTTTGATTTAAATATTTTTAGTACAGCTTTTACTAACTAAATGTCCAACTATTAACACACTCAAACACAACTCACCTTCCCTCCACCTATCCAACTATAGGTCTGATCCGGGATAATACGAGCTATGCATTCACCCTAAACTGTTTAAATGCGCTCTGTGTGATGGCGATTGCTTTGTGGTATCTGGAGGATTGTGTTCGGGCCAGACGTCGCAAATCGAAGCCGGTCACTGATGCTGACTTCAAGTGAGAGGATCGCATCACCCAGCAACATCACCACCAACATCACCACCACCACCACCACCTACCCCTCCAAACCATCCACATATGTACGCGTCGTGTAGATAAGCCAAGTTTCTTTTTGATTTGTTATCATATTATTAATATTATATTATGATTTAACAGTGTTTTTTTTTTTTTGTTTTTTTTTACGTATTGTACATTTCTGTATATATATATAATTGAATGTAGCAAAGTATATTTTATAATTATAAACATAATTCTTAATAATATCCAAAATCACAAAACCCAGATTGAATTTATTATTTTATTTTATTGTTTGTATTGTTTGTGTTTGAAGTTTGATATTGACGCGTGCTTCAATCAATTAACAATTGATTTATTTATTTACTTGCCGACCGGCATTTCAATTGATGCTGATACTCTACATTTGACGGGGTCATTGCGAGGATGCAGAAGAGTTTTTATATGAATTTTAAACAATCCTTTTTTTTTTGCTAACTTTAAAAGAAAAGTTTTTAAAGGAATCACAGACAGTCACAATTCAAAAAGAAAACTTATTGTGCTTAAATAAAATAAAATAAAAAAAATCGTTAAAAAAAAAAACATTTCAAGGCTTAATTGTTTTTCTACCAATAAATTATTGTTTAAAATCTTAGAAAAATAAAAATAAGCCTACTCTAAAACTCCTTTGCTGCATAAAAAAATATACAAATTTAAAAGTTAAGGTGTTCACAATAGCTAGAGACGACTGTATCTAGTTTAAATAACGATCAAATGCAGTTCGATACTGATAACTTTCAAGTATTGTTAAGTAAGCAAGCATATCTAATCTTCGGCGTGATCTTCTTTTTCCTTTTTGGTTGCCACAGTTATGCCAAGTCATGCCGGACTGGGGCTCATCATCATTGAGCGATGTGTCATGCAATTGCCGGTAATTGGATAGCGTGGCAAGTAACTGACAATGTTGTGAAATAGGTTTGTTTTTTTTTTTTTTTTTTTTGGTTATGCCAAAACCGAACACAAACCGAAGTCGAAGCCGAAGACGAAGACGAAAGCGAAACGAACGTTCTTTGGTTGCTTAAGTTGTGACTGATTAATGAAGAGCTTTGGGTTCTTCGGATCTTCGGTTCGGCGGTGGTACACAAACCGGTTCAGTGTTCAGCTGTTGTCAGCTGCCTGAACTCGGTCAATAAACTAAACGCTAAAATGTGCATCTCTTTAAAGTTCTCTTTCGCTCGCTCGCCCCCCATCAAAGAACACTGGCAGTTAAATTAAGAATTTGCATAAATGCATTTTCAAAAAATGTTGTGAATTCCACCCTAGGCACAACAACAACATAGCAGTCAGACAATCAGTGGCCAGTCAGTCTTGAAGTAATCAAAATTAAGATTACGAGCCAGGTGTAAATAACAGTTTGCAAGTGGAACGCTTTATTGTCAAGTCACGATCATATATATTCAGTGAATCAAAAGAGTCCATTATGCGTACAAATTGCTAAAATAAATCCACAAAAAATGAGTCAAGTGCACAAAGTGCAAAGATCGAAAAAGTTGACGCACTTATTAAATAGAAGAGAAAAAAAAAAAAAACTCCCTTAATTAGTGGTTATTTAGAAGGTTCCGTATCTTTATGGTTGATTAAGTCATATTTTTTTTCTGCGTAAATATTTGATTATAATTTTAGAAAGTCTTAATATGGAAATTCTAAACGTTGCAAGGAACTAAAATTGATTTCAACTTGGTTTGAAATTGATTGCTCTTATCAAATACACACACATACACATCAAGAGATTTTAGCTCAAGTGTTTTGAGACTAGCAAATCAAGAACAATAACTACTAGTTGTTGTCATTATCAACATTATACACATTCATACATATGTATATATTAATTATATGATTGCGAAGTTGTTTCTCAGCAAGAATTAACCTTTTAATGACCTAAAATGACAGGGAGAAAAGAGGAAATACTACAAAAATCATGAAATAACCAAACATGCTAAAAACTGCAAGTCATTTTCAAAGAGCCAACCAAGAATATTAATGTTATTTCTATAATTTATGTAAGATCTACGCTCGTTTCTACACGAAGCGTGCAGTGACAAAGGCGAATTAGTTTTATTTCTTTTTTCTGCTATTTATTTGTATCTAATATTATGTGTTCTCATGATGAATATACATTTGGTTGTTAACTGTTATCCGCAAACAAACATACATACACAGACAGTATTTATATTAGTTGTGCGATAATTGCACACTATTTCCTTATATGTACATACATATCGACTATATACCAGTTATACACATATCATTATCTTATTTGTTTTGTCTGTATGCGCCAAAACTAATGTTATTTTGTTTTTATGAGGCGTCCCCAAAGCA
The DNA here is from genome assembly GCA_018152825.1 of Scaptomyza hsui. Classification (NCBI taxonomy): domain Eukaryota; kingdom Metazoa; phylum Arthropoda; class Insecta; order Diptera; family Drosophilidae; genus Scaptomyza; species Scaptomyza hsui. The sequence goes on from JAECXO010000001.1 coordinate 11,127,295, forward strand.
CCTGTTTACAAGCTCTACCGATTCAAAGAGAACCACAATAGAGAGAGAGAGAGTTTTCGTAAAAGCCGAGAGCGCAAGTCGCGAAGTGAAAACCGAAAAGCGATCGTGCTGTGACGTCACCAATCAAGCCATGCTCAAAAATAATTGAATACCATTTCAGACAGAGAGAGAGAGAGAGAGAGAGAGAGAGAGAGAGTAGAGCAGAAAGCTGGAGTAATTAAATGTTTGCAGTGATTATTAGAATACTACAACTACTGATACTATTGCAATTACGTCACTTGCTCACTTTTAGTACGCCATGAATAATTTTAAATTTAATTAAAGCGCAAACTGAACAAAAACGAACCTAATTGCACATGTGTATAATTTGAACTCTTGTACATAGGCAGCGATAATATCACATAGTATCGGTAGTAATTCTTTAAGAGTTAATTAGCCATCAATCTCTTGGTAAATCTACCTGATTTTTATCTCCGTTTTATTTTGTTGCTCGTTCATTTGTGTGTGTGGCCCCGAGTTCAAAGTTCCCCATGCGAAAGATTTCGACAGCCGGTCAGCATTAAAATCAAAGTGCCGCTGCCGAAAAAATAAAACAAAACGCCGACGCCAACGACGACGCCTTCCTCTCGCACAGCCTATCATTTGAACCGATCGGCACACATTAACATTGATAATTCCAACGTCAGAATGACAATGTTATGCTTGTTGCCTTAACTTACAATGTGCGAATCACAGCAAAGCAAACCATTGCATGCCAAAAGACAAGCAGACAGACACACAGAAATAGAGAGAGAGAGAGAGAGAGAGAGTGAGAGAGGTGGTCAAGTGCATGGTCGTTGATGTCTGGTGCTAAGCCCGGTTTGTCTGCTGCCTTCCAGCCCACGCATTTGGTTAACAGTTAACGCTTTGCCGGCGCACCAATTGCTTCACTCTCTTTGCTCTGATGATTTGAGTGCTCATAATGTGTGCAAGTGTGTGTGTGTAAGTGCCTGACGATAGCTAATAAATAAATAAGACTAGACGCCATGAATACCCTGTAAACAATTTCGTTCATTAGCATATTCTTGAGAGTTGGTATTGAGTAAAAATAAATAAAAGAGATTTTTTATACATACATATGTACATATCAATAGCTTAATATAGAAAGGACGTAACTCGCCGGAGAAGTAAAAAACTTAATAAAATCTGTAACACGAAGTATGAAAAGGTTTTTTTTATATTGACTATAACTTCGTTATTTTCAATTATAGCACATCGAATATTTGCAGAAATGTGTATTTGGGAGTGGGCTTTTAGAAAATAAGCCCAATTAAAAAAAATGAGTTACATCCGTTCTATATTAAGCTAACGATATACTCTAAAGATTTCTATGAAATTATTATTAGACATATTTTATTTTTTTCATAATTCATTTTTATTTCCACTTTGTTGTATAACATTTTAATTATTTTCATATGCTATGCACATCAAACGTTATTCTTGATCAGTGTTTTTTACACACATGTTACATGTTAGCCCTTTGATAGCATACCCGCCCAGCTGTAGATACCTGAAATTGCAGGGTATGTAGCTATAAAGCAGGCAGCAGTATCTGCTGCCAAGCAAGTCGAGTGCTGGACGCGTAGCAGTTAACAACAACGACACGGCCAGCAGATCCATAGAATCTGTTGTTTTTGTGTGTGCCTGTGGTGTTGTCAATTACACTTTAGTATTAACATTAACATTAACGTTTACATTCTTTAAGCCGCGCTCTTTTTTGTTGTTGTTGTCACTCTGTTTGTATTTGTGCGTTCTACTGTGTAAAATTTACCAAACATAAAAAAAAATAAAAATAAAATATATAGAACAACGACAACAACTAGATAAATTTTTTGTTTCCGTGTGTGTGTGTTTTTTTTTAATGTGTTTATCAGCTGGCATATTTTATTAATAAATAAAAATAAAAAATTAACGCTTGGAGCTAAGGCCCGAAGTCAAAGCATAAAAACTAACAAGCTGCCGTGTAAGTTAAACCCAAGAGCAACAAGTGTTAACAACAACATACTACAAGATAAAAAATAAATAAAAAAAAAAACGAAACGAAACGGTTTGTCTGGCTTGGGGCATGCGCCCTTTTAGGTGACTACCCCAACGGGGGTTCCCGCGGGCACCGCACAAATTGAGTTTTACCAAAAGGTTTGCCCAAGCAGCGCAGAAACTGTTTTTGCCAAATCGAATTATTAATACTTCAACTTCTTCTATTTTTTTTTTATGTATGTATCTTTTTATTAAATCACTTTGCGTGTGTCTTCTATGTGTGTCTGCCGGAAAGTTGGAGTTGGAGTTGGGGTTGGGGTTGGGGTAAGGGGGCTACTTTAACAAGCGCCAATGAATAAATAACCAAATGAAGCAACCTGTAGAATGTGATTGCGAAAAGTGCCATGCAATTATTATTAAAGCGTACAAATTGCTGCGTGTTTGCAAGTCATCAACTTGGGAAAACTTGTAGTTTAGTTTAGTCTGTCGTAGTTGTCTAGGAAGCTGTACTGTAACTGTGCTGACTGAATATGTTAACCCTTTTGGCCCGACTAAATGTGTGTGGCATATTATCTGAGCCAATTTCAGCTGTGTGCATTTTAAAGCCGTTTTAATCGTTTCTCATTGATCTTTGGTAATATTACTAAGCAGCCCCTAGAAACAAACTCATTTAACCTTATAAAGCTTCGATTTATATTACACTTGAGTGGCCAAAGGTTTTTATTGTCTTATCAAAAAGATACTACTAAAAGATGCTCTTAATTCCAGATGCATGGAAAAGAGTTTTAAAAGTTTTATTTAGTTAAAATAATTTATAAAAATAATAATTTAATAAACAGTTAACTTCCAAAAATATTTAACTTAATTTTCTGCACATTTTTATTTTAATGAAAAAATTCTATTGATCAAATGATTAAAGTTTTCTGTGAATAAATTATTATTTTCCAAACTTTTATCAGGTGTCAAAAAAAAAAGACAAATTATTCAGGTCAGGGTTTTTCCTACACCCAAAGAAGATAAAGGTAAAATTATACATAAAATCAATAGCATAAAATGAAAAGCAATCTGAATTTTTGTCAGTGCAGATAATCATTCAGATTCGAATGCGGATTATCAGTCCCGTCACCGATATACATATACATACATATACAAATCAACTATAGCTTGTACTTAATTTTCGATGATCGGTGCAAAGTGGAAGTGTGAAAAGGGGGAAGGAGGGCGATGAAGCACACTTATCGCCCAAATTGGAATCCCATTTGGGTGTGCATGCCAATCGATAAGTTCCCTTGCCTATTGAGAGATAGTCGCAGGCGATAAATTAAGATTGTAATAGTACGGAGATTGGTTGTAGAATGTTCGAAAACTAATCTCTCTCTCTCTCTCCTCTCTCTCTGTCTCTTGCAATTTATCTGTCAGTTGTGGGATCTCGTTCGCGTCATGTTTGACAGCTCACCCAAGTGGAATTAGCATTTTCTAAGTATGTTTTTTAAGTGGCTTTGCGCGCTGCAATGCAGATTGAATTTCACATTCAGGGAAACACTTAACGCACACAAATACTCTGGCGGAGTCAAAATTGTGAGGTACGTGAGTTTATTTGGTTGAGAGAAGCAGCAAATTTGTGAAGCCCACAAAACCAAAATACAACAAACAACAACAAAAAGATGACTTGAAATGCGCATTAAATGCATGGAAGCAAGCAAACGCTAAACTCAGTTTTGGCTTCAGTTTTGGGTTCAGTTTTGACTTCGGTTTTGGGTTCGCTGGGAAGGCAAAAGCAGAAATATAGATAGATAGACCAACAACATGCACATCATATGTGAGAATGTGAAGGGTGTTGGGATTATTTTGTGGCTGGTTGTTGTTGTTGTTGTTGCCTGTGGTTGCCATAGGCACAGTTGCAGCAGCAACAGCAGCAGCAACAACTGCAGCACAAACATCATACACGCTCAGCAGGGCAATAACAATAATCAAAATGCCTCTAAATATAGAATATCTACAACTAAGAACAACAACAACAACAACAACACGTCTCTGCTCATTATGATGTTCAGGAGAATATGTTTAAGTAAATGCGCATCTGATTGAATATCGAAATCATAATACGCATATATTTGAACAATAGCAAAATGTGTGTGTGTGTGTGTGTTTTGTCCTGACAATCCAAAGCAGGCAATAAACAGTATGTGTTTTATTCGAATTTTGCCGTTAATATCTTTGACTTTCACAAAACATTTAATTAGCACAATTATAATGGCCAAAGAGCAAAATTTCAAAAACGCATGCAAAATTTAATTTTATATATTTTTAATTATTGATGCAAGGAATCAATGGTAAAAAGTTGTAGTTGAATTGAATTTAAAATGAAAAATTCATATGTAATTCGAAACTCACTTTACATTTTGTTTTTCAAATGAAAATGTATAAAATAATCCAAACAAAAATTGTTATGCTAACTTGCTTAATTGAAGTAAATAATAATAGAAATATTTAATTAAAATCACAATTTAATTAATTTCAAAATGCAACAAAATCAGTTTATAAGCTAAATTTAAATTGTTACTAAATTATATTATTTTTCAGTTTATAAAAAGCACAGCACTGAGCTAAGATCTAACTCCTAATCACTTGAGAATAATTCAACACATTGTAGCTAACTTAATCACTTTGATTAACTAGCTTGCACAGTTAGTTAATCTATCGTATGCAATCTTCATTGATTGCAATTGCATAACATTTGATTACAACATTCATTTTGTTGACACTCAAAGAGTGTTATTTGTTAGATCAGTGTAACATAGTAAAGATTTGTTCATTTGTCAAACAGTTTGGTGTTGTCTAGACACGTTCAAATGATAATTAGACGTAGCTGACCATATCTATGTACTACCAGATGTTTGTATCTGGGTAATTCCCACGTATCTCTATGGATGGTTCTTTTACACACCAATTAGCGCTCAATCAATAACAACAACAACAACAATGTGTGTGTGTGTGTGTGTGTGTAAGCATATCTATGGGCTTTAATCAACACTCATTGACACAATTTAATTGTGTGTGGCATTCAAAGTGAACAAAATTCAACGATGATCAACAATTGTCATTGCACATACACTGAGCGAAAGTTTTCAACTCTTTGTAAAGACAATCAATATAACAACTTGAAACTTAGTTACTTTGTTCTGTGCACATCTCTCATTAGAAGCTTCAGTAATGTTCCTCTATGTCTTTGTGTGTATGTATTGGAAAGTATCTATGTGCGAGTATAATTGAAAAATTACGCCGTTCGATTAATCTCAATTAAATGGCGAACGAGCTGCCAATTGACTCGCAAAAAAAATAACACAAGTAAAAAAAAGGGAACTCAACTTCCGCTTTAAACGCCAACACACACACACACAAAATGTATCTTAAAGATGCGCTTCCAAACATCATTAGATACACCTGTGCAACAAACAACTTGCCGTTGTGTTGTTGTACCCTAAAGTGTACAAATATGTGAACTTGAGGTACAAGTGTTTTCATTATTTGTCTTCTGGCTCCATAACTGTTGTTGCTGCTGATAACACAACAAGAAAAATGAGTATGTGAGAGAGTGCGCAAGAGAGGGAGAGAGTATCAATAGCGCCGCCATCATCGATGCCTTCTCCATAACATAACATAACCGTACTTCATACAACCATATTGATGTCTCTGTCTATGTTTTATCTTTCAATGAGTCAGTCAATACAGCGCAGACTAATTACCTAAACCTCGACAGAGAGAGAGAGAGAGAGCGAGAGTGAGAGAGAAATGATAAGCTTCAGGGGCCACTTGATGATAATATTAACTACTCGCATTGTGGTCGGTTTCTTAGGTGTTTTGTATGCTTGTTTCCGAAGTGTTTTTGTTTTCTTCAACTCTCGAGCTGTGATTTTCTTCGCTATTTATCGCCATAACACCTGTCTCCTGCCATTCAATAAATCACTTTAGTGATTCAATGCTGGCGCCGTTTATCAAAAAAAAAAAGAGAAGGGAAATACACTATGAATATCCATCATAAAGGGCTTAAAAAAAATACTTATTAATTTCAAAAGGTTTTTTTTTATATTTTCTGTAATAAATTTGACAAATAACTATTTTTTTCAATTAAGTGAAGCGAAAATCAAAATAAATAAAGCGTTCAAAAAGGAAGTATTAAAAAAATAAGTTTTTGAGTTTATCCGGAAGAAGCATACAAACAGTTTTTCTCTATTTTTAATTTAAATCAAAGTGATCAGATCTTGATTAATTACTTTAACTAAAGGTTAATCAAAAACCAGTTAGTTGCTAAAAATGTTGTGATTTTAGTAATATGAAAACTAAAATCAGTGCAAAAACAACTTGTTTCTATATTCTCTTTTGAGTTTGCATCACTTCATGAATGAAATCTCTTGACCGTTAGCTCGGCGCTTCAATTCACAATAGACATGATGATAATATGATCACGATTTGTATGTATTGTGAATATAATTGGGGTGGGCGGGGGGAGAGGTCATTAATTATTATGATGACGACGCCTTTGCGTTTTGTTATGCTAATAGCCGGCACTTATTATTATTATTGTCCACGCCGCATGACTTGCGAAAATGGCAAAAAAAAAAAAGGCTGAAAAGGCTGAAAAGCAGACCACGCAATGGTCAACGACAAATCACAGGTTGAAAACCGGTAACCGCAACGATAACCATGTTGTTAAGTAGTATCTGTCAATTATAATTTTTTTTTTTTTGTTTTTTGTCTTTTGTTGATTTTGCCAGTCTATCAGCATAAGGCGTTCAGTTTAGTCGCTGCGAAGAGTATTTAGTCTGTAAGCGAAAGTTTTTTAGTATTTACATACTACACACGAATGCTACTCAAGTCACATCATTGATCGATGGTGTGTGTGTGTGCGTGTGTGCGTGTGTGTGAGGCTGTTAAGTGCTGCTGCTGCTGCTCCCCTTTTTTTTATTTTTTATTATTTCTTAGTCCCGGTTTCGATCACTGTCTTCATGTCTCGACAGCCAGCCTCTGACACTGACACTGACAGTGTGTCTTCTCTCCTTTCCTCTCCTCTCCTCTCCTCTCGTCTCGTCTCCTGACAGCGGGCGTCAATTTATGGCACGCTTCGATGGAGTTCAATGGCAAAACGGGGCAACAACAACATTCACTATCACAGAATCTCAGAATGAAGACATCCAAGTGCCAAGTGCCAAGTGCCAAAGCATTCGAGGAGTTCTCGTCTGTGGCTCTCTGAGTTTTGTCTTCGAATTATCGCCGCATAAATGAGAAGCTGTGCGATGAGGGCGAACTCAATGTCACAAAAATTGCCAACTCTCGCCCCTACACAGAAAAAAAAAAAAAGGATGTTCTGAAACTCAATTCATAACCATAAAATACTACTGAAGCCAAGTAAAAATGGGAATTGAGATCAAATTAATTCAAATCAACTGATATTTAATTAATTAATACAAATTAACTTACAGCACGTAAAACTAAAGTCAAGTTTAACTGAACTTAATCAAGTAACAACTTAAGTACCACTGAAATTAAGTGAAAGTCTTCTTAGCTAAGATGAATATCATCTAAAATCAACCTTAATCAAGTTAAATTCAACTTAAATAAAGTGAAACTGAACTTTTATCAAGTAAAGCTCTACTAAAATTAGGTGAAAGACAATGAACATCAAGTAAAACTTAACTTAAGTCCAGTAAAATCTCTCTTGAATCAAGCAAAACCTTTATGAAGTTAAAGTCTTATAAATCTTAGCTAAGTCCACGATAAACCCATATACAATCGACATAAATCAAGTAAAATTCAACTTAAATCAAGTAAACTCAACTTGAATCTAGTAAAACTCTTCTTTTCGAGTGTAAAATCAAGTTTGGACTTTAAGTACTAAATACTTGATTAGTTTTTTCCTCTGTGTAATCACAACTTATCGTCTTCCCATTCCACATGTTAGTATCTTCATTATTTTTACAACTAAACCATTTTTTTTTTCTTTTTATGAAGGACCAAATGACGGCGACAGTCTGCAATTGGCTGTATCCCCCTACCTCCGCCATCAAGCCGTTGCGATTGTGCGGTAACGTTCTGGTTTTTTGACTTTACGACAGTTCGCATCCCGTCTGGCCATTAAAGCCAGCTCTCGATAGCATCGCAATGCATTGATCTCTCTCTTTCTGTCTCCCTCACTCCCTCTCCCTCTCTCTCTCTCTCTCTCTCTCTCTGTGGCTCTGTGATGTGAACCTGGCGGGCACACCCGCTAAGTGATTTCCTGCCTGCTTTTTGATATCTTGCTCTTGCAAGGAGGTAGTTTTCCGCTCCTCCTCCTCCTCCTCCTCCCTTCCGCCTGTCGTGTTTTGCATATGAAATCGCTGGAGAAAAACTCACGTCGCAAAATAGAAAATAGTGTATAAAAATGTATATAGTATAGACTCTATAAAATGTTGTATATGGGAGGGGCAAACGTTGTCACGGCGGCAATGCCAATTAGCAATTAGAGCATTATCTGGCATTAGGCAATAATAATAATAATGATAATAAGTGATGAGGTGTGCCAAATGCCAAGCCAAGGTACACCATCAAGTCGATCAAATCCACCTTCTTTTTTTTGTGTGTCTTTTGTTACCAAATAGCGACAATTTCAAGCAAAGAATATCGCTTTAAATTGCTCTAGAAAGGTAATCGATCTTGAGGAATGCTCTCTATTCAACGTAATGGTTCTATTTGCAGACACATCCGATATCTGAGCAGCATGGAGAAGTCAACGCTTACGCAGAAGAACTACGCAAGTGTCTACAACGAGACAACAAAGCCAAAGAAACCAAAGCGTCGCGACAAGAGCGATCTGGGTCCCGATTTTGTGGCGCCCGATGGCGGCTGGGGTTGGGTCATCTGCCTGGCAGCGGGCCTCAATAATGTGAGCATATATTCACTATTAGTACTTACTCTGACTTTGACTAATCCTTGCCCTTTCATTCTTATTTAGTTCTTTATGTTTCCGGCGCTGCAGCAGTATGGCTTGATATACAGGGTGCGCATGTCATCGCTGGGTTTCGATGCCAAGGAGACAACAATCATTGTCAATGTGGTGATGACACTTTCCTCGCTAGTGGGTAAGAGAAAATACTTGCGAATCACATTTCGCTTTGAGCAAAGGCAGCATAGGACGAAATTGCTGTGCGCTTTAAATACCCCTTTGGGCTTAAGCAACAAGCATTGAAACTTCGTCTCAGGGTGTCGGTCTCAGACATTGCTTTTGATTTGCCTTCTGTTTTTTTCATATGAAATTGAAAATAGCAAAAGCAGAAACCATGATAAATGTATGAAGGCTCTAGTCGAGATTTCCCGACTAGGAGATACCCCGAACCCAATACTTACGTTCTTGTAGTTCAAAGTTCTTTGGGTTTAAGCCAACAAATCAGTCAGCCAGGTTGATTTGTGTGAAATACTCTAGAAAATTTAATTTATGGTTCTCTTTTAATTGAATTTTGAACACTTTTCAGGCATTTTCAATGGCGCCATGTTTCGAAGATTCACTTTCCGCCAGGTTGCCATCACGGGCACCACTTTGGGCTTTGTGGGCATCTTTGTCTCGGCCTTCTGCACCACCGTCTGGCAGTATATAGTCGCCCTGTCGCTCATCTATGGCGTGGGTCTGGGTCTGGCCATGGCGGCCGTTTCCCTCGCCGTCAACACCTACTTCAAGCAGAGCCGTAGACGTGCAACGGGCTTCTCGTGGACCATAACCGGCCTGGGACCCATCATTTTTCCGTATGTCTCCACCTTCCTCCTGGAGTTCTACGGCGCCCAGGGCACCATATTGATCTACTCGGGCATCGCATTGAATGCCGTACTCTGCGCTTTGACCCTCCAGCCGGTGATGCGGCACGTGCGCAAGATGGAGAAGGCCGTGAAGAGTGACAGCGACAACATTGAGGAGAAGGAGCAGCCGGAACAGCTCGAGGCGAATGGGAATCTGTTGTTGACGGCTGCTGGCAACGATCCCTGGTGCGATTACGAGTGCAAGTACTGTCAGTACCAGAAGCGTGCCAAGCGCGGCATCTTCTCCTCCCAGTACCTCTTCAATGACGATGACCCCGAGCATCCCGGCTACGAGATAACCGATCCGGGCACACCCATGCTGGCACGGGCCAACGATGGCTGGTTCGGCTCCAAGCTATCCCTCGCCTCCGAGCGTCGCCAGGTGCTGCTGCGTCAGGCTTCGGTCACGGTGTCGGCGGCGTCGGCGCTGAAGGGCAGTCGGGACAATCTGGACAAGCTGGAGGAGGCCAGCGAGAAATCGGATCCGATGGATGAGCGGCGGGAGTCGGTTGTCGCGCTGGGCAAGCCCAACTACTTCAATCGGGAACGTGAGGATCTGGGACGTTATGCGAGCAAGGCGAGCATTTACTCCAAACCCGGTTGCGGCAGCCTCAGCGGCGGAGGCGGGGGCGTTGAGGAGTCCCTGCTTCGTTGCACCTGTGCCGAGGATAAGGTGTTGCTGCAAAAGTCGGCGGAGGCATTGCGTCTGCAGGAGCTGGCGCTGCAGGCCGCCGAGGAGGAGGAGGAGGAGGCCAAGCGTAAGATGACCTTCCGCCAGAAGGTCAGCAAGTTCTTTGACCTCGATCTGCTGAGGAACTTCACGTTCGTGAACCTGGTCATTGGCATGTCCATCATGATGTTCGGTGAGATGAACTTCTCGGTGCTCACCCCCTTCATCCTGAACAGCTACGGCTATACGGACAAGCAGTGCTCCCTGGTCATGTCCTTGCTGGCCTGCATGGACATCTCGGTGCGCTTCCTGGCGCCCCTCTGCCTGGAGAAGGTCAAGCTGGACAACCGTGTGCTCTTCGCCTTTGGCATCGTCTGCATCGCTCTGGGCCGTATTATTGTCACCATGACGACGTCGTTTGATGTTGTTGTTGCTGTGTTCCTGCTGATTGGGTTTGGCAAGGGATTCCGCACCATATTCTCGCCATTGATAATACCTAGCTATGTGCCGTTACGTCGCCTGCCCGCCGCCTCGGGTCTGCAGCTGATCTTCAACACCATCTTCTCCTTTGCCATGGGTCCCGTCCTGGGTGAGTTCCTTGTTCTTGTTCTTGTTCTTCTTTCAAACTCTATAACTCTGTTCCTCTTTTACTAGGCATTGTCACTGAGGCTTTTGGCTACAGCGCCACCATTCATTCCATCAATATATTGACTGCAATCGCACTGTTAATGTGGATCACGGAGTCGCTTGTTAGACGGGCTATTGGCAAGCCGTATAATCCGCCGGATTATTAAACAATTGCCCAACCGGAACTGAACTACTTACATTTGGCCAATTAGTTGAGGCCCGATCACCGTGTAGCACACATTTAATAGATCTTAGATACCTTGTGCATAGTATTATCTTAAGCAATACCTTTTAGTTTAGAGCTGACTTTAATTAATTGTCCTTAAGCTTTCGAAGTGTACCAAAACTGGAACAATGTTTGTTCGCTGGCACATTCGATTTATTTTTCGTAATTTTTTTTAGCAGAAGTAATTTAGATTTACAAATATACTCGTAATAGTAAGCATGCACATTTTTTTGAATAGTTGTAATTGAACTTAAATATTTAGTGGAAAACCATTCATTAAAATGTAATCACACTAGTTGCGTTAGAATTGCACAAAGCGAGTTTCAAATAAACTAATTCTACGTGTACCAAAAACGGTTGCATTCCTTTAAGAAAAATGGTCACCCTATGCAGGATAGCAGGTGCACGCACCAAAGACACATATTTGGTTGCGACATTGGCTTAATTGCGGTCAAGTAGAAAAAAAAACTGCTGCTCACTTTTAGGGGCACGCATGCGACTTACAAAATCCTTATTCAACAGGAAACAAAACGATTAGCCAAATGGTAATAATCTTATCTTAACAAAGCTATAAAATATGTTGTATTATTTAAAAAGTATTTTTGATTTCAGCTGTTTAAAGGGCAGACCAAAGACCTTAGCCCTGCACAAACTACATTGTTGAAAACTCAATCAATATTGCATGCTTGTACATATTTAAGTAGCTCCCATAGTAGTACATACTACTAGCCCTAGCCCATGAGAGCTTGAGCACTCAATTATAGATAACACCAAATACCAATTAACAGCAGGTGCGCTGTAAGTTAACAGAGCTCCAACAGAGAGACCTGAAATTCATTGATATATAGCTGTAGTTGTTGTTGCATTCGTTCGTTGTCGATTATTAGCCGCTCAATTGTTTTTGGCGTTACGCTGATTCGCCCCAACAGCATCGGTTTTCAGTTTGTTTGAGCAGCCAAACAGGCCGAACTGTGAGTCGCGAGCCGTTAACCGTTTTTATTTTGTTTCTGTGGGAAAGGGCATTTACCAGCAGCTATCCCATTGGATAAACTCATATTGCAGTTCGGATACGAGACTGGATTCGGTTATCAAATTTTGAAAGGCGCTTGCGTCTGCCAATGAGAAGTGAGCCAAAAATCCAAAAAGAACAAAACGACCCTAACCAAAGCACAGTGCGTAAGGCGACCTTGAACTTGATTGGATGCCAAAGTCAAAAAATAAATAAAACATGTAATTTATCAATTGCGTGCGCATGTGTCTGTATGTGTTGTGTGTGTGTGTGTGTGTGTGTGTGTGTGTGTGTGTGTGAGTGCATGTGTAAAAATAAATTGCATTGGCAAAAGGCAACAGCTTTATTTTTATATTTCTTTTTGTGTGTCAGCTGCCAAATTTCGCATGCGCCAACCTTTAATCGTGTTGCAATTAAGTGCCATATAATATATTCCTGTGTACACGTATTTGGCGATTACATGAACTGGTTAAACCGTTCAAACGGTGGCTTCTGCCTGTAACACACGTTCTTATCACGCGCCAAAACATTTATTATTCTTTTTACCAACTACTGTAGATGTAGAAGCTTAGCTGGCAATGGAACTAGCACTAACTGACAGATGTTGATCATAAATCGTGCTTTGCACTGTTGTCGAGCAGAGATACAAGAATTGAGATTGACACCTATACAATATCCAGCACAAAGCTGCTAAAACAGAAACACGCAATCTTATCAATCTTATCAATTTAGTGATCAATAGTTTTTGTGTTATCTGCCAACTGTATCTGTTGGCGAGCCATTTGTTTGCTTAGGCAAGTATTATACTATAGGCGCTATATGTATTTGCTAAATTCGCTTTTCCAACAGATAAAGATATAGCCTGGTTTTGTGAGACAAAAACATCGCATTGATCTGATCGGGAGCTTATCAAAAACAGCTGATAGTTGTCGACTATATGTTGACCTCCATGCGTGTCTTTTCTACCTTATATATACACACACTCTCTATACTAACTACGTAGTACATATATTTAGTACTAGCAGCTGCACCTCAATTATTATTATGATTCATATCGCAAAACAATTTCCAGCGCTTAGTTTATGGCATCCAGAGTCTGGAATTTGGTTCTTTCTGCCTTAGTGCGATAGTCGTATGGACGATGCTGATAAGCAAAACATTTTTGATTTTCGACCCAGCCATGAACCCGGCAACTACAACAACCACAACAACACGAGCCATACCTCGTGATCATACTATTGTGAATGAAGCACACAGTATTCATATCGGTTAAGTTAATTGTGACAAATGAATCGTTTTGCATCGTTTGCATCTCAATGTTTCGATCAATACCAATAATTGTCTGTAAAAACTGCATTTTACACTGAGCCAAAAAAGATTCGCTTTGAACAAAGATGCTGATATTGCTAAGAACAAGTATTTTTCTTCTTAAAGCCAATACTTAGCCGCTTTATTTCAACAAATAGATTTCGATTAAGTTTTAAACAATTTTTTTTAGCTTAATCAAATTTGTTTTTTATTTGAGGTTTTTCTTTATCTTTTTTGGCAAGCTAGTACTTATTTATACTAACAATATCGCAAAAAGTGATTTACAACTTTTTCTAGATAAAAAAAACATTTATTTATAAAGAAAAAATCTTAAAATAAACTTTAGTGGCATAAATGTTTATAAAACTCCTTAAAGTAACAACAGCAATAATTCTATATATTAAAAAAAACATTTGAAAAAGAAAAGTTTTCATCTTAAAATTAAAAAAAAAAAAAAAACATTAAGCAAAAAATTATACAAAATAATGTATAATTATCTAAAATTTAGAGTCTGAAAACAATGCATACATTTATTTGCAACTTTTTGGTTTAACCAACCTACATACATATTTCTTCAAGTGCATCGATTCAAATTCGAATTTTTAGCTTCCGTATCATTTGTGACTTGTTTTGTTTTGGGATCGCTTTCAGATACATCGCTGACATTTTTAACATGCTGTCAGAGGAGAAGAGGGTGTACGAGGATACAACACAGCCGCTGCCCCGGCGAGAGCGCGGCTACTACAATCGCAAGGATAAAAGTGATCTCGGCCAGAGTTTTGTGGCACCCGATGGCGGTTGGGCGTGGCTGGTGTGCGTAGCCGCCGGCGTTTCCAATGTAGGTAAAAAGCAGCACCAACATGCAATATCTAATTCTAATTAAACTTCTCTTTTTCTCTTAGCTATCGCTGTATCCATGCCTGCAACAGTTTGGCTTCATGTTCCGCGAGCGTCTCCTCGATCTGGGCATGTCCAGCTCTCAGGTGACGGCCATTATCAATACAAATCCGGCGGTATCCGCGTGTACGGGCCTCCTCAATGGCCCCATGTTCCGGCGCTTCACCTTCCGCCAGGTGGCCATGGCCGGCGCTCTCCTCTGCTTCAGCGGCATCGCCCTGACCGCCTTCTGTGAGACCTTCGTCGGCTATATATTTGCCTACGCCATCCTTTATGGTAAGTGGAACACAAGAGCGAAATGGAGAAGTCTCTCAAAGTTTCTTAAAAGTGGATATCCAGGACTGCAAAAAAACAAATGTTCCATACAAAATTCCCGCAGCAGGAATTGTTTTTTTATTTATTTTTTTGGCTGCGTGTGTTCTGAGTATCCAGCAACATAGCAAAAAATACTAAACTGCTTATCGATAGTATCGATTAAATACTGTACATTTGTGCTTTTCTGGATTTTTTATGCAGTATTATACGTTGATAGGCAAGAAACAAAGTAGTTGCACTTCTTAATTATGATTTTTTCACTTATATATTTTAAACGTAAATTTAAATAGCTCAGTGTGACCTAGTACTTTTAAGCTATTTTAGTTAAAATGCCATACTTTTACCACAGATTAGTGGACTATGGTCGCACTATAAAATCTCGCGCCGCATGCTTCCAAAATATCACACAAATTCCTCCCAGGATTTTTTTAATGTGCTGGATTTACAGACCTTATTTTTCGATAGCATTTATTTATCAAAACGGAAATAATTATCGATAGCTTGAAGCAATTCGATCTGCTGATTTTAGTTAGTTCGAATTTAGGTCGGACGTTTGTAGTCCTCGATTGAAGCGTTTATACATGGAGGCGGCATTACAAGTACATGGGATTTCCACAGAAAGGTTAACCACAGCAAAAAAAAATTTTAAGTCTATATAAATTTGTTGTTTTACCATAAACGTATATGGAATCTATTAAACTTAACTATTAACTTAACTAGAGTCAACAAATATTGCATTTATCTATAATGGTTTTTGAAATATTCAAACAAAAAGTCGATCAACTGCCAAAATTCTGTTTTTTTGCACGATTTTTTTATGATACATTTTCGTAAGGAGAGACAAATGCATTGACATGTGGGCGGCAGAGGTGGGCGTGGCATTAAAATTGTTGATGCAGATCTTTGCATGGAATCGATTACAAAAAATCTCGAATTAGGACAATGTAATAATGGGCGTTGAAATAATGGGTAACGATAGGAGTTTTCTAAAAATTTCGTCCAAATCGGTTAAGTAACACTGGAGGTATTTTATATTAATGTTAAGTCAAGAAAACTCACACTCAAGTATTTTAATACAGGGATCTTTTAGTCGTTTCTACTAAAGCCTTCTTACTTGTTTTATTTGTATAATATGCTTTTTATTTCGTTAGGCTTTGGCATGGGAATAAGCGTGAGTGCATCCTCGCTAGCCATCAATACGTACTTCCAGCAGAAGCGAAGACGAGCCGCCGGCTTCTCCTGGACAATAACGGGCCTGGGTCCCATCTTTCTGCCCTACCTGGTCACATTTCTGCTGAGCGTGTACGATGTGCAGGGCACAGTGCTCCTCTTTGCAGCGATTGCTCTCCACTCCTTTGTCAGTGCGCTCATCTATCAGCCGGTGAGGTATCACTGTCCGGCGCCACTGGATGCAGCATCCCTCATGGAGCAGCAGCAGCAGTTGCAGCAGCAGCCGGCAGAGATATTGTGTGCTCATTGTGCGATGCAACGGAAACGGGAGCCGGGCGGCATCTTCTCCAGCCAGTATCTGTGCCAGGATGACGATGTGCAGCGGCCCGGCTACGAGATCATTGAGCCGGGCACACCCATGCTATCGCGTGCCAATGATGGCTGGTATGGATCGAAGCTGTCGCTTTCGTCCGGACGCATGCGATTCCGCTCCGTGTCCAGTGCAAAGGATCTGGAGCATACGCAACGATTGCACAGTCCCATCAGCGAGGAGCAGCAACAGAAGGAGCAGAAGGAGCAGCTGGAGGATGATCTGTTTCTGCGTCCCAACAACTTTCGACGCGAACGCGAGGAATCCAATCTCTGCTGCAGCTGTGCCGAGCAGCGAGCACTCCACGCATCCCATCAAGCCGAGAATAACAACAACAACAACAAGAGCCGGACAGAGACGCCATTAGATCCAAAGCAGATGACCTTCACCCAGAAGCTGGTGACATTCTTTGACCTGGATCTGCTCAGGGACATCACGTTTGTGAATCTGGTTGCCGGTCTGACGGTCATCAACTTTGGCGAGCTCAACTTCTCGATCCTAACGCCATTCATATTGACGGACTTCGGCTTCAGTACGTCCCAGATCACAGTGGCGATGTCATTGATGGCCGGCATGGATATCACAATGCGGTTCCTGGTCCCATTCATCACCGAGAAGATGCCCTGGGATAATCGTGTGTTCTTCCTCATCGGCGTCGTTGGCATCGCGATTGGACGCAGCGTTGTCGCCGGCACCCGTTCCTATGCGGGCATCCTCTCCTGCTTCGTGTGGATTGGCCTGTGCAAGGGTGTGCGCACCATCTTCTGGCCACTGATTATACCCGGTTATGTGCCATTGAATCGACTGCCAGGCGCTTCGGGACTGCAGCTGCTCATCTCAGGCCTCTTCACACTCATCTGTGGTCCCTTTGTCGGTGAGTATAGACCACTCACAGGGTCACTTACACATTGCTAAATTTGTTGTGCTGTTTCGTGCAGGTCTTGTGCGGGATCGATACGACTATTCGGTGACGCTGCACTGCCTCGACGCCTTGTCGTTTATTGCAGCTGGATTGTGGACCTTGGAGGCGCTGCTGCGACGTCACAGACGCAAGCGTGTCAGCTGATCATCGACACACAAACAAACATACATATGTTGCTAGATTTTCAATGCTAAGTATATGCATACAGATGCACACTTTTTTTTCATACTTCTAAGCTTCTATTATACAACTTGTACTTATATTTTTTTAAAACACATACTGTACATATTCAAAACTAAAAGTCTTTACTTGTTGGTGATATCCTATGAATGCCTAAATTGCTGAAAACATTCTGTGGAAAAGTACAAATTTTAAAGCATGCTTTTAGGGATCACTATTTTTTATTTTTTTTAAATGTTTGTTTAATGTGCAGGATCAAGAAATGCAAGTATTTCTAAAAACAACACAGTATTCTTAATTTAAATATCTCACAAAGCCTGGTTGTCTCCAGGTGTTTAGAGCGTCACCTCTGTATCAGATACCTGAATGTCCTGCGCTTCAATCTTCTCACAACGCTTCGCCCTGCGAACTCACTGGCCAGCCGGCTACGGTCCTTGTCGGTCCTTGGACTTGCTCAATAGCACCATGACCTCCTCTGAACCTGAATTGGTGGTCAGGAAGAAGGCACATATTATCCAAAAGCCTTACAAGTCTAGCGAGGATAAGTTTGACTCTGGGCCATCCTCCGGCTTGCCCGACTTATGGATCATGTGAATCCTTGCTAACTTCCACTGGGCAGGGAAGTGCTGGGTCCTTAGTATAGCAATAAAGATCAACATTATTAAAATAAGGGCTCGGATTGGCAAGGCCCTATTCGTACACACTTATACTAATGCACACCCATACTCATATACACTCATACTCATATACACTCATACTCATATACACCCATATTCATACACACAAATATTCATACACACCCATACTCATATACACACATACTCATAAATACCCATATTCATACACACCCATACTCACACACACCCACATTCACACACACTCACACACATAAAGTTCGCACTATAAAATATTTAGTTTTGAAAGTCGAAGCTGCAATCAAGGACCCGTGCATTTTCTTCTCTCTTTCCTGAATGCACTCTTTCGTTCTCTCTCTCTCCGTTTTGGTCGCTGCATCGCACTTACCATCATTGAAACACAAAAAATAAAGAAATCACAGCACATATTAGCAAAAAAAAAATATGTTTAATTTTAGTATTTAATTGTTGTTTTGATTTGTCTTTAAGCTTAACTGCTGCATATCTCTTCCGCTTTCCCTCTGGTTCTCCTGCTTTCACTATTCTTGCTTTCAATCTCTTTCTAAGATATTTACAGTATTGAGTTAACATATCGTTATTTAGATATACATTACAATATACTTGATTACAATACATACATAGTTATAGTTTAAATCTCTTAAATATGCCTTTTAGATGCTATGAAACTTTGCAGCGATTGAATAGAAACGTTAAAAGTAATACATATAATAATACAACATAAAAGTTTAAAATCGATAAGCCGATATTTAAAATGAGCTCTCCAAACAGCCCAATTTGCCATTCACAATATATTTTGATTTACGTATTATTCATTTTTATTGGCTATTTACAAACGCAGTTTGAAGAGCACTTTTTAAAAAGTTTAAAATTGAGTTCTATTTTTATAAGTTTTAATATAATTATCTTGTAGACCCACGCAGCGTGTTGGACCCCCTAACCCCTAAGTTAGAGTATGTTTACATAGCTTTGGTTACAGTTTTCAAATTCTTGAGTGTTTTCTAGTAAAAAGATACATGTGTGTTTGGGAAAAAAATTCGTTAAAAATGCTTCGCTAATACATTGAATATATGTATGTAAACTTGAGTTATATAGCTTAGTATGTGCCGTATATATTATGGTATATATATATAAAACACTATGCAACAAAATGATGCGAACAATACTTGAAGATTGCACATTAAATGCGTTTACAAATTAAAAATACGTTAAAAAAAAAAATACAAGTAAGCTACAAGAGATCAAAAATTGATTACGACTTAAATATAAGAGACATATTCAATTGCAATAAATTAGACCAGACAAATACTTTTGGGAAACAAGAACAAAAACCAATGTTGCATAGTGTTGTTGTTGCAAGTTGCTTTTGCTACATTTTTTTCTTTTGTTTTTTTTTTTGGTATGCGTGTGTGTGAAAAAAGTCTCGACAGTTGACAGGACGCACTTAGGCGTCCATGTCATATATAAGTAGCAACGAAGCCATTTGATCCATATAGATAGATATGGCTTCTGAGCCCTAGAGCGTCTCCAGCATGGTAGCCTTGCTGCCACTGCCCTTGCACGTCTCATACGTTGCAACAGCGTCGCCCACATGCAACTGCGCATAGCCCGAGCTGTTGGCGCCATTCACAGCCGTCGGCGCTAGGGGCTTGTGTGGCTTGTAGCGTTGCAGCATTTCCGCGGAGCTGAGCTTTCAGGGTTTCGCTCATTTGTGAGCGTACGCGCTCCATGAGCGCATCGATGTCATCCTTGGTGAGTCCCTCGGTGCTCACTGGCGGCAGTGTGGTGATCACAATGCGACCCGCATTCAGTATCTTTTTCTTGTCATTGAGGAATGCGCAGTAGGAGCTAAAGACCACGGGCAGTATGGGTATCTGCTGATCGATGGCCATGTGAAAGGCGCCCTTCTTGAACGGATGCAGTTCGCCGGTGTTGCGGCGTGTGCCCTCCGGGAATACCCATAGCTTGATGCGCTGCTGCTTGATGCGACGATTGACCTCATTCAGAGTTTGCCTCGCCTTCTCGCCACGCACACGATCAATGAATATGAGGCCGGCCAGCCAGGCGGCCAATCCAAAGGGCCACACATAGAAGAGTTCACGTTTGGCCACCACAGTGCACTTGTTCATCACATGCCAGATGTTGAACATGCCTGCAAATGCAAAGGGTTAATACATGTATAGCTCGGAAACTTCATTCGTTTGTTTTTTTACCCAGCACATCCAGCGAGCTCTGATGATTGGCCACAATGATGCAGGCCTGATCCTTCTCCAGATGCTCCTTGCCACGCAGCTCCCAGCGCAGTCCAATCAGCGCTGTAACACGATGACACCAGCTGCTCGCCCATCTAGAAAGAGAGAGAGCAAGTTATTGATGGTAAAAATCCTGTTAGAAACACTAAAGAATCTTAAGTCCCTGATGGGTTCAGTTAGTTTTAATTACAGTATTTAAAATGACTTCCAAAGTAGGTTAGTAGCCAAGTTTGATTTGATGTTTGTATTAATGAAAAAGGCATTTGGTAAATAGCACTTTCCCAAGTGCATTTTAATGTTAAATTGGGTAATAAAACATAAATGTTTAAACTAAAACTAAGCAATAGTTTGCGCTGCTGCCAAAAATGCATTCTGTTTTTGGGGTAAATTATAAACTAAACGATTCTTGACAAGAACAGTTGGCAAATGGTTTCGATGACGCAGCCCTGATAAGAATAAGGAGTGTAAGAGAAACAAAGACAGAAATCTATTCAAAGTGCGCTCGTGGCAATAAGTAATTGAAATGCACAATGCATTTTGAAGAAAAAACTATTTATTATTTTTTTTAATCAGATTCAAGGTTGTAGTTCAAGTATTTTTGAAAAAGTCAAAAAAAAAATTATAATATTTTATTATTGGTTAAAGAAGTTGAAATATCCTTTTGTTTTTGCCATCCCTAAAGGCAAAATTTTCTCAAAGACCAAAAGATCTTAATATTTTGATTAGACTTCACTTCGCTTTGTACTTATTTGCATAAGATATTAAGTTACCAGACAGCTGAACGCATTGCAGCTGATGCATTTCGCGCCAGTTGATAGCTCAATCAAGACAATTGCTCCGATTAAATATGTACAAATAAATGAATGTCGAATGTCATCAAATATGCATTTAAAGGCAAAAACCTTTTCGGACCAACTGCAAATTAAGTGGGTGGAAAACTGCACATGGAATGGAACGGGATGGCATGAAATGAAACGAAATCGAACAAAGGCATAGTCAGTTTGTCCGTTTGTTAAGTGACCTCGCCAAAGTGCCAGTTGGCATTAGCGTGTGCGGCAAGCAAAAACACCTTGCCCCACAGACGACAGCCCCACAAAGCTAAGGTACACTGAAAGAAATATAATTGATAAAGAAATCTAACAATAAACGATTATAAACAGAAATTATTATTATTATTATAACATAAAATACTCTTTTAACTTTAAACAATGTGTGTGTTAAAGCTATTAATATTTTGATAAATTAAAGTCTAATGAATTTAATTTCCTAACTTTTAGATATTTAACTCAACAAAGTACTTTAATTTTTTTACAATGCGTCAAAGTTCAAAGTGAGCTCTGCGGTCAAAAAATATTGTTTTTTAATTGTTATACTTTTTGTTGGTTAAAATATGCAATAGAATTGTTTTAGGTTTGTTCAAAGTTTGCGCATACTTTAGCTTGGAACTAAGAACTATACTCTACTTTTCCCACTGTGTACTACTTGCAGCACGTGCCTCTGTGCCCCAGCTGGTTGCGTCCTTCACACACGAAACGTGGTCAACACAAATTGAATACTTAAAGGTGCCGACTTCGTATTTTGTTGGCTTTTTAATATTAATGCTTTCGTTGTCTAGCTAAATGTGGGACAGCAGGTAGAAGGCAGAAGGTTAATCAACTACAAATGGAATATATCATATCAATATTGAACCACCAAAAAAACAAACACGCCCCATTCAATTATTGATGGTGTAGTGGCAAGTAAAACAGTTTGAAAGTTAGAAAGTAAGAAAGGGCAGTTGTAATTGCATAAGATATTTTGGGTAAGCTTGAACTTTAATTAATTTTGGGAAAACTGCTTCTGATTTAAGTTTGTACGTTAAAAAAGTGGATAAGTTATGAAAAACTACCTCTAGATATGGTTAATAAATATGTGTTATAAGAGGAAAAATCTTCTACAGGGTTAACAAATAGATAAAATACCTTTAAAAAAAGTTAAGAGCTAGTTAAGTCCAATTTAATGTAAAATGATAGTTTCAGCTTTTGGGTAAGATTTTTAAAAGTCATAGCTCAATAAGAACTGAGACAAGTTTGTATTTGATTTAATACAGTTAAGGCTACTATTTATTTATTAAAGCAACATAGGTTAAAGACAATATTGCTAGAAAACTTATCATTAAACTCAGCTAGAGTTGCTTCAAAGCAAAAAAATAAATTAAAACTTAAAAGTTAAACATTCAAGATTATGAAGTCGTAAACCTTAAATTTCCCAATCGATCAATAGTTAGCAAAAAAAAAAAATTAACACAAAAAAATCCTTCATAACTTAAAATTCCAGTAGAAAAACCTATTGAACGAACATTCTAAATGTCACAGACAATCAATGTAATAACTGTACTTCACATATTATCATTTGCAAAACTCAAGCTTCAAAAAGGAAAAACAAACGAAATTTGTTTAGATAAGCAATCAAAGCAAAATACCCTTGAGTAGTGAATGCGGTTGCAATTAACTTATATAACTTATGGTATATGAAGAAGGTAGTATGAGTCTTGGTTGACCACAAATACTAGCTTATGGGTTTGACTTTTGTTTCTAGGTGGGACGCTGATTTTATATGGCTAACAAGTGCCACCATAAACAGAAAATATATAATCACAACAACGACACTAATAATGTGTGACTATCGATTTCTCACATTCACACACACACACACACACACATACGTATACTATATGAAGAGGGTTCTGAGCACCTACATAGAGCACATTTTTTTTTATAGACCCTCACAGCAAGTGTCTAGATAAGTATAATAATTATTATAGCTGCAATTATTATTGTCCGGTACAGTTCTTTCATTTTTATACTCACAGTAAATTGCGCACATCACAGGGCCGTGTGAGAAATGCCGGTATCAATATGATTGCATTGAACGAAACGATGCCATAGTACATGCAGAACTTGAAATAGTAGCGAAAGATATGATTCGTCTCGTACAGAAAGGGCAACATTAGCACCAAAAACAATCCAAACAGTTCCAGATACGAGCCCATTGTGAATCTCTTGCACTTCTTTTTCCTTCTTTTGATCCTTACGTATTTTGCCTTCTTTCTCTTCGGTGCTTAAGGCAAAACGGTATGCAGTCTTTTCTTTCAAAGCGTATCTCGATCACAGCTGCAAATGAAGAAAGTTGACAGTAACAGTCAATTTATAAGTACTTACTTATTTTTTATGCCTTTAATTATTTATATATACTTTTTTATGTTCAAAGATTTTATCTACATTTTAACAACTAAACACACTTCAAACATGATAAATGCTTTTAAACACGAAATATGCTCTAGCAAATTATTATTTTATTTATTTGTTTCGATTGCTGTGCCATTTAAATGGACAACACTGTAAATAGCCGTGTGAGTGCCAATGGCACTGTAATGTAACTAAGAGTGCGAGTGGAAGCGAGAGGAAGGAAACATTGCGTGCATATTGTGGCGCATTCTTTGAACCGGCTGCATTACCACGATTGTATGGCGAGAGCAACAGCAACAGTAAAGGCAAGAAGAGCACAAACAACAACATTAACAAACGGCATATTGTGCTTACAAATATGGAGAGCAGTGCTCCACGAGCGGGAATAAAAAAAAATCAATTTAAATTGCCGACCAAAACAAACAAGCGAAAAGGCGAAGAAATCATTTTTATGAGGGCCACATAATTGAACATTTATGTACACATTGTTTGTGTCTGTATGTGATAGTAAAATCAACACAACTTGATAAAAGTGCGTGCGGCTTTAATTGGTTGTTATTAATAATTCGCTCATAATTGTAATGATTGCCTTATTAAACATATATCTAATCATGATTTAATTTAATGATGTTTTTAAGGCCTGCTCTTCCATAGTTTTAGGGAATTGTTGATTGTAACGAAAGACACACACAGTAACCCCTCACTGTAAACGTTTATAGGGTATTAGAACTTCACAGCACCAATGAGGATTACTTAGGGCGCTTCCGGCTAGAGGCTCTTGCATTACAATTTATGAGCTTTATGCGGAAAGGCAGTGGGGGAGATGCCCCACCTCCTCCCACACACACACACACACCCACACATAAAAAAAAAAATGTAAATTCGTACAAGTCTTTTAGTTATCTTTGTTTATGCTGCTTACGCCTCTTTACAAATATGCACACACATACACTCTCGCATACATAAGTAGACATGCATATGTACATCCAGATGTGTGCATGTGCAGGATAACTGTAAACCGAAAATTTGGCGTCGTTTGGCAACAACAACAAAGTAAGGGTTGCAAAAGACAAAATACCCGCAGCAGCAAAAGGCATTGACACGCACACACATACACATACACTTACACATACAAAAACACACGAAGGATAACAAGCACAACAAAATTGAGAAAATACGATGAAAAACAAAAAATATGGTCTGCAATTAAATTGCTGTTCTTGTTATTATTGTTGAGTTCTTTTTGCTGTGTGCTTTCTATTTATTTCCCTCATTGTTTTGCCGAAGCTGCTGCTGCTGCTGCTGCTGCTGTTGTTGTCATTGCTATTGTTGTTGTAACTGAGACAGCTTCTTTCGGCTTCTGTGCTCAGCAGCCGGGACGAACACACACTTAGTTAAAATTAACTTAAGTAATTTTAATATAATACAATTGACCAGCAGTGAGACAAATTTAATAAAACAAGAACAAAGCGCGTGAAATTATGTGTGGTTTTTTCTTGCCACTTTCTTTCATTTGTTATATGCTTTCGACATAATAATAATAATAAAAAGGATTGCGTTTTTTTACTTGATGCGACGCCGCTGCGCTTGACGGTGTTGTGCAGCGACGGCGACGACGACCGGGCGCCGTTAAAACGTAGAGCGCGAACAAAGTTGACAAGAATTTCCGTTACCGACGTGCTTGCTCTGCGGCGGCGATAATAACAACAACAAATTTGCGGTGTTTTGGATGCTTAGCAGATAATGTTATTTAACATGGCTACCACTGTTATGCTCAAAAGGTACGTCTATTTACAGACTTAACGAATGTTACTTGTTCTAAATTCCACATTTACTCACTGAACCGCATGTTAGGGCCACACGTACAGTACACTATCGACTGGACGAACAAGCGGTGTGTGCCCTTACTGCATAATATAGTTAAGATATCGATAAGTTCTTTGCGACTCAAATTTTGTTCTTCATTGGTTGTTGTCCATGCTTAAAAGCTTTGGCGCGCGATTAAAAACAAAAAAACCTTTAAAGTAAATTTATTTACTGGTAACTTTGAATGTGTGAGCAATAAAGGAAATCATAAATACATTTGTACGCATTTTACTTGGCAAGGAAATATCTTTGCTGGTGCCCAATGATTCTGCCATCTTTCCGCCTGCCTGCACTTGGCAACGGGCATAAAGCCCTGATTATGCCAAAATCTTCCCGTTCCCCTGCGTGACTGACAAGCGGAAAACGTGTAGCTTTTTTTGTCGTTGCGCTTAAAAAAACAAAAATATTATTGTTTACATGTGTGCGAAATACATGAAAATGATGACGCGATAATAATCTGAGCTGATCTCTCGGACAGCACAAAACCCAAACGCCGGACATCTGCTAAAAAGTGCAGTCAAGACTCCGAAGCTGATCAATAAAATAGAATATAATCAGCAAAAATTAAATAAAATATACAAATTAAAAAAAAAAAATAAAAGTATTTATATTTAAAACAGCTGGATTTGTCTTTCACTTAATTATACTACTGCTAAGGGTAATGACATCTGACAACTGGTGGAAAGTGAAAGGTTAAAGACTTTTAAGTTTTCAAATACCATATTATTTTACTTCCATTTGTATTTTTATATTCTTATTAAAATATAATAAGATGGTCACACTATTATGCAGATCGCATACCTATAACAAGCAATAAGAACAAACAACTTAGAAGTAAACCTTGGTGTGTATAGCTATAATGGTGAAGTCTGTATACTCTTTAGAATAGCACTTTGTCATGCCCAGTTTTATCTCACATCATATTTAACGATTTATTTCATATCTTATGTATTAGAATTGAATTTTCAAAATAAAAGTCGTTATTTTCTCTTATATTTTTCAATTCCTTTTCATGTTGTATTTCTAAGGCACTTTCGCTTTTACATTTCAAGCCGGCTACAAAAAGCGTTAAAAAGTCATGCGACCTTCGGCGCAAGATCTTTCTTCTTGTCGTTCTCAGTCTCTCTCTCTCTCTCGCTCGCTCTCAACGGCCGTAGGCGATCACCGTTGCTATGCCTACGCCCGTTGCTTCTCTCTGTGTATGTGTGTCTGTGTTTGTTTGAGATAAGCAATGCGAGCAGCAGAGGCGCACATAAAGCACATAAAGTCGCTGGCAATGCGTCTGAACGCGCAGTTGGCTTCGAGCTTGACTTCAATACAGACTGTGTTCGGTGTGCCGTTTTTGGTGTGTGTAACTAAATTGACGAATATTGAGCGCAAAGCGTAACGCGCAACACGTGAGTGTATTCAAATTGAAAATTTAGAAGCTTTCAAGCAACAACAATAACAGAACAGATCAACAATGGCAACCGCAACGACATCAAGTAAGTTCACCCCCACCCCCTCGCTCCTCCTGTTTACTTCACTTTCAATAACGTGCTCCACAGTTGAGGGCTACAAACTGGGCAAGGTGCTCATCGAGGGCAAAACGAAGCAGGTCTACAATCTGCCCGAGCATCCTGGCCTGTGTCTGTTGCTGAGCAAGGATCGCATCACTGCCGGCGATGGCGTCAAGGCTCACGATCTGGCTGGCAAAGCGGAAATCTCGAACACAACCAATGGACAAGTCTTTCGTCTGCTCAACGAGGCGGGTAAGTGTATTCATGTTTTTTTCTTTTCTACCAAAATGAGAATAGATAAAAAGAAAAACATTCGATGGCAAGATGTATTTAAACAAGGTGGTCCCAGTTGTGACAGCTCGGTACCAGTTGAGTGATCTTGCTTTTTCGGTAGCTGGTACCGAAATTTGAGACCACCTTGTTAAATACGTATTGAACTTGACAAATATACTCACCGAGCTTTTGTACAAAACAGTTATTTATTCGCTCTCTCTCTCTCTTGTTAGGTGTTCGCACAGCTTATGTGAAACAGTGTGGCGCAAAGGCTTTCATCGCACGCAAATGTGAAATGATACCCATTGAGTGGGTAACCCGACGCCTGGCAACCGGCTCCTTTCTCAAGCGCAATGTGGGCGTGCCCGAGGGCTACAGGTCAGTAACATACCGTTAGGTTATCAGAGTCGTCTCTGCCTTGCTTATCAATGCAACCAACGTCAGTGACCCCAAATCGAATCGAATCGAATCGAATTTCGCTGCCCCTTGCCTCACCTCCGTCTGCTGCTGGCTGGTAAACAAATTCAGTTACATTTGATGCACTGCATCGAGGTTGTGCTGATAAGCTGCGCATTCAGGCGCGACATCAATAAAATTGCATGAAAAATACAATATATAAAAAAAACAACATCAGACTTGATTAAACAATTTGAGCAAATTTCATAATTTGAAATTTTTAAATGCAGATTCTCACCGCCCAAGCAGGAGACATTCTTCAAGGATGATGCCAACCATGATCCTCAGTGGAGCGACGAACAAATCATTTCGGCCAAATTCGAGCTAAATGGTCTGCTAATTGGTAAGTTAACAATAGTTTTAACAATTAATCGAAATCTAATGAGTTCACCTCACTCTTAAAGGTCAGGATGAGGTGGACATTATGCGGCGCACAACATTGCTGGTCTTTGAGATTCTGGAGCGGGCCTGGCAGACAAAGAACTGTGCTCTGATTGACATGAAGGTGGAATATGGTATTGATGCCGATGGCAATATTGTGCTGGCCGATATCATTGACTCCGATTCGTGGCGTTTGTGGCCCGCTGGCGATAAGCGTTTGATGGTCGATAAGCAGGTGTATCGCAATCTCACATCGGTCACATCCACCGATCTGGATACGGTTAAGCGTAACTTTATCTGGGTGTCCGAGCAGTTGGCCTCCATTGTGCCGCGCAAGGATCATTTGGTCGTGGTGCTCATGGGCAGCGCTTCGGACACATCGCACAGCGAGAAGATTTCCACCAGCTGCCGTTCTTTGGGACTCAATGTGGAGCTGAGGGTCAGTTCGGCCCACAAGGCGCCCGAGGAGACATTGCGCATTGTGCGCGAATATGAATCGGTGATGAGCAATCTGATCTTTATTGCTGTTGCCGGACGCTCCAATGGCTTGGGTCCCGTTGTCTCCGGCAGCACCAGCTATCCGGTGATCAATTGTCCGCCCGTCAAGTCCGACAATATGCAGGTGGATGTTTGGTCCAGTCTGAATGTGCCGTCGGGTCTGGGCTGTGCCACAGTGCTGTATCCGGAGGCAGCTGCCTTGCATGCCGCAACCATTTTGGGACTGAGCAACTTTATGGTCTGGTCCAAGTTGCGTGTCAAGCAGCTCAACAATTTTGTTACCCTCAAGAAGGCGGACAAGGAGTTGCGCGGTGTGCGTAACGTTTAAAAAAAAAATTTTCAATTTATATTTTTTTTTTTTTTTTTTGCCATTTTTTTCTAATTTTTAATATCTTTTCAAATGATTTTATATGCTATACTTAGTTTAGTTTGGACAAATACAATGCCTCTAAAAAAAAAAAAAAATAAGATTAAAACTAACTGTGTGGTGTTTGTCTCGGCTAAGTGGGGTTTGCAAATTTTTGTAGCATACTTTTAAGTGTCTTGGTAATTTTCTTGGCTTTTCAAGTAAGTAAACAAAATTAAGTCAACTTATTACAGTCGAACTTCTATATAACAAATTAAATTCGAGGAACACTTCAATTTTCAGTGTGTTCTTTCTTGTCTCCTTGAAATTCATTATTTGGAAATTCGAATGTACAAGTTCTATAATCAACAACTTGATGCATTCTAAGACAAGTTTCAGGAAAATTTACAAGAAAACAGGTCAAAGGAATTCTATACCTTT
The DNA here is from genome assembly GCA_018152825.1 of Scaptomyza hsui. Classification (NCBI taxonomy): domain Eukaryota; kingdom Metazoa; phylum Arthropoda; class Insecta; order Diptera; family Drosophilidae; genus Scaptomyza; species Scaptomyza hsui. The sequence continues at coordinate 11,156,721 of JAECXO010000001.1, forward strand.
CATTAAAAAAAAAAAATATCTTGTTTCCGTTATGTATTAAACTTTCACTCGGGCATTACTGCGAAAATTGCATTAGCTTGGTTTCTTCAAAGAAAAGAGTTGCAGTAAAAAAGTTGCTTTATTTATATAATTTGTTATGCAATGCGATGATGGGGGCAGGACGAGAAAATAAAATAAAATAAAATTTTAAAAAAATGGTATGCAAAATGTCAGCGTTTCCTTCTCTATTTTGTTTCGCCCTCTTCTATGGCACTATAATCGCATTCAAGAAATTGTCTGCTCTTATCTGCTAATCTGATGTAGCAACATGCCATATGCGCCATAAGCTTCCCCCCCACACCCCCCCCCTCGAGAGCGACCTTTTAACGTTCTCAGCTGTCCTTCAAACGGTTTTCTCCCCAATGCAATGGGGAAACTGAGCGCTGCGAAAAGGTTTCGCATTCCCCGAACTGCCAGCAAAAAGCAGCTATCCGCAACCACCCAAGTTTCTCCCTCTCTCCTCTCTCTCTCTCTCTCTTTCTATCTCTCTCCCACAACAGCCCAACACCAGCAGCTGGTGCAGTGATAAGAGTGTCCTGAAGAGCTGAAATCGGAGACTGTGCCAAGTGGAAGAGTTGCCAGTGTTGCCAGCGTTGAAAGCGTTGCCAACGCAAATTAGCTCGCCAAGAGGGGATTGAGATTTGAGTAGTGGGTGGCACAGGAGGGATATGCGGGCTGGAGGAGGAGGTTTTGGGCTGTACAGCATGTAAAATGTGTTGAAGTGCGGCGCACAACCTCAGAACAATTAATCATACTTTAGCAACGAAACACATTCATAATAATAACAATAATTTAGCACGTGGTAAGTAAGAAAGAGCGAGAGAGAGAGAGAGAGAGAGGAGCAGAGAGCAAGAATTCCACAGCGACAGCGCACATATTAAAAGTCAGGGTCAAAGTGCCATTGTGTTTGCCCCATGGCGCAACTTATGCGGTCGCGCGCTGCCACCACAAGGTGCTGCTAAAGAAACATAGGAGTAGGAGTAGGGGTAGGAGTAGGGCGAGGGGGTTAGAGTAATGTGCTAAGCAGTCAGACGGCAACAATAAACAAAATATGAATGGCAAGGCAAATGTAACAAAATGTAAGAAAACAAGAAATGAAAACAAAAAAATATATATAAAAACTTTTAACACAAAGTCGACACTGAAATGCCCTATAATACAACATGAATATGCTCATGCAAAAAATTTAACATTTGTATGGCATTATGTGACAACTAAGCTTTCCACTTACTTTAAGTTGTTTGGCCATTGCACTTAAGTTAACAGCCACAATCTTAAAAAGTTCATAAAACTCCTCCATGCAGAAAGTGTATAGAAAAACATCGATGTCGATGTCGATGTTGTCTTTGCTTTGCTTTGCATCGCTTCGCGTTGCGTCGCGTCTCAGCTCTGAGGCTGTGGCTGGGGCCGTGGGGGTCGTCCAACGACAACAATGCCCGGCAATTGTTTTGCTGGCGACGCCAACACCAGCGACGTATAAGAGAGGAGAGAGAGAGACAACGACGTCGATGACGATGACGCGGCTATGTTTGCGGTCGTTTGCTGTCGTTTCCGTCTGTCCCGACTGTCCGTAAGTCCAAAAGTCGCTTGTCTTGACAGCGGGGGAGCGCGCACAAACGTCGGTGCTTTTGGCGCGGATCGTTTGCCAAAGCATAAAAACAATTTTGTTACAAGCGAATGCCGCCGCCTCTTTGTCGATCTCTGCACACACGTTTTCATTAACATTGTGTGCGTGTGTTTGTCTCTCTCACTCTCTCTCTCTCTCTCTCTCATACATACAAATTCTGTGTATGTGTGTTAATGCGCCTTCTGCCTCCTCAGCTGCCGCAATTTCAGTCCCGGGCTTCAACTTGTTGCTAAAAATATGCAAGACAGTAAGAGGAAACCGGTTTTTTTATATACACCTATATACATATATGTATGTACTTTTTTTTTGTTTTTGTTAGCGATCAACTTGCTCGGCCTGTTGCTGGGTGCCAGTGGCCTCTGGCGTTGCAAAGGAATTGCGGTGTACGGAGCGGAGTAGGGGGGGGAAAGGTGGCGACTATGTTACTTGATTGAGTTGGCTCTAAGCGGCAGCGAACGAGCCATGCACAAATAAAGCCAAGACGACAACAACATGCAAAAAGCCAACACGTAATACAAGACACGTCGCGGTGGGGGCCCAAATACAGTGCTGACATTTACGCTTTTTTCCCGCCAAATCTGCCTTATTCTAACACCGTCATTTTTGGCTGTTTCTTTGTTCTTCAAAGTTTTCTAGGCAAGTATTTCAATGAAAACATACAAATGCAAATTGCTGGACTTTTAGCTTTATGTGAAATTTAGCGGTGCTCAAAATTGATATAGAAAAAAGACTTGATCAATTGTTTAGCTGTTATAAAACTAGCTGCTTCTTCTTTGTTCTTCTAGTTGGGCATCACCAGTTCGCAAGCTCGATCGCTGTGGTCGAGCAAATAACTCAACGATCACCACCTCGATGGTGACAATCAGCAGCAACACCACCACCAGTGTAACCTGTACAATTTCTAATGTTCAAGCAAGCTTGATCTGTACTCCTACATACACCGCGGCTGCAATTGTAGCGCCCAGCATTTTCCCAAGTACGAGTATGTCTATTGACAACAATTTGACAAAATGCCTCTTTCAAGCAAAAGATCGTAATGTCAACAGGAAACGCAAAGGCGTGACTCAGTCCCCTTTACCTGTTCGCTCTCCTTCTCCGATACGCAAAACTAAACGGCAGACCACTGTGCCTCTCAACGAGACGGCCTCTACATCCACTGCAGCGACCTTGGGAAACAATCGCTTTGCGGTTTTGGCTGACGAAGCGGAGAGTATGGAGCAAGATCTGTTGGATGCCGACTCTGACAATGATGAACCTGCTGCACCCGATGGAGATGGGCAACCCGCAAAATCAAATAAGCCTCCAGCTATATGCGTACCGAGTGTACGCGATCCACTTTCCTTGGAACAGGCCCTTAATATGAGCATTGGTTCCTCTAACTACAACATACGTACCTCAAGGTTTGGTGTGTCCAGAATTTATACGACTAACTCTGACGCTTTCCGTGCAGCTGTAAAAAAACTAACAACGCTAAACTGTCAATTCTGGCATCATCAACTTAAGGAAGAGAAACCCTTCAGAGTGGTGCTCAAAGGAATTCATGCTAATGTTCCCAAATCACAGATAGAACAATCATTTAACGATCACGGCTTTGAGGTGCTAAATACATACTGCCCCAAAAAGCCCGACTGGAAGAACATTCAAGTCAATGAGGAAGATAATGAAGTTACAATAAACTACAAAACTAGGCAAAATTTATTTTATGTAAACCTTAAACAATGCCCGAACGTTGCAGAGGCCCTAAAAATAACACAACTTGGCAGACACAGAGTCACTGTTGAACGTGCTTCCCGTAGGAAAGACCTACTACAATGTCAAAGATGCCAAATTTTTGGCCACTCTAAAAACTATTGCGTCCAGGACCCTATTTGTGGTAAATGTAGTGGTCCTCATCTGACTGGCTCCGTACTCTGCACAAGCAATATATGTTTGTGTGCAAACTGTGGCGGTGATCATGCCTCTACAGACAAAGTCTGCCCTGTCAGAGCAGAAAAAAATAGGAAACTAAAACCGAGGCCTAGGCTCCCGACGACTGTCAATCCTGCGACAAACAACCCCGCTCGCCAATCCTCTCGTGGATACATATCATCTGAGGCACTAAGAACTAACATATCTTATGCTGATATTGTTAGACCCAACAAGATCCACGCAAGGGCTCAAACAACTCTGCAGAGTGATGCAAACTCACCCTCTGATTTTAGCCTCAACAACAAATTTGTGGCACTGGACAACTCCATTCGAGCAATCAACGCCAGAATGGACCAACTATTCAAGCTAGTACAAGAGACTATAGAGGCCAACAAAGCTTTTAGAGAACTGGTCCAGGTGCTTATTTTACGATTGCCAAAATGACTCAACCAATCTTAAAAATCGGATTGTGGAACGCTCGTGGGTTAATTAGAGGCTCTGAAGAGCTTCGATTATTCCTCAGCGCTCATAATATAGATATAATGCTTGCCACAGAAACACACATGCGCGATGGTCAGCGCATCTACCTTCCAGGTTACCTTACTTACCACGCCCACCACCCCAGTGGAATCTGTAGAGGTGGCTCTGCAGTCATTATAAGATCTTCCTTAAGTCACAGCCCCCTGCCCCCTGTCTCTTTTAATGACAGGCAGATAGCTAGCGTTCACCTGCAAACATCGGAGGGGACTGTCACACTAGCTGCTGTATATCTCCCTCCAGCGGAAAGATGGACAAAACCTGACTTTGAATCCATGTTTTCTGCATTAGGCAACAAATTTATTGCTGGTGGAGATTATAATGCCAAGCACGCATGGTGGGGCAACTCAAGAGCCTGTTCTAGAGGTAAACTGATACAAGAAGTCATTGTGAATGGGCAATACCAAGTTCTGGCTACGGGCGAACCCACTTTACTCTTACAACCCACTGATAGCACCGTCAGCGCTAGACTTTTTCGTAACTAATGGGTTCACCATGGGCAGGTTAAATGTACGCACACTCCACGAACTTTCGTCGGACCACTCACCGATTTTGGCTGAACTGCATACCACGCCGTTAAGAAAACCTCAACGATCACGATTACTGGCCCACGGTGCTAACATAAATGTATTCAAAGCTCATCTTGAACAGCTGAGCGAGATTAATATGCAAATTCTAGCGGCGGTAGATATCGATAATGCCATCAGCCTTTTCATGAGCAAACTAAACCAGGCTGCTGAGCTTGCTGCACCCAGAAATCGGCATGACACAGGCGCTCACAGACCTCTACAGGTACCACCAAGAATTGCGGCTCTGCTTAGTCTGAAACGTAGAGTTAGAAGGGAATATGCAAGAACAGGAGATCACCGTATCCAACAGATACACAATAGGCTGGCCAACTGTTTACATAAGGCCCTTGCCCGAAGAAAGCAGGACCAAATAGACAGTTTTCTTGAAAACTTGGGCACAGACGCCAGTACAAATTATTCACTGTGGCGTATCACGAAACAGTACAAAGCTCAGCCTACCCCAAAATCAACTATTAGAAACACGACGGGTGGCTGGTGTCGCACGAGCCTGGAAAAAACTGAAGTCTTTGCTAGCAACCTTGAGCAACGTTTTAGGCCTTATGATTATGCGTCAGAAAGTCAATGTCAACAAGTTGATGAGTACTTGGAATCTCCATTTCAAATGTGCCTGCCTGTTAGCCCTGTAACATTGGCAGAAGTAAAGGTCCTAGTATCTAAAATGTCACCAAAGAAAGCTCCTGGGGAAGACCTTCTGGACAACAGAACCATTCGACTTCTCCCAGATCAAGCCTTGCAGTTCCTTGTGTTGATATTCAACGGTATTTTAAATATTGGATACTTTCCGAAAGTCTGGAAATCGGCGAGTATTATCATGATACTCAAGCCTGGAAAACTGCCGACTGACGTGGACTCGTACAGGCCTATTAGTCTACTCCCATCCCTGGGCAAAATTATGGAAAGGCTGATCCTTAACAGGTTACTTACTTTCGAGGATGTTACCAGAGCGATCCCGAAATTCCAGTTTGGCTTCCGCCTACAGCACGGCACTCCTGAGCAACTACACAGAGTAGTTAACTTTGCGCTAGAAGCCCTCGAAAATAAGGAGTATGCAGTTGGTGCCTTTCTTGACATAAAACAGGCTTTTGATAGGGTCTGGCACCCTGGGCTCCTGTACAAAACGAAGAGTCTGTTCACGCCGCAGCTGTTCCAACTTGTAAAAAGTTTCCTGGAAGAACGCTCATTCCACGTCTCTGCCGATGGGTATAAATCGTCTGTCAAAACTATTTCCGCTGGTGTCCCACAAGGTAGCGTCCTCGGCCCTACGCTGTACTCCATCTTTGCTTCGGATATGCCAACTCACACACCAATCACTGAAGTTGAGGAAAAAGATGTCCTAATTGCTACCTACGCTGATGATACGGCTGTGCTCACAAAAAGCAAAAGTATCTTGGCAGCCACTTTTGCACTGCAAGAATACCTGGATGCATTTCAGGAATGGGCTGAAAACTGGAATGTGTGCATTAACGCTGACAAATGCGCCAATGTGACCTTAACCAACCGCCGAGATAGCTGTCCAGGCGTCAGTCTCAATGGAAACACAATTAGACACCATCAGGCGTATAAATACCTAGGTATCACCCTGGACAGAAAGCTCACCTTCAGCAGACACATCACGGCTATACAGCACTCCTTCAGGACCAAGGTTGCTCGGATGGCATGGCTACTTGCACCACGCAATAAGCTATCCCTAGACTGCAAGGTTATGATATACAAGGCCATACTAGCGCCCAGTCTATTCTACGGTCTTCAGGTTTACGGAATTGCGGCAAAAAGTAACCTTAACAAGATCCGAATTATACAGGCGAAAGTTTTGAGAAGGATCTCTGGGGCTCCGTGGTATATGCGTACCAGCGACATAGAACGCGATCTCAAGGTGCCCAAACTCGGCGATAAGCTGCAGACCATTTCCAAGACCTACATGGAAAGGCTAGATGCACATCCTAACAGCCTAGCCAGGAAGCTCGGAGCTGCTGCTTTCAATAATGCTGATCCTCGGACGAGAGTCAAAAAGAAGACTCAAGCGACACCACCCTCAAGACCTGCCGGACCGGGTTTTGACGTAATATATCAACTTAAACAACAACAATATTTTCCTTAAATGTACATATGTATTTGTTAGAATTATTAGTCTTAAGTTACTCTTAAGACCTATTGAAGTCAAATTTATTTAAAAGACTGATTAGATTAAGCTGCCACTTGGGTAGCAGTGCGCCAATCAAATAATAAAAATGTACTTAAAAAAAAAAAAAAAAAAAAAAAAAAAAAAAAGAGCAAATAATGTGTGTGTGTGTGTGGGGGGGGAGGAGGGGGAAAGCAGTTTACTTTAGTTGACAAAGAGAGAGAGGGAGAGTCAGACTGGCAAAACAGGCATAGGCATGAGTTGGATGACAGCGTCGATTACGCGCGCATAACCGGCAAAGCTTTGTTGTTTTTGTTGTTGCTATTATTATTATTTTATTTTATTTTTGCTGTTCTCATTTTCCTTGCTGGGGCTGGTGTTCTTGTTGCAACCGCAAGTTGCGCTACTTTTGCGCTTATTCGGCTTCGCGCGTTCGTGTTATCTCGCTCGCACACGCTCGTTTTAAGCCAATGCTTGCCATTTCACAATGTCACCCACCAGCCGCAGCCATAAATTCAGGTTAGGTTTTGTTTTCTTCTTTGCTTCTTCGTGCATGCTCTTATGTGCGGGTTTTGTATATGTGTATGTACAATACATACATTTCATACATATGAATGTACATACATATGTATGTATGTATATATGACAACTGACTTAACTGTGAATTGCTACGACTGCTGGCGACGATCGGTCGCATGTTAATGGACGAGCAGCCAGTGGAATCGCACTCGTGCGCCGTGTTACGAGGCACAGGGTGGGTTCGTGCGGTGTGGGGAGGTGTTTTTAAACGCGAACGCTTTGTGATAAGCGTTGCGCGCGCGATCTGCCGATAATAAAAAACTTCAATAAAAACACATTAACAAAACAAAAATTAGCAATAGCCCGCGAAATGAAAAGGCAAGGCAAGCGAACAAGACGAAAAAGAAGAAGCACAAATGAGTCCGGTTCGCAGAGAATAGGTTAACTTAATGATGGCGGTAAGGGCGGTATCCACAGCTGCTCAAATACATGAACACAATGTATGAGCGTATGTGTATGTGTGTATATTTGTGTTAGTCATACACTTAATGTGCTCTCGGAACCGATCGATATCGGTCAATGTCGAGCAATTACCGAGGTTATGGTAAAGGTCTATTCATAGGTCTTGCAGCTTGATTACAATTGTACAGACTTTTGAAAGGTTTCCCACAGTCCATATATAAAATTATATATATGTGATATCGTACTATCAGTAAGCTTGGATTTCAGATGATTCTAGAACTATTCTGTAACACAAATGTAATGGGAACTGTAAAAACATGTGTACATATTTCAATATGGCTTCCATTAAATCTTTAGTATGTATATCATGTTGCATTAAACATTAAAGCTTTCTTAGCTTAATTAAAATTGAAGGCAATTACATAAATTATGCCATTATATATATTTTTTTCTCTTTTTTGTATCACAGCTGAAGCATCAATGGGTTTCCTAGATAATTGTGATTCACTCAACTGCTAATTAGTTAAGTCCACAGTGTTTGATATGTATGTACAAATGTATATGTATGTATGTACGTATAAAATATACAGGGGTACATAATTATGAACTTATTAGAGGTCAGCCAGATTAATGTACACATTTATTTTATATAACCGCTACGTATGTATGTGAGCTGTACTTTGATATTTATGAAAATTCAGCAAACACATGCATTGCCTAACTTCCCCCAGCCCAAAAAAAAATAAAAATTCTATCGATTATCACACCATCTAGCACAGACCTGGGCAAAGCTTTAGCTCCAGTTTGAGTTCGATTTACACAAACAACAACTCCAGGTTTAGCTTTAGCTTCGATTGCAAGCGCTGTTGTTGTTTTTAAGATGCAGTCCGTGCCCTGGCAAACACCATGCCAACAACGCCCCCGCTGCCCGTGCACACCGTTTGCACTCAGTCAGCTCTTACCGCACACAAACACTCACACACATATACATACAACACACGCATTGTACATACATATGTGCATAAAAATTCGCAGGCCATTCTCATTCTCTGTACGCTTTCATTTTATTTTGCTTTTTATTATTACATATTCTTGTTATTTTTATTTTTGCGTTACTCGTTTTATTTGCGTTGCTTTTCGTCGTGCTTGTTGTTGTTGTTGTTGTTGTTGTTGTCGCTCTTGCTGTTGCCTGCCAGTCTTTTGCTTTATTTATTTCGACTGGCTGACGCGTTCATTCGCATGGCTCCCCCCCCTCCCTCGCTCTCTCTCTTGCCATCTCGTACGCTTTCTTGCTCACTCACTTGCTTTGCTTGCCTACGCGCTCCCCTTTAACGTTCATCATCATTTGCACCATCTCGCTCTCGCGCAAACAGCGGCGCACTCATCAGTCAGTCAGTCAGTCGGTCTGGCCGTCGCTTTGTCTCTGCCGTCTCTCAGTTGCGTGTGAGTGTGTGTGTGTGTGTGTGTCTGTCCGTCTGCACGACGACGGCCTCTGTCTGTGTCTGTGTGCGTTGAAGTTGAATGTGCCGGTTTTTGTACCCTGTACCCATATGAATTGCGTAAGGTGTGTCTTGTGTGCTGTGTTCAACTATGTAACAGGCTGCCGCATTCGACTGATATGCTGTTTGTTATTTTATATTTTAGCGCACCATGGAGACTTAAACAAGGTACAAACTTTACACTTTGTATTTGGGCTCACATTTTAATCAGACTTGTATACCATATTGTGTTTTGTTTTGAATTTTAGTTTATTACTGGGTATTTGCTAGTGAGCACTTGCGACTTGTGCACTCTTACTTGTTTAGTTGTTGTTGTGGTTGTTATTGCCGTTGGTCGTGTCATGTTGATTTGTGTGCTTGGCTCGGCTCTTCGACCGACCGACCGACCGAACGACCGACCAAACGACCGAACGACCGACCAACCGCCTGCCCGCCCGCTACCCTGACTATAAGCGTCTGCGCTAGTTATTTGGTATTCTGCTGCTGCTGCTGCCTCTGCCTGCGTTGTGTCTCTTCCTCTTCCATTTCAGCTTCATCTTCTTATACACACATACATACTCACTGGCAGACAGACAAGTACGCAAACAACACCAAGACAATGCGCAGTAGATAACAACTGGCTCGCCCCTTCAGCCCCGCTGACGGGGATACATACTTATGTATCCATGGGCTACGTACATACATACAAACATTCATATATATGTATATAGATGTATGTACATATTTACAAATGTATCTATGGCAACACAGCGTGTGATATATAAGCGCTCTCCGCTGGTATCTGTGTGTGTGTGTGTGTGTGTGTGTGTGTGCAGACAGCTGCTTTGTGTGTCAAATTGTAGCAAAAAAAGAAAGAAAGAAAGAAAGAAGAATGCTTTTTTGATTATTTTTTTTTGTGTGCCGAGTGCAAGCGAGCCACCCACCCACTGGCGCATTTCGCACTGCCCGGTGCTCATATGAATTAAATTTATGCACCTAAGCACGCTTACATTTGCGTAAATGCACATGTGTTAAAGCCAAATTGTGATAAAACGAGATGCAAAAATACAAAATCAAATCACATGCATTTCAATATTAAGAATTAATTTAATTCGATACTTGAAATGCACTTAGTTAGCATATGCACGTGAAATAATTACCTAATTGGAGTAATTTCTAGAGAAATTGAAAAAAAAAACTTCAACATCCTTAAGCTCGTATTCCAGTGAAACGCATCTATTCAAAACTGTACACTCATATACCTGTGAGTACTTACTGATAGTTTTTCATTTCGTTGTTGAAAAAATAATCCGTTCGGTCAATGGGTTTTCCAAGAATTCCCACTAAATATCAATGATTCCTGCTGACGCAGTCAATTCACCACTGGGTAGCTCACTTCTTACCGTTCCCTTTCTCCCCCTCTTTCTCTTTTTGCCACTCTCCCCTCTCTCTATCGCTCTCGCGTTGTTGCTGTGTGTGCGCTGCGCAAAAACTTCGTTGCGCTCTCTGACGTCGCGTCGGTCGCGGCGACCGTCTCACTAGCTCGCTGTTTGTTTTTGTGTGTCTGTTGGCGCACAGTGTGTCATAAACATGTGTTTAATATACGTTTGATATATGAATTATGTGGCTGAATGATTTACAAACATTTTTGAGTATACTTACTCGTAGATAAGCAAACATTTAAGTTATCTCTTTGAATATTTACAACATTATAAACAGTCTTAGTCCAAAACAATTTAAATAGACAATCTAATTTATTAAATGCTTAACTGACAGTACTATGTTTTCTGCTGCTTTTAATTGACAAAAAAAAAAGAAAAAAGAATGAGTTAAAACCAATGTGCATCTCAGCCTCGTTACGTTTAGTTGCTGGCAGCGCAGCAGCAGCGCAATGCTTTGTTATGCTGCCTGAACAAAAGCAACGTTGCCAAACTTCATTTAGCTTGTGCGCTATGTTCATGTTCACGTTTAGTTGGCTGCCATTGTATGTGTGTGTGTGTGTGTGTGTGTGTGTGTTGCTGTGCGTGTGTTTTATATCAGAAATTTCCATTTAATTTTTTATTTAGGTTTCTTTTTCGTTTTGCGACGTTGTTGTAGCTGTTTTGTGCATGCCAATGTCTGCGTTGATAGATAATTTGTATACAAATGTACATACATACATACATACATACAGATGTATGTGAAAATGTGTCTTTTGCTGTAGTTTGTTTGTATTGTAGTTACACTTTCAGCTGCCAACTTGATACCATGCTTTTTTTTAAAGCATACGTCACACATGTGCCAATGCAGTGGTTAGTAAGGAGAGGGGGCGCAAGGGGAAACGAAGAGAGAACTACATATGTTATGTACATGTGTATGTATGTATGTATGTATGTACAGCCCTTCAACTCCAGCATGCAGCATAGGCTTTGCAAATTGACAGCAAATCTCGGCTGAGGGTTGTTTTGGCTGCTCTTGTCGATTTTACTTTGTTTTTTTTTCGTCACTGCATGTGTGTGTTTCGTGTATGTGTTTTAGTCGCATTCGCATCCACAGGTGTCGCCGTTGGGCTTTGCCATACGTCAAGTTCAGCTCTTCCAAAAAAAAAAAAAAATAAAAATAATAAACATTTAAAATACTTCACACCTTTGTGCAAATTATTTCGTTGTCAATATGACAAAAAAGTTAACCTCAAAATTGTGCGCGCCTGTTGAGCGTGACTCAGCCGTTGGCAGCGACGTTGACGTCGACGCCATGAGCTGACAAATGCAGCAACAACAACAACAACGGCGCTTAATGAAAAAGTTATGCGAGTGAGAGAAGCTTTCGTTTTTTATTTGTAGTTTTTGTATTTGCGTGCGTGCGTCTGTATGTATTATACATACTAATGTATGTATGTACATATGTACGTGTGTGTGTGTGTGCACTCAAACAAACTTTGCTCCCTACACTTGACCTTGTTTTGCCATTTTCATTTTGTGCCATGCACCCCGCACACACTCACAAACTCACACACACACACACACACACACACAACACACACACGCTTACAGATGGTCTTTGCCGATTGTGGTTGATTGCGGCCTGGCTAGAAACAGAGAGAGAGAGTGAGATAGAGATAGATTAGCTGGAAGGGGGGGTGTGTTTCAGCATCGGCAACTTTGTATGACAAAGCAAAAGTCAAGACAAGCAAGCGCTGAGGCAACTCAGTAATTTGCCTAAAAATGTGCGCCGGCTTAAATGCCGGCTACAACAACAACGACAACAACAACAACAATGTATAAACGAGCGAAAAAGAAACCAGAAACAGAAACACAAACACAAACATAGCAGCAGCAGAAACAACAACAACAACAACAAAGGCAACGGCAAGCGACGCAAAAAGAATCGTATTTTAGTGAAGGGCGAAGACGTGGAAAGACGTAGACGCAGACAACGGCAATAAAAATGCAGAGCAAGGCGAAATGAACACAGGAAGGACAGGGCAACAAAGTTATTTTAATGACCTGCTGCTGTTGGTATGATGTGTGTGTGTGTGTGTGTGTGTGTGGGGTGGTAGGGGGGAGGTGGGCGAGGGGCACAAGTCGAACGGTGACGGACAAAGCCGCAACAGTAAAAATGCCAAGCAAAGGGAAATTAAAGACGATGACAACAACAAAGCAACAACAGCAAAACAACTTATGGCGAAAAAGTCAAAAAGAGAATTGCTAATGCCAAACAAAAACAACAGCACCAAAAACAACGACAGAGACAGCAAGAAGTTGGCAAAGAAAGACATAAAACTTTTATTTATACACACACACACACACACACACATGTGCATGGCATGTGGGCAAAAGAATAAGGAAAGTGGCCAAATGACAATAAGAAAGAAAAAAAAAACAGCAGCAAGGCAAAGGCAACAAACAAAGATATATGTACAAAAAGAAAAATAAAAATGAAAATAAAATGCATAGAATAGCCGAGTAGCTGTAATCTAAGATAGCGGGCGGCTGACAAAGCAGCAGCAGACAATGCCAACTGCGACTGCATCAAATATCGAAAGCATGTAATCGATAACTGAAAAAAACTAGCTTTTTGCAAGTGCAAGCGAATGATTCTCAGAAAATTACATACAGTCAAGAAAGTGTTTTCGCATATGCAGTTTTCTTCATGCGAAAACACTTTACCTGTAATTGCTGCTAAGGTTTCAGATTGTTATACATATACAGATTTCACCATTTGCAAGGGTATAACAAAGTTAAGATTTTTTCTCGAACAAAGCAAAGACAGACAGATGGTTTAAAAATTCAAATGCAACGTGTTTTTAGCGTGTTGACTAGCGGAGTGTGAGTGTGTGTGTGTGTGTGTGTGAGGCTTAAGCTCGAAGCTGACTCAGTTTCTGATGACTATCCCAATCCCAAGGCAGCTGCCCTATACACACACACACACGCGCGAACACGCAAGCTTTTATGTAAGCTAGTATGCAAGTGTAGGGGGGGGCTCGGGGGCTAGAGTTAAGAGAGTCTCGGCATAACGGACCCCAACGGCAATGGCAGCAGCAAATTAAAGTTACTAAAGCAAAGAAAAAACAAAGAGCGACCAAAAAGTAAAAAAAAATAAAAGAAAGAATAGAAATAGAAGAAAAACAAGCAAAATTTCTTGCACAGCGTGAAAGAAGCCAGAGCCGCAGCGGCGCGTTGAGACTGTGCCAATGCACAGCGACATGGAACAAGAACAAAAACAACAACTACAACAACAACAACAAGCATAAGCAGCAGCACAAGAAGAAGAAGAGGAAGAAGCAGAATAACAAGCAGAACGCGATATGGTTAAGTCGGTGGTTATTGTTGTTGTGCCCGGGGTCAGGCAACAGCAATGAGTGCGACAGAGATGGCATAGCATTGCTTGCTCGCAAAATCTAAAATGAATAAAAACCAGTTTGCGGACTATACGGTTCTTTTTTCCTTTTGTCTTATTTTGCGCCAAAGCTCAGTCGATGTGGCTCAGGCGACAAAAATGTCAAATTCGATGTAACAGAGAGTTTAGGAAATATACAAAATGTTAAATTTTTATTGTTTTCATTGATGAAATTTGTTGTAAGCTAACAGCGGTTCGGAAGTTTTGCTAAAAAACATGATTTTTTAGTATTGAAAACAACGGTTAAAATAAAACAACTGACTATAAGATGTGTATTTAAACGTAGTATCAGTTTGAAACAGAGTCAGGTATATTTACATATGTATGTATATAAAATATGAAGTTTACAAGTAATATACATATATGCACTTTTGTTTGTTTTAATCCTTACGCATTTAAAACATTTGCGACAGTTTTGCTGCCTGCACAAAGTCGGGCAATTGCTTTTGCTTTTATTCTGTCGCCGCTCTAATTGGCGCTTTACAGCAAAAGCCAGTGTCACACAAACAACACACTCAAACACGACCCCCTCCCCACCCCACCCCTCCTCCAAATATTCTATTATCTATCATCTGTTTCTTTTCGTTTGTAGTTGTGTGTGTGTATGAGTGTGTGTGTGTGTTTGGATGGCCCGCTTTATTATTTGCCGTCATCCCTGGCATAGACATCACCCACGCTGCCGCCGTTAGGCAAAAATCGAGCGGAGAGCGATAAACGATTCATGCGCCCAAAAACCAGCACCTCGCTGATGATGCGCTCGGCAAAGAGCCGCTGATCGGCACGCATATTGCGAAAATGTGCGGCCATTCGTTTGCCAATCAAATCGCATTCGTTCTCTGTCTGTTCCGTATGCTCCAGCGACGACATCATCTGGCGACGGCGCTTCTTACCAGCTGCGATTCTCCTTTCTTCGTCAATGTCGGCGTCGACGTCGCCGTCAGCGTCATTTGTGCTGCTTTGGCGACGTCGGCGCATTTGCTGCGCTGCCATGATGCGACGCTGCTGAAGCTGTTGTTGTTGTTGATGTTGTTGTTGATGTCGCGATTGAGTTGTGCTATAAGGATGCACACGTGTATGCCTGCCACTGTTGTTGTTGTTACTATTGGCACTATTGTTGTTATTGGAATGTTGTTGCTGATATTTGCTTTCAATTTTTAAACCAGATTTGCGCGGCGCTTCCTCATCTCCCTCCACGACGCCCTCGCCATCAGCAATGCTTTCATTCTCCCCATCTGGCTCGACCTCAGCTTCGCCCTCCGTTGTCACCAGCAAATCCTCTGCGGGCTGATACGGTTCGGCGAAAATGTCCTCGTCCTGCAATAAACAAGAACGTTCCAAACTTAATTCGTCTGCATACTTCGGCTAAGAAGATTACAAGTTTAAGTTCTAGTTGTACCCTCTGCTGCTCTCATACATAACGGTTGCAGCACGTGTGTGTGTTCGAACTTTTCGCTAATAACACAATGCGAAAATCATAAATCCAAAAAAAAAAAAGAGAGAGAGAGAGGGAGAGAGAGAAAAGCCGAGTGCACTTAGGCCAATTAGCAAATGCTGTCTGGGATTATTACGGTACTCGAGTGCGCAGAGCTTGCATCATATTTTCTAGTGAAATGCTCTAAAAGCACTTCAAGCTGCTTAAGAGCTTTTCATAGCAGATTTCCGCGAATATTTCACCTGTTGATGCTTATTGCGTTGCCATTGCAATGCAGATTAAAATTAATTTATACAGTTCGCTCGTGTGGCAAGTGCAGAATAATACTATACATATGTATAAATCGAGTGTAAATAATGTTATAAAAAAAGAAGGAAAATCTGTCGAGCAACATCCAACTCACTGGTTCCGGTTCTTCGATGGTTACCTCAACCACATTATCATCAATATCGTCTGTGACGATTTCGGTGCGATCCTGATAATACTCATGATCCGATTCGCGTTGTTGCCGTTCCGCAACTGGTTCCAACTCAAACTCCAGTTCCGACTTTGGTTCAATCAACGTGGGCGTTGGCGTTGGCGTTCCGCCCCTCTCCAGATCGTGCAGAAACTCCAGCTCATTGAAGTACCAGAGCGAGGGCTTATAATCATCATCGCTGCCCCGCTCAAATTCGCCCCGCTCCAGCGCCGCCTTGTTGTCGAGCACCTTGCGCAGCTCGCGCCGATACGAGGTGCGCAGATTGTTAATCTTGCGCTTGAGCATGTGTATGTTGACGGAGGGATCGGAGGTGCGCATGTGCTGGAGCAGGCGGTCGTAGGATTTGGTTTTGAGCTTGCGATTGCGATAGTCCTTGGATGTGGTTAGCCAGAGTTCTGGCATCGAGCGGTACAGTTGGAAAAACTCCTTCCAGAAACGTGTATTGCGCACTTGATGTGTGTCCATGGCGCAAATGGCTGAGCAACTGAATTGTTTGCTGTCGTCCAACGCGGTCGTACGACCAGCAAACGTGTCTCAAACCAACGCCAACACGAACACGAACACAACAAACAAATATGTTGCGCACCCGCTCTAACTCACTTACATGCATGCTTGTTTCGTCGAGGCTGTCGTCCAGGCTTTGACTTTCATGTTTGATGCCGGATGACGTCTCTGTTGCTGTTGTTGTTGTTGTTGGGAGACCCAGGTTGAGCACCGGCTTGAGAAAGTCCATCATGTGAAACCACCAGAGACGCGGCACGTAGCCATCGTATGAGTTTTGAATTTTCTTAATCTCACGCCGATAGCAGCAGCGGAGTGAATTTATTTTTCGCTTGGCATCCTGCACACTGGCTTCGGGATTGACGCGTCGCAGGATTTTCAGCAGCTGTTGATAGCCGGGCGCCTTCTTCTTCTTCGACAGATAGTCCATGGACCTGTTATCCCAGAGCGCCGTGTAATGGCGATAACAGCAAATGAACTCCTCCATCACATCCTTCTCGTCGTACAGATGGGGCGTCGTCATGCTGTCTGTCACATGTACTGAAACTGAATGATGTGTGCGACTGAATGAAGGCAGCTAGAGTGTCATGCAAAAGCGCAGGCAACGTGTATGAGCGGCCGTCATACAAATATGTATGTTTGTTTTTGTGTTTGTGTTTGTGTTTGGTTTCGGTTGGCTTTTAAAAAGTCAGCGTCTATTCTGCTTCTTCTTGGTTTTCCTTCTTCTTGTTGTTTGCTTTTATCATTTTGCCTTTTTTCGTTTTTCGTTTTTCTTTCTTGCTTTCTTGCTTTTGTTTTTATTTATTTATTTATTTATGTTATGTTATAAACAGCCAACGTCCGCTGTCGACGCTGACGTCGCTGTCGCAGTCGCTGTCGCAGTCGAACGTGCTGTCGCACAAGTGTATGGGCGCTGGCGCAGGCAACGTTGCCAAACTTCAGCTCAGTTCGGTTCGAGCATGTGCTTGCCGCATGAAAATTGGCAACATTGCGGCGCTTAGAAATGTTGCATGACAGCAATGAGGCCACCGCCGGCCGGCCGTCTATCTTGGACAAGCACAGCAAAAACAACAATAACAACAAAAAGCAGCAGCAACAACAACAACAAACAATATTAATAGACATGAAACATTAGCGCGCGCACACAGAAAGAAGCAGGCCAGCAATACACAAAAACCACATACACACACATACACATACATACATGCACATTCGCAATCGAGCATCCAACATGCATGGCTGCTGCAGCCCAGACTGCAGGTTGTGTGACGTTGCTTTGCTTCAGTTGTGTTTCACTTTCACTGCGAAATTCGCAACAGAAAAAAACAATGATGAGGAGGGGGTGGGAGAAACACACACAACAATAGATTTGTCAGTCAGCAACAAAGTGCCTACAAAATTATCAACACTAGAGGCCCGAATTGCAATCTCTATACATTTTCAAGTTTGCAAATTTGCAAAAGCGCTAAATATGTATAAACACGCTCGGAAGTTCCATGCTATGCTCATGTATTTATTTTGTTTAGAAAAATCGTTGGCTGTTCAAGCAACAAAGACTGGTTTTTGTAATAAAAGTTGGACTTTTCATTAATTGATATGGAGGCATGACTAATATTTGGTGGCGTCAGTGTCAAACATGCCGCTGCCTGGCCACAGTCCTAATGCATTCAGCAAACGAACCTAAATCGAACCGTGCTCGAACAAACGGTTTGAGTTGCATGATGCTTGTGCGAGTTGCGTTTCGTTCGTTTGTTGCGAACGAAGTTCGTTCATTCCCGAAACGAGCTGTGACAGTACTCCGGTACAACATCAGCAGCAGCAGCAGCGTCGCCGTCGTCGTCGTCGTTGTAGATGTTGTAGATGTATCATCGTTGAACTCCAAAAAAGTCGGTGTGCAGCGCGTGCAGATCATGTGAAAATTTCACGACGTTTGCAGATACGTTGCGAATTTATTTATAACAAATTCACAAAAATTATGAAAATCGTCGCACTTAAACAAAACCAACAACAAGGTAAATGTGCAACGCAGTTTAATTGCCAAACAACAACGAAATACATAAATATACATATATAAAAAAAAATATATATAATTCAAATGCAATAAAACGAACGAGAGCCGCCCCCTTAAACAAATCAAAATGAAGTAAAATCAAATTAAATTAAATCAACTACAAGCTAAATAAAATATATACAAATTATTCGCTTCAGTGTACCGCTCTGTGACTGTGTGTTTGTGTGTGTGTGTCTTGCCCACATTTAACTGTATATTTAAATATATACGCATATACAATACATATAGATTGTATATATATATATATATGTGTCTGTATATATATTTTTATAGCTGTGTCTGCATGTTTGTGTGTGTGTACAGGCGAAATTGATAAAATACAAAAACAAAAAAAAAAAAAAACGAAGAGAAAAATATAAAACACATTGGAAAATTGCGTCGAGCAACTGCCCCACGCTTCGTTGTTGTTACATAGGCAATGTACATACATATGTACATATATGTATATATATTTTTTTTCTGTTTCTGTTGTTGCTGCCCAAATGCAATGCTGATCTATGCGCGAATATCAAAGTGAAAAGAGGCGCATATAAAAACGCAGCGCAAATTGTTGGAATTTTTGTCTGTGTGTGTGTGTGTGTGTCTCCATCTCGCTCTTTCTCACATGCTTGCTGCTTTGTAGCAGTGTGTTCTTTTCTGTGCTTGTGCTTTGTGTGTGTATATATGTGTGTGTGTGTTTCTGCTGCTGACGTCGTCGTCTGCGTTCCAATTCTAATTTTTTTCAATTTTTTCCTTTGCTTTTGTGTGTGCTTTTTTAAAGTGGCATAGATTGCTTTTTTGTTGTTGTTCCTCTTTTTTTTTTGTTATTTTTTTTTTATATAATAAATTTAAATTGTTTTTTATGCACAGCTGGGCCAGTTGAACGGCATGTGTGTGTGTGTGTGTGAGCGAAAGAAAAATTTAAATGGAAGTGTGGCATAAAAAGCGCCAAAGCCAAGCCCCACAAACACATACATATACATACACATACATGCATATATACAAATTTGCTTAAAAAGTTTAAAAGTTTGGTTTTTGCGGCACCGCCCTGCGCCAAAAATGCAAAAGTTTTTAATGGAAACTCGCCTCCCACTTCCCCCCCCCTTTTATATATAAATCATACACACACACATACATATATACACACACACACTCACACAACATCCATGCATGGATTTTATGTTATATATATATATTTTTTTGATATATTTTTTTCTGGTATGCTCGAAAACAAAGTAAAATCAATAATCCAATTGAAACGAATAAAAAATGAGAAAAAGAAAAAAGAAGAAAAGTCTTCAAATGAAGATAAAATAAAAAAAAGTTCACCGTTCTTTCCGTCGCTTCGTTTTTCGTGCTTGTTTTTCTGTGTGTACGTTTTTTGATGTCGTCTGAAAATTTTCCAAAGAATCGTTTCAAGATTAAAAATGCAAATTTTGAAAACCAAAACCCGTATATGCATATTATAATCGAAATTGAAAAATAATACAATATAAAAGAATCTCTCAGTATGTAAATACACAAATTATAAAATACTACACAAAAAACCTGAAACGTGAAACGCGTTCAAATCCATTTTGAATACTACCCACAAAATATGCAAATGGTTAATGCTACTATACTATATACATATATATATGTAAAAAATAAACCACATGGCAACACCAACGCCCCGTTATATAGAGCCCACTTTGGCTCTGGATTCGTATACCCAACAACATTTAAATGGTAAGTTTGACAGAAAAGTGATTTCTTAGATTAAGTTTAAGAACTAAAAGTATCTAAATTCACAAGTTGACAGAGTTTATTTTAATTCCGATAAATTTCATCGAAAACAAATCAAAAACTTAGTAATAAATGAGAGGGAAACTGATGGATGAAAAGTGATATAGTGTTAAAGTGTTATTGTCGAAACTCCCAAAGCAAAAATCTATTCACAAATGTTTTTTTTCTCATTTTATGCAAATACAACAAGTCTTAAACAAAAAACCTAACCTTAAAGCAGAATTTTTGACCTGAAAAATGGTACACAGTTCAAATATTATTTGAAAAAATATCATTTCATTTCATTGCATTGAATCAATAAATTTCAGCTGCTTTTAACACGCTTTAAGCTTTAAGATGCTGGGTTTGAAAAAGTTTTCTTGAAAGAAATATTGCTGTTACGTGAACAAAAACATATTTAATTCACACTTATTATTTACTTCCAAGTATAAAAATAAAACTTTATTTATTTAGTCGGTCTTCTTTTTTCCTTGGTATTATATTAATCAAGTGTGAATTCATATTAAATCGTTAAAACCTTCGATTTATAATTTCTTATTTGAAACTAATTAAAGTTTCGGCTCTATGTAAGATTTTGGTTGAGTTTTTGGATTTCTTTTTTGAATAAAACCGTATTTTCCCTGGATTCTTCCTAAGTTTTGAAACTTTATTGTTCAAATACTTTTGCACTCAATTTCATTTCATTTTTTTTGTTTAAAGTTTTGTGGCGCCAGGAAACGAGTTTTTTTTTTCTCTCTATTTTGTTCAGTTTCTACATACAATATGTATAGATTTTCTTATATGCATATATGTATTTATTTATAGCTTTTTTTCTCTTCGGTTGCTTTTTTTTTTTTGCTAATTAGCATTTAAATTATGCAAAAATTACTTCTCTTTCTTCTCTACTGCTTTTGCTTCTTCTTCTTCTTCTTTCCTTACTACCAATTTCTTTTCGTTACCTTTTATGCATATATGCATAATACATGTTTTTATACAGCTATCTATACATACATACATACATACATACATACATATATATATATAGATTTTAACGGACAGTCAGACAGATACGTGGCCTGCGGTTTAGCTTGTTGTTATTCTTGTCTTCTCTTCTCTCTCTCTCTCTCTTTCTTTCCCTGTTCTTCGCTGCTTGTAAAACCGTCGCACGTTGAATGTCTTGTTTAACCGGTTTTGTCATTTGTTGTCATTATTATTATTATTATTAGTATTATTATTATTGCCAGTCCGTTCGTTCATTCCCTGTTATTCCTGCCCCCATCAAAGTTTTTAATGCCAGTTATAAAAAAAAAATAATAATAAACAAAATCGTTTTACAATCATCTCTCTGACCTCTAACTTGCAATTAAGCTATATCGTTGGAACTTGTTTTTTAATGATTCCAAAAAATTTTGAATGAAAAAATTCTTCAATGTTCCATAACACCTGAAAACGCTGTCAAATACACCTATCCTTCGATTTACACTGAAGATAGGCTTCCAGACAAATCCGTGTAAAATGAAATCTTTGTTTTTCCCACTATATAAAACCGTGTAAAACGGAAAAAACATATCCAGGAACTTGAAACTAGGAATAGTTTGCCCAAAAAATGGCCTAATGTCGTAGTAAACTTATTCGAAAAATGAAAACAAAAATAGAAACGAAAATTTTTTCAAAACTTACCTGCTGAAACTTAACAAATTCAGGTATTTTCGAAATTTATTCGCTATCACTTTGAGGAACTAGGTCACTTCCAAACTAGAATATTCCCAGAAATTTTCCGAATTTCATTAGTTTATGAACCGTGTAAATGCGAAATCGTGTAAAACGAGTATCGTTTGGGATAGGTGTATAAAACTTTTTTGGAGATCTATTAAAGTTTTTAGAAATAGTATTTAGTAAACTTATTTAAAAAATAACCTTTTCTAATAAATTTTTAGATTTTTTCCTATAGAGCTACGTTGATATTTTGTTTCTAAAAACTTTTGTCATTTCCTCAAAACAGAAATTGATGCATGCAAAAGCAGAAATTGGTAATAGCTTATTTGAAAACTAATTTTGGTACAAAAATGTTGCATTTCGAGTTCAAAAACTATATGTTGACCATCTTTTCAAAAAAAAGTGTTGAACATTTTTTTAAAATTGGCTCTTTACTCAAAAATTGTATTTTCCTATTGAGCTTTAACAATATCCGCAAGAGAAATTTCATATAAAGTAGGTTGAAAAACTATTGAATCAAGCCATTCCAGGGTTAAAAACTTTTTTAAAGTTTAACTTTCTCTGTGAAATGTTTATTTTAAAACACAAATGCATCTAAAAATACAAGTTTCTAGCATTGGATTTAAAAAAACGTATTTAAATTTACAGAAATAAATCATACAAAAATAAATGTAAAAAAGGTATTTTTAAATATACTTTTTCGTCGATAAGCGAACTTAATTAGCACTTTATTTCATATCTTTTACTGTGTCAAGTTTTGTAAACTTTTGGCTTTTAACTTTTTTTTTGTCTGGCAGCTATTTTTTTTTACGTTTTAGTTATTGTAATTTTGTGGAAAAAACATACAAATTCCATTAAAATGTCAAGTGACAGTTACTTTTTCTTCAACTTATCTCTCTCACTCTTACTTACTCTCTCTCTCTCTCTGTTTCGCTCTCTTGTTTCGCTCTCTGCGGTTTGCCCTCAAATTCCATCCTTAATGACGTTCCTTCTGTATTTTTCTGTTGTTGTTGTTGCTTTTTTTCTGTTTTTCGGTTTTTGTTTTGGGTTTTCGGTTATTACAATCTCAAGTGTGGGCGGCTGCTGTCAAGTGGGTGTGGCGAACATTCACACACACACACACGTACGCGTACGCGTAACTGTAAATGGGCAGGCCAGGCAGCCGGCCGGCAGGGGGCGCCACCTGACATGCCATAAATAAATGGGCAAACGGCTTAAATTGCTGTAATTTAGTTTGCATATTTTACGCGAAGTGCCAACCAATCAACAATACACTAACACACTCACACACACACACACACCATGTATGTACATAGAGAAAGCAGGGTGTGGGGGGAAGGAGGGAAAAGGCCTCTCAAATTGCAGTTAATTTTTGCCGTCGCAGTTTTGCCGTTAAAGGGGGGCAAACAACGTCACAAGGACGTTGCGTTTTGCCATCAAAAATAAGATATATGTATGTATGTATGTGTGTGTGTGTGTGTGTGTACAGCGCAGAGTGCTAGAAGGAAGAAGGGAGAGTAAAGAGAAAGATGTTGAGGGTTGAGGGGAGGAAGAAAAAAGCAGGAGCCAGGAACAGCGCACAAAACGAAAAACGTACGTGTGTGCAACGTTGCCAAATTTCTGCCAAATGCCCGAAAAAGACACACACACACACACAGACACACACACACAAAAGAAAAGTAGAGGAAACCAAAATAGAGCTAAAAACAGTTTTTAGTGCTGTGTATTTTGCTCTGTTCGCTTGTGAGGTAAAAATCTGACAAAAATCAATAAGCGCAACTGCCAATTGCATTTTAAACTAAAATAACATTGAAATACAGGAAACACACACAAAGGAAAAAAAAACCGATGTTAAATGTAAATAAATTTGACAAAAATCGAAAAATAAAAATAAATATGTAAATCAACTTTTATTGGCATTTACTTGACTTTTAGATGATGAATTGTTATGCAGTCATGATGAAATAAAGTAAATACCCTATATAGTGTACAACTTCTTAAAATAAATAGCTAAAAGTCTCTCAGGAGTAATTTTCTGGTTAATCTTTTCGTAAATTCTTTAAAAAAAACACTTATTTCTATGTTCCTACATATTTAAATTTTTAAAAGGAATTTGTTTTTTGACAGAAAAAGTTTTCAATTCCAGATACTGTTAACATTCCTTGCAAAAACTCAGTTCTTCATATATAGACATGACTGTACATGATAAAAAAAAAACTTGAAAGAATTGCAACCAGTCTTGTAACAGTTCGATAATACCCTTCTTTTTTTTACACACTTGATTGTGTTCAAACTGGTTTATTGCCCAGCTCTCTTTTTTCCTTTTCTTTCTTTCTTCTTACCCTTATCAAAAGTTTTTTTTTTTTGAAGGGTTGAACCAAAAGTAACAAATGCGCTTAATTATGTGAACGTTTTTTTTTAGTGGGAAATGCTTTATTTTTTTTATTATTATATTAGTTGAACAAAAAAAAAACCAAAATATTTTTAAAAAACTTTTCAAAGTCCAATAATAAAATTTAGAAATTTGAAGCTTATCTCTTTTAATTATTCCTTGGCAATTATAAAGTTTGATGCAAATAACTGTAACTTATTAAAAAAACATCATATGAAAAAATTCCTTTTCTAGATTCCTTGAATATTTTCATAAAAATTAAGCTAAAAGGGCGAAGTAAGATAACAGATTTCAAATGAAACATTTTATGTGTAATTCAAATTCATCTGCATTGCATTTTTCACAGCAACCACAATTTTCTATTTCAATTTTTTTTGTCATTTCATTTCATCCTGGTTTTTGAGTTTCAGGTAAAAGCTACTAGATACATACATCAGTAATATGTAACTTTGTCCTTGTTGCTGAGTTAATTGCATTTCAGTAGAATCATAAAATTCGATATT
This sequence comes from Scaptomyza hsui, assembly GCA_018152825.1. NCBI lineage: Eukaryota > Metazoa > Arthropoda > Insecta > Diptera > Drosophilidae > Scaptomyza > Scaptomyza hsui. The sequence continues at coordinate 11,181,714 of JAECXO010000001.1, forward strand.
ACTTTCAGATCCAATTTGTTTTTGCCTCCCCTCCCCTCCCCCTCCTCCTGACCGCCACTGCAAAATTGAGTTGCGTATAAAATTTCTGGAAAATGTGCAACTAAATGATTCATGGGAAAAATCAAATAACAAAAATAGTTTTGCGACTTACAATAAGGAATTAAATATCAGAAAATAATACCAATAGAATGGAGAATATAAATATTTTGTAGCGTTTCAGTTGCTTGGCAACATGTGGGTGGGGATTAGGTGGGAGGGGGGGGCCTCTTAATAATAACATGTTACAAAAGTGGAGAGGGGTAGCGGGGTAGTGGGGCAGACATGTGTGCGGCATATGCGTTTTTGCCATTGTTATTGTTGCACCATGCAACAGAGTAAGAAACAGCTCACATGTGAATAAAAGCAAGGGGGTGGTAAGGGGGGGGTTCTCGGCGAATCTTTTGCGTTGTGTTGTGAGAGCTAAAAACAAACACACACACACACGCACGCATACACACTCAAGCAGCAACATGCACGCATCAAAACCTACGACACATTTTTCAGGCTGAAAAACACGTTTTCCATGCGCGGCGCGTTCACATGCGCTTATTTTTGTACAACAGCAAAAGCAGCAACAACAAAAATCATAAAACATGTATGTATGTATGTATGTATGTATGTACAAGAGAGCCAAGCAACAACAACATCTAGTGTAATAACTGATAAAAACACACGCACGCAAGCAAGCAACAAAAACAACTCTCTCACACACACACTCACAAACACTTGGAACGAAAAAATAAAAGCAGGCGCACTAAATTAAAGCTCGAACGAAAAATCAATACTTTACTTTACTCTCCACAGTAGCAGCAGCAGCAGCGTCGTCATCAGAGGCGGCAGCGCAGCAGCAGAGCAAAAGCAGCCAAACAACAACAGCAACGTCGCGACGTCGACGTCGACGGTGGCAGGGGCGCTATCTCAAATAAATTGCTTTCGGCCTACTCGCGATTTTTATTTTATTTTGTTGTTTTTTTTGTGTTCGTTTCGTTTCGTTTCATTTTTATTTTATTTCATTTCGTTTCATTTGCCTTTTCGTTTTCGGCGCTGTGAATATTTTACTGTACATATATATTTTTGGCTGCTGCTGCGCCTCCGTCGCCTGCTTTAACGCCCACACATGAAAACACACTGGCAAAAGTGTGCATGTATGTATGTGTGTGTGTGTGCATGTATGGACTTAATGCCAGCGCGCCAATGTTCCACAATTATTATTATTATTATACAGTCTCCATGTGTGTGTGTGTGTCTGCTTCTTCTTACACACGATATTCTTCTTTTTTTTTACGTTTCACCTTGCGCACACCCGCACACCCCTTACCTAACCGAGCGCCCCTGTGTTTATTGCTGCGTTCTACTCGTTAGACTCGTTTGCTTCTCCGTCTCCCTATCATTTTTCATATACACACACACACAGCCATACAGCTACAGACAAGCACATTTATATATATACAAACAAACATACATACAACGTTGCTGCGCTGCTCGGGGGATTTTTGTGCACGTCACTATGCACGACTCACCGACTGACGGTCGGTCGTTTGGTCGTTTGGTCGGTCGGTCGCTCAGTCGGTTTGTCCGTCGTCGACTCTGCTGCTATGACGTTGCGAGTTTTGTGCTCGTATTTATGTATGTATATGTATGCGCATATATATTAGTTGTGTGTGCTTATGTATGTATGTATGTGTGCATCGTATTCAGTTGCCAACGGCGCTGCCTGCCCGCCGCCTTGCACTTGCTGTTGCGTCACCCGCGCGCCGCATAACCAACCAACACGAACAACGTTTGCCTGCCTGCCTGCTGTTTGCTTTTGCATTTGTATGGCATGCATGTTCGTTCATACATACATACATACATATATGTTCGTTCGTTCGTTCGCTCGTTCTTTCAAGTTCCCCCAAAAGCAATTGGTCTCTGTTTTTGCTCAACCTCAGCACACCCGCCGCCTCCCCTTTGTGACGACAACGACCGACAGACAGACAGATTGACCGACCGAACGACCGACAGACTGATTGGCAGACGGAAAGACAGTCGTTTCGTCGCCGCCGCTCGTTCGTTCGTTCGTTTGCTTGCTTGCCTGCCTGCTCCCCAGCTCTCTCGCTCTGACTCTTTGGCTTTGCGCATTGCGCCTTTCTATCTCGCTTTCTCGCTCTTGGCAGATGTTGTGCCGCGCCAGCAGCAGCAGCAGCAGCGACAGCGGCATCATTTTTTTTTTCTTCTTGGTTCGTTGTTTTGCTTTTGCTTCGAGTTGGTTTTTTTTTTATAATTTCTTTTTATGCTATTATTATTATTATAACGCTGTTGGCATCGCTGCTGACTGCGACGCTGCGTTGCGCTGCGCTGCTTTGCTTGTTTCTTTTAACGTATAGTTTTAAGCCTCTTTTTCATATTGTCGTCGTCTGCTGCTGACTTGCTGTATTTGTTGTTGTTGGCAGTGGTGGTGGTGTGCGTGTGTTGTTATTTTTATTAATTTGTTTGCGCTGGGGCTGCTGGTGAAAATTGTCAACAGCGCATTTGGACGACGCTTGCGTCGCTGCCGGCATTGCCGTCGCTGTCGCTGCTTTAATCTTACGCGTGCTTACTTTATTTTATTTTTATTTTTCTCTTCTTTCTGTCTTTTGGGTTTTTGTGAAGTGCGGCAACGTTGCTAGCGCTCGTTGTTGTTGTTGTTGTTGGCTCCGTATATATTTTTATTGCTGCCGACGTCGCTGCTTTTGCTTGGCTTTTGCTCATTGCGACGCTTGGCTGATTTTTTTTTTTTTTTTTTTTGCTCGTTTGTGGAATTTCGTGCTTAATTTTCGTCTTTCTGTATGGGTGTTAATGTGTGTGCTTGTGTGTGTGTGTGTGTGTTCGTGTTTGTACGCCTGAGACTTTTTGCCGTTTGCTTAAATTCAATTCAATTTCTGTGCAGTTTTCATAGTGTGAATTTAATTTACTAAAACTTGCCAGTTACCCACAGCTACATACACATGTATGTATGTGTGTGTGCATTGCGAATTATTGTAGTTGTAGTTGTTGTTTTTGTTTCGCCAGCTGTTATTTGTTATTGTTGCTTGTGTTTTTATTTATTTGTGGCTGTGCAGTTTAATTGCTTTCATTAAAAACAACAACAACAACAGCAATAGAAGAAAAACATGTGACCGCCGCACACTGACTTCAGTTTCCAGTTTGTCGACACCGGTGGAGCTTTTTTTTCTCTCCTTGCTGTTTCTGTTTCAGTTTGTGCTTTGGCTTCTGCTTTCTGGTGCTGCTTCTGATTTCTGTTTTATGTTTTCTGCTTGCTTTTTTTTTCTTCACGTAGGAAACACACGCGCGTTTATAGCGGAGACCTGGGAATACCTCAAATGGATGATAAATGAGCGTGTGAGAGAGTCAGTCAGTCAGTCAGTTAGTACTTGGAATCTCCATTTCAAATGTGCCTGCCTGTTAGCCCTGTAACATTGGCAGAAGTAAAGGTCCTAGTATCTAAAATGTCACCAAAGAAAGCTCCTGGGGAAGACCTTCTGGACAACAGAACCATTCGACTTCTCCCAGATCAAGCCTTGCAGTTCCTTGTGTTGATATTCAACGGTATTTTAAATATTGGATACTTTCCGAAAGTCTGGAAATCGGCGAGTATTATCATGATACTCAAGCCTGGAAAACTGCCGACTGACGTGGACTCGTACAGGCCTATTAGTCTACTCCCATCCCTGGGCAAAATTATGGAAAGGCTGATCCTTAACAGGTTACTTACTTTCGAGGATGTTACCAGAGCGATCCCGAAATTCCAGTTTGGCTTCCGCCTACAGCACGGCACTCCTGAGCAACTACACAGAGTAGTTAACTTTGCGCTAGAAGCCCTCGAAAATAAGGAGTATGCAGTTGGTGCCTTTCTTGACATAAAACAGGCTTTTGATAGGGTCTGGCACCCTGGGCTCCTGTACAAAACGAAGAGTCTGTTCACGCCGCAGCTGTTCCAACTTGTAAAAAGTTTCCTGGAAGAACGCTCATTCCACGTCTCTGCCGATGGGTATAAATCGTCTGTCAAAACTATTTCCGCTGGTGTCCCACAAGGTAGCGTCCTCGGCCCTACGCTGTACTCCATCTTTGCTTCGGATATGCCAACTCACACACCAATCACTGAAGTTGAGGAAAAAGATGTCCTAATTGCTACCTACGCTGATGATACGGCTGTGCTCACAAAAAGCAAAAGTATCTTGGCAGCCACTTTTGCACTGCAAGAATACCTGGATGCATTTCAGGAATGGGCTGAAAACTGGAATGTGTGCATTAACGCTGACAAATGCGCCAATGTGACCTTAACCAACCGCCGAGATAGCTGTCCAGGCGTCAGTCTCAATGGAAACACAATTAGACACCATCAGGCGTATAAATACCTAGGTATCACCCTGGACAGAAAGCTCACCTTCAGCAGACACATCACGGCTATACAGCACTCCTTCAGGACCAAGGTTGCTCGGATGGCATGGCTACTTGCACCACGCAATAAGCTATCCCTAGACTGCAAGGTTATGATATACAAGGCCATACTAGCGCCCAGTCTATTCTACGGTCTTCAGGTTTACGGAATTGCGGCAAAAAGTAACCTTAACAAGATCCGAATTATACAGGCGAAAGTTTTGAGAAGGATCTCTGGGGCTCCGTGGTATATGCGTACCAGCGACATAGAACGCGATCTCAAGGTGCCCAAACTCGGCGATAAGCTGCAGACCATTTCCAAGACCTACATGGAAAGGCTAGATGCACATCCTAACAGCCTAGCCAGGAAGCTCGGAGCTGCTGCTTTCAATAATGCTGATCCTCGGACGAGAGTCAAAAGAAGACTCAAGCGACACCACCCTCAAGACCTGCCGGACCGGGTTTTGACGTAATATATCAACTTAAACAACAACAATATTTTCCTTAAATGTACATATGTATTTGTTAAATTATTAGTCTTAAGTTACTCTTAAGACCTATTGAAGTCAAATTTATTTAAAGGACTGATTGGATTAAGCTGCCACTTGGGTAGCAGTGCGCCAATCAAATAATAAAAATGTACTTATAAAAAAAAAAAAAAAGTCAGTCAGTCAGTCGGTGTGTGCGTGTGTGTGTGTGAGTGAGAGCACGCGAATGTTTGTAGTTGTTATTGTGCACTAATTTTGGCTCAAGAGTTGTTGTTCTTGTTCCAGATAAGGAAACTTGAATTCTTAAGCTTATCAGAGATATGTATCTTATCAAAGCTTTTGACAAACATTACGAATATTACGATGATTTGTGACTTTGACTATAGTCATACACACTTAACATACATCTACAAATAAGATAAACAGTAAAAATGAATGAAATAAACTTGATTAATCGATGCATCGATTATTTATGTATTTTTAATTTTGAAGCTAATTAAGTTTTACTGACTAAGAAGCTTTAAAATTTACAAAATTGTTGAGCTATGTCAAAAACTAAAGTTTTTCATTTCAATTCTTATCGAAAACTAGTCAATATATGTAGTTGGGCAGTGGAAAATTTTGCACCGGCTAGACTTTTACCGTTATTGAACAAAGCTTTTTTTTTAAGTCTATAAGCATGTTGAAGAAAAAAAGTCCAATCTTTATCTTTGTATATTTAATCTATGGCTTTTTTTAAAATTACACATTACATTGATTTTAATCGATTGTTTCTATCAAATTGGCAACTAATCAAATGTTTGCATCTCTTTCTCTTTCATTGCAGGTTGTTTGGACGACAAAGGAAATTAAAATGAAAAAAATACATTTTTTGTTTGGTGCTGAAAACGAATTGTTTTTTTTTTTAAAGTTACACTTAAATACTTGTGATAAAACAGTTGATAAGCGCCAATAAAAAAATGAATATCAAATCGAAATGTGCGCCAGCTGTTAATTAATGGAAAATTTAAACCAACCCCCCCTACACCCCGCCACCCTGCCAACCATTACAACAAATAAACAAATTTATGTCGTGCGTCGCGTTCTTTGCGTTTTGCTTTAGGCGCTTCATTCGTTAATAAAAAAAAACACACACACATACACTCATAAATATATATATATGTATTGTGTTGTTGCCACCATCGCCCCTTGCAGCTGAGGGGGTGGCATTGTTGCAACAACAACAGCAACAACATCGAAATATGTGTCAACAATTTTTGTCAATTGTTTTTTGTTTGCCAAAAAGAACAAACAAAATGTATATAAAATAGTTTTCTCATTGTTGCAATATTGTTGTTTCTTTTTTTTTCGTGTGTGTATTGTTTTTTTTTTCAAGTTTTCAAAACAATTTTTTTTTTTCTCACATGGTGTCATAACAACAACAACAACAACAACAACAACAACTCGTGTAAACGTTGAATAGCTGAAAATGGGCAACGTCGCGCTACGTTGCAACGTTGCCGCACTTCACTCGGTGTTTTGTGTATGTGTGTGTGTCTCAGTGAAAATTATCAATTTTTTTTTTTTCTCTCTCTCTCTCTCTTTTTGCAGCAGTCACAGTTTGTGTGTGTAAATAGGCAAAAGTTTTAATAGTTTATAAATAAGTAATACAACAAAAGCAGCAGTAACAACAACAACAACAACAACATCAGAAGGAGCTATTACAATAATAATAATAATAATAAAAATAGTAATAATGCAAGTGCAAGAAGCGCAGCAGCTGCTGCATGGCGTCTTTTAAGATTGCCAGCCTATTGTTGTTGCTGTTTTGTTGACGGCAACAGCAACAACAACAACAACAACTCTAGTGCTAACAACAACAACAACAACAGCAACAAGAAAACAGTAAGAAGTGAATATGTTGCAGTGCAATGCTGTTGCATGCAAGCAGCTCAGTGATAACAACAACAACAACAACAGCAACAACAACAGCAACTTCTGAGCACAACAACAAGTGTTTAAGCCAAAAGAGTTCGGCATGAAATGGAAGCAGCTATACGCTCCTCTTCAGTGCAGGTCGGTGCTCCGCCGCCCACAAACAACGCCACAAACGGTGGACAACAACAGCAGCAACAACAGCAGCAGCAGCAACAACAGCAACAGTTGCAACAGCAACATCAGCAGCAACAGCAACAGCTTCATCATCATCATCACCATCAACAACAACAACAGCAACAACAACGTGTCGCCAGCAATCAACAACAACAACATAGTGCGGCAGCAAACGCTGCTGCAGCAGCAGCATCGCATCAAGTGCATGATAATGGACCAACGTCCCATCATTTACATCATCAGCAGCAGCAGCAGCAGCAGCAGCAACAGCAGCAACATCCTCAGCAAGCCGCCTCTAATCAGCAGCAGCAGCATCAACAACAGCAACAACAGCGGGAGCATCAACAGCACCAACAACAACAACAGCAGCAACAACAGCAGCAGCAGCAACAGAATAAAACAACGCAAAAGCAGCAACAACAACAACAACAAGTTGCTAATATGTCGTATCAACAGAGAATCGCAAGTGGAACACAAATTCATAGGTGAGTAACCTACTTACTTACTTACTTACTAATCGTACCCTGCCCTGCCCCCCAACCCCAGAATTTCAGATGTTGCTGTTGTACAGTGATCACATGCTTTAGTTGATGAATACTTTGTTAAGGTTAAGGTTCAATTGAAATGAACTCCCTTGAACTGAAATATATACAACTCTACTAAAACTCTACTAAAACTCTACTAAAACTCTAAAAAAGTATTAACTTAAATACAAGTTATAACCCAATTCCACTAGGCTTTATTTATCATAACAGCGATAGGTTTTTCCACTATCAATCCAACATAAAACAGCACATAATTTGAACAGAAATCGATTAAAAAGCCCGCTGACAGCTGTTTGATTTTCCGTTATACTCAATTTGCCAAATATCGATAACTTTTAAAAAGCTTTTATTTTTAAAAAATAATGTTTTTTTTTTATAGAAAATTTTTTTGTGTTTGACCAAATACGTAGATTTTATTAAGCAATATTCAAAAAAGCATTTAAAAAAACCTGGATTTTTAGTCACTATTAGCAATTGTTTGAAGTAACTTTTGTTTTGATTTTCTGTATCGATAGCTTTTAAAATAGTCAATATTTTTAGCAATTTTAAAAAGAACCATGAAAAATACTTGCGAAGAGATTTTTAAAAAAAGATTTTTTCACTTTACAATTTTTTGAAGTAACGTTTTTGCATCAAAACATTTTTTGTGTAAGCCAGGGGGAAAAATGTTTCAAAAGTAGAATTTTACAAGAATTGAAAACTTTCAATGGGTTAAGCTAAATATTGTATTATATCATTCAAACGGAAATTAAACGACCTAGTAAGTTTAAGTTATGGTTAGCTTTAACTTTAAGTGTTTTGTAAATACTTTTAATCATACTTGAATTCTAACTTAGTTTTTAGTAACAAATTGTTTAATAAAAGAAAGTTGTTTTTTTCCCATCTTTTACAACATTTTTCCACTTAATTCAAGCTTTTAAAAGCAATTTCTTTGTTTGCACTTGCGTCATCTGAGAAAACAGTTGTGGAAAAAACGAAGCTTTTTCAAGCTCATCCTGCTTGGAATGTGCGTATAAATTGCCAGTCAATCAGTCGAGTCAATCAATCAATTATTACTAACAGAAATGTACACATATAGATTACACATACATATGTATGTACATATACATATATACACAGTGAATACTCGCAAATTAAGAGCTCGTTAAACATTTGTCCACAAATGGAAAACAAATGAAAAGTGTTGTTTGAGTGTCAAATGAAGTCAATCAATCATAAAGTTCATTTTTTTTTGTGCTTTTGGGAGAAACAAAAAAAAAATGTATGTATATAAAGTGTGTACTCTTTATTGTGCAACCACTGTACTATAATGCTCGATCTGCACACACACACACACAGACGCACATTTCCGCAGCTCAGAGTAGCTCATTTCCTGTTTGCAATCCCGCTTCCCCCCCTCTCTCTCCTTCCTCCTCCCTCCAAGTATAGGCGATAAGGAGAGCAGCAACCCAAATAGTTGTATTGCAGTGTTAAGCGATAAGCGCCTCAGAGGAAGAAAAATACATATACAAATTGTTGATAAGCAAGGGAGGGGGGAGAGGGGGGGTGCAGATTAGCAGAGTTAGTAAATATTTCGGGATCATAATACTAAAGCAGACTTTGACCTCATTAGAATGAGGGGAGAAAGCGAGATAGAAGGCGATAAAAGAAGCTTTGTTGAAAGTTCATTGCTATATTTATCGATTTCAATTGTATTGATTAGTTGATAATTATCGATTAATGCTTTTAAGATATTTAAATGAAAAATAAGAAAGGACAAATTTGAGCTATCGATAAATGAATCCATTACGATATCGATTCTTAGCTTTTAATAAATAAACTAGTTTTGATATCATTAAGCATACATATTATGAGGTTATCGATAATTTAACCCTTTTGTTAAATTTGTGCTAGGTACAATAAAAAAAAAAGCTTTTAAGTATCTGATATATGTATATATAATGGAGCATTGCACGGATTTAGCCTTGGAAATTCCACAATTCATAATTATTATGCAACCTACAAAGCAAGCAACAATTAAGAAGCGAAAAAACCTAAGAAACTCACGTAAGATTCGATAAAAAATAATACTAAAATGTATAATAAGCTAACCTTGAAAATTAAATTATGTGTATATGGAGTACTTAAAACTACTCAGAAGATATGTAACAAAAAAAAAACAAACTTATTTTCAAACGGTGAAAATATCACAGTTGGTAGTGAAGGGAGGAGGGGGGGAGGGGGGGGTGGTTTAAAATTAGTACGAACAGAGCAGAAAGCTAAAATTGACAGACAGACAGACAAGCACTTAGACAGAGATTGAAGGAGTGAAAAAGAGGGAGAGGACGGAGGGAGGGAGGGGACCCGGAAAGCAAAACAACAGTCGCAGTTGTTGTTGTTGTTGTTGTAGTAGTTATTGCAGCAGTGTAATAGTGGTTGTTATTATTGTTGCGGTTGTTGCTAGTTTTGCGGTTAGGCAAACGTCAAAGTGGGAAGCACTTAAAAAAGACAGACAAAGACAAAAGACAATGACGATGACGATGACTAAGTGAGTCGGTGTCGAACTCGAACTCGAACTGGATGTGTCGAAGTCGAAGTCGAAGTCGAGTCTGGCTCTGAGTTGTATTGTTGTTGTTGTTGGAGTGAAGTGAACTGAACTGAAGTGGAGTGAGTGGGCAGACAAAGAAGAAGAAGAAGAGGCAGCAGAAAAACATGTGATTGAGAAGTCGACAAAATGTTGTAAAAATTAGTAGAAGTAGTAAGAGGGCAAAGTCAAAGTCTTTGCGGTGTGAGAGAGAGAGAGAGACAAAAAGAGTAGAAAAAAACAAAAAATAATTATACGTAATTTGACACTATTGACCTGCCGCAACGACAACAACAACGACAGACAGCGGAACAGTTAAAAATAAAAAAAACAACGAGAACAACAACAACAACGAGAATACTGAAAGCGAACAAGACCGATTGCAAAATACTCTGTTAAATATATAAATGATAAAAATTCAAAATTTGAACTCTTACATTTTCCAAGTATAACAAAGTTTATCATCGATTGTGTATAACAGTGTAACTTCTCTCACTCACTCCTTGTCACTCTCGCTGTCTATCTCTGTTTTGCTTGAATGACAGCAATTAGAGAGCTAAATGGCCGCACAAAACGGACGACCGCAAAAGAAGTCGTCGGACTGGAAAATGTCATGAAGTGCAGTTACGAAGAGCGGTGGGAGGGGGAAAGCGGGTAGGCCATAGAAACTTGGTTAGGCTGGGATATGTAGCGGGAATGATGGGGAGATGGGGGGGGTTTTACTTTGTAATTGCAAAGGTCGTTTAGCTAAGAAAACCCTAAAGCGAAAAACGAACCCAAAACGAGAAAAAAAAGATAACGATAATGACGATAGCAAAAGGTCACAGTTTTCTATTTTAAAAGTATAGAGAATGTTAAAAAAAACAAACTTATTTTATTTTAAAACTGTTATAAAAGAGTATACTGACCACTAGACAATATGGAAATAATACCAAAAAAAAAAAATAATTATTCCAGAATCTTTCCTTTTTATTTTTAAACTTGATCTTTTAGCTTATCATTTTGATAATAATCCCTTCAGAGATATTTGAACATAACCTTAAATCCCCAATTTCTATACGTGACTATTTTCTATTCTTCCTTGTCGTTCATTCTTTTTTAATATCTTTTAAATTCTATTGTGCTTTTATCAATTGACAATTGATTGATGTCCACTCCCCACTCCACCCATTTCCATTTCCATTTCCATTTCCTCCCAACCCCCAAATCAAATTGTGTGCGTGTTTTTTGTATTGAGTTTCGTTCATGTTGGAAGACTATACAGATATATCTATAGATAGTAGGTATAAAAGGGACAAGTTGTTCCGGGGGTGGGCGGCTAGTTTAATGGACATTTAATGATGGGTTCCTAACCTCAAACTCCGCTCGCCGTAACTGGGAAAGTATGTATATATGTAATTGTGTATTGTCTATTATGTAGCTAAAAGCAAAACAATTTTAACAATTGCACGGCCAATTAGACTTCACTTGAATGTCATAAGAGACATTGCCTCTCCTCCCTCCCTGCCTTCCTCCCTCCCTCAATCGAATGGAATAGGAAATTCAATATTGAATCGAATTCAGAGAAAAGGCTTCTTGTGTTTTTGCAATTGTAGCTCTTTTTTTTTTATTTGTTTATTGATGAAATCAGTTCTCGCTTCTTTTGTTTCTAAGTTTCTCGAGAACTGTTTCCGGTCGTCGTTGTCCAAATATTTGCATTGAACTCGAGGTGGCAACATAAACAGAGTGCCCCCCTCAAAAAAAACAAAGGGTATGAAAAAGTAAATAAAGTTTTCAATTCGTAAAAAAAAAATGAAGTAAGATCAGTTACGAATAAATGTAATTAAAAGCTAAACTATTTATAGAGAAATAACGATTGCAATAACGCTTGATTGTTTAATTATCATCTATTAAAACACGTAATACAAAGCTTTAAAGCTTTATTTTGTAACAGAGTGTTATATTACGGTATCTGTTATACACTCAAGTCTGTCATTCAGTTAAATGCAGGCGGCGGTTTCTGTTTTGTTTTTATTTTTGTGAATATACATACATATTTTGTTGTCTGTCGTCTTTTGCATGACACACAACAGCAGCAATAGCAACAAATTAACTATAACAATAAATTATATCAACACTCGCACACATACTTGCACACATTTTAATCGCTCTCGAACGGTCAAGGTTGCAAAATATTTAATGAGTCAAACGCGACGGTGACAGCGACAGCGACGGTGACAGCGACGCCAGCAGCGACGTCAACGTTTAGCTATCAGCTGTGGCGGCTGTGACTTCTGCGTCGTTTCTTTCGTCGTTGTTGTTGCTGTCATTTTTGTTTATCGACCGGCGCATACATACATACATACATACATACATACATACATACATATGAACAAAACAGTTATGTGCACTTACGTTGTCTCTCTCTCTCTCTCTCTCTCGCTCTCCCTTTTCGCTCTCCTTCTCCTTTGCTTTGGGTGTCGTTGACGTGCGTCGCTTTGCTTGTCAACCCCTGCACCACACCGCCCCGCCCCGCCCCGCCGCACCCACACATCAGTCACAGTGTGTCGCCGTCTATTTAACTATGCGCAATTGTTGTTGTTACTGCCGCCGGCTAAAAAAAAAAAAAACAGAATGAAAGAAAGAAAGAAAAGGTTTTACAGCATTTTGAAGGTGCGCTCTCATATCTCATCCGTCTTGTATCTCGGTAACTTACTGTGTCTGGCTGTCTTTTCGTCTGACGTACGTACATACGTGACGTGCGCTTTCCTGTCTGCTATTGATGTTCGCCCCTCCCCTTCATGCCAGTTTTCTGCATCAATCGCAACCATTCATCCCATCTAACCGTAATACGTACATGTGCAACTTACGTATATTTAATGCTATAAATAAATAGTCACATGTTCCTCCATAACCCCCTTGTAATGTGTCACATCACCCACCCACCCACCCACTCCATATACTCTCATATGCAGAATGCATTTTCGTCATTCACCTTCTCTGGTTGCCTTTATATAAGTTAATGTGTGTCCCTTGGGGGTCTTTTCTTTTTCTATATCAATACTTAACAGATAATCACGTGTAGATGCATTTGACATGTGGCGGCCATTTTGTTTATATAGGTTTTTGTGGCCTCCTTGAACTTATGTTGGTTATGAAACTTTATTCTTCTTGGTGAACTTGGACATTTGAGTTTATTCATAAGCTTGCAGTCACAGTTAGAGAAAGCATCGCATAACTTCCGGTTATCAAGTCTCAAGGTATTGCACTGTCAAAACATATCTAAGATTCAAAGTCGGTTCACTAAATTTTTGCTTCTTCAAAGCTTTTATTTAGCATTCTTTTTTTTTATGAAATTAAAATTTGTAATTAATTTTTTTAACCGAATTTTCATATAAAAAAAAGTTGAAAGAAAGATGAGAAGAATGTTAAACATATTTGACTATAGTGACAGTATTTTTTTTTAAAGCGTTTGGTAATAATTCGAAATGAACAGACGTAATTTTTGCATGGACGCTTCCAATGGAAACCAAAAATGGTGAGAATCGAATTGAATTAAAACTTTATGTGTAAAAATATAGCTCAAAAAAAAAGAAGAGAATAATGCAACAGCTAAATTCTAAATTCAATTTGCAGTAAATAACAGAGAAAAATATATTAAAAAAAGCACCTGACATTTTTATTTCCCCATACGATGTGTGTTTGTGTTGGTTGCATAATGTGCTTGTGTGAGTGGTTCCCTTACAGGTTACACTATCACCTGTCCACCCACTAGCTACCAGCCACCACCATTTTAAGTGGGTCGTCGTTAAGTATCTCGTTGTGTGATGCAACAACAAAGAGTGACAAGCACGAGAACAACGACAACGAAGACAGCGACAACTCTTAGCTAATTCCCAAAACTAAATAAACAAAGCTGAGACAGAAACTAACGGAAATCCCAAGTTGTGTGCGATTCTACGAAAGTGACAAACAATCTCACAGCATGAGAACGTTTTGGAATGTTTGTTTGTGTGTGTGTGTGTGTGTGTGTGAGAATGGGTTAAATAACGACATTTTCAATTGAAACGTGACAGCTAAAAGCAACTATCTCACAAACAAACGTAACACTTTTTTAAATAAATCAAATCTAAACGATGTGACTAAATTGCTGGAAATCAGTCAGTCAGTCATATTATTACAAATTAAGTCTATGAACTAGATTTATTTCTGAGAATTCATCTTTTTTTGCCACTGTATTACTTGATGTTCCTCTTTCTTCTTGACAATTCTATTTTTTTTTCTCTAAACATTTTGTTAAGGAAAAAAATCTAAATAATACTTTTAACCTAGAGGAACTTCTCTACATTCCTCTTTGAATTGAGTAATTGAAGAAACACTTTTTTTTTGTCGGTATATGTCTTAAATCCTGCTGTGTATTCTTCTTATCCTGCTTAAATACTTGTCGATTTAACTATTTGTGGTATTCGTTATATAAAACATTTGAGCATCAACAAAGAATCATACTTATTTAAAATTGAAAATGAATAAGTAAATCAATAGGAATTGAAGAAAAATAAGTTTTCTTTGAAAAGAAATAATTTTGCCTGAAATAGCCAAGCTTATAATTCCCAAATACTTATTTTGTTTATCCATTTATCGATCCATTTAGCTTGACATCTATATTTAACAATGCCCCCGACCTACCCCTATGCTAAACCTCATGGGCAAGTGCAATCTCTGACATCAACAACAACAACAACGGCAACAATAAAAAGCCGACGCCGCTAGGGGGCGCCACACTAATACACAGACAAAAACACAAACCAATAAATAAAATGCACATACTACGTAATGAATTATAATTAAAGAAAATGAAAACAGCAAAAAGGCACCAAAATAAAATGAAAAAGTAAAAAAGTAAAATAAAAACACAACAACGCAAATATACAAAACAAAAAACACACATACATACATATATTGTATTTGAGAAAAAAAAGAAAAAAAGAAAACGCGACTGCCGAAGCAATTAACGGCGACGTCTATTTATAAAGCGCAACAACAATAACAAAAATGAGAAAACCAAAGAAGAAGCAGCAACAACAACAACCGCAAATAGTAGAAAAATTGCAGCGCGCAATAGAAAAATGCAAAAAAAAAAGAAGAAGCAGAGACGAACAAACGAAGAGGATGTGTGATGGGGTTTTGTGGAAGGGGGAGGGCAAAGTCGCGTTGTCGTCGTCTCATTATTAAATCACCTTCAACTGCAGTTTGCACTGCAACGACCGCGCGACAGAGACAGAGATAGCAACAGCGACGGCGACTGCGACTGCGACGTCAGCAGCAATTGCATTGATGCCTAACAAAAGCTGACAAAACTGTCATGAGACTTGAAATAGTTAGACAGACGGATACACATACAGCTATAGATACTAGTACACACACACACTCTCAGTGTTGTGTTGTGTATGACAGCTATAGAAACTGAAACGGATACTTGAAACTTAGATATGATTACTTTGTATGCCCATTTAGCCATTGAAAATGATTGCAAAAAATATATAAGAATCAACGGGGTATTCATTTATTATAGAGTTGTGCTTTGTAGTAAATTGAAATGGCAATGCCACTGATATATTATTATTTATATATACATATATATTTATTTATGTTCTTTAGCTTAAGTAATAGCGGAAATCTCAGATTTAATGCAATTCTATATTTATTTTTTTTTTACGATTTATTTGTTGACACACTTTTTCTCAATTGTAATAAAATTATAGTTCATGGACAAATTGTAAGTGTTGTAAAGTGCAATGATGGGAAGTTCCAATTCAAATGTGGAACAAGAAACTATATAAGCTAAAGACTTTAGATTTGAAATAAAAGCTCTCTTTTAAATAATCGATAACTGTTATCGATAACAATAAAATCTTGGTAACTGCTTGGGAAAAAATAGTAATATTTTTATCGAAATCGGTTGAGAAACAACAAAGTTATCGAAGTTTAAATTTTAGTCAAGGATATACATAAACAAGGACCTTCATGATCCTTCTTACTTGTAGTTTTCCCCCCATATTTGAAGGACATTTTTACCTTCCTTTAGTAGTAATATTTATTATATATAAATATTTATAATATGTGAATATTTATAATATATGAATATTTATAATGAACAGTTTTTCTGAATAGTTTTTTCTCGTCACGTATATTTTGTAAAGAGTGCTTTATAATATATATATAATTTTTGCTTAGCGTGCTCAACTGAGTCATGCATTGTGATATGGCAACCCTACAATTCCCCCCTTGAACCCCACCTTTTCTCTACTGCGCACTTGGGTTTCCATCAATCTAGTTTACAGTTTGTCATGACAGCCAACAACAACAACAACAACAGTAACAACAAAAGCGGTAACCACAAATTGCGATATCTATTAAATGCCATTGGTGGGGTAGGGCAAGAGGGTAGGCAAAGGGGTGGGGGTGGTGTGGAGACGAAGGTAACATTTGTTCAAGTTCCCAACATTTTCACATTTTTAATGAGGACCACATCAATTACAATTCTCGATAAGTTTCGCTTCCATTCGCTTTTTTTTTTATCTTTCGACAAACGGCATAGGCCTATAAATAGAAATGGGTGTGTGTGTGTGTGTGTGTGTGTGGGGTATTTGGGGTATGACCGACCAGCCCACAAATTGTAGTAATTAACCGAATTTGTCATCAATTGTTGTCTTCGATGTTGTTTAAATCATCTCATCATACAAAAATAAAAGCTAGGAAACGTAGAAAAATGTTTTTCAAGACACGTAACAAGTGTTGTAAAACGATAGCATATTGATAACGTTTGATAAAATCCATAAAAAACTAAGTATTTTTAATGCACAGCAAAGCTGAAAAATCATTAAAAAGCTATTAAAAGAAAAGAAAAGAAAAAGTGTTGCCAACGTGTTAAATAATCAACTCTAATCTCAAGAGTCATTGGCACAATTATAATACATATATCATGATAAATCATCACATAAATACTTGGTAGACAATCTCTACTGATAAGCACTCGAAATACTCTAAAAATAGTCGTAATCCTTCTAATCGTGGCATATAAAAAAATTGTTGTCACAATATTGTTATCGACCTGATATTTGTTATTGTTCCTATCTTTTTCTTTTTTTTCCACCCCCATTGTGATAAGGCATCCATGAATCAATCATTACTTTGCTGTTATTATCATTATTATTTTTATTTTTTTTTATTTTATAAAAGTATTTTCTAATCAGCGTCCTCAATTTTAAGTTCCCCTTCCCGCGATGACCTGTCGATTATAATTCCCATTTCGATTGCAATTCTCGGATAGTAATATTTTTTTTTTTTTTTTTTTTTTATCAATGTCACGTTCTTAGAAGTACTTAAGTATGACTGTGCTAATAAGTTGTGGGTAGTTATAATTCTTTTTCAGTTAGTGTGTTAGAAAACTTCTGGTTGTCTTTCCCGATTCCTACCTTCTAGTAATTCACACTAACTTTTATAACTGCAAATTCCTTTGAATCTATGAACTTTATGCATAAACAATCTTATCTACAATAACTGTACAAATGAGTACAATTGTGAGTAATTCAATTAATAAATAAAACAGTATGAATCAGTTTCCCATTTAACCTTTGACACCAATATGTTCTTTAGCTCATTCAAAAAAGTTATTTTACTAGAATCGTTGAACTTTTAAATTCTTAACTAACAGACTAAAATTGTTCCCTTTCTACTAAATCTAAAATTTTACTTTTTAAACCCTAAAACTATTATTTATATTGTTTTCAATCTGACCATGAATGTAGAGAATTTGTGAAAAGGAAATTAATTTTTTTAGGTTTTGTTCAAATTTCAAATTATTGTTAATTTAAACAAAGAAACTAATAAAATTTCTACTCACTTTTTTTTGTTTTCTTTAATAATTTTCCTATAATTATGTAGATTAGATTAAGCGTATCAATGGCCAATTCTCAATTGTGCAGATAACACTGAAATAATAATAACAACAACAAAAAGAAATAGACGTTTTATTTTTTTTTTATAAATTTTCCTTTTTTTTTTTTGCGTTTCTTAGCTTATGAAAATTGTTTTCAAACAAAGAACGACGGCGTGATGGGGAAGGGAAGGGGGGAGGAGTAGCGTGAATGCGTGAAACATGTTTTTTACGACCCAGATTAGATACGCGCCAACCCGTCGAACCCCTTCGCCCTCCTCCCCCACCCTCCTTTCACCAGCCATGTTTAAACTGCAGCTGCGCACTTTTTTTTTTTTTTTTTTTTTTTTTGTGTTGTGTTGAAGGGGCTGCGTTTCGATTGTGTGTGTGTGTGTGTGTGTGTTTTTATGAAACTTTCATGGCAGTTAATTCCAAACGAATGTATATATGGGGCCAGCGCCATAAATCGCACCAAAAATAATAAAAAAAAAAATGGAAACCAGAAATAAAGACACAAAAACGATCATCATCATCATCATCATCGTCAGTTGGCTAGCTAATGTAACCCCCACCCAGTTAGAGTATATGTATGTATGCTAGAACCCGGCTAAAGTTCAATGTACAACAGCTGAAACCCCCTTGCACCTCCCCTCAGCTACTTTTTCCTACTATCTCCCTTTGTTGGTTTTATTTGTTTTTTTTTTTTTTGCAGTGTTATGTGAAAATTTGCATGTTGTGAAGATTCGTCAGGGTTTCGAGAGGCGCAATCGGAACTGTTCTATATACATAATTTGCGATTATATGAGCACATATTTCTTTTTTTTTTTTATCAGTTTGCTGACCAAGTTCACAACACATGCCTCGGCCTCCCTTTCCTTTCCTTTCCCCCCTGCACGTGTATCTTTGTCTGTGCCCCTTTTTTTTGTTTTATATTACGCTGATGTTGCCGTAATTGGAGTAATTTTCATTTATTTGTTATTCTGTTTTTGGTTTTTTTTTAATTGTTAAAAAAGCTTACGGTGCGAATTAAATCGAATACGCGAAATTCACACCAACAATAACAAAACTAACGACGAGGCAAATTAGCTGATTGCTGCAGCCGTTAAAACAGCTGTCAAAACAACTCCAACCGAATATATTTATTTAAAAAAAATAAACTGTTTCAAGTATCTTAAAAATATTGGAAAAATAAATCGTATCTTTGTGTAAACTTCCGTTGTTTATCTTTTTAATAAACATTTGAGATGATATATATTTAAGGATTTAATCTTGAATTGATTTTCTTGGCTTATCAGATATGCAATTGTTATTTTAAATTTTTTTACATTAAATTAAATTTTTTAAGTAAATAAAAGTTTGGAGAAATTAATGTATATTTTATTTTTTTTAATCTATCTTTCTGTAACTCTTAATGGCTAAAAGCAATTGCTTTTAAATTGAATTTAAAAAGCGTTATCGATAAAAATCGATAGCAGTCTAAGTCGTTAAATCTTTTCTCATTAGGCAGAAACTGCACAAAATTCTCTTGCAAAAAATGTTTTCGAAGTAAACAAAGTGTTCGTAAAAAACGCAGCTGTGTTTCTTGAATTTCTCTTTGTCTTTTATAACCTTAAACGTTTATATATTTATTACGCAATTCACGTAGCATTTAAATTAAATGTTACACATGAATTATTTGATATGTGTTTTAAGTTGGGCAAATAGTGCAAAAAGTTTTTGAGGACGAGTGCAATTTAAACTGGAAAGTGAGTTAAGTATGTGTGTGTGTGTGTGTGTGTGTGTGCAAAGCCCGGGAATTCTGAGTAAACTCTCGCTTGCCAAATTTAGAAGCATGTGTGTGTGTGTGTGTGTGCGCGTCATGTCGCAGGTAAATGCAGCAGAATGTAATTAAACGCGAAAGTTCAGCGAATGTAATACAAAATGACCGCAACTCAAAAGGGGGAGGGTCAAAGGGGGGAAGAGATGTTTTATATACAAACCTGCCATTCTCATCATAATTATTATCAGCAGCTGGAACATAATACTAATTGTCATAATAACAGTGTTGATGCGTCATCATCGTTAACCAACAACAAACAAAGCAAAGCAAAGCAAAGCAACGAGTGGAATAAAATGGACGGAGAGCAGCTGTAGCATAGCAACGAGTGGAAGCTTGTTGTTGTTGTTGTCGTTGAGTTAATTAACAGTTAGTTGCACTTACACAGTAGTATAGGTATATGTGTATGTATTTGCATCTCTAGTACTTATGTACTTATGTATGCAATGGTTACCAATGGCGCTAAATACAAAATTAATAATATGCAAATACGCGAGAGAGAGAGAGACAGGTGTTACCAGGGCGTGATTGATAAGTGTTGGTTAGCTTTGACTGCAGTGGGTGGGAGGGTGGATGGGTTGGTGAAGGGGGTAGTGGGAAGTGTTTTTAGTCAATTTGTGTATTTGATGATTGATTCAAATGTTTGAGAGTGCCATTTTTGACTAGTTGTTGTAATGATAATGCCATTGTGTTGTTTCTGAAGTGTTGCCTACTACTAATTGGTCATGTAGTGTTGGTAAGTGTGTATTAGTTGATTAATTAAAATATTGTATATGCTTGATTTAATAATTAAAAAAGCCAGATTTTAATAGATGCAGTCGGTAATGATAATGCTGTTTGTAAAGTGTTGTCCAGTAATTGGTTGTGTGATTAGTATGTGTAGGTGGCAGTGTTGGTAAGTCGTTGGTGGAGTCGATTTGTTTATTAAAGGGTTTGGTTTTGATTAAGATTTGATTGGATAAAGTCGATTTGTTCAATATTGTTAAAACTTCCAGTGTTGATTAACACTGAGTTTATAGTGTTTTTAAAGTAAACGAAAGGTTCGAAAAGAGTTTTTGAAACATTATGCTTAAAGGCTTTTTTTTTCAACAGTCTTAGTAGTGTTGCAAAAGCCTTGAAAAGAGTTAAAAAGTAACTGGCAATTTAAGCACAGAGACAAAGTGTAGAAGAAGAAGAAGAAGAGTGTGCGATTTCAAAGCAAAAGCGAGAAGCACAGCTGTTGTTTGTGAATGACATGAAAAGGCAAAGCAACAACAGAGAAGTCACAAAGTTGTTGGGATTAATTTAAATTTCAGCTGCGCAGCAACAGCAACGAAAGGTAGCAAAACAAACCGTTAAACAAAACGAAAGCAATAAAACAAAAGACCAAACAATGCAAAGGAATGCATGACAACTATTTTAAAGCTGTTTCGAGCACCTGTCCCCACCCTGAACCCCTTCCCCTTCCCCTACCCCTTCCTCGCAATGCGTTGTTAATTAATTAAGATACAAGAAGAAGATTTTTGTGAAGCCAAACTAAAATTACACAAATGAATTGCGCACAGGTGGTGGTGGGGGGGGAGAGGGGGTTAAAGCATACACACTATAAGAGCGAGACAATGTAAATGTGTGAATGAGATAGATGTACATACAGTATGTAAGTGGGTGAGAGATGCAATAATCCGTTTCGGCTGTTGTTGTTGTTGTTGTTTTTGTTGGTTTCTGCTGCAGTCCTAAAGATAATAATATAATACCTATTCTATTCTCTTTTGTATGTACTTTATTCCCACTTGCAAACACACACATACACACGTTGGGCATTGTGCGAAAACAAAAGCTGATACCTCAATAGAATTGATGGGATTTACGTGCGGCCCCCCCCCTCTCCCACCATCCACTTGATGTCTTTGTCTTTGTGTGTTGTGTGTGTGTGTGTGTGTGTGTCCAGCATAGCGAGTACCGCAAATGAAACCTGTAAAGTTGCCATTATATTATATTTAGAAGGAAAACGGTGTCGTAGTCATTCAGTCAGTCTCTCATTCAGTCAATTTGTTGAGTCAAAGAGTCGAGTTCCATGAATGAATCTTGGTATTTTTTTTTGGTTCTTTGAGTGGGTTGGGGTTGGGGGGCGGGTTAACCAAGGCAACCAAATGTGGGTGGGATGCAGAAATTATGTAAAACTAAAAACCCAATTCCAAGGAAAGGTGCAAAACAGATGGGTTTGGGTTTCTTTTCACTATAATTAGATTATTATTTTTAATATTATTGCTGAGGCAATGAATGAATGCAACACCAGCAAAATACTAGCTAAAACAGCAACAACAACAACAACAACAACAACAACAACATCAGCAGCAATTTCAGGAAAATATGTAAAGCAAATGCAGCTGGCAAATATTATGATTATTATTATGGCAGGATTATGGAATTTTCCTTTTCGAATTGGATGGAAGGAAGACTCACTTTATTCCAGATATGTATGCAACTATTATTGGAATGGTGTGCTTATGCCATACTATTTAAGTCTCATGTTCCATTGTGCAAATATTGACTCGCATTCATATTTAACGCATTTAGTTGTGAGTTAAGTGTGCTGGCAGCCGGTTTATGATTGCTCCTCGCTCGCTCGCTCGCTCGCTCGCTCGTCATTTCCTATTATTCAACACTAACGGAGCGAGGGACAGTTATTTATTTCTAGTTGTAGTGTGTAACGGGGCTCTAACGGCGGATTAGTGTACAGTGTTTACACATACATACAACAACATGGATCATAATACAAACTCTTATGAGAGTTATTTTCACAAATTTGATTACCTTCGTTATCTACAGTATTGGTAAGTGTGGCGATTAGTAACGGTATCTCAAGTATAGATAAGTGCACTTTTACCGTTATCTTTCGTGTTGATTCGATCATTTTTGTGTCTTATCAGTGGTGTGAATTTTTTGTTTTAAGCATTTACTGAAGATAAATGATTTTAATCATTATTTGGTGCCTGATACTGAAGGGATATTTTTATTTTATGTGTTTTAGAGTAACGTTAATATGTCCTCAATATCTTGTGTTGATTAAAACTTCTAAAAATTATTTTATTTTTTTACTGTTTGGTTTTTTTTTTAGGGTTCTTGATAATATATCAAAATATCAATATATCGATTTTTTTTTATAAGAAAACGATATATTTATATCGGGATATTTTTTGACCAAGGTGATAGCTTTGAAGGCGGCCATAATAGGTCAATTTTAAAAGGCTTGTCAATGAACGAATCGGAAAATAGGGAGCTGAACTTATATCTCAGCTTGCCGTAAACTTCTTGGGAAAGTAATCCCATAATGTTCTGGACTGTCCAAACTCGCCTTAAAATATCTTATGAGCCCTGGTAGCTCAGTGCCTTCGGAGCGACTTGCTTCCGCTATAAAATGTGTTGTTTGTGACTCACGTAGCCGTATGAATGATTTACATATATCGCAACTCGTTTTTTTAAAGTCGTTAAAAACTAAATATTGGAATTAAACATTTTTGTCATAGGTAATCTGTTTTTCAGTAATTGGAAAATATATTGTTGTTTGCTTATTAATATAGATTATATCTTCTTATTGTGGGACGGATTATCACTTTATTGTGGGAAAAATAGGAAAAAATAAAAATATCAAAAAATATTGATATATCGATTTTTCAAAGTGATATATCAAATATCATACTGATATTTTTTCAAAACATAAAATATTATCTATACGATATTTTAAAAATATTCGGCAACCCTATTTTTTTTCGATGACTTGAATTGTTTTGTCAAAATATAGTGTTGATTAATTTTTAAAATATTCTAAATAAGTTAAATAAGCGTTTTAACTGGTTTCTGATATTAAAAAAACAATGATTGTGAGTCCCTTACAAAATGTAGTGTTGATAAATGCTTTAAATAAATTATTGTGGCTTTAATTTGGAATAAAAAGAATGTTAATGTGTGTTTCAATAGAGTTTCTTTAAGATGCAGAGTTGATAGATAAATGCTTAAAATACAATGAAAGTAAAAAAAAAAATTAAATTAAGTGTAAGTTTTGCATTGCAATCTGAACATATAATTAAGGAAATATGAACTTTGTAAGATAAAATATTGTTGGTTACCGTTCTATTCTGTTCAGAAAGCAGGCAGTTGTCTTATTAAAACTTATTTAAGTGCATATTTCATAATGAAAGCATTGTCTGCTAGTGTTAAGTAATTCGATAATGTTTGCATAGAGCTTAATTGCATTTAAATACAATTTTCGATGCAATTAATTCTTGCTTGATTGGACTTGAGTTCGATTCGACTCGAATGCAACTTTCGCTAGCCAAAATTTGTAAATGTGATTAGGCCAACTTTTGGCCAAAACTCCGCCTGTCTGCCATTCACAATTTGAGGCTCTTAAATGGAAGGCATCATCATCATGTTTTCTTAAAGTGTTGCCAAAACAAAATTCTACTCGAGCTGTTTTGGGGCCAATTTTACAGTTGCCTGCCCAGCCCAGCTCAGCTGACCCAAACTTGTGCGCTCTCTCTCTCTCTCCCTTTGTCTGTCCCTTTTGTGCATTTATGTAGCTAGCTATCTCTCTCTCGCCAGCCTTTGCCTGACTATCTCTGTTTCTCTTTGTCCAGGCCGCCTGTTAAGCTGTTGGCAGTCTCAGCCGCAAATTAAATTTCCAGCCGAGGAAAATTTAATGGCACACACACACACACACACACACACGAACACACATACATACACACAGGGCGAAGGACAAAAAAGTTTGGTGTTTTTTTTTTAAAGTTGTTTCTCGTCGCCGCTTTTTACTCCCCCCATGTTCCTGTTTCGACTCCTGTTCCTCAAGGGGTCGCCTTGGGTCCCAGGGAGTGGGTCGGGTGGTTGGTCCGTGTTCGCGTCAGGATTATAATCAGGCATGGCGGGCATACAAAATGCAGCTACCTAACTTTATGTCACCAAACCCCCTTCACCCTCCCTCTCCCATTTGCGTCCTTGCTGTTGCTGCTGTTGGGCATTCCTCAAACACACACCTCATCCCCCCCTACACTCTGAAAAACTCTCTGCAAAAACACACGAGAAAAATCGATAAATTTTTGCACTTGC
Source organism: Scaptomyza hsui (assembly GCA_018152825.1). Lineage (NCBI taxonomy): Eukaryota > Metazoa > Arthropoda > Insecta > Diptera > Drosophilidae > Scaptomyza > Scaptomyza hsui. The sequence goes on from JAECXO010000001.1 coordinate 11,206,654, forward strand.
CAAAGAGCAGACGCCGCTTGGGCTTCGCGTTGCTTGTGTTCTCATCAAGCGGGTGGGTAGGGCGGAGGGAAGGAAGGGGAGGGTAGGTGTGTTCTACTACTCTCCTCACCTCACCTCTCCTCACCCCTACCGCTAGCCCAAACCCCAGATGCCATATCATACTATACTCTATACCAGAATCAATGAGCGACGACTCCTGCCGGCTCCTCTTCTTTCCTTTCATTCAGCATTTTGTTGTAGCGGCATTTGCCTTCAGGACGACACACACACACACACACACACACACTATCAGATGTACAGTGAAGAATACAGAAGGACACGGCAAGGGACCGTGACAACTTGCTTAACTGCTGTTTCTGCTGTTTCTTCTTTTGCTTCTTTCTTCTTCTACAGCTGCTGCTGCAAATACAGTGATTACTTGCTAAATAAAATTTTCTTTGCTATTAAATGTTTCTATTGTCTTAATAAAGGAAATAATTTTTTAAATATTTCTAACACAGTATTATTAACTAATTTGATCAGAAAACTCTTTAAATACCAACCTAAGATGCTTAAAAAGTTTTTTCGGCTTTTTGTTTTAAATTTTATTTAATAATAATAGCTCTAATAATTTATAAAGATAACACTGGTATAAATTAGGCTTACACTTAAAAGTTAAAAAAAATAATGTTTAAAATTACTGAAAGAGTTTTTTTTTTTAAATTGTTTTTAATGATACATAATTTTTTTCAGTCAATGAGTTAAGAATAATCTTAAATGTGTAATAAAAGATTTGTTAAGTACTTTTATTTATTTCTTCTAATTTAATGCTTAAAGGTTTTGATAATAGTTCTTTCGAGGACAATGCTTAAATCTTAATAATAATGCTAATAAATATGAAAAGTGCATACTTAGAATATGAAAGAAGAATTTATTCCAATATGCTGTAACTTTTTCTGAAAACTTTTATTAAAACAAATTATAAATATATACATTTTCTTTTATAAAGAATTTACTTTAGAAAGAAAAATAAAATGCATTCTTGGAATTGAAAATCGACGACAACAGACGATTTCCGTAAATAAAATATTAATTTCAATGAATTGTAGATTCAAAGAAGGATTCTCTTGAAAAAGAATTTCATTTAAAATTTCTCAATGTTATTTACTTATTTACTTACATATATATAATTTTGCGAAGGATTACTGTGCTGCTGCTCCTGCTGTTTTCTTCGCATTTACTTCTCTCCACACAGTTTCGCACGCTGTGTCTGTGTGTGTGTGTGTGTGTGTGTGTGCCTGCCCTTTGGCTGCCTTTTGGGTTTGCTCGCTGTTAGTTTTTCTTGCATGACGTCTTTTATTTTATATATGCCACGTACATGTGTACATATGTATAAGGACATGCATACATTACATATACATACATATACTTATATAGCACATGCAATGTGGCGCACAAGGCGTGGCTGCGAAATGAGTGCAGAGGGAATGGGGGCGAGAGAGGAAGGAGGGGTTTGTGGTTGTATGTTGTTGCCCAAGGATGCTGCCAGGCTAAAGTTACACACAGACACATTAACAACACACACACACACACACACTTGCAGCTGCACATAACGGCACATGTGGTCTGTCTATGCTGCTTTTATGCTTTCAGCATTTCATCAACAAGAATCAAAAGAGAAACAAATACGCAACAATAGCAGCAAGAATAAAAAAAAATGCATTCAAGCTGCAACTTTTAATTATTTGTTGTTATTATTGTTTGACGCAATTTTAAAGCTAGCTGCACTGCAAAAAAGGAGGCTCTGAGAGAGCCTGGGCTAGCAACAGAGAGACACTGGGAGAGAGCGAGAGAGAGAGTAAAAAAGAGATTCAGCATTGAAAGCACAGAGAGCAAGCTTATTATTTGCCAAACCTATTTTGTTGCTATTATTGCGGTTTCTTCCGCTCTGATATATTTGTATGTACATATGTATGTATGTATGTATGTTTGCTGTATTTTTGGTCACATTAAAGCTGCATTCGTTTGATTCTATTGTTGTTCTTGTGGTTGGGGGAGTGAAAGCAAACGCAAACAGAATAGAATAAAATAAGGAGACAGACAAAAATGGCATCAAATGAATATTGTTGTTGTTGTTGTTAGTAGCGGTTTTTGGTATTAAGTGCGTAGCAAAGTATTTCTGTTCCATTTTTTTTCATGTGCTGGAAATTGTTTCATAGTAGGAAAATCACATTTTTTTTACCATGTTTGAAACTGATAAAGAAAAATACATGGAATTGAATTTATTAAAGTTTGAATACAAGTGAAAATAGTAAAACATGATTCTTAATAAACTCTTTATCAAAATGAAAAACACACAAAATAACATGTACATTTATTTAAATGCAGAGCACAAATGCGAATTCATGTGTAAAATAAGTCAAATCGAATCAACAATTCGTAATTAAGAGGCAAATATGAGAAATTTAATTTAAAAACCAATTATTTGCGTGCGTTTTGCAGTTTCTGTGTCAAAAGAATTTCAATAAATAATCAAACATATTATGCACAATAATCAAAAATAATTGAAAGGCAAAATTTGAAGCATGGTAAGGGAATAATATTAAATATTCGATTTCAATATTTAATTAAAAATATACAAATTAAACAGGAAAATAATTTTCCTTTCCCCTACCTCCTCCGTCTGTTTATTTTTAGTCCTATATTGTAACAAATAACACAATTACTAATTTGTTCTTTTTTTATTTATATATTTTCAGGTAAGACATCCAAATAAAGCAACCAGGAACGGAACGAAGTGCGAAAGAAACTCAATACAAATTTCAAAGGAACTTGCTAATTGGCAAATGTTGGCAACAAGGCTGTCGACAAGGGCAAAAGGGAGGGGGATTCATGATTTGTCTACAAGGGGTTTCAGTTAACTGTGCATACATATTCATACACTATCTGTGTGTATGTGTGTGTGTGTGTGTATTTGTACTGCTTTAGGTCGATATGATTGATGAAAAGTGGCAGGCAGGCAAGCAACGTAGTTGTCTGAATTTTTAAAGTTGAATGGGCCAGACAGCGCAAAGAGAGAGAGAGAGAGAGAGAGAGAGAAAGAGAAAAAGAGAGTGAGGGAAGAGGGTGGTGGTGTGTGCTGTTCAGCTTTAAAGAGCTCTTTTCGCATGTTTTATTCTTTAAAAATAGCAAGCGCCTGAAGTTTGGCAACGTCGCAAACGTTTTTTTTTTGCATTCCGCATTTTCTCTCTCTCTCTCTCTCTCGCTCTGTCTTTCGCCGTGTGCGAGTGTGTTTGAGTTGTGTGTCATTAATATTTAATGAATTAATAAGCGAACTGTGCTGTGCGCGGGTGTCTGTTTCATGTATGTATATGTATATGTATGTACACACCACCACCAACCAACCCAACCCAACCCAAAACACCCCACCCCAACCCTCGTGTGATTGTGACGTCGCAGGTCAAACGCGTCGCACGTTAATCACAATCTCAAACGCAACGTCTCAAACGTCAAACGACAACGAGCGTGCTTGCTGCTGTTGTTGTTGCAACCAAATTTAAATAACGAGCGACGCGTTAGTGCGGTTTAGTGTGTGTGTGTGTGTGTGCGGCACATACACAGGCACACAGATACACACTCGCTGTCGACGTCAGCGTCGCTGCTCTTCATGTTTGGCAGCGCACATGTTGCGGCAACAAGCTACGTTCAAGCATGTTCGATGTTGCCGCTCGCTGCACAACATGCGGTTCTACAAGTATGACCAACTTGTGCTGTTTTCGTTCACACACACACACAGAGTCACGAAAAGAAGCAGCATAGCAACATAGCTTGCGCTCTCGCTCTTAATTGTCGACTCTCGCTAACATTTTTGTTCGCTCTCGCTTGCACATCCACCCACATCGCATGTGAGTGCAACATGTGTGAGTTCGACCTCAATAGCAGAACATTAAGGTGCATCACTAAATCAAACCGTTTAACTTTTGCATCTGCATAGTGTGTGCTTGTGCGTGTGCGTGTGCATGCGTGTGCATGGGAAATAAATATGCACTCCTCGCTCACTCAGCCGATTAGCGTAGATTAGCCAAATGGGGCTAAGCTAAGCGAAGCGATCGCAATGGGGTCAAGCGTGTGTTTATCCACTTACTCTCTTCTCCTCCATCATCATCATCATCATCATCATCATCATCATCATCATCTTCAACTCGCTGCTAGTTGCAACAACGAGTGATTGATGCACCTGCAGATATATCCATTTAAATTGGGCGATTCAGTTGATAATCTTGAGTAACAGCGTTGCCATTGTTTTTTCTGTACACAGCGTTGTCATATCAAAGGAAATTTAGTTCAAAAGTTAGTTAGAAAAGATTTGCTTGATCATCCTGGTGACATATCGATAAACATTCATGTCTAATAATCTGATTTCTTTTTTTTTTCCGCCCCCACTGGCCGTACAGGACAATGGATCAGCAGCAGTATGTCAAGAGCCTCGGACATCTGCAGTCTCATCAGCAGCAGCAGCAGCAGCAACAGCAGCAACAACAGCAGCAGCAGCAACAGCAGCAGCAGCAACAGCAGCAACAGCAGCAACAGCAGCAGCATCAGCAACAACAGCAGCAACACGAGCAGCAACAACGGCAACAGCAACAGCAAATGCATCACCATCACCACCATCAGCAGCAGCAGCAGCAACAACAACAACAGCAGCAGCAGCAGCAGCAATCATCTCGCTCGGCAGCTAGTCCATTATCGCCGCCACGTCCCGGACCCGGCAGCGCAGCAGCTGCAGCGGCAGCAAACAACTATGCTAAATTTGCGGATGCGCCGCAACATTTTATACAGCCAGCAGCATATAGCATTGGTATTGCTCCGGTGGCCAACTATCGGGAGAATCATTATATGCGCATACCTCCCCAGTTGCAGGCATCGGTGCCGGAGTTTCAGCGTGCGGCACGTGCCGCATCGGTGGCAGCGGTTGCTGCTGCTGGTGGTGCGGCCGCTGCTGCATCTGTTGCTGTTGGTGGTGGTCCACCAACGAGTGCGGCGGCAGCGGCAGCTGCGGCTGCTGCTGCTTCTGTCCAGGTGCCTCCAGGCAGCATGCCACCGCCTGGCCCCCAGCCTGGCGGTGTCCTCGTCATGGACGCCATGTCGCATTATCAATCGTTGCAGTACAACAACGAATACCTGACCAGTGCTGCAGCTGTTGCCGCGGTCAATCAGCGCCAGCAGCAGCAACATCAGCAACACCAGCAGCAACAGCAACAGCATCAGCAGCAGCAACAGCAACAGCAACAGCAACACCAGCAACACGAGCAACAACAACGGCAGCAGCAACAACAACAACAGCAGCAACAACAACAACAACAGGCACTGTCGGAACCGCCAGGCAGCGTGGGTCAGCCGTATAAGAAGCAACGGTTAAGCGACGCCAATGCCAGCAACATGAATCACCTGCCACCTCATCAGCAACAGCAGCAGCAGCAACGCTCTTCACCCGCTCAGCAGCAACAGCAGCAGCAGCAGCACAATAGTCGACAGAGCAATCATGGACCTGTGTTGCACATGTCTGCGGCAGCAATAGCTGCCTCGGGGCTTGCACCGCTGCCAATGCAGCAGCTGAAAGTGGACACGTTGCCACAGCAGCAGCAACACCACCACCAACAGCAGCAGCAGCAACAACAACACCACCAGCAGCAACAGCAGCAACACCACCAACAGCAGCAGCAACAACACCAGCAGCAACAGCAACACCACCAACAGCAGCAGCAGCAACAACACGAGCAACAGCAACGCCAACACCACCACCACCAGCAACAGCAGCAGCAACAACAACAACACCATCAGCAGCAGCAACAGCAACAGCAACACCACCACCAGCAGCAGCAGCAACATCAACAACAGCAGCAACAACAGACGTCGCAAGCGCATGCCCCACGTGGTTTGGTGGCGCCACCAACAGTGTCAACAGCTACTGGCAGCATTGCTGGCGGTGTAGCTCAACATGCTAGCTCCGTAAGCGTCTCCTCAGCGACCCTAAACAGCAGCAGCAGCAGCAACTCAGGTGGTGTTGTTAGTGGTGCACATGCTGCAGCAGCAATGGCAACCAGCTCTGAAGCTTACCATCCACAGGTATGACTCTATATAAATGAAATTACAATGACATTAGCCTAAAGTTGTGCTTTATCGAGCTTAATTGAAAAAATAAATAATAAAAGGGAAGCGAAAAGAAAAAAGTTAACTTACTACAATGAGCTTTTAGCTTTAATGAATAATATTCAAAATAATAGTAATATTGATTACTTAATTTTTGATTGAAGTGAGTGCTTCAAGTGAGCTTTCAACTAATGTCATTTCGCAATATTTTATCTAAAATAGATTTGATTAATAATGTTATTCTTGAATCGCAGGTGGAGGCCATCTCGCCAACGTTACCCAGCGACAATGCTGATGAGCGTGGACGCATTAGCAGCAGCAGCAGCAGCTGCAACAACCCAAGCAGCAGCAGCAGCAATAAAATCAGCAGCAGCAGCAGCAACAACCCAGCCAGCAGCAGCAGCAGTAGTAGCAGTGGCAACAACCCAAGCAGCAGCAGCAATCCAAGCAGCAGCAGCAATAATAACAGCAGCAGCAGCAGCAACAACAGCGCTAAGGAGGAGCTTTTAATGCAAATCCAACGTGTCGACAATGACATCAAGAGCGCTGAGACAGCAATTGAAACGTTGCGTAAGAAGGAGAAATCGCTGATGGAGGAGGCAGCTGCAACAGTGGCACGTGCCAAACAGCAACACCAAGCGCTGGCAACAACATCCGCTGCAGCAGCGGCCGCAGCAGCAGCAGCTGCAACAACAGCAACAGCTGCAACAGCAACAGCTGCAACAGCAACAGCAACGTCAACAGCGGCGCCAACTGGCACCGAGACGATGGAGCTGGCGTGGCGTACACGTCTCCTGGCCCAGAGCATCTATAAGGCGAACCGTAAAACGGCCGCCGAACAACATTCCCTGGTGTGTGAAGCGGCTGGCATGAGTGCCAACAACAGCAATGTCATCATCAACCTCGTAGAAGACGGAGCAGCAGATGAGAGCGTTGAGGAACGAACTGAACCGCGTCCCTGGCTGCCGCAGTACAATCAGCCGCTGGACGTGGAAGCCTTGACGCATCTGATCAAACGGCATCAGACAATGGTGCGCAATCCGTTGCTGCAGCACATACGCAAACTGAAAGCGGAGCGCTGGGAGCACAACCAGGGGCTCGTCGAGAAGTACACCAAGGATCAGGCGGACTGGCAGCGACGCTGCGAGCGGGCCGAGGGCAGCGCGAAGCGGAAGGCGCGCGAGGCCAAAAATCGCGAATTCTTCGAGAAGGTGTTCACGGAGCTGCGGAAACAGCGCGAGGACAAGGAGCGCTTCAATCGCGTCGGCTCGCGCATCAAGTCCGAGGCGGATCTCGAGGAGATCATGGACGGGCTGCAGGAGCAGGCGCTCGAGGACAAGAAGATGCGCTCCTATGCCGTCATACCGCCCCTCATGCACGATGCCCGCCAACGTCGCTGCGCCTACCACAACGAGAACGGACGCATCGAGGATATGGTGGCGCTGCACGAACAGCGCAAGGCGCTCAACATGTGGACGGCCGGCGAGAAGGAGACGTTCAAGGAGAAGTATCTGCAGCATCCGAAGAACTTTGGTGCCATCGCCGCCAGCCTGGACCGCAAGTCGCCGCAAGATTGCGTCCGCTACTACTACCTCAGCAAGAAGACGGAGAACTACAAGCAGCTCCTACGCAAATCCCGCCAACGCACCCGCAGCAGCCGCAACCCCGCCAAGGCCCAGGCCCAGCAGCCCCAGTGCATCATCGATTCCCTCACCACGGGCGTCACCACGCGCCTCCAGCGCGAGCAGCAACAAAAGTCCGGCACGCGTTCCAGCGCCGTCGCCGAACGGGAGCGGGCCGAGCGTGTCGCGGAGCGGGAACGTGTCGCCGAGCGTGCCGCAGCCGATGCGGCAAAGGCCGCCGAGTGTGCCGCAGAGAAGGCCAGTGCGGTTAGCAAGGCGGCCGAGGCAGCTGCTGGAGGCGACAAAGTGCACATGAATGCGGCGGCAGCAACGGCAGCGGCGGCAGCAAGAGCTAGCTATGATAAGAAGCTCGCCTCAAAGGCGGAAAAGAATGCAACGGCGGCGCAGCAGCAGCAACAACTGCGGCGGCAGCAACAACCACAACAACAACAACAGCAACAACAACAACAACAGAGATCTCAACGGGCAGCAGCAGCGAAGCCAAAGCCAAAAGCGCTGAGGAAGATGCAACAACCACAACAACAACAGCAACAACAGCAACAACAACAGCAACAACAACAACAGCAACATCTGCAGCAGCAGCTACGGCAACAGCAACAGCATCCACAACAACAACAACAACAGCAAAAGCAGCTACTAAAGCAGCTGCAAAAGCTAAAGCAGCAGCAGCAGCAGCAGCGGCAGCAACAGCAGCAGACAGCAGCAGCAACAACAACAACCACAACAGCAACAACCTCAGCCACAGCAGCAACAACAACAACAACAACAACAGCAGCAGCAGCAGCTACAACTACGGCCGCAACATCAACAACAACAGCTGCAGCAGCAACAACGACAGCAACAGCAACAACAAGCACAGCAACATCAGTCAGTGAAGCAACAGCAGCAGCAGCAGCAACAACAACGCCCAAGGCGTCCAAATCGCAGCCAGATACAACAGCAACGGTGCCGGATAACAAAGCGAAGGCGGCGGCAACCAAAGCAGCTGAAACAACAACGGAAACGGAAACGTCCGCCGAGCAGCTGGGCAAGCCAAGCAAAACGAAAGCCGCCAGCAATGCCGAAAGTGGTAAGTACTTACAGATACATTTAGTTGCAACTAAATCTAAATTTTCTTTAAATACAAATTTTATAGCAACTGGCGCCGCAACGTCAACAACATCGACAGCATCAGCAGCAGCAGCAGCAACATCCACAGCGACAACAGCAAGCAGTGCCACGCCCACAACAACGCCCGCCGTTAGCGTGGCAATCAATGGCTTTAAGCCTGGCTATCAGAGTGTCGTTATGGCCAATGTTAAAGCGCCAGCGACCGGAGCCATGGATGATGCCACACCAGCAACAACAACAACAGCAGCAGCAGCAGCGGCAGCGGCAGCAATAACAGCAACGTCGACAAATGCCACAGGCGATAAAATCGTCAAGACGCCAGCGACAACAGCAACAACAACAGCAACAACAGCAGCTGCTGCCTCTTCTCTTCGACATCTGGCTTCGCTGTGCCGAATGCGGCGTCATTGGCCAGTCAGCCGGAGCCGGTTGTCAGCAGTGTGGCAACGCTGACAACGGCTACAACGGCTGGCAACTATTTGGGCCAGAAGTTGAAGGCGGCGCAGGTGGAGGGACTTGGTGCTGGCAATGAGCTGCATACGGATGTTAGGTGAGTTATCGATATTACAGTTATCGATAAACAAAAAAACCTTGACCAATTCTCTCATTTCACAGTGATGCCAAGAAGAAACGCTTTGAGGTCTCGTCTAGCGATGTTGGCAACAATGCGCTCAGCAACAACAACAACAGCAGCAGCAACAGCAGCAGCAGCAGCACCACAACAACAGCAACAGCAGCAGCAGCAATGTGAACGCCAACAATGCAAAACTGAGCGTCAAGGATGCATCCAGTCAAATAACGTCCGTGGGCAAAAGTCCTGGAGGTGGCACAGTTTTGGCGCCAGCCTCGTCCTCCTCGTCGCATCAGTTTATTACCGCCACATCGTTGATGTCGTCGACAACAGCGGGGGCGGCAAGGGGAGCGGCGTCGACAACAACGGATCGGGCTGGCAATTTGTTGAGCGAGGCTGATATTCTGGCATTGGATGGCAAAGGTAAGTGCAAGAAGCTTTTATTACCAGTGTATTTGCTGCAGCTTTTCAAAGCTCTAAGCCTTAAAGCTTTTAAGCTGCACATTCAAAGCGAAATTTCGTCCTCCACTGGCCGAGATGAGCTTTTGTAAAAGCTATAAGCTCGGACTGTGTCCAGACTTAAGCTTTCAAGCTTCTGTTTAGCCCTTTAACGGCTCTTTCTTAAAAGCTTTTCAAGTGCCATTTTTAATGCACTTTTCACATGTCTCTGTTTCCTCTTTCTTTTTTTTTGAGGCTGATTAAAAATGCATTTGCGCTCTTTCAATTACTATTTGTACTAGCATATTATTAAATTTCACTCCCCCCCACCCCTTCCTTTCTTCGTTGGACATCTTTGTGCTTCCAGCCACACTGTCCCCAAATGAATATTTGATGCTCTGCATTTGCCTCAAAGAGTTGCGCATTGTGGCAGCAGCAGCAGCGTCACATTGGACGCTTGATTGGTGCGTGCCGCGCTTTGCTTCTTACCCCCGAGGGGTGGGTTGGGTGGTGGGGTGGTTCTAGCCAACTGTCTGTCTGTCTGTTTGTCTGTTTGTCTGTCATTCAGCTCAGCGCACTGCGGTTTGTTTGCATCTCCAAAACCCATTTTCTCTTCCCTTTCTCCTCTCGCTTTTCTCTCATCCCTATCTTTCTCTCTGCCCTTGTTCTTGTCCTCCTGCTTAATGTTTGTTGGCGCTGTCATCTCCCTGGCGAGTTAATTAAACACAATTAAATTAAAATTTTTGTAAACGTCTTTTTTATTATGCAAGTTTTGCAAGTGATTTAATTTAATTATTAAATTGCCGCAACGTTTGTTTACATTAACAACCGACGCCATCTTTCTTCCCAAAAACACACACACACACATAAACACACAATCCACAAAAAGGAATATAAAGCCAACTGAAAGACAGCCTTTCAAGCCAATGATTTTATTTATCGAAAAATATATGACTTGTGTTATCGATAGCTTTAAATTGTTGCCAGAGTCGTTGCCCAAATCGTTTAGACAATTTTTTATAAACTGTAAATCTTCATGTCTATCGATAATTATTATTGATTGATATCGTCTTATCGATAACAAGTATTTTTCGCTATTGAGAGTTGTTAAGTAGTTAAAATCTTGGAAAGCTAGCAAAAAATCGGCTTCGAATAATTGCCAAAAAAGTTTTAAGAGTAATTAAATATTTTAGTCTAACATTTTTATCGTTTATTGAACCTTTCGATAGCTATCGTTGTTTTAATCTATATTTTTTTCACATTACTTATAGGTAAAAAAAAAATGGTTTCGTTTTATTTTGTATTACTTTTACATAACAATAGAACAGCACGAAATATGTGATGACTAGTTTTTGTTTTTACCAACAACTTAAATTATCGATTTTTATCGAAAGCGATTTTTTACCAGTTTCCAGTTTGTATTCAGTGTTAATTTTGCTCAATTATTTTATTGGTTTATTTTTACATTTACGAAAAAAAATTTCTTGGTGCGTATGTGCGTGTGTGTGTGTGTGCTTATGTGTCTAAGTGTGTGTGCGTGCATTCAATTGCGTGCTAAATTCGTTGATTGCTCGTTTACCGAGTTATCGTTGCATCTATATATAAATATATTTATATGTATGTATGTATTTAAGTTTAGGGTGCTGCCTCCAAAGCATCGGTTGTGGTTGCAACTGTTGTTGTTGCCTCACGCTTGGCAATGTTGCTGCTGCTGCTGTTGCTGCTACTAGTCGAATTGTTGTTGTTGTTGCTGGTTGTTGTTGTTGTCGTCTCCAACTCATCGGCATGGCACAGTTTGCGATGCTTGTGCACAAAATAGTAGCTGGGAAACTTGCTGCCGCACGTCTTGCACGGATAATATTGCACATTCATGTCCAGGGGGCGCACCTCGCGTCGCAACAAAGCTGCTGCAGCCAAACTAGCATCCACTGTGGCAGTGCCAGCAGCTGTTGCTGTTGCTATTGCTGGTGTTGCTGCTGCTGCTGCTGCTGTTGCCGTTGCTGTTAGCAATTCGTTGGTGTTGTCGCTGCTGCTGCTGTTGTTGTTGCTCTCTCTAATTGCTGATGTCGTCTCCGTTGTTGTTGTCACCTTCTTGTCCAGACTGAGCGGATTCAAATGCCGCTTGGCATGCTTCTGATAGCAATATTGTGATTTGAATGTGTGCTTGCAATAAACACACACAAATAGTTCAGCATGTTGTTGCTGCTGCTTGCGATGTTGTCCAGTTGTTGCTGTTGCAGTTGCTGTTGCTGTGCCTGTTGTTGCCGTTACATTAGTTGTTGCAACTGTTGCTGGCTCGCCGACACTATTCTCATTCTCCTCCTGCTGCTGCTGTCGCTGCTGTGAGCTAATTGCTCGCGCCATCTGCTGGTGAAATGAGTAGCTAACACTTTGTTGTGTGCGCTGCAATTCGACGGCCACGCCCCCATTGCTGCTGCCAACGCCTCCGACAAAGGCGTCGGGCTTGTGGCCGTAGGCTGTGTTGAGTATGCGTCTGAAGCGCACCGGTCCATCGCAACTTGCCACATCGATCACGAACTTGGAGGCCGATGTTGCTGTCTCCAATTGTGCTGCTGCTGCTGCTGGCAATGGTGCAGCAACTGTTGCTCGTGCATGGCTTGTATTGTTGTTGGTGTTGCGTTTTGTTTGGCTCTTACGCACGTTGCTGTTGTTGTTGCTGTTGCTGCGTCGCTGCTTGGCTGTGGCAACAGCAACAACAGGCGCTGCCACAGGCGCAACAACAATTGCTGGCGGCGTCATTTGCCTTTTGTTGTTGCTGCTGTTGCTGTTGTTGCTGTTGGTCGTCTCCACACGTTCAATATTCAAGCTGCTTGCCGCACTGCTGCTGCCAGCCAAACTACTTACAACAGACACATTGCAATCCTCCGTATCCAAATCCAGTTCATTGTCCGTGGCCGTATTGCTATCAATGAACACCTCCACATCCTCATCCTCGTCCTCCTCCTGCAATTGTTGTTGCTGCTGCTGCTGCTGCTCCATTGGCAATTGCTCGATTGCAGTTTCCGCTGGCTGTTGCACATAGGCAGCAGCTGCAGCAGCAGCAGCAGCAGCGGCAACTGTTGGTGGCGCTGGCAGGAAACCGTAATGCGGCAACGTTGCCTTACTCGCAATGGGTCGTATTATTTTGGAGGCGCCACTTGCCGCCAGCTGCAACTGTGGATGCCCCGGATTGCTGCTGCTGCTGCTCGCATTGCCGCTCAAATAGCCCTCGGTTTGAGCGCGTGCCAGAAACGAACTAAATATGGGGGGAAAAACAAAAAAAAACAAAAACACTTGCAACACGGCACACTGAATAACTGCTTTGGCATTACCGACAAATCTCCAAGGCGCGTGGCATGTGCAACACATGTGTGGCCAGCAACACGGCAAATATGTTGTCCACATTCAAATCCAAATAGCCGGTGTACATGTATGTGAGCAACGGTGCAAATTGCTCCGCCGTAACATTGCTCAAATACAGCAGCAGCTCGCCACCAGCACCGACGGGAGCAACAGTTGCTGGTGTCGCCGTGGCGGCTGCTGCTGCTGCTGCCGCTGCCGCTGCCTCATCCATGCGTATGGCGGATCTTAGATAACCGCTATGCATGCCCAGCACTAAAGCATGTGCCACAAAGCGCACGCTGCTCGGCGCTGGACCCACTTCCAGTATAACATCCGGTGGTGTGGACATGACACCAACAACACCTCCACCAGCAGCAGCAGCAGCAATAGCCATGTTGTTGCAGCCCACATTGGTTGCTGTTGTTGTTTGGCGGCTGCTGCTGCTGCTGCCAGTTAACCAATTTGTAAACATGTAAACAACACACAAGAAAAAAAAGTGAATCAACAAAATTGCGATAGTTTCAAGAAGGAAGCGAGAGAGAGAGAGAGAGATCCGTCACGTGTGCAACACAAATTCGAACTGATGAATGCCTTGTGGCACGCGGCGCATTTTATAGTCCTGGCTGGCTGTGTCAGCTGTGTGTATGTCCTTCGGGCTGTTGCTGCCGCTGCTGCTGCTGCTGCTGCTGCTGCTGTTGGCTCGGCTTGTTGCCTCTCAACTTCGGCTCTGGTCCGAGATTTTCCGCTGCTGCTGCTGCTGCCAGCGTTTTGTTTGTTGTCGGTTTGGTCTGTTTAATTGGTTGTTGGTTATTGCTGTTGTTGTTGCAAGCATATTTTACACTCACACACACACACACACACAACCCTGCTTTATTTTATCAACTGTCAATTAGCTGCTGCATATTAAGTGCAATTTGTTAAGAATTATTATTCTAAGGAGAGTTTTTTCTTTAAGTCGGTTAAAGCTTAGGAAAAAAATTCCTCTCTTCAAAAAAAAAATAGGATAATTAAAACGACAAAACAATTTATTTAAAGAAAAACGTATTTAATATTGCTATTTTTGTAATACTGAATTTGAAAAATGTTGTTGCCTACTTTTGAGCGCGGGGAGTTAATTAAGACATATAAACTTTGTTTTTGACATGTTTTAAACGTCGTTCTAGCTAAAACGAATTCTCTTTTACTTTTGGTTGTGCTCGTCTATATTCATAGATCAATTGGCAACCTCATTTTCCACAAATTTATTTATGCCTTTTATGCATCAGTTGATCTTTTGACCAAAGAGGAAATTCGAACCGCGCTTTTCCTTTGAGTTTCAGTTTCAGTTATCTTCATGTAGGTTGCTCATTTCTTCTCTTTCTTTTTTTTTTTTTGGGGTGAGTGGTACAAAATCCGTTTGCCTTTTAGCTTTTGCGTCAATCCCTGGCACCCCCGGCCCGCCTGCCCTCCTTTTCATCATGTCTATGGCTCAAAAAGCGGCGCCTCAATCGACTTAATTGATTTGTGGGCATAACCAACACATATTTACATACGACTCTCCACATGTGTGTGTGTGTGTTTATTTTGTGTGCCTGTGTGTGTGTGTGGCTATTAGCTAGCTATTTAGAGATACTCTACTTAAGAAGTGAAAGTATTTTGACTTTTAAGTTTAGAATGTTGTTTATTAAATCGATAAAGGAAAACTAAACAAGTAAGCTGTGTTATCGATAACTATATTGTCAATCTTTCATCTAGGCGATATTCACTTGTTATCGATAAATAAGTTGCCACACAAAAGCTATACTCCGTTTCAGTGTTATCGACACATCGATAACGATAACTGCAAACTTTATTCAGTTTCTCTGCCTTGCTGTGCCTGAATATCAATTGATCGATAACGATAACACCAATCTATCTCCACATTAACAGAGCATTTTCAAGTTCTACACTAACTTATTCTACAATAGTAATTTCCTTGTCACCTCTTGTACCAATTTTCTAACTTCTTCTGTATGTTGTGAGTGTATGAGTGTGTGTGTGTGTGTGTGTGTGTGTGTGTGTGTGTGTGTGTGTGTGTGTGTGTGTGTGTGTGTGTGTTATTTGTGTGGCTTTGGTATTTGGACATTTGGTTGGCTTTTAATTACCGCTACCGTTAGTTCCAACCTTTTTTGCTACTGCTGCTGATCGGTTTTATTTGTTGAACTCCTCCTCCTCCGCTCCGCCCCTTTTTAGCTTTTATTTGCTGGCGTGCGACAAATTTGTCAAAAAATGTTGTGACATTTGAGTTGAGGTTGATATGTGAAGGAAAAGCGAGAAACTGTCCAAAAAGGTTGATGCATTTTTATAGATATGGTCAATCGGTCAGTTTGCTTTAGTTGTTGTTGTTGTTGTTGTTGTTGTACTGATAGGCTAATTAAATTAAGTTGTTGTTGTTGTTGGTTGGTTGTTGCAAGGACTCCACTTCTGTCCATTGCGATTAAGCTTCAATCAAGCGTTAACAATTTTAATTAAATTATTTCGTAAATGTAATTATAAATGTTCGTCATGCATAAATTGTGTTATTCATTTATTAAGTAACTACCACTTAAACCCCCTAACGCCGCCCCCTATCACCTTCCTCTCACCCACACACTTTCTCGCTTGTTTTTTATCCAATCCATTCCAATCCATTCCACTCCATTCCATTCCATTCCAGTTGCAGTTGTTGCTTCTCTGCATTCTGAATAAATAATCACAACGTAGGCAAAAAATAAATTTCATAAATTGCCAGCAACAGGAAAATACATACATACATATACATATATGGAAAATATAAAAAGAGGGCAACATAAAAAAATTCCAGGCACAATGCCAATATAAGTCACGGATGAAAGAGATGGAGAGAGTGTTGCCTGGCTGTCAAAAGTCGATTGTTGTTGTTGTTGTTGTTGTTAACGTCATCGTCAATCTGTCACATTTGTTAAATGCTACAATTAATCCCCCAAGCGCGTCCGCCTTCCGCCTGCCCCTTTGCCTTGTTGCCTTGTTGCCTTGCTGCTTTGCTGCCTTTGAGCGCCCAGTGCTATTATTATCCTGCTTTGTGTTTTGCATTCTGCGTATTGTTCTTCTTCTGCTTCTTCTTCTTCGTTTTGCTTATCCCTTTCCACATATATCAACTTTGCACACTTTGCTGACCTTTAAACCTGGTTCTTCTTTTCAAGAGGTTCTTAAATTGACATCGATAAGTTATCGATAATTTGTAAAATTGTGTTGTCATGGTCATTGTTGTTTTCATGCTTGTCTATTAACTTTTTTCTTCGATTTTCGATAGTTTTTATCGATAAATTTTATTATGTTATCAGCATAATGCAGTTATGCTAACGGTAAAATAATCGATTATGAACATCCTTTGAACAAGTTTCAGCTTGTCTAGTGGTGTTCTAGCATTTTTGCAAGCTTTCATTTATTTATCGATTGTTATCGACATCAGTTTTATATAAATTAACAGCAATCAGCCAATATCTTGTTTAAACTTTTCTGCTGGTCTAAGCATTGTTTTGCAAATATTCGACCATCTCTAAAAGGTTTTTTTTTTAAATCGATTTATCGATAACTATCAGTTACTTTTACTTACTCTCCTAAGCTCAGCTTTGAAGTCTCCTTGCCCGCATAAAGTTTGTTATGTGTTTTGCATAGCTTGCTCCACTGTGCAACAGTGGGTCGAGAGTCAGCCGCAGCAGCATCCCATTTACCTGCTGCAATACAATTCAATTAACGCGACGGTTAAAAGCTCTGCGCAATTAGCTTTTCTCTCTCTCTCTCTCTCTTCTCGTTGCAGTGGGATTGGTTGCTTGGGTGAGGGGCTGGAAGGGGGTGCTGAGTGGGGGGGGACGGTTTGGGGCTGGTTTTAAACATTTTTGCTGATCTTTGCAGTAAGTTGGCAAATTGCCTGCCAACCAATCGAGTGACTGCAGCCAACACACACACACACACACACACACACACACACATTCACAGCTGTCAACTGTTGGCTTTTATCTTACACACACACACACACACACACATGAACATACACACACACACACACACACATATTGCACATTGAGTGTAAAACTGCTGCTGAGCCTTTTGGTCATGTTGACAAGCAGCACAATACCCCTCTCCCCTCACCCCAATCCCCTGCTTCTCAGCTTCTCATCTCTGTTGCTTTCTCCCTCTCTCGCATCTCTTCTCATCTCTCTTCTCATCTCTCTGTTGTCGCTTTTCGCTGTAGCTTATCCCAGTTGGATTTTATTGTTTGTACACACAGGCGAGAGCAGTTATACAAGATACTACAGGGATTGGCATTGGGAGACACACACACACACACACACACACGCACACATTGCAGCCCCCAAACCCCCCTCGCTCCCCCTGTGTGTATGCAGAGAGGAAACCTTTTATGACAATTAAAACATAATTGACGGTCAACATTAATAAACCAGGCAACAGGCAAAGCAGAAAGCGCACACACACACTCACACACACACACACACACACACTCACACACACACACACACACACACACACACACCTTTTACAGTTCAGGTGTGCTAACAAGATTGCAATTGAACTTTTAGGCTAAAGCTGTGTGCTGCAAGGGGGGGCTAGGAGGGAGAAGGGGTAGAGAATAGCCAGAGACAGTAGACAACACTAAGCCAATCCACACACACCCACACACACACACACACCCTTCATACTACCAGCACCCCTCCCTGACACTCAGCATCCACTTTAGCCGTTTTACTCAAATCAACGAGCCATTTTGTGTTAGTTAAAAATTCTTTTTGTTTCCTTCCCCACACACACACACACCTCACACACACACACATACGAAGCGTGCAGGAAAAGGTTGAAAAATGCGCCCAAAAACTAAATTTGAAAGCAACCCCTTTCCACCCTCCTCCCCCTCCATTACCCCCACCAAAACTGGCAAATTGTTAAATGACCTTTTTTTTTTTTTGTTTTGGTTGCACTTTTATTTGGGCTTTTGCATAGAGTTTAAGCGAGAGCGGAAGGTGTTTAAGGGGGAAGGGGTGCAGGGGGAATGATCCTGTAGTGACTATTTTAAACTGTATAAACTCTTGACATTTGTTGTTGTTGGTTTTCGCCATTAGTTTCTAGCTTACTAGAGAGTATTATAAATGCCTCATTCTATATGTAACATCTATTATTGTAATCGATAACAGAGCAAGTTAGAGATTTTAATCGATATCGGATCGAAAACATGCGCAAAAATCATAATTAATTTGTATGACTGGGACTTTAATACCCAAAGTAAATGTTATCGATAAATTAGACATGCACATAAATTGACACACAAATCTATCGTAAAAAACTGATTTTATGTGTGTTTACCCTATTAAATAGATTCCCATTTAAAAATAATCGATTACAATCGATAACTTTTGCCTTTAAAAGCTCTCGTATTTAACTGTAGGATATCTTAACTTCTATACCTTTATAGTTGGCCACTCTTCTGCATTTGCATTGTTGTTTTGTTTATTAAATTGCATTTTAAGTTGATTGATGAAGCGTTGCGTAATCAGTGTGGCACCTATCCATGGGGGTGAGGGGCAGGGGTAGGGGATTGTGATTGCAATCAAAATGCAATTTTTTGTTGCCTATTTTGAGCTGTCAAAAAGCGCGCACAAAAGTATGCAAAATGACGCCAGCCAGCGGCTTAAATGTCCCAAAAACCCAAAAAAGGGCAGGAGGGGGTGTAGGTGGGTGTGTGAGTGTGTGTGAGTGTGTGTGTGTGTGTGTGAGTGTGTGTGAGTGTGTGTGTGTCACAGACAGACAATGGCGGTTGCTTATGAAATTTTGAACAAAATTGAAATTACGCTAATTGTTGGGGTTGCGTCCAGTCCAAAAAAAGCAACAGCAACAGTGAGTGTGTGTGTGTGCGTGTGAGTGTGTAAGCTGCCGAAGCAAGTGTTGGTGCACACATGCACACACACACACTCACACAAGCACACACTCTAAAAGGCAAAAACAATTAGCGAATTTGATGCGCAAATCCTTGTTACAAATGTAATGGACAAGGGGGGGAGGGGAGAAGTGTGTGTGTGTGTGTGCTGCGAATTGGGAAATGCGTGTTTGACTGGTTGCAGTTGCATTTGCACCTAATTAATAGACTTACGCAAGCTAGTCGCAACTCCCCTTCCCCCCCATTCCCTACGCTTCCCTCGCCGAATCTCGTTTTGTTATCCTTTCGTTTCCTATGGTCATAGCCATAGATACTAGATAGTTGGATGGTTAAAGAGTGGGTGGGGAGGGTAGGAGGGGGGTGGTGTTTGCTGTGTAGCAGTTGGCAAATTCGCGTTTTGATTTTCGCGTCCGATTTTCGATGTTGCCAAAGTTTGTCAGCTTTCCGGCTCAGCGTGTGTTTGTGTGTGAACGAGAGAGAGAGAAACAGAGAGTGTTTGCTAATTAGTAAATCATAATTACTCAACTCGCATTCGCTTATTTACCCGATTCCCAATGAATTAAACCCGGCACTCAAAGGCACCCAAACCACTTTCTACTTAAACCTTTTCGTTATGATAATACTCTCTCTCTTTCTATCGAACACATTTTGAGGAGCTTTTTAACTGTAAACAATAGCTTTACCAAGCTTTAAACCAAGCGCATTTTTATTCTTGAAACACATTAAAAAAAAAAAACACTTCATAATGATGATCACAAGCAGTAAAATGTATTTGCCAAGAGTTTAACTGCTTAAACATCAACTTTTGTGTGTGTGTGTGTGTGCTTGTGGGAAAGGAGAGGGGGAGCAACTGTTGCCTTTTCGCAGGCGCTGACAAACTAATTACAAACTTAAACCTAAATACCGAAAACGAAAGCTTTCGCAACACAAACAAAAACTGCGCACCTACACACACACACACACACACAAAAGGCAGAGAGCATGATTCTACTGCTGCTGCTCTGCTTGCATGCACTGCTTGCTAATTATGTCTGCAAGCACTCCATCTCTCTATCTCTCTCCTGTGTTGTCGTTTGGCTTTTGCTTACATATGTAATTAAATTGCTCAATTAAAATTGCACACCCTTTTGATTATCGCTGGCGCAGTTTTCTGTGTGTGTGTGCGGCAGCGGCAGTAACTTTTATTAATCAGTAAAAATCGTTTACCAAAAAATGAAAAAGCACCAGCTCAGAGAGTAACCAAAGCCCAGCAAAAGTAAAGGAGAAGAAGAAAGATGATGATCATGACGTTTGGGTTAATAATGATGCCCAGCTTCTGTTTGGTCGTCTCCGCCACACAATTGCCCAGAACTTTTACAAGTTTCTTTTGTGCTGCCCCCCTCGCTGGACCTCCCCCTCACCCACTCCCTTTTCCATCCATCCCCGTCTCCTTCGCCTACGCGCGAGCAAAGAGCGCGCTGAACGAGTGCCGTTAAATCAACACCATTTCGTAAATTAAAAGTGCCAAACGAAGGCAGCGAAGGCAGCAGCATCGCAGCAGCGCAGCAGCAGCGATGCGACGTTCATATTAACTGTATTTACAATTTATATGTACATATGTTTGTATGTTTGTATGTACGACTTGAGCTTGGCAGGTTGTCTCGTCTCGTCTCGTCCCCCCTTCCCCCACCCTCTTGCACTCTCACTCGTGTCGTGTGAACATGTGTTTTTACGAGAGAGCGAGTCATACCTATACATACAAACATACATATGTATGTGTGTGGTCGTCAGTGTCATATTCGGCATTTATGCACGTTATTCCTTTTGCTCGCTGGTGACGTTGACGTCGACGTCGACGTCGGCTGCTGTTGCTCTTTGATGTTTGCACAAGTTGTGCTGGCAACTGCTGCTGCTGCTGCTGCTGCTGCTGTGGTGTCTTTCGCTTACGCAAGTTTTTTTGTGTTGGCGCAAAATTCCCAATGGTGCTAATTAGCGGTCCTCCTTTCGTTGCTGCATACTTTTGTGCGCGCATCGTATATTTTTTAATTGGCCGCCATTGTTGTTGTTGTTGTTGCTGCCGCTCGTGCGTTCGCTCTGTTTGCTGTTGTTGTTGTTGTTGTTGGCACTCGTTAGCTAAATGCTGTTAGTACATTTGATTGCATTTGTTTTAGACAGTAGTAGCAGGAAGGCAGGCAAATTTACATAGTTAGACTATTAGATGGAACCAGTTCAGTTCATATTTATAATCAAGGTTCAAGAACTGGGAATTAGTTCTCATGCTGTTGAGCTTTGAGCAAACAACTTCTTCTCTCATTTCTTAATTTGGTTATTGTTTTGCAATTGTCTAATTGAAAGTTAAACACATTTTTGGTAGCTTATGCACAAAATTTTATGCTGCTCCAGCAAAGTTCAGCTGCAAACAAAGAACCTTTCCGTTAATTTATGTGTGTGAGTGTGCCAGCAACTATTATTTGCACATTTGCTCAGAATTTAATTGCAAATATATATACATATATTGTATTTTCAATCAAAGGACATGACCCGACTCCTAGAGTAGACTTAGAAGCTTGAGATTGGCTAGTAGGTCAGCAGCGGTAAACGTACAACTTACTCAATCAATCTCTTTTACCTCCCACTCACTCTCTCGTTCAATAACTTCACGCACAGCCTCTTTCCCTCCTCCTCCTCCTCCTCCTCCGCCTCCGCTCAGCAATATTTACTCTTTGTACTTGCAACAGAAATTGTACTAATGGAATTATTTCATGTTTTTTTTTTTTTTTTCGGTATTTTTTCTTCCACTTCTTACTACATCGCGTTGTGTTTTGTTTGTCGTTTTGATTTGCTTTCGTTTTTTTTTTTTTTTTTTTTTTTTGCGGTGATTTTGGTTTCATCCTTACAAGGAGAACGCTGTGCAAATAACTCAACTGCTTCTTCTTCTTCTTCTTCTTGGCGTTTCATCTTTCATGCTCTCTCTCTCTCTCTCTTACTCTGTCAGCCGTTGGTGACGACGGCGGCAAAATCAAAGCACACGATATAAGCGTTGACGTCGCGTCGCTGCCGCAGCGCAGCAGCCGGCAAAACGAGCAGAAAAACAGCAAAACTTTTTTGTTTTCCTTTGGGGCGTTTCAAATAATTTTTGACTGATTGAATTATTAATAAAATTGATCGAAATGCAAAGAGAGGCACACGTCCTCTGCCGCTGCCGCTGTCTCTGCCGCTGCTGCCGGTCAACAAATATACATATAATGTTGATTGAATTAAGTACTTTAAAGCTTATTGGGGGCAGGGGCAGGAGGACCAACACACACACACACACACAAACACACACATTTATGCTGTTATTAGAAGAAGAGTGAGCGAGACAGAGACAGCTTGATTGGGGCAACATTTAATTAACACAAATTTCCATTAATATGTATTAATTACAGTTGACTTAATTTTAACGGTAAATTGATGCAACAACAATAATAACAATAAAAAAATGCTTATTGCATTGCGTGTTTGTTTTTTCTGTTTGTTGCCAGGTGACAAATATGTCGATAACATTATCGCTATAAATTTGCTTTCAAGCAGTTGATTTATGACATGGCGTAACTCAATTAAATTACTGATTGTGCCATGTTCTAAATAATTGTTTATTAAGTGATATTACCTTGTAGTTTATGACTTTGTGTGCTTTTACAGTTAAGCTCTTGATAGAGTGAAAGTAAGCAGTTCATGGGATTTTTTTTGATCTGTGAGAGAAGGAAAGCAGTTCATGTGGTTTTGTGGGGATCTCCTATGAGAGAAAGGAAAGCAGTGCATTTTTAACTGCTTTTGTTTTATTTTTTGTTATAATAATGAATATTAGTGAATTTATTTAATTTTATTAATTATATTGAAAGCGATGTAAATTGATTTTATTCAAGCACAAAATGCACATTATGCATAAAATCATTTTTACTGGTTTTTCATATGAATTTTATATAAATTTATACATCTTTTTCTGCCGGCCTTCATTCGAAAACTCTCCCAGTCGTAATGTTGACCGCGGACATATTTTTGTTTTTTCGGTGGTGCCACCGAAGCAAGGCAGGAAGTGGGCATGGTTGGCGAGGGAGGTGGGGTGAGTGCTGGGTTTCGCATGTGTTTCCCGTGCGTCCTACGCGCCCAAAGTGCATTAAATATTTACATAAATTTTTTTAAATCAAAAATTAAATAATAAAATAAAAAAAAAGGATAAAAAAACCAAGGCAGTCAGCAGCAGGATTGACAGCAGGACGTTGTGCTGCTGCCACGCCTCAATGTGAGCCAAGCGGCCAATTGGCTTTTATTAATTAATTTATTTGAGTTGTTGTTGTTGTTGAAATTTCAATTGCATTGATTTCATTTTCTTTTTTTTTCTTCCATTCATATGGATGGCTTGTTTTATTTTGTCTGCGTTGCTTTTGCTGTTGTCGTTGTTGCTGTTATTAATATTAAATATTTATTTTGCAATTCTATTTAATTTGCAATTTGTAATTGCATTTTGATTGAGCGCCACGCGCGTTTCCATCAATTTAATTGACCTTTTCGCGGGCACAAAATAAAAATGCGATATAAAATCAAAATCTACTTTCGCAACACTTTATTTTATTGCCTACTTATTGGGGCATGCGGCGAGTCTTCTGCTTTTCAGTATTATACGAAATGCAATATTGACAATAAAATTATTTTTCGTCGCTTTAGCAACATTGACATCATGTTGATGATCTGTGAAAGTTTAATCAAGATCGGTTTGGGAACGGAAAAGATATTGTACATATTGTACATCAGTTTAAACCATATCAAATTTTCTGTATATATTCGTTGACGAACTGATTTATAACTGTTGCCAAGTCAATTCATTTTGGGCGCTTATTTACAGACAATGCTAGGCCATCAGAACACCCAACCAAACAACCCACCCACCCAACCAATCAAGCAACCAACCGGCAAACCAACTGACCACCCAACGAAACCACCCGTTTACCACCCTCCCGCGACAATCAAAATTAAAATGAGTGGTTTATTAAAATTTAAACGCTTCACTTTGCGCGCGCAAAAAGCATTTTTTTTTCTGTTGCCTTTTTTGTATATCTTGGCCCGAAATGGAAATTGAGGACAATAAAGAAGGGGCAGGACAAGGACGAGTATGAGCATTGCCATGGGCATAGGAGAGAACGAAAGAACGCGAGAACGGGAGATAGAGAATGAGAATCAGTGCCAGAATGAGGCCGTCGTTGTTGGCTTTGGCTACTTTGATGTATTTTCATATTCCACAGAGACGACGACGACGACGACGACGAAGAGTACGAAGCCAAAACGCACATTGCCGCTGCCAAAAAATGGGGAAGCGTCGCAGGAGGCAGGAAATGGCAACAAAGTGCACTGTAAAGAGAGAGGGGAAAGAGATAGGGGGGTTTCTCGCATGTCGTCGTTTTTGATTGATTTTACTTTAGCTGGTGGCTACTCAAAAAAAATATATAAAACTCCAATACCACCTTTCTTACCCTTACCCTCGAACTTTTAACTCCGCTCCTGTCTTCTGGCCTGTCGCACTGAATCCGCCCCCCTTTTTTTATTTTTATTTTTTTTGTGGTGTATTTCAGACGCTTTGCGTTTTATTTGCCTTTATTTTAATTACATTGATTTTGATTAAACGTGCCACATTGTTTTCTCTTCTCTCTCTCTCTCTTTCTGTCTTCGTTGCTCTCGTCATTATTTGCACATCATTAAAATTGTAAAAATATTAAATGGCAAAACAAAAAACTAAGACAAACACACAAATGCAGCTCAAATTCATTCACGGCCGTCAGTTTAAGGGATTATTATTTTTAACTTTTGATTCTGGCAATTTGAGGCTTAGTTAGAAGTTTGTATGCTCTTTATTTCCTTAAGAATACATTAGGTTGTTGGTATTGAACAATCGATAACATCCTTAACCAAAGTTTGTTTCGAGTTGTAATCGATAATAATCGATAAACACAATAATTGTCGTTTCAGCTGCATTTTAACTCACTATAATAAATACAGAAGCTAACAAGCCGATGAAAACCTTGTTTCTCCTTTAGTTTATTACTGCCTTTCGTAATCGATAATAATCGATAACATTGATAACACATTTGTTTTGATGAATTATTCATAAGTTTGTTATTGGGATGAATCCACCCCAATCTGCATTACCTTCCTCTCGCTGTTTAATATATTCAATTGCCTGATGCTTATTATTTTTGTTAAGTGGCTTCTTCGTCCAGCCGCAGTTTCAACTACGACCCCATTCCACACCCCTGCCGCTGCTTGCTGGTGAACTTATTTACCGTTTGCCCAGTTTTCGTTTTTCCACTTTTTAAGGCTTTAATTAAATCGTTTTATTTGTTATTAACGTGTTTGCTTTTTCTACTTTTTTGCAGATAAACTGGCAAACTGTTTCGTCTGCAAGGCTGAGGCCTGCCCCCGCACCCGACCCCTCAAGAAGGGGCGTGGCCAGCAATATGCGATACCAGATGAAACGATACCGGCGGGTGCCCGAGTCTGCAATACGTGTCAGTGCAAATCGGTGCGCAATCGTTATCCCAACTGCCCGCTACCCTCCTGCCCCAATCCCAAGGATCGGGCACAACGTCTCCGCAATATACCCACACGTCTCTTCGAGCTGTCGCCCGAGCTGCGTGATCCCCTGATGGCCGAATTCCAAATACCGCCACATGCCACACGCTGCTGTTCGGCCTGCCTGATGCGCATCCGCCGCAAGCTAGATCCTCAGCTGAATCTCACCGAGGAGGAGCGCAGACGCAGCGGTGCAGCCGGTGGCGAGGCCAGTGCCGGGGATGAGACCGATGTCAGCACATCCAGTTGCGATGAGCGGGAGCCGGGTGGCTCCGATACCGCATCGGTTGAGAGTCCCGAATACCTGCAGCGCCACAAATCGCAGCTGAGCAAGCAGCAGCAGCAGCAACAGCAGCAACAGCAGCAGCAACAACAGGCACACCAGCAACAGCAGCAACAATTGCAGCTGCCACAGCCACCGCCTGTGCCACAGAAACAACAGCAACACCATCATCAGCAGCAACATCAGCAACATCAGCAGCAGCAGCAGCAGCCACCAATTGTGCGCAGTGTAGCAGATGCATCGGGTGCTGCTCTAACAATAACACCAACACGCATGAGCGCCAAAGCAGCGGCAGCAGCAGCAGCAGCAGCGACTGCCAACGACAATGAACGCCTGTTGCCGCCAGCATGTCAGGCGCCCAAGAAGCAAAAGACCAGCGAGGAGTACGATTCATCTGCCACCGAAACGGCCGATGAGGAGAACGAGAACTCGCCAGCGAATCGTCAAAGTCCCAAGGTCATCTTCAATGCAGTTGCCCATGCTCATGGTCATGTTGGTCATGTTGGTCATGGTGGACATGGTGGTCATGGTGGACATGCTGGACATGCTGGACATGGTGGACATGGTCATGGCAACAATGTGGCTGGATTGCAGCCACCGCCGCATCCATCGGCGGCAGCAGCAGCAGCATTTATTGCACACAGTCCACACCAACAGCAGCAGCAGCAACAGCAACAGCATCACCAGCAGCAACAACAGCAGCAACACCAGCAGCAGCAGCAGCAACAGCAACAGCTGCAGCAACAACAGCCCAATGGACCGATGAGTTTGCGCCGCGAGCCTGTGAACAATGTGCAGGATTGCGTCTACTCGGTCATCGAGCGTCAGCTCAAGCAGCAGGCCAAGAATCCCCAACTGCCTGGCAGCAATCAGAGCAAACAAGGCAGCCAGCAGCAGCAGCAGCAGCAGCACAATAACTTGGAGCGTAAGGAGGTGACTATTGTGCGTGAATACAGACAGGATAGCAATAGTTTGCTGAAGCAGCAACAGTTGCAGCTGCAGCAGCAGCAGCAGTTGCAACAACAGGTGGCACCGCCTGCGGCTTTGCCACACGGCACATCTGTGCAAAAGTTGAGCTCACGTGCAGCACCGCCACCCAGCAGCATTGTCAGCAGCAGCAGCACCAGCAGCAACAACAGTCACAACAACAGCAACAACAACAACAACAGCAGCGGCAGCAGCAGCAGCGTTAACAACAGCAGCAGCAACAGCAGCGATAGCTTAGCCACATTATCTGTGGTCAATTCACATTTAGCCAAGTATCATGTGCTTACGCCACACCCACTGTTGCAGCAGCAGCAGCAGCATGCGCCGCCACCGCCACAACAACATCCACAGCAGGCACATCCGGCACAGCTGCAACATCAGCATCAACAAACCGTGCTCACCGTGGACAAGGCAACCATAACGCCTGTGCTGAAAAAGAGTTCGGCCACACCCGAGACCATCATCTACAATGTCTCTGGCAGTCACATGAGCTCACAGCAGCAGCAGCACCACCAGCAGCAACAGCAGCAGCAGCAGCAACAACAAGTGCCACAAGCAGCACCGCCACCAACACATGCCGTGCAACGTTTGACCGCCGCCGAACCAGAGCCACAAACGCTGGATCTAAGCATCAAGAAGACGCCGCGTGAAGGTCACTCGCCGCATCGTGGCGTCAGTCCTGCGGCAGCGGCAGCCGCTGCGGCAGCAGCAGCCATGGGTGAGCGACATCATGGTCCGCCGCCGCCCATGAGCAGCAGCTCGATGAAGCACATTGTGCGCACGGCGCCCATGTACCGCAGTGAGGCGGTGCCGGCTCTCTCCCTGCCCGGCGCACCACCACCGCCCACATCCAGCTATCTGACGTACCAGCAGCTGCACGGTGTGGGCGTGGTCAAGTCATCGCCCGGTCCAGCTGGACCGCTGTATGTGCAACCCGTACCTGTGCCGCTGGGGCAGAGTCAGATGACGCGGCCCACGCCGCCGCCGCCCGCACAGCCGCAGCCGCCACCGACGCGTGTCTCCAAGCTGCCGCCCAAGCTAAGTCCACAGCAGCAGCAGCAACATCTGCCGCCGCAGCAGCAGCAGCAGCAACAGCCGTCGTCGGCACAGCAGCAACAGTTGCAGATGGTCAAGGGTGGCTCCATAACACACGGCACACCCGCCAACAGCGCCCAGCAGCAGCAACAGCAGCAGCAACAGCAACAGCAACAACAGCAACAGATTATTGTGCATGCCGCATCCTCATCGCTGCCCAGTCCCAAGTACGAGAGTCTAGTGCGTCAAACGCCGCCAGGCAGCTGTCCCGATACCACAGGCAAACACGGCTCGATAACCCAAGGTACACCGCTTCACCTACCCCAGCACCAGCCGCCGCACCATTTGGAGAGCAAGCGTCCCTATGACTTCTACAAGAGCTCGCAGCGTTTGAGTCCGGCACAGGCGCCGCCACCACCTCCGCAGCAATCATCGCCACAGGCGCCACCACCCCAGGGCTATGGAGTGGGTGTCACAGTGGGTCCGCCCTATTCGCGTTCGCCGTACGGCAGCGTGGTTGAGCCACCCTCGGTGCTCAGCTCGCGCCAGATTGTGATCAACGATTATCACACGTCGCAGCAGATGCAGGGACAGCAGCAGCGTAATGTTTCGCGCGGCAGCAGCAGTGGAGCTGGCGGTGGAGCTGGTTCCGGTTCCGACAAGGAATCACCATCGCCTAGGAATAGTGTGAGTGGCGGATCGGCTGTCTATGCGGGCTACGAGAAGGAGCCACAGCCGCGCGGACGTGCCGAGTACTCGAGTCGCGCCTCGCCAGCGGATCATTCCAACAGGTAACTAACTAACACTGACTGACTGACTGCTATCAACGTAAAGCTCTAAGGGCAAGATAGCATATGAACTAGAGCCCTGCATTTATGCACTTACAAGACATCAAACGAAACAAAAACTTGGCATAGTGAGGCGAGCAAGACAAGCGAAAGCATACGCATAACAAACAAACGGGAACGAGCATATTATGCTTGCTTATGATTCAAGACATTCACTAAAATATACATATATGTAAAGTTTATTAATCTTTGTATACAGTGGCTCAGCAATTACAGTTATTTTGCTTTGGTATTTTTTTACCGCGCTATTTGGCTCCAGTTCGAATGTCTTCCACATTTGTTTGGTTCTTCCAAGACATGGTTCTTATTTTGTTTACAATTTCAAGACATGGTTCTTGTTTTGTTTGCTTCACAGCAGATAGACACCGATTTTACACGTCTTCTTCTTAAATTTCTCAAACACTACCGAAACCAAATGCATTTGTGCAGGGCTCTAATATGAACTGGTTCAAACTGACTGACTGATTAACCTCTTTCTCTCTCTCTCTTCTTTTCGCCACCTTTAGCACACCGAGTCCACATCGGACGCCGCCACCGCAGCGTCAGGGTGTCATACAGCGTCATAATACGGGCTCCAAGCCACCGTCGCCCGCGGCTCCGCCACCGAGTAGAATGCACATTGTAACACCCTACAATTTTCCGCCAGGTAAGTTCACTTCTCCACCTTTTATTTCAGCCTTGGGACTGATCTCTGGGATCTATACATATATATATATTTTTTTGGGCCAGTACTCTCTATTTATATATGGATTTATTAGCTCACAGCTGTTTGATTTGCATTGCGGCTTAATTTTAATTGCGCTACGAAACAAAGCAACAGCTTTTACTTCCGGAGTCTCTCTTTCCATCTATATATAGAATATAGCTCCTATCAACACAACGTGCCGTTAATTGACATACAACATATGTACATACATATATATATATACAATATATAAATCTTAATGGACTACCCCTTCAACATACAACTAATAATCCGCCCCTGAATTGTCACTCTAGTTAGTTTCGTCCCTCAATAAATAAAAAAATAAAAAAACACACACAAATAAAAAATAAATCAAATGGCTACTTTGTAATCTTTTTTTTTTTTTGTTTTTTTTTTCGTATTCTTAAACTTCCTACATGTACTCCATGGTCACAAAATTGCAGTAGCGTCTACTTATTACCAAAGTGAGTCATAGATAACAACAATCAACGCTCACGTCACTTCAATCAATCAATCAATCAATCAAAGAAAAAAATCAAAAATAAAATAATTATAACATCAAATATGTATATTTATGGTCATCTATCTCTCTTACCTCTCTCTCTCTCTCTCTACCTATCTCCCTCTCGCTCTCTTTCTCTCTCTGTACTCCATGGTTATGTGTCTGTGTGTGTTGTTGTTGTTGTTGTTGATGTTGTTGATGTTGTTTCCCGCTTTCTTCTCATTCTCAGCGCATACATATGCAAAACTCAGTCCATGCACCATATATGTATATTGTACTATTTGCCATTTACATACATACATACCCAGCATATTTATACAGGCGTACATTCTAGAGATCACTTTAATTGCATTCACATTCCAGTTCATTGTGCATTTTCCTTTGTCACACCAGTCACTGTCACAGTCACAGTCAGAGCGGACAAAGAAACGCATCGATTATTGACGAAATCTTTTGTTGTTGGAGCGAAACGAAACGGAATGAAACAAAGCAAAGAGTTTAATACTTGAAACGTTTAGGAATGAAACATAATTTCATTTCGTTTCTTTGCTCGCTCTGATCACAGCTAAAGCTAATCCTACTGCTGCTGCTGCTGCTGATGTTCTTCCTATGATTTGATATACATATAAATGTAACCCGTTTCCAACCCCTGCCCCAACCCCAAACCCCAAACCCTTTAGTCTTCCTCCCTGCTCATACTTCTAAATAGTAACGTGCAACAATTTCGAACGTTTACTGAACTTTTTCTCCTTGTACATTTTCTTGCTCAGCTGGCCACGATGCTCTGGCCTCCTTTGTCGATGTTGCCGTGCAGCAACCCCAGCTGCCGGTGCCCTCCCAGAAGGAGGACAAATCCCAGGCGCCGCCACCGCAGGCGCCACAGCCGCAGCCGCCGCCATCGACCCACGGTCAGATCATAACCCATGCCCAGGTGGGTCAACCGGTGCCGCCGGCAGCGCATCATGATATGCGGTATCGCACGGAGCAGATAACGGCCAGCTATCATCACCAGATGGCCGCTGCAGTGCATCACCAGCTGGCCCAGCAGCAGTACAGGCAGCAGCAGATGAACGCCGCAGCAGCCGCCACCGAGATGCAGCGACGCATGGATCAGGCGAAGCGGGATCAGCGCCAGCACAACCACAACATTGAGCGGGATCGCGAGCTGCAGAAGGAGCACATGCAGACGCAGCATCGCATCATCGAGCGGCAGCGCGAACAGGAGCGTCAGCAGCGTGAGCAGCAGCGTCGCGAGCAGGAACGTGCCGCCGAGGAGCGTGAACGGGAGCGGGAACGGGAGCGGGATGCGCGACGCATGGAGCAGCGCATGCTGGCTGCAGCGAATGCTCATTATATGCGTGGTCCGGTGCCCGATAGTGGACCGCCACGCACCATACCCGATCGGGAGCGAGAGGCGTAAGTTAAACCGATCAATCAATCAATCAATCGTATGATAAACTCTTAAACGAATCGATGCAATTGCTATCAATCAACACTCAGTAAATTAATTTCCAACTTTTTTTTGCACCTCAACATACAGACAATCTATTAATTCAATCAAATATAGGTCCATCAATCAATCAATCGTATGATAAACTCTTAAACGAATCGATGCAATTGCTATCAATCAACACTTTTATTTTTTGCACTTAAATATTCAGACAATCTATTCATTCCATCAAATCGATCAATCAATTAAAAGATAATCAGTCAGATGGAATTGCTATCAATCAACACTTAGTCAATCAATATACATCAATTCTTTTATTTTTCCTCATTTAAACATGCAGACAATCTATTCATTCAATCAAATACAAGATCATGAATTAATCAATCGAATAAAAGATTATATATCAGATGGAATTGCTTTCAATCAACACTCTGTCAATCCATATCCATCAAGTCTTTGTTTTCGCAATTAAATATTTAGGAAATCTATTTATTCAATCAAATACAAATCTATCAATCAATCAATCGATTAAAAGATTATCAATCAAAAGGAAATCCTAACATTAAACACTCAGTCAATTAATATCTATCAATTATTTTATTTTTTGCATTAAAACATTCAGACAATCTATTAATTCAATCAAATACAAGTCTATCAATCATATGATGATCTCTTAAACGAATCGATGGAATTGCTATTAATCAACACTCAGTCAATCAATATATATCAAATCTGTTTTTTATTTTGCATTAAAACACTCGGACAATCCATTAATTCAATCAAATACAAGTCTATCAATCAATCAATCGAATAAAAGATTATTAATCAGATGGAATTGCTGTCAATCTGTCACTTAAGTATTCAGACAATCTATTCATTTAATCAAATACAAGTCCATCAATCAATCAATCGATTGAAAGATAATCAGATGAATTTAATACTATCTTTCTATCTGATCTCTTACAGCTACTATCGCCAGACACATGGCAAGCCGCCAGAGGAGGCATCTGGACAGTTTAGCGCCCAGAGTTTGATTGATGCGATCATCAAGCACGAGATTAGCCGCACTGGGGACATTAGTAGTCTACCCCGCGACATACCGCGTCCCCCCTACGTGAGTAGAGAATTGCAAATTTTATTTTTTTTTTCAACCAAAAAATACCACTAATAAATACCCATTTTTGTTGATCGTTTACAGTATCAACGTGACTTGCGGCAGTCGCATGATGGCGCACCCATTTCACTGTTGTCCGCCGAGAACAATGGCAAGGCCAATTCCAGTTCACCCAATGTCATCAACATTGATCTCGACCAGGAGCAGCGACCAACACAGCAACAACAACAGCAACAGCAGCAACAACAGCAGCAATCAGTTGGTCCACCACCGGGTTCGGAACGTTCGGTGCATGGACAGATGCGCGGTCAGGGTGGACCACCGCCCTCACACCACGGCACGCCCATCTCCCAAGCAGGCAGCGGCCCGCCAAGCCAGCAGCAGCAACAACAACAGCAACAACAGCAGCAACAGCAACAGCAGCAGCAGCAGCAGATCCTTACCAAGAAGATCACATTTGGAGAGCTGGCCGATTCGATAATAGCCAATGATTATGGACCGACGCCGCATCTGCGACCCGCCTTCATACCCTACATGCAGGATGCCCAAGCCATCTTGCCGCCGGATCGCTGGAAGCACAATCGCCGACAGCAGCAGAAGGCTGAGGAAGCTGCAGCCGCTGCAGCTGCCGCAGAGCGTGCCAAGCAATCGCCCATTATCAATGTGTCCGGTGGCGTTGTTGCCGTTGGTTCTGGCAGCGGCGGAGGTGGAGGTGGCGGCGGAGGAGGAGGAGGTGGTGGAGGAGGAGGAGGAGGCAGCAGCAGCAGCAATAGCAGCAACAGCAGCAATAGCAGCAACAGCGGCCCATCCAGCGGGGGGCGGGCCAATACGCCCGGTGAGGATGCACGCAATATAATACGCATGCCGCAGGCGGTCAGTCCGCGCAAGTACAGCCACGAGGTGATCATGCAACAGCAGCAGCAACTGCAACAAATCGTGGGTGCCGATCCCTCACACTACTTCCTCTCCGGACCCGGTGCGGTGGTGGGACGCAGCGGCGGCTCCGTTGTGCCGCCGCCCACAGTTGGCGAGCAGCGCGAACGGGAACGTGGCGAGCAGCGTGGTGGTGGCGGCGGTGCGGGGGGCGGCGGCGGTGGCGGCAGTGGCGGCGGTGGTTCGGGCTCCAATTTCGACAACTATGTGAAGAATCGCATTGCGGAGGTGATGCGCGACGATATCAGTTACGCCCATGTGGCACACGTTCATGCCGCTGTCGCCGCCGCCGAACAGCAACACCAACAGCAACATCAACAGCACCAACAGCAGCAGCAGCAGCAACAGCAGCACCAACAACAAGCTGCAGCAGCAGCAGCCGCAGCACAACAGCAACAGCAACATCGCGTCAAGGATTCGGGAGCTGGAGCAGGTGCGCCACCAACACACGAGCTAAGCGTCTCGCGCAAGACACCCAATCAATATGAGATTATCGAGGGCGGACGTCGTTCCGGCAGCGCTTCCAGCGTCGGCTCGAACAGTCATCATGCGCCCTCGCCCTATCACTCAGCCCCGCCGCCCCCACCCTCCGCGGTGAACGCGTTCGCCGCAAGCACCTACGCTTATCCATTCAGTGCGCTGACCGTGCCGAGTGCGGCGGGCGGATTGCCACCGCCGCCAACGATGCCGCTGGCGCATCAATCGGCGCCGCCCACACATCTGAGCGCCAAGGCGGCGCACGCCCTGAGTGAGGCAAGCGCTGCTGCAGCTGCAGCGGGCGTCAGTCTGGTCGTTGGCGGCGGCAGCATGGGCGGCGGCATGGGACCCGGAGCTTCGGTTGGCGTTGCCAGTGGTGCTGGCGGTGCTGGAGGCGGTGGTGCTGGTGGTATGGGTGGTATGGGTGGCATTGGTGGCTCAGCGGGCGTGGGTGTGGGCAGCGGTGGGCAATTAAATGCAAGTGTCTTGGCCGCAGCTGCAGCAGCGGCGGCAGCAGCAGCTGCCAGCAGCGAGCCAAAGCCTCTGCTGTCATCGAAGTATGAGGCGCTTAGCGACGAAGATTAGTTGTGACTGCAGGCGTCGTCGTCCGGCATGCGCGCTCTAACAGCAGCAGCAGCAGCGACGGCGCCTTCAGCAGGTAATATAGTACACAGCGCAGCAGCAGCCAATGCTTACCACCACCAGCAACAACAGCAACAACAGCAGCAGCAGCAGCAGATAACGTGGACAAGTGCCGGCTATCGACGTCATCATCTGCCGCAATCAACAACGCAAACGCAGCCAGTGTCATCATTATCGCCAACCTCATCGTCCTCCTCATCGGCATCGTCCTCCTCACGCCACCATCATCAGCAGCAACAGCAGCAGCAGCAACAACATCAGGGGCATTATCAGCCAACGGCATTGTTGCCGCCACCGCCGCTCTCACACCAGCCGCATCCACTTCCACCACTTTCGCATTCGCATCCGCATCCACATCAGCTGCAACAACACCAACATCATCATCTGCAACAGCAACATCGTGCCCTCTATGCCAATCCGCAACACTATACGGATCCGACAACAGCAGCAGCAGCAGCAGCGGCGGCTGCAGCAGCAGCTGCACATCATTATGCTGCAAGCGGAGCGGGTCCGGGACATGGCTACTACTAGAAAGAGAAAGAAATAGAGAGAGAGAGATACATTTTTATTGAAAGGCAAATAACACCATATATTGCAATTTAGAAATACAAAAAACATATATGTTTAAGTCTGTGTATGTCTAGAAATATTAAGGACTCAAAACTCTAATTCAAGTTAATTGTAAATAGAGAAAGCGACAAAACTCAAGCAGAGAGAGATTGAAAGCACACACACACACACACACACACACTTAGACGCAGAGACAGCATTTAGTCCAATTACTATTAAGAAGGTTCCAGCCGTACAATCTAAACTTTAATCTTTAATATCTTTAACAACGAGTGAATATTGGAAACGGGAATAGTTATCGATAATTTGAAACAAACTTTATTTGCCTATGGCTTAGGAAAAAAGTACACACACTTTATGGTGTCGGCGATGCTTCCTTCTGCCTTTTACATACTTTTGCGTAAAACAATTATACCCTCTTTGACCCATTTTCAATGGGTTTATCCTAAAAAAAAGCAAGCAGTGCAATCTGAGAGAGTAAAAATTGTAGTTAGGCATGAAAAACATACAAATATTATACAAAATTAAATAATTATATTGGGTATGCGCAAGTATGTATGTGTGTGTGTGTGTGTGTTTGCTAGAAGGATCAAATTGCTTTGACGCGTCTATTCCTAGACAACTTTCAGATCAGTAGGGGTATTCACGATTCCCTTTTCGCTTATCTCTTTCTCACACACAGCAGCTGTGCAGCCTTTTATCTCTCTGTTATTGTTCCTTGATGAGACAATTCTTTTTAGTTACATGCATTTTGTTGTAAGTTGTAAAGTAAACCAAGCGTAAACCTAACCTCAAAACTTGAGTCGAAAATAAGTGAAAAGTAAAATGTAGTGACAAAAATATATATGTATATTGAAAAACCAGATGCAAACTATAACATATATATAGATATATACAAATATACATACAAATAAAAATATATATATGTTTAATTATAAATATTATGAGTAATGAAAAAGAATATAAAAAAACACTGTTGGGCTGTTCTTAGAAAAGAAAAAAATTTAAAAAAAAAGAATCGTAAATGAAAACAAGTAAATATGCATATATATTAGCTATAGGATACTTTCAAAACCATCTATTTAAACAATATTTTGTAAATTACATAAAAACAAACAACAAAAAATCTAAACATTATTTGTAAGCGTAAAAACTATAACTACTTTTTTGTACCAAGTTTTTTTTTTTGCTATTTGCTATGTGTAAGTTTTAATTTATAAAATTATTGTTTTTTTTTTAAATAATGTAATGAATACATATACATATATACTATATATGTGTGTGTGCAATTATGAATACAAATATAAATATATATGCTAAATGCTATTAAAAAATTATATATATACGTTTAATTATGATAAAGATTATGTAAGTAAAACAAAAAACAAAAAAACACAAAAATTTATTAATGTATACCTAAATATATATGTGTATATATATATTCAATATATATATATATATATATGATTATGATTATTAATTACTATATACATATGCATATTTTTTTATATAACAAACATATGTCTTACAACAAAAACAACAAAATAAAACAACAGTTTTAGTGGTTAGCTATTTTACTGTTTATGTTTTTTTTTAAACTTATTTTTTACATGGAAACAAAAAAAAAGCGAGGGAGGAAAAAAAATAAAAATTTACAAAATTAAATATTTTTAATACACAATGTAACTAAATAAAAAAAAAAAAAAAAAAAAAAAACACAACAAACAACAACAAACGCTAAGACTTATTCAACTGAAAAATGTGTAAAATATTAACGGAAACTTATGTGTGTATATATATATATACATATGCGTGCATGTATGTATGTATATAATTATGAATAAATACTTATACTATATATACGAAAATATATATGTAAACAAAAAATCTATAAAACGCGACGCGACGGCAACGGATCTGATTATATATATAAACATAAAATTCGATATATTAAAAAATTATATAAATATATGAAAATTAACACAAAATACACACACACACACATGCAACACTGTTGTAAGGGCTGTTTGCCAATGCGGCAGCATAAGTTAAGAGCATGTCCCGATTTTTTTTTTTATAAAATATATAAATACAAAATATTATATAAACACATTCTTATGGAATATATCTATATATATAGAGAGAGAGTGAAATTAAAATGATGCAACCATAAAAAAACTATATATATATATGTATGTATATGTGTGTATATATGTATAAGTATGTGTATGAATTTATATATCCAACATATATATATATATATGGATATACGGTATGTATGTGAGTGATCCTGAACTAGGGACAGAGTCGCCTAAAACAAAAACACAAAAAAAAAAAAAAAAAATAATATAACAACGAATCTAAAATTCCCGGATCATAAATGACTACTTATACATATAAACATGTGTATATGTATAAATTTGTATATGCGAAATGTCAACCCAAAAAATAATAAATAACCGAATTTTAAAAACAACTGCATTAAATATGAAACAACCGCAACAGATAACGATAATGTATGTGTAACAAACATAAAAAACAAAATTATGCAAAACAAATATAATAATATGTATTAAAATTAATAATAACAACAATGTCAACAAAGTCGATAGCTCTTTTTTTTTTTTTTTTAGGTTCGGTTTTCTGTTTGGATATAAAAAAGAAAACAGAAGAGAAAACCACATTTGAATGCATACATAAAAATATATATGTAAATGCAACATAAAAATATATACATAAATCAATACCATAATAATTATAAACAATATGCGCAGCGAGACGCCTGGGCTAAAGCTGATTTATGATTGAGATACAAAAAAAAAACAGAAGAAAAAACGGCAAAAGGAAATAATGAAAATGATGTGTAGCTCTTAAGTTTTAGTTTGTAACTTTATGCCTTAAGTTGTAAGCTTAAAAATAATAATATAACATTAAATACAACATATTAAAAAGCAAAGAAAACAAAAATTAAAACAAATACAACAAAACAAACAAACAAAAAAAAACAACAAATAAAACAAAAACAAAACAAATGTATAACAAAATGTGACTTATTTGTTTTCCTTTAAATAATACAGGGGAAGGGATTGGGGCGCTGTTTTTCCGAAATTACTTTTTACGATCCTAAAGTTCACAGCAAAAATATGAAGCGATTTGAAGGATTTTCAGGCCTCGACAAAGAAAAAAGGTTGCGAAAATTAACACAAGGGTCAGATAGAGTGTAGAATCTCAAAAAATCGACCGTCAGTTTGGTATTTATAACATTATAATAATGCATTTTCTACAGCTGGAAATAAATCTCTTTACAAGTTCCTTCTTTTGAATAGACAAGGGCTACCAACTTAATAATGAACAAAAATAGGCAGCAAGAAAATATTGTTTGAATGAAAAACAAATATTTTATTGGTTAAGGTTTTTACGTAGGTTATTTAATTTTTTGCTTATTTTATGGGTTTTGAATGTTTCGACTTAATTAGAAAATATATGAATAATAATAATAATAAAAGGTTATAAAACTAAATACAAAGTTTTCAGTTTTTCCTTGTCAGGAAAAATGTATTGCCTTATTTTCTTAACTTTCGGTCAAATTATGACTTTTGGCGCCACAGCGCTACAAACTTGAGATAAACATAAAATTACTATTTCCATCTTCAATGGTACAACAGTTGTTTAAAAACTATTCTGTTACAAAGATAATTCCGTACTAAGAGTTAACTTTTATAGCACATCTTTGATGTTAACAAATTTTTTGAAATTATGAAATAGTGAAAAACATGAAAGAAACTAAAAAAAATTGGACTGCCTTCTTTGGCTAAAGTCAAGTAACATTATGTTTTCGCTCTGCACTATTTTAATCAAATGCAGAGAGAAAGAAATCATTGTTCTGAGTAGATATAGTTGGGCCCGCAAAGTCCATACTATTATTTAAATCATTAGATATAGTTGGGCCCGCAAAGTCCATACTACTATTTAAATCATGGTCTTCCACAGTTGGCTGAACACTATCACTATCTTCCATTGAAATAAAATTATTAGATTGCTGAATGGTCGAAGTCATTTCACAGCTATCATCATTATCGGAGCTGTCATCTACCATTGCATCGCTTTCGTCCTTATCGGAGTCCTCATACATTGATTCATTCGATGGGAACATGTTCTTAAAGCTCAGATTCTGACTCGATGTCGTTTGAAATTCCATTGACAGTTGCAGCGAGGGTAAAATCTCCACACTCTCAACAATGGCGCGCTCCGGAAAACCTTCAGTTGATGGTGCTTCCGGTTCCACTAGATCGGATCCAGTTTCATCCTCGTTCTCAGTAGAGGTGTCATCGCGAATTGGTGATGGCAACGGTGCAAATTGCACTTGCTTCGGTGGCTTCGATTCGCTGGCCGCATCCACCGGACGATTGACAACTAGTATGGATTGCAACGGTGCCGACATCCTCAACCGCTTTGGCGATGGGAACGCTCTTGTTAATTGCATCACTTATGGGATAGTTCTCCAGAAAATCAATGGCCGATTGAAAGGCAAGCGGTTTGATTTTGTCACGCTTAACAACGGCTTTTTCGGTTATTTGACGCATCTGAGGTGGCGCCTCAAGCTGCAAGTGGGCAAAAGTTATTTGTGTGTATTGAATTTTCCTCATTCTCAGCTCACCTCGATAAGTTGCTTGCGTATCTGAAGCAAAGCAACAATCTTCTGGTTGCGCAGCTGTGTAACTCTATCGATTTTAATGCGCCACTGACTGTTGCACTCCTTGGTCTCCAATCGGATTCGCGCGTAGCGATCCTCAGACACTTTCAAGGCGCGTTGCCATTTTCGAAACTCTTTAACTGCACACAGATTTATGATTGATAAGAAAATGTATTTTATTGTACAATATTTACCAACTGTGCGATTTTCCATGGACGCTTTGTAGTGCGCATCGGCAACTTGTTGCGCCTCAATGCGATTGAGTTTCTCCTGGACTTCGATCTGTTTGCGCAACACTCCGAAGCGCAACATGTTCTTAATTCTGTCATCGGTTAGCAGATTGTCCAATTGCAGTAACTGATCGTAGGACACCATTAGCGTATTCTCAATGCTGTTAATTTGCTGCCGCATTTCCTGCTCCACATGTTCCGCCTTTCGTAACAGTAACAAATCCAGCTCTAAATTTTGTCTATCTTTTTTCGCCTCTATGGAAAACCACAAACAACAACAAACGCATAACTGTTTATGTGCGGTGCATACAAACGGCGTATAACGGTAAACTTACGAATTTTGACAACGCTGAACTGTTCCTTTATCTCTAGCGCATTTTCGAGTTGACCGAAAAGCTTAAACACTTCTTCATTACTTCCACACAAATTTGCTATATAGCTGTGCACTCGTGGAAAATTATAATTCGACATTTTGGTTTTGTTTGTGATTGAGTAATTTTCTCGAATTGGATTCGCGGGCGTCTTTTACAACTGAAGCCAAACAGAGTTGCCTGGATGATATGCATCTGTCGATGGTCACACTGCGTTATTGTTTGTCAAATCGATAAGTTTTAAATGTATCATAAATGTTGTGGTTCTTAGAGCTAGTTATTACCCACATTATAGTGATTAGTTAAGGTAAGCAAATAGCTAAAAATAAAATTATTTCACTGTGCACCTGTTTAAATTTATTTTCGTTGTTTTACAGCTGTTCTGCCGACAGCTGTTGTTGGTGCCAAAAATACTGCTACGATATTGGCTTACGATACGGTATTCAGCACAGTGCGACCATGGCGCTTAATTTTCAAAATACTAGCGGCAGTACCCATTGCGCGGGAATTTTAAATGACGTCGGCTCTTTTCTTTGCAAGCAGACAACTTTAATTGGAAGAAAGATTAGTAGAAGTCATCTTATTGTTCTCAAAATCATGTATTGGAAGCTATGACAGGTTTTATTTTGTTGTTCTGTTGTTTCTTTATTATTTCTACATAGTTATGATTTAATAAATGTGTAAATGGTCAACAAACAGCACAAAGCAATTAAGCGTTGTATTTAGTTTTTAAATTATATTGTTGTGCTCCTAATAAAATGAATTTTTCCACATTTTTAATTGCTACTCAGTTTTTCAACGATCCTCATGCAAGAGTCATTTATTTTGTGCTATCGATATCGCTGTAGATTGCTGGTCTGGTATGTTTTTCAACTGATATTTGCTAGTATTTTTTTGTGTGTGTTTATGTTTATATTGTGTGGGCATTATTGCGCTACGCTGTCAGGGTCACACGATCGTCAGTTCGAGTTTTGTGCAAGCGTCGACAGTTTGCTTCGTCGCCGGTCGTGTTTGGCGTATTTCTTTTTGTTTTAACTGTTCGTTAACAATACTCGTTGTTGTTGTTGTTATTATAAGTAAGGCGCTCGCGTATTTTTATTGTTTGATTGTGAGCTGTTATTTAGTGAACCGTTAATAAATATATATTCATGCTAACAACAACAACCATAATATTCATCTACAAGTTGTTGCAATCGCACACACACACACAGATACGCACGCACACTCACATAGTATACTGAGACGCTTGCGCAGTCGCGGCGGCATTTTCAAGTTTTGTGCATTAGTGCAGGTGTTTTCTCCTTCCTCTTCCCCCTAACGATCCCTTTTTTTGTTTTTGGGAGCAAGTTTTGTGTTAAGTGTAAAACGTTTGTAAACGAAAATCCGGCAAATCGCTTGTTTACCCAAAAAGTTTTGTGGCCGTGAAAATTTCGCAAAGTTTTGCAAATACATTTTGTTTCTGTTTGTTTTGTTTCTGTTTCTGTGTCTGTTTCAAGTGTTGTATCTCAAACAAATAACGTATCGAGAACTAATTGAAAGTTGATCAATAACAAACAAGCGACAACTGGATTATCGAACTAACGGGAAAATACTTGAATGGTGAGTTTTGATATCTGGCTGGTTGGGTGGGTGAGTTTGTGCAATGCATGCATGGACATGAACGGACATGTTTGTACGCTGTGTCACGTCGTCACACGTCGCTGCATGCCTAAAAAACAAAACACAACAACAACAACAACAACAACAAAAAAGCCAAAACGCAGCTCGCAGCGAGAACTTTCACTATGGGAACCCCTACATAGACTTGTTCGAGCGTGCATGGAAAGCTCCATTGCGATGCTTTTTGTTTAGTTGTTTCTGGTTTTTTTTTTTTTGTTTTTTGGGAGTGCTGTGAAAATGATTTGAGCATAAATGTAGATAAGCTTGTGCATAAGTATTTCAAAATATTGCTTAATAAATACAACAAAAAAAAAAATATCAACTTTATAAACAATCTTGTCTTGTAAAATAATAATTTTCGAACTATAAAATTTTTTACTTGACAACTATATCGATTGAAACCATGTTGATATTTGATATCATAATCTAATTATTCCGAGTATTTTTTTTTTTTAAATATTTGTTTTTTTGTATTGTATGTAAATAGATTTGTATACGAATTCTGACAACCTTACATACTTGGACTTTCATACAGGTCCATATCAAATTATTTCTGTATATTTTGTATAATTTCGATTTGACTTTTGATTTGAGCTTAGAAATTTTTTTTTAAATCAATATTGATATGTAACGAAAAGAAAAATGGTAAACAATAAATTTGTTTGGTCTTAACTTCACTAAGTATTAACGTTTTCAATTATTTTTAAATATATGGAATTATTCGAGTAAAGTTTCTCTTTAAAAATTTCGACTCAAATTTCATCCCTTTGCTGATTCCTGTTTTTCTTCTCTTACTGCTTTCCGCTCCATCTCCTGCTAAGTGTATGCTAATTTTGTTAATTGCGTCAGGCTCTCTCTCTCTCTCTCTCTCTCTCTCTCTCTCTCTCTCTGTCTCTATTTTACATACCACAGGTAAGAAGGAATCACAGCGATCTCGAATCGAGTAAGGACAACGAACCAAAAGAGAGAAGTGACAAAAACAGCAGCTGTTTGTTCTTGTTCTTTTTGTCCACTTTGAATGAAGGTAGGGAAGGTAGGGAACCTTTTTCATCCCACCCCGCACCTTCACCTTCACCCTCACCCTCACCCTCATCTTCATCTTCATCTTCGTCTGTTGCTTGTTCTTGTGTCTCTGCCTCTTCCTGTTTATCAGTGATATTTTTGCAAGTTTTTAAGAAAAGTCTGGAAAACTTATTATTAGCCAAGGCTTAAAATAGTACAAAAAAAAAAAGAAAGGATAATCCACTTATTGTTTTGAAATGCAGCAGCTTAAGTGCTGAAGAGGATCTGCGGTCAGAGGAGAGTAGGAGGAAGTGTGGTCAGGTAAGGGAAGTGGCGAGAGAAAAAATTCTACACTTGCCCCCAAAGCCCAGAACCCATTACACATTTAACATAAGTATACCAAAAATAAAAAATAATAAAAAAGGGGCAAACAAAAACCGAATATGAAAACTAACAAATGCGGCACAACCGAAACAGTTTTCACATTTTCACAATTTTCAGTAGCGCCCTGGGGAGTCCTAACACAGCAACAAGATGAAAAAACAAAACATATACATATATATTACTTGCAACAAAACTACACATATGAAAAACAAGAAGCAGAGAAAGAATAGTCGTCTGGTCAGTTTTGTTTCACTTTGTTTCATTTCGTTTCGTTTCGTTTTGGGTTGAGTTGAGTTGAGTTCCTCAGGTGCAGATGCAGAATCAATGTTGCAAAAAATAACGGTAGGAGATTATACAAATGGCAAGCCGACTTGGAGATGCCCTGCACTCACATGGTTTCAGAATAGTTAAATCGTTGAAAAATGCTTGAAGAAAGTCTTTCACTTACCTAAAAGTTAGGCCATAAATACTTTCTCTTAATTTGTGGAAAACTCTGAAAAATAATGAATATTTTAAAATTATATTAAACTTTTGTTTATAAATTTAAATTTTAAAATTTGTAATTGTTTTAAGATTCTGTTTTTACCAATACCTGATTTTTTCTGGAACACTTTTTTTTGAGTATTAAAGAGATTTTAAGTAAATAATCCAAAAAAAAAGAGGTTAAGTGTTGTAAAGTTTCCACTAAATAGCTAAATTGTTGAAGTGCATATTTAAGCATATTCTATTTAAGCTTATGATTATCTATGCATGTAAAGTTGAGTCTAAAACTAGCCTCAAGTCTTCATCTAAACAAGTAATTATGCACGGCCGCAGGCAAGGGTATCACAAAAGCATGGAAAGAAAAAAACGGGAGAGGGAGAGCGAGAGCGAGGGAGACAGGAAGCTGACAAGTCAGCAAGGCGAAAGTATAGAAAGGACAAAAAAGAAAAAAAAGAAAAAAGAAATGTGCAATAGATGTGGGGAAATCCACATGAGTCGAAAAATGTACGAAACTAAAAGCCGGATGGATTAAATTGGGATTTATGCACAAACGCACTCGTGAAATACATATATATGTACATATATATATATGTATGTATGTTTGCTTTCTAGCTTTCCCTACTCATCCACCTCCCACCTCTCTCTTCCTCTTCCTCATCCTCTTCCTCATCCTCTTCCTCTCTCTG
Organism: Scaptomyza hsui; assembly: GCA_018152825.1. Taxonomy (NCBI): domain Eukaryota; kingdom Metazoa; phylum Arthropoda; class Insecta; order Diptera; family Drosophilidae; genus Scaptomyza; species Scaptomyza hsui. The sequence goes on from JAECXO010000001.1 coordinate 11,251,453, forward strand.
TGTGTCTCTGCCTCGTGGCAGGTACTCAGTTTTACATTTCTCCGGTTGCTGTCTCGTTTTTCGGGCCAGATAAAAATGTTGAAACAATAACCAAGGTAATTCCCAGGAGGCGCACAGCTAACAAAAATGCCAGGATAACGTTGACTTGCACACACACACACACACGCACACACACACACACACACACACACACACACACATAAACACACATCCATGTTTGTGGAGTTTTGTAACTTTCTCGCTCTCATTCTGAGATTTTTCAGCATTTGCAACTTGCGTAGGAAAATTGCACTAGGGGGCATGGTCGGCTGTGCCTTAGAGGCGCATATGTGCGATACACTGAGAAAAAAAACCAGACACTTTTCCATCAATATACATATCGATAGCTGAATATAGAAAGGACGTAACTCGCATATTTGTTATTTTACAGGAGAAGCAAAAAACTTTATAAAATCTGAATCGCGAAGTATGAAAAGGCTTTTTTTTTTTTTTTGAATTGACTATAACTTCGTTATTTTTAATCATAGCTTTTAGAAAATGCAAAAAACCCGATTTCGAAAAAAATTGAGTTACGTCCTTTCTATATTAAGCTGGAATATATCGTTTCCAGTGAATTTATTTTGTGTTTATTTTCTTGATTTTTTTCAAACATTTTTTCATTACAATTTGCATAAAGTTTAGTCAATTATCTGTCTAGTATTTTTTGCAGTGTACAGTCGGCTTTTTTTTTGTTTTTTTGTATGCTAGTCAGCAAATTGCATGCCGCTTGCCGCACAATTTTGTTGCAGCAATGTTGCAACTTGTTCTACCCGCCTCCTCCCAACCCCTTGGAAAAGACAAGCAAAACAACTGAACAAAGAAGTAGGCATAAACAGAGGGAGTGAAAGGGGGGGGGGGAAAGCAGGTAGATCTCAGAGGAGCATAGGCACTGAAAATGTGAGTTATGTTTTATAGTTATGTAACTACATGCAAGTTGTTGTTGTTGTTGTTGTTGCTGCTTCTTTTGCTTTGTTGTCGCCGCATCAGCAATAAAGTCGCCCCAAAATGTAGTTGATATGAAGCAGACGAAGACGAAGACGAAGAAGCAGAAAGATAAAGCAGAAGTGCTTTAAGTGCTGGGCAATAAAGTTTCTCTGGCAACAAAGCTGATTTTTGCACATTTTTGTCTCTATCTCTGTCTCTCTTTCTTTTTTTTGTATTTCTTTTTTTTTGCCGTTTTGTGCCAATCAATTTTCATAATTTGCATTGACCTACAAGTCGGATGGAAATTGACATTTGCCCATCAGAGCTGCCTTGATGCGATATGTGAATGTGACCCTGACCCGCGTTCTCCCATCTCTCACCCCCCCTCTCTCTCTCTCTCTCTTTATCTGTTTGACTGAGACAGAAACAACAACAATGCAAACACATGTCACATTTCATTTCATGTCATTCATCCCCAGCTGCTTTTACAGTTGCACTTACACCGTTCTCTTCCCACACCCAACACATACATACATACATACATATGTAACGGTGCATATTAGGGTGGACCACAGACAGGTGGCGAACTTTTGTTGTAGGTAGAAATATGTAAACTAGTATTTTAAAGCAAGGCAAATAAAAATATATTGTATATATTGGCATTTGAAATGCAGTAACAGAGAAAACTGAATGCAAATCAATGTTATATGATTTGTAATAAAGAAATGTGATTTTCTGACGTAATTCCGTAATATTAGAACATGAAATTATGCATAGAATGTTTAAGCAAAATAGACAAAAGTGCATAAGATATATGTTTATAATATTTATATAAAACTTTTAAAGCATATACATATGTGTTAAAAATGATTTTTTTTCTTCAAAAACAGCTTTTTTAACAACAAAAATCTAAAATAAAATATAAAATATCAAGATATTATAAAAATTGTATTACATTTAAAAAATATATCGTTCTGTTCCAAAAGTTGATAACCTGATTAAGTAAACAATTCCAGCTAACATGTTTTTTTTTTGTTTAATTTTTTATGCTCGTTTAATCGTATAATCCAATAACAGGGCATCTCCTAGTCGATTATATCCTATGCTTTTCAATGTCAGCTTGACTTGTTGGCATTGTTGTTGTTGTTGTTGTTGTTGTTGTATTCGTTACTGTTGTCGTTTGTTATAAAGCACACAATTTACTGGCTCAACTGTTTCAACTTCAATTACATTTCAGTTGCCCGAGACACACAAGGATAAGGTGCATTGAAGATGGTGGAGGAGGAGGAGGAGGGGGTGGTGTTGGTGGTGCATGTAAGTGGTCCACAGACAACATCTCTCCCTCTCCCCTCTCCTCTCTCTCTCTCCCGCTATCTTAGTTTTGCGCTGTCTCGCTGTGGCTATGTTTCATTTCATTTTGACAAACTGTTTGTTTGTTTGTTTCTTGTCGCATCGTCGCAGCTACCGCCAATGTGTTCTCCCCCTCCCTCACCTTCCCCCCTTCATGCCAGCCATCTGCTTTTGGCCACTTTTGTGCAAAACACACATGAATCTGAATATATGTACGAACGGTTTTAAGTAATTAGCTTTGGTGTGCTGCATGCAATCTATTAATTTAAGACGGCTAGCCAAGTGCTTCACACACACACTCGCACACACACACACACACACACACACACACACACGCGAATTTAATAGAAGGGTTAATTGCCAATGAGCGAAAGATGGCAAGGAGAAAGAAGCGCATAAAGTTGAATAAATCGCATTTTAAAGTCATTACATTTCACTGAACTCGAATCGAACCTTTTTCCACCACATTTTACTTTCTACAGTTAGGAAATAAAAAGAAAATAAAAAGACAAATTTGCTTAAAATATATATTATTATTATACAAATTTTCAAAAAAGAAATAAACAAAATAAAAATATTAATACAAATTTTTTTTTAAATTTACTTTGACATTTTTTCTCAAGTGTATGTTTGCTGTTAATTAATTATTTTTCGCTTTCTCAGCACGCATTATGCAACAACAACAACAACAACAACAATATACTTCATTGATATGCACACTAGTGCAACAAATATTATATGACAATGTTCCATGGCAATGTTCATGTTGCCTGATATGTTTGAATGCAACAACAACAATTTGTTTGCCACTTGATTGAGTTATGTGCCGTTGTTGCAGTTCCAGTTGCTGCGGCATTTAAATGCAATTTTTAACTGTGCCACATTTAATTGCCATCCAATTTAAAAGCGCGCTTCGCATTCGCCTCTCTCATCTCATTATGAAAATTGGCCATGTTATGCGATTTATGTAAATAATAGCACTTCCTAGTCTGTTTGCATTTATTTTGTGCAATCAAAATAACATAAATTGATCATGTTCAAATAATTATTGGCATATAATTATGTACTAGATATCAACTGACAACTCGTACTATCTTTATTACGTTCTTGCAACACTAAATCAATCACAAAAAAAAGAAAAAAGAAATAATCAACTCTTAAATCTATTTTTCGCACTTATTCATATCAATAAATGTCGATGTGCTGTCCAATCAAAAAAAAAAAAAAAAAAAAACTGATAAAAATTGCGTCGTTTGTGTATGAAAATATTGTGATTTTTTGATTATTGACTTATTGTTCAAAATTTTATGTTGCTTTTATAAAAGAAGATGGAATTTTAAGTTTTCAAAAAGCTGAATGATACAAGAGTTTATATTCAGAATCTTAAGTCCTTAGTTCTTATTTTTCAACTTTTTCAGCTTTCTTGTCACCAATTTTTTAATGGTTTCAGGGTATAAATATCGCTTCAAAAGCTTTTCTATTCTCTACTTTACGGTACTTTGTTAACTTCTTCTATCACTACATCCTTCACTACTTCTTTCACTACTAATTTCACTACTTTCTTCACTACTTCTTTCACTACTTCCTTCACTACTCCTTTCACTACTTTCTTCACTACTTCTCCTTCACTACTCTTCACTACTTCTTTCACTACTCCTTTCACTACTTTCTTCACTACTTCTTTCCCTACTTCCTTCACTACTTCTTTCACTACTTCTTTTACTACTTGACACTGACCCGCTTTGCGGATAACCACCAACATGGAAGGGAGTTTCATCATTTAGTCAGTTCGTCCGTTCGTCCGTTTGTCAGTCAGTCATTTGGTCACATGGCCATGTTGGGTCCCCGGAGTGTCTATGGAGATACCGTTATCTATCTAATTGTAGTACATTTTGCTGCTGTTGCAATTGTTGTTGTTTGTTTGTTTGTCTACTTGTAAAATTTATTTGTACTTTTTAATGCAAACGAACAAATGAAATAAAGTTGAGCAAACAAAAACTCGTGCAGATAAACACAGACAGAGAGGGGAGAGGGAGAGGGCAGAGAATGAGAGAAGCGAAAAGCCGAAAGGTAAAGCACCTAAACCTTTTATGGACAAACCAAAAAAAAAACCAAAGCCGCAACGCGCTTGCTGCACAACAACAACAACAACAATGACAACAAACAAAAAACCAACCAAAAAAAAAACTGTATTCAATTCCATTTATCATTTACGCATGATAAGCCCGATAAGCGGGGCGCACTTTGTGAATGTTTCGTTTGTGTTCTCCCTCTCTCTCTCTTCGCCTCCCTTTTTGTTGATGTGATAAGCGAGACGCGAGACGGCGAGATAGGAACGCTGTGGGAGTAAAGACAGAGAGGGAGCGTTTAACTGTCGCGCAATGCTCTCTCAACGTCTCATATCTCTAACTCATGTTGTTGTTGTGACAATCTGCATTTTGTCATCAATGAGGTTGAACTGAACTCGCTCTCAAACACGCCCCAGCTGGTCCCTATCTACCATGTACTATACAACTGTTTTTTGCTGCATCGATATGCCAATTTTTTTTAAAAAAAAAAAAAGAAAAAGAAAATGTTCGTAAAACACGGAAAAACAGGCTGAAAAACTAAAAAAAAAGACACAAAACAGGACAAACAAATTTTGTTTGTGAAAAGCACGATGCGTTTTTCATATGTTTTTTTTGTCGTCCGCTACATCGCCGCTTATCCACTCTTTAAAATCGCTGCTGTGGCCAGCAATCACGATATTTTTGTTTGTAAGAATCTTTCGGCATTGTTTCACTATATTTTTCACTTTTGTTATATTGCTTAAAGTATGTAAAGAAGGATGCCACACTGTTTTAAAAAGATCGCTGTTTTTAATAGATCACTTTGAAAAAAAAAGTTAATAAATCAATCAAATAAAATGTAAAAAAAGGCCAGATTTCCGGATAGGGGATGTTTGATATTTTTTCCGGACGAAGGACAGATCTGTCCGTAAAAAGGCCAAATCGGCATCACTGATTTACATACATATAAACAAAGCTTTTAACTTTCGGTTATATTATTTGGCATATAAATAGATTCTCTTTATTTTAAAGTGAAGATAGCAAACCTAATAACAACATGCGAGCTTAAATCTATAAACAGATAATAATGTCGATTGTTATGATAATGTTTTAATACATTTTGATAACAAATTTTGATTAAGTACTCAAAAAGTTGCCAAATTAAAATTTATTTGATATCACAATGAGTTTTGCTATTCAAAAACCAAACTTTATTCAAAGCGTAATTGAATCTAGTTATTAAATATGCATTTTTCAATATTCCCATTCAAATTGAGGTCAATTGTGCATTTAAAAGCTGTTTTAACTTTTCATTGTATGTACATATATGGGATTTAAATTGATTTGATTTGTTTTTTAAAAATTTGTAGTTGAATAATCATTCATTTTTTCGTTTAGTTTTCAACAATTTCATTTGGGAAAATTTGGCTGGCTTTGGTAATTGCATCAATTAGTTGATTTTCCAGCCCTGGCACAACAAGCAGAAGAAGCCAATTGTGCTTTGTCATCGTTGCCCCCTTCCCCTCTCTCTCTCCTCTCTCTCTTGCCCAACCCAACCAAAGTCACGTGAAGATTTTGCAACACTCGTTTTCTGTTGTTGTTGTTGTTGTTGTTGTTGTTCGTTTGCTTGCTTCACGCTTCAGTTTCGAGGTAAATCACGCTTTATTGCATTTGAAAACCGATTTGCTTTGGCCAGTGGGCATCCGAGCGAGAGAATACCTGTGAAGCAAACAAAGCTATGTGTGCATGTGTGTGTGTGTGTGTGTGTGTATGCTTTTGTTTGCAAATGTATGAGCATAGCAGATGAATGTGCACTCGAAGAAAATACACTAGCTTTCAGTACAAAACAAATACATAATAGACAAAAAAAAAGTAACTGCTTGAAAAGCATATTTATTCTCAAGTTACTTTACTTTTTGATTAAAGTTAACCAAGATGCATTTCTTTTTCTGAGTGTACATGTGTGTGTAGAACTTGGCCACAAATGAAGAACAATCTCGCCCTCATTTGGACGCGGTTATTTCCACTAGCCGTAACTTCAAGCTGCGTTTCGAACTCAAAATCAATTAGCTAGTAAAATTCATTGCGTTTTCATAATTACATTAATCGACGCTCTCAAGCGATATCGCGAGTTTGCTTTTTCTATAACTTTTTTTTTTTTTTTTCAACATTTACAATTAAAAGTTCATTTGAGAAAAGCTCCCTAATGAGTCACAGAAAAAAAGCAACAACATAGCAATAAACTGAAGCTAAAGTAATTATAATTATTGCCGTTTTTTTGTTTTTGTTTTTGTTTTAATGTTTAGCTTTGGCTGTTGGCTTGTTGGGTTCATAAACCTTTCGAGTGTTTACAAAAAATTATTATGGTGAGTGATTTTGTTGTCTTTTTATTTGCACAGCAGCCAGTGTCGGAAAACACAAAAAAAAAGAAGGTTAAATTCAAGAAAAGATGCGCAGTTTTGTGAGTCATGAATGAAAGTGTAATCAATTAATAACGATATCTTTAGATTAAATTCAATGAGAAAAATACTTAAAAATTTTAGAGAGAAGAGCGAAAACTATGAATTAAAATTAATTGTCTTTGATAATAAGTGTGTTCTGGAGTTTAAAAAGTAACCTATCCAAATGTGGTATAAAAAAAAAATAAAATAAATAAATAAAAATATTCTGCTAAGCAGAAATGTATAAAATATGTTTAGTAAAATGTGCAACTTAAAAAAACAAGCTCTTTTATGTTTTTTTAATCGCACACATATTCCTTTAAATATAGTGCAGTATTTTTTCAAGCTTAGGTTCCACGCTTTAATATCGTTGAATGATTTTGTTACTGGTGTTGTTGTTGCTGTTAATGATTCACATCGCTGGCCACAACAAAGAGCAGTGAGAGTCCATCAACAATAGAGGCATGAATCACAGCTGCAACTGTTTTTAACACACTGACTTGACTATCCACAGTTTAAAGTTCACACAAAATATATAGTCGGAATTTGTAATGTTTTTTTTTTTTTTAGTTTTTCTACAACAAGAGCAACAACTCCAATTTCGTATCCCGTTTCTCGAGTAGTTTGACTGATAGTTAGTTGTTGTTCGCGCATTGTTCTTGTTGTTGTTGTTGTTTGTCAGAAATGTTGTAGTATTTATCTATTAGTTCATTTAGCTTGCCAACAAAAACATTTGGTAGCCGATTATTAACTTGAAGATTGCACATTTCACAGTCAATTAAGTGCGCAAACCGTTTCCATTGCACTTATACACTTTTCTATACACATACATACATACATACATATATACATACATACGTAAGTAGTTGCTATAAAGTGCACTGACTTCGAGTCGCTTCAGTAAGTTTCTAATTGAAAATCTACCACAATCCGTGTATAAAGAAAGTATAGCTGTGCAATAAGTTGAAGAAATGGCGCGTAAAGTGCATACAGTGAGGCCTAGGCTAACGAATTCTATCTGCTAACAAACAAATTTCTTTGTCAACCAAGGTTTCACTGTACTTTGCCCCTTTTGCATAGACAGCTTTTCTAATGTCTAAAATCGAATACTTTTCTTATTTTTTGTTAATATTTTTTAATAAATTTGATAATATATGTATGTGTTATCAGTAATCGATTTTAATCGATATTATGTAGACAAAGAATTTGTATAAAGAATGGAAAAGAAGATAGAAAGATGCAGAGCGGCTAGGACATAAGGTTAGATTAAAATGTTATTGGAAATCGATTTTTATCGATATAAACAAGTAAATTTGTATGTTAAAAAGAGAGGGTGAGAGATTGCAATGTTATTGGAAATCGATTTTTATCGAGAAAGTATTTAAGCCAGTGAAAGCTATAATATAAACAGTAGAAAGAAAGAGATAGAAAGAGAAAGGAGAAACAAGAAACCGGTAAAAGCCCAACTGATTGAAATGTAAAGCTTGTAATTGTTTCATTTTATATTTTTCTTCATTGGTTTGACTTCCTCTTTGAGATGTTGATCGATTGTCAGTGTCTTCAGTTCAGTTCCTCTTTTTTCCCCCCCTCCCCAGTAGCTGCAAATGATGCTGTAATTTATTCGCCACTTTCAGACGCGCTTGAGCGAAGAAGTCGCTGGGAGGAGTCTCTCTCTCTATCTCCCTCTCTCTCTATCTCTCGCTCGCTGTGCCTGTCTTTGGCTTTCGCCTGAAAATGCCTGGCCATAAATTTGAGCACTGCATTTGCGTATGTTGGCTGCCAGGGTTGCCAGCTGGTTGGCTGCTAGCTGTTCGCTGCTGCTTCACAGTTAAATTTATGTGCGCATTTTTATGGTTTGTTACTTTTTTATTTTTTTTTCTTTTTTTTTTTTTTTTTTTGCTGGTCGCCAATTTTCCCCACTTCGCATTCAACACTCTTGCAACATTATGTTGCGGTGCGAGAGAACACGCCTCCTCCTCCTCCTCCTCTTTCTCCTTTCTTTCTTGCACCCAGCTGCAAATCGTTTTCATATCTGCATTCCAGTTCAGGTGTAAAGTACAGCCAGGTTAAGTTTTAACTTAATAGAAGTTTTCAAAGATTTTCGAAAGTTGTTTCTAGAAGAATTGCTTGAGAAATTCTTCAAACGATAACGACTTTGCATATCTTTAAGTTTTCTTAAAGATGATCAAAATAAAAAGTTAGAAAATGAAACAAAAATATTGTAATACAGAAAATTTGTAATTTGTAACGATTTGTATTTTTTTTTAAATTTCTAATTATGTATTGAACGAAAGAATAGTGTTGTTAAACGATTTTTTATCTCTTATGATTTCTTGTTGAGAAATAAATTATCAAACGTTTCACATATTGCGATTTTTTTTTTTTTTAATAGTGTTGTTAAACTATTTTTATTTTTTATGATTTTTTGTGGAGCAATAAATTATCGAATCGAACAAATATTGTAATTTGTTTTTTTTGCTTGAAATTTGAATTTATAATTAGAATTGATAATTTTTAACAGTCGATTGATAATTTCTAACTCTTTTTTTTTTTTTTTTTAGAGTTTTTTAAAGACTTGCAACATCAAAAACATCATCTGATGACAGAGAGGTAAGTTTGTTTGAGTCTTCAAAGCAATTAAAACTTCTGTTGCATGTTTCCGCCTTGGGGTTCGTTTCGTTGCAGCTCACTTCTTAACTAGTTTATATATATATGTATATATATTGTATTTTGGAGTTGCAGCAACAAAGCGCTGTCCGATTCCCCCCTTCCCCACGAAAATAGATTGAGGGGGACAAAAATCGCAATATGCAAAAGAGCTGAAATCAATTTCCGTTCCGACTTTATGAACAAAAATATTTATTTGCTTTATGACGTTTTAAATTCAAATCGAGTGCACCAGTTGTCTGCCCTCCCCCTACCCCTCCAACCCTCCTCCCTTTGCCACGATGTCATAGCCCATCTTTTTGACATTTTGTGTTAATTTTTCTGGAGCTGCCGCAGCTGCAGTTGCAGTTGCAGTTGCAAGGCTGGCACAGCGCCAATTTCTTTTCGTCTGTTTACCTTTGCGACTTTACGACTTTGGACTTGCAGCTTCTTCATCTTCTTCGTCTTCTTCTGCTCAGTTTTAATTGTGTTGACTTTTCGCATGCAAATGCCCCAAAAATACACACTATATTCCGAGTATATATATATCTTCTCGTTATATAACTGCAGGTTAAGCGAGATTATATGGTAAACTGTATTCCTTTGAAATTCAGTTCACGTGCCAAAATTAGCGTAAAATCAACTCTAAGGCCAAAATGCTAAATGACAGCAGCACACAGTGGGTGGAAGGTGGGGTGGAAGGTGGGTGGAGGGGGCTGCTATTGACTTAAATGCTGTGCTTTTTCCGTACATGCTTTTGACATTTATAATCGGTTCTTAGTGTTTGTTGACTATGTGAAAACCTGATTACTGAAAGTGGCACACTTTCTGACCGATGTCGAAACAGCTCAAAAATTGACAGACTAGGGTCAAAATTGAATAGAAACACTTGAAAAGAGTGAAAGTTCATTTTGTGAATATGAAAATTCTAGAAAATCTTATACTAAAACATCTTTTCTCGTTCGATTTTCTTGAAGATCACGAAACTTTCCCTTCCAAGTGCAGCAACAGCAACAACAACAACAACAACCTTCAATTTAGTTTAGTTTTTTCATTAATTTGTATACGGTATACGGAAAGTACGTGCACAATTTTCCCATTTTCAGCTCTTTCCCAAGTAAGGCCAAAAGCGAGCAGCAAAAAAAAAAAAAAAAAAACAAACACAGAAACCAGTTCAAAATGGAGTTTTTAGTATCAGTCAAACATAAACCAAAGACCCGAGATCAAAAACCAAACAAAAACACAAACAAAGTCAAATGGAAAAATGACTCCTATACCCTTTCTGTGCGAGGTGTATGCGGACTGTGTGTGTGTGTGTGTGCAAAACGATTTTAACTTTCTGCTAAATTTATCATGTTTGCAAAATAAAAGAGAATTTTAAACAAATAATATCTTTTGAGTTTCCATAAACCTCCAAGCTGAAATCCCTCAAAGTTCCTAGGGGAACAGGGTATTACATTTGTTGTTGTTGCTGTTGTTGTTTGGTGTTTGGTGTTTGCACCCTTCCTTTTTCATAGCAATTTACCAAATATGTACCTTTCACTTTGAAAATCGTAAAATGTCACAAACTGTTCAATAAAAAAAAAAAAACAACACACACACAAATGACAATAAAAAAGGCGATAAAAAAACAACAAGCAACCACAGTAACAACAACAACAACAACAACAACAAACACAATTGCATAAATTAATGTAAATTTATGCGAGCAATTTTACAAAAGCAACAACAACTGAATAGCAACAAAAACAAAAAATAAATAAAGAAAAGAGAGCAGTTGCATTGACTTTTTGCTACGCTGAAGAGGGTGAGCGAGGGGGTGGTGTAACGGCAGGGAGGGGGTGGGGGCGGTACTGCTTAAGCTACATACATATGTATGTATAAATTCGTATATATGTATGTATATATGAATTAGCAAATATAATTAAAGTCAGTTTGATATTCGCTTTTATTTTTTCCGCAGGTGTTTCTAAACTTACAAAACTTTTTTTTTTTAAAGCTGTTTGACTACACACACACATGCACACACACACACACACACACACACATGGACATGGAGTTGATTTGCTGTAAAATTTACGACACGGAAACGTGTTTAAAATTGCGTTAAAAGGGGTCAAAAGTTTTTATGTATGTTTTCCTCTTTCAAAGCACCGAAAACTTAATCTCTTCTATTTTGCATTTATTTTATGATGACGAAAGAAAAGAGAAGAAAAGAAAATCAATCTCATCTTGCAGTTGGGTTCGGTCTTAGTTGGATTATATAAAATGGTTTGTGATTTGGAAATGTTTGCGGCATTTGCATAAATGGCGTGAGAAATGACCAAAAAAGCAATCGAAAAACACAAAACTATTGTCCAAACAAGCCAAAGAAGCTGAAGAAGAAACTTTTATCTATTTTGAACTGTTTATTCAATTTTTGACAAGTGTAAGATTTTGTTGTTTGGCTTTCAACAACATTTTCTCTAATTGCTGCAAAATTGTCTTGCATGCCAATTGATTTCTTTCTCTCGCACACAAATATTAGAAAATAAATATCTTTACGTTTATTTAATTCAGCTTTTTCTTTACAAATATTTTTTAATTGTTTTCTAACGCTGCTTTGAACAGTTTCTTAAATCTCTGTTCATTCCAAAACTAAAGTAAAATGCGTAGCAATGTTGCTTAAAAGAAATTCGATATAAATTCGATGAGATAGTTTTTTTTTTTTTTGGTTTTGGCTGTCTCTCTCTCTCTCTCTCTCTCTCTAGGTGTGTGTGTGTGTGTGTCCAAGACTGCTTTTCGCTGCTTTTGCGGCCTGTCAACTCAATCACTGCGCAAAGTACTTCTGAGTCATAAAAGCAACGACGACGACGACGACGACTGCAGTTGGCAATTTTATGCTGGACGAAAGAGGAGGTGCCGGGCAGGGGCTGTAAGGGGTGGGCGATAAAAATGACACATGGCGTGTGGCATGCAACTGCGACTGCTGCAAAGTAAATATGCGCGCTGTGTGTGTGTCTGGAAATTCAGCTTGGATTGCATTCTCCTTCTAAGTGGACCAAAAGACAATTCGTTTTTTTTTTTATGAGCAACTCTTTTACCGTTACAATGCCATTTATTGTAAAAAAAAAAAAAAAAAATGATTCATTTGCTTTGAGGTTTCATAATTAGTTGCCAGGTTGCACAGGTGGATTTGTGTCTTTATCTCTTTGTGTTTATATGTGCATTTCTTATCGCAACAACTGTATTGAATGAATGGAGATACTACTTATACATACATATGTACATAGCTACAATCGATTAGGGTGGACACAATTTGTACAATTTTACCATATTTTTACTTAACTAATTTTTTTTAAAACCTTATACTGAGTTATGGGGTTTGGCTCTAAATAAATTTCTCATCAATGTGTTGTTATTGTACTTAATTATGTTGTACACTTCATAAATCAAAAAAGGAAAAAAACTTTACTATTTTTCATTGCATACTCTAAGGAGCTTAATGGTACTCATTACCCTCTCAGATACGCTTATGTTTGTATGTGTGTAAAACCCAAAACTGCCCATACATATAGATATTTTGTACACTATATTTGTCGACTTGTCATACGATATGAAATGTACAGTTAAAGCCAGTCACAAGTTTGTTGTGCTCGCTCCGCGAAAATGGGAAATGAAAAACGAAATGCAATTACGTACATACATACACACACACACATACACACACACATACACACATACACATACACACCCATACATATAAATATAGATTTATGCTACGTTGTTGGCTTGTCGCTGTTGCCAAAGACTGCAAAATATTCAATCCTTTATTCATTTGGCAAACGCAACACAGTTATGGAACACACACACACACACACACGTATGTATGAATACTTTTTGTTGTTGCTTTACACTAGTTGTTGTTGTTGTTATTGTTACTGTTTTTTTGCTTTACTTTTTTTTGGTTGTTGTTTTGTTTTACCTGTGCGACAAGTCCGAAATAATTATGGGAAAACAATTTCAATTGGAAATGCACATGCAACAAGCACAGCAGCAAGGCTAACAACAACAACAACAACAACAAACGTGCAACAACGGGGCAACCTTCGAGTTGTTATGGGCACCTTTTATGGACATTTATTTTTTTTTTTTGAGGTTCGATTATTTCACGTTCGACAACTTCGATTGCCGAGCGATACAGCGAACAAATGCATCCAATAAGGCCATACACTTGAAGAAAACTATGTTTTCTTTTTATTAAGAAGCTATAAATATTTTTTGTTGAATTTTTTCAAGCTAATTTTATATATTAAATTGCATTATTTTAATGGTTTGTTCAAGTTAGTCCGATTTGAACAATTTTGATGACAAAATTTTAAGAAAAGATCGTACCTTAGAGTTAGATACTCAGATTATTAAATTTGCAGTCTATCGATCTGTACCAGGGCTGTCAAAGCAATGGAAAACTAAAAAAAACATAATTTTTGCACTTAAAAGTTTTTCTCTATATATTTTTCTAACTTCTACTGTGTATGTAAAAATATTAAAATACTTTATTCTCTTCTTTTCTGTTTAAAAGCAAGAAAATATTATTTTTCGAAAAACCAAAATTAATTCGCTCAGTGCAGCAGAAAAGATAGAGTAACTTCAATATCGACTTTTGCAATGATTCCTCGACTGCGCCTCAACCTGATTTATGCAAACCCTGAGAAGGGAAGGGGTGGGGAGGGGAGAGGAGAGGGGGAACAGAGAAACTCACTCGCTGTAATTGGGCCCTTTGATCGGCTATATATATATATGTATATAGCCTTGACGCGTAACTTTGATGGCCTTGCATGGGGATTGCGATTGCGATTGAGATGCATGCAACTCCGCCTCTCCCTCGCCCCCCCTCTCTCCCTGTCCCAAAACGAGCGAACAAACAAACAAAAGCTGAAATAACAATATTCGTAAGCTGAAAGGCAAACTCAATTGAAAGTCATTTACGTTGACGAACTTGACCAGAAAACCAATTCGTTCATCACATTTTAAGTTTTTTTTTTTTTTTTAAAGAAAAACAAACAAGTTCATTAATCAAAGGGCGATGAAAGAGGCAGATTTACTCGATTTGTTGGCAGTTGATTTTAAATCCTAATTGTCATTAGCCAAAGCTATCAAAAAATCAAAGGCACTCAATTGAAATAAATCAAAAATAAACACTGAAATTATTTGTAGTATTTTTTATATAAATGTTTATTTAACTGCGATTAAAACAGCATTGACTTTGTTTCATATTTCTGTCATATAAAAAACTTTACAGCTGCGATTATATCTTGTTTATTCATTTTGAATATTTTTGAAAAGAAGAACAAAAGAACAGCCAAAGGTTAATCCCATACCGATAACACAGAGCACAAAAGGAAAAACTTTCCATGACGCTTCCAAGCGATAGAAATGTACAAAAAAAAATGGTGCAATTTAAATTCGCAATTAGACAAACAAACACACACAGAGAGAAAAAAAGCACTCAACCTTAGGAGAAAAGAAATAATTTTCAACAGATTTAGCGAGAAAACAAGTCTTTAAATTTTCTTCAAGAGGAGATAAAAGATCAATAAAAGGTTGGAAAGAGGGGAGGTGGAGCAAGGAATGTCCCTGAGCCCCTTGAAAATGGGTCAGAATGGGGTATAATAGATTTGTGCATAAGTATGTAACAGGCAAAAGGACACATCTCCGAACTATATCGATATATAGATATATCGATAACAATAAAATCTTAAATTTGAAAAACTTGAAACAATAATGAAATTAAAAATTGAAATGTTCATCAAATTCGGTTCTAGTTCTTCTATGTTTAATTGTCCAGGGTTTTTCCTAGTCAATGCTTCTCGATTAAAGCCTTCTTTCATGTTTTTTTTTATTATGCTGGAAAGAGATAAAATCAAATAACAGAAGTTCATTAAATATTCATCCTTTATTTATTTTTTTAATTCAGTTGAGAGAGTTGATTATCCTGACAACTTGTGAGGATGAGTTCTCATTACAAAACCGTTACAATTATATAATTTGCATATGGTAATTAATACACTTTTTTTTTGTGTTTTTCAGACGCCTGCCAATTAATAATTATTCATGCGTAGCTCAGTTTTGTAAAAAGATATATTTGATAGTGGTTGTTGTTGTGTTGGTTTTTCCATTTAATTTCTTACACTAGAATAAACATCTAAAGCCTGCAAGCTGTGTGTTTTTGTGTCAAATATTTTCTTTCATTTTGTTAGTCGCTTAATTTTGATTTATTTTGGCACTTTTCATTTTGTGTGTTGCTTGTTTTATTTAAATTATATTTATGTGCTTTTTTTTCCCTGCCGCGTCCTTCAACAAGTTTTCCAAGGTTTTTTTTCCTTTTTTTTTTGTATATGCTTTTCTTTTTGATTTGATTTGAAATTTAAATGTTAGAGCGCTTTTTTGGCTGCCTCTATGTCGTCTCTTCCTCTCTCTCTCTCTCCCAACTTGTTTGCTCGTTTAGCTTTCATTTCCGTTTGACCCAATTTGAAATGCAGACAGCAAAAACAACAACAACAACAACAGCAACTTTTGGGGCATTTAATTGATATTAACTCGTTGACGACCTTTTGTGCTTTTTGTGACAGCGAACAGAAGCGATTTTAATTATAGTTATTGATATCGCACAACTTGAGTAGTTATGCAATTAAAACATTTTCAAAACTAATTGGTTCTTTGAAATTGCTTAAGCTTGTTTCAGTGTAAAAAATTTATATATTTTCTATTCTTTGTTTTCAAGGTAATTTATTTTTTAATTTCGCTTGTAATTGTTGTTTGTTTTATTGTGTTAGCCTTTTAAGCTTTTGCATTCAGCAAATTTTGCTGTTTATTTATTTTTTATGTACTTGTTGTTGGATTAACTCTTGGCTTTCTCACAGTGCTCGTTGCTCTTGTTGTTGTTGTTGTTGTTGTAGTTTCTAGCTGCTGCTGCTGTTCACTTGGCGTAATTAAAATACACTTAACGGTGCTTTGCATTTCGCCTTTTAGGTACATAAGCGCTGAGAAAATGCCAACGACCTATGAAAACTTTACAATAGCAAAAAAGTTCAAGTCTCTGGCTACAGCGACGCTTGAATACTCTTTCACGTTGGGCAAAAGTGTGAACAAATGTATTACTTACTAAAAGCAAAAATAATAATATTAAAAATTACAATAATATCAATTTGGCATTAATTAATGAGATTTGGATTTTTCTTTGATAATTTTAACTTGTAGACTTTTTTTGAGAGAAAATTCTATACACTCTTGTAGAAATATACCCTCACATATTATAGGGTATCTCAAAATCAGCACATGAACATAATAGCTAAAAAAAAAAATAAAATAAAAATGCAAAATGTAGCAGCAACAATTTTTAATATCTTTTTGCACTGTCGTTTATACTATATTGTTGTTGTGGTTCTTGTTAATTTTTTTTTGCATTTTTCATACATTTGTTTTTGTTGCTGCCTAAATGACGGACGGCCCGGCGCTTGGCAAACTTTTGCCCAGCATAGGCCTCTCTCTTTAAATACTTACAGTTAAAACAATTTATGACGCCGAGTACGAAAATTTATAGCTGGCAACACAGCAAATGGCAAATAACAGCTTACAGCAACAACAACAACTGCAAGCAAAAATAGAGAAAGAAAGAAATAGCCCGGCAATTAAATGCACATGTGTTTGAGGGCAACAACAACCAACCCACCCCACCCCACCCCACCCCCACTCGTCTCTGGCTAGAGTTCTGCATCGATCAGTGCAGTCAGTATACATACATATATACAAACACACACACATACTTGTATGCGCATATAAGAAACTGGTGCAGTGCAAAAGCGAGCTAAAGAAAATACCCCAACAGACAATAACAATAACACTAACAACAACAACAACAACAACAACAACAACAATAGCAATAGCCATAGCCAAGCAGCTGCTGCTCTTCTCAATGAACTTTGCATGCACTTAATTGCTCACGTTGCCAACAACAAGAAACAACACGAAACAACAACAACAACAACAACAGCAGAAGCAGCTTGTGCTGTCTGACTGCAAATTAAATTTGATTTAAAGCAGACAAAAAAAGAAGGCATTATACAATATAACGGCCAGTTAGAGTCAGAGTCTCGTTCAACTTAATTGCATACATATACATACATATATATATATATTGTATATATATCAAGTACTTTAATACTGTTATGCAGCTATAAATAAACATAATTGTATATACACTAGTTACCTTTTAGAGTCATTGTGCACACCTTTGTGCTTCTTTGGAAGCTAAGAATTTAAATAAATAAACATAATTCTACATACATACGTACATACTTTTGTGCTTCTTTGGAAGCTAAACTATATATATAAATATATCTCTTGTTGTCATAAGAATTTTAATAAATTTACGTAATTGTATATACACTAGTTTCCTTTAAGAGTTCTAGTAAATACTTTTGTGCTTCCTTGGAAGCTAAAATGTATATAAAAAAAACAGTTTTTATTGAGAGTTAAATATAGTTTAACATTTTCAACAATATTTGTATGTAAAAAGTATCTTTTAATCGTAGATTGCTCATCCTTTAAGGAGTATCTTTTAGTCTTTCTTATATGTATCTCTTGCTTGTTTAAGTCGCAAGCCAAGTTGTCGTAGTTAACGGTTTCTCTCTTAATGCCCTTCACACAATTCTTCGTTTTTTATCTTTTGCTTCTTCTTCACAATGTTTTGTGTGTGTAATTTATATAATTGGGTCCGAAACGACCTCACGGTAAGGTAACAAGCTGTAAGCTGCGGCTTCCACTTTATACACTTACTTACTTACTTATACTCGTGTAATGGCTTCAACTTATGTACATACTTTGTATCTGTTGGGAATTCTTTTACTTTGGCTTTAACTTAAACGCGATTGTTAACCGTCTTAGCCAAGTTCATGACGTGCGAAATTCTTGGGCTACAAGGCAAGGCAAGGCAAGGCCCATCAACAATGGGTTAACCTTAACATTTTCGTAAAGATCTTGTGCAATGATTTGATTAACTGTATTATCTAGAGCATATTAAGTATACGTATGTGAACAACCTAATTACAAATACAAATACAACTTGTATGTTTTATACCCCGATGTAATGCAGCATCTATTTGAATTTGATTTCTATGTTGTGAATCTGAATCATATTCAACTTCGCTGAGTTAATACATTTTATACACAGACTTTGGTTTTTACAAAGATTCTCATCTCTCAATGTCTTATCGATTTTTGGTTATGCAACAGTGCCAAATTGAGTATAACAGAAAATCAAACAGCTGTCAGCGGCTTTTTAATCGAATTTCTGTTCAAATTACATATGTATATGGGAAAAAAAACCCTTTACTGACAAAATTTGTATTTTGACAAAAGGCGAAACTTATTGCTTATGAAATAATTACAAAAAGCCGAACAGTTCAAAAACCGATTTTAGCGAAACCTGAAAGAATATTTTATTGCGAATTATTTGAAAATGTTAAGCAATTATGTATGTTTATATTGTTTTTGGTTTCATTCAAAAATATTAGTTAGTTTTTTTTTTTCAGTTAAGTTTAATCAATTTCGCACGCTACACGTTTTTCTTCAAATCGGAAACTAATTTATCTCTGACAGTTTTTGAGCCAGAGTCACAAAATGTTTTTATGGGAGGATAGATGAAAGATTTGCATTAAAAATTTCAATACAACACCCACCTCTGCCGCCCAAATGTCAATGCATTATGTTTCCCATTTCGAAAATGTATCATAAAAAATTGTGTAAAAAAACCAGAACCATTATAAATAATAAATAAATAAATTAAAAGGTTTGCATTTTTTTTTGCTGTGGTTGACCTTTCTGTAGAAATGCCCATATGCTGTTTCAATTGGATTGAAAGTGGAAAAACCTGCATTATCGACATCGCTGTTATGATAAATGAAGACTTGGGAATCGGGGTATTTGTCTATACCAATGTGAATGTCTATATAAATATATCGTAAGCTTAATATAGAAAGGACGTAACTACATTTTTTTTTAAATCGCGTTTTTTGCATTTTTTTAAAGCCCACTCCCAAATACAAATGCAAAAATTCGATTTGCTATGATTAAAAATAAGAAAGTTATAGTCAATTAAAAAAAATAAGAAGCCTTTTCATACTTCGTGTTTCAGATTTGATTAATATTTTTGCTTCTCCTGTAAAATAGCAAAAATGTGAATTACGTCCTTTCTATATTAAGCTATCGATATATTAACTAATAATACTTAAGCATAGCTTAAAAATGTTCCATTACTTGTGTGTGTAAGTGTATCTTTAGGAAATTCGTGATCCTCTTGCTTGCAACATGCAACTTGCTGCCAGGCACTTGCCATTAACCGCTGTTGTTCTTGTTGTTGTTGCCACAAAGTTAAACCATGGGGCAGCCAAGTAACTGCAACAGCCAAGTTGTTGCTGTTTTCGGTCGTTTCGATTGCCGTTTTTGGTTGTTAGTGGCCACAACAACAACAACAACAACAACAGCAACAACAACGAAGCAGCAAAATAAAACGTATCTGAAAAATTGATTAAAGTTCTTGCAACGCGCAAAAGCGGCATCAATTACCTGTTGCGGCTTCGCTGAGGTTTTCTGTTTTCTGTTTTCTTTTTCTCTTTTTTGTATTTTATTTTGTGGTTCTCTGGCTGCCAAGAAGCTGCAACAACAACAAGAAGCAAAGTTAAATATGATTACAGCGCTTGGCTTTTAGTTTGAAGCATTTTTCAATAAATGAGATAAAAACGCGAGAAAAAAAAGAGAAAAATTTCTTGTTGTTGTTGTTGTTGCATGGCATAATAATCAAGCTAAAAATTGTTGTGGATGTTGTGCAGCTCTGCGTGTCTGAAGACAACATCATCCAGGAGGGGGGGGTGTGGGGGAGGGGTATAGAAAGAACTGAGAAGATGCCAGTTTCTCTCTCTCTCTCTCTCTTTCTCTGTCTCACTCAGCCAATCATGTTGCGGGCTTGGCTCAGCTTAAAAGCATATCTGATACCCTTCCTTTTGCTGCCACATACAAGTGGCATATATGTTTTTGGTTGTTGCAAGACTAACCGACTTCACAATACTCTTTAAAAAGTTTAAAGAGAGAGCGAGAGAGAATTGTTAACAAGTTAAGGTTTTAGCTTTAAGGAGGCAAAAGTCAATATACCCTTACCACAAGGATATACCGCATACAGGGTGCACATACTATAAGCTTGCAACTGCAACATGGCTTTGCTTTGTTGCAATATATTTCAATATCTTGCATTCCATTTCAATTTGTTTGCCGCTTAGCTATTTTCAATCAAGGAATTTCCATTTGTTGCTGTTTTGTTGTGCTTTTCTTGCAGTGTAGTCAAGCCAGTGTGTCTCTGAAACTTTGTTGTGATTGATGATATTACATTTTCAACATTACTCATGTGTGTGTGTGTGTGTGTGGTGTTGTTGTTGTTGTTGCATGGTTGGTTGCTTGGTGGATGCTGCAAAGAAAGCGCTTAATTGCTTTTGAATGCTTTTCGTGAGTTGCATTCAATGCCGCGAGCAAAAAACACAACAAGCAACAAGAAACAAGCAACAAGCAACAAGAAACGGACAACGATGACAACAAAGACAACTGACAACGTAACAACAAAATTGATGGAAAAAAACCTGTAAAATCATTAGGCCCAGGTTACAGGCTTAAGCCACAAAAACAGAAACAAAAACAAAAACAAAAAATGCCATAAGACAAAAGAAATGAAAGTTGCGCAGGCGCTGAGCACAGTTTTGAATGCACTGAGCGCAGCTGGACACTCAGGCTAGAAGAAATGAATGAATAATAAATGCAAGAGCCGTAAATAATGATTATCTATTTATTTTAATGCACCCACAAAAAAATGATGAATACATATATATATATGTATCAATCTTTTGCAATGCCGCCATAATTTTTAAATTTGTGATTTTTACGTTTTTCCTTTATTTTTGAGTAATTTTATAAAACTTCTACAATAATCATTAGGTTTTAAATTTTTTTTTTATATCGCTCACATAAAATTCAGAAGCTTCTGTTCTAGAATTTTGACCAATATTATTGTATTGTGGGTTAGCTGTGTTTATTTTTGGTTATAAAATATAATGATTATTGTTAATTTTTATAAAATAACTCAAAAATAATGATTATTATTAGGAAAAACCAAAGAATTAAAATGTAATCATTAGCATGTAACTTTTATTATGATTACGGTAGCTGTAAAAAATACCAATAAACCTAGAAGATTCTCTCAAACACGTCTTCGACTTTCTACAATGCTCATAGATACCTCAACATTTTTTTAAGTGTACGATTTCAGTCCTTTTTTCCATAGCAAAAAACATAAGAAATTCTTCTTCTTTACTTAAACATTTTGCGAATGCAACAGTTGCAACAGTTGCAACATTTGCAGTGTTGCAGGTTGTTGGCCTGCTGCTGTTGCAACATTAACTGCTGCATCATTAAAGCCGCAGCATTTACAATGGGAGGCACAACAGTTTTTTTTTTGCCTCGCTTCGATTCGCTCTTTTTTTTTCGTTTTTTTTTTTTTGTTTTTTGGTTGCTTGTTTTTCAAGCGAGGCTGATCAAACAAAAACAACAACAACAACAATGCTGTTGTTGTTTATCTGCTCCGTCTTCTTCTTCTTCTTCTTCTTCACGATTCCAAGAATTTAATCAAGGTGCATCTATAAAGTACGTTCAAGAAAAGGCCGCAAGCGAAGAACTTGCAACGCGGCTGCCCAAATAGTTAAAGGGCAAAACTAAATAAACATTGACAAATGTGACGACAACAACAACAACAACAACAACAACAACAACAACAACAACAACACACACACACACACACGCTTAATGACGTGCCGATAATGAAAGAGCAAGTTGTTGTTGTTGTTGTTGCTGTCGTGAAATCATTTTGTAGATGCGCGTGAGCGATAAAATTTCAACACCCCTTTTAAGAAGATTCTTTTGCCCGCAAGCAACAACATCAACAACAACAACAACAACAACAACAACAACAACAATAGCAACAAAGTGCGCAAACACACACACACACACACATACATGCGAGTCCATGGAAAACTGAAGTAAAGTAAAGTACGTGTTTCTTGAGACCAAAGCAAATGTTGCTTGCCTCGTTCAAGCACAGAAGTACACTGAGAAAAAAACACAACAACAACTAGAGAAGGGAAAGACACAAGAACCAGGGTTGGTGGAAAATCCTAGTTAATGGTAAGAAAGTTCGGTTGATAACAAAAGGCTTTTTCAAATTAAAATTAAAATTTTTAGAAACTTAAAGTCAATAATCTTGATCAAATTCAAGGAACTTTCCTTAAAAGTTTTTGGTTTTGGTCTTAGAAAAATAAATAAAGCAACTGGACTAAACTATTTAAACATTGAATTTGAAAGATGACTGCAAAAAAAATTATTTGTAAGAAATATTTTTTTTTCTATTTTAGAATGTACAAATTCTTTCCTTATTTTCAGTAGGGATTTTAATGTTTTTTCTTATTTTTTTCTTAGTTTTCTAATTTTGTTTCAAGTAAAGAATTCTAGTATTTGAAAAGTTTTTAAACTTAGTTTCAAGCTGGTTTTTGCGAATATTCTTAACCACTTAATATTTAATTTTAAATATTTTTTCACAGTGCTAAAAACGAGTTAACAAACAACTACCATATCTCGGGAAGTTTTGGTATTATTATGTGGGTTTTATTATGCTGACATTCAAAGTGCTGATTTTGGCCAGGCAGCCAGCCAGGTTAAGAGTTTTTGAGTTTCAGTTTATGAATTTCTAAATGTGTTTGTTGTTGTTGTTAGTGTTAGTGTTCGTGTAGTTGTTGTTGTTGTAGTTCTTGCTTAGCCACCTGCACAGACATTTTGCGCCAAAAGAGTTTCACACGCTCAAGATACGTTTAGTTCTCTTTTTTATTATTTTTATTGTTATATCTTTTGTGTTGCTTTGCTTTGTTTTCGGCAACAGCTGGCCGGTGTTTGAAAAAAATCTTCTTCTCGTTTCTTGGTTTTATTTTTAGTTGTTGTTGTTGTTGTGTTTTTGTATCTAATCAATTTGCCGGCACAATAGAGAGATGATGCGGATGGCAGAGACGACAGCTGGCTGTGAGTTTATTGTTTTGTATCTGTCAGATACATTTTGCTGAGCCAGCAGGCTCTGCCCCGGGCACCAAACAATTAAATACAAATTAAAGCAGTGCCTCCAAAATGTATCTGCTAGATACGAGTTCATGCCCCGCTGCCCAGAACCTCGCACCTAGGTCAAGCCAGCATCATTGTTTGAAAGAGCCATAATTTCAACTAATGACCGTCAAGCGTAACTACAGTGAAGCTTCCCATAGTTGAATCGTGTTCAAAATAAGAAAATGCATAGCTAAAATTCAATTTAAAAATGCTAAAATATTTAATAAGTAAAGAAGAAAATGATAAGAAAATTGTTTAAAAATATTATACCTACGATAAACTAAAAATGAATGAAGTCTAAGTAAAATAAACCTGATTTTCACATTTCAGTAAAAATCGTTTCCCAAAACTCTTTTAAGCTTTTTAATAAAAGTTGAAAGATTTGTTTGAAACACAAAACAAAACTCTTGACATAGTTCATGTTAGTGAGTTTGGACTGTACTAGTGTCTTTTGCAGCTGCGCAGTGATTGCTGCCTTTGTTTAACTATGTTTTTTTGTTCTTCGATATAATTTGGTTGAGTTTTGGTTTTAAACTACCTGCTTACCTGTATCTGTATCTGTATCTGTATCTTCTTTCATGCTGCGCATCTTGTTGCTGTTGTTGTTGTCGGGGCAGGATCGGTTTTTTTTTTGGAAACCGGTTCTTAAACATTGCAAAGGCTTCATTTCAAATGCTTTCGTCTTCCTTTTTCTTTCACATTTTCAGCTGCTTATCGTTTTTGTTATTTGTCTGCGACTTTTTGTTATTTTTGCTTGTGTGTGTGTGTGTGTGTGTGTGTGCGTGCAACTGATTTGTTACATTTTACACCTGCCGCAAGCAGATACAATTGTTTTCTGGTGTATCTTTTATCTGCAGCATCAGCAAGGTCACAATATTCATGTTGAAATGCTTGACAATTATTAAGCAATGGGATTTTATTTCGAGATCGAATTCTGAAAAGAAAATAAAATAAAAATAGAATTTCTAAGAAAATGAATTTTTACTTTAACTGTATAAAAGCTTTTAATTTTGTTCTATTAGTTTAATGATAAGAGTTCAAGTTTCAAGGTTTTTAGATTTTATGTTTGTAGTATTTTAATAACTTTTCTCTGATATTTCTTAAAAAGCTAAGAGAGAGAGAGAGAGAGAAGTGAATGCTTGACAGTTACTTCATTGCATATGGCTTTTGAATTGTTGCTTTTGTTGTTGTTGCTGCTATTGCGGTTATGCGGTGCTGCTGGCGACTTCCTGTCACGTCTGCCACATAAAAAAAAGAGAAGAAGAAAAGAAACGCAAGAAAAAAAAGAGTATTGTATGTGCTGCTGCTGCTGCTGCTGTTGCTGTTGCCCCATTACAACACAACGGCAAAACTGATGGACAAACAATTTGCAACGAAAGTTTTGGCAGCTGCATTAAAAACGAACCCAAAAAACAAACTAAAAAAGTATGCAAGAGAGGGAGAGAGAGACACAGAGAGGGAGAGAGGGGGGCCAGAAAGCGATGATAGCCTGAATGCATGCAACGTGCCACATGCAGCACATCTGACACTGGGAGAAACCAAACCAAACCAAACAAATGCAAATGATTGTTATTTATTTGTTGGTTTTCGGCCACTCTTTACCACCTCTTCACCCCCTCTGCTCTCATCACCAACACCAGCTCGATTAAATAGCCGTTAATATTCGTTCATGCACCGCGTCACTTAACTAAAACATCATAATCACCATCATAATCATCATCATCATCTTCGTCGTCGTCGTTTTTTGAGCCACACTGATTGCCTCTTCTTTGCTTTTAGCCAATTGTCCGAGTTAGTGATCCGCTGCAAAATCGATTTGCATCCTTGTAAGCACTCACAACAACAACAACAACCATCGCCCTTCTCTCCTTGGGGAGCACCGCCAATGACACCTCCTCTGCACCTAATGCAATTACGCTCCAACTTGAAAGCGTGCACGGCCGATAAATACAAATGGGAATGGGCTGCCAACTTGTTTCACAACTCGTCTTTTTTTTCCTCCGCCTTCTTTTTTCTTCGTCAGCTTAATGCGCCGTTCCCCAAAAGGGTGGAGGATTATATTGGCATGCACTGACAAAAAATTAAAGGGCTTAGGAAGGAAGTTCATAAAATGGTTTTGATTTTAAATATTTTTTGAGGGCTGAGAGGAAGCTCAAAGTTCATCCTCCTAATGACGTAGATTAAATATTAAATGTTTTGTTTATTTTTGTTTTATTTTAAATATCATAAACATATTTTTTTTGTATCCCAAAAAGTATTCACAAATCAAATTTGCATATTTAAGACAGACACATATATTTTTCTGAGTGCATGAACACATTTTGATTAAACTTAGAATTAGCTTTTTATATTCACCCGAAAACTAATTGCTCAAGTTGCAAACTTGAAAAAAAAACTCTTCACAGTTTGAGAGTCATTGCTTAGCTCTTTTGTCATGGAAAATAAGGGTATTTAACAGCAGCGCATTCAGTTAGTTGTTGTATTTTCGCACTTGACGCCTTCTTGTCGTCATTCCCATACACACATACATACACACAAACATACACACACATACATACATAGATATCTTTGACGTCTTTTGTCTTATTAACATTGTGCGAAACACAATCGGTCTGAGGCAGGCAGGCGACACTGTGGCATCAATGACGCACCCACTGTACCACACACACACACACACAGCTGGACACACACAAAGCGAACTTTGCTATTATGCCGCACACTCCCCTCCCCACCACCCCCCCTTCTTTGGTCATAGCCAGTGGCAATTTTTTGCTGCCTTGTTTTCAACTTAATTTTTTTTTTCCTTCTTTTTCTTTTGTGGCAGCTTGCGTTGCGTTGCGTTGCGGCAGCTACGTCAATTCTTGACGCAAATTACAAACTGTTGCATTCTGTACATGCCTCCCCCTCTCAGCTCCCTCCCCTCCCCTCCCCTCCCGTGTCTCATCCCTTTTGTTAACTCCGCTTTGCAATCTCTTTCACTGTGCTTTGCTTGCGTCTCTTCTGGTCGAGCATAAAATTCGTTCCTCACTCTCACACAATCTCAATCAGAGGCTGCATACCCTGTACAAAATGGCAGAAGAGTCCATATACTCAAATGTAGTCTTGAAGACTTAAGGTAACTATTTTTATACAATTTTCACAAATAATTACTTTTTATTCGAATAGAAATCCTACTTTAAGGTATCTCTTATGCATACCCTGTAAACGGTATTTTTGGCTTACGATTTTTATGCAATTTAAACAAATTGCAAATCCCTCTTTGGACCCATTTCCAGGGTATTTCCTTTATAAAGTCAGTTATTTTGTTTGTGTTTGTTCTTTTGTGTTGCGTTTCTGTCATGACTGTTCTTGTTGCTTTTGCTGTTGTTGTTGCATTTCTTTGACCTGTGCACCATGCATGAGAGCCTCGTTGGGATGCCGCAACAAAAAAGGGCGGCAAAGGCGTGGCACTCCGTTTCCTCATTTTTTTTTAGTTCGCTGACCGGCGACGCTAGCTAAAAAAAATATTAAAAATGATATGAAATCAACACAGGCGACGTCAAAGTGAGACAGATACTCCTCCTTCTCCCACTACACACACACACACACACACACACACACACACACACACACACACACACACACACACACACACACACACACACACACACACACACACACACACACACACACACACACACACACACACACACACACACACACACACACACACACACACACACACACACAAAAACAACAACAAATGCTAGAATGAAAGCTGGCTTGGGAACAAAAATCCAACACGACCAAAGTCACAAAGCTGATTTTATCAGTGTGTGTGTGTGTGTGTGTGTGTGTGTGTGTGTTTGTGTTTGTTTGTGTGTTTGCTTTGCTGCTTCCATGACTTCGCTGTGAGAGAGTGATGTGATGGACCACTATATGCTACAAGCAGCATGCAGCATGTTGCAATCACTCTCAACTGGCTGCAAACTTGCACTTGGCGGTTTTTTTTTCGCTTCTTTCTTTTTTATGGTTTTTTTTATTTTTGTGCTCAGGTTGTCCATTTTGTGCCACAATCCTTGCTAATCCTTACAACAACATGTGGGCAATCTATTTTGTTTTCTTCTCTTTTTTAACGATGTTAACAATTAACTTTTTTTTTTTTTTTTTTAATGGTGCTGTTGTTTTTTTTTTATAATTTTTGAGAAAGGTTTTTACTTAGTTGAGAGTTTTTGAGCCAAATATTATTGAACGGTTTCGTGTTGGTTTTTTTTTTTTTTATAAAATTGGCTTCTAATTTTTAATTATACACAAAATGTTTCACACATAAGTTTTTATGCAATTCTATCGACAGAATTTTCTCATTTTATTTTTAGCTGCACGCTTTTGTTTGCAACTAAACTTAATTATTGCTAGTTAAACGCTTACAACAAAGCAAAAATACTTGATGCTAAATTAATCGTTTACTAAATCAAGTCTCGACCCAAAACCGACTCTCAAAACCCCAAAGCATTAAATGTGTAATATTTCCGTCCTTATCTTTGTTGTTGTTGCTGTTGTTGCATATCCTATTACAGTTTCCGTTTGCGGTTGCAGCCAAGATGAGGCAACGATGTGATTGCAACTTTTGCCATTGCGGCGGCCTTGAGTCAACTTTTGAGATTGTGAGAATTATTTAGAAGTGTATTTTTAGTAGAGTATACATTTTAAGTCATTTATTTGTAACTTGACAATCAACAAACATAAAATTTACATATATACAATATATTTTTTATAAATACGATCAAATTGAATTTAATTTAATTTCTTTCAATGTTTTACTTGTCTTGCAGCAAGTGAAACTTGGAACGTGCAACTGAAACGCAGCAGCTGCAACATTGTCATTCACATTGTAATTGAAAAACTTTTCACACACACAAACACACACACACACACAGCGATATGACTGTGAAATTGGCCAAACTGTTTGGAAGTGGAGGTGGTGGCAGCAGCAGCGGTGGCGGCAACAATGCCTCAACAATTGGCAACAACTTGCAACAGCAGCAGCTGCCACAGCAGGCACCGCCCTTGCCCCCACCCAATGCCAATATGAAGCTCATCAAATATTATGATCAACATCAACATCATCAGCCTGCTGCAATGACCATTTACGGTCATGCCACCTACGCCATGGATGTGGACGCTGAGGAGGAGGAGGAGGAGGATGAGCTGGAGGATGATTATGATGACAATATGTCGCTGAGTTCGGCCTGCATGCAACGCAATCATCCCTGCAACAACTCACAGCGTCCGCTTCTGGGCAACGATCGTCGCTGTCCAACCAAGAAGAAACTAACATTGCCGGCCGTGCCACCATTGCCGCCGCAACGCAACACACATGTGGCAGCAGCAGCAACCTGCAGCAGTGGCAGTGGCAGTGGCAGCAGTGGCGCCTACGTCTCACCGTATGTGCAACAATCGAAGCGGGACAGCGCCAAAGGCTTGCACGGCTTCAACGACTTCGACGCCCTCTCCCAGCAATACAATCAGCATCTGCAGATTAGCCCCCACATTGGCTATCCGTACGGCAGCCCGCCCTCCCCCACCGCCCAGTCCAGTGACTTTTGCTTTGACAGCAAGCCCGTCTCCTCCAGCACAAGTTCAACGGCCACAACCAAATCCAATTGTAGCTCCAATTCACCGACAACAACGCCACGTTATCACAATGTGCCCCATTACCAGGACCAGCAACAGCAGCAACAACGTTTCGAGGATGATTTCTGCACACGTCGCATTGTTGCAACATCGTCAGCTGCCGCAACTGCGGGTCCCTTTATCTTTGGCATCTCGCACGAGCAACAGCAAACGGATTATGGCAACAGCAACAGCAACAGCAACAACTTAAACTCCAACAACAACAATCTCAATCTCAATCAGCCTGTGATAAATGCCACGCCCATCAAGGAGCACAATACATTGGTAAGTTCTAGTTCACAAATTGGCGTAATTAGCGCCCTCTCTCTCTCTCTCTCGCCCCCTCTCGCCGCCAAAGCACTTGGCGCCATTGCAGATAAAATTAATTAGTGCATTCCGTGCTGCAATTATTTTATTCAAGTTTCATTTTTAATGAGGCAACAGCAAATAGAAAAAAGAAATACAGCTAACAACTGTCATCTAATTAACATCTTAATTTCTATAATTAGACATTAGCGTATGCATTTTTATAGCATTTAAAGTTGCTTGCTTGATTTTCAAAACTTTACAACACTGAACGAAGGCAGGAAGCTAGAAAAACTTGGGAATTTCACAGCATGCAAAAAGGTGGCAACAATTTTCAATGCAATTGATTGTTGCTGTTGTTGTTGGGTCTTAAGAATTTGACGTTGTTGCTGCTGCTTTGGAGCTTGCAACATTCTGCATTGCACGACTGTCTATTCTGATAATGGCCAAGGCTTTTCACCTACGGCCTCGACAGACACAAACAAACAAACTGATGGACACAGCTCTACAAGAACGAGTAGAAGAATGGATAAGAAAGGGAATATATATATTCGGATATACAAACAAAGCCCATGTCAGTGTCTACTATCCAACTTTGAGTTTTTTTTTGCTGTCTTCTATAGAGAACTTTTAGCAGAGACGAGATGACGACTTGACTGCAACAACAACTTAAGTACAAACAACGGTAGCTGCACCCTCCTCCCCCCCCCTCCCCCCTTACTTCGACCACGCCTCTTCAGTTTGCCAGCGCCTTTGCTCGCCCCCATTAATGCCAAGCAAATTAAAATGTTGCGCAAATAAAATGTAAGAAATTTTCACGTTTTCTTCTTTGGTGAAAGGCAGCAAACAACAACAACAAAAAAAAAAAAAAAAAAATCAGACAGCACAAAAAAAAGAAGGCCGTAGAAAACTGTTAAGGGAAATGGCGAGAAAAAAATAACGGAATTGCAAAATGTGAAACACTCGCCGAGCACTGAGCGAAATTAAAACACATTTCGTAAATTAATAATGAAATGAATGCATGAAAGCAAGCAGAAACCGAGTGAAAATGGCCAATGGCCAATGGCCAAAAACACTGTCAAATGGTCCGACACGTTAACAGAATACTATATAGTATGTATATATTGTTGCCTCTGAAAAAGCTGCCCACAAATCCAGCAGCTAATGAGCCAACTTTAAACTGCACTAAACCGAAACTGAACGAAACGGATGCACTTAAATATGTAAACTGCGCTAATGTTGTGCTTTTTGGCGCCTTCCTGGGCTGCCCATCAATATTAACTAAGTACGTACATATATGTGTGTGTGTGTGTGTGTATCTAACATGTATGCATTTAATTATAGTTAGGCCATATGCATAACTGAGAGTTAAGTTCTTGTCATGCTGCTATCGATTTATTGTGTATTAAGATGGTTTCAGTTAATCGCTAACTGTATTTGTTTTGCTACTATCGATTAAAATCGATAACTGAACAAGATAAGCCTAAGCTAAGAATGTTTTTACAAACAGTACACATTATTAATTTATGAATAAAGTTTGTTTCAGTTAATCGATAAATGTATTGCAATTATCGACTAAAATCGATAACTGAACAAGATAAGCATAGGCAAAGAATTGATTTTAAAGAGAGGTGTGTTTGTTTTTGCTTAACCGAAAACTAAATTCTTTTTGCTACTATCAATAATGGATTAAATTTCAAATTAGCAACATTTTAAATTGATAACCTTAATTTTCATCCAAACGCTGTCCAAGTGGACCCAACTAAACTTTAATTTGATATGCTTCAGCTAATGCAAGAAAGTTGCAAGGAGTGGTGGGGAGGGGAGAGTATTCAAATGCGGTAGTAGGAAAAGAAAAAAGAAATTCGTAATTGCATTTAAGTTGCTTAATTGCCAGTCTGCCTTCAAGGTGGCAAGCCAAGTGCTCTTATCGTTGCTGTAATTGCCAACCGTTGGTAATAAATGGTAGAAAAGAAACAGACTGAAAGAGAGAGATAGAGAGAGAAAAAGAGAGAGGTAAGGTTAAGAGAAAGTAAAAGAGATGAAAGGTGTGTTTCTCTGTGTTTGTTTATATAACGATATCTGTATATATAAATAGCAAATAATGACAATTCCTGTAGAAAAGCTCAATATAAAATTATATCAAATTACCATTTGGCAATTGGCTTTCTCTTTGTCGAGTTCACCTGTTAGTGCTGTGTGTGTGTGTGTGTGTGTGTGTAATTCTCGATGCCATTCGATGCCGCTTGACTTCATCGATTGTCAAGTTGTCGTTTTCAATTCCGATTCCAGCTCGAACTCAACCCAATCCTAGGCAGCCAGTTAAAAACAAGACAAGACAATAAATCGGGACATCACATACGAGTTGTGACGTGTGTGTGTGTGTGTGTGTGTGTGTGTGAGTGTGTGTTTATGGCATTGTCATCGTATCTTGTCCACAAGGTTGCGGTTTATATTGCAACAGCAACATCTACTTACTGCAAATAAACGAGAGCAACAACAAGCGTAAAAGCTAATCAAATCAGTTTAGAATCGTTCGAAGCTCAGTTCAACTGAAAACAATTTGAAACAAGTTACAATACAGTATAATTTTGACTGGAGAGAGCATTAAAAAAAGAGCAAAAATTCCGACTGTTTTTTTTTTTTATCGATTTGCTTTTAAAAGTTTGCCTCTGCAGGCTTAGCCTATTTACGTTGCATGCAACTTGTTTATTTACTATTGATTATATGGACAAAACTTCTCTAGCTTTAATTCAATTAACGAAACGTTTTAAATATTTATGCACATGTTTAAATTTATGTACAGGTCAAGCGCAATTTACGATTATAATTGTTGGTTTTTTTTTTTTGTTTAATGGCCAAAATAGATTTGAAAGGTATTAATTCTATTTAATTATTGACTTAACATAAATTACATTTATTTACGTTAAATTATTGAATTTGGTTAAGCGCGGCAGCCTGTTGATTTAAAAATGTATTTTTTCTCCGACATAAAAAAGGAGGAAGTTTTTTATTTTATTTTTTTATTCGATTGCCGATTTTGGTTTTTTTTTTTTGAAAGCTGGTGGCTTAAAGTTGGTTTTTTATTTATTTGCTAACAATTATATTGTTTACTAATAACAGTTTATCAAATTGCACAAAAAATTATGCTACTTTAGTTGGGATTAACAAAGTTGAAACTGGTTTTTTTTTTTTTAATTTGGGTAATTGAAATCAATGCTTAATGTTTTTATTGCTTTCGTTGTTGTTGTTGTTGTTGTAACTATTGCCACACAGTCACAGCCAAAAATGAGCAACGAAGCGATTCAACAGCTTGACCAGTTTAAAGCTACAAGTTGCGGGGAGCTCAATTTTGACGTTAAATTAAAAAAAACCGAGCTCGTTTTGTAGCTGTAGAAAATGAAGTTAGAAAAAGCTGCGATTGCATTTGTTTAATTGGACAAAGGTAAAATAATTTTTGTAATAATTTAATAATAAACCATATTTAGAAACCATATTTATTCATTGTTACTGCTATTCTGACTTAAGAGTTTGCCATTTTAAGCTTGAAAAAGGCTAAATTGGCAGCACTGCAGCTTCAACTCTGACCATGACGCACAATTACAGCGCTGTTGCTGTTGCTACTTTGTGTGTGTGTGTGTGTGTGTGTGTGTGTGTGTGTGTGTGTGTGTGTGTGTGTGTTCGGACTCTCGAACTGAACTCTAAGCTTCACTTCAAGCTGCAGTTTGTTAATATAATTTACGCCGCACACCCTTCCCTCCCTTCCCCTCCAGATCCTCTTTCGCTCTAACTTGTGCATTATTTGATTAAAAAGTTTGTTTTTTTTTTTTGGGGGGGGGCGAGTCCATCGTCTGAGTGAGTTTAGTTTTTAAAGTCGATAAGCACTCAAAGACAGACGAGCTGTGTTGAGACGACGATAACAACAAAAACAACTACGACGACAATGCTTTGAATGCCCCTGCCTCAGCCTCTGCCTGTTCGACCGACTAATGTTTTTTGGTGCAAAGTTGGCAGTTGCCAGTTGGCAGTTGGTAGTTGGTAGCTGGCAATTGGCCGTGTTTTGTTTGGTATCTGGCTGTTGGAGGTGTCATCGTTGTCAAACTTGTCGACGCTGTCAAACTTTTCTGTTTGTTGTTTAGCTGCTTGTTTAGAGCACAGTTTTTCGCTTGCCCCAATGAAGGTCAAAAGCTTTGCAATTAATTGACATCAAATTGCACAAATTAAAATCTCGAATTTTGCGGAGAGTCTGCTGCTGTCTTAACGCTGCTTAAATGTAAGTTTAATTAACTTTATGGCTGGTGTAAAAATAAAATGCACTTGTATATATTTCCCATGCGCAACGATTGCAAATGACGCACAGTAGTCCAAATGGTGGTGAAAATGTGTTCAAAAAACAATGCACAATTGTAAGAACTTTTAAACAAAACCAGTCCATACTTAAAGTATTTGTTTCTCGTTCATAAAACAATAATAAAAAAAAATATTTAATATTAAATCAAATTTTTAATTTTTTTTTAGTTGATATGATAAATTAATTTGAGCTCAGTATTATATTACATTTGCTAGATTTAAGTTAAATTTTATAATTCTTTTCGGCAATAAAGCAAACACTTAATTAAAACTAAAGTATTTGGTGCTTTCTAGCTCAATTTGAGTGGACTTTTTTTTTTTAATGTATTTTACAACTTTTGGCTTTATTCATGCATTTTGACCACTGTTTTGTTCATCAGCTTCGACATCGCTGGCAGTTGTAGTACTATACTACTTACCACAAGTAGCTTGATGCGGTTTACTGTGGTGTTAAGTGCGAAATTGGGGTCGTCTCGTCATCGTCACAGTCAGCGAAGCAGTCTGAAGCTGAAGCTAAAGCTGAAACCGAAGCCAGAGCTGATGTGAATACGTGTGTGGATGAGGTTGCAAGAGATGGATGGTGAATGAGGTAGAATCCGCAACAGGGCTCCACACAGCAGTTGTGGCTGGCTGAAGCTATTGCATGTGTAATTCGCTGAATTTTTAATTATGACACAGTTCAGGACTGTGACAGCGCGGCAGAGAAACAGGCACAGACGGCGGGGGTTGGGAGATAGCGACATGGTTGGGGCACTGTCAGTCAGTAATCAGTGAATACTTAATCCGCCATGTTGCAATGTTGATTTGCCAGTTTGCCAGTTTGCCATTTGCAGTTGCAGTTGCAGTTGAACGAAAGCCGCTTAAAGGCTCACAGTAAATCAATTTCGTATGAAATAGAGCCATATTTAGATTGCTAAAGTGCTGTCACTTACAACAGATGCGACACATGATAGATGATATTGCCATACGATGATGATATATGCACAATATGGAACACCCTGAACTACACACACACAAAAAAAAAGAGTTCCATTTGATGTTCGTTAATTAACACATTTTCTTAGACCTCTTGTCACTTTATTGCTTCTCTTATCATTAAGTTGTTGTTCTCAGCTTAGCCATAAATTCGAATTGTCTTTTGCAGAGCAGAGAAACACAGTTGCAAGCGATTATTACAACATTTGTACAAGTAGCAATAAATATATGTATGAAGGCAACTGGTTTGGTTAAATTGTGAAGGATGCATTAAACAGACAACAATAAAAACTCTATTAAAATAACTAGAACACATTTAATGAACCTTTTAGAAAATATTTTTATTTAGTTTTTAGAAATGCAAACAAGTTGTTTGCTTTATTGGCATCTTTGCATTGATATGTGGCTAATTCTCAAACAACAACAAGAGTTCATCAGAAGTTTTTTTTTTATTGCTTTTGGCTGCAACAAATGCCACAAAGCTGCAATTTATTACTTTCTGGCTTTTTTTTTGTATTCTGTACTATTTTGTGTTCATAACTTATACGCACTGTTGCTTCCTAGTACAATGCTTTTATATATACATACAAATGTTGCGACTCTCCGTTTCTGGCTGACGCTTGCAATAATAATTTTTATTTCTTTTGCCTTTTTCACATAGTTTTCGCACCACTGTGCACTGTTGCCGACGGCTGCGTCGTCTATGCTCCAATTGCAGCTATTGTGCTAACCCCCTCCACCCCCCCACATCTCTTGCCATGTCTCTTTGTCTTTCTCACACACACACGCTATGCGACGCGTTTTTGCATTTGAATTTTTATTGCATTTTGTGCGGTTTCTGGTTGTGTGTTTTGGTTGTTTTGCTTCCCAGTCGCATTTCTTTCGTTTTTGCTTTCGCGCGCAAAAGTATGCAATAATAAAAAAAAAAACTACAAAATTATGCCATTCGAGACGTTATGAACTGAAACACCCTGTAGAATCAATTAAATAAGCTTAAACATATAATTTTAGGATAAAAAAAAACCAGGCTTGGTGAATTACTAAATTATTAAACAAACACTAAAAAAAAGAATATATTTTGAATTATTTTTTTTTTATGATTTTCAGCTTAAGATATTATGACTAAAAAATCTTAAAGAAGTTCAAGTTTTTTTTAGTCTCACTTGCATAGGGTATGCATAGCTGTGCATATGTCTACTAGTCATATATACATATATAAAAATTCCAATATATTCCAATTATGTTGACCATTTTGGACTTTGTGGCGCCCCCTCCCCCTTTTGCATCTGACATGGTACGATTCGTTTAATTGGCTGCCTATATACATACATATTTTTTGCATCTCTCATATAAATTGTTGTTGCTGTTGTTGTTGTCGTCGTCTGGTGTTGAGCTGTAGGTTCAATAACAAATTTCGTTCAATTAATGCAAACGCTTCGACGCCTTTTAGCCTTATGCATATGCATACAATGCACGTGCATGTGTGTGTGTGTGTGTGTGCATGTATTGACAAACATGTAGCTGTCGTCCATGTTGTGTTCATTTTGTTGAGTAGCGGCTTTTGCATGAGCCCAATCAGCTGATAGCTGCAGAAAATGCCAAAAAAAAATTGGCTTTCTTCATTGCTGTTTTTTTTAGTGTGCAGCTTGGCAGGCGTCAAACATTGTTCGTGGGCGTAACGGTATTGATATATACAAATAATGCAATTGTCACAATAGTCACATAACTAACATATAATAACTTAACAGAACAGATCTCGCATGTCAGTTGTTTATACACTTTGCTGGTAGGGTATTATTGTGTAGGGCATATTTGTGCAGAATAATTATAACTTAACTTGGAAATAATATTTTCAAATATGTTTCTATGCCAACATTCCTTGCAAACTCTCTCAAAAGTTTCTCATTCTTCAAGTGTATCCAATATTCGAGTTTTTCAATGTTGGCATAACATTGCTGTTGTTGTTGTTCTTGTTGATGTTGTTGTTGTGACAACAGCTACGTGTTGCGTGTGGCAATGTTCTGTATACCAAGAAATTACATCGAATGCATTATGCACTGCATATTGAACAGACAACAGAGTCTTGTGTGAGAGAGAGAGAGAGGGAGCGAACTGGGAACTGAAAATACTTAAGGCACACAACAAATGACACAGGCAGAGATTCCAGTCAAGTCAGCAGGCGCTTTTCTAATGCCAGCACGATGCTGACACGCCAACGTAAGATAGCAAGACAGGCAGAAAACAAGCTGTCAACGGGTTGTAGTGCATTCAAATGATATAAGCTAATCAATATGAAATCCAGCACGAAAGATTTCACAAGAAATTCAGCATATAACGAATATTATTTAAGCGCTAAACTTTAAGTAGAATTTGATTTTTTAGCTTGAAGTTCTTCCTCTTATATTCTACACAATTTTTAGCTTCACTTTCTGGCTTCAGCTTTTTTTTTTGCCCAACTGTTTATAGCGTATAATTGATTACTTTCAAATAATAACAATGCTTGTCAGCTAACTAAAAAGTAAATAAAATGAATAAATTGCAAACAGGTTGAGCTACTCTGCGCTCTCTTTCTCCTTCTCCTTCTCTCTCTCTCTCTCTTTCTCGCTCTCTCTCTCTCTCTCTGTGTTGGCTTGAAAAATTAAATTAAAACGTCGCCATTTCTAACTGGCTAAAAAATATTTTGCCGTTTGCCGAGCGCATAAAACGAAAGTCAAAGCTTCAACTTGAAGTTTTTGGCATCAACTTTTTGTGTTACAAACTTTCACATTGTGTGTGTGTGAGTGTTGTGTGTATGTGTTAGTGCGTCTTAAACTAAACAAGCCCTCGACGAGCTGCCAAGCAATGTCAAACGATACTGGGAACCTTCAGCAACTTAAGTTTTTCGTTTTTTTTCTCTTTTTTTTTTTTTTTTTAGTCCAGTTCGATGCTCGTAAATGTGCAACTTTTTAATAATTTCATTCAAGTCAAGCCGCTTGCCGACCCCACCGCCCTGTCGCCCTCCCGCCCACCACTTGCCCTGAGGTGGTGGCATAAAAATGCTTGGCGGTTTTTCAGCAGTTTTTTCTTTTTGGGTTTGCTTGTGCGCAAAAGTTTTGCCGCCTTAACCCGTAAACTTGGCTAGCAAGCTGACTTAAATAATTGTTGTAGAAATATGTATAAGAATGTTTATGCATAACTATTGCCAACAAGAGAGAGAGAGAGAGAAGTAGAGCTACATTATCTTTTTATATATACCTCATATATTTAATATATATATAGTTGCCAGCAAACACTTTAGTTTCCGGCTTTTGCTTTTCTTCAGCAAAGTGCAAAGAGTAATAATGACACCAAAAAAAAAAAAAAAAAAACTAGAAGCAAGGAGACAAAATAAATCAAGGCATTACTTAAAGCAATGCAGCAGCATCAGGAGCAGACCTTATTGTGTCAGAACTCAGCTTTCAACACTCAAAGGACACGAGACGGCGACGACGACGACGACGACGACGATTTCCTTTTCATGTATAATTTAAAAAGTTATTTAAGCAGCGAGACAGAAAGAGGGCGTGGGAAAGCGAAGCAAAGACAAAGTTAACAGACGACGAGTCAAGAAATCAAATAAAATATTGCATAAAAAGTCAAAGTGCGCGACGTTTCAGTTTCTTACGCTCCAACACTTTTACTTTACACAAAAAAAAGCAAGCGAAAAGAAAGCATAATCAAATGTCGAAATTTATGTTATCAAGTGAATGAAATATGATAAGAAAAAAAGGTAGCACACATTTTGGGGCTACGGACTAAGTGTAGTTGCATATTGATAAGACGTAGAGTTGAACAGAAAACAAAGTT
The DNA here is from genome assembly GCA_018152825.1 of Scaptomyza hsui. Taxonomy (NCBI): domain Eukaryota; kingdom Metazoa; phylum Arthropoda; class Insecta; order Diptera; family Drosophilidae; genus Scaptomyza; species Scaptomyza hsui. The sequence continues at coordinate 11,290,232 of JAECXO010000001.1, forward strand.
AAAGATTCGAACTCTTATTCAAAACCACAGTGCTCTGAATTCAGTTCATATTGAAGATTTTATATTTTTATTTATATCTCTACAACTTCAGTTTCAACACCTTGCTTCAATGGCATTTTTTTCGTCTCGATTCGCACGAAAATTTTGCCATTAAAAGTTTGGCATGTAAATCATACTTAAGAGGCGTACATGGCACACCCACACACACTTACACACTTACGCATAAAATATATGTTGAATGTAAAAATGGGTCAAAAGTTGCAAGAAAAATGTGGCCAAATGTCAAAATCTACATGTAAATGAAGTTTAAATACATTTCGAGTGCAGACATTTCAAAAATATATGTATGAAAATTAGCGAATAGCTTCACAAAAATTTTTGATTGCAATAACAGCTGTGCACCAAACACACACCCCTCCCACCCCCACCCCCGCACACACACACACACACTGGGTGGGGGGGGAGGTTGGACTAAAAAAGCTGTTGACAGTCGCATGAATTGTAATTTACATGGCCCAAAAAATGGCATCGTAAACTCTTGTTGTTGTGTCTGGGCAAAGAAATGGGTATGCGTGTGGGGTGTGTGCGGGTGTGTGTGTGTGTGTTCTTTGGGACAATTGAATAAATCGCCAGGGATGCGACAAAACGTACTGTACATTCTATAGCACTTTCCCAGCCAACTCTGCCCATTAACTGAGGGAACTTGTTTTGGGTGCACATGTGCAAACTTGTTTGTGGCCAATAATTTTGTAAAATCAGTATGCACACACACACACACACACCCCACATACATGAGAATTTATGTGTACACTCGGAGAAATTAAGAATGATGTAAGGGAGAGTTGATGAGTTAAAAATCTTGCTGTAAATAATCATTGAATCAATATTTTTAAAATAGTTCAAGTTTAAATCTCTCTAGATTTTGTTGCAGTGTACATTTGTGACACGAGTAAGATGTAGGGGGGTGGACGGGAGCTATAAACAAGAAAAAGGGGGGTGTGTGAAGCGCTGAGTTTGTTAAGCGCAGCTGCCGCCAGTGAAATGGAAGTGAAATTTATGAAATTATCATTTATGGATTTTGTTTTTTTTTTTTTTTTTTGTAATATTTTTCATTTAATGGAATTGTTTGCATGTTTTATATACACAAAATAATTGCAAAATTATGTGACAACCAAATGATTTTCTCATCTTTACCTATTTCACTCATGTAATGTGCATGCATCCATCCACTAACAATAAATAAAATATGTTGAATACTTTTTTCTCAGCTCATTAAAAATTCCATAGCAATTCGAGCGGAATGAATTGAACTCAACATTTGTTGTCTCTTTTAAATTAACGTTAACTTTTTGCTTTGGCAAACTTGTCACTTATTTTGTGTTTATGTGATTTTTAATGAATAAAAGCGTTTCCATAGTTTTCAAAAAATACATAAACTTTATACTTAACTTTGTATTGGTGGCCACGTGTGCAAAACTTTATCTTGTGGTCAAGCACTTAAAACAAAAACCAAATTACGAAATGAAAAACTTTAACAACTTTGTGAGTTGGTCTTAATTAATTTTCACTTGGAAATGGGTAAAAATGGGAGTTTTGTAGTACTCATTTTTTCTTCAATGAATTTTCATATTATAACTTGATTGTTATTTGCTAATTGTTTTTCATTGGTTAATTAAATATTTAAGCTGGCATTTTTGCGCTGATACCAAAGGCAGGTTTCCGTTGACATTGTTATTGTTCAGTTTTTGCGGCTTAAATCGGACAACAGTAGAAAGAGACAGCATAACTATTAATAATTATGTTTGCGAACTAAAATTGACATTTCAGCAAAAAAGCAATTGCCCAACAAATTATAATAATAATAATGGAATACGTGTTTTGCGGTCAGTGCGCCAAAAACCAAAAAAAAAAAATTATACAATAATAAAACAAAAACCATTTGTGGCAATTATTTGATTTAAATGTAGATATCTGAAAATATCAGCAATTTTCTATCTGTCTGTCTATGTGTGTTTTTCATCTGATATTTGCAAAACAAAGGCAGACTGAAATTAGTTTATTTAGTTTGTTGTACTATACTAGTTAGTTTGTCTACTTCTGCAGCTAGTATTTTACGCAGCTTGTTGGCCTAAAACACAATCGGCAAAATTATAGTCGGAAAACAGCCAAAATCGCTATAAATTTGATTGTTTTTTTTTTTTTTGGTTTTTACTCGCTGTTTTCATTTGCGGTTTATTTGACCACAAAAACAATATGTATGAAAGCAACATCTATTACTAAACTGACGACGACGAGGCGAGTACATAATATTAACAAACAAGCAAAAATTACATATTTGCTTACGTTGTCAATGTGTTGCAAAGTTTTCATTGTTTTCCGTTTTTCACATGCGTTGAGCTGACGTCAGCGCATTTTGTGTGTTATAGTAGCATCAGTTTTTGGTTTTGCCAACCAACAGCCGAGCATGCACCTCATTTTCCCTCCTCCACACTCACCCCCTCCGTTAAACTGGTGTGCCAAAAAAGGAAACTGATTTTGTTGTTGTTCGAGGTTTTCTAGTTTTTGTGGTCTCTTTGCCACACGATCCTTTTCTACCCCATCCAGTCAGTGTGTAACTCTTTGATGCAATAAGTGGCATGCCATTTAATAGACCACAATTTCGTTTGCCTTTCTGTTGCCAACGAGGTTACCGGCAATGTTGCAAAGCACGCAACAACAGCAATAGCGACAACAACAACAGTAAAACCATACCAATAATGGTAACAACAATTATGATTACCAACCAACTACAACAAGCAACAATTGTCGAAACTGGGCCTGCTTCTAATTGCAATTGTTTAATTCCGTGACCCAAAAGTATAACGAAACAAAATATGGGCAATATTGTGTACAGAAATATGAAAGAAAAAAGGAAAGAAAAAATAAAAATATTCATGTACAGTAGAGACTCGCAAAAGTTAAGACGCGCAAAAGTTAAGTATACGGAAAAGTGAAGCACATTTCCATCACCACATGTGTCTCTAAAAAGTCATGTTTTTTCTTAACTTTTATGAGTCTTCTTTTTTTTCAAGCTAATATTTCTATTTGAGCCAGCAGTTTGACATCTTGTTATTTATTTTTCGATATTTATGTGAGTAGTGCAGCTTATGTTTGGCTAAGGTAGCAAATGCGACAGTTTACGAAAAAGCGTTGTATTCATAGGTTCGGTGGAATCTTGTCTCGCTGTCCACGTATCGCAGCATTCAGTGCACATTTGGTTGTGAACGCAATAATGTCAGCAGTACGTAAACAAAAGAGGTTATCGCTTGCCGAAAAATGTTTAATATTAAGAAAACTAGAAAAAGGCGTTTTGGCTAATCGACTGGCCACAGATTTTGATACGTTTTGTAGTTTTAAGGTGCATATGTCGCTATTTTTGAAGTTTAGTAGTAGAAGTCTTGAAAAAGTAAATAATTTGAAATTGAACTTTTTGCGAGTCTCTACTGTATATTTTAAAGTATTTATCTTTCAATTTACAAAAATAACCGTGTGTATAAGTCGAAAATCGTAAGCTTAAAAAAATCAATATCTTCACATTTCTACACTTGGTTTTAAGAATAAAGTTTACCAAGACTAAAAAGCTAAGTCGTGGGCAACAAATTGCAAATTTAACTTAACAATAAAAAGTGTTTTTTTTTTATAAAAAATCAGTTGAAATACATTGTATAAATATACTTTGAATTATACTTTGCACACTTTATGCGCTGTTTATAAATTTATTGCACAACACCTTAAAGCCTTATGGCCACTTCTGTGCTTAAGGGCCAAGTTTCTTAGCCATTTCGTTTTGGCGGTTGCTTGTGATATTATCGTCTAACAAGCGGAAAATGCCGAAAAAAAAATACTTTTCCCAACAGCAGGAAAAAAAAAAAAAAAAAAAAAACGAGACAAGAGTCTTTCGCGTTGCAAACGACAACGACGCACAGCAATTTAGATATTGATTTAGATAGCGCCTGTAAATACTTATATATACATATAGTATATTTTCAAGAGGGGGGAGAGGAGGTTCGAGGGAATGAATCTGTGTTTAATATGGTACTTGTTACACTTTAAGCGATGTCCTTGTTCCAACATTGATTGTAATTGGCAATTGTGTAATGATTGATTTAACATTTCCATTCAATCATTAGCTTTAAACTATCGTTAATTAATTGGACTTCGCACACACACACACACACACACAAACACACAGAGAAATATGCAATTAATCTTGGCAAAATAGAAATGAATTGTCAACGTTGTGTTTTCACAGCTGTCCGTTGCAAACCCGAGGGCAATTTCACTTAAGCCAAGCGAAGTAAAAAGCTAAGCATTAGTTGCTTTTCTTAATGATGTGCTAAGTGAGCAAGATAGAAAACGAAAGATAGAAGACGAAGAGAGAGAGAGAAAGAGAGACAGAGGTTTTCTTCTTCATAAGTTTTGTAAATGTTTACAAGACTGAGCTTGGAGTTAACTTTTTTTTGTTTTGCTTCTTGTAAAAGTGATTTCAATTATGAAAAGTGACTGAAGAATGATTTCAATAATCGCAAAAATAGATTAGCTGATTAATCAAAATTGTTATAAAACTCTACAAAAAAAGAAGATATTTGTTCCTTTTAATGTATTAGAAAAATAGTTAGTTTATCTTGTTTTATTTAAATTCTCACACAAAGTTTAAGAACTTATAAACTTATTGTTCCATTTAAACTGCAAATGTTTTCCAGTAAGTAAGTATAATAATTAAAACCATAAGTTAGCATGCAAACATTTGTTTACCTGCAAGTTAAGTTGTTTGTTTTTTTATTTAATTCAATTTTTAATAGTTATCCAATAATCGCCTTTGCACATTTATTTGGTCTTGTTTTTTGCCGCACATAAATTAAAATCATCTGGTCATCAATAAAGCGACTTAATTCAATTAAATGCAATTTAATTAAACAAAATTCGCAAAAATGTTGTTGCTCACACTTTTTTTGTTGTTGTCGTTGACAACTGTGCAACAATTTGATTTCGAATAATTAATTCAAGTGCAGATTGTGTTGACCATTTAACAGAAGCGCGTTCGCCCAGCTGGCCATTTATAACGTAACAAAAACAATAACAATAAAACGACTTCAAAGTGCAAAAATTGTAAATTCCAACAAAGAGCGCGTTAAAATGTGCGAATTGTGCGAAAAAACACACACACACACACACACACTCACAGAGCGCATAAATCAAAATTGTATTACAAAATGCCACTCAACAAAACAATTTTCACATTTATTTATTTACAAGCTGCAACAGCAACAACAGCAACAATGTCCCACAAATAACTGAATTTTAATTAATTCTTTATTGTTGTCCAGCTGTGTCAGCTTGTGGCAGCGGTGCAAGGAGAGAGGTTGGTTGGCTAAACCAATTAGCTTAGCTCCGGATGAGAGCAGAAAAGTTGAAACAATCAGTCTGCTGTAGTTGTACTTACTTAACTCCGACTCCATGTCGTATACGCAATGTTTCAAATGTTTTTTACCCATGCTCAAATGCTTGCAAATGTTGTTGTTTTTGCTGTTGCTGTTACTTTGCTTGTTGTGCAGCTGTCGCAAAAGATTTTTGCATTGCCTTGCGGCATTATCGTTGTTGTTGTTGTTGTTGTTGTTGTTGTTGTTGTTGTTGTCGTTGTCGTTGTCGTCTGCCGTCTTGACTAATTTATATGTGCATATTAAATTAGCCGGAGAGTCGGCGTAAAGTGTCGCGCGCTTGGCATTAGTTCACACCCAAAGACACACACATACACACACGCACACAAACGCGTACACACGCTTGCACAACAGCGTTTCAAACTGATGGCTTTTATTATTTAATTGACAGTCTCAGGCGGTTGTTTCCTCTCTGTCTGTGTCGCACGCTTCGTATGCGCAATGTTTCATATTGAAGATGACAAAATTGAGTTTCATGCGTTTCTCTCTTTCTATATGCTATGCTATATGCTATGTATATGCACAATTCGGTAATTAAGTAACCGCTAACCAAATAAACACACATACATACACACACACACACACACACATATGCAATTTAACAAATTGAATACAGATTCCATTTTGTGTGCACTTGTTAAAGAAAATAAGATTTGAATGCTTGAATGGTTGTAGTTTTGTTGTTGGAAACTAAGGAAATTCAAGTTTCTTAAAGCTTTTTATTGCATTATAAATGCGTCCATTGTGAATCAAGCAATTGAATAATTGGCAATTAGTGCCAAGAAAGGATGCCAAATTTGAGCATTGTCTTTTTGCAACTTGTTTATCAATTGTTATATTTAACAAATAACTAATTTTCTTTTCTTTTTGCTCGTTTTGTGTTTTTTTTTTTTTTTTTTTGCAGCAACAGTCTCTAAGCGATACAAGCGCTGACAGCGGCAAAGGTGCAAAGTTTTTATTGCGAAAACGCAAGTCAAAGAAGACAACGACAACAACAGCAACAACAACAACAACTGCCACAACAGCAACAACAATAGCAGCTGCTGCAAATGGTAAGACAAAAGACAAGAAAGCAAAAGAAATAAAAGAAAAAAAACTGGCAAAAGTTTTTACTACGAATTGCCATCATTTGCTTTGCTTTGCATTTAATTAATTGCAAATTTGCAAGCAACTAATCTTTCTCTCCCTCCCTCCCTCCCTCCCTCCCTTTGTTAACTCTTTCAGTTAAAAAGGAGCGAACACAGCCGTCAATTAAATGCGTTCTGGTTGGAGATGGCGCTGTGGGCAAAACCAATTTGATCTTGTCATATCTGGAGAATCGATTCAATCCGGAGCATGTGCCGACGGCATCAGATATTTATAACGGTAAGTTTGCGAACCGTGAAAAATTGTCTACCCCTCTACCTCTAAGTGTGTGTGTGTGTGTGTGTGTGTGTGTGTTGATTGCCTGCGTCCCTCCCCTCCCCTCCTTCTCGTCGTTGTCGTCGACTGACTGCGCTTTTCAACAGGTTTACTTAACGGCATTTTTTGTTACACACACACACACACACACACAGCTTCTTGTTGGTTGGAGCTGGAGCGGCAAGCTTCGACCTTCGACTGCCTGCCACGTATATGAATTTTTCATTTTGTTGAAAACCAATTTGTGAAATCTTTACTGAGTTTCCGTGTGAAGGATGCGGCGCGCTCAACATTTCAACTGCTCTGTGTGTGTGTGTGTGTGTGTGTGTGTGTAGAGGGGGAGAGGAGTTGACGGAAGTAGGCGAAAATGATGTTCAACTGAGGCCTGCAGGCTATTCACACACACACCCCCCCCTGCCACCTTTCTGCTTCAGTTGTGCCCAGGCTAGGCAGGATAGCAGGCAGCTTCATTTGACTTTCACTGCTTCCGCATTTGCGCGCTCTCATTGCTCTCATGTGTGTGTGTGTGTGTATTAGTAGGGTGTGTGCCTTGTGCTATTCACGAATTTTAATGAACGGAAAATTGAAATTTGCGGTTATTCAGAGCAACAACAACAACTACAACAAGCAGAAAAAACAAGCGCATAAAAATGGCAGACGCCTTCCTTTTTTTCTTTCTTCTTTTTTTGTAGCTGCTGCCATCTTTTTACTACATAGCCTTTTATGTCTCAACTTGTAGGCACTTGCACACTGCAAGTGATTGAATTATGTTGTGCCATACACACACACACACACACACACACACACACACGAATATGGAGCGGCTATGCGGCATACTTGAGTATGCTGCTGCTGCTGCCACTTGACGTCTGCCTGACTCTAATAAATTTTGCATGAATGTGCACTTATTTCATGCCGCAATGCCCCGAATCCGAAGAGTATTGTACACTTTCTCTCTATCTTTCCCTATCGCCAAAAGTCTCAGCTGTAAATGTTCACTTGAAGTTACATTTTTTACAAGTTTTTGACTGTCCCTTGATACAAATATTGATGAAGAAACATTTAAAAAGCGATTACTAAAGTGTGACATTTTTTTTTTTTTTTTATAATGAAACACACAAATATTTATAATTTTCCTTAGTTTGTATTTGCTTACTGTCAAAAATTAAAATTTTATATATTGCTTTGTATTATCGGGAACTAAAAAAAATATTGCATAAATCCAGGCGCATTAATTGCTCGAGGCTTGATAATACACTTTGTATGTCAATTGATTTAAGAAGTAAAAATTTTATGTTCAGCTTTTTTTCTAACAATTTGCATTATACAAATGCTTTGAAATTATTTTCTTCTAAAAATTCCCAAATAATTTGCTCGTAGTTTTTGTGTTTCTCTTCTTGCTAAAGCGCATTTTTAATTCGCTTCGAGTCAAATGTTGTTGTTTGACCTAATTTGTTGTTTACTACACACCTTATTAAAAAATATATGTTCGGTTTGTATATCTACCTACAAACATACATACATACATAAATACATAGCATAAAAAAAGACTTATTATATTGCTATTTTACCTCTGCTCCTGCTGTTATTGCACTGCAATTTGCGTCATTCCCCAAAGATGCGTAGTTTAATTCAAACGTAAATGCAGGGAAAATACTAGGAAAAAAAGCATTGCTTAGAAATTGCGTTAGCCAACGCTTTTCTCACATTGATCTGAAAGTGTCATTTGCTTGCGTCAACAAGTTGGCTTCCTGGCCGACTAATGCGCCACTAATGTGCATCATTCTACCTGTTTTTTGTTGTTGCTGTTGTTTTTTTTTTCAGTCCCTATTCTTATTTTTGCACTTATTACGCACACGCCAAGTGCGTCATTTGCCAAATGCCAAGCATAACAAGCTCTCTGTTCCTGCTCCTGCTTTCGAGTGCAGAATGCAAAGGCATAATTCCGCGAACTCAAACACACACACACACACACACACACACCAACGAAAACACAAACGCATAAATTCATTGGGGAAGACTCTAACTTTCGTCTCTAATGTGCACGACCTGTATGTATAAGTGTGTGTGTGTGTGTGTGTGTGTGCGTCAGTGCGATTTGCATATTTGTGCAAGAGGCTTTGCATAGTTGCTCCATACACACGCATATAACTTTTGTGCATAGCTCAACTAATTATCAAGTGCCAACGGATGGGATTAGATGCAGACACTAAGAGAGGGGGGGAGTAGGTAGTTGCAAAGAGTGCACAGACATCCATCAAATGCCATTACTTTAATTGAATGCCCATCTAAGCGGGCAATTTCTTGTCTTGCCTCAATGGACAAAAATCAGAAAAGAACAGCTAAAGGATTAACTAAACTTGACTTCTAATCGAAAGAGGTAAAAGATAATAAGCAAGACTTCGATCTAGTTAAGATAAGCCTATAGTATCCTTTTATACCTTAAACAGCTCTTGGCTTTTTCCACTTGCTTGTTAAGTTTATATTACTTTTTATTTCAATGGGCCTAACTTTGCCTATTTCTATACAACTTGTATGTTTGTGTGTGTGTGTGTGTGTGTGTGCGATGCCTAGACAGACTAATTGGCTGGCTGGTGCTGTTAAGAGTATCTATGCTTCGTTTCTATTGAGCGTAATTGACAGATTGAGCGAAGAGAGGGCGTGAGTGATTGAATGAATGACTGACTGACTCAATTAGCTTTCAATAAGATTGCGCCAACAGCCGCAAAAGCAGCTAGAGCAGCCAAGCGATTGACTGACTTTCAATGGCCGTCGACAAGTAACAATTACACAATTGCCACACACACACACACACCCACACACACACACACATGGGCGCAGCAGTAAAAGCTTAGCAACCGCTAACAACGCTTTGTCTTCTCCTTTTGTTATGCGCCATTTGGCCGCTGGGTGGCGCTTTTGTCATCATCACCATTTCGAATTTTTATTAGCTCCTTCTCGTTTTTTCGCATTTTGTCCTTTATGGTGTGACACACTTTTATGCGATACCCAAATCGATAATCGATTAATAAGAGACAGCAACAACAACAACTGCCCAAATTTAACGTCCAAAAGTATGCTATAATCTGAATAAAAGCGAAACGAGCCAAAACGTTTTCATCACTTTCAACGTTGATGCTCTCAAAGTAGATGCACTCAATCTTGAGACGACTCGCAGCGTTGCAGCAGCACAGCTAAAAGCATGCCACACAATTCACTGCTGCCAATAAGTTTAAGAACCTGCCACACAGCCATTTAAGTCAAGTGGCAAGTAGCAAGGGGCAAGGGGAAAGTAGGGCGGGGGGCTATGCATATGAGCTGCATAAGGCAAAAGCCAATAGAGAACAATTGATGGATGCCAGAAAAACCGATACAGAAAGCTGCCAGTCAAGTTTCAAGTTTGTCAGCATCCAGCCAACCTTTAAAACGAGAAAAAAGATTTAACCTTTTATCACCTACAGCATGCCATTACATGTGTATTGTGTGTGTGTGTGTGTGTGTGTGTGTGTATTGTGTGTGTGTGCTGTGCATTTTACCTGCACATAAGTATACCCTATCTTTCTTCTTTGAGTAAGTCTTTAACAGATCATCACTCCCATAAATTCACAGGGTATTCACACAAAGCAAATACATTTCTAAAGCAGGAAAACTTTGCTCTTTTTTCACACACACACACACACACATACACAATGCCAGAGCTCCTGAGCAGGAACAGGACATCAGTATGTTAGCTTAATCTGCTTGCTTGCCGCTTGGCCGTCAAGTGTAGTTTGTGGCAAATGCATTCATGAAATTTATGCGCTGCAAGAATTAAATATATATATTTTACATGAGCCACGAGAGGGCGACCTTCGGCGACCTGCTGATTAAAAACTTGGCAAGCACACCCAACTTTATTTACGCAGAGTAAACAGAAGCAGTAGCTGCAGTGGCAGAGCCAGTGGCAGAGCCAGTGGCAGTGGCAGTGGCAGAGTAGCAGCTGCATTGAAAGGCAGTCGTGATTAACTTTCAGATAGCACACACATGCAACAGAGTTAGAAGAGGAGGGGGGTGTGGGGGAGGAGGTTGTTGGGTTAGGCAAAGACGTGAGGTCAAATGCGCTCGACGGTGCATGAGAAACAAGATAAAGCTCTCTCTCTCTCTCGCTCTCTCTCTCTCTCTTCTCTGTCAGTTGCTCTTGGCAATTCAAATCATTTTGCATGCGTTTTAAATATGAATGCACTGCTTACACACACACACACACATGCACACATGCACACATGCACGTTTGGTGTGAGTGGGTGTGACCAGGCAATGCTAATTCAGTTGCCACCCAGCTGCAGAGAGAGAGAGAGAGGCAATTAAAAAATGTTAACGCGCCCAAAACATGTTGCATACTTTTTGGGATACATGACTAAATGGCAACTTGTACAATACATAAAAAAACTCTGGTGCTCTTCTGTTGAGCTAAAAATAGTGAAATAAATCATGCCAACTCGCTAGAAACCAATAACTAAATAGAAATACATTAGAAAAGCCAAATGCGCTAATTCAAAAGCAACAAAGCTAAAGGGTTTTCAAGTCCACTTAATTACATCAAATTCAACGCAAACACAATTCAAAAAAGCATTTAAATACAAAGCAACAGCAGCTGGCAAACTCTCGCTGCTGCTGCTGCTGCTTGCCAGTAACCGCAGTTACACACACGCTTACACACTTAAGTGTATACAGAAACAGAAACTTGAAAAGCAATGGCAAATTTATACTCAGGCTTGTTTTGGTTATTCGATTTTGAAAAATCTTCAGTATAAGTTATTTCAATTAGATTTACGCTTTTGAAGTGCTTCGAATCACACTCTTAGTTTAAAATAAATATGTAAATAATAATTAAAGTTATAAAACTAGCAAATAATATTAAAGAGCTAGAAAATGTTTTGGTATGCAAATTTTAAAGTCTAGCACATTTTCACCTGTAATCCTATTGTGCTTTGAAGTTATCTGAGAAATAATTTGCAACTTAATGCTATGCTAACCGTATCAATTATGTATGCATGTGTGTGTGTGTGTGTGTGTGTGTGAGAGGTTAACAACAAATTTGAGATCTTGAATGCTCGTAATGGTTTATCAGCAGCAACATTCTCGCATTGCGTTCGTTGTCTGGGAAATGCGGTCCGACAATGTTAGCCAAAGGATTTGACTCCCTTTTCGCTCCGTTTGTTCGTCCGTCCGTCCGTTCGTCCGTCCGTCTGTCCGTCCGTTTGTCCAAAGTGAAGTGCAGCGCAATGCAGAGCTGAATGCCACGCATAGTTGGACCCCTTTCCTGAGAGTGTGCGATAAGTGTGAGTCAAAGGGCATATTAATCCCTCTATGTATATGCGTGTGTGTGTGTGTGTGTGTGTGTGTGTGTGTGTGTGTGTGTGTGAAGTATGCTATGCCAAATATGTGCAACTTGCGTGGGGGCAAGCTCAGAATTAGGGCGGGGTTATGCTTTTAAATTAAATTCCAACTGGAATCCAATCGAAATACCTGACAAAAATGAGATGAGGCATTTAAATTTACACACACACACACACACACACATAGTACATAGTGTTGCAATCAGCGTTGCACTGATGTTGCAACAACAAGGCGGCGTAATTAAATTGCCAATTGCGACACTTGCACTCTCCCTCCTCCTTCTCCTCCCTCACCACTCTTCGTTTGATTGAAGAAAATGCATTTAATTTTAATTACAACTACAAACTACATATTCTCCCTATATATTGTATTTTGTTGTTTTTACAGCCGAGGTAAATGTGAATGAGAGCCCCGTCCATTTGACACTCTGTGATACTGCCGGACAGGACACATTGGACCCACTGAGGGAGCTCTCCTATCCGGACAGCGATGTCTTCCTGCTCTGCTTCTCCGTCGTCAAGCCCGAAACATTTGGGGCCATCAAATCGAAATGGGCGCCGAAATTTGCCAAAACAAAGGCTGCCCTGATATTGGTTGGGACCCAAGCCGATTTACGTAGCAATCTCAATGTGTTGAACAAATTGCAGGTGAGGTTTTTTTTCTTATGCACAAATTGTTCAAATATTTATGAAATTCTTATTTGATTTTATATCTCATACTCGTATATGCCGCTTTCCATGGATGAGCAGACAAATGGCGAGAAACCAATTTCATATGCAGACGCCTGGGACTTGGCAACAACAATTGGTGCCAAATACATTGAGACTTCGTCAGCCACACAGGTAAGCCAGAGAGAGCGAGAGAGAGCGAGAGAGAGAGAGAGAGAGAGAGAGCGAGTAAATGAATGACTGGGCATGAAATGTTGTTGCGATGTTACGATTGCGGCGTGTTTTGTGCCGCCCCATCATATTAATTAAATCAGCAACAGCAGCAACACAGACAGCAGCAACTGTTGCCACACACACACACACACACACACACACAAAGTCATTGCACCAGAAACAAAAACAACAACAACATAAAGTACAAGAAACAACAGACATCTTTGTTGCAAGCCGAATTATGATATCCTTAACTGAACTATAACAAAAAACCTAACCAGATAGCTATAGTTGGAATAAAACCAGTTTTCTTATGTCTTCATTTAAAGTTTATAATGTGTTTTCTTTCTTCTACCAAATACTTGTCAGTTCGTTACAACTGTCTCACTGCAAAGGGTATACAAATAATATTCTGTGTATGCAAACACTTAAAAAGGAAGAAGAAAATCTGCACAACGTTGACGCTTGGGAGGCGTTTTTTGACTTTGAGAGAATGTGCTACAGCAACAACACGCTTCCTCTTCTCAGCCACAAAACACACACACACACACACACAGTCAGACAGACAGACAGACAGAGAGACACACACACACACATACATATACAATAATCATAATTGTGCGGTTTTCGGGCTGGTTAGTGTTACCGTAACAGCTTGCCTTGCCTTCCCTTCCCTTCCCTTGCCTTGCCCGTCTGTGGCTGGCTGGCTGGCAACATTAATGTTTTGCCGCAGCACAAACTTCCGAGTCGTCCTGACTTTGAGTGCAAGACCAAAAGCCACCTTTTTTTTTTTGTTTTTTGTCAGCCGTGCATTGCACTCGTCGCACGCCTTGCCTCCTCCGCCCTGCCCCAAAGGGAGCCGTTAATGCTGACTGACTTTGCACTGCAAAGGAAGATGCAATTTTTATATTATATCCTGCTTTAGCAGGCTCTTAGGAAATGCAGTTGTTTAAGTGAAGTTAAGTGGTAAGAAGGGATTAGTGCATGGAAAGAGTGAATATATTCCTAAAATTATTTTCATTATTTAAGAAAAACTTTAGTTTAGAAGTACTTCTAACAAACTGTCAGATATTTAAGTTGTTCCTAAGATTCATGTTAGAATTTCTGTAGTTATATTTAAAGATTTTAAAGAAATTTGTTTTTTTTTAGTTTTTAGTACAATTTTAAAGGGGTTCTCTCTTTGATCTTTAATCTCTGCTTAGTCTAGGGTATTTGCGACTCGGGCATTCGTAGCTTAAACATTTTCGCTTGTAAGTAAAAAAAAAGGATTAAGTATAACTGAAATGAGAAGAATACACACTTCCTAAGACAGACTAATCACATAAATATTCATATATGGTATGCATAAATTAATCCAATTCAACTTTGATTTCTCGGATCAAACATAAACTTTTCATTGTTCACTAAAACTTTCCATATGTCTTTTTTATTACAGGACAAAGTCAAGGATGTTTTTGATACTGCCATCTGGGAGGGTTTGGTGCCCACAACATTGCCACCCACACCCTCGTTCTGGAAAAAACTCTTTTGCCTGGCCTAACAGTGAAAAAATGAGATGGAAATTCAAAAAAATTCATTGCAACTCGAAAAAGAAAAAAAATCCCACTCAAAACAAATCAATTTTTTTTTTTTTTTGTCATTTACATTAACATATTTATATATTTAGTATATGTGCGCATATTTATAGCTGTAGTTCAGGGCTTCTTTATATTATGCATTACATTGTAATCCATATCTTTTTTTAATTTACTCGATTATTTATACAATTTATAATTATAAATATATTTGTTTAGCAGTGCTTTCGAAAAAAATGAAGGAAATTGCACGCGCACTCACTGACTGATCTATTCATAAAATATACACAAAAAAGAAAGTTAAAATTTATTATTACAACATTATTCGCATCTGATAGCAAAAGAAATTCTTATATTTTTTTTTAACCCCTATATGATTATTATTATGAAAAATATGTAGTTTATTAGTAGCGATTATATTTTGTGGCACTGATTGTTCTTGTTCCGCAATAATTGTGCTTAAATTTTAGAACGTTTAGAATTCTGATTAAAATATTCATACACTTGCATTATAAAGCAAACAAACTGATGTTACGTCATTCCATCCATTTAAGCATTAAGTTTTATATCTTTAAAATATACATACATACTTTTAGTGTAGTAGCATGTCAAGAACAACAAAAAAACAAAAAGAATGATAAGAATATATACAACAAAAAACTGTACAAGCAAAATTATGCAAATGTCTTTTATTCTCTCCCATTGAAGATGATGGAAACATTGAAGGGTGAACAAGTTGCATACTTATGTATGTAAGTGTGTGTGCTCCTATATATTGGAGGCCAGAACCCAAAACCATTGGTGTGCATGCTAATAGCAAATTTTGTGTGTGTAAGTGTGTGTGCTTCTGAACAAAGTAGCACCCACTCTGTATCAATTTGTAGCACATACATTTTAGAGATACACATTTAAAGCGCTTTTTCAACAATGGAGTAATTCATGCATATAAAAACTTACAAGTAGTTATCAATAGTCTCAAAGTCCTTCTGTTGGAAAAACCTTAAGATTTTGTTTTAAATTGGGATTGAACTTTCAAGTGTTTCTTGTACTTATGGTCTTAAGAATACAAACGATTTGATTAAGATCCAGTACACATTATTTATGCCAGCCTAAAAGTATGCAATACAATTAGGACCCAACATTGCGGCTGTAATGCAACGCAGCAATTTTTGTTTTGTCGATGTAGAATGGTAAATGGTGATGAATGTCTTCCCTGTGGTGTTTTTTTTTTTGCCCGTCATAATTTGCATGAATAATGCCTTATGCTTGAAGCATAAGCGCCGACAAAAGTGCCTGGCCAAAAGAATAATAATAGTAGATGCCGAAGGATAGAAGAGCAAAATCAACAAAAACAACATTAGCCTAGACTTTTTTTTTTCGAAAAAGCAAACAAAAAGCGCGGTGCTTAACAAAACCAAAACACACGCACTCCCAACCACACCCACACATACATACATAAGTATATACATATATACGTAGACACACTTGCAGCCGGTGCGATGAAACTTGAGCGAAAAGTTAAGCGAGGCTTGTCAAGTTTCTCAGCTTGCAACAAGAACGTAAAATGAATTTTTGGTCGTGGCGGATGCGAACGAAAGACGTCAGTCTGTCAGTCTGTCAGTCACGCCGTCTGTGGGTGTGGATGTGGGTGTGGGTGGAGTGTGCCGCTTGCCACATGCAGTAGTGGCATGCAACGTGCAACTTCATTTTTGGCATCAAGTGTTTTGTTGACATTGATGCCTTGATTGCTGTTGCTGCTGCTGCTGTTGCTGCTGCATGCAGCAACCGAGACGCATGTCAGACATCAGATTGTTTCTCTCACTCGCACTCCCTCTCTCGGTGCGTGTCTCTGTCTCTCAATTTTAAGTAAAAGGCTACGAAATTGAAATATTAATGCCGGGCAGACAGTTAACAACTTTGGTGACAGCGGCAACACCAACAACAACAATAAGCTGCCGTCCAAGTGCAGTGTAAACATTTTGCACATTGTCTCGCAAGATAGAGAGGGGGGAGGAAGTGTGGAGTCAAGGGGTTCATGGCAAATCTTGACGGCAAACAGTTAATGCAACTGTCGACAGCAGCAGCAGCAAGTAATACAAAGCAGAATCAGCTTACGTTCAACTTAAGCTACTGCAAGACTGTTGTTGTTTTTATCATTAAACACACACACACACACACACACACACACATACTCATGCATACCTAGTGCAAATTGAACAGATATAAATTTGGAATTTACTTGACCCAAACGCCAAATCATAAGCCTTTCAAGCATGTCCAACACATTGCCTTGGCATCATTTGTACCACATACCATTACCATTATGGACGTACGTACATATAGGAGGCCCGTAAGAGCACTTAACGGCATTGCAGAGAGGTAGAGAGGGAGAGAGGGAGAGAGACGTCGCCTTTATTAGGCCAAAAATAAATCAATAGCCTAAAGAAGAACATGGTCATGTCATGTTGAAAATTTATAGCTTTGCCACTTACTAAGTGTGTGTTCGAGTGTGTGTGTGTGTGTGTGTGTGTGTGAAGCATCGACATGTGTGCAATAAATAAACAATTCATTCGTAGACAAACATATCTACTTGCAAGTAAATATGCAATATTACGCATACGCTGCGTATTGCCAATAAACGTTGTGATCAAATTTGGCTCAAATGGCAGCTCAAGGTATTTTGCAAAATATTTTGAGTGCATGTTTATTTAATTTTAATTGCTAAATACCAAAAAGTTCAAATTGAAGACATTTAAAGAATGCTGCACTTTTAATAGCATTAATTATAAATGACCACAATTTGTGTGTTTTCGTTTAGACAAGACAAATATTTGATGCTGACTTAAGGTACACAATGTGTGTTGCAACTTGCAAGTGAGATAAACAGAAATAAAATATTTTGCTAAGACGATTAAATTAAACAAAAAACACTGGTTTATTTATTTTTATTTATTAATCTAGGCTCTTTTGGGATTTTTTTAAAATTCGAAAATGTAACAAAAGCAAGATTATGATTTCTATAGATTTTGACGAACTTTCTGCTGAGTGTGTGATAAACTTAAATCATCAATATATATGTTTAATCGTCTACTTTGCCAATTGAATAGTGTGTGAGAATCTGACGCAGCAGAAAAATAAGAGGTAAAAGTCAGACAATGAAAATAAGGAAATGTAACGTTAAATGAGTGAAAAATGAAAATAAAAAACGAATGAGGCAAAATCAATTCAAGTTTATAATGAAAAATGCTATCTCCAAATGTGCCGCATGTGGCAGCATGTGATCTCTCTCTCTCTCTCTCTCTCTCTCTGTGTGGCATTCAGTTGAATAGTGTTTTTCTTTTCTTTTCAATTTGTTTTTTTCTCAACTCTTTGTATGCTACGTGCCTATAAAAATCAAGGCTACGGGGAGGAGCGATGAGGGGGGAAGCACAATACAAAACGGACCGATTTCAGCACGCGGCTATTTATGTGGGTCATTCACGCGAAAAGGATGCGACCAAGCCAGGCCCCACCAATTTCTCCATCCGTTCATCCGTCCGTCCGTCCGTCCGTCCGTTCGTCCGTATCCGGCTGCGTGTGTGTGTAATTTACTTAGAAATAGATACAGATACTTTTAGGGGGGGGAGGCGCTGACACACATGTAAACGCCGCTACTTGAACCCTTGATTGCGGTGGTGACGGTCGCCCATTGTTCGACTTTTTGGGGCATGGAGCTTCGGTGGCTTGCAGCTTGGACTAAAACTTATAATCATAGCATCATCAACAAAATTATCGTTTTGCCACAGCACGGAAAGATGGCAAACGGATGGCGGTTACTAGAGGGGGGTGCAGCGGATGGGGGGAATAGGAAAAGGCATTGCACAGATACACTCGCCATTTAAGAGCATAAAAGCGAAACGTGCTTGAAATGTGAATTACTCACACACACACATACTGTACTTCAACTGTGTGTGTGTGTGTGTGTGTGTGAGTGTGTGTGTGTGTGCTTGTAAGTCGCTTTTTGCTCTTTGGCTGCTTTTGGCTCATAACTTCAACTATTTTACACGAACGAACGAGCGAACATTTACTTTACTTTACTTTACTTTACTTTACTTTTCTTTCTTCTTTTTTTTTTCTTTCTTTCTTTCCCCCAGCACGCTTTCCTTTTATTTACTTATTTTAGTGCTTACTTCCGTTCACTCACGCACACACACACACACACACCTTCATATCTTTTTTTTTACAAATTAACAAGCCAAGTGTCTTTCAGCTGCTTTCTTTCTTCGTTCTTCCTTCTTTCTGTTCTTCTGTTCAGCGGCTTTTAGATTAGCGATTAAGTTCGAGTCTGCGATTTCGATGTACAACAATTGAAAATTCCCCCTGTGAACGCTTCGATAAGTTTCAGTCATTATTTGTGATTATTGCTTCAAGTGCTAGGGGAGAAAAAAAAAGAAAGCTAAGAGCTATACTTATTCCATAAGATGATGTGTGAAAGTTCACAAATGGGAACATTTACTTTAGATTGGGCAGATATAGAAGCAATTTTTCGCACTTTTACACATTATGAAATTCTTTTCTACTCATCATTAAAAACCTTTCTGATTGAGGTAATTTAATGCTACCTCTTTTTTCTCATCGATGTACTGAATGTTGTTAAGCAACGATTGCAGTCTCTAAAGTCTAAAGTTGGCAAGCAATGCCATTGATTTTTATTCGACTGTATGTGTGTGTGTGTGTGTGTGTGTGTGTGTACTGTGCTTGCGCCTTAATAATGATTTCGTTCAATTTCAACACCAAAATCCGCACGGACGCATTACAAAGAGCGCTAAATACTTCAACATCCACACACACACACACATACAGACTGTGAGTGTGTGTGTGTGTGTGTGTGTGTGGGGGTGAGAACGTGCCTTTCTGTGAGTTGGCCTTTTGTTCTCTTCTCGTCGACGACTTCTGCAAAACCGAAAACCTTTTTGCGCTAATTGCAATTACACAAAATATTGTTTACACACTTTTCCGAAAGCCGCAAACGCGTTCAACGTTCAATAACACACACACACACACACACACACACACATACAGACACAAGTGTGCATGTGAGTAAAGTATAAGAGTGTTTGTGTGTGAGTGTGCAATATCAAGGGAATCAGTGCTTAATTAGTTAAATAAATGCTCAATTCTTTTTGTAAATGCGGCTTGTAATTAGTTCAAATAAACAGAAATTTGCAAGGAATGAAAAAACTTTGTTCACAACTGAGCGAATTAAATAATTTCAAATGACGTTTAGCACGTTTCAACTCAAGCCAGCAGTTTTAATAATTATTCTGTTTTGTGTTATTGCTTTTGTAAATCGAGCTACTGCTGAGACAACAATCGTTCTTGTAACGGGGGCAAAGAGTATCTGGAATGTTTAGCTCAAGTGTTTGCGTATTCAACTGTTTATTTGTTGAAACCGACGCCCAACAACAACAGCAACAACAACACGGCAACAAAACCCAGTTGGCAAATTGGCTGCTCGGCAATCGGATACCCGCACGTTTATCGATAAGCTCGCTAAGCTAAGAGAGAGAGAGAGAGAGAGAGAGAGAGAGAGAGAAGAAAAGAACAACAACAACTGAACAGGAACAGAATGCAATAAAGCAAACATCAAAGCGACGAATGAATTTCAAATGGACTACAAAATTTATGCAGTGCCAAGTGAGAAATAAAAAGTCATGCTTCAATTGCCAACAGGGGAGACAGCGTGGTGATGAGGGGCAGCGGGCATGTATATGGATGTATAGAGTTCTAGTCCTGAAAATGTGCATGCAAATTGGATATATGTATGTATGTATGTGTAGGCAAATAATTTTTACTGTTGCTATTAAGTTTTACTTCATATATTTATATAAATATTTTTTGGTCGCATAAATTTCCATAAATGCGTAAAGGTAATCAGCAAACGAGTTCGCAAAACTTGATTAAATGCTAAAAAAAAAAAAAAAAACAACAACAAAGTGCTTCGAAACTTTTCTTCAATCAGTTTGCAAAGTCAAGCTTTGAGTTTTTGCTCTCTGGCATTGGTTTTTTTTTGGGTTTTGTGCTCATGTGCCGTGAAGTTTTCGCAAAAAACAGATTGAAAAACTTCAAAACCAAACACAAACACCAAATCCACAAAACAAACCACACACACACACACACAACACAACACAACACACATGAACAAACTGGAACTGCATTTGAACTGTCTGCACACAGTGTGCAGAGTGGAGTCAAAGTCAAGAGTTGAGTTTCAGGGTTGGCAAACGTTCAAGTTCTTAAACGATAACGATTGCCAAATGAGGTGGGAATCCTTTGATTTTGCACAACAATCAATAACTTACTGTCTCGTCTTCACCTTTAAGCACTTGCAACACTTGCAACACAACTGTAATTAAATGTTAATTAATGTGTCTGTCAAAATTCACATCGCCTAAGTGATTATAATTGTCATAAAATTAAAAATTAAAGAACAACCACATCCCGTAAAACGTTTCAAGCACTGTAAATAATGAATGCCAAAGAAAGATGAGCACAAATCGATTTAAGTGTGTGTGTGTGTGCTGGTGTGTGCTGGTGTGTGTTTTGGTGTGTGCAACCCTAGTCAGGTTACGCTGAACGTATATCGTCAAGGGTCAAACAAATACGAGTAGAAAATGCGATTGCGATTGCGATGTCTGGACAACAACAACACGAACATATTACAAAAGTTATGAGGCGGAAATGAAACGGATGCTGGCAATATTCCCTGGCATTCCGGCCCGACATACATGGCGCATACGTAACGTGCAAAAATATACAATACGTGACGCGAGTTGAACGTGACATGCAGCAACGAACTATCTACTTCAATTATGCTCTGTGTGTGTGTGTGCGTATGTGTGTGTGTGTGTGTGTGTGGCAACTGAAACAATACACTGACAACTTATCAACAACTGTTTTGTTTTTTTTTCTTTTCGTACGATTTGATTTGCTGGCTGTAAATAAAAGCTTTGAGCTGCATTCGGTTTTAGCCAAATGGCCGGCAATAGCCGAGAGCCAAGCATGACCGACTTAAAGCATCGCATGCTTTACCAAGGCCAGGATCCCAGCCAGCCAGTTGATCTGCCGCTGCAGCCGCCAGCTTACGATGATGCCGTGGAGCTTGAGGCAACAACGGCTGCAACATTGCGGCAGAGTCATGTGCAAGAGACGCAGCACTTGGATCGTCGTCGCAGCTTCTTTGCCGAGTCGCAGCATCTGCGCAGTCAGCAGCCACAATGCCAGCTGTTGCATGAACTGGATGACCAGGAGCCGACGCCGCAGCAGCAGTTGCAACTTGAGGGGCAGCAGCAAGAGTTAACGCTGCCAAAGGTGCGCAGTAAGTAAGAAGAACATGTTAAGTTACAATTCTTGCTCCTTTTTTTTTGTTCTATTTTGAGGCAGGTTTCTTTGCCCTGGCGCCGCAGCCCAAGTTTGGACTCAAGGCCTGTATGGTTGTGTGTCCTGCCTGTGGCAAGCAAGGACGCACGCGTTTGTTGCGCACTGCGAACACACGCACACACGCCTGGGCACTCTGGTTGTGCTCCTTTGGGTGAGTGCAAAAAGAGATCTTGCCACAAGCATATGAACATGTGAACTTTTATTTCAGTTGGTGCTGCTGCGCTTGCTTGTATCCGTATCTGATGGATAGCTGCCGCACCACAAGCCATTATTGCAATGACTGCAAGACGTTCCTAGGCGCATATTATTCCAAGGATTGTTGTCACTAAATACTAATGCTGCAGGATATGCAAATAGTTGAAAATGTTTGAACTCAATATGATAGAATTTCAAACACTTGCTCTTAAACATATATTTATACATTTGCAAACTTTTAACTTTGTTTAGCAGAAAGCAAATAATTAAAAAATAAATTTATCAACAAACATAAAGCGTCAAAAATATAAATTAATTTTAAAGGAAATGTTTTGGAAATACTTTTTTTTCAAGTACATATTAATAAAATTTATAGCAATATTTTGTTTGAAAAAGATATACAAAATTTATTTTATGTAAATTAAAAAAATATATATGTCTTGTTTGAAAACAAAAGAGAATAATCAAGCTATTGAACAGAAAAATTATAAAAAAAATTATTTATTTTTAAAATATTTTTAACGTTGTTGATAAGAGTCCCTATTCAATTCAATATTTTCTAAACTATTCTATTTCTAAACAAAAGACAATAATCTGCATAAAAAAATTTAAAAAAAAATATTATGTATTTGTAAAATATTTCTTATGTTGATGATAAGATGTCCCTATTCATTTCAATATTTTATATTCCAATATCTTATAAAGTTTGAGTAGGTTGATTAATATTATAAGTACAATTTGCAATATAAAGAAAAAAATAGTCCCTTTTAATTTATTTTAAAAATTAAGATTATTTATAAAAGAATTATTATAAGAAAGTCGAAATATTGTAAACTTACTAAAGAAAACTAAAAGCTGTAAGCAAAGCTTGAGGAAAGAATCACCTCTTAAATGAAAAATAAGGTAAAGTAATTGCCTCTCTTGTGTGTATTGTCATTTTCTGGATTTTTGTGTGCGTTGGACTAATCAGACATTAGATGACTTCCCCGCACCCCGCTTTATGTTGCCAACATGCCAGCGCACCATAAAAGTGCACTTCAAAACTGATGTTGGACTAAACGCAAAGCCAGCCCACATAGACAGGGAAAGGGAGAGAGGGAGAGAAAGAGAGAGAGAGAGAGAGAGAGTAAGCGAGAGCTTATTGAAACTAATGAGGGTCAAAATTTGTTGCTGCCTGCCTTTTGGCTGCTGTTTGTTACCATGCCTCCCCCACCCTCTTCACCCTTCACCTTTCACGCCGCTTAACGTGGCTTCAAGTGGAATTTCTATCAGCGCGACGCCAGCAAATTGAATTTGGCGGCAAGTGCAGCAGCAGTTGCCGGCTTCGGTCAAACAATGCAAAACGGGCCTAAACGAATTGGCTAATCGTTGCCAGCGGGCTGTCCAGGGTGGGAAGGGGAGGGGATGTACTTAACCCTCCGCCGTATCCCATTTCGGTCACAATGTCCCGCTGTTAACGTATTTGGCTCATACGTCCAATTAGAGCTTGACTCAAGCTACCAATACAATACCAGCTATTAGGCAACAATTCATATCCGCATCCGCATCCACATCCGTTTCCGGTTGTAAAAATGCACTTCTCACAACAGCAGCAACAACAAGTGGAGAAAAAAGAAATCAATTAGCTGATTGAATGAGCCATAACGCCAATGATTTCAACACTAAGCGCATTATAGCCAGTTAGCTAAAGATCCCCCTCAGCACCCCTCACTCGAAGCGTGAAATCAGGGCAATCAAAATCAAGACTTCATAGTAATAATAATAATAATAATAATAATAATATTGCGAGAACAATGACAACAACAATAACAACTACAACAGCGTTCACAATGTGTTGCAAATAAGTTGGCAACTTTAATTAGATTAACTTGCCGGTTCGCAAAATTCATAAATAGTATATCAATACAAAAGCTTTCACTGCATGTAGCTGTTGTTGCTATTGCTAACAAGCTGTTAAGCACACTAACTAAGAGCGTGTGTGTGTTTTTTTTAATAAATAAATAAATAATGCATGTGAATATAGGAGCGACAGTAATTTGCGGTACGTCCGTTAAGAATTGCTTCACAAACCCCTGTCGCATCCCATATTGGAGTAAGCCTAGCTTGAAGTATTCCTCCTAAGCCGCTCCACTCGCCTCTGCTCCTTCATAACCAATGCCGCGAATGTGCAGGCGGCTTCCCACTTCAACGAAGACTCCAGCATGCCTGGGACAAGATTGTCCACGGTGATGGGACAACCCATAGCGCGCTCCAGTAAAAATTGACCAAAAGATAAGACTTCGAAACTCCCTGAAATTTCACATCGTATTTCCTATACTTTAAACATTATACAATTAAGCAGATTTAACAGATTGTTAAGCTCTCATTTTATCTTAGATTTTTTTTTTCATGTATTTAAGTAATGCTGCTTTGAAATACCTTTTTTTCTTTTTATAAAATGCCTTATGTTTAGTTTTAAATTTCATTTCGGATTTAATATTACTACTTTCAAAAGATTTTGAAGATTGATCACGAGCCAGTCAACATAATAATAAATACAAATATACATATAAGAATAACTAATTATTTTAGACATTAGAAATAAAATAAAATTTATTTTTAAATAATATTTGCCATGTCCAATATTCAAAATTATAGCTTTAGGTAACATTAAATCCAATATCTTATGTATTTTTAAAGTGAAAATACAATAAAGCAACAAATTATTTATACCCTTCAAAAATTGCCAAAATTATGAATGACCATTGTAGTCAAACTTATAAAAAAAAAGTTCAACCCACAACCCTAAAAGAGAGTTTTTTTCGGTGACACCTGAACAGTGTGAATTGTGTACAAACCGAATCTAAAATCTAATCTATTCGATTTTAATACGGCTTCTGTTATTATTGTGCTGCTTGGCGCTGTAACCGCATGATAAGTTTGACAAAGACATGCATATAAACATATATGTATGTATGTATATATTTGTGGTAAATACGCATACATGGACTGGCGGGCGGTCCTTTAGCTCTATCTAGGAAAATTGACAATTTTTGGCGACAAATGTTTGCACAACATATTTACGGATATTTGCGGCATGTTGATTTGTTGATTACGCGCAGCGATGCGTAAACAGATTCAGCCAAAGCAGCAAAGCAACCAAAAGCAGCCAAAGCAGCCCAAAGGCAAACAGACATTCAGCTAGATAGATAGATAGATAGATAGATAGATAGATAGAATTAGAGCGTAAAGCGGATGCAGATACACATGCACAAGGCGAATTTGGCTAATCAAATTAGCAAGCAAATCAATTGCAAATATTTTAATTGCTGTCGTCGTGTTGCCAAAAACTGGCTAACTGTTGCGGCCAGGCCAAAATAAAAGGTGGAAAGTGGAAAGTGGACAACACGTAGCTTCTAGCAAATGAACTGCATGAACATGGCTTGGACCACGGCGTACTTAGGACTCGCAGGACTCACAGGACTCGCAGGAAGCGCTGTTCGTTGTGGCGCAGGCGCTGCTTGAGCTTGGGGCAGGGGGGCAACGAGGACATGCTTCATTCACTAAAACAGCTCGGCTTCGTCCTCGCCATCGTCGTCTCGTCTTCCTCGTCGTTTCGTCGTCGGTTCGTCGGCAGTTTGCCCGAATGTTGCCTTTTGGCTACTATGTTCGCATTTGGTTGGTTTAATAGCGCCTCGCACGTTGTCCACGCAACACGTCGCGTTCCAAAAGTGTGTCCTGAATCGAATCGAATCGAGTTGAATCGAATCGAGTCGAGTCGAGTCGAGTCGAGTCGAGTCGTTGTTTGTGCCATCAACGCCGGCGTGCGAAACGCATTTCAGTTGCGATCCACAGTTCGCAAACGCAACCGTCGGCGAAAAGAAAATAAACTAAACTAAAACAACAACATATCCTGAGCATATATATCCTTCAGCACTGAACGAAACGTTTTCTTATTGTACTAATTCGATTGGTTTTTCTTGTTTTTGTTTGCGTTGTTTGTTGTGGTCGAAGTTTGCCGCCTGATGGCCGCTTGGGGAGTACAACACTAAGTGGTGTGCGTGTGTGTGTGTGTGTGTGCGTGTGTGCAAAACAAACAACAACAACACTTGAGACAACATCAACGTGAGTAAGACGCAGACAGAGTTGGGTTTTGTTGCCGCGTTATTTCCGTTTCCGTTTACCGCTTGCGCGCATATCCTGCAATTACTTAAGAGACTCGCACAGTCGCTGCTGGAGACGCCTCACGGAGGCAGCGGTGGCATGCACGCGCCAACAATGCCCAAAAGGCGGACGCTGCTGCCCCAACACCCCGCCCGGATGACCGTCCGTCCAACGCTGCTGCTTCTCCTTCTACTGCAACTCTTCATCTTGGTTGCCGCCGCCAGCAGCAGCAGCAGCAGCAGCGATGATAATGGCGACATCAATGCCAGCCAACTAACAAACTTAAGGCAACAACAACAAGAAGAAGAAGAAGAGCAGTCAAAGCCGAAACAATCGTCCTACAAAGATTTTGATTTTTCAGCGTATGTTAATGGTAAGTAGATCGCTATAAAAAAAATTTACTTTTCAAAACTAATCTATGCAATCTACATTATGTAATCAATCATTTTTATACCCCGAACCCATGAAATAGGTAAAAGGGGTATAATGGTTTTGTGCACAAGTATGTAACAGACCCTATAAAGTATATATATTCTTGATCAGCATCAACAGCCGAGTCAATATAGCCATGACCGTCTGTCCGTCTCTAGAGATCTCAGAGACTATAAGAGCTAGAGACTTCAGATTTTGCACATAAGCTCATCTAAGTCCTAGGCAGTACAAGTTTGTTTCCGATTTTCGATAACTATTTCCATTTTCGATATACACATGTGATCGATAACATAAAAATGTCGAATATCGAAAATCTGAAACTTTAGAAACTTGATACAAAATAATGCAAATCTGTAGAATTTCATCGAAATCGCTTAAGAACAACAGAGATATCGAAGATTGTATAGGGTTCGGGGTATCTCCTAGTCGGGAAATCTCCACTAGAGCCTTCTTACTTCTTTATACTACATTCAATAAGAAAAATAACGATAATAGCAGTAAAAATGGGTAACACATAATTATAAATTATAAAATTTCGCCTATAGCACTAATACGTATACTTTATATTTTTAGCATAAAGTATTAAAAAAGCCATACTCTATTTGAAAAATTTATATTGACATGGAATGAAAACTGTTATTTAAAGAACTCATAAAATAACCAAAGTATTATTTTTTCTAAAATTCTCATTAAATAAAATACGGCTGAAAACAGTCAAATACCAAAACACAACGCATTTGCCTCGATCAACTTGAACGAAAATATAAAACGTTATAATTGCTTAACACATGAAAAAATTAAAAAAGTCAAACCATTTAACCGATTGTTAAAAAATAAGTGTTTTCATAGACAAAATACTTTATATACAAAGCTTAACTTACAATTGATTGTAAATAGTAGTAAATCAGTTATTTGTTCCTGATGGTTATAGTGTTTTTTGGTTTCAATAAAAGTCTGTTTGAATTTTTGAGCGTATCTTTTTGCCAAAATTTGACTTAAATTTAATAAATTTTTTTTTAATGCATTTACAGCTAATTTCTTAAATAAATATATTTAAATTTTTTTCCGCAATCTAAAATTAGTTATTATAAATATTAAAGTAGACTATAGTTAACTCAGCATTATGTTCTTTCGCTCAGTAAAGAGTCGAATTATGGAAATCGTTAATTTTTGATATTTCTGTTTGAAATTCCAACTCGATCAGTTAATACTTTAAACTTGCGTTAAAACAAACGTTAGTAACACAACTCAAATACAACCGCAAATCTTACTCATAGATTTAACATAACAAGCACTTGACTTGTTATAAACTTTATCCACATACGTACAAATTTCATTCGTATTCTTTGTTTTTTTTTTGTGCAGTGCACCGCAAATTGGCAATGGATTCCCATGCGCTGTCTAACTACATGTTTGAATTTCAACTGCCGACCCATTGTTTAAATGTCCAATTGCAATTTAAATGTAGTTAACAGTAATCCTAATGTGCCTCTATCTCTATGTCTGTGTGTATGTGTGTATGTTAGAGATTCTACAAACCGTAAAGCACTTAGTACACACACACACACACACACACACATATGCATACGTATTTGAAATGTGAAAATTTATTTATAACACTTGTAACTGCACAAAATGTAATTTGGTTAAAATCACAAAATGCCACACCCAAACACACACACACACACACACACACACGCGCACACACGCACACATACATAAGGTCACTGATAGTGGCAGTCAAACAGTAACTGGCAATGTTATAATAACTCATACGCCCCGTTGTACGTACATATATTTTTAACCTGTCAATACGTTTAGTATTTAGTTACCCACACCCCTTCCAGCCAACCCCGCTCATTCATCTTTTTACACACACACACACACACACACTTAGCTTGTTCAAAAGCAATTAAAATTGAAAGCACTTCACACACATAGATAGCAGGAGAGAGGGGTGAGAGAGAGGGACGTAGTTAAACACTTTCATGTTATGCAAAATTGATATTAATACAATAATTGCACTTGCAGCTGTCACTGCGGCAACATTTGAGTGCCTGTCACTTGTGGCATGATGCAAGCAACAACAACAACAATAACAGTTTGACAATGTATTTGAGATCGAAGATAATTTGGTTTTGTATTTTGATTTGCCTACTTGATAAACAGGATTCCTCAAGTACTTAACTTTCGCATCATTTTGGATTATGCGATCAACTTGTTGCACCATGCTGCAGCAATGTTGCAGTGCTCGTTGTTGTTGTTGTTGCCAGTTCCATTGTCACCTTTTGGTTATATCTGCATCCGTTAAACATAAATTATGGGCGCGCAAGGCAACAATCACGATACGGAGTATATGCTATATATCTAATATATATACATATATATACATACGAATACGAATACGAATTGCATTCATTGTTTGCTTTTGTTTATGTTTACACTCAGGTGTGTATTGTTTTGTGTGTGTGTGTGTGTGTGTGTGGCGGCTGCTGTTGTTGCTCTCTCTTTGCTTGTTTGCGTCTCGCCGCTTTGCTTATTCATAAGCCGCGACAGGCCATGTTGACACCTACACACACCTACACACACCACACACACACACACACACAGTTGCACCGCAACCGCACATGTACAGTTTAACAGCCCGCAGCTAGAGCAAAAAAATCGCCACAACGAGGGCTGACAAAAAAACTTGTACGCTCGATTTTGAATTTATTCCGAGTTTGAAAATTTTTAGATAAAACTTTGAGTCGTCTACTTAAATCATGGAAAACTCCTCTTGAATCAACATAAGCTCCAAATAAAA
This sequence comes from Scaptomyza hsui, assembly GCA_018152825.1. NCBI lineage: Eukaryota > Metazoa > Arthropoda > Insecta > Diptera > Drosophilidae > Scaptomyza > Scaptomyza hsui. Next base: position 11,319,936 of record JAECXO010000001.1, read on the forward strand.
TTAAAATCAAGTGATATTCTATTTTAATAAGGATGCTTGTTCTTTTCTAGAGCTTTTATAGTGGCTTAAGATCGTCGTTCAACATGTCAGAGAAAACACTAGAGATTTGTCAAAACGGGATTTTATACTTATTTATTTCCGTTCTGCTATACTCATAAGTTGTTAGACTTGTAGCATAGCTTTGACTTTAGCTTTCAACAAAATAAAATAAAAAATCACTTGTGAAAATAACCTCTTAGTAAGTTAATCAAAAAAGAAATGACGAACTCTCTGTGCAGCCCTGTCTCTCTCTCACATACATACATACATACGTACATATGTTGATACAATATTTAAACCTGGCCATAAGCCGAATGTTAGCCATATTGTTTTTGTTGTTGTTGCTGCTGTCGCCGTAGCTGTAGCTGTTTCCGGTGCTTGTTGTTTGTGTGTGTTGTGTTTTTTTTGCCGCTTTATTTGTTTATTTGTTATTTCTGCCGCTATTCGCTGTCGTCGTTGCCCTTCTTGTGTTATTGTGTCTGCTTTGCTTCTCCCCCCTCTCTCTCTCTCTCTGCCTATCTCCCGTTTTCTTTTTAGATCTTTGCACTTGTCTATGTCTGCTCCCCTTTTCCCTGTCTTTTGCCTTTGGCTTTGCCTTTCTCTGTTAACAGTGTTTGCTGAGTTGCAACTGTTTTTGCTGTCCTCCCAAAGCAGATAATCAAAAGTAAATAAAAACATTTTTCATTGTCTGTGTTCGACGCTGCCAGCCAGCCAGCCAGCCAGCGCTCAAATGTTTTGCGCGATTAAATCACAGGCATATACACATAGTAAATAGATTTTCCAAACAAACTGTCAATTCCTCTAATGGCGACTGCCTTCGAGTGGCATTAGCCACATTAAGCAATCCAAGTTGCTTTACAGCAGAGAGTATTTGCATTAAAAATTGAACACTAAAACAAAATACTTTCGCTGGACACGTTTCAGTACTTAAATAATCAACGACACTCGAAGCCTTATCACATTACGTATACGTAATGCGAGTCGAGTCATAACTGAGATTAGTTTACAGGTGGAGAGAAGAACAGCTGATAGAACTCAATTAACTTGCAGAACAATTTAATTGAACCAATTAGGCGCATAATGGCATTAAACATTGAGATATAAACAGATAAATAGCTAAACACACACACACACACGGACATTTAGACAATGGGAATGTGTGTGTCTGTCTGTGTGTGTTTCGTCACTTGGGAAATTGGTGTGCTTAATCCTTATGATAACATGGCACATCTTAAATGCTTGTTCTTGTTTTTGTTATGTGCTGTGTTTACAATGTTATTCCACAAACATGTGTATTCCCACAATAACAGCAATAATCACAATCATCTTGACCGCACACACACACACACACACACACACACATGTTTTCCTTTGCTAAGTCAAGCGCAAATCAATTGCAATACATTCATTTATTTGTCTTGGCTCATTGCGTTGCTTTAATTAAAAAAAATCAATTTACTTGCAATAATATTATTATCTATCGGGGCTATTGTTTAAACACGTTTAATACTTTTCCATAAATTTGTGATTTTAAACAAATGCCAGCTTATGCTTAAATGATTCGTATTGCATATGTTTAAATATTTGTCTTTTTTTTTTTGTTGTCATTACAAATTTAAGCACTTTAATTGAATTTGTACATTTTATCACACGTTTAATCGTTACTTATTAACTTAATTAATGATAAAAGCAAACTGTAATTTAATCATTTTAATGAGATATACCACAGAGTGTAAAGCGCATATGTGAAAAGATTAAACATAGCATTTAAAACAGAACTTGAATATTCGTTGGTAGGAATAAGCTATACAAAAAGACAAGAGATTAAACTGAGAAATGTATACATCAGCTAGTTATTAAGGAACCAGGCACACAATTCATGATTCAGCTCAGATTACTCTCCAGAAATAAAAGGTTGAATTGGAAGAAGATGACTCTAGGCAACCTATTATTTTTAATACGCAGACTAATTGGCTGGAAAGCTTGAAGCTTTTGCTTATATTTTGCAACGATAATGGCGTAATATTTGTGTGCTTTTCTAATGATGCAATAAGCTTAAGGTGCCTAACTAACAATACAATTGGCTTTAACTAAACACACACACACACACACTACTATATAGTATTGTATATACATATGTTCTATGTGTTTGCGCTGCCTTCTAATTATTCATTGAGGCTAAGCCAAACCCAATTGCTGCTGCCATTTAATTAGCAAATGCATTTTCGGTGCGAGCCAAGGAGGCGGAGTGTGCAATGCAATGCGTAAATCAAAGACCTGAGGCCATCATCAAAATGATGTCACGTTGCCACACCCACCCATATTCAATGCAGCAGCTTCAGCTGCAGCTGCAAGCTAAACGCCGACTTGTTAGTGGCCCCCAAAATGGTTGGCAAACGTTAAATTGCACAGCGCGGCAGAAGCTGAAAAGCAAATTTATTTTTATTTGCAAGCACAGACAATAGAATGTGGAGCAAACGAGGCGAGGGTGAGGGTGAGGGTGAGGTAGTGAAGGGGAAGTGTTAGACCTCGCCCTGGCCATTAAGGATGTCCGCATCCCTTTGGCTGACCACCAACAAAAGTGGGTGGCGTGGCCATCGTTTTTATCAGCTTAACCAGGTTTAAAGGCATGATAACAACAACAACAGCAACAAGAACAATAAAGCCAATGGCAAAGTGCAGCTGCCGTAGCAGAAAGACAATGGCTAAGTGCTGGCAATGCCCAAAACAATTTGGCACCACGTTGCGTATGATTAATATAAATCGTTTCATCCCGCACAGACAGAACAACAAAAAGACATAAGAAAAATGGATAAATGCAGTTGGCTTGCAATTTAGCAGACTTTAAACATATTTCGATTACGCTGCCGAATTTTATTGACAAGATGGAAAATGGTTTCTCTGTTCGATTTGAAAAACAGCTTTAAATAGTAAAATAGTGATTTAGTAGGGATTTGGAAGTGATTTTGTGAGCTGATTTTGCGATTACTTTCACATTCATTTATTTCAGGCTGCAATTTTCTAAATATATGTTTATAGATTAGAGTCGTAAGCAACTCTTTTCATCTATCTTGTTTTTGGGTGATCAAAGTTGACGGACGCCTAAGGCCAATTACATGAACAAAAAAAAGGTAAAACTTGTACCCATTTCTGCTTTTGGTGTTGCTGTAAATTGTTGTTGTTGCTGTTGTTGCTGTTTCTGGGGATGCTTTGCCGCTGGCACATTGCATGGCGCAAAGTGTCACATTACTGAAAGTGAGGAAAGGGTTGTTGGGTACGGGACATTCTTTTGCCGCAGGGGCAACATCAGCATCAGCATCAGCATCAGCGCTTTCAGCCACGCACTCAGCTCAACTTGCTTCGGCTATCATTTGCGGCTTTGCATGTGCCACCAACAACAACAACAACAAGCAAGTGACGGCAATTTTCGTTTAGTATCGCTGGCAGTGGATGTCGACGAGGAAAAAATAAAAAGGAAGGAAAAAAAGCGAATTGCATAAAAATCGCGTATACGCTTCAAAAATTCAACAGTCTGCAATGAAAATGAAAGGGAGAAAAAGAGGGTTAAAGGGGGGCGGGGGGGTTAAGGGAGTTTTTGGCCATTGTTGCAGCAGCTTGTTTAAATTTTATGCGCTGGCTTTTTATACTTGTTAAACTCAGCGCCAGGTCAACCCCGCCCCACGCCCCTCGACTCAATGGCACAACATTTTGATGTACGACGACAGCTTTGGGGACACAACTTGCAGCACTCACACACACACTCACACACACACACACACACGCACTCTGCAGCAGGTGTCTAAAGCATCCCTGTAGCAAACTTTACACAGGTCCAAGTGCAGTCCTTGTTGTTGCTGTTGCTGTTGCCATTGCTGCTGTTGTCAGCCAGAAGCTAAAGACTTTGCCATTCAGAATCCTGGTCGTGTTAACTGTAATGTAGTAGTAGCTGCTTTAGCTGTTTTAAGCAACCCCGAATACGAATGCGAATGATATTTCTATAATTTATGAGCGAGTTGTCTCAACGCATTCTCTTCCTGCTGCTACTTTGAATGCCGGATGCTTTCTCTGCTTCTGCTGCTGCTGCGCTGGCGGAAATTGAAAACTTTATGCAACTACTACGTCATAGACAGACAGACAAAACTGAGAGCTCAGCCAGTTGGCTGCTGTTGCCAGCGGTCGCTGGAAAGTATGCTTAATAAATTTGACAGGATGGCGTTTAGTGGTCGAGCAGCAACAGCAGCGCTGAAAAGAAACTTGCAAAAGGCACGCAAGAAGAGTGAGATAAGAGAGAGAGAGACAGAGGGAGACTGCTAGCATCATGTGCACTGCTTTATTATGATTAGCAGTCAACGCAGACTGTCAGACAGACAGATAGACGGAGAATGTCTGGATCAACAGTGAGATTTTGTGTTAATAAATATTCACAGCACAATCGCAAAAGTAATATTTAAATACACTTTTATGGCTGAAGAGTGCAAGTCAACTAGAAATATGGTACTTCTTAAACCGCATAGTAAAGATATTGCTCATGCCTAAAAGTAGGCAGTGAAAAATACACTTCGTTGCCGTACTTCATTATATTGAATTAGTTAACATAATAAATAATGTTATAAGCTGCTAATTAAATAAGCTTAAGTAATTCAAGTCAATAATGAAAAGAAAATGCCAACGAGTCAATTGAAAACTATTTAAACTCTCATAATTATTGGTGATCATGAAAATGATGATAATGAATGACGATGACGATGACGATGACGATGAACAACAACAATTTAAGTTGGCCGCCAGCTGTGCTTTTGTGCAATTCCCACAGCATTATCGAAGCCAACAAAGTTATTAAGTGGCAACATTTAGTTACTTTTGTTTTTATGGCTAACGCGAAAGTAAGGCAGACGCAGGGGGCTGGGAGAAGGAAGAGAAGCTGGTCTCCGGGGCTGTTAGAGCAAAAAGGAAGCAACAACAAAAAGTTAGCCAAAACGAGCGAAAAACTCAAAAATCAAATGACAGTGAAGAGCAAAATACGAAACAAAAGAGGAACAAATCGCGCAACTGGGCGCAACGTACTGAAACAATAAAATAAATTAACCTTGAAGTTCAATGTGGAAAATTTAGTGCTGTTGTCAGAAGTCGCGCCCCACCCCCTCCTCCCCCTCCCACCGCAAAGTCATTGTTGTTGAGTTAAGTTGTTGCCGTTGTGCCGTGTTATGCAAAAAGTAACATAAACAAAACGTAATACGTTCGCCAAAGTTCATAAAATGCCAAAGAGGAGTACAACGCTTGGCTGCCCACAAACACACACAAGAGAGAGAGAGAGAGAGAGAGAGAGAAAGAGTTGAACCACCCAATCAACCTAAACTACCACTTAATACCCAATACTACTTACTTACAACCAAAACCCACAACTTTCAGCCCGATTAGGCACACACACACACACACACACACAGCGTATACGCAGATGGAGTGTAAAGTTGAGGGAACGTGGGAGAGCTGGCAGCAGGTGATTGTGGTTAAAGAGCAAGGTACAATATACATAGTATATGCACTCTCTCAGTGCAAAGGTTTTTGGCCTTGAATTTTGAATGATCCCAACAGGAACGCAGGAATGCCAAAAGGCAGCAACCAGCTAAGCACACATAATTACTCATAATGGAATATCGGTTTGCATTATTTATAGGGCAGCCGAGCATTTCACACCAAAAACCCATCAAGAGCAACAACAAAATGAACAAAACAAACAAAAAAAAAAGCAACCACAAAGCACATTTAAATGTATGTATTTTGCCTAATGACAACCGCAATGCTAATACATTGTCCTTTGGCAAATGCGACAAATGTTTGCCAGATACCACCGCTTTCAAAAACGAACAGAGTCCATTTAAATAAATGATAATCCTCCTTCCAAACACACACACACACACACACACACTCGTACACATTTACCTTTGAACTTTGGCCACATCAAATTAAATAAAAGGTTAGCAGCTTGCACGGAAGTTGAGTTCAATTCGATTTTTACCTTAACAGTGGTGCTGGACATTATCTCCTCGAAAAATGGTATATTCACTAAATAAGGCTAAAAATGAGAACAAATCTGCACTAACTTTTATTTAGAAATGTTAATCGTTTATATCCAAAATTTTGCACTAAAGTTAAGAAATTCATAAAGAACTAAAATCTTTTTTTTTAGAGAACTGAAGTAGTCCTTTTTGCCACACTGTGCAACGTCTTGTTATGATATATGGTAACGACAAAGCACCACACACACACACACACACAAATGAAGTGTGTGCTTGTGTGTGTGCATTGATAGGTAGGTTTTATGCATACACTTTTGTTTGCTTAAAGTCATTTGGGCTCTTTATTAATATTTCACATCTCATATTTGCCTTCGATCCCCGATCCCAGCTATTTTCTTTTTACCTGTTATCTTCTCTCTCACTCTCTCTCTCTCTCTGTCGCACTTCTTTTGTAGGATTGTGTGTCATAAGCTTGAAAAGGGTTTCATATTCGCATTAGCATTCAGTTGTTGGTATCCTCCACAGCGGTTTTGCGATGTTTCGGGCGTGTATTTTAATTGTGTTGACTTTGTAAATGATCCATTGATAATGCTCCTTGAAGGCATCGTTTGTCCTGCTGCTGCTGCTGCCGCTCAACGGTTACTGCCTGTTTTTAATGGCCACAGTTAAGCCGGTCAACAGAAGCAGCAGCAGCAAAATACGAAACGAAAATCGATAATGAATTAATTTCCAGCATGAGGCAAATGGCCCAGACAAATTTATGACTGTGGGCAGCAGGCAGGCAGCGCCTGCATATTTGCCTTGCTTGCCTTCAATTTACCTCTGCTGCTGTTCGACACCAGCTCAACAACGGCGGCCACAGTAGTTAACGTTTTACCACATGGCCATTGGGCAGCCAGCGCCATCGACATTGCCACCGCAACTGCTGTACCCTCAAATGGGCTTGCCCAGCTAACCAGGCAGCTTGGGCTCTTTGGCTTACACTGAGCTGGCCTCAGGCCGTCTCAATTTCAATGAGCTTTGCGACTGTTACACCGGCTACTAAGAGAAAGATAATCCCTTGAGTAAACATAAAAAACAAACAAACAAGCTCATAAATATGCGTGTGCTCCGAAGGCGGTAAGAAAAACTACAAAGAATATAATAAGAATTATTGAACGCCTCTGACAAGTGTTTATAGTAACACTAGACAATATAGTATATAATGGAATTAATCAGATTAGTTGTGGTCTGATTTCACTATCGTTTTTGCTTTTTGATTGAACTACCTTTGTCTTTTCCTAACCACTTATGCTCAGAAAAGTATGCTACACATTTATTATGCTTGTGCAATCGATTTCAAATATTAAATTAAAAGCATAAGGGTTTTTTAATTATGCATAAGCTTCAATTTACTTAACTTTTGTCCTTAATTCTATTAACAAAATTACATAACGTATTTTTGGTTTAACCAAAGCACTTAAGCATGCAATTAAAATCAATTAATTTGTAATTGAACGACAACAAAAGGAAATAAACTAACAGACTGACTAAGACTGATTATTTATTTACCAACTTTTATAACAATAAATATTCAAATCAACGCACGCTTTCAACACACACACACACACACACACGAAATAGGGGAAAAGAGAACTTTTGGGTTACGCTTTGATGTTTGTCATTTTGATTTGCAATAATTGCAGTGCCATTTGTGTCTTCCCATTCGACCCAAGAAGTTTTGTTGAACTTTGGCGAGTGGGATTTACCACTTATGCAACGAGTTTCGGTTTGCGGACTTTCCAAATCCGAATATCCAAACACACAAACACACTTGCTTTTAGTATGTCTTTGGGTCTGTCAACTTTCTCAAAAGTTTTCAAATGTTTGCTTAGGCGATAAGTATTTGTATTACAAACTCTTTAGCTAACCACGCTTAACAATTCAAAGCAGTTGATGTTGGCAATATGTGCAGGGGGGCGTTTAGCATTAAAGAATGTAGAAAATTTGATTTGGTTTAGTTATAGAAAAACTGGTCTCACCTAAACACATCTTCAAGCTTGGAAGTTACTTGTTTTTTTTTTTATATTATTTACCTGTCAAATCAACTACTAGCTACAACTGTCACACTCAATTCAATTAGTGTCAATCACAAAGTTTTTAACTCGAGCGCATTCTATTAATTATGAATGTATGTTTGTGTATGTGAGAACTGAACGTTATGTACATAGCATGCTCATATTAAATGCCCTTTTTGCATGCATGCAGTCAGGCAAAGTCAACTAGGACAAGTCGAGGCAAGTCATTGCATTTGTGTGTGTGGCATTAAATGGCAATCGGGGTACATTAAAAACTAATCGTAACACATGTCGCTGAGCTCAAAACGATTAAGCGTTCAATTTGGCATCTCGACATGCAATTAAGCTCAATTGCCATTCAAGCATATCAATGAATGTGTGAGTGTTCATGTGAATACTTATCTGTATGTATTTAGTGACTTGCATTTAGAATATCAAGTATACGTCTTGTTTTTGCTCTAGCATGTTATTAGGCTTACAGCTAGCGAGAGAGGGAGAGAGAGAGGGAGAGAGAGAGAGACAAGTAGAGCCTCAGGCTCTGCTCGCCGTATGGCAGCAACGTGCTTGTACATGCATTGCACCTGTAATTATGCGCACGGCTGACATACATTTTCACAGCACGCCACTCTCATACCATATACATGCATAGTATAAGAGAAAAGTACACACACACACACACACACACACACAGTTGCATATATTTATAGCCTACTTAGAGTTACACGGCATAAATGTAAACAGACTTTCGGATGTTAGGCCCCGACACATGTAAAACACCTAAGATACTCTTTTAGTACAAAAAGGGTACATTCGTTACAAGCTTAACATCAACTTTAATATGTACAACAACTGCTTTATTATTCTTTGGGAGCTCCACGAATCGCTAATCTACATATATGATTGATACATTATTAAAGCGCTTCAAGCTCTTTTTTGAAACCTCCACCCCCACAAACAAAAAGAAAAGTAAAAGTTATTTTACAAACTTATTCTTTATGCCAAACAAATAAGATTGCTCCTCAGCTTAAGTAGCACTCAAAAAGCACAATCGAAATCAAAAAGTATACATGTGACACATACATAAATATCTTTAAAAAACCTTCTCACATATCTACATATATGTAAGCATAGGCAAGATAATCAATGAGTCTAAAAATAAATTTGATGGGACGCTTAAAAGTATGCTATATTTACACATTAATTATTTAAGTGCAAATCATTGTTAAATAAACCTTTAAGTTAATCAAAAAAAGGTTTTAAAAACTACTGCAATGTTTAGAAACAATTTTCTTCAATAAAGAGAGTAAAAAATAAACCTAAAATTGATAATATTCATAGCTTCCAAAGTTACAGTTTAAATGGCATAAATAAAACGGTTTTTCACACACCATACACTCCAACTACAAATGGAAAGCACTGAAACTTAATGAAGGATTTTTTTCTCGCATATTTCCAATTGAACGGAAAAGTTTTATAAAATATGCAAAGCAAAAACTAAAAAAATGCATAAGATGTAGGGCATTTTGCCGTCACTTAGCATTGCAATAAGGCATTTTGTTTTCTCATGTACAGTTGTGCTTAACATGCAAATTCTTGCCGTTGCATTTTTTAAAGGCAAAACACGAGAAAAAAGAAAAGAAAAAAAAAAAAAATGTACAAATCACGCAAAACGAGTGCAAAAGTCTACAATAAAAATGGTAGTATATATAGAGTAAATTAGAGCATCGCATGGCACGCGACTGCGCAACGTGATTTTGTTGTTCTTAATTTTGGTCTGGTGAAATGAATGCTTGCTGCAAAATTTAAGGCCTAAATCGCAAGGCAGGCAAGTTGGCCAGTTGGGCAAACAGTTCGAGCTGTTCTTGGTTGTTGGACAGCAATTTGCTGTAAACAAATCGCAACTGGCAGCGAAAAGAACTTAAAGTAGGTTACTTACGGTGCAGCACACTGAAATCCTCGCTTTTGTGCATACTTAAGGCGACGACGGACGCCTTGAAGCTTATTCCGTCTCCCGTCTCCCACTCCCCCCCACCTCTGTGTTTCTGCATCTCTCTCGTGCTCTAATTGAGGCAGCGCAAACTTGCCGCATGTACGAATAGTTTGCTGCATAATGACAGGCGCGCCGGCATGCATATTTATGTGATGGCTAAAGGAGGATGGCTGAGCCGAGAATTGGATGATGGGGTTAAGCCTGCAGAGACGAAGGCGCCGAAGCTGAGACTGAAGCTACTAAAGCTGCGTTAAACGTCACGCTCTATTGGCTTGGCCAATGTTGTTGCACATTGCCTTAGCGCTCATTTTGTGGCAACTTTAATTTTCAAGCTCTGAGGCATAAGATAACAATGATAAAGATAACGAATTTTTAGTGTTTAATGCAACTATTTTAGGTTATATTATAATATTTGTAAGATTCATATCTTGTTTTAAAACTTTATTTGATTTTTAATAATGGGAAATATAGTGTATAAAATTAAAAGTATAATTAATTATAGAATACAAAAATTCTTTTGTTAATCCAAAAAAAAAGGAATTTGTTGTAAGTAAAACGGAAAGCTTTTCTTTCTGTATTCTTATTACCTGGAAAACCGTAACATATTCTTTTCAATGGCACATGCGGTTGCTCTTTGAAAAAAAAAACCTTATTTACAGTGTGTATTTTCTGAGAAACCATAAAAAGTAATAAATGTTCACTTTGAAATCGTTTCCTGGAATTTGTCAAATGGAAATATTGCATTAAAGCAGAAAGAGCAAGTTTTTTTTTTAGCTGCTTTCATTAGCTGGAATCTTAACGCGCTGCACTCAAAAGACTCTCAGCAGAATTAAATTTAATTTTCTCCAAAGAAGGTACTTTGAGACGTATACGTGATTGAAATCAGTGTGATTTTCCAATGAAATAACAGTAAGAATACTAACAACAATCAACCCCAAATTTTTCTCCCGCGGATAATGCGCACAGCAATAAAAATGTTACAGACAAATTCACTTTAATTGCAACACACACAAGGCGAGTGTAACACACTTTGGTTGTGTAGAAAAGTGGTGCATGCTTTTAGGCAGCAGCAGGTATTTTTCCCTTCCCCGCAACAACACACACACACACACACACACACACACACAAGAGTCATGTGTTTTGACCCGTCGAAGGTGTTTGGCAATGCACTTTTAGGACGCCAGCAAATTGCAGGTGCGGCCAAAGCCAAAGCCAGAAAGTGCACAAAGTTTCAACAACAAAGCCAACACAACAAAACGCGGCCAACAACGACAACAACTACAACAGCAGCACGAACAATGTACAAAATGCGCAACACACACACACACACACACAAAAACACAGCAGGGCATATGTGTGTGTGTTTGTGAGTGTGGCAAACGATAAATGCATTGAAATCGATGTTAAAAAAACCTAGTTCCGGCTAAATTACATCCCAGGCTGCCTGCCACACATACCAAAAAAAAAAAAAGAAAAGGGGCAGCTAAAGCGGCAACGAGGAGCTTTGTGGGGCGTTTGAGGCGTGGCACCAATGAATATAATAGGAAAAAAAGTTTCACTGATAGAGGTGTGGCATGCCTGAATTTTTTTTCTTTTTAATCTTGCTTTTTTTTCCTACCAAACTGTGGAAATTTTCAAATGAAAGAAAGTTTAGTTACGGCCATTGCAGGGGGTCGTAGAGCACACACACACACACACACACATACACATGCATACACAACAGCTGCATATAAATGCACACGCATACACACACATATGGCGAGTGTGGCGCTAGAAGGCGAAAAAAATTAATTTAAATTTTTATGATGCCATAAAAATAATGCATGGCATGTCTTCACACACACTCACACACACACACGCGGCATGCATAGTGGCAAAAAGAGAGAGAGGGAAGAGAGAGGGGAGGGTAGGGGAGCAAGGAGCGCAGTGAGAGAATAGCCGAAGACGACGCCACGCTGGCCCAATTAGCTACAGCCTGTGCCAACCTAGAAAAAAAAAGAATGTGCGAAAATGTTTTAGAGGAGTGAGTATTGTGTGTGTGTTTGTGTGTGTAGGTACATACATACATATATCCAGATATATGGTGCAAGCAGCAACAGAAGGTTTTATTTTTGTTTTTTTCGTTGTTCCATTAGGCAAAGAGCGTTGAAAAAAAGAAAACAAAACTATATGGGAAATAGTCGCAAACACTTTATACGTTTTTTACCATAAGCAAAACAACTACAAACTGTCTATTCTACTCTATTCTACACTCTTCTTTCCTCTTTCGAAGAACTACACATACATATGCATGTATTTAGATTTGCGATCAGCATAGCAGATTTTGTGGTGGCTTTTCAATTTTACATTTGTAATTAGTCAAATTGTTCGTTTAAGCAGATTTCAGATAAAAACAGTAAAAAATGAATACCCTGTACTGAAAGTTCCAGCAGCAATAACAACTAAATACTCATTTAAGCAACACTTTACACACAAGACACAGTTCATCTTCTCCTAAGCTAACCAAAACAACATCTTTGGGCTTAAATGCAGTGCTCACAATTAAGAATGTGAGCCAAAACAATTTCATAACGAAGTTATTATGCTAAAGCTAACACCTCCCAATGTTGATATTAGTAGGTGCCGCTGCTTGTTGTTGTTACTTAATTTTTATTATTTTTTTTTTTTTATGGTGTTTCTGTTTTTTTTTGGGTCCCATTTTGCACAGTGCCAAAAACAACTACTCTACTTTTTTTTGTCCATAAATGACTCATTTGTATTCATGGTTACACCCCGGCGCTTTTGTCGTTTTGCTTTCTCAGCCACACCTCCAGCCCCTCCCCCATCCCCCGCCACCTTAAGCTTAAGGGCAAGTTAAAGTAGTAGGGCTTAGAGTTACATGGGTGGGGGGTTGGGTGGTGGGGTGGAGTGGAGTGGAATGGGTGACATGAGTTAGATGCTCACATATGTAGTGCAAATGAGCAGTCAAATTTGTTGCCGGCCATTTGCCAAACAAGGAGATAGTAGACAAGAGACAAGAGACAGGAGCCAGAAGAGGTTGCATGGTATAAATATTATTATGTATGTACCGTACACACACACACACACACACAAGGTCTATTCTCTCTCTCTCTCCATCTAGATTATGACAATGGCCGCGAAATGTGACACAAAATGACGTACTTAGTAGTAGCGAAAAGTACTAGAAGTTAAGTAAAATCTACACACACACACACACACACACACACAAAATATGAGAGAGCTTAAGCAAATGTTGCGTACAAATTGTGTGGCATGTGGCAACTGATTATGCTTAAAGTGAATTCAAGTATTTAGTTGGTTTGTGTTAAGGTTTTCCTAACTTTTTTTATGTTAACTAAGCTGAAAATATCAAGATAGGTTTTAAAAGATACAAATGCAATATTTTTTTTTGTTTTAATCATTGTCATAAAATGCTTAAATTTTGTGATAATATAAACTAATAAGTGACAAAAAACAAAAAGCTTCTTCATAATTAAAATATTGATGAGGATTATTATAGCCAAAAAAAAAAAAAATTTCACTTCACTAAAGTATGATTAAGTGGCAAGTAGTTAGTAGTAGATAAAAGTCGCCCGGATTTATGCGGACACTGTTGCAGTTCATTTTCTCATTTTATTAGCAAACGCTTTTTGATCAATTTTGACAATGCTTCTGGCCATTTTTCACTGCTGGCGTCTAATCGGTTCAATTTGTAGTCTGCAAGAGTTTTGCGCTGCAGCTTGATGCTGCTTGCTTTTTATGTTGCTGCTGCTGTTTCGTTCTTGCCAGCCATTAAATTAAAAGCCAGCTAGCATCAGATTGTGGCCCTTTTAGCCATTGTTTGTGTGTGCACCAAAAATATTTATTGTTATGAGCGCGTCAGACAAACAATTTCAGTTTCTGTTCTAGTATCAGTTTCTGTTTTCAGTTTGAGTTTAAGCTTTGCGCTTTCAGCTTTCCGGCGTAACACATTCTGCAAAAACTCCGACAAAAATTTGCCATAAATCTTTGTTTAAAACATGACCCACCCAGCATTTTAATAGCTCAGCTCAGCGTAGCTCAACTCAGCTTTTAGCGCTTCGTGCGGCAATTAAAATTGAACTTGAGGACTTGAGACACGCAAAGCAACAACAACAAATAAAGAGAGAGAAAGAGCCAATTAAGTTTATTAAACAAAGTTTATAGGGACAACGGCAACCTGGCCATAATCGATGGCCGCGACGCTCGTGTGACTTTCAAATGTATTACTTTATTTATTTATTTATTTACTTTTTCTGTTACTCTGTTTGTGTGTCCTTGGCCAATTGTTGCTGGCAACTGGCAACTGGCAACTGGCATATGAAATATTAATGTTGATTACGCACAAAAATTGCGTCTCATTTACTCGGTCAGGCGAAACGTGCTAGTCATGCCAAGCAACAACAAATCAGCGCCAGCTAACAACAGTAATGGGACATGGGGCATGGGGCATGGTGGGGAGTCCGGATGTGGCAGCCACTTGACAGCTCTGCGCCTTAATATCAATAAGATTCCCGAATGTTGACTCTAATTGGCGTGTCAGTTAGTCCAAGACGACAGCATTGACATTTTTAAACTTAGATGCAACTTTTTTAACACCGCTGAAAAATATGCTACACCTTTTTTATAGAACGATGACGCTCCTTAAAGTTATAGAGAGAGCTTACAGGGATGGATTTGCAAAACAATCATACTATATATATATATATATAAATAGGCGAATTATTTAAATGTTGAAGCAAATTTGCTCTTGGCTATATTTAAGCACAATGAATAATTAATATTTAATTTGCGAATGGTATACAAAAAATGATTTCGAAATGAACTAACAGCAAGCAGTGAGAAAAAACCTACATTGAAACAAAAAAGGTTTGCATATCAATTAAGAACAAGGGATACATAAATATTTAAATACGAGAAGAAAAAAATAGCTTGAAAATTAAATAATTTAAGAAAAATTCTCCATAACCCGAACCTAATTTATATATAAAGAGCACTTAAAAAGCACAACTTGACACATTTTCTTGGTACTAGCAGTACAAACTAGTAGTATTATGCAGATACAGTTAGAGTCAAGTTTTTTATGCTTCCCCTACCGAAAATTTGTTCCATTTTCGCTGGCAATTTATAAACATTTGAACGGTAGCTGCCTGGCAAAAAAATATAGAAAGGAAATAGCATTCTCTCTCTGTCTCTCTCTCTCAATGCAATTAATCAAAATGTTGGCTGAAACGGAATTTGTTGCTGGGCTACACTTGGGAACTCTCGTACTTGTAGGGGGTCCTTTGTCTTGGTCTCTTACTCTCGCTTTCAGCCACTACTACTACTAGAACTGCTGCTATGTAGTGCAGTGTAAGTGGCAGCCATAAGCGAACATATTCCGAGCGAGAGAGAGAGAGAGAGAATAGTAGTCGAAGTGGCTTCAGTGGCAGCGTCGCAGTTGCGACTGGAAACAAAACTAATTATCGTTATGGCAACTCTTGTTCGCTGTTGTAAATTTACGAGTGTACGTATGTATGTGTGTGTGTGTGTGTGTGTGCGTAGAGACACAGACATCGCTCCATATTTATAATTACTGTTTGCACACTTAACGAAGACGCCAGCCAAGAAAGAAACACTGTTGCTTCCAAGGCAAAACGAAACATTTTTTGAAACTTCATTTTCAAAATTACGCTCATTAATCATGGGAAAAAAAAAATAGCACGAAAGAACAGAACAGAAACGGAAAATGGCAGCAGCAACAGTAAAAGCGACGTCGCGACAACGATGATGGTGACAACAACAACAACAACAACAACAACAACTCGAGTGTCACATTTTCTAACGCTTAATTATAGATGCGTGTATTGGTCTATGTATGTATGTATATGTGAACATGTGTGTGTGTGTGTGTGTGTGTGGGGTTGCGTGTAAGTGTGTTTGGCGTGCTTTGCCACACTTTGTTAGGCAATACACGCAAAAAACATCAACAAGAAATTGTCAAAATGAAACACGCTTCACATGAGATTTTCCTGCAAAATATTAGGTGGGAAAAGAGGGAGGACAGGTTTATGACCAGGCTAAAACGCTTGGGCAGATGGCTAACTTAAAATGCTAACTTTTAAAGCACAAATTAAGTTGAGCAAAAATTTCTTCAACAGACAGGAAAAAACATCTATGAACCCAATATTTCTATATTTATACAAAATTATTAGCACCAATTCATGACTCGATCTAGCCAACTGTTCGTTCCGTCCGTCCGTCCGTCCGTCCTTTCGTCTACGGTCCAAGGAGTTTGAAAAGAAAATCCTCAAGGTTTTTGGTGACTTATAAAATGTAAGGCACGCTTGATATAGTCACAATACATGTAAGCGAACCTAATAGAAAGCATATTACCTTCACAATCAACGTTAGTCACAGCTGTCCCCAACAACAACAACAAAAGGCAACTTGGGCCACAAAAGAAGAGCCCCAAAAATGATTTAGCCAAGTCCAGAAAAGGGAAAGAAGACAGAAAAGCGACACAAAAAATAATAAACAAGAATGCTCAACTTAATGTTACTCTTTGTTGGGTGAGCTTTAAAATATATCATTCTCTTACCTAAGTTTCAAAGATTTAAAGGTTTTTTCTAGGATTAAAACAAAACTAAAGTTAAGCTTTGATGGGATTACAAAACTAATACTTTCATATACCCCAACTGCCATGCAACAAGTTACAGAGTAAAAGAAAGAGACATTGTCCGTTGTCCGATGTTTTGGCCAGTGTTGGTCTAGGCCAAAAAACTGTCGCGACTGTCGTTCAAAGTCCTCTGAAAATGCCATTTACGTGCCCTTGAATTTGTATATGTATACCACATATATATTTTTTTAGTTTTTTTTTTTTGTCTAAGGCCAAAGTTATTATACAGATGTCACGTTCAGTCACACTGCCCCCTCCCCCCAAACCCCGCTCGTCTAGTCCTTTGACGGCGAGCAGCTTAAATCGAAATTAATAATCAATATGTGCGAAGCAAAGCAAAAGATGACGCAGATTGTTTTGTAAGCCCTTCTCTTCACTCCACTTCTTCAGTGAGTCAGAGACAACAACTACATCAGTTGCAGTGTTCCAACGAGACGCCAGGTGGCGCCACCTACACACAGCTACAAAACGCATCAGCTGCTGCGGCAGAGAGGATCAAGCCGCTGAATTGAAAAGGCTTAGCGTTAAATTGCTTTCAACGGGACGCGGCTGTCTCATAACTCATACGCACCATGTGTCAATCTGACTGACTGACTGACTGACTGTGTGTGTGTGTGTGTGTGTGTGTGTTTTGTGGGCTGCGGCTATGTGAGAGATTAATATTTAATTAAATTGATATGGCCTGAGTTGGCAGCACCAGCCCACCCGACCACCCGACCACCCCCCTCCGGCCCAGAGTTGACAACAGCTTGTAAAATACCAAAGCGTTGACAGCCCGAGTGATTTATTTATGTTTGCGGTTTCAGTTTGGCGGTCTCTCAACACTCCCCTACCTCTCCACCCCTCCCCCTCTCTCTGGCATAGGTGCGTCTGCTGGCTGTCTGAGTTTGTCTGTCTGTTTTTAGCAAATATTAATTATAGCCAACAATTCGAGCTCCTAAAGTTGGCGTCTTTAATGCTTAAAGCACAATCCAAGTAAAAGCACTCAAACACAACAAACACACACACGCACACATACATACATATGTACATATCACTGCAGATGGCATCTCTTTGCCTTTGCCTTTGCCTTCTGTTAATCTAAGCAGCAGCTGCTGCTGTTGTTGTTGCAGCTCCATTCCACCTGATGGTGGCTAGGTTTTTGGGGAATCGCACAACGCCTTGGCATTTTCGGAGACCAAATGACATTGGCAAACGACAACGAGACAGGCGTGCCCCAAAAGAGAGACACGCCCACTACCTACAGTGTCTAACTCTAGCGCTGGGCCGTTATTGTAGTTGCTATTGTTGTAACAGAAAACACATGTTCCTTTTTGTGAATACCCTATAGCTCTGTTCATGAATGGGTATATGTGTACTCTAGATAAGTGTTTATACGAATATACCAGAAGCTACTTAATTTATTTTTAAAGTTATCTCGAAACATTAATAAAATACAAATATGTAAATTTCTTGAAAATCTTTTTTTTGTAGCATACTTTTAGCTGCTTCTGTTAATATGCATACATGTTAGGCGCTGCATTTAAAACAACAGCGAAGTGCTGCCAAAATATCCAACAATTGCCATCCAACCTCCTTGCCTCCCCCTCCACGCCCCATGGACCGCCTCTTCTTAACACTCAATTCAATCCAACAAAATCCTTTAGCTGACAGCACTCACTTTGCTATCTCACTCTCTTCCCCTCTACCTGACTCTTTCCCTTTCTCTTTCTGGCTCTTCAAAATGCAAAATTTTGTTAATGGAGCGTACGTTGTTCAGGGCCTGAGCACAGAGTCACCAAACATGTGGCAGCGTTGAAGTAAGACTGTAAGATAGGTAATAGCTATGCAAATGAATGCAAAACATCCTTTTGAATGGCAGAGTAGAGCAGCATGAGTGGCAGCAGCCATCTTACTCACACAATCTGAGATGATGTTTCAGTGCGATTGCAGTTCAAACATTCAAAACAAATCCCAAATCACACTTTAATGTGTGACAGATAGAAGTTGCAACGTGCAACAAGGGAAACAAGCAAACAAATTATATGTCAAATCAGTTTGCAGACCATTGTTATCAATGGATATTGTTTAAAGTATATAAAGCTGACATAATATTTGTCATAGCATTTTCTAATCAAGAGTTTTCCATACAATTCTAGTACTTTTTAGTTAATATTACAAAATCATTTCACACTCAATTGAAAAATTAACAAAATTCGATTATCACTCTGATTAGGCTGGTCTACTTGTCAAGCTGCCATTCCAAAAGCTTACACACACACACACACACACACACACACACACACACACACAGTGCATGGAGGCCTATGTAAAGTTAGAGAGAACCAAACACAACTTAGGGCTTATTGTGGAATTATGCAAATTTACGCAGCTGTAGATGTTTGTGTGTGTTTGTGTGTGAGTGTGAGGCTTTAACTTTAGCTGTTTTTGCCACATAATGCAATCATAAGCGAGACACACATTGACTGTGGCAACAACATATGTGCAGCATGCCCATTTGTGTTCATGTTGACTCAAGTCACAGTTACTGACAACATCTGACTGGGCCGAGACAAACTGGCCAACTTTCGCCCGAAAATCAGTTAAATGACAAACTCACACACACACACACACACACAAGCTAAACATGAGCGCTTACAAAACGTTTTCAAGTTTGCAACCAACACACACACACACCCACACACACATACAAGCACAAATTGCTTATGCGTGAGTTTCCGTTTACGTTTTTGTTTCGGCTACGACGAGCTGGGTTTTTGGTCACAGAGGGGGGGGGTGTTGAGGGAGGGTGGAGGCGGTGCCAAACAGGCCACAACGAGCCGTTTTGTGCGATGCCAGCAGCAATTGGTTAAGGCGCTTCTGACTAGCAGTTTGGGATGTCAGCTGCCTGTAGATGGATGCGTGACCAAAACCGCAGAACACCACAGAGAAACCCCTAAAACCCTACACCCCCCGCCCCCTCCCCAACCCTCCAAACAAAAAAGCACACTCCCTTCTACCAACACCTTTCACCCTTCCAGAACAGAGATTTACGTCTCGTTCTCGTTTGGTTTCGCTAGCATTCCCACGTATTTGTGGCGCAATCAAGGTGCACAAAACGTCGCTAACACAAACAATCACATTGAGAGCAACACAACAAACACACACACACCTACACACACACACACACACAGAGTGAGTGCTTTCAGACTCTCTTTGACTATTTTGCCAATCACTGGCGTAACTACTCGTATCGCAATTTGTGTTCCCCGAAACGTTTTCAACACACAATCTCACAGGTGTTGCCATTCACAATAACATTTGTATTTTCAAGCGAAAAACAAAGTTACAATTCATTTTTTAAGTGTGATAATATTTGCATATTACTTGGAGGCGTTGTCTGTGTGCTACCCAATTATTATTGATTTTTTATACATACTACTGAGACATGTGTTAACATAGGTAAAAAGATTTAAGAAAACTCACCTTATGTTGATCACCAGCATAAATACTGAAATAAGGAATATTATTTATTATTTATAAGGAACTAATAAATGTTTAAATATTCAAATTAAAATATAATTATAAGGGCAGAAACCAAATTTTTATTTAATTTGAAGCGTAAAATTATGCAACTTTTTTTTCAGGAAAGTTATTTATATACAATTTAACATTTGATCTTATGACCAAACTATCTAAACTTTTTTAACCAAATTTTTCACAAAATTGATATTAAAGAACAGACTGTTAGAAACTGTCAATCAATTGACAATGGCCCTGCAGCACTGCCAATTAAATCGATGCCAGAGTCATGAGGAAGCGTTTTTAGGTAGTTTTGTTTTTTGTTTTTCTAGCCTCGTTTCGTTTTTCGGCTAACTGAATTTATTGGCTATGGCAGGGACTGGCGGCCGATGCTTAGTCAAAGTTGTTTTTCTATTTACACAAGAGTGTACATATGTATGTGTGCGTGTGTGTGTGTGTGTTTGTACTTAACTCTCTACTCTTAGTTTATGACCGCTTGGGCGGTGCAAGTTCAATTAATTGATCGTCTTCCGCACACACAGGCTCCATGAAAGCTGACAGTCGAGCTTTGGTGCGTGTGTGTGTGTGTGTGTGTGTGTGCCCAGTGGCCATTTTGCTTGTGCGGCTTGTGCTTGAGTAGACCTAGCAAGCATAATGCGAGTGGACCTCCGGTGGAAGCGTTTGGGGCGTGTGTACAAAAATGCTTAACACTTAACTGAACACTGAGCCCACAGACATGAACAGGCAACATGAACAGGCACCAGGCCAGACCAGTTCATAGTATGTAGTTGCCTCTAGGCGGGTGCGAGGGAAGGCGAGGCAGGCAGGCAGGCAGTCTGTTGAGTAAAATGTGAGCAAGTAAAGCGCCATAAAAGCTAAATCGGTTTAATGGACATAACACATCAAATTGTTGCTGTTTATGCAACAAGAGCTTCAAGTAACAACTTTGACAAAGTCGATGGCATCAATGCCTTTGCCAAAAGCAAATTTATGCACAACTCTTTGATGTCAGCTTCAATGCTCTTTATCTTTATCTGATCAGGATTTCTATAATTTTTCGTAAAAAGAAACAAATAGTTATACAAAATTTTATGATAACGCAATTTTAAAAAAAGCAACTTTTGTAAAAAAAAGTATGAAAAGTTAAGAAGATTTTAAAAATGATCTTTATTGTTAAGACAAATATTTTTAATAAGCTGAAAAGCGTATTAGTTTTCATTTGATGTGCAATAGTTTAAATACGCTTTCTCAAATGAAATCAAATTTCGGTAAACTTTTCTCTCTTTCGTTTAAGCCCTGTGATTGATTTAGGCCACAATTTATATGATTATTGTAGGGTAACTGCAGGCAAGTGTTAGTTGGCTGCCTGGACAACCTGTTGCCCCCGAAAAATGTGCGGCGATGCCTAAAATTGCATTTTATGGCCAGGGCGACAACGTGAATGGAAGTTAATGTGAATACTTTCGGCAGCAAATCTGCTTATTGGAAAAGAGAACAGACAAAAAAAGGGGAGAAGAATGTTAAGCTTAAATGAAGTAAAATGAAATCGGCTTACCTTAAGTCACCACACACACACACACACACACATGTGCGCACACATCTGTGTGTTGTGTGGGGAATTACTTTCAAGCACATTAAATGCTTGCCAGCCAGCCTTAGCCTCACACTTAAAAAGCAAATCAAAGGCATAAAAAAAAGCACATTGAGACAACAGGTTGGTTTTTTTTTTGGGGGGGGGGGGTGGGGGGAGGAGGGATTCTTTAAAGCGACACTTTACTAAGTCGCTGTGGCTTCTATTTACTGTTTGTACACCCTCGAAACTAAAGAGAAAAGACTTTTCTCATGAGCATAAAGCATACATTACAGGGCAGCTTAAGGTCGAGCAGTCTAAACAAGCTAAAGCATACTTATGGGGTTTTTTTGCTCGGCATCATAACGAGCAGGATTTATAGATTTTGGCGTGGGCATAAAAAGCATAAAGTACAAATGTACAGCATATATGTATTTATTCAGATGTATCCATGTACTATGTACAATATATTTATGTATACATACATATGTATGTATGTTGATTTGTTGGTCGTAGGAAGGGAAGCTGCTCATAAAAATACATGTGTCATAAAAGTAGCAGCAAATGTGAGAAAACAATGATTGTATCTTGTGAAAGCAACGCCTATAAATATGCAACAATGTGTGGTAGTGAAATATATTTAAAGGTTCAGAAAGCTAGAATTTAGATAATAGATCGTTGGAATAAGTAATAAGTATAGCTGACCTCCCCGGGTGCTTAGAATGTCTAAAAAAGTCAGGTTCTAGAATAGTAGAAGTCAACATAAACACTTAAACAATTTATTAAGTTCCCATTTTGTATCAAAATAAAACCAACAAAGTTGTAACAATTTTTTGTAGTCTTAGAAAATGCTACTTAAGAACTCTCAATGTTATGATTCAAGCTAATTTTCCAAATCTCACACACATCTTTGTGAATAACTTTTAAGATGTTGGTTTTGTTATCTAAGCAAGAACATCCTGACTTTATTTCTGGCCTAAATCTCTTCATTTTTTTGCTACTTACAACGTCGTGCCCTATTTTCTTCATACTTTTTTTTATGTTTCTTCTTTTTGTGCTCATAATTCCGTCTATGATTAACTTGTGTTGTGTTTGTAGTGTGTGTGTGTGTGTGTGTTTGTTTCCTAATAGTGAGTGTATTTCCATGTTGATGCCATGCGATTGGTTTTCCATCACTTTTTGCAACTTTTTGTTGCTATAGGCATTTTAACATTCGATAGCTTCTCCTTCGTCCTCTTCTTCTTCTTCTTCTTGTTCTTGTTGTTGTTGCCTTAAATACAGTTTACGGCCTATGTTTTGTGTGTGTTTCTTTTTCTTTTGGCCCTTTTGCAGCTCATCTGCATATATTTATACTATGCTTGCTCTGCCTACAGGTGACAGCCCAGTTCCAGGCTCCCACGAACACACAAGACACACACCCAAAACACACACAAACATAAACACATATTTACATGACATGGGCGTAACTAGGAAGGAAGGCCAAATTGCTTTTTCGGTTTATTAAGCGGATATTATAGAATTTTTAATGCTGAATTTTCAACATTTTCATTCATGATGTTCTCGTTGTCGTTGTTGTTGTTGTTGCTGCTGTTGGGTCACCTTTGCCCTAACACAAGTTTTCTGGCAACAAGTTGGATTTTGTATTTATTGGTTTTTGGTTGCTGCTGCCTTCTCAATTCTCAATTTATATTTTTGCATTTGCTGCAAAATTTATTGCTTTTTGACACACAACATGTTGCAATATCAGCAGTTGAAATATATGCAAAATATGTTCATGTGGACTTTGTTACAAGCGTTGACTACCCCAAAAAGTATGCTTGCAAATATGCACTTTTCATGATCGATTAAACCTTATAAATGAATTTTTATATCAGTTTAGTTTTTTTCTTTTATTTAATTTTTGGCAAAGTATAAGACTAAAAATGTTTAATAAATATTAATTTAAGAAATTAATTGAACAAAAACTTCAAACAAATTAAAAAAAATAAACGAAATATTTTCATTAACAAAAAATACACAAATTTTCCTACACAGCTTCTTAATTAATTTTAATTGGCATTTATTCCTGCTAACAAACATTTCATTTGCATTCTTTTTGCAGCTGCCTCTTGAAGGTTTTAGACCAAAAAATGTTATAATCACATTCATACGCATATTGCTTTCAGTTTTCTATTTTCCATTTTCAGTTTTTTTTTTAGGCAGAACTAAGGCATGAATCGCTTACAAGCAAACATTCACACATACATACGTACATTCCGTTATTCAACTCTAACAACTTGGCAAACATATTTGTTGAGCCATTCAAGCGTTGGCAAAAAGCATTCGGAACACTTTTTCCACTTTTGCACTCTTCGGCTATATATATACATACATACATACATATATGTAAGTATTTTAGCATACCGCAAAATAAAAACTTTCACCTGCATTGCACAGCCCAGCTTAGTCAGCCATCCAGTCAGAAAGTCGAGTAAAATTGGCACAATTTGGCCAAAATATCCTTCTCGCACACACAAAAGTAGGCCAAAATCCAAAATAAAAATCTTTAAAAATGATTGCTGATGAAGAGCACTCGACAGGCAGTTACTCCTTAAAAGTGCAGAGTTATGCAATTTTGAAGCTTAATCTTTAAGTCTGACTAAGAGACAGTTTGAATTAATTATATATTTTCTACACATTTAATGCTTACAGGGTATACAAATACTGCGAACAAAGCGTTAAACTAACGACAATTTTTTGTTACGCCATGTTTGTTTTTCTTTCCCTTTCATCTTGGATTTGGACTTTATTTGGAACTTTAAATTTTTCAAAGAGTTAAGCAGAAATCTTTTTTTTTATCATTTTTAATACACAAATAGAAACATAAATATAAATATTTTCAAGAGCTATATTTTTTTAAAGACGCTAATGTTAAATTTTAATTTTTCCAAGCTGTTAGTATTGTTTTGGACCAGAGGTACTTAATATCCTGTTAAATCTGTTACAAAACTTACAAAAATTGCTTAATTATATTGAAAGCCAAATATAAAAAATGCATAAATTTGCAATGTAAATTGATTTGCCACACTTTAAAGGCTTCTATTTAACTTAAAAAGAGCCACGTTAGCAATAGAGTTTCTATATTCTACTAGTCAATCAATTATATTCTCGTACCGCAAAAGGATCTATCAACAAACAATTGTGTGTACGTATATGTGTTGTGTGTGTGTGTGTGTGTGTGTTTGACCTCGTCCGCATGTTTGGTATTTAAATTTATTTAGTGCACAGTCGGCAGTGAGATAACAATGGCGACCACAAAACCCACTAAAGTGTAATTAAAATGTCCGCAAGCGTAACAATGCGAACAGCCATGTTGTTGTTGTTGTTGCTGGTTGTTGTTGCTGGTTGTTGTTGTTGTTGCTGGTTGTTGTTGCTGACAATAGAATGAGAGGCAGCATCAATACGTGCACTTCACTCCACTTCAATCCAGTTTACCGACACCCACTGTGTGTAAGCTTCACAATCCGCCCTCAATGCCCAAGCGATACCCTCTCCCTCTCTTACTCTTTCTCTTTCGCTCTTTCGCTCTTTCTGTATTTCGCTCCACTTTGTCTGAGATTGCTTCACACGCAGCAACAACTGCAACGGCTGTGCTGGGCAGCTCTCTTTGTCGTCTCGTGTCGGCATTTGAATGATTTAATGCCATTCGAAAATGTTCGTTAAAATGCTTTTTAAAATGCATTTCATGTTCGTACCTGACATTCTCTGGCTGTCATTTAACCTTGAACCTCAGTCACATTCTGTTTTCTTTTTACAACCACCCGCCACCCTCTCTTTTTTTTTTTGTGTGTGTATGTAAGCCAAAACGATAACAGAAAAGTTTGCCAGCCAAAAAGTTGGCCTTAAAGACTTAATCATATTTTTGGTTCATGTCACGGGTCGTATGCGTAATATTGTATAGTGTCATAAACAATATATAGCGTTGTGTTTTGTCAATAAAACAACAACAACAACAAACAACACAACACAACTAAGTTGTTATGAGTCATCTGTTTGTTAGCCGGGCCATACATGGCGTATGCGTAATGTGGCATATAAATGCCTAAAAATATGTGATTGTTTATGTTTAGATGGTTATAGGGCCTAATAACATTTGGATTTAGCTGAAGCTATAACTTGTATAATGAAAAACTTCATTTCAGAATTTTCCCCAGCATTTTTTTATTTCAACAGTAAATTATGAAATCATCAACTTCAACGCCCTTTTAGGCCAATTAAAAGTTTGGCCGGCTATTGTTAGCTGTTTAGGGCCAAATGCGATTGCTTCTGCCACATTGTTGTCGGCCTCGTATAAGACAAATTGCGCAGTTGAGTGCACATAATAAATGCAATACATAATTATGTTTGTATATGTTTTTATATGTGTGTGGGGCCAATAAAGTTTTCACAGAGTCGGCTTTTTATTGCTGTGGCAAACTCTGTGTGTGTGTGTGTGCGCCAAAAGTCAACAGGCCATAATGGGTTAATTAACAGAGACAGTCCCCCCCCTCACCCCCCTTGAACCACTCAACCTCTGCTACATCAGCATTATCCGTGTGCGCTCAAAATGTACGCGAATGAAGTGCAGTGCAAAAGTGAAGGGGGATGGGAGGTGGTTGGGGAGGGGGGGTTGGCAACTATCGTGTTGCTATTAATTAGCCTAAACTGTAAGCATGACAGGGTGTTCAAAGCTTACCTCCCCCCCCCCCCCACCACCTGCCAGCCCACTTAAGTATGCAACACGCTCATTACAAGCATAATAATTAAACTCCAGAGTGCGACAACATTTGAATATTCAGAGAGTTGACGGAATAGGAGGGGGGCGGGTTAAGGGGTTAAGGGGTAAGGGGGAGCAGGATCAGATTGTTTACGCGCCTTTTGTATGAAATTTACAGATATAAGCAAACACAGCTCACCAGACATAAAACACAGATAAAGAGAGAAAGGGAGAAGCATGCATAGATTTTTTTTTTTTTTGTTCGTGCCAAGGCTATGTGCAATGGATTTGTGTTTGTTTGCCCCCTCCCCCCCCACTCACCCCCCTCTCTCTGTCCCTTACAGTTTGTCGCTCTGTGTCGCTTGCTCCGTGGAGCTGAAAGAAAAACAAGCAACGAACGTGACGGGCACAAGCCTAGAGCACACTGTGCCCCCTTGCCCCCTTGCCACCTTGCCACCTTGCCACCGCCCTCCCCAAAGAGTGCTGCGTGCAAATTAATGCGACATTTATTCATTATGGCATGAAGCAGCTGGCCATGCCCCATCGCCACACCCCCTTGCCCAGCCAAAATCCACCACTTGACAGCTGGGCAACAAAAGCGTCGGATGAGCGAAGCCCAGCGACAACGACAACGACGACGATAACCTCAATGCAGCGTCGCGCAACGCTCGAGGGGCATGGTTGGACACTGTGTATATGTGTGTGTGTGTGTGTGTGTGTGTGGCAAGCAAGCTGTAACGTAACGTGTTGCCACACAGTGCGCACCGGGGACATAAAAGCCATTTGCGTGATTTTATTTCCAGATTTTTTTCCAGCCTTTTTTCCGTGACTCCGATCCCTTCCCCATATCTCTCTAGGGTTCCTTTCCCTCTCTCTCTCTCTCTCTCTATCTCTCTCTTTCTCTATGTATGCGTATCTTTGGTTAATTTAATCACAGTCAATTCATAATTCATATAATTCTAGAACTGTTCCATATGGCACATTAAATTTCCATTCAAGTAGTTTAGTATTAAGGATACCGCTTGCCCCCCTCTCCGCTCTCCTGCCATCCATTATGTTGCCGCTTGCGCTGGGAGTGTTGCAAACACTCGGATATGTTGCATACGTTTGGGCTTTTTGTTAATTATGTAAATCATGAAGCTTATTAATATATTCCAAATCTAGCTCTTAAATATGTATATACAATGTATTATATATTATTATATTATATTATTATACAATGTATATTATACATATATACCATTCATTAATGTATTTGCTTAACAATTTGTAATATATGTAAAATCAAGACAAACTTCATCACAAAAACAATTTGTTTTTGACGACCACAAGAAAATAATTGAAATTAGGTAATAACAAAATGCTATCAGAGATTTACGATTCAGGCTATATTTGTTTGCTTAATCATTTAGTTTAATTATTATTTGCTTTTTCTTTTGTTGTTTTGGTTGCATTCAATCATTTTAAGCCAGTTAAAGCTTATTTCAAAATCTGCAATTGCAATGTTCGAAATATTGAAGCTTTCAACACATAAAAAAAAAACGATGACATGCCAACAAAACCAGTGCGAATAGAAGCATATCCTTTTACTTTTCGAAAGTCTTAAATACTCATACACACACACACACACACACACATAACGACAGCAACCACAATTGTATAAAATGTGCACCGGAATTAATACATTTTTATTTGAGGTCATATTATGCAGCTGAGTTTGTTGATATTTGCCATAGATTTATTGCGCAATGCTTGTAGCAGAGAGAAAGAGAGAGGGAGAGAAAGAGATGGAAAGAGATCATAGCCAAAGCATTTTACTTGATATTTAAGATGCATTTTATCGCACTTAAAGATACAAAACCCATTTTTATTCCAGTTTATTTTAATTTTGCACTTCAAGCTGTCTGTGTGTAAGTGTGTGTAAATGTGTGTGTGTAAGTTTGTGTGTGTGTGTGTGTGGTCCCCAAATGGCAATTCAGTCAATGACAGCGCATAAAGGATATATGTATATCCATGCATACACACACACACACACACACTCTGGGGACAGCTCAGAGCTTGGCTTCTTTCTTGGCTAAATTCTTGTCTATTCAACTATGAGTAAGACCCTATTTTTTTCAGTTCATGCATACACACACACACACACAACCACACACACTTATCTGCATGGATTACAGCTTGAGATAGATATATGCATATGCATATACTAGTACATATTTCCACTACAACTACTTTCAAAAGTGGAAGTCAATTCAAGCAGTTTAGTTTTATTTACGGAAAAATGGTAAAAGGAAATTCATACAAAATATTTTTGTTCAGCACAATTCAAAAAACGTGCTTCAAGATGCCTAGCATGACCTTTTTCCCATTATTCTACTCATGTTTTCTTTATTTTTGGGTTTTTCTGCAAGAAATCAAATGAAACAATCGGGTATTTTGAATGAGATATTGCACAAGAATTAAAATTTGTAGCCTACTTTTAAGGGCAAAAAAAATAAGTTGTGAGTAATATATAATATAATATATTTGGAATCATTTTCAATCCAGGGTAACTTTAAGTTGAATACTCCCTTAGACCGCTGTTGTTTGGCAAAAAATAAAGAATTTGATTTTTTGACAATTGTCTATTACTGTTTTTTATTTGTATTATGTGTACTTCAGACAAATTGTTCAAAAGACCATAAAAACTAATGGAAAATAAACATAAATATAGAAGGAAGACTGGATAAAGATTATTTTCTTGCACTTGTAATGATAGGGTATCTTCAATTGAAGCACTTTGGACTTGTCTCAAGCACTCTTTTGTGATTTTATATTGCGAATGTGCAATGTTTGTGCAAATACGAAGACTCGAGCCTACCTGTTTTCTTACAAGCTGTCTTTGCAATCTGTGTGCCCTTTTACAGATTTTAATTTGCAAGCGGAGACCAACATACCCGAGGACATATTTGACCAGCATGAGGGTGACATTGGCGAGGATGTTGTTGCCACCCAGTTGCAATATGCCGGAGCTTCTGCGGCTGCTGCTGCTGCCGATGATGATGATGACGATGGCGACGATGACGATGATGATGAGTCCGAGGCAGCTGACATTGTAAGTATACATACATATGTGTCTGTGTGTGTGTGTGTGTGTGTGTGTGTGTGTGAGTGCGTTGGTGGATGCTGTAAGTCAGCAAGTGTTTCAAATGAGGTCAGTTCTATTGAAACAGCACACATGCCGCATAAAAAAAAAACAACTAGAAATGAAAGACAGATAGGAAACAGAGAGAGAGAGAGAGAGACGAAGAAGACGCATTGAAATGTCGCACATTGTGCTGCTGGCCGAGTCAAATTACTTTTCTGAATGATAGCCTTAAATATGCAGTTTGCTTTGGCCAAATCCAAGCAAGAGTCTCCTAGCCAATGGCCAATGCAACGGGGTCAATCGTCATTTAAGTAGCATACAGTTAAGTCTCCGACCAGAATTAAACCAATAGAAGAAAACTGCAGCAACATAGTATATTGAGAATACAGTAAATAAAGTAGCTTATTTCCCCCATTAAGCTAAGCTCCAAATGGCAGCTAAAGACTAATTTCAGCCACTCCTTTTTTTTATTGAAAGGTCATTAGCAAAACTGTTAGTTAACAAAGTAGTTTTAATGTCTATAAAAAGTGAAAGAAAGCAAATGAAAAATGTTAAGGAGAATTTTAGAGACTTTATGAAGATAAGTTTTAATTCCTAATCATTCAGACAAAAAGTTAATATCGGGCAGAAACATAGATACAAACAAACGAAAAAAAACTCATTCTTCCGATTCAATTGGGTTGTGAAAAAGTTTTGTTGCAATAACAAATGCAAATATATTCACTCTTTAATGTTTCTTTTGTGTTTTGGCCAAGTAACTAGTCTATTCAGTTGAGAAAGTTTTTGGACGGAATTGCCGAAGCACTTGGGCTTAATGGTTTGGACAAATGCAATCTCATGGATGCTCTCGCATGGCTGCCACATTCGCATCTAATCAGCGCCTTGCAGTCGGTTTTTCAGCTGACAGACAGACAGACAGTTAGAAAGAGAAAGAAAGTCTCGACAATTCTGGCTGCAACTTTGAAGGTTGCAACACAAAAACTTGCCTTTTATTGTCGCACATGTGTCTTAAGGAGTAACTGAGCAAGCTGAGCTCAGTTAGCATGCCGAGCAAGTGAACATCTTGGTGCGCTTTTCAGTCACTGCTACTTGGGCTTTATTGTCTTTTTTCCTATACTCTTACAGCAAGTGCATAAGGAAGAGTATATTTGTCGGCTTAAAGCTTTAAGAATATTTTTTCGAAGCAGTTGACAGAAAAAAATGTTTAACAAAATATTTTGAAAAAAAAAAACAAATAATTTAGCTTAAGAGTATTACAAAAACAAATTACAGAAACAATATTTTCTGTAAGAAAAATTTAAATTTAACTAAAAACACACGGGTCAAAGTTTATTAGCTTTAAAAAAAAAAAGGAAGTAAAATCGAAGATTGAAAAATAAAAAAATAAACAAACAAAAAAATCAACGGACCTAAAAAAATGCTTCCAAAATGTAAAATAACATTAGGCACGAAACTTTGTTTACAGAAGCAACTTTCAGCTGTTAAATCACTTTTATTAGAGTATTAGGCAGTCGTCTCCCATTTTCTTCTAAATGCTGCATCAAAGACAACACGCCCCGCCCCCTCTGCCATACAGATATATGTATGTATATGCAGTAGAAGTGGTAGTGGCATATATGTATGTATGTATGTATGTATGTATGTATGTATGTATGGAATTGTGTAAGTGGTGCAATTTTTTGGAATGGGTTTTTAGGGGAAAGGAAAATGGGTTTTATTGTCTTTACGGTTCTCTCGCATTGTAGTTGTATTTTTGCTTGTACAATTCTCTCTTGCAGATACTTGAATCTCAAAGGCCCACTTCAAGGAATTTCACTGTTTACCTAGCCAAGGCAGAATCCGGCAAGACGGCAGCCAAAAAGAAGTACTATGGCAACAACAACAACAACAACAAGGATGATGATGACAAGAACGGCAACAACAATAAAAACCACTACAACTACAAATTGAAAAACAATAATGAGAGCAAGCAGCCGAAGAGAGTTGCCACCAATGAGCAAGAAGCAAAGGAGGAAGAAGTCAACGAGGACGAGGAGAAGGATAAGGAGAAGGACGATGACGCAGAAGAAGAAGAAGCAGAGACGGCGTCAGCTACAAAATCCACTTCCGGTGACGACAAGGACAGCTCCAACAACAACAACAACAACAACAATGAAAATGTTGACGCAGTTGGGAATGAAGAGAGAGAAGATGGGGAAGAGGAAGAGGAGAACGCGAACTTTGGCAGCAAAAGTTTTGCGTATAAAAAATTTAAGAACATGCACGAACAGCAAAATCAACAGCAGAGCCAAAAGGAGCAGCAGCAGCAGCAGCAGCAGCAGGCAAATGCCAATACCGATGGCCAAATGGAGCAGCCAAAGACAGTGCAAGAGGAGGAGGAGGAGGAGGAGGTGGATGACGATGAGGTGGCAAAGGATGCAAAGGAGCTGGAACAGAGGCAGCAGCAGCAGCAGCAGCAAGCAGCGGAGCAGATGTTTGATTCTATTGAAATATTAAATGAACGAAAATTTAATAAAGCATCCTTGTTGGCCCAATCAACGGAGGATGTGGCTGGCGAGGACATTATGGCAATCGGCGACATTGAGGACAATTTTGGTAATGATAAAGCGCTGGCGGAAAACATTAAGTCCACAATTGACAATGATGAATCAGCTTCAGCAGCTGAAGCAACATCAACACCGAAACCAACGACAACAACAGACAACAACAACAACAACAACAACGACAACGACAGCAGCAACAACAAGTGCAACGGATGCAACATCAAGCTCAAGTAACCGACATCTAACGCTGCCCATTGGACGCAAGCAGAAACGTCATGGCAACAAGAACAACAACAACAATGCAGCTGCCACATGGCTTGGTGGCAGATACTATGAGAACAACAACTATAACATAGGCCGCATCAACGCAGGCGCAGATTTCAGCATGGATGTGGATTCGGATGTGGATGCCAGCGATGTGGGTGAACTGCATTACTACGATGCCAAACAGAGTCCGGCGAGGAGCCAAAACAATCCGGACAACCAAGACAATTACTTGAGTAGCTATTTTGGAAATCGAATAAATGCAACTAAGCAACAACAACAACAGCAACAACAACAACAACAACAACAACATGTGAACGATGATTTTGTGGAAACGAATTCAAAATCGGAATCTGAATTGGAATCGGAATCTGCATTGCGTTATCATTCGGGTAAGTCAGATTTTTGCACACAAAATGCCATTCGAAATGGATATATACAGCTAAAACACACACACACACACACACACACACACATACGTGTCAAGTATACGCCACACTGGCCTGAGTGCTGGGATAGCCAAAAAGAGACACGTAGTATACGAAGTAATACGGAAAACAGAAAGACAATGCCACACACACACACACACACACAGTGCAAACTACAATGGAACAACATAAACAAGAGCACTGAGTAAAAGTAGAAGTAGACAGCACAGTGGAGTATGCCACAAAATCTATAAAAATATGCAAGTTGCGATATTATGTTTCATTTATTTATTTGTATTGTATATGCATGTTCTTTCAATTTGAAGCTTTGAACAATATCGACATTGACTTAAAACCTTCAACCTTTATTTTAATTTTATCTTTTACTAATTCAACTAAAAGAATTATAAAAAAATATATTTAATAGTTTTTTATAGCTCATATATGGCTTTTTGTTCCAAAAACTAAATTTTTATTGTATTTGCAAAAATATTCTTTAATTTAAAGAATTTGTTTTTAATTTCCAATTATATGTATGTATATCAAGTATTTATATAAAAATATAAAAGTTTCATGAATTTTATTATATAATTTTTTTTTTTTTACTTCTCTTTGATTCAAGATTTATGCTTCACTTAATAAATTAGTTTCTAACAATAAAAACCACAAGCACATAACATATGACTCAAGTTTGAAATTTCCCTCAAAATTTAAACACAATGTTTTAAAATAATCTTTATAGTTTTATGGTCTTAAACAATCAAAGCAGCAACTGTTAAGCAATTCAACAAAAATGTTTTAGACGAATTTGTTGCCACTGTTTGGTTGAAAACTGCTGCAACGTCTGCTTGTACGAGCGCCCTCTCCTCCTGCACGAGGTTCCCCTCCGCCCAAAAGTACACTTCACATAGTTTAATTTGGTTTCCCTTTATAGTTTTTGTTTTTTGATTCGGTCAACTGAAGAGGAGGACTGCAGAAGTGCACTAAGCTGGTCAGCAGTGTTGTTGTTGTTGTTGTTGTTGTTGTTGTTGTTGGTGGTGGTGGTGATGGGCAGGAGGTCAAGGGGCAAAGGGCCTTTGAATGTGGACCGTAAATTGAAAATATGTTAGGCAAAACCCCAATTGAATGCATGCACCCCGAGGACGTTGCACACACACACACACACACACACACACACATATGTGTCTAGTGACCACATTTGAAAAAGGGGCATCTTTTTAGTATGGCTCAAATGATGGCTGCTGCTGCGTCTCGCATGTGGCCTTAATTAGTTTATGGCCCATGCAAAACTTATGCAAATTTTCAACAAAAATCAAACGAGATGAACTTAAGCGACCAAGCGACAGACGACAGAAGAGACAGACAGACAGATCGACCGAGTAAAAGGCTTTTATTACAACAGTTTTGTTGTATTGTGCTTCCTTTCTCTATTCTTCTTCACGTTTTTTTTTTTTTTCATTTGTTGCCTGAAGCAATAAAGCCAACAAAACGGCAAATATTGTATAACTTGGCACTGAGCCGACACACAGTCCCCACGAATATATAGAACCATGTCTCGAGGATTCAGCCTTCCTTCCGCCCACTCAACCTCAACTTCAACACAAAAAAAAAGAAAGAAAAAAACTGAACTGAATGAACTTCGCACTGCATTCATTGTAGTGGAGAAGGCGTCCCCGAAACGTGCCCAGACTGCCAGAGGTCCTGTACTTGGCCGCATCTTAAGCCAGTCTCTCTTTCTATTCGTTATAGTATGTATTTCTCTGTCTGTATGTGTGTGTGTGTTTTCGTGTGTGGTTGCCTGCCCTTTGGAGGTTAGTTCGATTTATTTTGAAATATTTCATTGGCAAGAAATATTATTAAAATATTGTATGGAGGACGTTTAGAAAAAAATAAAATACATATAATTTACATTTATTTTATTTGCAACATTAAAGATGTATATTTTTTAATTAATTTTTAATCAAAAATTATTTTTCTTTATTTAAACAATCACCAAATTTTTAAAATTTTTTAAACAGTTTTTGGTAGAATATAATTAATATATGCCCTTTAAAAATAAAAAATGTTCATGATTTTGGCTGCTTTTAAATACAACTTTTCTTTAAAATTTAGTTTGAAGCGGTATTCAAAACAAAACAGAAAATTTCTAGTTGGGTAAATTCAAAATAAATTGAAAAAATATATGATCCAAGCTTAAAATTAAGAAATTTTAAACAATCAAAATTATATTTTTTAAGAAAAACACATTTTATATGAAAAATCTAAGTCTTTATTGTTTTACTATTTTTTAATAATTAAAAGTGTAGCTAACAAAGTAAAGTTAGCCGACTTAAATTATATTTTCAAATCAGATTAAATTGCTTTGAAAGACTTGACTGAGTAATTATTATAAGATATCATAGAGCACAACTTATGAAGCACACCTCGCTCTGCTTTAGCGTTTGGCTTGGTTGGGTTTGCTGATAGCTAGGTTGCCGCACTTTTATGCACAATCAAATGAAATGAATTGTGGTCTTATGGGCAACGGATTTTGTGGTCTTAGGCGAGGGTCAACAACAACAACAACAACAACAGCAACGACAACAATAACACACAAATAGTATGGCGATTTGTTGTCCCCGGGCCTAATAGAAATCTATTACTTCCGAGCGAGCGCATCGTGCCAAGACTCACAATTCCAATTTCACATGCCACTCACTCATGCCGCATGCCCCTCTCTCTCGCTCTATTGCAGATGATGCCACCAGTGTAAGCACCACCGAATCCTCATCGGCCTTTGAACGCTTTAAGGCGCTGCGTCGCAACAATCACCGCAATGGACACAAGAGTCACAAGAAACGCTACAAGGACTACCTCAAGCATAGTTCATTACAGGCCACCCTGAAGTTGCGCAAGGAGCGGGAGCAGCGTGAGAGTGAGTATCAGCGGGCAAGGCAGCGGGAGCTGAAGGGTGAACGGGAACGGGAGAGGGAGAGGGAAGGGAGAGGGAGAGGGAACGTAAGGAGGAGGAGAAACACACACATGCTGCACCCATCTTTGCCTTGGGCATGCGACCCAAACCCTTCTACGAGGGTCAAGTCAACTACTACGATCATCAGCAGCAGCAGCAGGAGCTGGAACAGGATCAGGATCAGGATCAGGATCGGGATGAGCTGCCACTGCACCCTGAGGTGGACACACATCATCATACGGAAATGGAGCGTCTGATTGCCAATGATAATACCAATTGGTATCGTCGCATTAGTCCAGTGTTGCGCAACGGCGTCAAGAGCAGTGATCAGCAACAACAACAACAACAACATCATCATCATCATCATCAACAGCATCATCATCATCACAATCAGTTGAAGCATCATCAGCACCATTTGAAGCATCATCATCATCATCACCAGAAGCTGGGACGCCAACGTTCCCCGAATCCCTATCAACGTAAACCGCCCGCAGCGGTACACACCTCGGCCGCCGCCAGCACCCCCGAGCCACCGCTGCCACCACCGAAGCCACAGCTGGGCCATCAGATCACGGAACTGGAGCAGCTGGAGCGCTACTATGCCAAGTGGCCGCATCTGGCACGCGTCCAGTTCCAGGTGTACGACGAGCACTATCGCGAAACCCATCCCGAACTCTATCCCGACTACGATGCGGACGAGGACTATGAGACGGCTGCCGAGCTGGAGGAGGCACAGCAGGATCATGGCGAGGATGCCAATCTGCCGCCGTACATCAAGAAGTACAATCGACGCAACAAGCAGCTGCTCAATCTGCTCGAGGGCACCTTGCCACCACCGCCGCCCCCACCCTCAACGCCCACCGCCCCCCTCAACATGCAGTGGAGCAACTCCCAGCTGCAGCCAGGTCCACATGAATCCGCCGCTCCCGTTGTCCGCGTCGACGATGAGTATCTGAAGCAGAAGCGACGTCGCTACCAGCAACGCTACGAAGATCTATTTGCTCAGCAACGTGCCAGCACCACCCCCCGCACCACCCTCCGCACCACTCAACCGACAACAACAACGACCATGCCGAATCAGCTGCCCGGCGAGGAGAAGCAACTGGATGCGAATCAACTCTCGGCTGCCGTCGACTTCTGGCAACGTGAGATCGATCTGGAGACCAAGGCGGCAACATCGGCACCATCGGCACCATCGGCACCCCCCGCAACAGCACCGCCCCCCGCACTGAACTCCACCCCGAAGCCAGCGCTGTTTAAGCTACCGCATTATCCGGCCATATCGGGCAGTTTTCTGGGCACGCCGCGCAGTCGCAGCGCACAGTTTGTGGCAAATGTGGCAGGACGTGGACAGAGCAGTTGGCATCTTGCCCCACCGGATGCTGAGTTGGTTGCACCACCACCACCACCACCACCACCGAGCACCACAGCGTCGCCAGCGTCACCGCTCAGCTCCTTTGTCTATCATCGCGTCGTCGATGGCACTGTGGGTGGTTACGCCTCCTCCTCCTCATCCTCATCCTCATCCTCCTCGTCCTTGTCGTCCTCGTCAGACATGTCGTCCTCATCGGCTGCAGGTAGTCGAAAGCAGCGTTTGCCGTTTGTGGCCATCACGGATCGACGGCTGGAGAATATTGGCGCTCACAAATTGCTAGCAGAACGACACAAAGACTTTGAGCAAAATCACTTTCCGATGCCTTAAGCCGCAAAAACAAAAAACAAAAAAAAAAAAAAACAAAAAATTAAGCACAAGCTAAAAAAAAACATTTAAAAAAAACATTAGCGCTGTGTAATGGAAAACAAGTTTGAACCAATTGATGTATGTGGCAAGCATGTAAAACGTTTCAAAAAAAAAATAAATAAAGGGTGAAAGTATTTAATAAAAGAGAGAGAGAGAAAAGAAATCGAAAAAAATCGATAAGCCGATTATTGGTAATGGAGTGCAATTAATCGTTATTTGCTTCTCCCTCTTCGCATTTGGTGTTAAAATTCGTTTTCCACTGCATGGCCGCGTAAACTTAAATCTAGACATAAATTTTAGTAGACGCTTTTGACTTAAATATATATTTATATGTATATGTATGTACATCCTATGTTTTGAGCTATGAAAAAAACGCATTTTTTTTTTTTGGGTAGCAAGTGAAAAGTAAAGCTAAAAATATTAAAAAAAAAAATGCACTAGCTGTAATCGTCTGTCTGTATTTTTTTTTTTTTGGGTAAGTACCACTTGCATATTAAACATAAACGGAAAACGTTATAGGCAATTAATGAATAAATATATAAAAATATACATAAAAAGAAAACAATTAAGAAAAGAAAACTAAATGTAAGCTAAACATTTTTTTTGTGTATAAATAGTAAATGACACTTACAAACAAAACACTTGCAACAGTAGTTACACACACACACACACACACACACACACACAGATCTGCACTAGCCAGCAAAAGAGTTTTAAATGTTTTAATGGGAGAGCCTGAAAGTATGCAACCATTTTTTGGTGTGTGTTTGTTAGAACATATGTAGTTGAATATTTCAAGCTGATCTAAATGTTTAGCAAAAAAAAAAAAGGATGAACAAAAGTATATAAATGTAGTATGTATAATGCAAGTTCTTCTCTTCTACCTTTTTGTTATGTGTCATGTCATTTGGCTTCGATTTGCTATGAAAAGCTAGCTAAAATAGTAGCTCTGAAAACTTTAAGTGCACGCATCATCAAATAGGTTTCAAAATTAATTCAAAACGAAACTACAACCAAAATAATAAAAAGTAAATTAATGTATTCAATGTACAAAGTAGAATTTTGTCAGCATATCTTAAACAAATGAAAGAAAAAATCATTCATCATTCAATAAAAGTGGAAAAATAAATATTTCGTTGACTTGAAAAGAATAAACATATTTACATAGATCAGATGATCTACTGAAGCTGATCAAGAATATAACAAATATTTGAATTCGGTTAATTTTGCGGATACAGGGTTTATCAAATATCTAAAAACCGGTTTTAGATTTGAAAAGAAAATATTTCATTTCGTGAGCAGAGCATAAAAATAAAGCACATATCAAGACAAGTAAAAAAACAAAAATTCTTACACAGTTTAAATTGATTTGTAAATACATTTGTTTCAATAACTTTTTAAAGAAAAAAGCTTGAGAAGAAACTTTACAGTGAAGCAGAAAACGAACTTAATTCTGATAGGTAAAAAATATATATGCTGTATAAAAAAAATCAATTTTAATATCTTGTCTTTTTTGCAAAGCCAAAATTTCAGCAATTTCGTAGAATTTCATTATTTTTAACTATTTTTCATCAGAATTGCTTGCGTCTGTTGCGTATGAAGCAAGCTCAATGTTTTATTATGCTGTCTGTAAAAAGCAACAAATAAATAAAGTAAACCATTTAAAATATGATACATGTCTGTGTGTCACAATTTTAATGAGCAAATAAGAAAAAAAAAGCGATCCAATATGAAATTACTTAGGCGTTATTCAAGCACAAACACACACACACACACACACCTACAAGCAGCCGCAACGATACATATACACACACACACACACACACATCTCATTATGTGGTAACATTTTAATGGAACGAAATTCAATAAAGCAAAATTTATTATTTACGCATAATTATGTAAAAAGTGTCTACTTATTTTTCAACAATTATTAACAAATTTCTGACACCGTCAAACATAAATTGGTTAATGATGGACAGTCAGAAATGGACGACTACGGGATGCTCTGTTCTTTATGAGAGTAAGTATTAGTTGTAAGAAATGTTTTTACACCATTTTTTTCAGCAAAGCATTAAAGTTGTATTGTCTTCGAATCAAATTTGATTGCAAGGCTTTTAAAATACATCAAGACGCAAAATAAAAGTGTTGGAAAACAATCGCAAAGATTGATGAAAGCTGTTTAAAGCCATCAACAAGAAGAATTTATCAGTTTGGCTTAAGGAAGGAGGAAGGAGGATCTATAGATTTTCATATTTACATATTTTGATAACTAAAGCAACTAAAAAAAAAAATGTTTCAGAGATTTACTCATTGTAAAAATACTTAGAAATGTTACGAGTCGGTGCTCCAAACTATGTGACCTTTCCCTGCATGACTTATCTGCCAGTCTTCATAGAAATCAATGACAATCTACCCTGTTTCATTTTGGTTCATTTAATAATTTGTTAATGATTTTTATTTAATTTTGTTATTGTTGCTATTCGTTATTTATATATCCCTAGTCATTCCAATACTTTATAGCCTTAAGGTAGGTTGATTAATATTATAAATAAAATTTGTGATATATTTAAAAAAAGAAAAAAAAAATACTTAGTTTTTTTATATTTTTTTGTTGTTCTGGTTGATTTCGTTTCTAGTGTAATTAGCCTAATATCAGTGCAATAAAATCACTAGATTGCACTTAAAAATCACTTACCTCGAAAGTAGTTAGTTATAAGATTCGTAACTTCAGATATTTATGATCATTAACTGCCTTTTAAGATTGTTCAACACTGGCAACAACAACCAATAAATAACTGCTGGCCATAAAGTACTTAATAAGTGGTAGATGAGCTGCTCACTTAGCCATAACGACGATAGAGTAAATTGTTCAAAGCGAAAGAACTTTAATGGCGGCTTGCCAAACCATTTTCGTTTAACAATCGACGTCTGCGTGTGTGTGTGTGTGTGTGTGTGTGTGAGTGTGTATAACTCCATAATGCGCAGCCATCGATGTTCGTTGGTGTTGCAATCAGTCATCGCAGGACCACCCATAGGGATTATCGGGCAATGGTAGGTGAGGGGTGGGGGTGGGGGGAGATTGTTTGCTGCCTGCTGTTAGCCGCCTTTTGCCAGTTGGCAGTTGCCAGTTGCCAATTGGAAAGCCAATGGCCAATGGCAAATGGCATTTGCATGATGTTCTTTATGATGCGTTTCGGTTCGGTTCGGTTCGGTTCGCATTGAATCACTTAAACGCTTATACAAAATGAAAACCGGCGCCATTTGACGCCGCTTTCCTTGCAAAACCGCGTAAAAATGATGATGCACAAATGGCAAACAAAGTGCCGCTTCATGCAACATGGCTGCAACAAATTTATGTACTTAGCACTTATTGACTACTTTATAGCTTCAACTCAGCTCGACATACAATATATCGCCCGGATTCTGAAGACGCATTCACAGCACTTTTCAATTACGTTACGTTCCCGCAGCTCACTCAGCAGCTTCAATGTTGCCAGAGGCGTGTGAAAATCTGTCAGCTGATTTGCATAAAATGCTGCAGCGTTTTCCACTCGTTTTCTTATCACCTTTTTTTTTTGCTCCGCCATTTGCCAAATAATTTCAATTCAATTTACAACCAACTTAAAAGAATGCAACAAAAAAAAAAAAAAAAACAAGCTGCTGACGAATACACATATACTCTGCCGAAGATTATTGTTCAAAATTTCAGACTTTTATTAACGAAAAAGTGTTAGAAAAAGGTTGTTTTTTTTTCACCCAAACATATTTCTAAAATTAATTCCATTTTAATTTCGATACTCTGGTAAGTATTAAAGTTTGTTAATGCTTTGGCAGAGCTAAGCACATAGCTGATATAACCAATATTTTGCTGATGCAGTGCAAGTGGCAAGTGGCAAGTGCAGCATCAGCGGACGCAAATTTAACTAGACACGTATAAGGGGCAAACGCCAAATGGAGACATTGCCAGACGACAACGACAGCGACAACACACACACACACACACACACACACACACACACACACACACACACACACACATGTGGCGCACAATATACAAATGTGGCACGTTGCATTACCGTCAGAGTCAGCGCGACACACACACACACACGTCTTTACCAAACATTTCCCGTCGCTGCTGCAAGATGGCAAAAGCGCTCGCGGCATCTCGTTGGCATCTCAACATTCCCTTGCCCCCACTTAGCCCCTCCCCCCTCTCCCCTCTCCCGTGACACCCTTAGTCGTGGCAAAGTGCATGCAGCAGGGTGCATTAATGCATACACATGTAGTACTATGTGGCTTCCTCCTTCCTCATCTCATCGCCAGGGTTGTCACTTCACCTTTTGCGACCGAATACATATATGTATGTTTACATATGTCGACAAATATAAATAAATATCAATATACACAATATATTTTATATACATTTTGTATGTCCACTTGAAGAAAAACTCTCATTACTTTGTTCAAATTTAATGATACTTTCTGTTTCTGGCAACTCTGGCTTAAGAACTGTTCAAGTTAGAGACATTATCGATTCTAGATATTGAAAAACTTTTGATGCAGATCTTGGGAATACTAAAGTAGCTTTCTTGCCACCAACTTTGATAAATCGAAATGTGGAAATGTGAAAAGTATGCGTGTTTTATCGATTAGTAACTCGAGACCTATCGATTTTTATCGGTTTCAAGTCTTCAGCTGAGACTAAGTTGTACTAGAAGTTAGCATATAAGTTGAATTTAAGTTGTTTTATATTATAACAGAATAATTAAATAAACAAAACAAGAGAGAAAAAAAAACACGCTTAAATCAGAGCATATAAAACATGCACAATAAAGATGCACGTTTAAAGTGTTCTTAAAACAACAACAACAAAAACAACGAGCGTGTCAAGCTATACCCTTAGGGAAGCGGAGGGGAGGCCCTGAGGCTGAGGCTCGCAATCATAATTATAATAATTATAAAAAACAACAATTAAAGCACATAAGTATTAGACCGAAACAGAGCTATAACAACACCAACAGCAACAGCAACAACAACAACAACATTTGTGTTGGCCAAATGGCAAAAAATTGTAATTGAAATTCTCATAGAACTTAAGCTGGGCGTCCCCGTCCTCGTCCACTCCCCTGCCCCACCCCCCCTTCTGGCAGCTTCCATGTTTGCCATCTTTGTTG
Organism: Scaptomyza hsui; assembly: GCA_018152825.1. Taxonomy (NCBI): domain Eukaryota; kingdom Metazoa; phylum Arthropoda; class Insecta; order Diptera; family Drosophilidae; genus Scaptomyza; species Scaptomyza hsui. Next base: position 11,362,748 of record JAECXO010000001.1, read on the forward strand.
TTGGCATTTGCCTTTTTTCCGGTGTGCGACTGAATTTTTGACAAGTTAATTAGGTTGTTTGTTTGTTGCTTTTCTCTCTCTCTCTCTCTCTGCTTTACGGTAAAATGGTGTTGCTGCTGTTGTTGTTGTTGTTGTTGTTGTTGTTGTGTGCTTGGTTGCTTGAGGGCTGGTGGCGCCGCCAACAACGACAACGACGACGACGACGCCGATGTCGCACATTTTAATTTGCTTTTGATAAAGTTCTTGTAATTGCGACCAGACAGTGCCCCCCCCCCTCTTCTCCCTCACTCCCTTCCTTTGGTGGCGGCCAACGGTCAGCAGCACATGGCACTTGACACATGTTGTTGGTTCTTTGCTGATGCTGCAACACACACACAAACACACACTGCAAAGAAACTGCAGAGAAAAAGTATATGAGCAAATTTAATAACATGCTGTAAAGGCCACAAAAAGAAATCTCAAAAGCTTAAATAAATAAAAATTATGAATATTTTTAATTATTCTTCATTAAAGTACAAAGAATCTTGGAATTAAAATATTTAAGATGAAATTTAATATATGGTGAGTTTCTTTGATTGCTAAATAAAAACCGCGTCTTCCTATTATAAATTTTTCTACAGCTTCTTTTCGTTTCACTTAAAAAAAATCTTTTAAAAAAAAAATGTTAATATCTTCTAGGAGATAACTTATGATTTAAGACCATTCAAAATATTGCATTTTGTACAAAAATTTTCGTTTACATATTTTACTAAAAAAAAAAATCCTTTCCAGCATCTTTTCATAAACATAAATTTAATAGCTCTAAAACCATTTTAGCCATTAAAAGTTTATATAAAAAAAAATAAATTAAATTCAAATTAAAAATTACAATTAGTTGAGAGCTAATAATTGATTTCTTTTACTTGTTATTTTATTCTTAACAGGAAATTTTCTAGCAGCGCATTTCAACTCCTTTCACTTTTTGTATTCTGAGTTGTTTTCTTAATTTTTGTAAATCTCGTTTGCGTTTTTACTTTCCTGGCCATTGTCATAGCCGCTTTTTGCAGGTTTTTCCATTCCTTTACTTTCTTCTTCTTCTTTTTTTTGCCCATTTTCAAATGTTTCATGGCGCATTATTTTTCTTATTTAAAGGCAACGAACGCACAACACAAAATTTGCATAGCGCGCTGATAATTAAATGTAATTGCTCCGTTGCCCGAGGCAAAGTCAAGACGATTGTGTTGTTGCTTTCGTTGTTGTTGCTTTTGTTGTTGTTGTTGTGGCATGACTGTGACCAAAATTAATGGTAGGTATTTGGTTTTGGGAACTTGATTTGACAACTGTCAGGCACAGCAGCAGCAGCAACAACAACAGGGATAAAAAAAAACCAACAACAACAACGATGATGAAGATGAAAATGATGATTAGGCGGAGGGTGGAGGGAGTGGAGGGTAGTGGGTGGGTAGAGGGGCTGGGGAGGGGCGTGAATTTGATAGAATAGCGCCCCTAATGAAACTGCTTAGCGGCAACGCCAAGTGCTTTTTAATCAAATTAGTCACAAAACAACAAAGTGAAAGTGGAATATAAAAAAAAAAAAAAAAACATGGCCCAAAAAACAAATGATGCGCATTTCTTTTGGCTTACTTGTTGTTGTTGTTTTGTGGCAGCAAACGGCTGCAAAATCTTAAGGCATAATGTAATCATTTTAAAAACGTGACATGTTTTATTGACTAATGAAAGTGTGAGACTTAAATATACCCTATATTTACTAAGAAACTGGGAAACATTTATATAACTACATCAATTTCAAATACAAATAAATAATATTTCGAAAGTAAGTAGCACATTTTTCATATTTCAAAATTTTGTTGTTATCTTTAACATGTGTATTTAACAACGGGAAAAGTTATCTGATAAAAAAAAAACAAACTTGAAACAAAGTATACGAATTTATATATAAGTATACTATAATCTGTAGTCTCAAGCTTTTACAGTGATGGAAAATGATAGAAACAACATATTTTTTTTGTAAATTTCAATTTCTTTCCATAGCATAATATTTCCACCGCCTGCTTAATGGTTTTAATTGTGTGTTTTGGATCGTGTGCAATATTTTTAGGACGTCTTACTTGTGGTTTCGTCGATCCAAACAATAATTGCAAGTGGTTAAAACTATAAAATTGCATGTTGTTTCTTATTATTTCATCACTGTATATTCTCTAAGAACACTCTTTTATACATATGGAAAAAAAAGACAGACTCGGCTGCTGATGCTGATCATGAATATATATACATATGGTTTCCTTCCGTCTGTTAAACACGTTTGAATATATTAGAATCGTCTTCAGCAATAACTTAAAATGGCTAGATCCATCAAATATTATAAATTTCGCCACTAAAGCTTTAATTTCAAGACATTTAAAGCTATTAACTTTCAGTGCAAACATTGATTTCATCACATCTGCCCTGATTCAGATTCGGAAGCAAATCAATTCATTAGATAAACAATCCTCCGGGCATAGTTTGTTCCTGTATGTATTATAATCATGCAAAGCCAACGAGCTGAATTCGTTTTGCCTTCTGGGCTGAATTTCATTCACCCGACAACTTTAATGTTAATTTTGCAATTGGGTTAGTATTTGCAAGGGCTTTCCTTTTCCTTTTCTTTTTTTTTTTTTTGTTGGGTGCGACAATTTTGATGCACTTTGGGCCAGTTAAAGTGGCCAACTTGGCAACGTTGCGTATACGCAATGGCATTTCAATTAAATGCCAACAGACGGCTGCCAAAGCTCTTTATTTTTGTGCACTAAACAAGAAAGGGGGAAGAAATAGAGAAGAAGAAGTAGAAAATTAAGGGCAAGAAGAGCTAAAGTGCTGGTTTTATGGCACGCTTATTCATTAAATCTTCAATCCGGTTGCGTGCTATTTTAACGCTAATTAATCAAGTTAACTTTATTGCAGCCATGCGAGCCAAAAACGGCAAAAGCAGCCCAGGAGCCAAAGCAATTTCTTCTGCACTTTGGTTTGTTGTTGTTGCTGCTGCTGCTCATCTATGGAAATATGGCACAAACACAAAACAAGCAAGCCAAAATTTCTATCACTTGACTCAACTCGCACTTTAAATGCTCTTTCCGATTTTTTTTACACACGCGTTGCAAGCTCCACGACAATGTTTAAATACCCTGTGCAAAGTCATAAAACAAATCCAAAAAAAAAAAAAGAAAGTAGTAATAAAAAAATAAAATGCGTACATTTGCATTGAGGTTGTTTTGCTTCATGGGTGAAAGCAAGTGGAAGCAGACCAGACCAGACAGGCATACACAAGGAGCAGGAGCAGAAGGAGCAGCAGCTGAGTCCTCGTCAGCATTTTTACAGCACACACACACACACACACACATTCAGACTCGTAGACAAATGCAGAGTAAATCTGACACGCAACCCATTTAAATTCAAGTACCATGTGCGTGCCATGACCTGGTTTTAAGGGTGATGAGGGGGGGAGGGGCTTCGTCTGCCAATTCTTGCTATGCGCCTTAAACAATGACAGATTTGAATGCACGTTTTATGCGTACAAAATTTCTTTTTTATTTTTTTTTAACACTTTTCATTGCTACATTCTTCTGATATTGTTGACTCACTTTTTCTCTTCTTTGTTGTCTGTGTTAATACAGTTTGTGTACTTTGTCGGCGCAAGGGTATTAAGTATTCGATTCTAATACTTTTTATGTTTTTTGGATATTAGTACAATAAATTTCAAATATTTTTTTAGGAGCATTTAAATGGCGACTTCGAATCCACAAATATGTTTTTTGTTTCAAAAGACCTCAAGCACAAAAAGCATACAAGAAATAAGTACTAAAAGAAGTAAAGCAACGAAAGTAGTAGAAGAAGAGAAGAAGAAGAATAATAATAATACATACACGAAAGTTCCATTTGGGCCATGTCAGCATCACTTTCCGCTTCTGCTGCGAAACAACCCCCATTCCACCACTACCCCCCCCCCGTCTCCCTCCACCCAACCAGCTCCTATATTTTTTTTTTTTGTATTCCTAGTCAATAGGTGAAAGCTGCCCCTCCCCACCCCATCAGGACAACCTTCATCAGGTTTCGCAATACTATGACTTTGAATTTTGTATCCAGGGTCAATGTTGATACTATGTTACAGCGTCTGCACTCAGAAAAAAAAGTGTTACCTAGGCTAAAAACAAAATAATTCGTAGAACTTGCTTTTGCACCTAGCTTACAATGTGAATTATTGCTGAAAGTTACAAATTACAAATTTTAGTGGATTAACTTAAAACAAGGATTCTTTAAGCTTTCATTCAAAAAAAAATGTTATTTAAGTTTTTGGAATTTCTACTTTTGTAACCATACTTATAAATAAAGTTCCTAAAATAACATTTCTTGAAAAATAAATATTTTATTAAGAGTTCCATTGAAATTGGATTTAGGTAAAAGCTTAAAATTTAAATTTTTTAAAATTACTTTTCTTTATTCCTTGTTCAAGAAATTTGCCAAAATTATTTGAATTTCGAAAAATTTAAATTTGCTTACACAAAAATTTGTTGTTTCTGAAAATGCTCTTTTAAAAAATTTTTACAAGCCAAATATATATTTTTTTTTTTTGTAAAATAACGCTTTTTGGATTATTTTTCTTCACTCATGTATTTTTCTCTTAGTGTAGCTTCACCTTCAGCTACACTGCAACATAAATTGTGCTTAAATCTGAATCCCTAAATCCACCTCACTTTTTGCTCCCAATACCATTAAATCATTTAAAATGCACAATGCAACAAATATGTTAGTTTGTTTGTTCATATACATATGTTATATATTTACATACATACATACATACATACATACATACATACATAGCCATATACATAAGGTGTCTGTGTGTGTGTTTTTGTGGTGTGTAGTCACCAGGATAGCTGGATCATTTCGGGCTGTTGATTTGTTGGGCCGTAATAAATCAAGGGCATAAACGGCTTATGGCCCAAAATACATAGCTCAAATCTGCACAACTGCACTCGGGGATCTCCTCTCTTGTCTCTTGCTCTCTTTGCTGACAGTGCGCGGGAAAATAACTGTATGAAAAATTTATGTGCAGGTGCATATGTATATATGTATGTATGTGTGTATGTATGTATGTCTGTGTGCTTGTGTTTGAATTGGCAAATAATGTGCCGTTAGGCAAGCAAAGTTTACGCTCAATTTAAATGCACAAAATATTGTGCATACCACAGTAGTATAAAAATGCAACTTTTTTGAATGACAAACAAATAAATCGCTCAAAACAATTTATAAACGTGAATTAACAATTTGCGACTTTTAGCCGTTAGCTAAAGCTTTTTCTGACAGGCGGCGTATATGAAAAATTGCATTTCAAATCATTTTTTTTTAAGTGGTTTAAAAAAAACTGTGTTTTTGGTTTATGATTTAAATCGACACAAAGTTGAGCTTTGTATAAAATGTTGCAGAAAACATTGAATAATATTTTAGTTTAAGCAAAAATATTATTGCGAATTCCAAAACATAAATCGATGGCAGGACTGTGTATATATCTTTTATCTTATACCCTTATCCTTATTAAAAATGTATTAGAATGTTAACGTGAGTTTTTTATAATATCAAATTTTTAGCTTTTTTCGAAGTACTCTGCAGACTTTTGTTGTTTTATGTCCAGTCCAGTAGAGTTTCTTGAAATAATTTAAAAAAAAAAAAAGCCACTTTATTCAGGTCAGTCAGAACACGTATGAGTTCCCATAAATATAATTACACAACAATTATACATCGATTTCAGGCAATTTTTAATAGTGCCTGACTGACCCCAATACAGTTAAACTCCGTAGGTCTATAGGTATATAATATGGTATGTCGATTTTAAGCGAATTTGCGAAAGGGTTTTACTTTTACGACAGTATAATACAGCAACGTAATCACAATTAAATACAATTTATAGCAGGCATAATTAAATCTTTAACTGCAGCCGGCTAAAAGTTCACAAAATGCTGTGTTCCACCATCCACATATATACGTATGTATGCTTGTATGTGTATGTATGTGAATACTACATAAATTAAAAAGCAGTATATGCTGATAAGCCTCCTTGGAGACAAATAGGATAAATAATTATTGGCTCAATTGGAAATAGTTAAGGTTTCATTAAATCGGTTCAGCTTATTCTTATTTAAAGATAGTGCTGATAACCATTTCATGTTAACGTTTTTACTTATTTTTATTGACCCTCAATTAAAATCGATCTAAGAGAAAACTTCCAAATAATGCACTCACCTTTATAATCAAGAGAAAATATCCAAGTAATGCACTCACCGTCATCGGCAACAACAACACACAATAATCAGTTCACCGTTGGTTGTCACCTCTGCTTCTTTCTTTTGGCACAGCGGCAATTCATCAATTATTTCACTTCACACACACAAAAACAAAATTTTAAAGCTTAAACAGCTAAGTCACTTTTTTCTGTATTATGTCGCACCAAAAACTATTTGCCTGTGAGACTTTTCTTAGCTTTTGCACAAGAACATACGGTTACACTTACATATATTATTTTAATAATATTTTTTAAATAAAATAAATTGACGACCAGAGATTTTGTTTTCACTCACGACACAGTTTTATGCGACTGCAAAGTGAACGGACTAACAAAATTATTTTCTTATTCATGTACTTAACTGTAAAACCAAACTAAGAGAAAACTTCCAAATATTGCACTCACCTTTATCATCAACAACAACAAAATAATCAGTTTACCGTTGGTTATCTGTCACTTCTGCTTCTCTCTTTTGGCGCAGCGGCAATAGATCAATTACTTGCTCGTCACATCACACACAAAAACACAAGAATATAAAAGAAAAACCGCTAATCCACTCATTCAATGTATTTGGTCGCAACAAAAACAATTTGCCTACGACTCTTTTCTTTGCTTTTGCTTGTAAGTCTTTAAGTTAAACATTTTACACTCAAACAATTTTATTATAATTATTATAGGCAAATAAATGAAATTGACGTGCAGAGATTTTGTGGAACTCAAGTATTTTTTTAAGCTTTCAGCCGCAGTTTTATACGACAGCGAACTTAACGACAAACGCATACATACTTACACACACACACACACACACACACACTTAGTGCAGAGAGTGCACTGTGGTACAGTTAAGCGAAAAATGGTTTGCTCACGTCGTTAACAAGCCGCAGACCTCAATGTAGGAAGACCGCAGACGAGACCCGTAACTATGTATGTATGTGCGCTTATATATGTATGTATGTAGTTGTTGTAACTCCTCACCATCGCTTAGCACTGAGAGCCCCACCCACCACGGCACTGGCAATTCAATTGACGCTGCCATGGCATACATATATATGTATGTATGTATGTGCATGTGTATAAAATACATACATTTACTCGGTATCATTCCGTTTCGTTTCATGCGAGACAAATTGCTCACGCTTCGCATCATTTCATTTCCGAGCCGTTGATGGATTTGTCACTTTATGGCACTTGGGCGCAATGCGTTTTTTTCCTTACACACACATATACATATGTACACATAGAATAAATGTAGACATTGCGCACAGTGCTTTCTACATCGGGGTATAACACTTGCGGATCTTTGATCCTTTGTGTGACCTTATAATTAAATACCAACAAAAGCTAACTTTTGCACTAAAAACATATGGAAACCTGACAGCAAACATATTTTTACAATATAAAAAATATGTAGAAAAATATTTGCTCCAAAAAATATATAATAAGAAAAATTGAAATCACAAGTAAAGAAATATATTTTTACTACTTTTTTTTTTTTTTTTTTGTGTAACGAAATACATTGATTGAACCAATGTACTCCTGTTCGTGTGCGAGTGTGTGTGTGTATGTTTGTGATATCACTATGCAGTTAGAGTGCACTTAAAAGTCCACCCAAAATGCACAAAAGAGTAGGAAGTGATTTTTGTGAATTGTTGTTGCCATTGCCACACAGCTTGCTGCGACTGCGACCGAGGTCGACTTTGACTACTGCTGTGAATGATGGGGCATTGCATCTGACAGCTACGGCTGCTAACTGGGCACGGCTCACTGCCAACTGTCAACTGACAACTGTCGACCGTCAACTAACTGCGCTAAACTGTTCTCTCTCTCTCTCTCTGTCTCGCCCTATCGCCCATAAGACATTCAAGTGGTGACAGGCAGGCCTCGACTCCTTCTCGCTGCATCTCTTTCTCTCGTTCGTCGACATGCCGCAGAATATGATTGGCCTGCTGTGCATTGCACTCCATGAGTCCCCAGTGTGGAGACGAGATGCGCTGAACTTTCCATTTAAGCCCTTCATCTGTCGCTTTCAGTATTAATTAAATGCTTACAAAACCCAAACACACACAGGACATGAAACACAGGACACACGCACACACACTCAGAGGGAAACAAGCTGACAACAACTGCAACAGACACAACTTTCTTTCTTTATTTCGTTGATATTTTTACACACACACATACATACATACATATATTTCTCTACGAGCATAAAAGTTTCTCATTTAATTGGCGAAGTGACTTCATTTTTGGTTTTTGAGCAGCTTCCGTTCCATTTTCCAAAAGGTGGAAACGAATTTGAAACTTTAAATTTAAATTTGGTTTTAAAAATCATATAAATTAGTGGAAGAAAAATTAATTTAAAGGAAAAAGGCATTTAAAGATAAAATATTACAATTTTAAATTTTTGGCCAAAAAATTTTAAAATACCATTGAAATCAATTTTAACAATCGGTAAAAACGTTAAAGCGAAAATATTTTCGACAACACCCAGAAACATGAAAATAAAAAAATATTAATTTTATTATAGAAAATGTATTTTTGAGTCACTTGATATATTTTCTGGATTGTGAATATTTTTTTTAATTTTTTTTTTTTTAATATATCAAGTGACACTAATAATAATATAAATAGAAAATGTACACATATGGCTTATAAGCTATTAATCCTCAATAATATTGAGTCAATATAAAGGCACAAAGACTTTAACAGTAAGAAAACTATAAACCTAATACTTTTTGACACAAGGCGACACAATAAATCCCCATATTCCTTTCAATTCGACCCAAGCAAAGCTTATAAGCAAAATATCTTATATCTGTTTCAAAGAAACTTGTCGGGGGGTTGAAAATATTGGTCATATCTTGTCTTTCGGGTTCACTTTCTTCTCACTCAAAAGGCACACAAAAAGATTATTCCATTGAATTGAAAACGTTATGTGAAAGCTACACTCACACACACACACACACACACACACATCCGCTTAGAGTACCAACAACACACAAAAAAAAAAAGGGACACGAAAGGGAAGAAGGCCAAAAGAAATGGTTGAATGGTTATATTTTGGCATGAGGGCAGTTTTCATTTTTCCTTTCGAGGGGTAGAGGGTGAAGATGTGAAGGGGGCGGGGCGTGCGGCAGATACAACCAATTCGGCTTTACAATCTCTTCAAATTAAATTGACCTACGTCAGAATTGAGCGAACTTTGACAACTGTTTTTTAGACGCCAGCGTGAAATGGTAGATGAAGTGGTTAAAAGAGGGTGTTGGGGTGGTGGAAGGGGTGGTGGAAGGGGGCGGTGTTGCTAACGCCTTCACGTGTCTAACTGTCCCTCACATGTCATTTTTTTTATGTGCTCTGACTCTGACTAGGATTTCTTTATTGTTTCATTTTCCAACCACTTGGGTCCTGGTGCCAAAAGGATTAGCTGCCTATTCTTTTCTTTTCGTTTCATTTCATTTCATTTCGTTTCGTTTCGTTGCCCGCTGCCACTTGAGTTGACTTGGCAAAAACCAAAAACTGTCTTCAAAAATTGTATGTAAAAACTTTGTTGTGTGGGTGTAAATGTGAGTGTGTTGCCATTTTAGCCATTTTCTTCAAGCCACTATCATATTTAAGCTAGTTTTCTAGCTATTTCAAAGGACACATTTTCATTTGATTCATATTCGTATAAGGATAACAAAACATCGGATTAAAAAGTAATTGATTTTTATCAGAGACCGTAACGGTTATAACTTTTATAAATAAAAATTGTTTTTAACGATTATTTTAAATTTTTTTATTTAGGTCTGAAATAAATGATTTTTGTTGATTTTCATTTTAAAAATTAAAAATAATGATTATTTTTGATTTTTTTTTTAAGTCTTTATTTAAAGTCTTCAAACCTTTTTTTTATTAAAATTAATTTTAAAATCATCAAAGGCGTTTGAAACTTTTTAAAAACTTAATTCAAAAACCACCTGCTGCACTTTTTGGGGCCTAAAGGTATGCGGTATTTTAGCAAAGACTTTTTATTAAAAATTCTTGAGAGTTTTTTTTTTTCAGAAGACATATTTTTTATAAAAGTTTTTGACTGATTTTTCTTTTTTTATTTATATTTTTAAAAGTCTTTGATAACCATTATTAGTGATTTTTTTTTAAATAAAAATGATTAGTTTTTTTATTTTTTTATTATAAAAATTAATAATAGCTACAATTTTTTACTTTTATAAAAAAAAATTAAAAATAACTATTATTTCTAACTTTTTTCATTAAAAATGCAAAATAAAAGTTTATTACACAATTGACTTTTTGTGATCATAATAAGCTTTTTGGTGTCCTTGAAAATTTGTTAGATGATCCTTTCATAGGGATATTTATTTTACCCAAAACTGTTATTTACGGTCTCTGATTTTTATAGCGCATACAATTTTAAAAATAAATGCAATTTTTAAAACATTGTTTTTATTCATCTTTATTTTATTTAAGGCTGTAAAATTTACAAGGCAATATTTATATTTTAAAAACATGTGGATTGCATAAAAAACTACAATTTATGGAACAAAATACATTTTTTTTTTTAAACTTAATTTAATACAAATTGAAGGCATTTTTTTAACAGCTACTTTCACGCCAACTCTGTCATCACTGTTGTGAACATGTGTAAATTTGTTCATTCTTTTTTGTGTTGTAAATGGCGTTTTACATTTTGTCTGTCGACACTTGGTGAACTTGAAAGAAGGAAGGAAGGGGGGAGGCTGGTGCCAACCCTACGTCGACGACTTTGATTAAATATATGTGTGTGCATGTTGGCAGCCCTAGCAGGCCCGGCTAGCTGTCAATTGCCCCGAGAGTCCGAATAATAAATAAAAACGACAGTCAGTAAGATTTATAGGCACAGAAACATCAATTCGAAAAAAACAAACGAAAAATCACAAACAAAACGTGAAAACCAAAAAGAACTTCAGCAAATTGCCAACAAATAACGAAGCGAAGAACCAACTTCAGGTAAGAAACGAACAAACACACACGAAAAAAAAACAACCAACAAGAAATAAATAAATAAAAAATTACAGAATGAAGTTGCTTCGTTATGCTGGCTTGCGTCTGCCTGGACCAGGAGGAGCATCTCGATTCCTGCCGCTGACGCGTCGCTTCACCCACGAGGATGCTACCAAAGTGATGGGCGGTGGTCGCGAGCTCGTCGGTTATGGCATTAATGGCAGTCCCGTCTATATTGATTGCTCCGATTTTCCCTTTCCGGCCATACGCTATCGCGATGTTACGCCGGAGATCTGTGCGCTGCGCGAGAAGGAGCTGGGCGACTGGAAGAAGCTAACGCTGCCGGACAAGAAGTGCCTGTATCGTCACAGTTTCTGTCAGACCTATGCGGAGTTTCAGCACTTTACGCCGGAATGGAAGCTGGCCATTGGCATCGGTTTGTGGTCGATCGCAGTTGGCATTCTCATCACAATGTCCTACAATATCGCTCTGTTTGAGGATCTGCCCGAGACTTTCGAGGAGGAACGTCGCCAGGCCCAACTACGTCGCATTATTCACTTGCAAATGCAGCCGATTACCGGATTATCATCCAAATGGTGTTACGAACAGAACAAGTGGAAGTAAATTTCTTAAACTAACCCAATGTTGAATGTTGACTGAAATGCACAGTTACATTAACCATAAACATACACACAACACACACAAACACACACGCACACACACATTTTCATGTTGAGCTTCGCGCACACTTTTTACACAAAATACTTTGACAATGATCATTTAATCTTGAGCTTGTATTAAATTTCATATCAATTTCATGATGACTTCTAAAAACTGCATACAAAGTACAGTCAAGCTTCCATAAAGCGGATTAAATGGAGTTGCGGCGTCCTTCTATCCTGAGAACACAAGTTTTCTAAACATAAATACTAACTTACCTTAGAGAAATACCTAAAAGTCAAGTACTTGTGTTATTTGATTTCGATAACTTTCTTTTCAAGCCCGATATTGTCGATAGAATAGAAGATCAGTCACATTAAAAAAAAATCGAAAAATCAAAACTTTTTTACGGAGGTTACTTGATCAGAACTAAACCGATTTTTATCTATAATGACCTTTCGATCATGGTTTTAAATCTAGAGCAAAAATTTAAATTTCCTCCGATTTGCTGATTCAAAAATTCGATTTTTATCGAATATAAAGACAAATAAAATGCCATTGAATGAGCTAAAAATGCGCTTTATTGCAAACATGGCTTTTTGCTATTAAATATAGATAAATAAACATATATTTATATATATATATATTTATCATATGTATATAATTTTTCATATTGTTCAGTTTTTCTTTTTAGTTTTGTAATTCCAAAAACACAATATTCTTTTAATAATATAAACTACCTCAGCATATTCATGTGACTGTATGTGTGTGTGTGTGTGCGTTATATTTGGTGTTGATTGTACATCAAGATGTACACTTTAAGGTGGTTTCGTTTGTATGTATGTATGAATGATGTACATATGTACATATGTATGCATAAAAGTAAATATTCAGGGCTCATGAATAAAACAAACATCAGCTACAATGATTTGACATTTTGGTGTTGTTGTGTTTGTTGTTGTGTATGTATAATCTCTCTTTAATATGTTTACATCAATACATCAATTTTACTATATCACGTTTTGTGTAGAAGAAATATTTTTAGTATAATATTGAATAATGCTTTCTTTTTATGTTCTTCGTTGAACTTGAACTTTTACGTTGCGACCCACTGGATGAATGTGTTGTGTTATATATATAAATGTATATATATATTTTTATCTGATTGATTCGATCTAGTATAACAGAAGCTATATTTGTAAACTGTAGTATGTGTATATATATATATATTTTTTTTTTCTGATGATTGAAAATATTACAAAAAAGCATAGCTTGTTAATTGAATTAAATAAATATTTAGATACTCTTTGGATTTTTTTTTGGAAAACTAAGAAAAAGATAAAACAAATTTTAAGTCGTTTGAGAATTAATATTTTTTGATCAACTTATAATAGCCCCAATCAACAAATGCTGGATATGTTAAATAAGTTTTGTTTTCTTTTTTAATCTTAAAAATGCTTTTGATTACTGCCGAAATTTTTTTAAATCATAAGGCTATACACAATAATTAAAATAAAAACTCATGGTAATTTTTTTTTTTAAATATTTTTTTGGGACAAAATTTTTTTAAGAGATTTCCATTTATTGTTTGATTTTGCTTATCATCGTTTTAATGCACGATATTCATTTTTTGTTTTTGTTTAATGCTACCACAAAATATAATTCCATATACACATATATATATATATATATATATCTATATCTATATTTATATAGTTATGACTACTTAGAGAACATTATTAACTCGAATAGTTCTTGGCAGTTATTTTTGCATATTAATTTATGTACTCGTTATTTTTTTTCTTTAATTTTCTGCTGCTGATCGAGCTTTACTTTGATTTGTATTTTGCTCTTATTTGTTACGATATATATATATATTTATAATCTTTTTTTTTGCGACAACAACATGCATCATATATATGTATGTACTTATTGTACATTTTATACGCACATTGCGCAATGTATTTTATATCATTTCTTTCATTTTTCGTTCACAAATTTCATTCGTACTGTTTAAACTAATTAATACAAAAACTTATACAGAGAAGAGAAAAACCTCACACATAATTTGAAGACATTATAAATTATAAGGTAATGTGGCGCCACCTATCGTTTGTTTGCGCAACCTCTATTCACAATGCTTGCAATTTACCTTCTACTTTTTATTGGCATTCACAATTTGCTGTTTTCGTTTTAAATATTTTTTGTTTAATGCTTTTTGCAATGGTTATTAAGTTGCATTATTTTTTTTATTTTATTTTTTGCATTTCTTTGCGCTGTTTCCTTTTTCACACAAATATATAAGTTTATGCACATTTTTCAAGCTAAATAATTTTTTGTTTTTAATATTTTATCAAATAACTACTACATTGAAAAGCTGTATGTGTGAGTGTGTATGTGTTATTTGTTTGTGTTTTGTATGAGAGTGTAAATTTTGATGTTGTATGCCATGTGTGTACCTAAAATTTGTTGTTCTTTGTTTTTCCATAACAAAAACACTTTTATTTGCTCGTTTATTGGCAGTGCAACTTTTTTATTTTTGTGTTTCGTTTTTATTCGTGTTGGAAAACAAAACATTTCTACAAAAAAGCTTGAAACTGCTAAAAACTTTTGAATTGGGGACAAACAATACAAAATAAAAGTACACAAATAAACATGCAAAATACCAAAAAATAAAAACATGGAAAAAACAAGCAAGAAGGCTCTAGTCGAGATTTCCCGACTAGGAGATACCCCGAACCCTATACTGTGACTAAACTTCAATCTTCTATATCTCTGGTGTTTCTCAACCGCTTTCAATGAAATGAAATATAAAGTTATATCGTTACCCATTATTTCAACCCCCATTTTTACATTTTCCGAATTCGAGATTTTTTTTGTAATCGATCACATGTGTATATCGGAAACCAGAAAAGTTATCGATAATTTGAAACAAACTTGTTCTGCTTATGGTATAGGAGAACGGACAAGACTATATCGACTCGGCAGTTGATGCTGATCAAGAATATATATACTTTATGGGGTCGGAGATGCTTCCTTCTGCCTGTTACATACTTTTGCACAAAACTTTTATACCCCTTTTACCCATTTTATGGGTTCGGGGTATAAAAAGATAAGTAAGTATGTAGTGCTATGTACAAAAAAAAACGGTATTTTCGAAAAGGTTTTCAATCCGCTTTTGTGTGTTGTTCTAAAATATATATATAAGTTGCAAACTCATAAGGAAATGTTACGCCTAGGCCAGGATTCATTTGTATAAAGTAGTATATGTATGTATGTAAGGTGTATATTGTAGATGGCATCAGTTCAAAATTTGCTGCTGCTGCCAGCGCAGAGATCACTCCAAAGCCCATCTGGAGCTGTAGTATGTGTGTGTGTGTGTGTGTGTGTGTGTAGATGTAGTAGTGATGTGTGTGTGTGTGTGTTTGTTGTGTTTTATAAGATACGACGAGTTATGTACTATATAATAGCATATATATGTATGTTGCGGTACCCTAAAACTCTCTCTCGATCTCGCTCTCTCTTTTTCCGACTCCCGTTGCTGATTCGATTCGATGCACTTTCGCTCTCTCGCTCGCTATCTCGCTCGATCGCTGGCGCTGCTTCTGCCTACTCGCTTGCACACTCGCCATATTTTTCTTGCATTTTGCACTCGCCAAAACAACAACTTTGCGTTGTTGTTGTTGTTGTAGCTGCTGCTGCTGCTTTGAATTGCAGCTCGCGTTGCTATTAACGTTATCCTTTCGCCAGCCTGCCTGCGCCTCCACATGCCTCACACACGTGCCACACGCCCCGCCGCCGCCGCTGCCGCCACCACCTGCTACGGCTTCGTTCAATCCCAGCCATTCTCCTTGATCATGTGCGCCAACTCAATTATAAATTTACCCTCCTTGTACTTCTGACTGGACTCGTACGCATGCTCATACTTCCAGCCAAGCGGCGTTTTGCAACACTCACAATAGATGTCGGCCACGGCATGCAGTCCGGTGAGCAGTACACGCTCCTCCGTCTGCCCGCAGGCGACATTCACCACCGA
Source organism: Scaptomyza hsui (assembly GCA_018152825.1). Taxonomy (NCBI): domain Eukaryota; kingdom Metazoa; phylum Arthropoda; class Insecta; order Diptera; family Drosophilidae; genus Scaptomyza; species Scaptomyza hsui. The sequence goes on from JAECXO010000001.1 coordinate 11,378,734, forward strand.
ATTGAAGAGATATGCCGGCCCTTGGCTGCCCTGGAACGACTTTGAGATGAGCTCGTCGTGGGAAGCGAGATGCGCACGGCAATGAACACATGAGTAGGTCCGATTTGTGGACGGTAAGTAGGCTTGAAAGGTTTTCACCATTGTTGCTGGGTGGCTTGGCTTCTACTGATTTGATTTGATTTGAGTTTACTCTAGTTTCTAGTTTCACTAACTGTAACTGTTATTTTTACTTAAGTTGTAACAGTTACTTTTCTGCTGCTGCTGCTGCTGTTGCTGGCGTCGTGCTTTGTTTTTAGGCGTGTGGTTTGGCTTGGCGTTTATTTGATTTGTTTTTGTAGCTGTAGCTGGTTGTTTGATACTCTACGTCTCTTGTACTGTCTCTCTAACAGAGAAGATCACTATTTAACGGCTGTCAATTGGCCCGCTGCAAAAACAAAAGAAAAAGAGTTAACATAACTATTTTTTTAAGTTCGTTTTTTAAAGTATAGCATTTTATTTTCCACATTTGGTCAGGGTATTTAACCTGCGACGTGCCTTAGTAAACTTTACATTTGTGTTTTTCAGTTTTGTTTTGCGACCCTTTGGCATTTAACGGTTAGTTGTTGCTCTTTGCTCTTTAGCTCTCACCTTCTGTAGCCGGGACACTGCGACTTTAACTTCGACTTCGACTTCGACTTTGACTCTGACTTCGACTTCGACTTCGATTCCTGCGTCGACTTCCAATGCTGCTGCTGCTGCTGTTGCTTTTGTTGCTGCTGGGCGTTAACTGCGCGTTGCGTTGCTTACAGCGGACGGCGACGATGACAACGACGGCGCCGCGGCAGAGGCAGCGATTGTGGCTGCTGTCATTGAACGATTATGTCCAGCACAACGTCTGCGCCAGTGTAGTTGTGGTGGGGTCAAAACACAGGACAAACCTCAGTGTAATTGCTTTGCTTGGCTTTTGTCTGCTGTTCCACGTTCCGCTCTCTCTCTTTGGATGCGTATGTTTTGTATGCATATGTATGTGTGTGTACACATATACAGACCGACAGAGTATATCAGATTTCCTGCCAAAAGACAAAAGGCAAATGATTATTGATGTGTGTGTAGATTCTTTTTGTAGTCAATTATATGTACATAAATATATAAAATGCAAGCAAATTGCAGCAGCAACAACAACAGCACAAACCATAAGCAACTGTTATGCAAAGCACCCAAACAAAAGGCAATATAGAGTGTGAGAGGAAGAACAGCGAGAGCGAAGGAGGAGAGTGCACAATATGACCGTTGCATTTGCATTATTGATTTCCATTTGCAAGTCTCTTGGCATTGCCATACACATGTGTGTAAATATGTATGCATGTATGTACATACATATTTTTTTCAGCCAGACCAACAAATTGTGGCCAAATTGGAGGAACACAAAATCAAAAGGGTGCAGAGTGAGGGAAAGGGAAATTTGTGTGAGCAATAAACGAGTCAAATCAATTTGGACTCTTTAATGCATTTCACTCTCACTCTCTTTCTCTCTATCTCAATTTTTCTCTCTACCAAGTTAATATTTATGATGATGATGATGTATTTGGCAACCCCACCCCCACAATCAGTGTTGGCAATTTTAAGCTTTTTTTTATGAAGGAAACCGTTCAGCAAAAAAAAATATTATTTTATTTTATTTTTTTGTATTTGTTACTAATTATTTGTATGTACATATTTAAAAAAAAAAAAAAAATTAATCTTAAGATTTTGTTGCCGACATAAAAACCAACTCTTTTTTCAGTCAACACTGTTGGCAACGCTAAAACCAATCGACATTTAATGTTGCGAGCACATTTACAATAAACAGCTGTCTGCCAAAAGGCGACAGCACAAATGATTCATACACCCCCTCCTCGCCCGCCACCTTCACTGGCTATTGTACGTAGATAAATGTCTATCGGTGTGTGAGGTGATATGAGTAGAGGCATATACAGTTACAATTGTATGTTTATGTGTGTGAATACGACACGCAAACTCAAAAGGATGAATGTAAACTTCAATTCGCCCCATTCAACGTGTAATTGATTCATTGAAATGGTTTTGGTTTACTAAATGATTTAACTGCATAATGAATGGAGTTGCTTGCATTCAGTATACACAAAGCAATTCACATTCAATATTAACAGATTTATTATCAATGAATTACTTACAATGAACAATAGCAAAAGCCGCAAGTTTCAGTTGTGAGAATTGACCACAAGAAAATAACCTTTTTTTATAACCTCAAAACTGTTTGATTATTATTTACCACACATTGTATTTACATTACATAGATGTTCTCAGTTTTGAGAATGTTGCACTTGAAGCACAACACAATGCTATTGCAGAGGGTAATTAATAATAATTAACAATTAATATGTGTTAAAGTTCACACTTGGCTCCGCAACAACGATTCTCTTTGGGAATCGCAGAGTGGCAAATAAACTGTAAACAACAGCTGGTGCAAGTCCATGTGAATAACCAGGAAATGCATTCGACAAACAGCTAGCTCCTCTAGATACAACGTACAGTTAAACATCGATTGATGGACTCAAAAACAAACTAAACAAGAATGCATCAAACAATAACAGATTTTTTTTACACTTTTAAACATTTTTCATGGCTTTAAAAACAGCACTTAAGAATGCAAAGCGTAAAATAGAATATGCAAAAATTCTAAAATCCAAGAAAAATGCGACTTAGCGAAGTTGGCCTGTACATATGTATGAATATGTATGTATGTATATACGCTCCATTTTCCATAATTAGCACCCTTGTTTGTTTTCTGTGTGGGATTGCCAAGCCCTCGACAACATCGCCGTCGACGTCGCAGTCGCCGTCGCTGGGGTTTCTGTTCAATCTCCAATGCAAATTGGCTGCTGACGCCTGAAACAAAGAAACAGGAGCGACAGGCGAGGAACGGCAAACGGCAATGAAACGGGGTATGATGGAATGGGAACACGTCGGGCGGCGTGAACAAAGAAGCAACAGCGTCAACAGGGAAATGCACTTGGCCAGGGTTGGCTGCTGCTGCTGCTGCTGCTACTGCGTTTGGGGCCCAGACAACAAAGAGCTAAACTTGTGCAGAGTTGCGAGGGGTTGTAAAAGTCTTGCGTCTTAATCTTAATTAGCATACTTAATTAACAGAACAAAAAACCAAAAATACAATGTGGACAACTTTTTTTTGGCGCCAATGCAATGTGGCGCTTAAATAGTTAATTAATTAAATAACATGTTTTTTTTGCACACTGACACCAACAACAAATTAAAAAAAACCGAAACAAACAAACACATACACATACACACAAAATTCACAAAAAAAAAAAAGAAGAAGATGAGCAGAAGAGAGAAAACAAGAAAAGAAAAAAAAACCAACAACACAAAATTCGCGAGTTCAGTGAACCAAATGTGAATAAGAAAAGGAAGCTGAAAGTTCTTTGGCACCCAAATCGCTTACGGTTTTGATTTCCTATTAATTTTAATGTTTCTCTGTTGCTGATGCTGCTGCGTTGTTGTTGTTGTTGTTGTTAATATACTATATATTGACTAGGCTGCCTTGTGGCTCTTTTGCTTTGGCACTTCACTTTTTTTTTTGCAATCAAAAACCAAAGCGCGCTATGCGAAATGTAACAAGCGACTGACGGGCAGCGTCGTCGCTGCTGCTGCTGTTAGCAACTCTCGACTGTAGCAGAGGCAGCGACGACGACGACGACGACGGCAGCGCAGTCCGCCTCTTGCTGTCGTTTTTAGCAGCATACAAAGAAGTAAAGAAAAGGCAACAAAAACAACAACAACAACAACCCCAGCAACAATGTGGCATACAGGTGGCAGTGGCGACTGCAACGCAAACGCAACAAGCAGCGCCACAAATTGCAAAATGAACAAATAAAGCAACAACAAGCACTGAAACACACACACATTGTATATATCCATATATATGTACATATGTATGCATACGCATATTACATGCAATCAAGAAAGCAAAATCAAGCAGAAGCTTTGAGAACGCATTCAAGTACCACATACATACATACATACATACATATGCATGTACTTCAGGCAATTTACTAGTTAGTTCTCAATAACAAAACCAATGCGTGTAGTTCCACTCTAACGGTGTTTGTGTGTGTGTGCGAATGTGACGCAAGGTAAAATGCAAAAATGCAATATGCAGTGCGCACCCAATTACCGTTAGAAATGTTAACCCAATAGTCTTGTTATTGCACTGGCCGTTTTTCTTGTTGTCTTGTTGTCTGTTGCGGTAGTTGTTGCTGCTAAGTGTGGGCATATGAATAAAGACTGGAGCGCCATGAAACAACAACAACAACAACGACAAACATCAGCCGTGAACGAGGTGGCGGTGACAGTGAGAGCATGCGTGCTACACTCAAGGCCACACAAGAGTGTATACATACGGTAAGTGTGTGAACAACATTTGTCACAGCCTGCAATTTGATCAGATAACAATCAGTTTTATCGAGTTTGAAAATCTGTTTGCAATAGCTGTTGCTACTTTCTAATTGAAGTTTAAATAAGTTTATGGTGTACGCATAGTTTTTTACTGCACTGTATGACAAAGGCAATGTGCTGAGTAACGGTAAGAACGTCTCGTTGTTGGTTCTCCGCGTTTGTCTGCTGGTATCTGTAACGTTGTGTCAGATAAGTTGCTGTGGTTGTTGTGCTGGCACCTTGTTTAATCCCCTCTCCCCCACCCCATTTACAGTCGTGTCCGTTGCAAGCGACTGCCATACACTGGTTTAATGCAGTCAGCTCAGCAACTTATTTAATTGACAATACGCATTTACAGTTATTCACAAGCACGCAATTTAGCCCACTCGCCCCAAATTTCAGTATTCACGTCTTACAATTGTTGTCGTTTGTGTCTATTCGTCTACCCGCTGCGCTTTCATTTTGCGCGCGCCTTAAAAAAAAAGTCAATAGAACATTTGCGTCGTTTTTTTTTTTTTTTTATCATGCGAACAAAGAGAAAACCCCAAAGCAGCAACAACAAGAAGAGAACCCACGCATCACGCAGGCTGACAAACAAAACCACACACATACTGTTGTTGTTGTTGCTATTAACTGGGGTCAATACCGCCAATGGCAACGCTCTGCAAATTACTGTTTATACATACACTTATATTTGTGTGTGTGTGGCGCATTAAAGAATCGGCAACAAATAGATTTATGATTAACAGCTTAAATATGAGAGATTAAGGCAGAGATAATAATAATAATAATTCTGTTGCGGTTGCTGCTGCTGCTGCGCTAACGAAACGATACAAAACAAAAACGAAAACGAAAAAAATTAAAAATAAAAACAGCCAACAGCTGATGAAACAAAAATAATAATATCTTATCAGACGGCAAAAGAAAATAACAACACAAAATTTATTGCGTTGCGAAGCCAGCGTCGCAGTCGACCGAAGTGCTAGCAGTCAGGGGCCAGTGGGTGAGGGCGAGCCAGATAGAGAGAGAGAGAAAGAGATAGGGAGAAAGCGTAAACAAAAATACAGCACAGAAACAGCTGTGTGTCTGTTGTTGTGTGGTGGTGTTGGCAACGCATACGAACACACACATGCGCAATACAGCTGCTCTCTGCATGAGTATGTGTGCAAGGGTGAGCAACGCGTTCAGTACCAAAAACACAACAAACACAACAAACATCAAAACCAGAAAGCAAAATAAAGTCCTTGCTTGCTCCAAGGGGGCGGGCACAATAACAATGCATACATACATATGTACTTGAACGGAGAACAGCTGAGAAGTAGAAGCAACAGCGGGGGACATTGAAAAACAGCGAAAAGACCGCAAAAGAGAGATCAGATGAATGAACTTTAATGACGCAGGCTCTCACTCGCACTTGCCAATGTTTATCGCGCTTGGGAGTTGCTGAAAGACGCAATTTGTTTAGCAGCAGCAACACACGCACACATGCAGTCCACTATCAGCTCTCAGCTCTCACGTACAAATGCATAGGGATACATACATACAAACAGGGACATAAAAATACAACAAAGGTTTGTAATGAAAAAAAAGAAAAACAACAAAAGTTCTTGTTTGGGTTTGGGTTTTTCCCTTCTTTTTTTGCATACGCAGCAAATTGCGTTGCAGTGCAATCATTATTATTGTTGTTGTTGTTGTTGAAGGAAGAGGCCAAGACAAAAGCTTATGTGTACAATAACATACAGACAGACATACATACGTAAGGTGGTACATACTCATGTTCTTTCAAATGTATTGCACTTTGTTTGCTGTGACATACATTTGCATATACATACACACATTTTGAAGCTATTACAAAATAACACCAACAAAAGTTTGCCAATGAAGGCATGCCAAAAACTTATGACAACTTACGGTTCTGTTGCAGTTGCAGAGTTTTCTTATTGTGTATGTTGTTTTGTGCGCTGTATACATACAAACACACACAAAAACACACACACACACACACGCACACACACTGGCACACACAAACAAATCGAGGCAACAACGACCCACTCAGTAAATGACACTTAATTGTGGCTCTTCACACCGTTTGTACACTCCTAATGCAACACATTTGCATTGTTAATGTTTCTATCAATTTATTGAACCGAATACAATATTTGTTTGCGTTTGTTCATTTTGCGTGCTGTTATTTTTTTTTTTGCTGTTGGGCTCGCTGGTGTGTTTGTGTGTGGGGAATTCAAGCAGAGCCACAGTATTTTATTGCCACTCTGGTCACACACTGACACTCATAATATATCGATGCAAACAAGTATCGATAGCAACGATAGGCAGCGACGACTACTGCTGCTGCTGCTGCTGCTGCCACTGCACAATCAGAAAAAACACACACAATAAGCACTGCAATACAATACCACGCGCCATACGGGAAAGAAAAGCACAGGCGTAAGTGAACAACTGAACAACAAAGCCATTGTGGTAATATCGAATACTGAATCAAAATCATTATTAGTGTGCCGAGCCAGACAAACAACAACTCCCAAATCAGTTGACAGGCGGCGCTGGCCAATAATAGTGCAATAGTCTTCGTGTGAGGTAAGCGTAAATAAGTGGGCAAAACCCCAAGGCCCCCTAACCAGATAATAAATATTTATGTACATATACATTATATGTACATTAGAGTTGCTCGCCAAATACCATTTCAAGCCATCTTGCACAACACTCCTCCAAAGAAAAGAAAAACTGAAACGCGAGACAAAAAGGACAGCATAATCTCCTTTCCCTCTGCCCCCTCCTTGTCTTCAACCATATGTGCGTGATTTCGTTTAAATATTATCAATAATACACACGCACGACACTTTTGAACACAACGCAAAAATGTGCCTTTAATCTCAAGTATTAAAGTAACATAAAAATTTTTTTTTTTTTTTTGTTGTTGTTGCCAAACAGCTGTTTAAAACGTTGAGCGCAGCTTGAAGCATAAACAATACACACAAGATTGCCATAAATACAATATTTGAAAAGTGTCAGTGTTGTCAACGTATTGACAAAATTAACATAAAATAGTTGAATTGTTAAATTCGTTGTTTCTCACACAAAAAGCTTCAATCACTTTGCTATTGCATTTCGATTTAAATTTATTGTGTGTAATTGAGAATTGTAATTGCCTTTGGACATCTTCACATTCAATATACATTGTATTTCTCAATATCTTGACCTCGGCACGGATCGCAAAAGGTTATTGTACGATATTTGCTAAATTTATTTTCCATTTGATAATTTGCACACAAAAAAAATGTAACCATGACTTTGAATGTTGCAAAACGGCTAAAGCGACATCACTGCCAAAAAAAAGCTTTCACTTATCGATAACATGAATTAATATGGCAACCATCTGTTTCTTCTAGACAAATATGCTGTGGACAGTGCATCTGGATGGTGGTCCGCAGCGTGTGAACCATGCAGCTGTTGGCGTCGGTGAGTTCATCTACAGCTTTGGCGGCTACTGCACCGGCGACGATTATCGATTTAAAGAGCCTATCGATGTCCATGTGCTGAATGTGCACTCGATGCGTTGGACCCTGGTGCCACAGCAGTGTGACAACAATGGTGATCCATTGAAGTATCCCTTGGTGCCCTTCCAGCGCTACGGTCACACTGTCGTCGCCTACAAGGAGCGCATCTACATTTGGGGCGGACGCAACGATGAGCATCTGTGCAATGTGCTCTACTGCTTCGATCCCAAGACGGCGCGCTGGACACGTCCGCCGGTCAGCGGGTGTCTGCCTGGGGCCAGGGATGGACACTCGGCGTGTGTGATTGGCAATTGCATGTACATCTTTGGGGGCTTTGTGGATGAGATCAATGAGTTTAGCAGCGATGTGCATGCTTTGAATCTGGAGACAATGGAATGGCGCTATGTGCAGACATTTGGTGTGCCGCCCACCTATCGGGACTTCCATGCGGCCGTTGCGTACGAGGAGGAGCGCATGTACATCTTTGGCGGGCGCGGCGACAAGCACAGTCCGTACCACAGCCAGGAGGAGACCTATTGCCACGAGATCGTCTACCTGGACATGAAGGCCAAGGTCTGGCATCGTCCCTTCACAGCCGGCAAGGTGCCCGTGGGCCGTCGCAGTCACAGCATGTTTGTCCACAACAAGCTGATCTTTGTCTTTGGCGGCTACAATGGTCTGCTCGATCAGCACTTCAACGATCTGTACACGTTTGATCCGCGCACGCGCGTCTGGAATCTGGTGCGCGCCAATGGACAGGCGCCGACGGCGCGACGACGCCAATGTGCCATTGTGATGGGCACCCGAATGTTCCTCTTTGGCGGCACCAGTCCCCGCTTTGCCACGCCCTCCGCCCAGCTAACCGCAGCGCGCGCCAATGAATCCACACAGCCGCCCACGCAGGCGTTACCAGCTGGAGGCGGAGGGGAAGCTGGTGCAACAGCTGCAGCAGCTGCGGCAGCGGCAGCAACAACACCATTAATCGACTACAGTGATCTGCATGTGCTGGACTTTGAGCCGACGCTGAAGACGCTGGCCACCATGGTGGTGCTGAAACATCAATTGGACATATCCGGATTGCCGCGCAGCTTTCGTGCCGATCTGAATATGCTGACGCAGCCGAACAGTATTACGCGGCCCATCAATCAGGCTGGCTAGCATTTATTGTTCCACACAGACAACAACCAACACTTAAGCGCTTTTAGCACAAAAAAAACGAAGGGAGGAGGAAAAAGCTAAGCGGATTGCACTAGTCCCAGTTTAGTCGAGCAACTGCATCCGAACGATCTCTTCCACGAGTGCTCGAAATATATAAACATAAACACACACACAAACCGACATTTAAAAAAAAAAGATAACAAGAAATTGAATTAAAAAAAAAATCTAGTAATAAAGCATATGCAGTTTCAGAATCTCGCTTGAACATACAAAAATATATATTTACAATTACATAATTAGTACTAGTTTTTAACATGTTTATACTTTATATAATTTTAAATAAATTTCGAATATGTATTATTATTATTGAAAAATTCACAGTTAAATTGCGCATTTCTTTCTTTCATTTTCTGTGTGTGGTGGAACCCAAATATTAAAACACATTTTTTAAGGTTATTATATGTGATTTAATTCTTTTATTAAACCATGCGTAGATTTCATATTATTAGACACCAATAATTATATTAAATATTATGTATTAGTAGACATCAATAATTTTTTAAAAGAGCTTCGTTATTATTTGAAGCGCCTTTGTATGAGATTATTATAAGGTCAGATTCGTTTTTCTTCACATCTAGGAATATGTTGTTGTGTGTGTATATAATAAATAATTATGCGATTATTATAACACATTTAACACATTCAGTCAGAGTAGCTTTCAAATACATTTAGGAGTAATTGTGTATGGATATTTTCGAATATTTATGTGGTTATTGTTTATAAATCTTTTTTGTTTTGCTCTCTCGCTATCTTTAGTTTTTGGTCACAATTATGTGTAATGACATTTTTAAGTGATTAAAAAGCCTAACCGGAAGGCTTTTTTATTAACCACAAATTTTATTCTTTTATGCTCTCTGCGCAAGTATCTTTAGTTTGTATACTAATTTTATGCTGACATTCGGTAGAACTTCGGAACTAACTTCGTTTTTTCACTACCATAGACATACATATATATAGACATTTACAATGCAAATTCTCTTATATTTAGGTACATTTATATATTAATCAAAAGGTGTAAGCATTCTTTCTTCTTATATATGTAAATATATATATTAATAAATTGGTGTACGCATTCTTTCTTTTTATAAATATAGAAAAAAAAATCTCAGTACTGCTAATTACAAACTATAACTAGCCTTTTCCTTCTTTTCCTTCTTCGTCTTGTTCTTGGGGCTCGCTTGGAGCTTCGACTCCTGTTGCTAGCCGACGGCGCTCGTGTAGCCACGTACGGTCAAGTACCCGTTGATGATGTCTGAGGGCATATGCTGCATATTGGCGTATTCTTCGGCATTGGCATAACGCAGCTTTGAATGCGGATCGACATAGGGTGCTGGTAGACCAGTTATATCGGAATATTTCTTGGCTGGTAGCAGCGAGGGCGGCGCATTAAGCGTGAAGTCTGTGTGAAGTGAGGCAGAAAAAAACGACAAGTGAATTGAACTTGAGTTCGTCAGGGTCTTTTTTTTGTATGTATCTGTTTGTCTAGAACTTTTTTTTTCTTTCAACAAGTTTTTTTTGTTACTTACATGTAGGCTGTTCGGAAGGCAATTTTTGATTGCGCTCCATGTTGTGGATTTGGCGAAGCGGACGATAAACACAATTTCTGGGAAACTCAAAGGGACTTTTAAATTTTCTTTTTGGTTTTGTTTGCACCGTGAAGGACGCTGGTGCATCCATCTCGGTATGCAGTAATTTTGGGAGTGAACGAAAAATTTGATGTGTATAACAATTTGCCTTGCCCTTTTTGTCCATAAGGGTGGAATTGTATCTATAAATGCAACACTGCGATTGCTCTTCACTTCGTAACGTACATTACTTATTTGGTTCACAGGGTTCACATCAATTTAAGTTTAAATATGTAAAACAATACACATATTAATAAATGACTGATATATGTGCTATTTTTAAATAGTCAAAGTTGTGTTATATTTCTCAACTTTAACGTCAATAACAACTTAATGAACCAGTGTGCGAACTAGAGCGAAACCTTACAACTCCGATTGCCAATCGGTCTTGACAGTGAATTTAGTGCGTGTACTGAAATATTAAAAATTCATCAATTTTAATTCAGATGTTTAAGACAATAAATATGTATTAATAAATGACTGCTATATGTGTTATTTTGAAACAGTCAAAGTTGTGTTATATTTCTATACTCCATCCGCAATCATCACCACGTAATGAACCAGTGTGGAACTAGAGCGAAACCTTACAGCTCCGATTGCCAATCAGTCTTGAAAGCGAATTGAGTACATGTGTGTGTGTGTGTACCAAATTAATTAAAAATACAATTGTCATTTAAATTTGCAGTACGTTAGCAAGAATGGCGCGCAACGCAGCCAGCACCAACAACAATGCACCCAAAACAAATCAGCCGGCTGCTGCAGCTTCCCCCCCGCCGCCGCCGCCTCTGCCGCTGTCGCCGCCGCCGCCGCCGCTGCAGCAGCGAATGCAAAACATAAGCAACGCAGCTCGAGCAGCAACAGAAGCTTCAGTTTCAATCTATCGTCCAAACTGATGCTGGACAAGTGGAAGACATTGATTGGCTGTGTGTGCCTGGCCATTGCCAGCTATTTTGGCTATCTGGGCTATCTGGAGACGCGCGTAAATACGCCATTTGATAACCAGAAGATGGTTGTGCATTCCGGCCTGGATGATCCGGAGCGCTATTGGGGCACATATCGACCGCAAACGTACTTTGGCCTCAAGACGCGCGATCCCCACTCCCTGGTCATGGGCCTCATGTGGTATACGCCGAGTAATCTGGGGCCAGGTGGTGCCGGAATTCGGCACTGGTGCGAGATTGGCGACAATTTGGATGGCTATGGCTGGACGCATCATGATGGCCGCACCTTTGGTGTGCAGCAGATCCAGGACTTGCCCTTTGAGCTCAAGACCTCCTTCGTCAAGTATCCCGGCGATAAACAGTTTGGCGGCGACTGGACGGCCCGGATCTCGGTGCGGAATACGACACGTGCGTGGGATCGGAGCATTTCATTGATCTGGTACGTGGCATTGGATGAGCGCACCAACGGGCACATCAAGTACGTCTCGGATGACAAGAGTCCGGAGCCGGGCGTCTATGGTCAGAGTCAGGGGCTGGGCGAGTTCCAGGTGCGCTTCCATCCGGTCAAGGGACGCATTCTGCACAAGTCCTATTTGAGCACGGTGGCGCCAACATTGAGCAAGTTGAAGGAGACCGTCTTTGCCCATTTCCGTGCATTCTCCAACAAGCAGGGGCATCGATTCATTGGCCTGCCGGGTGAGATCATCTCGCAGAATGGCTTGCCCTCAACGAATCCGGAGCCAAATCTCATTGCCATACAGATCACCGCCGAGGTGGACTTCACCCTGGACATTACCTATCAGTCGACATCGGGCTTCGCTCTCGGCGAATCCATACCCAAGCCGCCCACCGGACGCGCCTACACGGACTCGCTGCAGGCGAAGATTGGCGCATTCGAGCAACGCTTCGACGACACATTCCAACTGGTGGCCAAGGGCTACTCCGCCGATGAGGTGCGCTTTGCTCGGAACGCTTTCAGCAACATGATTGGCGGCATTGGTTACTTCTATGGCGCCAGTCGGGTGCAGTCTGTGCACACCCAGAATCCGGTGCCCTACTGGAAGGCACCATTGTATACGGCCGTGCCATCGCGCAGCTTCTTTCCGCGCGGCTTCCTCTGGGATGAGGGCTTCCATGGCCTGTTGATTAGCTCCTGGGACGTGGACATTGAGCTGGACATCATTTGCCATTGGTTTGATCTGCTCAACGTCGAGGGCTGGATACCGCGTGAGCAAATCCTTGGCGTTGAAGCCCTGGCCAAGGTCCCCGAGGAGTTTGTCACCCAGCGCAACAGCAATGCAAATCCGCCCACATTCTTCCTCACGCTGCGCAAGCTGCTCACCCAGCACAAGCAACAGTTGGCGCAGAAGGGTCGCTTTGCCATCCTGGAACGCCTCTATCCGCGTCTGCAGGCCTGGTTCACCTGGTACAATACCACACAGCGAGGTAGGATCAGGATACCCCCTCCACCACCCCTCCATTATCTTCCTCCTCTCTGAAATTCTTGCTGTTTTTTAGGTGACATCTTGGGCACGTATCTGTGGCGCGGACGCAATGCGAGCACCGTGCGTGAACTGAACCCGAAGAGCTTGTCCTCCGGCCTCGATGATTATCCGCGCGCCACGCATCCCACGCTCCAGGAGCGTCACGTGGATCTGCGCTGCTGGATCGCCTTGGCCGCCAGCGTGATGGCCGAGCTGTCCACGCTGCTGGGCAAGGATGATGTCAAGTACTATGAGACGGCCTCCTACCTAACGGACAATGGACTCCTCAATCGCCTGCACCTGGATCCGTTCAGTGAACACTATGCGGATTGGGGTCTGCACTCGGATGCCGTGGCCTTGAAACAGACACCGCCGCCGCTCTCCGCACAGCGCACGGCGGGCAAAAGGAATCATGCGGCGTCATTGCCACCGCTGGAGATGCAGCGCTATGTGCTGAAGCAGCCGGACTATAAGTTCGTGAACTCCATGTTTGGCTATGTGAGTCTGTTCCCATTGCTGCTGGAGCAGCTGGAGCATGACTCGCCGTACTTGGGCAAGATGCTGCATGATCTGCGCGACCCGGACATGCTGTGGACGAACTTTGGCTTGCGCTCGCTGGCCAAGAACTCGCCGATGTACATGAAACGCAATACGGAACACGATCCGCCATATTGGCGTGGTCCCATCTGGATCAATATCAACTACTTGGCGGTGAAGGCACTGCGTCACTATGGCAAAATTGAGGGTCCGCATGCGCAACAATCGCGCAAGATCTATAATGAGCTGCGCGAGAATCTGGTGAGGAACATCTTCAGGCAGTATCAGCGTACCGGCTACATTTGGGAGCAGTATGATGATACAACCGGTGAGGGCAAGGGCTGCAGTCCGTTTACCGGCTGGAGCGGTCTCGTTGTCCTCCTCATGGCCGAACAGTTCTAAACATGATACGATCGTACTTAAGTCCACGATCGCTGTGAGTTCCTCCTGTGATAATCTCACATAAAACAAAAAGAAAGAAGAAAATGGAAAGAGAATTCCGAAAGCATTGCAATTATTTTGTTTACTCCAAAGATCTAAACATATATATGTACACATTCTATACACGATCAAGTGTCTAGGTGTATTTTAGTGCGTACTATATAGTTATATATAGTTTCTATATACATAGGTGTACAATTCAAATGTTCTCTATATGTACTATGTGTCCCCCTGGCTGCTCCTATATTAAGCTGTACAAAAAACTAACAAAACAATTCTGACGAATTACTTAAATATAGCGTTAATAGATGAATTAACTTTTAACTTATATAACTAATAAAGATAAAGCATATGAAAAATTGATGCAACTATGAAATGTAATCTTTTCTTTAAATATATTTTTGATAAACAGTAATTATGCTGTCTCTCTCCCTCTATTTCGTTCCCTATAATATCTGTTAAGCTCTTGACTCTCTTTCTCACTCTCTACCGTTTATGAACTTCACTCTTCTATGCGATTTTCAAAGCTTTTTATAAAACCCTTTAAATTCCAATAAGATTTGTTTCAAATACTCTGAAAATAACTGTCTTCGCGCCTTTCTTTTCAATTTTTATCATGATTCCATGATTTCAAATAAAACTTGATCCACTTTTACCATAAAAAAAACGTCATCTTGTTTTACAATTAACTATAAAAGAACCCACAATAATCATATTTTGAATAATGCCACAATTAAAATATCAGTTTTTTTTACAGTCAAAAAGAGTGTTTTTTCTTCATCTTTTGTGTTTTAATTGAAAATCAACATACAATTTAAATTGGCTTAAAAGTAAAATTGTCATATGTAAGAAAATGTTAACATAAATATCTATGTTTCGATTCACATTTAAACAATACACGAAGCTATACACATAACCAATTTGTTTACAAAAACACATATACAAACATATATATATAAAACACATACACGAGTATCAAATAAGAGTTTACAGCAACTTAAAGTTTACACAAAAATATTGGCGGAACATACGAATTACAATAAAATGCTACACTTTTCATTACATTCAAATTTAAACTTAAATCTAACACAAAACATTCCAATATTCTCAGTATGTGTGTGTATGTATGTTTATCAAAACTTAAGAGCTATACAAGGCGGTTTATTGCACACTAGTTGTTGTTGTTGTTGTTGTTGCTTGCATTATCCAAAAAAGTCAGATTACAACTAGACGGAAGTTGACGTTAGTTACGGCGACATTATTGTTATATCATAATAATGATGAAGTACAAATGGAACGAAGTCTTATGGCGGCGCATTGTTTAAGGCATACAGTCGGCGATTATTATATATAAACGTATATATAAATGTATATGTATTCAATGCCCACAGATTTTGTTACTTCTTATGAACAATATTCCAGAGATTGTTTTTAGTATCAAAAAAAAACTATTGTTGCTCCTCCTTAGTCTGCTTTATCCTTGCCGGGTGAGCTGCAGGCAGTTGAGTTTTTGCGATGCCGTCTAAATGCCGGCACACGATCCAACAAAGCTAGAAGAATGCTGCCCGGTAGTCGCTGATGCCGATTAATCAGATCCTCAATAGCGGTGGCCACCTAAACAAAAAAAAAACCAATAACACAAATTAAACAAAACGAATTTGAAATTGTATGGCAAAATAGGCTTACCTTAATTTGTAGCTCCTGCGGCGTCAGGTTCTCATCGTAGGGTATGGGCTTGCCCAGATAGGTGCGTAACTTAACCGGAAATCCGCCGTAAATGGGATAGACTGGTATGCGCAGTTTGTTATAAAGACGCATAAAGAACGTACGAAAGATGCCCACCTGGCGAAAGCCCTCGCGTAAGTTTTGCGTAAAACAGGGTATTATCGGCACCTTGGCCTCCTGGGCCACCTTCGCAAAGCCGGTACGATTCCGCCAAAGCAGCTCATAGTAATGATCCCCAAACTGTGCCTCGTACACGCCACCCGGCGAGATGGCCAACAGATTGCCATCGCGCAGTATGCTCACACACGATTGCACCGTGCCGGGACTGACGTGGAACGCCTCCGATATGGTGCCCCAGCCGGGCAGCTTGAACAGGAAACGATCGCCAATCGTGTAGATGAGACGCTCGCGCTGCAGCAGCATGCGGGAGTTCAGATAGTACATGTCAATGGGTATCGCTCCATGGTAGTAGACGATCAGTGCCGGCCCCTCCTGTGGCACATTCTCCAGACCGATCACCTCGTAGCCATGATAGATTCGCGCATGTGCATCCCATATTGCAGCCACAATCTTTCTACCCACTCTCCAAAAGTTCCGATCCGTTTGCACGGATCGCATAATAACCTGCCTGAAGGTGGGGAAAATGGGAAAAATTCGTTATCTGTTTTTTTTTTAACATAAAATTCCATAAAAATATTTTGAATAGCAAAATTTCTTTGTGGCTTTTAATTCGTTAGAATTGAAGATTTTAAACTCTGGGCGAAACGTATTTGAATAAATTTTAAATATTTGGAAATTATATAATACAACAGTTCCAGTTATACAATTTTTTTTATGACAAAATTGGTATTATTTAATCCTTAACTACAATTTGGATACGTTTATTTCTTAAAAATAGATTTAAAAAAAAAAAAAAAAAAACTGGGGTTTTCTATTTCTTTGGTTTTTCCCCCAAATAGTTATGTCATTTTTTACCCCATATGTCATGTCGTATAAATACCTAAGTAGAAAAGGTCTAGTTCTTAGTCTAAACTCTTAAATTATTGTAAGATACCAATCACAAAAATCTGTAGTTATAACAAAGAGTAAAATAAATTGAATTGAATAGTTTAAAAATTAACAATGTGTGTGTTCATACATCTTTTAATATTTCATTTGGCTTGTATTCCACAAAGGAGGATAAAAAACGAGTGAAAAAAAACAATTTAAAAACTCTACACATCTCATCAATATTCATTAACAAAGTTCGATTCTGCTACCTGTACCTAATAAAAATATGAAAATTTTGATCTCTGAGCTGTTTAGCTTTAATTGTTTACAGACTTTTAATGTGCATAAAAACTCGTATTTGACCCGATGCTATTTAGAGATATAGTAAATTGCCTTTCGAATTCATATGTTATGCTCGAAATAAAGCAATACATTTTTAGTGTACTTTTCTTGCACAGCTTTCATGGAGGAGCGTCTAAAAGTCGAGGGATATAAAGATCAAAGTTTGCGGGGGATTATTAGCATTGGTTTATCAGTAGTTGCCATGCGACATACTTATTATATATACAGTTAATATCAATGGCATTTTGTTTTGCACTGTGAATGGCGCTAATTAATTGCTAAATTGATAATTTGGTTTAAATTTAGTTTGCTTCTTCTAGTTGTTTCATCTCAACTCAGGTGTTATCAGCGACGACGCGTTTGCAAATATCAAAATCTCCATAAATCAATGGACTGCAATTTTAACGAAATATGTACATATATAAAAACAAATATATATATATATATATTTGTATGTATGTTGCGTACATCTTGACGATCTCCGCACCTGTTTCATTGTCGACCCCCAAAGCGGGCAATGTTCTTTCGTTATTGTTATTGTTTGGTCGGTTCGCTGATAAGAAGGGCAAACACAATGTTTAATGCCCGCCACCTTAACGTACGACCAAATTGTGTAAAGTGGGCGTGGCATAACAACAAACACACACACACACACACACACACACTCATACACACACAATAAGCGTTAAGTAGCAGACTTTATAATATTTGCAAAGTTTTAACGAAGCTTTAATGCCATTGTCAGCTGGTTGGCATTGCTCGGCTTTGCGCGGGTTTTCCACCTGCTAAGGTGAGTTAAATAGGCCTTAATATACTTAATACTTATATTCATAATAAAAATATACTCTTAAAAGTGAGTATGATATTGGTTAGAAGACAAGATTGATCAAAATACGTTTTGAGAGAATTCCGTTCTATATTTAAAAACCCATAATCAGCAGCCTACAAATAAAATGCTATGTTTTAAACTGAGTAATACTTGTAAAGAGCTACATAAATAAAAAAAAGCCCCATAAAAACTTACCATACACAGTCATAATACTTTATAGTTCTGAGTACAAATGCTTCTAATTGCGCCTAACATTCCTATTGGATTAGTTGCATGACAAATAAGTGGGCGGCAAATCGAACTTGTTATCACAAACAAAGATAACAACAACAGCAACAATGATGATGTTGTTGTTGATGTCGATGTCGTGTCTTCATCTGATTTGTGCGCCATGACGCACTAAAAGAAAATGCGCTCGGTTTTAGTACTACAATTAGCTGATTAATGCGTAGAAGAGAAAGAGAGAGAGAGTTAGATACAGATAAAGAGACTCATAAATAATTCGTATGTTTGTAGTTGTTGTAGTTTTCCGAGGTCTAGGCTAACATTTAGCTTATTATTAGCATTCTAGAACCGGTTTCAAAACTTTTTACATTGCACAAAGGTGGCTGTAGAAATACAAAATACAAAATATATACTAAATAAGCACAACGTAAATAAATATTGCAAAGTCAGCTTTGAGTTCCACTTGCTTAACAGTTCCACATTCCCAAAAGGGGGGAAAAAGGTTCAAATAAGTGCAAAATGGACTTGGTGTGCTCTTTTCTTTTTTGTATTTCTTTTTTGATACCCTGCACGTATTGTAAAATGTTTGTTTCAAATGGGGTATATGCACATGAAAGTGCAGTGGGCAAAAGATAACTGTAGTTTAAGTCATCAAATTAATATTAATTCTAAGTGAATTTTGAGAACATCAAATAGATATTTAAGTCATTGTACATTTTATAATAAGAACAGAGCTAATTAAAAAAATATGTTTATATTTTTTTTATTTTATTCTTATTTTCGTGTAGATCGTAAGGCAGTACGTAACAATTTTCCAAACATACAAACTTGTAAAAGTAGAATATAAGTGACAGCTGCTTGCAGGGTAACATTAGTTCGATCACTTAATAATAAAGTCCTGCTACTTGTAAGTACTTTGTTTTTGTTGCTTAATTTTTGTTGGTTTTCGCAGAATTTGTGAGCACAGCGAAAATTTCGCACCAAGAGTTCAACGACAGAAATGCAATGTCAGGGCACATTATATATATGTAGTATATAGGCTTATATATATATATGAGCGTAAGCACCTTTTTCGCTTACCTGTGCAGCTTGTAGATGAAGAGAACCAAAAATGATATGTAGATGAGCGCAACGAAGACGAGCGGCAGAAGAAATGTGACAATCAGTGGCGTTAGAAAGCGATAAAGCCATAGCGAATAGTCCAAATCGATGTAAGTAGCTATGTAGTTAAACATCAATACAGAAACATATACCGATTTTCCATACAAGTTAACAAATGTTAGTATATCAAATTATTGCTAAAATTTATACTTACACAACATGCTTTGCGGATTTTTGATTAAATTTGCCAGAAAGTCCATTTTGAGGTAACTTTTGTTGCTGTTGTTTTTGTGTGCTGCTTCTTATTTGACTAAGGTTTCATGGATAAGGCGGCGTTCTCCACTTCGTTGTTCTTGTTGTTGTTGTTTTGGTGGTCAGCCAACGTTCGCTTGGCCTAATTTTCACTTGAAGCTTACTTTCTTTATTTGTCTTGAGTTTTGAGTCAGAGGTTCTCTCACCGGCTTCGTTGTCTTTGTCTTTGCCGTTGTCGTCGTCGTCGTTGTTGTTGTTTCTTGTTTTGTTTTGATTTTTCTATGTTTGCTCTTAATGATGGTCCTCTTTTTGTTTTTGTTATTTCGGCTTATGTGCTGTTTTAAACGCTGGCAACTCATTACTGCTGCTCCAATGCCGTTGGGTTGATGAGGGGGGTGGTAGGTGGCACACTCGCTAGGGTTCGTTAGGCATTTACATACATGCACATACATTAAAATAAATGAAATTGTTTCATTGTTGTTTGTTGTTGCTATCACGTTGTTTTATTGTTGTTGCAGCTGTTGTTGTTGCTCTTGTTGCTGTGCATTGAAGTTCGTTGTGCTGCTCGTCCGTCCGCTTGCTTTATTGACAACTGGGGCCGAGCAGCGTTTACCACATTGTGTTTGGGGTAGCGCCGTATCTTGTGTTGTCTGCTCTTTATGTTAATAATACTACTACTAGCTGCTGCGCTCAAATATATTGCACGAAAGTTATTTGTTTTCATTGTAGAGGTGGCCCAATATCGAGTGGGCACACTATCGATAAGACGACCAGCTGGCAACGCTGTTCAGTTCAGCTGCCACCTGACTGTTCATCAAGTTTCGATAGAAATATCGATTGAAATAGCGATACAACAAAATATGTTAGCCGTTCGTCAATGCTGTTTTGCTGCACGTGTTTAATTTGGGATTCTATAATATAAAAAGTGTACACACAACGTTGCAAATGGGTAAGTTTCGTTCGAAGTTGAAGCGCCATGGCAAAGGCAAAAACTGGAGTAAGGGCCAATCAGCCGTATCGAATCCGGACCAAATGAAGCATCGCTTAAAAGCAAAGTCGCGTTTCTTTCAGCCAAATTTGAATCTGGGTAAGCCATGCAAACATCAAATCAAATACAAATATGAGCGATTACTACATGTATATTATTGACTGCAGCTGCATCCGGCTCAGCCAATGGACTAACCATGGAGGCCGTGCACAAGCACGAACAGCGTCAAGCATACAATGCGGAGACAACCACTGTCAACGATGTGGCCGGCAGCTTGAAGTCCTTTACGCTAGATGATGATGACGGCATGTCGGGTACGGGCACGGGCACGGGCACTGGCACACAGCCCGGCGGCACATTCAAGACCTTTCAGACATTTGCCTCCAACTACACCAGTTGCAGCAACATGAGCTTCAAGAAGCTGCTCACCGGCTTCCGGGCATCCTCCGATCTGCACAAGGAAATGCTGGCCATCTTAAGCGCCCTCACTGAAATAATACGCGAACGCGGCGGCACCGAATCTTCCACCGAATACTTCCTGCTCCTCATCAGCCAAATTGAGGCCGCCAGCGAGGAGCGTGACATCATAGCCGGCGTTGCGCTTCTCTCCATGGGCATTAAATCTGTGCCAGCAGCTGTGCTGCGCAAGCGATTCGATCAAACAGCTGCCACAATTTCGCAGTTGCTGCAGCGCTTCGTTGACTCCAGCAATCAATCTGTTATACGCTATGTAAGTGAATTGTAATTCCTACTACGATCAATCCTAATTATTAGTTTGCATATTGCTTTTAGTTGGTTGGCTGCTTGTCGGTGCTGCTGCGCGCCCAGGAGTACGAGACATGGAAATACAGTTCCACTGATCAATACTTTGATGCGCTGCTCGGCTTCAGCATTCACTCCAGGCCCAAAATCCGTAAGGCCGCCCAGCACGCAGTCGTGTCCATAATACACGGCAGCTGCTTCATGATACCGCCAAAGCCTGAGGAAGACGAGCAAGACGATAATGAGAAGAAACAGCAACAGCAGAAATCGAAGATCAAGTCACATCCGTCAAGCAAACGTGTGGCTAAATTCTGTTTGGCCCAATTCAAGCCGGAGATGTTGGCAAACCAACAGACAACCGTACTGCATACGTTGGCCCTGCTCAAGGATACGCTGTCCGGCTTCTGTCACGAGGACATTCGCAACGTTTGTGAGCGTCTGCTGTCCATAATGACAGCCTCGAATGTGCTCGTGCGGACCAACTGTTTCCAAGCCCTGCACGCACTATTTCTCACACGTAGCAGCAATCTGGTTGCATCGCTGTGCTCCCAGCTGCTAAATGCCATACACCAGTATCGGCCGGATCGCAGCGATGTGCGTCAAACGCTCGCCTGGATCACGGTGCTCAAGGAGGGCCATCTGCATTTGGCTCAACTGGATCAGGATATGTGCATGTTGATGCTGCCCAAACTGTTTGATGTTTGCGCCAGTGATCTGTGGATGTCGGAGCGTGGGGAACTCGTTGTCGGTGTGTCCAATTGCATTAAGGAATTGCTGCAGGATGGCGTGGCAAAAGTTTGTGCCACAGAGCAAACGCTGGAGAAGAATCGTAAACATGTTGCACGCATTATTGATGCGCTAAACAAGGTGCTCAATGCACCATTTGGCGAAGTCTCCAAATATGTTATACTCATATTCTCCATTGTCTTTGAGGCTTGTGGCAAACACTTTGGGTACGTCTCTAACAGCCTACTTTGTACGATTCTAACTAATACTCTCCTCACGCAGAACGGAGCTACAACCATCACTGGCGACTATTGGCAAACGCTATGAAAGCCAGGGCGCTTTACGTTTGCAAATTGAGCACACGCTGATAAGTGGCATCAAGTCCCTGGGACCGGAGCTGGTGCTGAAGGCGATACCATTGCATGAGCCGGATGGTGGTGTGTGCCTGGAGCGCTCCTGGCTATTGCCATTGATGCGCGAGGGCGCCAACGGTGCTAGTCTGCAGTTTTTCATGGAGTATGTGGTGCCACTGGCACTGGACAGTCTGAACAAGTGGCACGCCCATGCCTCCGAACAGAAGGATAGCAGCAAGGCGCATGTCTATGAGCTGTTGTGCTGCCAGCTGTGGGGTCTGTTTCCCGGCTTCTGTCGTCAGCCGCGCGATCCCGAATACCTGCGCAAACTGGCGCCCACCTTGGGCGATGCGCTGGCAAACAATCCCGAGTTTCGTGCACCCATCTATGATGGTCTGCTGGAGCTGCTGGACGAGAGTCAGAGTGCCGAGTGTCATGCAGCGATTGGACAATATGCGCGCAACTTTCTGCCGCGCCTCTTCAACATCTACATACAGAAGCCGAACGGCAGCTATGAGGCGGATCAGCGCAAGCGTGCCCTCGACGTCATCCGGCTATATATCGCACGTTCGCCGGTGGATGTGCAGGCACAGCTCTTCGAGAGCGCCCAGAACCTGTTGGCGGGCAGCGCTTTGGCCAGTTTCGAGTATGACGCCTACTTTGACATCAATGCGGCAATTGTGCGCGTTCAAAAGTGCCGTGGCATCGAATCCTACTTCGATAAGTACATGGCGCCCATATTGCGCAACGATAAATCCAAGCTGGTCTCTCGCGACGAGCAGAAGATGAAGAAGCAGCAGCGCAAGACCTATGAGTAAGCAATTGAGTTTGAACCTCATGAATTCATATCTAATATTATGCACTTTATTTCTTAGATTGCTGCGCGAGCTAATGACCTCCGATCTGCCGTCATGCCAAAAGTTTACGCGCAAGAATTGCCTGTCGCTGCAAAAGATACTTCTAGAGGCTTTTAATACCACCTGCAACGTTTGTCAGGCATCACGTCTACAGTGAGTACTGGCAGCATTCATCCACAAATGGCAACAAGTATTATTATGAACTTTCTTAAATAGTTGTTTGAAATCGCTGCTGGATTGCCGCAGCAATCTCGTGTATAATGATCAGCTGGTCATGAAGGCTATACCGGAGGCTGTGCTCAACTACAAGGAGTTCTCCACACGCAAGGAACAGGTAGCCGAGCAGCTAATCAAACTGATTGTCAATCTGTATCAGGAGGCGGGCAAAGTCAATGAATTTGTGGACATCCTGACCGCTGGCTTCACCGGCGATGAATCATTGATAACCAATACGATACTCGCATTTCGTGCTGTGCTGCAGCAACAGGGTCAGTACTTGACTGTGAGCACTCTGGAATTTGTGCTGCAACAGGTATCGGTGTTCCTGGTGCAAAAGTCGCGTCATCAGGCCGAGGCAGCCGTCGCCTTTCTCATTACATTCATTAAGGTGATGCCCATACCGCTGGTGGCCAATCACCTGGAGACAATTGTAAGTGTCTCGAACATGAAAATGTGATTCTTTTTTTCTGACTAGTCGTCTTTTTGCAGATGCGTTCACTATCGGCTATGACAAAGGATACGAAACGCTTTTGCCGTATACAAATTGGCTATTTCCTTAAGAAGCTGTGCAAGCGTTTTAACACCGAGGAGCTGGCACGCTTTGTGCCTGGCGACGATGAGATCACCCATCGCCGTCTCAAAAAGATACGCAAACAGATGCGACGTGATACACGCAAGAAGCAGAACGAGGAGGCCCAGGCCGAAAGCTCCGATGAGGAGCTGGTGGGTGAACTGGAGCCAAAGACCTATACGTAAGTCTAACTATTTATTGCATGCTCATGATAACAGCTCAGATCTTAATACATGCGCTACATGTTTGCAGCATCGATGACATTTTGGCCGATTCGGACTCCGATTTGCCCGAGGATATGGAGACGGAGGAAGGCGGACGGCAACGGCACTGCGACTAAGAAACGTGCAACCAAATCAAAGTCCAAGTCCAAGCAAGCACAGCGCAGCACCTACATACGCGAGGATGCCGATGAGATTGTCGACCTGGCTGATCTCAAGTCCATTGGCAATGTGCTAAGTAAGCCCTATTCAAATTCCAAATGTCTTTGCAATGTCTTTAATTTTGGAATTCTTTGCTTGCAGCAAGTGGATCTGGTGCCGCAGCTGCTGCAGCGCCCAAGTCCAAGTCCAAGCCACAGTTGGCTAATGGTGGCTTTAAAACAGCCGACGATGGTCGACTTATCATCAGCGACAAGGCGCTGCGTGGTCAGGGCAAAAATAATGCCGATGATGATGATGGCTCCGATAGCGATGACGGCTCGGCGGATAGCGGTCATGGCGGTCATGAGATGGGCAACAGTGGCAATCCAAAGCGTGGCATGGAGGATGACTCCAGCGATGAGGAGGACTTGCATCAGGCAACTAGCGCGAAGCGCAAACGCATCGCCACCGATGCATTAAGCATGCGCTCCGGCAAGACCAGTGCCAGCACACGCAAGGGCATCCATCGTCCACTTGGCGCTGCTGCAGCAGCTTCTGATGCCATGTCCACAAAATCTGGTGGCGGCTTCGGTGGACTCTCAAAGCCAGCCGGCAGCGAGTACAGCAGCAAGAAGGCCAAAGGTGATATGAAGCAACGTGGCAAACTAGATCCCTATGCCTATATACCACTCACAAGGAATACGCTCAACAAGCGGTAAGTTTGTGCCCTGTGAAACGATCGAGAATTGGAGCTAATCAATATTCGTATTTTGTTTTATAGTAAACGTGCCATGAACTCGCGCAAGTTCAAGAACGTGGTCCGTGGCGCTGGTGAAGCATCCACATCCTTGGGAGGCACATCACGTGGTGGCCGCGGCGGTCAAGGTGGCGGCCGTGGCAGCCGTGGCGGCCGTGTTGGCAAAAGCTACAAGTAGACCGTCTGCTGAGCGAATTCAAGTAGATAACTTAAATAATTTTGTATAATTTGCTGTTATTTTGCTTAACTCTATATCTATAGATATATACAATATTGAAATACGCGATTTAAAGTTTTTTTTGAATGCTACACTCGACGAAAAATCACATATACAACTCTGTGTTTTGAACGTGAATATATAACAATTATATACTCATGACGTTATCTATCAATGCACTTTGAACTCGCTTTAATAAAATAATAAAACAATCCTTTTTTTTTACATATTTAATAATCACAAATATTGCGTTGCCCTATTTAAAAGCGAAAGCCATTTTAAATGGATATGTCTTCTTTATCCCATATAATGTATAAGCATAAGGTATGTTTTATTCATAGCATTATCAGCATGGAATACAAGCTTTCCTAAATTAGAGGCAAACTAAGTTTATTTTGAATTAGCGAAGGTGATGTCAAGATGTCTTTTTGTTTTTTTTTTTGAAGTCAATTAAAAATGAATCCTTGAAGTATGCTGCGGTATTTTCGGCTTCAACTTCTTTGAGCTATGCGAAATATTTACGCACTTTTTAAAACTAGCTGAATGTCTTATAAATCCGCACATTTAGGTTAGTAAAAAAACAGCTTCAACTTTTTTCGAAGCAAACTTTGAAAGATAAATGAAAATGATCTCACAAAGTTTAGCTTCATAGCTCAAACGCTAATTAACTTTAAATATTCAACTGAAATGAGCGTTAAACTCTTTTGAAAACAGACAATATTTTTGTGAGTCCTTTTATTGCCACACACACATTTACACTTAGTATTTGGTTATTGGCATTGATAAGAGTGCGAGTATCAGTCTACTTATATTGAATATAGTATGTACATAAAAACAAACGCACACCAGTTGCTGCCGTCAACAGCGCTGTCGCTGTCGCTGTCGCAGTCGCTGTCAACGTCGTCGTCGCTGCCTGCTTGCCAGAGCTTTGGATGCGAGCGCTAGCGTCGTTTCAGTTTAGTTAATTTTCGCCTAGCGTTTGGACAAGACGTGTCGTGAGTTGTGAGAGCAATTGAAAAACGAAATTGAAGCTTAAAAAAAAACAAAAAAAGGAAACGCTATGGAGTTTAACAATCGTTTGTTGTTGAAGATCATCGAGCTGGTTAGTAATAAATATCATTTTTGTGTATATTTTTTGTGTGATTTTCCTTCTTTTTTTTTTTTTGCTGTTGAATGTATACTGCTTGTAATCTTAGCTATTGACTTAAAGCAGATTCTCAACTGCTCTCCTTTTTTGTTCCATGTTTTCTTCGTTCTTTCTTTAACCTTCACCCTTATCCCTTTACCTGCGTCTTTTGCCGGCTGCTGTGGAAACTGTTGCTCTTTTTGAATTTCTACCTACCCCTGGCGTCAAATTGCCTTGAAGCAACCGGTTTCAGACTCGTTTTCATTCTTGGTCATGACTTCATTTGAAGTTCTGTTTTTGGAAGTTGCGTTGTTGTTGTTTGTTGTGCCTCCTTTTCGTGGCATTAGCTGTCGCGGTAACTGCGTAGTTCTATAATGTGTCTTTTGTGATCTGCCCCCTCGCTTCGCTCCAGTATGATGTCATTAATAATGTGAGATTTTTTTTTATTACTTTTCGAGACGCGTACAAGCCAAACAATTGTTTGGTTCGGCCGTTTCTCATGGCGGCATAAAATATTTATAACAACACAAAACTAATCAACTGGATTCGACTTCCGTTCAAATTTTGGCGAGATGATGCTTAATATGATGTCACCGTTGCGCAGATTAGTTTTATTAACTCACATTCTATTTTATTTATTTATTGCTTTGTATGACTGAGTTTTTGTGTCGATTTGAAGGCAAATTGCATTTATTTTATTTTTGTTTTCTGGTCGAGTTTATCAGCTGTTGTTCTCTGTTGTTGTTCTCATTTACGTATTGATAGCGTTGCTTTCTTTAAAATGCAACATGACGCATATAGATCTTTGCGTTTATCAGTGAGATGAGCTCATTGAGCTCCACGATTTGATTGTATTACGCACTAGGTCAGTGTCATGCCTTGCCAAGTGCAAAAAATATTTCGCTCAATTAACTAACTATTTCTATACTATATGTATCATGACTCTCAATTGAGCGGTAGTTACTTTATTGTACTTTTATTGAACAAAATTGTGGTAACAAGTTAGAAAAATAACAATCATAGCAAGTAAGAAAGTTGACCGGAATATTTGAATGATGACTAAACTTTCAGCGACTTTAAATAGTTTCCGAAACATTGCACGTTTTCTAAGTTCTAAAATTGGTTGTTAACTGTAACATGTGTGTATCAGAAAAGGGAAGATTTATCGATAAGAGACAATCTGGTTTCTTAAGCAGAGTATTTAATCTGCGTCACGTAAAGATTTTCTGTTCTTGACATGACATTAATCATAACACGACCGCAATTATTTTGCGTTTTTTTTTAGTTGTAATTTGAAATTTAACTTAGATCATCATCTTATTGCTATGTTGACGACGTTTAACTGTTGACTGTTGCAATTACAATTGCAACGCAGTGAGAGTTGAACCACACCTTAAAGGTAACTTTGTTTTGTGGCCATTTTTGATGGTTGCAGGTTTTTCAGTTGGCTAATTAAATGAAATCAAACGCGCCTTAACTTGCATTGGCACGTCCAACACGAACGATGACGATGATGATGATGTTGATGATGATGATGATGGTGATGTCATACTGTTGTACCGAGTGTGAGTACACAAAACAGATTCACATTACGCATACGCCATGTGCGGCAGTGGGGCATGCCGGCAAAGGTCGTCATCGCTGCTGCTGCTGCATTGAATAAACAATAACAGCAATTTTTGTGATGTGAGTAGCATAGCTAATTATTGACAGTGGGTCGCCTAATGAGCTCTAGCCAGGAGCAGCAGCCACTGTTGAATCATCATCGCATTCCTGTAGTATAGTTAAATATATTTGTTAATGGGCTCAGTCGCTGGTCATGGGAATGAGCTTAAGGCACTGCAGAGATAAGGCAAAATATTGTTTGCATTAGATACACCATATGTACTCGTAAAATCAACATGACCCGCCTTCAAGTTTGGCGTTCAAAAAATCGAAGAAAAAAGAAATACTCTCGGAAATCTGTTTACGAGCTAATAAATGTTTTAACTGCGAATCTCTGGCGCTATTCGCAGCACATTTGTTATTGTTTGCCTTCGTTTCTCGCCTTCCCAACTCTGGGTATATTCGGGGTGTGTACGGGCCGAGCATTGGCCAATGTCAATGGCATGTCAGCTTCATATAATTAATTACTAACTACATACATACATACATACATACTTAATTACGTTGCGTACCTGATTTGAAATTAAATTTGATATATGGGCATGGCATGGCATGGCGTTGGCGCTTAATTTGGCCAAAACAAAATAGCTTAAGTTGCGGACAGTTTCGTAACTCATTGAAAATTTCCCAAAAATTCCCTTGCTTTAGGGAGGGGTAGGGGCGATTTTCAACACTTGTATGTAAATTGTGTGGGCAACACAGACGAATTGTCTTTTAAAGAAATGTACTCAGATTTATGTACATATTTATTTCGCGCAAATTTTTAACAAAATTCACAGAATTGCCAATTGGTTCTTCTTATTAGCATAACTTTTTTTTTTTTTTTTTTTTTGGGTATTTTGAGGACTTTAAGTTGAATATTTTGGAATATTTAAAGAAGCAGCCAAATTGTTGGTAACTTTCATTCATAGCCTTGAAATGTAAGCAATAATATATTGTAAACAAAACACAACAACAATGTTGAAAATAGTTGTTTTGAAGAATGAAATATCATTAGTTTAAAGGAATTTCGTTCATTTCCTTCTTAACGGAACACAATTTTGTTTTCTTAGAATTCGTAATTAAATATTTACGTGTCAATAAAACAGCCAAGTTGTAACTATTAAGTCATTTCTATTTTGGTACTTAACTTTTTGCTACCCAATTCCTTTAGTCATACATCTTAAAAAGAACTTTTCTCTTATATTTTATTTCATGTTTTTATATAGTTAAGCGTTTGCGAACACATTTTCATTCAAGAAGCTGCATTGCTTTTACCTTTTAGCCCGGTCAATTAAGGTCATAAAATAGTATGAGTGGCAAATGTAAACAGATAACTGTTCGCTGCCAACATTTGGTAATTATTGACATTATTGTTGTGCAGTAGCTGCTAATGGGAGCGACAACGTAAACAATAATCTATATTTATACCTGTATCTAGTATATATCCTTTATATAGAGCGACTGATATGGCCGTGTGGCCAGTGTGTTATCTCAACTAGGAACTCTGATAAACATGCCACCCTAAAGTAGCTCGTATTACAAAGTAAACAATTCGTTGACGCTTTGGATCAGGATATGTACAAACTGTGTCGCATCCTTTTAGCTTTTAGCAATTAGCAACATCTAACGACGCGTCGTTTCTAATTGATTGATTGATTGCTTTAGCTACCATATGCCACAAACTTACTTGGGTGCGTCCATATTTCATTTATATTTATATGTGTGTTTATAGATAGCTAAAGTGATCCATTTGTTGACACGGTGAGTGCTAAATGGCTCATCAATATAACGCCCATTTGTCCATATCAATATCTAAATAATATTCATATTTGATAAGCAAATTGACTCAAGCACCTCATGCTACTATTATTGTGAATACCGTATGGTGTTAAGCTCATCGACTTTTGTCGCATTAACAATTGGCAACATGCAATGTCTCTTTTGACTTATGATGACTTATAAATGGCACTTGAAGTGTCGGCTGTTATTTATTTATTCGTTTGCTAAATGGCTGCATATTAAATAGTATTTAAAAGACTTTTGCCCCATGGCTTGATTCCAAGAATATAGTTATTGCTTGTGAACCGGGCAAAATGCGATCAAAGGCGTATAGCATTCAGCAAGTGACATGTTACAATTTCATTTAACGATTCGTTCAATAGAAGAGTTATCGTTTTTGCTGCGACCTTAGATCGATAACATAAACAAAACAATTTGAAACAAGTCTTTCTTCTTTCTTCTTCTAAATAAACTGTTTGTAAAAGTTATCCGTGCCAACTTTCTGTATCTGTCTCCGTCTGTCTGTCTGTCTGTTTCTCGTGCCTTTAAATCCTTGTCCGTCCAGCAACAGCAGCAGAGTGTCTGATCGATGTTTTAAGTGCGTGCTCATCGCAGATCTTCACCGCAAGCATCATCATTTTGATTGAGAGCGTGGCGGATCACAGCTATAGCAGCCAGGCGATGCTGGTCTGTGGAACGCTAACCGGCTACCTAATCATTTGCAGTGCATTGAGCGTAGGTAATACGACATTTAGATCAGCATAATTTATCGGCCTGATTTGCTGAATGCCAACTCCATTTGCAGGACATCTATTGGGCGCCAAACTGGACAAGCGCATTGATATACTCTTTACCGTATCGGGTTGTGTGCTTTTCGTGTCGACTGGTGCCATCATACTCGATCGCTGGATTACCTGCTATGAGACGGCTAGCGATAAGAATACCGTTCTGTCCGCGGGAGTATTGGCCTTTGTCGATGCTGCCGTTTTTATTGCCGACACATTTGTCATATTTCATGCCCAATAAATCCCAAATCCAATTTTTAAACAAATTGTTTACGTGCTACTCGTTTTTTGTGTTCCGGCAATTAGTCATAAGCATTATGGATAATACATAGAATAAACAGACAGATTCCATTAGTCACAGTGCAAAGTCTAGTCTATATAGTTGTATGTGTATAAACTATTAGATATTGTTAGACCTATTCTTGAACAGTACGGAGATGGAAAAGTATAAGTTTAAACCTCAAAAAATTATAAAGTTTAATTTTCACATAGAATGAAATTGGTAAGCGTTAAGAAAGTTTGTCTTTATCAAAGTAAAGTTTAATTGTAAAGACTAATTGTAATTGATTTGTATTTATTCTTTAGCTTTTCTTTTCCTTAGAACAAATCAACTATCATCAATAATCTAAAACTTCTTTAGTAAGGTTTTTCATGAAAGTGAAAATGCCTTCTCTGACATAATAACTATACGCCCTGTAATCCAGTTTAATAAGAATTTGTTCTGCTTTATTTGCGTTAGAGATTTTGTATGTAATTTAGATAAAATGTTTGGTCAGGGCAAGTTGAACACACAAACAACAACCCACACAAAACCTATTAAATAATTGCATATTATTGATTATATTGCTTTTCAATTTATTATTCACAGGGCATTGCCATTGCCTGCGTTGTGCTCTATGAGGTTGTCGGGGATCTGAGCAAGCGTCCATTGATTGTCTGTGGCACCATTGGCGGCTTTACCATCATCTGCGCCGTGCTGCTTGTCGGTGAGTACTAATATAATCTGAAATCAAACTCAAACCTTAATTCATGTGTTCCTTCTTTCATCATAGGTCATGTGATCAATTCGGTTGTGGAGAAACGACTCAATGCGCTAATCTCGCTGCTGGGCTGCATTCTGTTTGTGGCATCGGGTGCTTTGGTCATTGATGAGTGGCATGATATGTATGATTTCTTGAAGGATCGCAAGCGTAATGCCATCGCAGCTGGCTCATTGATGATCATCAATGGTGCCGTCTTTCTTTTGGACACGCTGTCCATTTGCCGAACGTAAGCCCCGCAAAATTATGGGCAATCCAATATTATAATATGTCTATACGTATTTTTTTTTTTTGTTTTTTTGTTTTTTTGTGAATCGAAATTCTCATGGCTTTTGTCCGTTTAAATGAATCTTGTGTAAACCGAATGAATATCATGTACACCCATCTAAATATATAATGTATGCATTTTTTTTTGTTAATATACACAATATACATATACTATATACTTAGCACTTAAGCTAAATTCAGTTGTGCACGAACAACCTTTGCTAAACGAATATTAAAATTGTTAACAGGAATTCATTAAATATATACCTATATATTCGTCTAATCATTTGTATTTGTATGCTTTGTATGTTTGTGTTTGTGTAAGTGCGCATTTGGCTATCTGCTTAATCTGGAACTGGTCTTATATAGTACTATGTATAATTATAATTGCGCGCCATTTCGTTCGTTGTTCCCCCATGCCAAGAAAATTGCGCATAATTGTGTGGAGCGAATTTTCGAACTCTTTCTGGGAAAATAACTTCAACACACGCCGCGTGACGTCACGTGCCGACCTCGGTTAGTGTAACCTGCCCCCTCCACATAGAGGGTTGTCAACTTTTCACATTTTTACTTTCAAATCAGCTCTAAAAACAAAAGCTTCATACTTTTCTTATAAGCTTGAAGCAAAGATATTAATTTTAAACTATACGAACACAATAGTTATTAAGATTTAGAATGTTTTTTGTTTGCAATTTTTATAGTTGTTGATTTAAATGTAAATAGATAAATTTTTAAAAATTTCAACTCTTTTCTTTTTACTTTATTGATCATATAAATAGAAAGAAAGCTTTTCTGTGCTCCCTTCAAATAATCAAAATTATCGCTTCGGTGCAGGTTTGTTGTTAATTGTTTTGGTTTTTCTTTCCGCTTTTCTTAGTTATTTACAACTTAGCTTGTTGCATTGTCTTTTGTGTTTTGCTTGTGTGTTCGCTATTTAATTAAGCAATTTATTTAATTTATAATCATTTTTCTTAATGTAGGCGCACCGTAGTGCCCGTGTTAACGGAAGAGTCGAAGAGAAACAAAGTTGAGATAAATCGCTTTTAGACTGGGGTATATAAATATACCGCTAAACAGTTATTACAAACTATGAGTACTACATGGCACCAAAGATAAAGAAAGACTTAAAACCAAGTTGTGATTTAATTATATATATGTTTTTTTTTTTTATAATATAACTTAACTAATTTATTATATGTATTATTTGAGAACCTTGCTACTTTGTTGTTGTGTTTTTATTTTTTTAACTCCTCGAAACGTGCTTGAGCTGCTGATCTATTCAAAAGATTACAGCAGCAATCAAGAATTTACAATCTTAAAAATCTGAGAGTATTATGATGAGAGTTCGTGTTTAATGCTCATAACTCGTTGAGTTTCCGTGTGAATGCAAAAAGCAGGCATTCAAAATTACTTCAAGGCATCTGCATTTAGAATTTGAGTTTACTAAATGGCGTTGCCAACTAAATCTAAGTCAAATATTATGTCCTGCGATTTTGAGATCCATGGAAATGTGCCCAAGGAAGCGTTAGAGCTATTTGCCGCTGCTCAGGCAGAAATCTTGGGATTGCGTGGCTATATAATTCGGGAGTCAGATGATTTCTATAAGGGTCAACTGCAAGGTGAGGGCAAAGTGATTGAAGCCTTCAAAAAGCTGATTGCTACAGCAGGCGAATTTGTGGCAGCCATCACGGAGTTTATTTTTAAGAACTTTAAGGAAATTGATAAGTATACTTATGAGACATTCGAGGTCAGGACGTCCAAAGAAACAATGCCTTCTAAGTAGGACTGTAAAACATTCATAATTATTAAAATCATGCTATAATTAAGTGATTATTTTATGTATGTTTTTTAATAACTATATGAACTATAAGCAAGGTAAGTTCAATATAACTAATCCTGAAATCATAAGCTGTCATTTATTTCATGGCTTCGGACCGGATATTTATAAGTGTTACTCATCATATAGAAATCAGATAAGTAATAGTTAAGAACTATATATTTTGCGAGTTTCTTCCGCTAGAGATTCGATTTTATAAGCCAGAACTCGTAGAGGCCACTTTGTTTGCATACAAATCGATAAGTCAACACCAATGGCATGATCCAATCCAAGCGATTGGCCATACATATTTAAGTACCCAACTGATCAGAAGGTAGGTAAAATATACTTTCTTAGCCATTGTAATGCCTAGAAAGATTCTGAAGTTGGAAGTCAGATGATGATGATGATGAAAATGTTTGTCATCGTTTCTATAAAAATCAGCAAATTGGTTATGGTAATCTATCAATAATCAACCTGTTCGTAGTAACTTTATGGGTCAATTTGCGGACGCCCATTATGAATGTACAGTTGTATAGGTAAATAATCATACAATCATTTTTATGGCACTTAGTAAATATATGTATATATGTATGTAAGTACTAACCCATATGCGAAAAGCCGCAAAATTGAAGGAAATTAACTGAGACAAGGCACCCAGCCACTGTGGCAGCATCGGCCGCTAATCACGACGACGACAACGGGCAACGATTGCGGTCGCGTAATTGCAACGCAGTGGCAACGCCAACTTAGCGAAAAGAGCAGGCGCAACAGTGCTGCCAAATTTAGCAGTGTGAAATGGTAATACAAATACACACTGACGAAAACTAATTGATATGCGAAAAAATAACGAACATTAGGCAAAGACCTAAGTACTTTTAACTTTATTTGCCAATACAAAAGATAACATCAATAAAATCGGACTAACATTTTGGGTTGTGCACTTGTTGTTAGCTTTGAAACGGCTAAACTGCCAGCGCTGCTCGTCGGCAGCAGTGGTTGGCGCAGTCGCAATCGAAGCGGAGGAGCCGTCGCCATCGTCGATGCCGTTGTGTCAGTTTGCTTTGAACACTCGTACGTGAAAGTTGGCGCTGCGTCTGCGTCTTGAACAAAAGCTTTGGCAAAACAATTTTGAAAGCGCAGGCGTGCAACGGTTTTTTTTCTTCTACATGTTCGTTTGTTTTTGTTATCGTTTTGTTTTGTTTTATGTTATATTTTTTTTTTTGGTTATTGGATTTCGTTGTAGTGTGAAGTGAAAAGCATACGAATTTTTGTGCATGTTTAATAGAGTTTTGTTGGGCGTTATTTTGTATGATTTTGTGCAATTTTGCTGAAAGCAGCTAACACAAAAATATGCAGCAACATTAATAACAACACGGGCCAGACAACAAAAGTCAACAGTAATTACGAGTGCTTGGTACCAGGCATTACCAACAGAGGAAGAGGTAAGTAAATATGCATTGCATTTGATTGTTTTGCTGTTTGCTGTTTGCTGTTTATGCTTGTTTTCGGCAAAATACAAAAATCAAGGAAAACACACACAAAAAGGCCCAAAACCTGGCCGACTGGCTGACTATCCCAGCTGACATA
This sequence comes from Scaptomyza hsui, assembly GCA_018152825.1. Taxonomy (NCBI): domain Eukaryota; kingdom Metazoa; phylum Arthropoda; class Insecta; order Diptera; family Drosophilidae; genus Scaptomyza; species Scaptomyza hsui. The sequence goes on from JAECXO010000001.1 coordinate 11,414,270, forward strand.
CATACAGATGCAGATATAGACACACACACACACACACACGCACAAGCTAGACATAACCTCATTAAAGTTGTCGCTGTTGTTGTCCTCATTTTATCCGGCTGCCAGTGTGCCCAGCCAATGTTGAACGGAGTTGGAGCCCGTCTTCGATTATTGAGCCGTTTGACTTTTTCTCAACATCAACACGAACCTGTTGCCCATGTAGTAGCAAAAAAAAGAAGGCAAAAAATATATATATATTTTTATGTGTATAAAATAAAAATAATAAAAAAAACATCTCGCTGGCGCTGACAGCCTCTAGAAATCTGTCTGTGCGAGACAATCTTAAAGCTTTTTATTTTGTTTCTGTTTTTTTTATTTATTTATTTTTTTTATCTCGATACACTTCAATCAGATCAGGGTAGCATAGCCATGCTCATTCAGGCTTTGCGGTTTTTTACGCATGAATGGCACGCTAAACTCTATTCAAGCTGGGTTTTAATCTGTATAAAATCTCGAGTAATGTTAGATAAGTCTGTAAGGTAACAGCTAGTATCAAATTTAAGATTTGTTTTGCTTCAATATTCAGTGTAATATTAGCTGGCATAAATCGCATTCAACAAAGTTTAAGCTAGTGCAGAGTACACAGCATTCGGTCTAAGTTTATTTAAGCAACTCTTCTTGTTTTTACTTGGCTTTTCGCTTGTTGTTGTTGTTGTTGTTGTTGCCATGAACTTGCTTGTTTGCCAGCTGGCCAGGCCAAGCAATTTTCGTTTTGGTTTCGCCCGCTTCAATCCTTCGCGGCAAACAAATTATAACATCATAATCGTCGCACGCTTTAAATCAGCCAGCCAGCATCAATTTGACACACGCTTCGTGCCCCAAATGCCCCAAATGCCCCATGCCCCATGTACCCAATCAGGCCACAAGCGACATCATCCAAAAGGAATTGAAAGTGTGCGCATGCGCAATTAAGGCCAAGTGCGCAAAAAAACAAAACAAAACAAAACAAAACACAACTAAATAAGAAACAATAAAATAAAGTAAGCGAGTGCCAAAGACAGCGCTTACAAAGTGTATAAAAGTCATCCAAAAAGAGCAATAAACAAAAGTCGAAGGCTGAAGTGGAGCGCGCGCAAAAAAACAAAAAACGCAACAAAAAAAAAATTCACTTTTTTTTTATGTTTGGGGGCACACAGAACGCGACTCCAACTTCAACGTGGAGCGTACATATCTAGTTATATATACAATATTATATGCCATATGCATATGTATGTGTTGGCTTATGCTGAAGTGAATTGGTGAAAATCAACATACAGGTTATACAGATTTATGATCACTTTCTGATACTGTTCACTGAGTGCGTCCGTTCAACACTCCATCTCCCTCACTCTGTCGCACTCTATCTTTCTCTGTCTATGCACGTTAATGTAGGTGAGCTTCACCTACATACACATATATCTTTATGTACAATGTACCTACATTTAAACGAAAAGAAGATGAGCGTCTTGGTCAGCCATAGATCGAGGTCAACACAGATTTAACAGCGAGAAAAAAAAATATCTTGATCTTGTAAAAGAAAAGTAGTTTGCGCAAAAAATTTAAACGCTGATACTGATGTTCTAGTATGCAAAAAAAATTATTAAATTCCTGAATTAAACTTTGTTAAGCGATTAGATAAATGTAGAATAAAAGTTTTCTATTTAATTTTTGACTTTTGATAAAAAATGTATAACTTTTTTTTGTTAGCTTTCTCAAATCTAGTGTATATTATATCTTTCACAGTTCCTAAAATGTAATTCAATATTTTCGTTTTGCCTTTTGTTGCTAAAAATGGTGGTAATGATTTAATTTAACTGATTTTTGTTTGATGTTTGTTACATAAAAACTTTTTAACTTTAATAATATTTTTGTTGCATGACTTTTAAAAACTTTAAGAACTATCTGCATACTTTCTTTAAAAGTTGTTTAGTACAAATCGACAGTCATTATTGACACCCCCTATGGTGAAATTGTCTCTGCCCCTCTAACTCTTACTCGCTTTCAAGCCAGCATGATTTGTGATTATTGAAAAACACAGAGGCAAAAAAAAAAAACCCTCCGACCCTAAAGCAAAAAACTTACAAATCTTTCGGGCCAAGCCCCGTAGGTTTCCGCTCTAGCTGTGTGTGTGTGTGTGTGTGTGTGTGTGTGTGTGTGAAAGGTGCAGCAATGATCAACGCCTTCACTATAGCTATATGTATATGTATATGTATGTGCTGGTGTCGGCAATTTTGATGTGCATAGACAGACAGCTCCCACTTGCAATAATTGTAAATTGCACAGAACGCGCATTGGTTCATCATGGCTGGATGACTTTGGCTTGGAAGATGTTACTGAATGCTTCCCATGGATGGTTGCAAGAACTTTATAGGCCGTTCTGTGCTGGGCAACAAATTGGCTGCTTTAGCAGGCTTAAATGCTGCACAACAACAACAACAACAGCAGCAATGTGAATGTTGCTGCGGGCGCCAAATGTCTCACGGCAGCAACATTTTTGTTGCTGATGTTGGCATAAACTTGGCTCTTAGCCCGACTTATTTATTATGCAAACAAACAACACACATCGCGCATCAACAGCAGCAGCAACAGCAGCAGCAACAACAACTGGTGGTAACTGAAAACGACAACGGGAATTGCAGATTGGCGATTGTAGATGGGAATATTGAAATGGGTATATAAGTCTGGGAATTGCTACAATGGCAACATTTATACATATTGCCAAACATAAAATAATTTTTTTTTTTTTTTTCTGATTGTTTATTTGTTCTGCGGCCCAAACACAACTGCCAATAACTGTATGTGTGTATGTGTGTTTGTTGCTGCCACCACCGCCGCCAGATAAACAAACACCGAGCGTGACTAATGGCTGACCAAGCCCCAAGACGACAGCAGCACCAGCAACGTGGGAAAGCTAACGCTAGCTCGCCCACGTTTTCTGTTTTTCCATTTCTGCTGATCTTTGGCTAGGATTTTTAGAGTAGCACACTTGGCAAAAACGGGGGCAGACTGGACAGCTGGCAACTAGTAAACATTGTTAAAAAAAAAAAAAAAAAAAAAAACTGAAAATGTTGCACTTCCTTTGAACGAATTTGATTAATCTAAAAGTCTTGGAATTATTATGTTAGGCTAAGTTTTATAATGGAATGTTTAAAATCGTTTAAAAACACTTGAGCCGAAAACTAAACAGAAATTTAAGCTGTAAAAATACTTTTAGCTTAGTTAAGACCGAAAACTTATTATGAAAACTTTTAGCTATGGATATAAAATCCTTTAAATATATAGCAACATTAGTTCTTTTAACGTTTTTTTAAGCTCAAAAGTCTACAAAAAAAATTTTTTTTTACCATTTTGTAAAACTTTTTTTTGCCGTGCTTGAGGCTTAGAAAGTCAAATTTGACTTAGTTTTTTCCTGAATAACTAAAACTGTCTTAGAAGAAGGAAATATCAAATAAATTTCTTTATTTATGCTAGCCATTCATTTTGAAATAAATAATTTGCAGTAATTTCTTTATCACAGGCGCTTTTATGACCAAAGCTTAACTATCGTAAATTGAATATAAATAATGAAATTGAACCTGGACATTAATTTTTGTTGGTATGCAACAACTGGCGGCAGCAGGCAGCAGCTGGTAAAATGGTCAGTGAAAGCGTTGTTGCATGTGCCACGGCTGTCTGCCTGCCTGCCTCACTGCCTGCTCCGCATTCGTAATTGTTGCTCTTGTGCCGATTCAAGCGTTGTTGGTCATTTAATTGCTCCACTCAGTTGTGGAGCCCGTGTCCGGATATTGAGTTGCTGCTGCTAGTTGTTGTTGTTGTTGTTGTTGTTAATTGGCCATGCAATTGACCGAAACTTGATTTGCATATATGTTATGCGTCGCAACTGTCATAGCTGTCATGGCCATCATCATTAGCAACAACAGCAACAAGAGCAACAACATTGAGTGCGGGCTTCCTGCGATCAAGAGCCATTTGCATAGTTTAGTACCAAAAGCAGCCAAAACATAAATTTCAGCTCATTTTGCTTTAAATAGTAGTCGACAACTCTGTTGTTGTTGTTGTTGTCATGGGCAAGAATTTGGGATCATTACGCCAACGCTTTAGCGACAATTTAAGGTCAATAGTTTTGTTCACTTCACAATATGTAACCATTGAGGCGTTAAAATGATGCCTATGCCTACATACCTTGAACTATATATAGGCATTCTATGGTGATTTTTGTGTATACCCATCAAATTGTTGAAGAAGAGAAGAGTTTAATATGTCAACCTTAAATAAATTATGTATCGGAAAGTAAAAACTAAGTTAAAAGGTTGGCTAAGTCATAGAAGAATACTAAGAATTAAACACAGAACTGTAAAGTATCTGACTAACAAATATGTAACGAAAGTATTACAAATATTCATAGTGCACACAAAACTAGAAAATATCTAAAATAAATCATTTTCTTTTTGAATACTCAAAGTAAACACAAAGGTAGAAAATATCGTAGCAACAAGTAAGTAACGAAAGTTTTATGAAAGTAAGTTATAAAAGTATAATAAGAGCTAAAAACTATCCTACTTAAATCATCATCTTTGCACAGGGTATCTACTAGTCAACTACACACTTCATACATAATACGCGAACTAGTTTTATTTTGTGCTAAAAACTTCAAAGTTACGGCGATTGTTGCCCGCATCAATTTGGGCCACTTGATTGTTTCAAACTTTGCCCATATGGGAAGCCAACTTTTGTCCAACAGTTATGCATAGATAGTTAGATACATAACAAAACAACAACAAAACAAACTTATTGGTCAGTGGGTGTACTTGTATTGCTTGGAAAGTATTTAACGAGAAACAAAAGCCGCAGCAATCGCCATTCGAATTTGCCAAAAAATTGTTGTTGATGATGACAATTCAGGTTTAGAGCAGATCATTAATCTCAATTTTGTACTAATTTCCATTCAAAACTAAAACAGATAATGTTCATTATTTTGGCAAGCAGCTTATTAGTTCTTTTTTTTTGGGTATTTTTTCTATAAGTAACTTTGAGTTTAATTACTATCGATTGTAAATAAAGTTTTAGATGTTATGATTTGGCATTTTCATTTGCAAGTTTGACTTCATATTGAAAAATTGTGCAAAAGTTTCTTTAAAATCAATTGAGAAACATAGAAGATGTCTGAACTTGAAATTTGCTAAAGAACTTGTTCGTATTTAACATTGTTTCTTAGGATCCTGTTTGTTTTTAACATATTTCTAGAAACATTCATCGAAGTAAACATAAAAAAAGAAAGATTTGAACTACATTATTGCACATAACATTGGCCTCAAAACAAACCATTGGCTCACCTCCCACCCTACCTCCCGCCCTCTTCACTTCAACTAATCGCTCCAGACAGCGACAAGGTCATCACTGTTGCTCCGGCTGCTGTTGCTGATGATGTTGGGCCACTTGCGGCTGTCACTAAAAACTGGTCACACAGCTCCGGGGCGTGGTTCGTATGGTGTTGTTGTTGTTGGTGTTGGTGTGTTGATGGAATGTTTGTTCGAGGCGCTTTCCTCCATTATGCCATATGAGTGACATTAATGTCAATCGACTGGGGCGGTCTCAAATTCCGAATCTCGTTTCGTTTCGTTTCGTTTCGTTTAGTAGATGTTGCAAGCGATTGCATTTAAGCCCCAATAAGTTGAAGGTGCTGACGATCGTTGGGTGGCATGTTGAATGCATTCATAATCTTGTTAATGGCCATCAATGTCAAATTCAACGTGACGTCACAAACTTCTGCTGCGTTGACCTTTTGCAATCATCATAATCATTATTCGAATGTGATGCAAAACGAAAGTAAAATGTGCTTCGGATTTCCAAATGTAAAGACAAACAAAAACAACAACAACAAAATATGAAAACGAAATCGAAATCGAAACCTGAAACTGAAATGCATTTTGATTGCGTTTAAATGAAAAACTACCAAAGCGATAAATACTATAAACAATATAATAAAAAAGTTTATTGTTGTTGTTGTTGTTGCCGTTTTCGTCACGCTTATACAATGCATTTTTTATTGCCGTTAGTAGGTAATTTATTTAGCTTTTTCTTAATACGTATTTAAACTTTTCAGAGTGTGTTAAAATGAATGGAGCTGCGCAATGCCACCAAAAACTTTATATGCAATTATTTAAGCAACCAAAAAAAAAAAATAAATAAAAAAATTCATAAACATATATACATATAACATGCAGGTCGACATCGTTACTGTCTAAAGGAATCAATTAAAAATTTACAATCAACAATAAATAACTAACTCAAACGCTTGGCGGCATTTGCTTTTGCCTTTGCTCTCAGACTTTGAGAAACAAATGCAAAAACTTAATAATATACAGCAAAACAACAGCAATAAAACTTAAATTAGCAGCACATGGCAGCGTTGCACATTGGTTGCACTTAGCTCAAAAAATTCAATAAACTTGTTAAATGAAAGAAAAAATTACATAAATATTATTAGTTGATTTTGTGATTAAAAATCATTTATTATTGAGTTTTCATTTTAAATTTAATTAGCTTATGTATTATGAAGAGTTTTTTTTTAGTTGACTTTGATTTATTCGAAAATCTGGTATACAGTTTTTTTGAGCTTTTATACAGCTCAAGGAAAATTGGCTTAGGCCCGATCGATCAAAAACCTGCTTCTGGGTTCGATTTCTCCCAATCAGGAAATAAAATGAAATTTGTTGTCCAACAGTGTAATTAAAAGTAAGCTTAATGCAGAGAAAATTTGAGTTAATTTTTAATATCTTCAATTTGTTCTATACAATTATTCAAAATTTGTGTGCTTTATCCAAAGAATTTATTAACAAAACTTTTAACAAGGACCTTTAGCTGGCAACCATAACAAATTGCAATAGTTGCACCACTGTGCGACTGCACGAAAAACAAAACAAAACGCGAATCAAATAAAGGTAGTTAGTACTCAATGTGCATACTAAAACAACAACAACAACAACAACAACTGCGACTGCGAGCGTGGGAAAATGGCGATGGGGCAGCTGTTAGCTGGGGCCCGGTTAAACTGGCCACCACCGACGATGACATGGTCAAGTCGATAGCTAGCCTGTTTTAGTTCTAATGGTCAACGCATTTATTACTCATACGCCGTGTGGCTAGGCGAAAACATCGACGATTTTATTGTGTGTTGTTTTTTTTTTAGGGTCAAAACACTTTTCAAAATCTCGAAATGCAAATGCGAGTTCTGATTGAATGGCCAACGATGCGGATCTCGTTGCTGTTGTTGTTTATGATTTTTTATTATGATTTTTGTTGGTGGACTTTCATTGATGGAAACTTTCAAAAGCACAAAAACAAGACAACAACAACAACAACAAAACAAAATCAAGCCCCATTGGCTTTGGTCGATCGAGAACGAGCCGGCGGGCAAAATGCGAACGGGTTTTTTTTGTTTTGTTTTTTTTTTTTTTTTGTTGCTTTAAAGTTGTCGGTAACTTTAACTTTGCTTTTGCCAGATACATTTCGCAGATACTTCAAAACCTAACAGTTAATGTATGTGTGTGTGAGAGTGCGTGTGTGTGTGTGTGTGTGTGTATGTGTGTGTATGTGTGTGTTTCACAAGCCATCAGCTGAAGTACATAAATTACATTGGCAGTTTTAACAACGACGTTAGAGCGTTGATTGTTGTTAGCAAAATTGTCGCCTGTTTGAGCCGGCATTGTTTGAGCCAGGCCTACAAATGTCTTACCAACCAATCTCATTGGCTCGTTCTGCGTCGTTTGCTGTTGTTGCTGTTGTTGCTGTTATTGCCTCGATTGCCGTTGCGAAACGTATCCACAATAGAGCTGCTCCAGTGGAGGAGCTCTCCAAACCCGGTTTAATGCGTTTTAGCAAGCACACATAATAAATAGTATAAACGAATCTTGTGAAATACATACATACATACTTACTTATAAATTGCAATGCAATTACAAACAAAGTGGAAAGCAATTGAAGCCGCAAAGCGTCGCTTATGTCAATTTCAATTGAAATGAATGCCCCGCTCAACACATTTGATGTGCTTGCTTGCGCTTTGTTATCTAACAGTTAGTCTTAACTGAATGCCACACATACATATATACATACATACATTGTACATACATAAATGAAGCAAGGCCTGGCAAATTGTAGCTGCCACAAATGTCAAACGAAAGTTGTTGCATCGATTTGAAACTAATTGCCGATAAACAGTTAACTTAAATGTCAGTTAAGTGTAATAAGCTCTAGATTGAGAAAAACTTCAAGATTGGAAATCTGCCAAGTCAACTTTTTGGGGTGAAAAAATACTTTACTTTTGTTGTTTTTCAAGAGATATTCCAACCTTAAAGTTAATAATATACCTTAAAAAAAAAAAAAAAAAAAAACGACTTCAAACAGCAAATAAATTCAATCTTCAAATAAAAAAAATGAATTATCAAAATCGAAAAAAAATAAATAAATAAACAAATTCACACGAATTTATAATATCCTCCTTTTTTTGAAGTCGGTTAAAAAGAACATAATTTTAAAAAAATTATGTTTTAAATAATAGCACTTTTTCTTCCCCTCGCAGCACTTCTCTGTATGTAATAAAAAATACTAAGAAATCAGAAACGTTATCAATGAAAAACAAAAACAATCAAGATATACAATGATATCATATCTAAATATATTGACAAACAGTGTTGTAAAGTAAGATGTTATCAGCAGTAAACATTACTCCATCAATATTCACGTTGAAGTAGTTACAGATCAAAGTTAAAGCACTCTAAAACGCATTACAAAGTCAAGGAAACAAAATTGATAAACAAACAATGAAATAAGTAGATAAGTACATAAAAGTAAACTAGAATAAATTCCAGTTGAGTGTTTTTAGTGTTCGATAATTTGGTCATTAATTTGAGCAATTCAGCATGATTTCTTTTTCAATTTGGCAATTATGGCTTATTAGATGTGATTTGGCATAACCACATAATAATATACTTAATTGGCCCAGACGTTGAGCATTCAAGAATTTGCAAAAGCTTTCTAGATGAAGCAATAAATCGAAAGAAACTGAAAAAAAACATAGCAAAACGAAGAGAAAAAAAATATAATAAACAAAAAAAGCTTGACAAAAGACGGAAATGGTAAAGCAACAAAAAAGTTCTCAAGTAAATAGCTAAATGGGATTTACAACAATAAGAATTAAAGAGAACAAACGTTAGTTTAGCATGGAATCTTAAACTTAAGGCTATAACTGAACCTGCCCTAACTGAAACTTGTCACAACACAAAAGGTTCTTTGTATATTTTATTTCTATATCTATATATTTTTTAGTGTCTTTTCCTTCTAAGTAACTGCCGCTTATATTCTCCAAGTGTTAAGATTTGATATTCAGGCTATAACCTTGGGTGAAATTCGAAATGTTATGGCAAAAAAAAAAATAATAATAATAATAAAAAAATGAGTCGACCACAGATCTCTGCCACCTGTTGTTACTGCGGCTGTGGCATTTGTGGCAAACCAGTTGCGAGAACCTTACAAGTGTCTGGTCCCAATAAAACTGAGCACATCGCAGATCTTGCCAGTGGACAAAGTCGTGTTTTTGTTGTTGTTGTTGTCAAATAGTTGCGCTATAGTTAGTTGTAAGAATATAGGTCGACGAGTCGCCAAAACAAGAAAGTGCGAGAGAAGTCGAGAGATTGCTGGTGTTGTTGTTGTCGTTGTTGTTGTTGGTTTGTTTGCTGTGCGCCACTTTACAAAATAAGATGAATATTTAATAAAAAAAGAAAAAAAGAAGCAGAAGAAGCACCGTTAGCCATTGGAAACAGCAACAGCAGTTAGAGAGGATTATTCTATCGTTGCTTGGAGGACCACCAAGAAAGCTTTTAGCGAATGGAAGAGAAAGTGCAATAATAAATAGTTTCGGTTTACCGTTATCGATATCCTGACTTGAAGGGGTTATTAATCATTTCAAATTGTGTTTGTTTCAATATAATTATTGAATAATCATTAATACTATGCTTCAAGGTTTAAAACTAAAAACTAATTATAAACAGAATTTAATGGAAGTAGGAAGTATAGACATGCAAATGGATTTGTTATAGAAAACAAGTAAACTTGATAATTTTAAAAGATTCCTTTAAATATAGTCGTCTCTCTCTGTTAGTGTGTGTGTTGATCTTAGAGAAAATAAAAGCCAAAGACTTCAGATTTGAAATATACTATATATAGATATGCTCTCCTAAACCATAGGCAAAACAATTTTATTTCAAATTATCGATAGCCTCTCGCGTTTTCAATATACACATGATATCGATAACATTGAAGACTTGAATTTAAAAAAAAATTTAAAGAAACTATAATTTCGCTATTTGATCGCACTTGCGTCATTTAAGTTCACTGATGTCAAATCAGCTTTTTTCCCGTCAAATCTGGCTTGAAAAAATAGCTAATTGCGGGGAGCGGGAAATCTCGCCTTTTTTTGTTGAAAGATCAGCTTTTTCTGGATTTTTTTTATATGAAATTTATACGCATTTTGTCCACTGCATCGTTATTCATCGTTTTTAATATTGGGCGATGTTTAAAGAAATCATAAATCAAAACAGTTTTGGCAGTTTTGTTTATTATTTATTATACTATTCCCGTACATTTTTGTTGCTATCTCTTATTCCTTTAAAAGTGCAAATTTTTAAAGTTCCAAAAAGCCTAATACAAAATTGGCACAATGGGTTCCCAAATCCCAATGAATAAAGAATCCATTGAACTCAAAAAAATGTATGATGTATTTAAAGAAAATAATGAATAAATGATTTTAAAAAAAAACCATCAGCTTTTACGCTTTTTTTCCACGCGTTTACGCATTTTTTTGCTCTCATTTAAAGCCATAACATCTTTTCATCATCAAAAGTTGACATCACTGCTAAAATAAAGCCAAAAAACAGTGTGTTCATGTAGTTCATGTAAATGTCAAGAATGTTTCATAATTACAAAAAAAGTTGCAACACGAACAGAGCATTAAAATATCGAAGAAAGTAAACTAAAGCGCCATCTGTTAATAATTCATTGTTACATATTATTTTGCTGTTTTATACTTAAAAATGAAATAATACTAAAGCGCCACAAAAATAAATTTTTTTTTAACATCTTACCATTGAGGTACTTTTTAAACTACCTATAAAGGAATAAGCTGAGTAGCTTGAGGTGGTTCCGGTCTCGTTTGCCATAGAGGTACTTACTAGACTACCCACGAAGTAGTGAAGAAGGTAGTTCGAGTAGGCCAATCAGTACTACATACAGGGTATAGACAAAATTATGAAAATCTGTGCAATTTTCATCGAAATCTGTTAAGACTGAAGTTTCCTACTAAAACCTTCTTCTACTTGGTCCTCTTATCATTATGCTCCTATTTGAACATTACAGCAGCACGGTTCATCATGTCCGGAACTACACACATGGCGCTACCGGCAATGTCCGGAGCTGGGCTGCCGTTGGGCGCCAAGCGTGGACACAAGCGATCCGTGTCGCTGGAAACGAATGCTCCACTAGCACTACGGAGCACACCCAGCTTGAGCATGGGCGGCGGACAGACAGCGTTGGGATCGCCGCTGCTGCACATGTCAACGCCACATGGAGGAGGAGGAGGAGGTGGAGGAGGTGGAGGAGGAGCACTGTATACGGGGACATTGAAGTCGCGCCAGGAGCAGCGGCGTCTCAGTCAAAAGTTTGGCAGTCACAGCAATCTGGATGATGATGTTGGCTTCGCCGGATCACAGATGCGCACCAAGTTCCACAACATACGGCAAATGTTCGAGCTGAGTCGCAGTGAGCTGGTCGGTGGCGGAGGGGGCGAGGAGGTGCTGCAATCATTGCCGGCAATGCTCAATCAGCCAGCTCCACAGACGCAAACGGTGCGCCGTACAACGCCCATTGCTGCCGGAAGCCGTCTGGCCATTAGCGAACAACAACAACAGCAGCAACAACAGCAACAGCAACAACAGCAACCACAGCAGCAGCAACCACAAAAGCTGCAGCCACAGCAGCCGGACGAGGCCATGGAACAGGTGAGGCATTATTCATGGGGTGTGCCATTTGGGTTTGGCGCATTTACGTACATATTGATTGATATCGCTTTGCCTTTCGCTACCGCAGCAGCACGCCAACAACAGCAACAACAACAATGCTGGTGGCAACACTGGTGGCAACTTTCTGCGTCCGATTGCCTTCAAGCCCATTCCCTTTGAGCCGGACTATCGCATTGCCTCCCAGCAGCAGCAGCAGCAGGCATCCGCCCAGCAGCCAGTGTCCGGTGAGCGGTACGGCTACGGCTCCACCCCCTCCCTGGTACCGCTGTCCACGGCAACGGCGACACACAAGTTTGGCAGTAAGTACCTGAATCCCAACATTTCAAACTAAAATTTGCTGAAGTCAAGAAAGTTAATCTTTGTTTAAGTTTTGTTTTAGTTTAATTTAAGTTTACTCTCTTCAGTTTCAAACGATTTACACGATTTAAAATATTTCGTACTTGATTCAAGAATGGAGTTTAAGCTTACTCTTAATTTAAGAACACATTTTTCTCTCTTTGTAGTAGAGTTTTAGTTTATTTAAGCATAGTTGAACTTGATTCAAGTTAAGTTTCATTTCAGTAAAATTTTAGTGGATTATAGTGGATTTCAACCAAAATTATTTCCATTACAAATAAGACAATTCGTACTTTATTGAAGTTTTCTATACTCATTGTTAGTAATTCTCTCATAAAACGGTAAAACCAATGTGTTTAAATTCGAAACTCACCACATTCAAACTCACCATTTCGTTGGCACAACAGGCACAACAGATTTGCGCCATCTAGCGGCACGTAGACGCGGCCATCGAATTGTGCAGCGCAGCAGCAACGAAGATGTACTCGGCCTGAGTCTGACTGGACTGGGGCTTGGTGTGGACTGTCTAACCGGTCATGATAGGCCGGATGGCGCCAGCAGGTAACATAAACGCTAAGCCAAACTAATTAGCAACATTAACTAACTGTTACTTTTTGCGTAATTGTAGCAAGGGCAGCGCTGTGGCCGCCGGCAGCGATCTGACTCCATCGCCCTCGGACTCTGGGATATCGGAGCTGGAGGCGGCGCTCAAGGATCGCGATTCGGAGCTGTCGTATCTGCGACAGGCAATGGAACAAAATGAGAAAGTAATTTTCAAAGTTCAAAAGGTTTAACAACAACAAATGCACCCACCCACCCCCCCCAACTAAGACAATTTCTCGTTCGACTTTTCATTTGGTAGGACAAGGAAGTGTTTTGGGAGCACGAAACCAAGCGCCTGAAGCTCTTCTACGAGAGCCAGCAACGTGAATATCAGCTGAAGTTCAAGAAAATGGAACAGCTGCTGGCCCTGCAGCAGTTCCAGCTCAAGCAGCACAGCTTGCGTCAATCCGAGCAGCTGCAGAAGCTGCAACAGCAACTCGACCTGACCCGCTGCAGCAACAAGAGCCTGAAGAACTCCGAACAGCAGCTACAATGCTCCGCCCAGGAGCTCAATCAACAGCTGAACGAGGCTCATCAGACGATGAGTGCTCTGCGTGTCCAGCTGGAGGATAGCGAATGGAAGGTTTGTGAGCGCAACGGCGAGATAGCTTTACTCAAGACGCAGCTGAAGGAGGCGCATGTAAGTGGCAAGAGATTGGAATCCGTTTCTCTTATACTTAATGATGTTTTATTTTTTGTTTGCCTCAGCTTGAAATCAATATGAAGGATCATGCAATTGTTAGCCTGAGACACAGCAATAACATTAACAATTGTAAGACAACAACATGCCAAAGTCAACCAAAGCAGCAGGCGGAGGAACAACAACAACAACAACAACAGCTGCAGCAACTGCAGCAGCTAAACAAGATCATAGCACTAAAGGATCAAGTGATTGGTGCATTGACCAACGAGCTGGCCAAGCTGCGCAAGGAGCTCTCCGATCTGGCCATTGCCCACGAGTACGGCGAGGAGCCATGTGGACGCTATACGCGTCTCAAGCAGCAGCTGGACAATCTCAACGAGATCTGCCAGAAGACACGCAAATACACAGCACAGGCGGCAGCACCAAATCCACCAGTTGTGACTCCAGCACCACATCAGCAGCAGCAGCAGCAGCTGGATGCAATCATGAAGCGACTGCAGCTGGATCAGGGACAGCCGGCGCAACAAACATTGGACACACTGATCGAGGAGTCCACCACCTATGCCGAAGATATTGCCAAGCTGCGCGAGAAACTCGACGATTTTCGCATCAACCTGGAGCTGGAGAAGCGTCAGTGGTGTGCCGAGAAGGACAAGGTGCTCAGCTATCAGCGCCAGCTGCAGGCACACTATATACACATGTATCAGAAGCTGCGCTGCCTGGACAAGGCTGCCACCAGTGCAACACCAGCCGTTGTTGCCACACCAGCCACTGCCACAGAGATCCATCAAAGAAGCAATCAAAGTTAATCGAAATGAATTCAGTTACTATTTTCTTCATATTATACCTATATCTATATAGCCATAACTATACCCATACCTTATCCATATGATTTTGAATCTTCGAAACGATTTTCTTGCCGGCAGCAGCAATTTTCAATTAAGTTTTAGCGCAAACATAGTAAATGAACCCAATATGTGTTTTTTTCAAACTAAAGGCAATAATTATATTTCATATATGTTTTCAAAATATATATATATATATATACAAATTTATAATACAAATATATTATTTTCGTTTTTAATTTTTTTTAATACACTTAATTTATTAAATGGTAATTACAAAAGAAGAATCTTTTATGTCAAAAAATGAAAATAAAAACCAACAAAAAAAAAAAAAAAATAATATTTGTGATTCTTTATGTATGGTTTAATATGCACAATAATGTAAATGAAATAAACAAAATAAAAATTGTATTTATTCATAATGACAATTTTACACATAGTCAAGAATACGTGTGCAAGTGAAATGACTCAACTGGGCGCTATAAATAATAATAATAATAATTATAATAATATTAATTGTAATAATAAAAAAAAAAAGTGTTTAATTCAATATTTTGTTTGTTTGTAAACGTTACTAGATAATTGAATGCAGAGACCTTTAAAGCTCCTTGTAAGCATTTATCAAAAAGGAAAAAAAAACCTAAATAGAATATGACATTCTTTCCTTATCACACTCGCACACACACAGACAGACACACAGACACACACTTAAGTATTCAGTCACACACACACACTTTTAAACAACTATGTGGCTTATAGAGAATATAATGTTAGGCACACTCCTCCACGTAGGTGGCGGGAAAGATGCCAATCTGATTGCGCAATGCGCCCAGCCACCAGCCATCCTCCTGTTTGGCATGAACCTCGATAACATCGCCGGGACTCAGTTCCAGTTCATCGTAGAGCTTTGGTGTATAGCTATAGAGGGCCTTGCAGCGCCCCAGCACCAGACACGGGCCGCCGCCATCCTTGGAGCTAACGCTGCTCGCCACCTGGTTGGCGTGGTTGCCTTGCACCTCCTGCGCATTTTGATAGAAATTCTGTGTGTTTGTTGTTGTTGTTGTTGTTGTTGTTGGTGATGGTTCCGTCGGCTCATCTTCGTCCTGCGAACTGAACTCATCAAAGTCAGAGTCCTGCTGATTGGAGCCGCCATCCGCCTGACCGCGATCCCCATTCGTCTGCCCGCTGCCCAGCGTCTTGGACTTTTGGACGTTGGTCCTTGTGATCGCTTGTGATGCGTTCGTCGTCGTCGAGATGATCTTTGGTTGTTGGCTGGTAAATGTTTCAATATTGCTCTTGCTGCGATTAAAGCTCTTAAGCGGTGCGGCGGCCACCACGCTGATATTCGCACAGGAGCTATTGTTTTGGCTCTGCAACTGGGTGTAGTCATCCTCATCTGTGGTGGCCGTCGTGTCGCTGGCAGCGTCCTGGGACAGCAGCAGCGTCGTCGAATTTGGCGTCTTCTCATTGTTCTTCAGCCAGTTGGGCACCTTCAGAATGCTCTGCTGCAAGCCAGTGCGATCGCGTGTGATCTGGATAAGTCAAGGATTGGGAGGCAGTTAGAGTCATTAGCTTGCTTGTTCGGATTACATTACCTGGATGTGCTGTGCCAGAGGATGTGTGGTGCGCGGCTTGTGATCCAGTTCCAGCAGTGCCGAGTGCAGCTTCAAACGTGCGCCCTCCAAATAAGTCAGCATGGAGCGAATCTGCAAATAAACCAGGTTCAATAAGAGAAACTATTAGAGTGTGTGTGAAACCCACGTGATAAAGCTTGTCGGTGATATTCTGATGCTCCTGATTGTTGAGCGAATGCGATAGACCACGTAGTCCATCTCTGGAACGTCGCTCCCGCTCCAAGTCCGTTTTGACCAGCTGCAGCAGCTTGATCAGCGAATGCTTGCGTCTCTCACGATTCATGGCCAGCGTGGTGTGCTCGCAGTAGAAGTCGGGCAACAGTTGCTCGCTGGGACCCTCGGAGTTGCGTCGAATGTTGCGCACCACCTGCATATCCTTGGCCACATTGCAGGCATCCAGCTGCGGCTGCAGTCCGCCCGTCAGACCACTCAATATCGGATGCATGTCGTTGATCAGGCGTGCATATTGCTGCACAAAGTTGTGCATGTTGTGCACACGCTGCTGCTCACTGCTCTGCAGCTGGGAGGAGCCACGGAGCACGGCCATCTCCCAGTCGACGCGGGCACGCTCGGCACGCACACATAGCGTATAGTATTCGACGTCCGCTCGCTTTCACAGCCTCCTCGGCCTTCTTGCGCTTGTTGTCCAGCTTGACGCAGTCCTTCTCCGCCGACTTGAGCTCCTTTTCGGCGGCCAGCTTGTTGGGCCCCTGATGCAGCAGCGCTATCGATGGCGACTTCTGTATGCGCACATCCAGCATCGCATCCTGCAGCTTCTCGTTCTCCCTTGCAGCGGTGTGCGATGCCTTCTTCGCCTTCGCCTCGCTCACCCGCCACTCACTCAACACCCTTGCCGCCTTGTCCACATTGCTTTCCACCTGTTTTGGGAGTGTTTGGGATTAGTCTACGAATTCAATTCGTTTGGTTTGGAACTTACCGCCTTGCGCGTCTTGTGATGATTGTCGACAACCGATTTGAGCGGCTTGACAAGCTCATCGGTCAGGGAGGCAGCCAGCTGGCGATGAATGTCGCTGCGACTTTCCATCTCTGTAGCAACACCACGCCAGGCATCCGCCACGCTTCCGGGTATCTCACGTCCCGCTTTATTCAATTTGTTGGCCAACTTCGAGAGCGACTTCGAGTAGATCAGCTCCGAGTCCGCACTAAAGAAGGTCGAATCAATAATATTAGGTGTAATCCAACAGATTGAATGATACAATAGATAACTTACCGCTCCTGGAGAACAAAGATGAGCTCCTTGCTAAAGTCACCGCCTTGTTTAATGTAGCGTCTAAGTTCCTCAAAGCCGTTTTGTCCCTGTCCAAATAAAGTGTGCGAAATAGCATTAAATAAACAATTAAGAAGGCTCTAGTCGAGATTTACCGACTCGAGCTACCCCGGACCCGATATCTCTAGTGTTTCTCAAGCGATTTCAATGAAATTTCAGAAAAGTTTTATCGTTACCCATTATTTTAATCGCCATTTTTACATTTTCCAAATTCGAGATTTTTTTGTAATCGATTACATGTGTATATCGGAAACCAGAAAACTTGTTCCGCTCATGGTATAGGAGAACTTATATTCAAAATCTGAAGTCTCTGGCTCTTGTAGTCTCTGAGATCGACGCGTTCATACAGACGGACGGACAGACGGACAGACGGACGGACGGACAGACGGACGGACAGACGGACATGGCTATATCGACTCGGCTGTTGATGCTGATCAAGAATATATATACTTTATGGGGTCGGAGATGCTTCCAAAACCATTATACCCCTTTTACCCATTTTATGGGTTCGCGGTATAATTATGATAGAAAAATATGTATTCCCAAACTACGACCAAACAATGCTCTATCTGGCAGCTATACCTCATCTTTAAAACGTTTTGCGTGCGGCGACAAATCCTCCTCACTGGCATGCTCCTGGCACAACGATGGCTCATAGTCCGTGCGCTCCGTGCGTTCCGTGACATCCTCGCAGCTCTCATGACTACGGTCCGGCGACAGGGACTGGCTGAGATTGAGATTGGTGCTGGATGGGGCGACACGTTTCAGTGGCGTCTGCTGACGCACCACCTCCTTCAGCTTGTGCCCCTCCTCGCCCAGCCAATGCTTCATGCCGTGCCAGCCCTTGCGCAGCTTCTCCTTGTTGTGATTGAAGTTGATCAGACGCTGATTCTTGTTCTTGAGCAGCGTGATGCGACGCTCGTTGGGACGCAGCTGATCCCGATGGGTGCAGTACTCCAGATCGATTTCGCGACTGAAATCCTCCGTCTCGTTGATCTGACGCGTTATCTCCTGCAGCTCATCGATCGATACAAACAGATTCTGGGCATTCAGACTCTGATAGCTGACCGATTTCAGATCATAGTCAAATAGCTCCTCATTGATGCTCAGTTGGCTCCGGCTCCGACTCCGGCTGCGACTCCGGCTGCGACTGGGGCTTCTACTGCGGCTGGAGCTGTGCTTGGAGGGCGTGCGTCGAAAGGAGCCGATGCTCTGGAAGCGCGCCTGTTGGGCCATGAAGCCATCAGAGATGTTCTCCTTGTTATCGCTGGCCGCCAAACTGAGCTCACTGGCGCCATAGAGTTCCGGCAGCTCCGGCAGATTGAGGCTGAGCTTTGCCGGCGCCGTCATATTCATGTCCAGCGACATCGATGGCGACTTGTGCAGATACACAGTCAGCTCGGAGCGATGCAGATTCTGTACGGATTGGGATTGCTGCTGGCGGGCAATGCGTGGACGACGTACAGGAGGAATCACTGGTTCCGGTTCCGGTTCCTGTTCCGCTTGATGTATGGGCGTTGCAAACTGTTCCGTCTCCTCCGCCTCCACCTCCGCCTCCATTTGGGGCATCGTGCTGAACGCATCGACAAACTCCTCCTCGTCGGAGCTGCGCGGAGTAAGAGTGCGCACCATGGTGGATGTCTTGGCAATGCCGCCACCGATCTGCTTGAGACGCTCCTCCGTCACACTGAAGCGATCTGTGTCCAGGGTTGTCGTCGATATCAGTACGGGTGCGCCAATCTCTAGCCGATGATCTTCCGAATTGCTGCCGCTCATGTTGTAGCTGCCCATGGCCAGCTTGCTGGGTGAGCCGGCACGTTCCTTGGAACCGCCTCCGCCTCCCGGTAATGTCATGCTGCCCAAATGACGCCGGCTCAGTTTGTTTCCAAGCACCGAGTACCGTTTAATGCGTGTTAGAAATCCCTTTCCAGTGCTATTTCCACTGCTGTTGTTGTTGTTGTTGTTGTTGTTGTTGTTGGTTATGCTGTTGTTGTTGTCGGCGGTAGGAATTTCGGATACAGCCGAATTATCCTTGCCGCCCAATTTAAATTTGTGCACACGAAAATGATTCATCATTGTGAGCGAGATATTCTTCACTTAGTATTACAATTTCGATAAACGTTCTGATTCGAATTCGATTTGTCGTAAATCTTGCATTTCTATGTACCACATTGCGTGCGCACTGGAAATTGTCGAAAAACGAAATGAGTAAAACAACTAGAAATGCCGGCAAGTGCATAAGCGAACGTCGATGAAGGAGAAATGAAGAAGCGACGGGTCAGAAGGAAGCCAAAGCAGAAGAGTAAACATCGATGAAGAAGGTTGGTCATGTTACCGTTGAATTTCGTATGCTACCGACTAGTTTATACCCTTTACGCAGCATACGTACATATTACATTTACCTTCTTTTTTTACAATTTCGTATTATTTAGACTTTTATTGTGTTCGGACTTTCAGTTGACGTATTATTAATTAAAATATAATTAAATTTCACATAAGCAGGCTCTTTGAATAATGTTTTATCAACGAACTAATACGCCCGCTGCTACTCTAACTCAAATAAATACAAAAAGAAGACAACACTAGGCCGACGCTCACCTACATATGCTGTAAACACATACACACAAACACACACGCAATCTTTCACCTCAATGAGTAAAGGGGGAAAAGGGCACAAGAATCAGCTGCAGTCAAAAAGAACAATAAGAAACCGACACAAGCTGACTTTCTAGCTCTTTCTAACAAACAAGTGTCGCATTGTTTGACCCCTGCTTATGACTTTAAGGCTTACATATCCATCCACACACGCATATACATATATGTATGTATTCATGTACATATGTACATTGGTTGGTCACAGCGACCCTCCGATCCCGATCCCCCATCAATGTTCTTTTGCTCCAGTTTCAGTGCAGGTAAAGATTACAAAACGGTTTGTTTATTGAACCGCGGCGATGAAGGCAACGACAACGCACAGCAGAAGAGTGCATAAAGAATAGAGCGCAAGAGGCAGAGAAAGAGCGAGGCTAAACAATAATGTGCGTTTGTTATGCCTAGGAATCGCCGCGTTGGCATCAAAAATTGACAGCAACTGTCCGAAGCGACTTTGACGATGCGTCGTCGTCTGTTTGTGTCTGTTTTGTATCTCTCGTACATATAAACATACAAACATATATATGTACAAAAAAAGTACAGCAAATCATAATGTATGAACGCAAAAAGCATAAGTTAAACGAAATGATGCTCATTTCCGAATTTCACATTGTATACTCTGCTACTATGAAGTAGGGTATAATAATTAGCCTTTTAAATATTTTAATACAAATGTGTTTTTAAATAAAATATTCACAAAACTTAATATACATTTATTGAATTCAATCAACTGGAGTATCTTATAGTCGCGCATCCTGACTAGAGTGTATTCTTGTTCTCTGTGCCATTTTCGTTTCATTGCTCGGGCTTGCAATCGTGTTGGTAATTATAGAAATAATTTATTTATGAACTATTTACGTTTGAGTTAAGCACAAATGATTGTTCTCAATTTATGATCA
The DNA here is from genome assembly GCA_018152825.1 of Scaptomyza hsui. Lineage (NCBI taxonomy): Eukaryota > Metazoa > Arthropoda > Insecta > Diptera > Drosophilidae > Scaptomyza > Scaptomyza hsui. The sequence goes on from JAECXO010000001.1 coordinate 11,435,259, forward strand.
TTAAATGCGACTACCGAATGCTCTGCAATGGAGTTTAAAGCATATATATCAATAAAGCAATATCATTTACCTAACAGTAACGGTTTTTTTCCATTTAAAATTATATATGTATATAGGGTAAGCTTCGCAAAACTTCCAATTGAAAGTGAATGATGAAGTGGAGCGAGTCAGCAAGGTAAACGTAGCTGTTGTCTGATTAAGCCTCGCTCTGTTTGTTGTTGTTATTATGCAAACATATACATACATACATACATACATACATACATGTACTGGTGTTGTTTCGCGATGTAAGTTAATATTGGTGTAGGGTTCAAATTCGGGTTCGGGTACGCTTGTGTCTGGTTATTAACTGCGCTCCGCTTGTAACAGTTTGCGCTTTTGTTTTTTCCATTCGGATGCCAACAAGTGAAACCGTAGTAAGTAAAACAATTTAATTACATTTTGCCAATTGTTCTTGTTGTTGTTGTTGTTGCTGCTGCTGTAGCTTTTGCCTTGTGCATTGTTGTTATACCAGCTAATTGCATTTGTAATTTGCAAGGAGAACACGCGTCAGAATGGCCCAGACAAAAGAGACAGAAAGAGAGAGAGAGAGAGGAGTGTTGGGAACTACCCTGTGACAGACACGTTTCTGATCGATTTTAATAATGATGTTAGCCTATTCTTCCATACACTGTTACTTTAAAAGTTACCCTGTACGATATAACTGTTAATCCTCTCTCTCGTACACATGTACATACATACAGCTGCAATAAAGGGTACACACACACACACACAATTCACGTTGATATGTCACGTACCATGCTAATGGAGTGCAACTTGAACTGGAGTGTGACAAGTCACAAAAACAATTCAACTAATGAGCACACGCTTAGCTGAATCTGTATCCAGAGCCTTAGCCTTTGCCTTAGCCTCGACCAAGGACCCCGTTTGAGTGAACCTGCCAACCTGCCAGCAGCTACTACAACTTCAAAATACTCGACAATGGCAAAAGCTAATTGCAAAAGGGCGCAAAGCCTGCAATTATGGGCTGCCGCGACTGCATCCAAGTCGGGTTTAAAAGTCAAATAACATAAATTATTGCCAGCCGGACAAAAGAAACAGAGAGAGAGAGAGAGAGAGAGAAAAAGAATCATCTGAAAACAATCAGTGGAGTGGCGGCGAGCCGCTGGCTGCTTCCATGCTATAAATAGCAGCGATTGCAATTGCATCTTGCAGCCACCATAAGCAATAAGAAGAAGAACAACAACAACAACACACCTGACAATTGAAAACCCTTTGGTTTGTGCGTGCAGTGCGGCATCCTTTTCGCTTGCCCATTATGGCAATTTATGATTAATAAATAAGCGAAAAGAAATAAGAAAAAAGGGGCAGCAGCCATAATTTGTAAGCAGAGAGTCAATACCAAGGTCATCAGAGCTATTAAGGTTACAGCCTTGTCTTGGGCTGAAGCGCCCTCTCACACACATACACATACGAACATAAATAATGTTAACAAGTTGATCATGCGCTGTTAGTTAACAGCAGCTCAGTAATCATACCGTACAGGTGTGTTATTAAGAGTTTACATTCTTTCACTTTAAAACCAGGGCTTCAAATCAAATTAAACTTTGATTGAACTGATTTAAACAAGTTCGAGCAGAAATAGAACTAAAAACTCAAAAGATTATAAAGAAAACCCATAAAATCCACTCCTATATTTGATTGGTTCCCAAGCTTAAGGGACCAGGGACCACCAAAGTTAATTACATGTCCAGTATGTTAAACTATTTAAATGCAGTCGAGATAATGATGCAATAACCTCAAGTGAACGTTTTAAGAACCACATTAAGAGCACGATTCCCCCCAAAGTTTATTTCCAGCATCGTTCATTAGGAAGAAATGTTGCAAGAACGCGCCCCAGTTTTTCATTTCGATTTTATTTATTTATTTTTGTGTGCTAAGCGGGCAACAATCAGCTATTATTTAAGTCCCATCGTTAGATGTTATTAACAAAACTGAATTCTTTTCAAGAATATGACACCTGAGTATAATTGAAGTTTTATGTTTGTTTTTAGAAACTTGGAAACTTTGTAATACAATCTGAAAGTTCGTTAAACATGAGATGGCATTTTTTTTATTTATTTTTTTGTGTGTAATAATTATATAACAAGTAGTTGCCAACCAAAGTACACGTTCTGTTATTGTTTATCGGGTGCTAAGCACCTTCCCTCTCTCTCTCTCTGTCTCTCTCTTTCACATCGCAACATTTTTTTCGCCACTGGAGCGGTAGTTTATGAGGTGCATTTATCTCGTTTAGTGTCAAAAATTATAAGCAAATAAGTTAGCTCATTAAAAACAATAAACGGCAATTGTGCAACACTGTTTAGAAACTTTTACAGACACTGAGTAAGACGAGATGAAAAATTCCTGGAACTTCTATTTACTTTTTGTTTAATAAATTCCATTTCTTATCTAAACAAGTTTCCCACTTTTTGTTGTCGATGTCGCTTAACGTTTCAATTTCAATTTCAATTTAAAAAATAATGTTTATTTAACGTACGTGCTATTTGCAGATGTATTTAGTTTATATGTGTTGGAATGTAGCTTAAAGTTTTTGAATATCTGATTGTTGACGATTCTTAAACGCCCTTAACGCATTAAAAATAGATAGACGAATTATACTAAACAGAAAAGATCACACCAGATTCTACAAGTTTTAGTATGTATTTATTTATACAGTGTGTGAATGTTTGAGTTTCTGCGTCGCTTTCTGTTTCACTTAAACAAATATTTTCGCAACTTATCTCAAAATGTTGCGCCAAAAATAATGAAAAGGTAGGTGAGGAAGCGACAAATTCTCTTAATGAGGCGTTCAATTGTTGAATTGTTATTTTGAGTATTGTATAATAGGAAGTTTTTTTTTTGACTCCTTCCCCAACCAAAATCATTCATGTTTCTACAGAAGTTTGTTTGCCTTGCATTAAAGATATCTCAGGAATGATATAGTAGTAATACTAGCTTATATAAGCTACTGATTAACCTAACCGATAAAGATGTTGAGCGAGAGATTGCTTACTTTTTTTTATTGTTATCTTTGTCGGGCAACTTTGCAGCTGTGCAAAAATATGGTTAAACATCGAGAGTGTTGGGAGAGTGACTAAGTAAAGCTAACTAAGAATCACATGTTTTAGTGGAAATGTTACAAAAGCAATGCTGCCTGCATAAATACTAACTGGTGGCAGAACATTTGAAATTGTTTTTTTTAAATTGCGTGCACAAACTCAACTCATTCGTCATTTAACATAATTAACCTCGCTAGTTGCATTGGGGTCTTTGGGGTTCAATAAATAACTTTGTAAAGTTGAAATCATTTACTGGCCAAGTGTCATTGACATTTGGTAGGCGCAGCAAAACAAAAGCTGCCCGATACGCAACAATACAAAAAAAGGTCGCTTCACATACTCCTGTGACATAAACACACACACACACACACACACTATCGCATTCTCTCTGTTTCGATCGCTGTCAATCTTATTAGGAAAGGGCTTGCGTTTGATTTGGATTCGAGTTCGAATATTCGGCTTATGCTTTGTTGACCCATTGGAATGTCGTTTGTTGTTGCTTTAGTTCTCTTATGCCGTTGCTTATTGAGAACTATGCTGGATTTATGTCGTTGTCATTGATGTGTTGTTGTTTTGTTCTCGCTCGTGAGCGCTTGTGTGTGTGTGTATCGTGGAAAGAAAAGAAAAATAAAAAGGTGCCTAATTAAGAATGCTTCTTCGTCTCATAGAATTAACTAACGGTTGCTAAACAAACTGATGAACAACACAACTTGAAGGGCCTCAGTGTTTATGCTAATGGGGTCGACCGAGAGCCAGACACAATAATATAAAGATCGCAAAATATATGTATGTATCTTACACACATCTAAATAGTTAATGTATGTACATGTTTTTGCGTTTTATTGTGTTCTATTTTAGCTGAAAAACTAAACAGAATAATTGGCACTATTTCAAGAACTAACCAAAGGAGAAATGTTTAGATTTTCATTTGGAAATGTTGAGATCGTTAAATGCAATTCGGTGCCAAAAAAAAAAAAAAAAAATTAAAAAGAAAGAAAACACAAAATATTAAACAGATTGCAACGCGTAAAAGCAACGAGCAAAAAATAAATATTATTTATATATGCGTCCCATACCATACATACATACATACATACATATGTCACACGGACGACCATCAAAATGAAAGATTTTAGCATCTCTCAAGCTCAAGTTTGATTTTGTCACATGTCACATGGAATGGAATGGAATATGGGGGATGCAATTGAAGGTCGGACTAGATAAATAGAGGCAATAATGGGTTCTTAAACAGAGCAACAAGTGTTTTGCAACACTCTTTTTCAAAAACCACGCATCAAATCGAATCAATGAACAAAATTTAGATCACATTGCAGTTTTCTTCTTATTGCTGTTTGTTATTTCACACATTTGACACACACACACACACAAACACAAGTAAAAATATAAAACAAAAAAGGAATTGAAAGAAAATAGATTTGTGCACACCTCACGCGACCACATTTAACATTTAATTTGCGTGTGTGCGTTATGTAGAAGCAAATTACCAAAAAATTAATGATATTTTAATTAAGTGAACACAGAATTTACGTCGAAAACGGCAACGACGACGACGATGGCGAAGGCGACAGCGACATTTACTACGCCCCTCGCGGCGACGATTTACTCTCAACTAAATTTAGAAAAAGGCTAAAAATATAGCAACGATTACGACAACATCGAGGCGATGTTAACGACGCACAGCGGCAGACTAAGCGCAGCTAGCCAGACAGCAGCAGCAGCAGCTAAAGCAGTCGCAGCAGCTGCCGACGCAGCGACTAACGCAAACAAAATCAATGAGAACTTCATTTCGAAGCTGTTCTGACTAGACAGATACCCGTGCTAAGAAAATTGTTGAAAATTGTTAAGGCAGCAATATAAAAGTGATAAGGAAATGACCGAATTTGAGCATGATGGGCACTATTTATTTTGCTAATGCTTAAATGAAAGCAAACCAAGCATACCCCTTGCATCGTATTGGCAGGGGTATAGAAAACGCAAGCAACACAGACAAAACGTGAGTGCTCAGACCTGGAGAGCACGTTAAAGAGAGCGCGAAGTACTTAGCGCAAGCGCATAAAGCCGGCTGCTGCAGAATTGATGCTAGCTGCTAGCTGCTGGTCGACGCTGCGTCGACGCGACGCAAGAGAGCACCTGCTGCGGTGTTCTGTTCTTGTTGTTGTTGTTGTTGTTGCTGTGTTGTTGACAACGCGTAGGCCAAATATTTGGATGTGAGTGTAGTCTTACGGTAAAGCATCTGTCGTCGCAGCATGCAAAGCGGTGCTGGCTGATTGGGCTGCACATGTACCGTTTGTTATGGCGCACAGTGCGACCCAAGCTAAGATAACTCTGTAAAACAGCGTCTTTTGTTAAAGGGAACGACAATTTAGAAGATTCATATTTTTACATTTAGCTTTATTGCGTTTTATGTAAGTTTATTTAAAGGTGCTTTTCCAGTTCACACTCATATTCCATTAATTAGGAAAAAATAGAATATATTTTTCGCAACAAAGTCGAATTTGATACCACTGTGCCATTGCACGCTACAATAATTTAAAGAGGTAAATGCACGTGCTGCTGCAGACAACGACGCTGCCGCTGCCGCCGCCGCCGTTGACAAGTACCGGTATTATGGGCAATGTCAGTTGGAGTTGCATAACTGCTGCAAATTTATGCAGCTTAACAGCCGCCGCAGCAGCCCAGACATGCCATAAATGTTTGCATGTGTGTGTGCGTGCGAGCAGATGAGCATGAATGTATTTGCATTAGCATTGAGCGCCTGATTATCATAGATGGCGCAGTTCACACGATGCGACGCCGGCTGCGACGCTGACGTCGGCTGCTGCACTTGTTGCTTGACCGAGATTCGCAGGGTTCTTGCACAAGTTAGCAGCAGCAGCAGCAGCAACAACAACAACTGCTTAGCCATAAACATCTCCAGCAGATGTGACAATAATGGTTATAAAAAGTCGTTGATCGGGTTTGTTTTTATTTTCGTGTTTTTATTTCCTTTTGTTTTTTTTGTTGGTGTTTTATTGTTGTTTTTTTTTGGCTGCAACATTTCATTGTGACTTTTGTGTTTTTTGACATTTATGTGGCAATCTGTTGTTAATCAGGAGTTTAATTAGATATATTGCAACTTACTTAGCATTGTTTGGTCTCTGCTTTGGGATTAAAGGTACTGGAATCTGTATTTGTTTGAGCTTACCTGTAATCAAATAGAAAAATCAAAGATTTAGTTTGGATATTAAGTGTTTGTTTAACAGACATTTTAGGTGAGCGAGTTGTTTATTCAAAAGTCCATTACCAATACCCAAGGCCTTCAGCAGATGTAAGCATAATATTTGAATCTAATAATACATTTAAATAATTTCCATTGAACTTATATTATAATTAATTTCCAACACCACTAATCTAGAACTACCGCTACACTGGCGCCATCTATGAGCGAATGGAAAAGATGGCATCACAAAAAGCTTTTGCATAGATGGCGCTGCTTAGCCAAGTTTTACACCTGCGGCGGCGTTGTTCAATAAAAACGATCAGAAGACCTTGCAAAATATTTATTTGCACATTGCGTAGAAGAAGAAGAAAGCATAAACAGGTAAAATGTCTTATTGCTATCTGATCTGTGTAGAAGCTGCTTTGAGTGGAACAGCTTATAAAAATAAGTTGCACTTACTTGCTAAACGCTGACTGGGCATGAAAACGAGTTTAACAATAAACAAAAGCTATGAATGCAGGGGGGAATGAATGTGTGGGGGTGGTCAAGGGGGTGTTTTTTTTTTTTTTTTTTTGTGGTTATCATTGGATTTGGGCAACACATAATAAAATATTAATATCCATTAATTGACGCGATTGAATTGAGATGGTAGTTGGTTTTGTTTGGATGTTGGCGACGTATGCACACACACACACACACACACACACATACATATGGAAGCGACAAAGGAGATGTTCATCGTGTTCATCGCTTACCTGCGCATTACCCATTAGAGCATCGTCTTCAATTTTAGCTTGGATCAGCTCTTCAACATTGGCATACAACGCCTCCACCTGTTCTGTTTGTTGTTGTTGTTGTTGTTGTTGTTGTTGTTGTTGTGGCTTTTGTTTCTTCTGTTGTTGCTTCAGATGCGCATTGAGATTAATCGCTGATTTGGATTTGCTTTTGGCATAGCGAGCAGAGCAGCGCAAGCTTTTAAGCACGCCATATGAGCGAGCATTTGAGAGCTTTTTTTTGTGTTGTTCCAGAAAGACAGTTACAGAAAGAGAGCGAAAAAAAGATAGAAAGAGAAAGAGAGAGAGAAGGGGAGCGCACGTAGCAAGAGGGTGTGTGCGAGGGGGTGGGGGGATAAGTTTGCTAAGTTTAAGTATCATCATCTTTATACAATATATATACACAAAATAAATTAAATATATACATACATATATACATACGTAATTAATATCTAAGGTGCCATTTTGTAATGAGTTAAGCTTGCTGTGCAATTTTGCTACTGTGAGTAATTGTAAGGGTGTAGGGGGGGGTTTAAAGGGAATAAACTGTGAGCACGCATTGCCACTTGACAAATGCTAATTGTTATGAGAAATTGCAACGAAAAAAAAACTCTACACTTGAAAGTGTTTTGTAGTAGCTGACATTTTGTGCTTATTGACAATTTAATGTAACTGTCTAGAATATTAAGGAATGCATTTTATTTTAATTGGCAAAATCTGTGAGGTTCAGCTACCAATAAATTTTTTATATTGTTTTAACTGATAAAATCATACACAAAAAACATACGATAAAATCTTACGATATTAAAACAGACTATAGAAAAAATGTATAATGTACAATTATTCTTAATAAAAGCCAAAGTTATTAAAACTCTACTTGAATCAACGTTAACTTTACTTGATTTAAGCTTAACTCTACTTGAATCACTAAGTCTTGACTAGCCTAAAATACCGCTACTTGAATCAATATTTACTTTACTTCAATCCAAATAAAACTCTCCTTGAATCTGAGTAAAACTCTATTTGAATCAACTTAAAGCCTAATTGAATCAACTAATAATCAACTAACTTCAAGATAAACTCCACTTGCATCATGTAAAATTTTATATTCTCTATGTTTAGGAATTATTCAGACGATCGATATTCTCGAGCTTTCAATTTAGGTACAAAATACTTGATATCTTCTCTCTATGTATAGGAATTATTCAAACGTATAAATATTTTCAAGTGCAAAGATAGATAAATATGTATAAAGATACATAATGTCTAAGGTGTGAATTGTGATGAGTTAAGCTTGCATTTTGTTGCATGTTGCATGTTGCAGGTGCCTGTTGCGGTCAACTTTATGGTGGGAGGGGGAGGGGGAGGAGGAGAGGGGTGCGTTTAATGTTCAAAGGTGTGCTTGTTAACTTTCTATTGACTACGTGCCAACATTTTGGCCATAAAGACATGTCTCCTCGTGTCTATGAACCCAAACGTTTTTGACCAAAACTATGGCTCTGCCTGCCAACTTCCGGCACAAGTCAAAGACAACAACAACAACGACAACAACGACAACTGGGCATGAATGAATGAATGCTGCTGCTGAATGATGATGATTCAATGGGCTTAGTTGCAAGCGAACAACGTTCGCTTTCTATATATAGACATGTGACCGATGTCGACTTCAACTTCGATAAAAACCATTGAACTTAACAATCGAACAACTTGGCTTAGTTGAAATAACTAATGACAATGCTTAAGCACTGCGCAATTGAACAAACAACAATGTTGCGCATACGCCGCATGTGCTTGAAGTGGGCCAACAATTAAGCAACATCATTGCCGAAAGAAAGTTCATGTACAACAGTGTGTGTGTGTGTGTAAACAAGAACAAGTCTAACCAGAATTAGAACCAGAATTTATGTTTGTGAAAAAAAACCGAACCAGATTATTGCAACTGCCAACAATTAACGGGCCAACTATCTGAGCTGAATGTCAAGCAAATCGTAGAACTTGAAGTATTGCGCCCTGTGAGAAAATATCAAATAAGCCAATGACAAATTGACGCGGCTGTTATTAGTAATGCGAGGGCTGCTTCAGAAGTGCTAAGTAACATAAAAATTCCATATAAACACGCTTACTTTATGAGCACCCCTCGTTTGTAAATAAAATAGCTTTGTATTTTACACTTCACTGATCTTTCAATGAGTGTGTGTGCGCCTTTGAAAGCTGCTCAATGCAACACTTGCCTTGATGAGGGCCAGAGACGAAGGGCAGCAAAAACAGTGCAAACCGGAAATGCTCGATTTTTGATTCATGCGATTCATTTAGCTGACTAATGCAAATAATCAAATCAAGGTGTCATTATTTTCTTGTTATCGCTCTTAACCAAAGTTCAGCACACTTTCTGTGGCACAAGGAGAACTACAAAATGGCAGTCGAAGACCGAAAAAAAAGCTGTGTTATATCGGTTAGCTTTGGTTTGATCGAAATTTTCTATAAATTAAGTTCGTTTGGTTCTTTTGAACGAACTAATTGGCTGAATTGAGCCAGAAAAAATGAACATTTTATACACTCTAAATATTAACAAAAAACTAAAACTAAATAAAAAACTATTTATATGTATACAACTTTTGACTATAGTACTTTATTTGATTCTTCCCTTGGTATGTTTTTGAAAAGTCTTTAAGTCGTAACCCTCGCCGATTTTCTATTATTATTATAGCATACTTGAAAATGAAGCCCATTAGTAAATGGACAATTACGAACAATTGTTAACCGATGTATGTAGGTCAGTGACAGCTCTAAAGCCACATGCCACGCCCCCCCCCTTTAAGAATTTAACAAGTACATATGTAGTATGTGCCTTGGCAATAATTATCGATAGACTCGTAAATGTTGCTCCGAGTATGACAAATACTCGTAGTTAAAATATTTCGCTGATTATATGTTTACCTTATTTTGTGTCTTTTTTTTTTAGCGTTTGCAATTGTTTATCAGCAGTTAGCGTTGAGCAACAATTAAAGTCATTCAGCTAAAAGGCGAATGACGCAAAAAGTAAATACAAATAACCTGAAATAAGTGTGGGTCAAAACAAAGCAAATTGTTATTGAATAGAATGCTTCTTTAATACTACATATATACATATAATCATCGTCAGTGTGAATTTCGAGTTAGGCGCATATCGGTTAGCTTTTGACACGATACAAAAGGGGATATAATGGCGACTCTCTCTTTCAAGGTGCAAGAAATGCTCTTCAAAGACTTAAAATTCCCTTTAAATGTTTCACTTGACTGCTAGATACCCTGTACTTTGATTCTCATTAAATTTTTTTATAAATGATTAAACATGTATTAGATGTTAAAAGGCAAAAGCTATGTTTATAAGATGTTGACTTTTGGTACTATCGATAATAATCGGTAATGATCAAAACAATAAAAAAAACCTTGAAAAATTTATGTATTTTCGTTGTTTATTTGTTTCGGATAAAGAAAGCTTCTTTTCGAAGTTTAAAGTCTGTTTTATTAAGATAGTTTGTACGGATAGACCTTTTTTAGCCTGTTTTATGGTCTACCAGGGATGCAAACACAGACTCCTAACAATTGTTACACACTTAACGACAAAATTTAAATACCATTTGCAAGGGTATACAAATACCATATAAAAGAGCTAACTCATGCGGGTGGAATGATAAGTTTGTATTAAGAAAATTTCTAAAGATTGTCATTGTTACTGTTACTTTTGTTATTGTTGTTGTTGTTGTTGCTACTGTTGCATTTAACGAGGCCAATTCTCGTCTAGGCCAAAAGGCCCAAGTCTGGGCACGTTTTTGTTACGATTTTAACGATTTTTTTGGAGTTTCTGTTGTCTTGAAAATCAATTAACATTTTAGTTTCCACGGTGTCTCTGACTCCAAAACTGCTACTGCTGTCATTGTTGTTGTTGTTGTTGTTGGCTCACTGAGCTTTTATATGGGCCATTCAGCTGACCGTAGCATTGAACGTGACTTGGCTTTGGTCTTTGGTCTGTTTCTTAGTTTGTTGTTGCTGCTTGCCCCCGTTTCAAGGTCGAAGCAGAGCGCTGCATTTTGTGGGCCACCCATTTTGCTTTTTTTTTATTCAAGCCAGACATTTTCACAGTGGCTTTCCCACTTAACTTAACTGTCTTTTAGTCATATCTTGGCTCGTTACTAACTGTAACTGTAATTGTTGTTGTTGTCTTTTTGCACTCAACCAATTATTTTTTATTATTTATTTTTGTTTGCCTGTTAAAAGATAACAGACTTTGCACTGCAAAAATATATTTTTATAATCATAAATATAATAAACTATTATTTTTAGCACATGTTTTTTTTCGCGGTGCTATTGTTGTTGATTGTCTGTTTTGCCTTAATTCCACCCCTCCCCTTTCCCCGTCATTTTCTTTTTTGTTGGCCAGCAGTTAAGGTTTTTTACTTTGCTATTTTATCCGTCATGCCACACACAAGACGAAGAAGAAAAAAGTGTGTAATCATAATACAACAACGATCCATTTTGGCACTTTCACTGCTTAATTGTCGCAAAATTTCTTTGCATTGCTTCAGCTTCCAAGTTGCCAATTTGAAAAAAGTGGTAACAAATACACACTAAGTACAAACACACACATTTGTGTGTGATCTATTAGCCTGCAAAGTCGGCAAACTGTTAAGAAAAATATGATATAAGCTAACAGTGAAAATTAATGATAACAAATGGAAACAGAATTTGGATATGGAATTCGAAAGTTCAGAAAAAGTAAATAAATAATGGGTATTTTAAAGTCAATAGAACTTATCTTTATGAAATTTGCACAGATAATTAAATATATGTATTGTATATAATGAAACAAAAGCAATTTTTACAATTTTGTGACTTGTAATGTTATCGATAAAAATCGATAAGCGCTAATATATCAATAATTCTTGTAAACTTTGCAGATTTTGTTGCTGATCTGGTCGCGCTATTTTGACTTGTTCATTTTAAAAAACATTTCTTTCCATTGTTAATCAGTTAAGGTTGTAAAAAAACATTTCTTCATTGGAAGCTAAATCCCAAAAGTTTTGACTTTTCTTGCAATCGATAACAATCGATTAATATCGATATGTAGTAAACATACTTTCTTTTTGTAACTGTATAAAACAAATCTTAACTAAACACTTTTTTAATCATATTTCTAACAACATATTCCTCTAAGCTGCTTTGAACTAATGCATTTTAAACCTACTGACCCCAATCTCATTAATTTTGAGCATTACCCCTACAAATAATAGCTTAGTACAAGTTCTAAACTAGACTCAACGAATTATGGTTTTAAGCACTTGCGATCAATATGTCGATTTATGAGTAATTTACTTTCTTCAATTGATAAACAGTTCATCGATTTTCGTCTATCATGGCATATATGATTGCTATAATTTTTGCGATGATTAGAGGGGGGTGGGGAGGGGTGGGAGGCACATGAAAAACCCTGAAGCAAATTATAATGGCACGACAAAAAAAAAAAGCGCATTCACAAAATCGAATCGCTGAAAGCGAATTTCGAATTTCGCGAATTAAACTTGAGTATTTCTCTCAATTGGGATCAGTCATAAATTTGGCTTGTCTCAAAGTACATACGTATGAAAATCAACTAGGCAATATTATAACTCTTTAATCTAATCACAACAAGCCAACTATGTGCAGTTAGTTGGTAAGAGATTTCCCCGAAGACATAATTGCACATCCATCACTGGGATGGGTAGAAAGAGAAAGATAAAGATAAAGAGAGAGGAAGAGAGTTGGGTACTCCTCTTCCTTTTGCCACAAGTGGCAATGGGATCGGATCATTTGCACATCCGGTGTGCGAAAAGTGTTTTTCCGCAATCTCTTTGCTGTTGTTTTTTACCTACCAAAAAAAAACATGCTCTTTTTTTTTAATGGGTAATTTAAATATTTTTCTTTACGAAACGAGGAACGGGTAATTAAAAGTTCATTGTCGTGTTGTTGTTGTAGTAGTTGTTGTTTTTTGCAGTCGAGCGCATAATGTGGAAACGATTTTGCAATAGGCCTGCCCAAAAACAAAAAAAAAAAAAAAAACCAAACGAAGGAAAGACAACAAACAGAAAATGGAAACCCGCCCAGCAAACAAGTTGAAAACACACACAACAACATTTTCCCACATTGAAAATTATGACAAAATGTGCCGAAGAAGAAGAGGTGGAGGAGGAGGAGGAGGAGACGACATCATCAAAGTCATCGGCATCGTCATCGTCATCGTCATCGACATTGGCAGGAAAAAATGCATGTGGCAAGATCACGTACCCCAAACCAAGTTCCATATGCCGCATAGTGAAAGTTAAAGCAGCTGTCTTGGCCATGGCCAATGGCCAATGGGTAATGGCCAATGGCTTGTCTTGTCTCGTCTCGTCTTGGCCTGGCTAAGCCGATGACAATTTGCCGTAATTGAACTTGAAGTTGGGAGGGAAGTCTCGACTAGGAAGCAAATGTTGCAGCTGCACCTGCAACAAAGATGCGCCACACAGTCACGACATTTGCGCAATCAGTGCGTCTGTCTGGCTGTCTGTTAGTCTGGGCCACGTGCGGGGGCGTCAGGGGAGTGCTTTGGGCTTATCACAACAACAAAAATGCCAAAGCATTTTTAATGGCCATAATTTGATTAGGGAAAAGAGTTCAAGGAGAGAGGAGGGGAAATGGGGTTTTCATTGATAACAATCTGTTCTTTATTACACTTATTATTATTATTTGTTTGTGCAGAACATTTGACGCTAGACGAAAGTGGGCCTATTGTTATTGTTGTTGGAAAGAAAGTGGCGCACAGTGGACAATAAGTAAAAAAAAAAAAGAAAGGTTTCAAAAAACAAAAAAAAAAAGTACGTGAGCCAAGAAAGAGACGAGAAAGAATGCAGCATATAAACTAGATCTTATCGCGTTAATTGCTTACAATGAATGCTACATGCCACATGCAACAGTTTTTGTTGCTGCTTGAACTCTTTTGTCACCGATTTCAACAGCTATTATTTACGTTTTACTAATCGCATGCCAATTATCAAGCAAATTTCAAACAAATCGCATAATGACTTTGGTTTAAAGTTTGACATTAATGAGACATGATGGGTAATAATATTTCATAGATTTTTCTGGTTTTAGTTTACAATTTTTAAAGTAAGGTTTGAGTTGGCAATTCAATCATTTCAAACTTTTAAGTAGAATCTTCAACAAAGCATTTGAAACATTTTGCCAAGATTATACTCTCTTATCTCAGTATATTTTATCAACATGCATTATTCAACAACTTAACAAATTTCATAAACTTTTAAAAACTCATCACCTTAATTTTATGCAGTGACCTCAGGCTTAAAAATTTTATTGCTGATAAATTCGCATTTAAATTCAATAACTTAATTCTTAAATTCTTTCCATTTCTTTTCATACAACGATTTGGCACAATTTTGATGGCCTAGAATATCTGTAGACAGTTTTTATTGTTAGCATGTTCTTTCACTTTCGCGACACTGTGCACTTAACGGCAATTTCAAATGCGAAACGGCAAACTAAAAGGTACGCCAAAAAACAAAAACAAAAACAAAAACAATGCATGAACAAAGCGACTGAGAGAGCTTTTGGATCATAAATCATAGCAGCAGCATCTATCGCAATTTTTTTTTGTTCGATCAGTTGAAGGGGGGGGAAGGGGGAGGAAGACGAGTCGAGCAAAGCGGGTCAGATGCAGATGCGTGGGGGCCAATTGGCCAATCGGGCCAAAGATGGCAAGACAGGTTAATTAACGATTTGTACTAATTAACTAGAGACTAGAAAAAAGGGTGACAGGGTTGTCGCACGCCTCAATTGTCACAAAGTTGTTGTTGTTGTTGTTGTTTTGGCTTAAGTGTTGCGTAGTTAGTAATTGGAGTAAGTTAGTTAGTTGGTTGTCAGTTTGGATCGATTGGGTTTGATTAACATTTAGAGCTTAACTCACCCATGAATTATCGCGGAATTGTGACATATTTCGCGTGGACATTTGGGCTCGGCCCCACAACGCCTCCCCACACTTTATGTATATTATAACTGTTAATGCAGCACTGTAGAAAAAAAATAGATGTATGTAAATAATAATTACGCCGCGATTACTTTCAATTTCGATTGCAATTTCTCGATTTTTTAATTTTCTTCTATTTTTGCTGTTGCTTTTGTAAGCTGGACACACACACACACACATACACAAATTGCAGTTAAGCGTAACGCATGGAAATAAGCGCCAAAATGTACAGCAGCAATAAAAAAAAGCAGATTGAAAAAAAGATCGCTCGAGTTTTTTTTTTTTTTTGTTTTTGCAAGCACTCAGGCGAAACTATGCACAACAACGATTATTATGTTTTATGTTAGCTTATTACAATAGTAGAGACAGTACAATGCACACACACACACACACACGATACACACACACACGCGACACTTGGCCAACAGATGCAACAATTGCAATTACAATTACAGCGACAGGTTCAGATACAATTTAGGCTCGCACTTGAAGCTACAGTTACACATGTTTTATTTCACTCTCTGGTTGGCCCAGCAACCTTGCTGGCTTAAAGCAATCTAGTATTTACATTTGGCTGTTACCCGTTTTCCAGTAGCTGTTTCAACCAATATAACAAAAACAAAAACACTTGCCGAACCGTTTTCAAAAGACTACAACAACAACAAAAACAAAAAAAAAATAAAATAAAAAAAGTAAAAACAAAAAGCAAAAATAAGACCGCGATAAGCAATTAGCCGAGCGCGGGTTTTTGCCCTCAAAACGCTTCGAACCGAACTTGTTGACTATGCGCCGCTTACTAAACAACGCCAACTGCCCCAGTCCACAACTCAGTCTGTTACTCAGTACTCATTGCCGTCAGTACCACCCCTCCATCCATTCCCCCTACTCACTCATCCGGCCGTCGGCAAAGCAACTACGAACTTTCTAAACGCTTTTGCAACGCGCGCTCATCGCTCATCGTTTGCTCGCTCGCTCGCTCACTCGCTTGTCCCGCTCTTTAGACTCGATTTTCTTTTAGCAAGTGCTCTCGCTCACTCTGAGATTCCAGCAACGACAGGTGAGCTCGCTGGTTTGCTTCTTCGCTTAGCCAGTACACGCACCACACTGTATGGGAATATGCGAAACTTTAAAGCAGCCGCGCAAGCGTTCTTTGGTTCAAAGCTCGAAGAATACTTGTTGTTTTCAATTTTGAGTGTATTAGTGCGAACGAACGAACGAACAAAAAAGAACTATTCACTGAAGTGAACGAACTGAATAAGTTCATCTTCATCGTTCTTTTCTGTTCAGTTGCTCACTTTAGATCATTAGATCACCTTATGTACCTGAAATATTTTCAATTACAAACTACAAATAAAAATGTGTTTAAAAAGTTATTCATTTATAATTGGGGCATAATATTCCGCATAAATAAAGATCAAAGAAAAACATAACAAAACGGTCTTAAATTTAACGAAAAGAGACAAACGATGTACAAAAACGAACGATGAACAAAAATGATCAAATTAGGGAACAAAATCGAACGAACAAAAAGAACGACTTAGTACACTAATTGAAAAAGAACGAAGGAACTTATTTAGCAATTTGAACGATATTTACCCAACACTAGTGTGTATATTCGACTATGGTCCGACAGCAAATTAAAAATATATATACTTATTTTAAATATTGGGAAAGGTAAGAAAATGATTTTTTAAAATAGTTAAGAGTGGAAATTTGTAAATGTTTTAAATTTTTAGCTCATTTTGATTGATTAATTGACTGATTTGTACCGTTAAGTCGGCTACTGACATCTTAAAAAAAAAACCTTCCTTTTAAAACATTTTTAAAGGAGTTAAATATGGAGACATGATTCTTTTCTTTTTGGTAGACATAGATGTTCTCTTTAAATCAAGTTGATTTGAGTTTGATTTAAATACCAAATATGTAGACTAAACTTATTCTTATGGTTAGCTTTGTATAATCCAGATAAACCTAGAAGACAACTAAAAGACATCGTTTACAATTGAACAACAAAACATTCAAAGTCCTTTATTATTGGGGGTTTCTTTTTTTCTTTTTGTGAGTTTGCCTTTTGCAATTGTAATTTTGAGTTTTTAAACAAAAAATTATTAACATTTAATACATATTTTGTTACATTGGCATTGAACTGGAAGCGACAAATTTAAAGTTTTAACATTACTTAAGCAGCCCGAAACAATGGGGCATAGACACGTTTTGTGGCATCATCTATATAAATACATATATAAATAGGTATATATATTTGTTGTTGTATGATTATTCCTAATATGTATATTTCTCATTTATTTTTATATAATTTCAGCTGCCAAACAATGAATTTTTTTGTTTTAATTTTTCAGTACAAACACATTCATATACACATACATATATCGTATCGAGTGAGATAGATAGTAAATAAGAGAGAGAGAAAGAGAGAGAAAAAGAGGGAGAGAAAAAGTTAAGAGCTAAGAAATTGGAATATTAAAGTGCAAAGTATGTAAATGCATAGTTCGGAATTGTTTGCTTTAAAGCTAAGAATATGGAAAATATAATGTTGTATTAGAAGTTAAGATCACTGCGATATATATATACATGAAAACATACACACAAAATACATTCACAACATATATACGTTTTTTTTTCTACTAAAGCCTGAAACCAACATTCATCTTCTACTATTTCCTTTCAATCCTGCTTGTTGGCAGTTGTTGTTATAGTTTTTATATTTTTTTTAGGTATATTGCTTGTATTGCTTATGGTGAGTGCACTGTGCAAAAAAACATAGCGTGCTAGAAACTGTTGTAAAATTAATCATGTTCCTACTACTGTATATATAGTATGTATAAATGTTTGTAATATATGCTCGTTTCGAAAATATTTTTGTTAAGTCTGTTTATATTCGTTGGCTCTATATAGTATGTGTATGTGTGTTTAATTGTTGATTTATCATATATCTCGTTATATATATCGTCATTTTCTAAAGCTTTCTGTTGAACTTGTTGCACAATATTTGTTGCTACGTTTTGCTTTCGATTTGTTAACATCTGTGATTCGAATTATGCATATATACGATTTTTTTACTTTTTGTTTTAAATTTAACACTTTCATTACATATTTTGTAAGTATATATAAATATATGTATATATGCGTTATATAGTATGTGCGTTTTTTTTTTGTTTTTGTTTTTTGTATATATATATATGTGTATAAAGTTTAAAGCTTCTTTGTATGAAATGCCGCACAGCGCATTTGTTTATGTTTAACTTTTTTTCTTCACTTTCTTCGTTACATTTTGTGTGTGTGTGTGTGTGTGTGTTTTACTTAGCGCAATGTACAACATACAATTTGTAAGGGAAAAGGGGAAGAAAGTACACATAAAAACACTAAAATAAACTTAAACGTTTTAAAACAGGCCAATACAATGCTTACATTCTATACATATTGCAATATACAAATAGTTAAACAAAAAAAAAAAACCTTTGATTTTCCTTCTTTTTAAAATTTATGGAACATTTCTGTTTGTTCTGTTTTTGTTGTTGGCACTAAATGATACGAGAAAAGCTTAATTAAATGCATCATTAAAAAAAAAATTCAGATTAAAAATAGTTGCTTTTTTTTTTTTGTATATTTGAACTAAGTGCAACAAATATCGCTTTATCTCGTCATTATTATCATCATATTGTTGTTCTAAGTGCAGGTCCTGTTGGTATTGTTGTTGCTGTTGTTATTGTTGCTATAGCTGATGCTGTAGTTATGTAAGATGGGTTCCTCGTTTGTTGCTGCTACAGCTGCAGGTAATTCAGAAATGGCCGTTGTCGGTGTGCTTGCTTTCGATGCAAAGTAAACCTCATAGTTGTAATATCAAAGCTCATCGCTAGTCGCCGGATGCTCCTGAACGTACTCCTTTGGAAAGTAACCAACCTACAGACACAATTATAACTATTGCATATAAGTCGCATATTGCATATTGAATTGAATTTGGACTAACCGTATCACCAATTTTACCGCGCCACCAGCCCTTGCTGTCGCCATCCTTGCCAATTACAAGCACCTGGCAATCGGTGCGCAGTTGCAGCTGATTGCTGCCTGCCTTCGGATCAAAGTCGTAAAGGGCGGTGGCAAGGACCTCGCGATAGGGCCATTGCAATGACTGATTGAGCCTGAGAAGAGAGAGAGAACAGTAATCATTAGAATTGCTTTGTTCAAGTAACTCAGGCATAACACATACCCAGCAAAGTTTTCACCCAAATCGTTGCGCTCATAATAGGAAACGAGCTCGACAATGGTCTTGAAATGGCGACGGGAAGATAAACAATATAGCATGGCCTCGCCATCGTTTTCCTGATTGATTTTCATATGCTTAATGACATGATCATCGGTTCTACAAAACAAAGAGCAGGGGTTTTAGTTAAGTTAAGGTTCAAACTGGATTTGCACTCACTTCAAACTGAGCGCATACATTGTCTCGTGCGGCGAGGAGGCACCCTGTGGACGCACACGCAGCAGATAGGTGCCAATGCGTCGATTCTCTAGTCGATTGGCGGCCGTCTCGCGATCCATGTTGCCCACAAACCAATTGAACTCGGACAGTTGGCGATCGCAGACGGGCGGCGGTATGCTAACCGGATTCTGTTTACAGCGACCCGCCGATGAGATGCAGCCACGATGCACACTGATCTGGCACACCTTGCAGCGATAGCCCTGATGGATGCGACCCTTCAGAAATTTCGAGCAATGCCGACACGTTGTGGGCGCATCAAAGGTGTAGATTTCCATTTTATGATCCGTACTGCGGTAACCAGGCGGATCCAAGCTTTCCCTGCAAGAAAAAAAAACCAAACCAGTTCGAAAATGAACAGCATTCAAAAGTTGAAAAGTGCAAACACTAACATGGCTTCGGTGAGCGCCTTGAGCCACTTGTCCCGCTCGTGCTCGGACTTCAGGTAGAGGGTAAAGGCGGTTTTGGCCGATTTGCGTGCGAGGAGCAATTGATATTTGAAACGTGTATCACGTCCCAGAGTGCGACGGGAATGACTCTGCTCCACACGATAGTCGGCCAGGTTGTGCGAATCACGATATGTGTACTGCATGTCGCCGGTTTTGATGTGCAGCGCCTTGACCAGTATGAGAATCTTGTCAAAGACAAAGGCGTAACGCATTTTCGTCTTTTGATCCTCGTGCGCCTTGATGTGAAGATCACCGTCCAGCAGCAGGCGACCATATTGCAACAGATCATTGCCATTTTGTGGCAAGTTCAAATCAAATATGCTGTCCTTGACCTTTTGTATGATGACCAGATGATCGGAATCACGTTTAACCTCGTTAATATATTGCGACACATCGATCATGGCTTCCTTGGCACGCTCCAGTGAACGATAGTCTTCGTGCAGCGGTGACGTCTCCTTCACCAGCTTGTCCAGCAGCAGGTGATACTTAAGGATGCGCTGCATCGGCACCGATAGGATATCCCGCAGCTGCAGCTTGCCCACATTGTATTCCCGTTCGCATTTCTGCACCAGCTGATCAATGATTTGGTTCTTTTTGCAGATATCGGCCAGATAGTCGATGGCGTTCAGCAGGCAGGAACAATACTCGCCGTAGATGAGAAAGGGTTCGCGAAAGTCAAGGAACACCTGGCCCATCTTGTGCTTGGTGTTGGGCACCAACGACTCGCGCAGCTTCTCCAGAAACTTTGTGTGAATGTCAGCCAGTTCCTAGGTAATACAAAATCGAACACACAATTCAGATATACGGATTACACATTAGTAGCTTCAAATACTCACCCGTATGCGTGGAAAAATGAGACGCAGTTCGTCCTGATTAAGATGACGCTCCAGCGGTAACATAAACTTAGCCTTAAGCGCATTGAGCACATCCAGATAGTTGGATTCCGTGTCGATGAGCTCGCGTATGACATAGTCGCGCTGCTCAAAACTGGTCGCCGATGTGGTCTAGGCGTACGGGTTGGAAGAAAAAGTGGAAAAGAGTTAGAAAATCGGAGCTAAGATTAGGCAGCAGCCTCGTCACAAGATTCATGCAACTAAGCATACCAGCTAGCTAAACAAAACACATTGTTTGGCAGGCTTTGTTTTAGTGAATGTACATATTGTTGAACCAATTTACTACCTGGCCTCTACTCGTTCTGTGCAGCGCACACAAATCTTGATAGACCTCCTCTTCTTTTGTGTTGGTGTGATCATAAACGGTTCCATTGCATGCAATATTGTCGGTGGTACTAAATGAAACACATTAAACAAATAAACCAAATAAATCAAATCAAAGAAAAGAAGTTGCAAATAATATGGTAACACAAAATAATTATATTCAAATTAAAATTACTTGGCGCGTAAAAAAGTTCAATATGCAATCAAAATAAATATCGTCAGCACATGGAAATAAGTATCGATAGGCCGATACACAATAATTGTACCTCATCATACGAATGGCACAACAGCACTGTTAACTGTTAACATACAACGAAGAAAAACCAGGGCAGCACGAACAGCAGCGAGCAACAGCAGCCGAGCATCCAATTTCCATATTTTTTGTTCATTAAATTTATTGTGCACGTGCGTTGAAATCATTTTTAAGCGCTAACTGCGCAATGGATCATCACACATATGCAAAGAGTGGCTCCAAAAAGTGTAAGTAATGCAAATGCATGTGCAACAACTAGCTAAACGCAACATATCAATTTGCAGGGTCTGTAGAAGAAAAGCGTCTACTTGTGACCAAGCGTATCGAAGCCGAAGATTTGTTCTCCAAGTATTCGTCCAAACAAGCAGAACCATGGAAGTAAGTTTACTTTTTGTTGTTGTTTTTGGGTTTCATTCTTGTAATACTTCTGTCTGTTGCTTCGTAGGAAGTTTAAGGACTTGGCCAAAATTGGCGACTACAGTGAACGCGCGCTGCGCAAACAGTGGCTGAATATGGTGCAACGGTATCGCATAGAGAAGTCGAATATGCAGGCGTCGCCACTCAATCAACAGTGCATCGATGGGCTGAACGAGGAGTGGGAGTACTTTGGCGAGATTCACGCGTACATGAATCAGAAAACCACCGACCTGCACTCGTATGCACTCAAGGAGCCCAATATGCTGCCAGAGCAACTGTTGGCCATTCGTGGCGTTGTCAATGACCATAGCTTTTGTGCATCAATGGGATTGATGCAGGGTTTGGATCCCAACATTGTCATTAAGCAGGAGTATGACCCAACGCTAGTTATTAAGGAGGAGCCGGACTCACAAGATGTGCCCGATGATGACGAGGAGGATGAGGAACAGGAACCGGAACCGGAACTGGAACATGATCGCAGTACGGTTGCCGAATGCGACGGCTCACAATCGGACATGTTCAGTGTAACAGCATCAGAGGAGAGCTCACAGCATTCGGATCCAGCTGCTGCTGAGCTATCGGAATATTCAGAGCCAGAGTCCACAATGGGATCACCTCTGGCAGCCAAATCCGCCTCCGAGGCCGGCACAGTCGATCAAATGATGGCCGCATCCGCCGAAGCAGGAGCTGCAGTTCAAGTGCCAATGGAGGAGCCGACAATGCCCATGTCACCAGAACTCCCACCAGACATGGAGGAGCAGCCACAGTTAATGGCACCACCCGACAAGCCAATGCGTCGCAAGCGCAAGATATTGAACGAGCGGGACAAGTATTATAGACATCGTCGCCGCTACGAGCATCGCATGGAGCTGCGCATTGGCAATGTATTGAAAGTTGCTGGACAGCTATTGAATCACTTTGTGCCCAGTTTGGATATAACGCCGCTGCTCGTGAATATCAGCAACAGTGTCGAATACCATTGCACGAGTAGCTGTGAGGAACAGGACGATTTGACCGAGGATGATGAGGATGACGCTGCTGAAGCTGCCGAAGCTGCTGCTGATGTTGTTTATAATAATAATAATAATAATAATAATAATAATGAGGAGAATGATAACAATAACAATGAAGAGCAGGAGCAGCAACAAGGTGGCAACAACTGAAACAAAATAAAGAAGAGTTTTCGATGCAAGCTTAAGATGCTAAACATCATGTTCCTCTTACTAAGAATCATATATAAAATATATATATATACACAACTATCTATGTATAGAGTTTAGAAAGCACATATAAGAAACACACAAACAACAAACACAATTTCCTGGCTGTTATTTTTCCAAAAAAAAAAAAAAAAAAATGCGATTTATCTTTCAAATGTCCGCTGTCTAGTCAAACTCGACTCGTATATAGACTATATGCATATATATTTATCTATAATAATAATATGCCCAAAAAAAAAAATAAAAAAATTCAAATCGCTCAGCGATTTACTAAAAAATAATAATCAAAACTTGAGTCACAATACAAAATCGCTCTTCACTCGGCCTAGAGAAGATGAGTGAAAGAAAGAAAGAAACAGGAGAAGAGACACAGGCACAGAGGTAAAAGCAAATGGAACTGTATTTAGAAGAAGAAAAAAAAAAACAAAAGAAAAGACTTGAAGAAGAAGAAGCATGAAACGCTCAGCGCTAGATAGTTCAAAGTACATTCGATCTCCCCGAGGAAGAATTATTGTAGATACTCGCATATTATACATACATATAATAAAAAACGAAAAGTAATCACACACACAGACACAAATTTTTAAAAATCTAAATGTACATTCATTTGTATTCAAAATAATGGACAACGAAAAATTAGAATTGCATTGATGTTTAAATAAATGTTGTTAAAGAAAAGTAAATTTGACATTCAAATCGAAAGATTTGACGGACTATATATGCACATTAATAATAGACCATATATACATATAAATGTATTTACTGTATGTTTGAGCTACTCAATAAAACTATTGGTATTTAATCGTTCTAAAGTTTGACTTGGTTAAAATAAAAGAACTGAAAAGCATTGGCTTCATCAAATCAAAGTTTCAACACAATAATAAAATTGTAATTCCTAATCAGAAAAGCATTAAATGGCTTGTCAGTAATTTCATGTGTGGGAGAGATATAGTACAAAGCATATTATTATAGGGGTAGATGGGTTTTTAGGAGATAACTCTTATCTAACCTCAAACAGTAAACAAAATCCCCAAAAAACAAAATATGTGGATCGATATCAAAAGTGTTTGTTGTATCCGGTTGCAATGCTAATGACTCAGTTCTTCGTGTCTGGCATATACGATTTGAATAATGGGATTCGTGAATTTTTGTAGCTTTTGGGAAGACAACAACGGTTTCGAAGAAGAAAATAGCCAGCCGTTTCCGTTTTTTACACAAATGGATTTGCATTATTTATGATGTTTGCAGATTGCTTTTGGGTCTTCGTACCGAATGCTCGACTTATAAAGGGTATGTGAAGGTTAAGAAACAGAAAAATGGAAGGAAAGCAAAAAGAAATGAAAAAGAAGAACAGAAGAAGACACAGATATAAACCGACATATAGTTCTAGATTTGTGATTTGCAGTGCAGGTGGGTTTTTTTTTTTTTTTTTTTTTTGGGATTTTGCATAGTTATAAGTGTTATGTGGTGTTAAGTACAGTTATCGCTCGCAAAAGCGTACGTTTTGTGTGTTAGAGATACGTTTAAAAACAGAATGTGAAAAAAGTTTTGAGAGAACATATATATAATATACTTTTAAATATTCAGATAAACATTAGTTTTAGGCTTTCAATGAATGTGTAAAAATAAAAATAAAAATTTAGACAAAGTAGGATAACTCAGATCAAAGGTTATATTTCTTGTTTGTTTGATTTTTGTCTTATTTCTTTCACAATCTAAGATTAAATTAAAAAATTCGAGTTTCGGAAAAATTCTTTTTCTCTTGTGAATTGCGAGCGATAAATGTTAAGGGGGATATGTTCACTACACAATTACGATTACGATTTTTATTTATTTTTTTTCATTACTTTAGATTAGCTAGTTAGGATATTTTTATACTACATAGACATAGAAGGTGGGTGGTTTTGGTTGCAATGTTGCAAAGTTACAAGCAAGCGGTGGTTATTGGAAAGATTATGGAAACAAGTACTACTGGAAGTACGTTTGTAGAGTGAGAGAGAAAGACAGACAGAGAAAGAAAGAGAGAAAGAAAGAGAGAGAGAGAGAGAGGGGGATAGTGATATGAGAGCACACCTCTGGTTTGACCTTCGACTGGAACGTAACGTAGCACAGATCCTCATAGACCTTCTCGTCATCCTCACTGTAGATATCATTGATGTACGCATACTCGTGCTCATGCTCGTGCTCGTGCTCGGTGGACATCATTAGCGAGGAACGATAGTTGTACACTGCAGCGGCGGCACGTTGCAATCGCTGACTCTCGCTCACGAACAGCAGCGAGGATGAGGAGGAGCTGCTCGAGCCATAGGGTCGTCCTTCAAAGCTATGATTTGTGCCCGCCATCGAAGACGTTTCCGAAGATGCAGCTGCCTCTGCTGTCGCCGCCGCTGCTGCTGCTGAGGTGCTTGGCCGTGGCGCCTCCGTTTGTGGTGTGGGTGTGACGCAATCAATGCTGCTGTTGCTGGCCACACTGAGCGACATATCGAAGGAGAGAGCTCGCAGTTGGCCCTGAACCGATTGATCCATGCCATCCGGATCGATAGCCGAATCACAGATGTTCGATAACGAGTCCTCAATGTAATCGTCAATGTCCTCGGTGCCATTCTCAATGGTTATATCGCTATTCTCATCCTCCACCGACAGTGAACCGCTGTGCGAAGTTCGCTCATAATATTCCGATGATGAGGAACCGGTGGCATCCAAACTGCCCGTTGTCTTGAACTCATTGCTGCCGTCACAAACAGGAGAGCACACACACACACACACATGCACACGCACAGTGACAGAGAGAGAGATAGAGTGGGTGGGCATGGCGGGGGAAGAATGTTAGGCGATATACAGTGAACATATTTTTTGGGGGGGGCAGCGATAGTTACAGAGTAGGTGAGTGAGAGGCGGAAAGAGAAAAATAGTAGGGGGGAGAGAGAGAGAGAGTAGAGAGAGCGTTAGATAAAGCTTGGGCATGGGGATATTTTTGTTGTTGTTGGTTTTCATTTCATTTTTATTTTTAACTGTTCTTGTTATTGTTGTTGGTGTTGTTGTTGATAAGCAGCCAGACAAGGGCTTAAGCGGGTTCTCGGGACACAAATACGTGAGCGCATAATGAGACTGAACAGAGAGAGAGAGACCCAAACGAAAATGCTGCACAGGAAATGCAAAAAAAAACATCAACCAACAAACACACATTTTCTTTCTTTTTTTTTCATGATTTTTCTCTTCTTTTTTTTTTTTTTTAACTTGCAGCAGCTGCTAGCGTCGACTGTAAGGGGGGAGGGGGTGGGTGGGTTTGGAGGGAGGGAGGTAAGCATAGCGAACGCACTAGAGATAACGTTCCGATGCAAGGCGATGATAAGCAAGACTTACGTGGAATGCAAATCCTTATAGATGGCCTCATCCGAGTGTGAACGTTCGCTGGGCGATAACTGTAGATTGAAACCGCTGCACACAGAACGAAAGAAACGAAAGAAAAACACAGAATAACAAATTAGCAACACGAAGAAGCAGAAGAAAGAAATAAATATGGCACGTAATAATTAGCGAATAAACTTACAGCAGCTCTGGATGCATTTGTTGCACCTTGCGGCACTGCGATAGCTTGGAGAGCGTGATGAGCACACGATGAAAATTGGATAAATCGTAGAGCATGGTTGGCTCAAAGAGATCCGCATCGCGTATATTGAAATGATTGTGGCACACATCCAGAAACAGTTTAATGTTCTTGCAGCACAGAAACTAAAAGCATCAGCAAAAAATATTAACATATTGATCAAAAACATGTAATGAGTATTTGTTATATTCACCTGGGCCATTTGTGGCTTACGATTGAATTCACGTGCATCCAGGCTGCTTGGATCCAGATGGATGATCAGATTGCAGAGCAGGACACCATCGCGCAATGTCATGGCCAAAATGCGTATCTCGGCATCGGGCAGTGCGGCCTTGTGGTCTGCAGGTATAACCTTGCAACGCACCAGCCACGCCACGCATTCGCGCCACAAATCGGCATTGACAGCCGCTGCTGCTGCGTCTGCTGCTGCGGCAGACACAGTGGCTGAGGTCGAGGTCAAAGCGGCTGCTGCACTGGCAGCGTTGGTGCCAAAACTGTTGGAGGCCATGGCTTGGTGCAATTTTGGGCGTGTTGTGTTTTGTTGCTGTTGGTTGGTGTTGTTTTAACTGTTAACGGCTGGGGCGGATCGGGTGCGGTGACGGGGCGTCGTTTGGGGCGTGCGGCGCGCGCATATATTGTATAGTTTTCTTCTGCTTGCTGCTGCTGTTGCGTTTAATGAAAACAATTGAAACTCATCAGTTGGCCGTTGCGCGCTGCCGTCAACAGATACACAGTAATAACAACAACAACAACAACAACAATTAGAACAAGTATAACAACAACAACACTTGACTGTGACGGCGACAGCAACGGGAAATCGCACTAGATCGAATAATGAATGCGAGCGGTCGGACGCTCGTTTGATTTCTTCTCTATATTCAATTGATATTTGCTATTCCACACTTAATAGATTGCACGGAGGCGCTTACACACGCACACGCACTCACACACGCACACACATTCAAAACAAGCATGCACACATACAGCTGAAGAGGATGCGGTTTCGGTTGTTGCTATCATCGATACCTTTTCTGTTGGTATCGATGATTCGATACAAATTGTGCTGTTAAGCTAACAGGTGCCTTAAGTTACCATGCTTAATGGTCATGCGTTTATTGTTTTATTTGTCATATAAATAAGCTTGGTTATTTGCTTAAATCAACTTGATTAGTTGATTAAGCAAAAGCACTGATAGTTCGTATACACGCTGTTATACTCAAAATGGCACTGCTATACTCAAAATGGGTATGAAATGTAAATGAAAAAACCGATAATTTATATCGATTCAGATATCAGCGCTGTGCACATGGATGTATTTTCATTTATTGCGCACTTTTTAAATTACGCTCATCTTATGTTATGCCATATTGTAGAAAGTAAGTTACTTAACTTATCTCGCATTAGCTAAATACTTCTTTTGGCTGCATTTTTACCTATGTCTTAATCATAAAAAGTGGTACTGTAAAAAACACTTTCTTTAATTTTTGTATATCCTACAAGTCTTGCATTAAACTCTAACAAGGTGTAGGCAATGATTAAGTAAGTTTATTAATTTAAATCATGGGTCCATGAATGTTGTTGCCACTGGCGACTTTTTGCAGCCTGACCAGATTTGAGCTATTTTAAATCTGTACGTAAACGCAAGCTGCACTAGCAACAATTTCTAGGTGCTCTTCTTGTGGTATCGCCAGCACAGCTGTATTTTATAGTTATGGTCTGCAGTGGTCGTAAACAAAACATGAGCAGCAGCAGCCACCCACCCAAACAAAAAAAAAACAAAAAGAAAAGAAAACAGAAGACTTAAAGCTTCGATAAACAAAAGCTAATTCAAACGAGGTCGCGTGCACCTTACAACAAGAACAGCAACAACAGCGACAAGTGCCGCGGGGGTTACGTTTGGCACTCTTCCATTTTATTATACCCTGTCTCCATCAACAATGTGTAACAAGGGAATTTTGTGGTGTGCAGGATTAAAAGTGTTCTTACAATACATATATACATTCACTTATAAAATGTGTATGTAGAATGAGAGAATGACCCAAAACAAAGCTCAGCACCGTTACTTGGCATGTAAGTCTCTCTTTCGCTCTTTAAAACTGGATACAGGGTATCTCTATGTCGTACTTTCTCAACTATGACATTCTTTTTTAATTTACAAATGCCAGGCAACAAAAAAAAATAGGGGAAGGAGAACAATAAATTATGAGCTTGAGATAAAACAAAAAGCGCAAATTGAACTGGGCGTAAATTAAAAAAGAAAAGAAGAAGCAGCAAATAAAACGAGTAACGACCGCAGTGGCGGCAGCACCTGTACATACATACATACATACATACATACATACATCCATACATAACTAAAGTTGACCAGAGGGCACTAACAAGTTGACGGCCTGTCGGGATGTCAGCCTAGAGCTGGCCGCCTGGGCTGCGTGCCGAAATCAAAGATAACGACTCATCAACGGCGTCATAAAAACGTGACATCAATTTTATTGCTGCGGGACGTCAGCAACAGCAACAGAAACAAACAGCAGAAACAGCAATGGTAACGGGAACAAAAACGGCGACGGCAATGGCGACGTCATCGTTCGCTCGTCGCGACGCAAAAGGTCACGTAAAAGGCAAAGCTAAAGGCAAACGGCAAACGGCAAAGCAAAGCAAAAATCAAAGCAATGGCGGGCGGCGACAGAGCGGCAGACGCGCGAAAAAGTATTGTGGCATAAGCTGTGGGGCAAAAACTAACATAACGCCACGAAGAACTCAACAGCAGCCGCCTTGCCAAAAGTACACCACTCATCACATAGATAGGGATGATGATCGAAGGGGGGATACGGCTTAAGACACTTGTTATCCCCCATCGTACCTTTAAAAGTCATCAAAGAGAGACAAGAATATTTCTTTTGCTTGAAATTGCATACATATGATAAAAAAAAAAAACCTTACACATTTTAGATTAGATGTTTCTTATGCATGTCTTTAACAGTCCATACACGAGTGAGCAGCATCGTGTTTGTACAATTCAAATTCTTATTGATGTTTGTTTTTGTTGCTTCGACTGCTGCTGGTTCCGTTACTGCTGCTAACGCTGAGAATTGCTGCGCAGCCAAAGAGGCGCCAGCAAAACGCACAAAGAGCAAACAAATTTAAAGGCGCAGGCGACAAATGTGTTACTTACATAAACTATTCAATGATGAGATGAAAACTGCAATTGAATCTGTTGCGTACTGTTTTCTCGTTTGAGCTAAGTGACTCTTTTAATTATGTAGCTGCATTGAATTATTTTAATTTTCTCAAATAGTATATCCGAACTTTAACCTGCTGCAGAAAATCAATTAGCGTCGAACTCCAATTGCACAAATAATTAATATGTTGAGCAAATTTATTGTGCACTTTATTCCGCATAACTTACAAAAACAAGAGTAAAACGAAAAAAATAATTAAGATATAAACTTAGAGAAAGTAAAACGCCAACAACAATGTGAACGGAGTAAGCTGAATAAGAAACAACAGTACATTCTTCACTTTGTCCATTTGTCTGATTAATTATTGAACGTTCCCCCGGCGCACATTAAAATTCATTTGATGCGTTTCTTGTCGCCTGTGCCAAACTTTGTTACTCTGCCACTTTCTTTCTTTCTTTTCATACCCTGCACAAAGAAACGGTACATAAGAGCAGTGCAGTTGAATGTAAAGAGCATCTAAGAATTAGTGCATAACCTTTTATTTTTAGATTTTTGGATACGTTATAGATTTATTAATAAAAGATCTTGACAAGTAGCTTATAGATTGAGTTTGTATATACTCGGTATTTCTGTCTAAGCAACACCTTAAAAATTAATCAGACTGCAGGGCATCGGGTCGTTTCCAGAACTCGCAACTGGAGTTCTTTCTTACTTGTTTAATGTTTTTGTTTCTTTTTCTTCTCTTTTTTTCTTTTTATTGCTGTTGTTTTGCGCCAGTTGATGGAATGCTTGGAAATCGCTCAAACAAGACTGTGCACAGCGAATATTTCAAGTATTTAGACAAGTTTTTTTTTTTTTTCGTAGTTGCAACATAAATAAATAAATGAAATCAATTCGCTTGGCTCGTTTTCTGCGATAGGGGTTACGAATTGCTCATAATAGTAAATAGGGTGGCATGGCGTGGAGCAAAATGGATTCTAGTAGGGTTGGCAAGTGGCATGTGGCAAGTGGCAAGTGGCTGGTTGCTGGTGGCATAAGAGCCCCCAATTGCTGATTGTCGTCCAACGTCGCGTCTCGACGTCTGACTCCGTTGTTTGTTATCGACCAACCCTCCTCCCGCATCACGCCTTCCTCCACGCACGCACCAAGTTGATTAATTGTCATCGCCGGTTGCCGCAACACAAATACAAATACAGTACTCGCTTGGCTTTAAGAACTTTGTCAGCAAATTTGGTATTGACCAGAAATGCATCTTCATTAACATTCAAAGAATCTCAGTTTTGCCCCTGCATTCGCACTAAATAGTCATACGCATCCCACTGTAAACATAACTGTAACATACCGAAGGTTTCGTTCAACTTCCAATAAGAGCGAGCTGAACGAAGAAGTTGATCAGAGAATGAATTGAAAACTGATCTAAACGTCAGTCGCAGTGCGACAGCCAACAAGAGTAGTTGGGTGCGGTTCATTTCATAGCGAGCGATCACTGTACCAAAAAAGAAGTACCTCAAATCACGTACGCAACAACAAATGTCGCAGGTGAAACGCCGCACACAGGTCAATGGGAATGGCAGGTGGGGTCGGGTGGGCTGGGTGGCAGGCGTCAAGTCTCAGGTAGTTACTTAGATTTCGTTTGTGGCTGCTGTTCGTGTTTTTGTTGTTGTTGTTGTTCGCATTAACATAAATAAATCACATGGCGCCATCAATCAGTCTGTTTGCATTTGGCGTACAGCAACAGAAAACCTCTCCCTCTCTCACACACAATTTCCCATTTAGGCATTTGTTTGTGTGTGTGTGTGCGCTTTGGTTGGCTTTATGCTTATACGCGCATATTTCTTTGATTTATCGATGTCTCGACTATTAAGCAATTAACTTTCGCTGCGCAGCGTTCGCGTGTCCTAGACAAAGACCATCTTTAAGGACGACTTTACGAGCCCGGCAAGAATAAAAGAGAGAGAGAGAGAGAGAGAGAGAGAGAACAAAAAAGAAAGAACTAAATAAATAATGTGGCAAATGCAAAAAGTTTGTTGCCACCCTGCGGTACAAAGTGCAAACAAGCAATGGACGTTGCGTTGCGGTCATTTTTATTCATTACTCCCCATTTGCCTCAAGAGGCAAACAGCAGCAGCAGCAGCAGCAGCAGCAGCAGTGGCAACAAGGACAAATCTGGCATGCAAGCAGCCTCAAAAACTAAGTAAATATATGGCAAACACTGAAGGAAAACTCTACAAATAAAGTACATGCAACAACAATTATGCTGCACAATGGAAATGGAAAGCAACTTGTCGTTTAAATGAAAACATTAAATTTTCGATGAAAATACAACACGAATTCTTTATGGTAATGAAAGAAGTTGCAAATAGTTCGCAATCTTATCAAAAAACATATTTATGTGGCATAGTTTATTGCTTATTTTGTGTGTGTTTTTCTGTTTTTGTGCTTCGTTTGCGTAGCAGATTTATTGTTGTGCGCCATCTAGCGGACAGCGGCAGCGACAACAACAAGAAGAAGTATGGCAATTTTGTGCTCATTACACATACGCCACGTGGAATCGCACTCACACACGCACGTACAAACATTCGTGTGTGTGTGTGTGTGTGTGTGTTCAGAGATGCATAATTAAATGCCACAGAAATGAGCTTAATAATTACTTAGTTCAACCCAGGCAACAGCAGCAGCAGCAGCACAAAAAAAATGGAACAAAAAACCTAATAAATAATAATAAGCAAAGCAAACAGCAACCAAAATAAAAAAATACCAAAAACAAATTTCTGAAAAAGAAGACTGTGAAAGCAAGGCGCAAATTAATTGAGGCAACACACGTTTCATGTCCAAATATGTGTGTGTGTGTGTGAGTGTGCGTGTGTATGGTGTAAGTTTCGCCTGAACAAGTTTGGCAAAGTTTTTTTGCTTTTTGTGCTTTTTAGTTTTGCTAAATTTTTAAAAAACATTTGAAAGGCAGCCTCGGCAGCTAGGCAACAACAACAACTGCTTATATACATACCAACATGCCACACATTCACATGCAGCACACATTCCCAAACACCACACACACACACACACTTAAAACATGCACACGCAAGTATCTGAAGCTTATACGATCATGTGTCAGCAGTTGAAATAAAAAACGCATTTCAAAAACGAGAAATAAAAGCGAGTTGAACTTTTGGGTGTGTCATATTTTAAATTCAGTCCCAGTAAAAACATATATACATACAACTGTTGTTATTAATTCTACCTTTAAGTTTTTTTTATGTTAAAATAAAGCTCATACTAGCTTAACATTTAAAATATAGTTTATTTCTCTCTAACCTAAAAAAAAAATAATCTTTTTGTGCTACAAATGTTTAAAAAAAGCTCGTTCCAAGTAAAAATTCAAGATTTTCTTTCATTTTCTTCCTTACCTTAAAAAATGTTCTTTCTCTAGTTATAAATCTTTGTTAATTATCCAAAATAAAGGTCAAAAATGTTTTCCGTTTCAAAAAACATTAAAATGTTTAATAAATTAATTAAATAAAACCTCCAACCACATTAAAGTAAAATAGAAATACTTTCAGCACAGACTGTAGCCTCGGGTAAAACAACAAAAAAAAAACAAAAACATTTTCCACATTTTAAGCAAGTTTCGTTTCGTCAGTGCGAAAACATAAACAACCGAAAATTTCCGCAAGACTTTTGCAAGAGTTTCCAAAATAGACAATGGCCACTTTTTCAATGCAAACGCGCCCCCAACAACTTACGTGTATACGAGGCAACAAACAACCAACAACAACAACAACAACAACGAAAATACAACAATGAATAGTGCAACATTTTGAAGGCAGGCAACAAAACCGGAAACAAAGCCGAAAAATTGCCTTAGAGCCAGACAAACACACAAAGAGAAGTCACTCGGCCAAAACGTGCAAAAACTATTTTCAAACTCTAGCTTTGGTAACTTGCTAAAGGGCAACAACAACAATAATAACCAGGAGCCAGTTGTTGGCGACGAGGCTGCCAAAAGTGTTTGCAAAGTGCGCGCCAGGCAAAAGTCAAGGGCAGCCAAAGGGACCATAACCGCCCCTCCTCCCTAGCCCCATCCCCCCTCGAAACCAGCGAACAGCGACGAATGAAAAAAACCAATCAATAAATGCGAAAAATTTGACCCCCCCCGTCCAACAAAAAAAAAAACCTCCAACAACAACACACACATAACGAATTTACAACAAAACAGCAGAAAAGTTGTAAAAGAAATACCACAACTGCAACAACAACAAAAATTGCCAAAAACCACAGCCGAAAAAGCAAAAGATAAACTGCGTGAAGTTCGATTCAAAAATAGGAAAAAGCCAAAAATTGAAAAGTTGCGCTCTATTCACGTATCGTAAAGTATTTTTCCCAAAAAAATGGTATCAAGATAATTGAAAGAAAGATTTTTGAAACATGTAATTCTTTTTAATATGAGAATTTTTTGAATTATAATAAATAGAATTACAAATGAACTAAGAAACCTGCTCGAGAAACTAATATAGCAATATTTTGGACAGTGTACTCACTAGTCGGTTCGCCGGTAAGTGTCAAATTTTTCTATTTTATTGTTTTTAATTGAGCGCAAACGGCTTCGGGACTCGAAATGGAATTTTCTCCTGGGCTTGGCTCTGATACGAGCAGAAAGAAAAAGCAACAAAAATGAAGAACGAAAAGGAAAGAGAAAACTGATCCTCTTATCAAGCAAACTGTTGGCAAAATTGCAAATAAAGTTTCGTTGCCTAATTGCACCTTAATTGGATTTAAGTTTAGCACAACTAAGGGCGTTTTCTGATCAA
Source organism: Scaptomyza hsui (assembly GCA_018152825.1). NCBI lineage: Eukaryota > Metazoa > Arthropoda > Insecta > Diptera > Drosophilidae > Scaptomyza > Scaptomyza hsui. Next base: position 11,470,030 of record JAECXO010000001.1, read on the forward strand.
AACTTGTATACGAATTGGTAAATACCACGTTTTAATTTGTTTTGTGATAGCGAAATGTACAAAGATCAACTATTAGCTAGATGTGTACTTAGTTTCTACTTAAAAAGAAGATATAAATGATTAATATCAATGAACTAAAATCATATTTCCTATTTGTACATGCCTAAAAGTATGCAGTAAAAAAAGTGAAGTGACAATTTCACCACCTATTCTCAATGTTTCCATACAGCAAACTCATGAAATTCAATTCACCCAAGTATCTTAGTTAGTAAATAACTCAAGGATCTAAAGTGATTAAATTTGATATGTGTTGGACTAATAAACGCAACTTTTTTTTGCAGCACATTCTCTGCTCGTGTCCTCACACACTACTAAGTGACAGCTGAAGCTTATTCATGTGAATGTTACTGCTACTGTTAGCAGTCATGTTCATGTCCTGCTACAGCTAGTGCTGCTCCTGAAGCTGATGCTGGTCCCACTTACAAATTGAGCAACAGCACACCAAAAACCTAAGTGATGGATGTGCTGACTGCTTTCCAATGCTGCAACATGAAGCCAACTAGTTAGACAAAGAGTGGAATGAGAGGCAAACTGGGAGAAACTGAGCTTAGATTTTGGCTCTTCATCAGGCTGATGCTGCCGACAGCAGCCACAAAACTTTTGGCACACTCAATTGCGGCAAAATGTCACTCAATTTAAAGTTGCCAGCCACTAACTGACTACCTGACTGCCTGACTACCTGACTGCCTGACTGCCTGACAACCAGAGTACACTATGCTCGTGTTGCACACCCAACCCACCCATGGATACCTCTATTGAAAACACTTGGAACTTTTATTTGCTGCAAGTTTGCGTTGCCCATTGAAATGTTGAAACCGTTCAAAACGTTGCAACCTCACAATGGTCAAATGGACCAATCTTGTTAAGTGGACAAATTGCAACCCATTACTTCAACAAGTCAAAGCAAAAAATGGCACAAAAAGCACCTTTAACAAATAGCCTTCATAATTAAGTTTATATACAAGTGTTGCATAAAAAACACAGCAATTTGTTGTCTTTAAAATGAATTAAAATCATGTTATAATAAAGTTAACTTCGGTAAATTATATAATAAATATAAATAAAATTTATATTACTAACGTTTTTCTTTCTATTAATTAAGGTTAAGCCATTTGGTTTGCCCACTGTGCGTAGAAGCTCAGTGTTTACGAAATCGAAATTGAAACCAAAATCAAGCGTAAAATTCATTTAAAATGTTCGCACCCGGATGGTGGCACCCATTCAAGCGTTCTGCCTGCGTCCCTTTCCCAGGAACGCAACGCAGTAAGTGCTAAAAATGAATATAAAAAAAGGAAGGAATTTCAACACTTCTTGGCCAGGGCTGAAGAATTGAAATCATCAATATAAGGTGATTATGGCAAAGATAAATTCGAATAAAATTGAACAAAAAAATGTTAAATTTATTATGTACATATATTGAAAAGTATAGTAAACATTTAAGAAGCAAATATTTGCATATTTTTTCATATGTGCCAACTTTTCTTTTAAGATGGTTTATATATATTTATTGATAAAAAAGAAAGTTTATCTTTTCTCATACCTTTTTGTATTTTTGTTTCTTTACAGAAAATGGATTTTTAAAACATTCGATTCCACTAGAACCGAATGCACGGATGTAATTGGAACTCGGTAATGCAGCATCTATTTAGCTATGTAGTGAATCTGAATCATATAAAATTTCGCTCAGTTGGAATCGACATATCCTAGTTGATACATTTTTGGCTGTTCTGAACAGTGCCAAATTGAGTATAACAGAAAATCAAACAGCTGTCATCAGATTTCTGTTAAAATTATACGCTGTTTCTTTTGGATTGATAGTGGAACGACCTGCATTACCGACTTCGCTGTTATGATAAATGAAGAAAAGAAATTTTATACTAAATTTTCTAAACATACATATTTGTCCATAAATCCATGTTTGTATATGTCAATTTCTTAGTATCTTTCCAAAATGAAATCACGTATTTGTCAACATATTGATAATGTAAGTCCAATTATAATCCAACAAGTACTTAAGACCTAAATCCGCTTTGCTATTTTGAGTTAAATCGAATTGCGCCAAAGGCTTTTCAGATGATGTATGTGAAACCCATTTAGCAGCCCTGTACATATTTTAGGAATTTAACCTTCATTTGCTACAGTTAAATGCGTGGGTGTTTTGTGCAGGGGCAGGGGCAGGGGCAGGGGCAGGGAGTGGGGCTGTGTGTGTGTGTGTGTGTGTGTGTTAGGGGGAGGCGTGTCACGTGTATGGGTAATTGTTGGCGCGCTTGATTTGATTGAAAGTCGTGGCAAGTGCCATGCAATGAAGACACTCAATAGAGGCGGTGAGTAGGAGGGTGGTGGGGCCAAGGGGGCGGGGTGCCTCACTTGGCATATGATTGTGTAATTGATTTTATCAAAGGCCACAGCCCAAGTAAAAAGACAAAGGATGCGCGTAGTTAAGGTGTAGATATAGCCATCGATATCGAGGTAAAAAAAAGTTGCTACCTTGGCTAAAGTTAAGTATTTGCTGGCCAAACCAAAAAACAATTATCGGTAGTGTGCGGTGCAGGGGCAGTGGGAGGCGAAGTAACACGCACGTACGCATTGTAATTTTGTGTTTTCTTTTTTTTTTTTTTGAACATTTTCGTTTACGTTTTTTTCGTCTATTTTTAGGACTTTGGTTTTGGCTTCAAGTCGGCGCCATTAAAAACCATCAGCCAAGTTTTTTTTGACCATTGGCCCCAACCAGCCCTTTTCTTTTTTTTTTTTTTTGGTTGCCTTTTCTTTTCACTTATGCCAACTCGTTTTTTCCGTTTTTGGCCCAACTTGCCGTGTAATTTGTTCTAATACAATATCGCTATTCAGGACAAAAAAAAGGCACCCGAAAAAAAAAAAAAAACATAGATTGCGGCCAAGTGCAAAGTAAAGTAAAACGAAGTAAAGCAAAGCAATCTTTGGCCCCATCAACCTCATTGGCATCGGCAGCGGCAGCGGCATTGGCATCCACATCGATTTTCGCCGCTCACAAAAGTGGATTGCTGCTCGGTTGGATGGGATATAGGAAAGGAAAAATCCGCATTGAAAATGTGCCGTGCCGCGCCTCGCATCTATTTCCATATAAATTGGCTGTCGTGGAGCATCCAGCGCTTTCTCGGCCGTATCGCGCCAGCAAGCAACTTTGCCAATAATAAAGCGCCATTAGTGCTGCTACATAAAATGGAGTCGGCAATAGAAAATGGGGTATCTTTAGGCAGAAGTATGAGTAGGCTACGATGACTGAGAATTTAGCTGGTTGAAGGAGCAGAAGCAGGGGGGAGTGGTGCCTGCCAGGCAACCAGCAGATAAGCTTAGCCAGAAGGTGTTTGTGCTCCGACATTGTACGCAGGTTTTAAAAAACAAAGCAAGTTCTAAACAAAAGAAAGTCGCCAAGTTGATGCTCTTTATGAAATTATAATAAGAATAAAACACATTTCTTTTAGTTTTCTTTTACTTTTCATACATTGTAATCCACTTCTGAGCTATGGTAAACATTTTAAGTCTCTAGCTTATTGGAAAGTTGATTGAAAATCACTCACAAAATTTCATCCGGACAAAAAGTCAATTTTTTTTTTATAAAAAAGTATCTGAAAAGTTTTGTGTACAAAGTGAAAACAAAGTAACTGATTAATTGGAATAAGTATTATGTTAAAAAGTCTTAAACAAACATAAACATAAACTTAACTTAGGTTACAGACTCTGAGTTAGGTAATAATGTTAAACAAAATTAAATAAAAAAAGTGTGCCATTTAAGATAACATTGACAATTGAACGTTACTTGCGAAACGCAGCAATTTATGTCGAATATTGTTTATGTTTGATAACAGATCTCCACAAACACACAAACACACAAACACATTCCTGACATATAGACACAGACATTGCAAGTGTAGCATACTTTTTTGCGCTCGCTACTGATAAGCAGAATCGTCGTCGCTCCTTGCTGGAATTGTGTTATGGTTAAAGTTTTAGTGGTTGTTGTTTTAGTTCTTGCTGCTGCCAAATATTTTATAGCTGTCCACTTCCGTATGTAGCGCTGCGGGTCTTTTGCGATTGCCTCAAGTGCCTCTCCCATTCCCTCCGCTTCGAAATGCCCTTTAAGACTTGCCCAGGGGCTGCTGTTGCTGGTTTCGGTTTCTAGTGTGGTTGCCGTAACGGCAATCAAGAGAAGTGTTGCGATTTTTATGGGGATCATATGAAATCATTTTGCACGCAAAAGTCATAGCTTGGAGTGCTTCTAGTATTAGGCCAACAAATATTTTATAGTGCTCGCCCACGCAATTCCTTTTTTTTCTTTTTTTTCTATTTGCTTTTTCTGAGTTAAGAATGTACTTTAATATAATTAAGAACTAAAAAACTTACGACGCAAAAGCGCGATGCGTCATTTTCACTTGCTAATTTAATAAGTAAATTTATTTTTGTTCATAATTTTGTTAAGCTTTAAATATCTACAACTGACTTTAATCAAAGTTAAAAGTCACACAAATAGTATATGATTTCCCCTAAACTTACTTAAATAAACTACATTTCGTTTAAGTTATGCTTCATTCAAACACAAATAGCTTACATTTACTTTTCGACCAGTCGTTTATCGGTTTTGTGGCAGTATTAAATGTTCATTTAATGCTCAAACAAATCTTTTGGCCAAATGTAGTATGTAAGTAAAATCAAATTGTTTGATTACAGTTACCACATTGATAGAACACAAATTGAAATTGAAGCTTTTATCTCTAATCTTTGCTGATTTCTGGTTTCACATACATTCTGTGTGTGTGTGTGTGTGTGTGTAAATGGATTTTTCCTTAAAATAATAGCAAATGCATATGCACAAAATCGGAAAATTGAAAGAGAACAAAAGCTTTTTAAGCCGCTTATGGATTTGGTTTTTATCAATGAAATAAAGCAAGCAAAACTGTCAAATAATATTATCGTAAGGCACTTTAAAGTCAGCTTTAACATCCAAAAAAATAAAAATCTAAGTGCATAATGGTTATTACAAATTTGCATTATCATGAGGCAAACTTTGATTTTTCATTTACTTTTTCCTCCAAGTACTTTTCACTGCGAACATCTTGAACGCTTCATTGGCTGGAAATGTGTGTAAAGTGTAAAGTAATCATTGAGCTACACTACGCCCCCCCCACCCCCCAAGGCCAATGATGCGGCACTTTTTGACGTGTACTCACACACACGTGTGTGTGTGTGTGTGTGTGTGTGCGTGTATGTGTTTGTGTAACGCTTTTGTATATACAAACTCAATTAATTAAGTTTACGACCGCAGCCAGCGGAAAAGTGCGTTGATGAGGCGTAAAAGAGCCGCAACCCTTGAACTAACCCCCCTCACCGTTACCCAACACTGGCTGCTGGTTTGTGTTAAGCGTGTAATCGACGCTTGCCACAAAATGGTCAACCTTTAAAATGGCTTGGTATTTGATTACATTGGCCCCATTGATGAGGCACTCAACCGTAACGAAAATTGCGTTAAAATTATGTAAATAACAGCTTGAAGTTCTCTGCGTTAACTGAGGATCTGCTAACGAGCCAACAAAACAATGCGAAAGCAAAGCAAAAACCAAAAACAAAACCAAAAAGCAACAATGCACACACACACACACACGCACACTCACACACAAACACAACAATACACTGATGATAATCTAAGTCAGGTAACGAGCCAGCCCAAAGCTTCCGTTACGCACCCAAAGCCCTCAACCAACCCCCCCCGTTCACGCCATCGGAACAACACCTCCCCAACGCCCACCCGTTGTGTTTTTATGTTAATGAATTTATTTATTATTATTTCATTTTTTTGTTGCGTCCTCGTCGTCCTGTTACATTTTTTATGGAGCTCTTGCCTTACTCCTCCCCTTTCCCAACTCTCTCTCTCTCTCTCACACTCTCTCTACCTCTGTGAAAATTAATTTTGGTGTAGCAAGCCGAGTAAAACCAAAAAATGTAAGCCATAAAAGCCAACATGCGGCAAACAATGCGCATACGCCATGTGAGACGTCTTATCGGCCATGAAATACAAACGTAATGTACAACATGTCGTATACTTGATACGTGCACAGGGCTCAAGGCTCAAGTCTCAGGGCTGCGGCATCACTTTGCCGGTTTTACAGTTTTACACTCTTAACGGCACTTCAATCAACTTTCAATTGACTTCTTAGCCAAGTTTTTGATTTTGTTGACTTTTCAAGTTCATCAACCTCAAATCGCGTATAACAGCCCTGGCTAATGTAACTCTTTCTAATCCGTTGTTGTACACAGGCATAAAAACCAAAAAAAAAAAAAAAAAATTAACAAATGTCTCCCTTTGGACGCCGGCAGGCTAATTACAGCCACGCCCAACACCTCTGCCGCCCACATTAGCTAATTATTTAAAATGCTCGCAGACATTAAAAAGCACTTTCACCCAAAAAAAAAAAACAACAAAAAACAACAACACCAAGAGCCAGGGAATGATAATCGCTGACGTTGTCTTTACCACCCGCGTAACCCTGCCCCCCTGCACCCACCCCCTTTCGCACTCAACTCAGCTGTTATTGTTTTTGCGCTTGTTTAGCTGTTGTTGTGTTCGGTGCTGCTTTGTGGCTTTTTTGATAATGACACTGATTAGTCAGCGCTTACGACGACGACGACGACGACGACGACGACGACGCTTTCCTTGTCCTCTTCTTACTTTTATTTCTGTTTTTACTATCCCCCCCCTCTCCACCATTCTCTCTATCTTTATGGCCGCACTGAATCGAAGAGGGTCTGTGAGCTTCTTATCTATGATGGCTCGCTGCTTGTCGCCTGTTAACGCAACGGAAACGGCTATCACAAACTTTAAAGCCGCCTCTTTCCCCTCCACCTTCCTCCTTTGCCATTCGAATGACGCAATTTTCCAATCCTCGAGCTTATTTTTACGTTCATACGTACCGATATGAATTACTTAACAATGCCTTGACAGGCCGTTACTTAATATTAAATTACTTTCGTAAGTTTCTTCTTTCTTTTAAAATCTGAAACCATAAGAAATTGTTAAAGAAATGAATAAAAAGTGTATTGAGGAAATATATTATTGATCAGAGTCAGCAGCCGATTTGATTTAAGGCAATAAACACTCGATACCTATTGCTTTTTCCGATATAAATGTTATCGATAACACTAAATTGTTAAATTTGCCAACTTTAAAACTTGCTCAAGAATCGGTTACAAAATATTGATCATCTGTGAAAATTTCATTAAAGTCGTTTGAAAAATACCGAAGTTATGAAAGATTTAAGTTAACACAACTTACATATATTTTTTTGGACAGGAAATTGCAGGCATAGAAACAATGGTTAAAAGCAAGCTCACCATATCCAGACACTACTGTACTTGCGCCACCCAAAGTGTATAATCTTCTAGTGAGCTTATTGCTTTAAAAATAATAATAATAATAGCTCGAAAAATTGTTCATCTCTTTCGTTTGACAGCAAATGGAATATTTGGGCAAAAAAAAAAAATGTTTGTTTTGAGTGCATGATATACGAATAAACAGTAAAGTAAAATAACTAAAAATTAGCCAGCGTTATGTGAATTCAATAAATTATGTGAGCTTTCGACTATTTTTATGTCTAGGCATAAACATTTCCATCATTTTCGATACATTTTCATATACAAATATTGTATATGTTGTTTTTGTTGTCTAAAGATTTGCTTGCAAACAAAAATTAAAAAATATAAGCAAAATAGAAGCAAATAGACAGGCGAATGATTTTGTGAGCTAATTTCAATTACCTAATTGCTGGTAGTAAACTTAAATCAGTCTTAAATTCAAATTTGATAAATTGTAATCAATTTTGCGTGATGTAAACAAAAAAGCAAAATAAACAGAAAACATTGTTAATGAATAATGGAATTTTTTTTCCTGTGTTGTTTTGTAGAAACTTTTGTGTTTAGTTCACTTTCGAGAGATTTCAGCGCCGTTCATTTAAAATCCTGTCCTCGACTTATATATACAAGAAATTGGTCATTTTTAAATCAAATGCAAATTAATTTGGTTTATTTTTTTAAGTTCTTTGGGTAGTTTGCTTCAGAATTTAAGTAATAAAGCTGAATTATGAACTTAAGATTAAGATTAAGTAAAATAAATAAGAAATGACAAAAGTAATAAATTTGTAGAGAAATTTGTAGTGCTAATACAATAGATCGATTTACGATCTAAGAACAAGAGTCTTGATAAGAACTCTTAGCCGCATAATAATATTTATTTAATCTTTCAAAAGAAAAATCAAGACTTCATAGACTGAATTATTTCCTTGTTAACAAAGCTAATTATTTTCAAATAGTCTTTTACTATTTAAAACTCAGATTTTGTCATTCTCTTTATGTGTCTGAATTCGTATTCAGCTACTATTATTTTCCTCAAACCTTCGTACCCTGCCGAACTAACAGTTAAACAAAAAAAAAAAGAAGAAAAAACTGAAGTCGCGACCATTGAGCAATTAACAAATGAAAACAACAATCGTATAACAACTACATCAGACATGGAAATGTAAATTCTTAACTGGGCGAAATAACTCTCAATGAAAGCCACGCATTCCACCCACCCATCCACGTGGCAAGACGCAAAGGGAGGGGCGGTGGGGGGTGTCGCGACGCGATGGTTCCATGGTCCGTTATGTGTTCAGTGCTGCTGCTGCTGCTGCTTCTGCTGTTGCCGGTGATTACGTCATATAAAGACACGCAACTTGGCAAAAGGCAAATGTTTTCATTATTATTATGCTATATACTACATGTGTGTGTATGTGCGTGTGTGTGTGTTGCGTTGTTGTTTGTTTGTTTGTTGGTATTTTTTTGTTTGTTTGTTTGTTTGATTGTTTGACTGACAGCAGAGTGCGTACGTCACATGCATTGACATGTATGTTTTCCAAGAGGTTTTAATTCCATTAGAAACGCAATTTTTTTTTAAAAGCGCCTGTTATTAGGCAATGGTTATTATGTGTAGCTGAAGTTAAAGTGTTTTTCTTGCGTTGTTGTTGTTGTTTTTGGGTTCTTTTGAGTCAGTTCTTGTTGTCCGCGTTGCAGCTTTTAACACGCATACAGAGACGTGCCTAACACTCACACAAATGCGTCTGCTCTCACGGTGTGTTTTTGGACTGTGGTGAAAAGCTTGAGGCGTCTACTGCTCTTCGCGTGGTGTGTTCTGTGGTGAGTTCGTTGCCACTTTGTGGTGTCTGCGCTAGTGTGCGTTATATAAGTTCAGTTATGAACCGCAACACCCCCCCCCCTCCTCCCCACCGCCACCCTGCTCCACTTGTGACCGTAACTAACTGTATACTACATATTCACCTCTGGCCAAGTTGGCAGCTCCATGCAGCCATTCATACTGCATAGCCAACACTCGTCATCAAAGACGCACACACACACACACACACACACTCGCACACAGACACGCAGGACTGAGAGACTGAGACACACGGCTCTCATCTGGCAAAACCATTGAATGTTTTGTCGGTTGGTTCGTTCGTTCGTTCGTTTGGTCGCAGTTCGTGGAACGTGGCAAGCAACGCTTTCAGTCAGTCGTTGATTTGACCGCCAAACAAACGCAACGCAATACGCGGGTGCCACGTCGACAACGTAGACAACAACAACACAACAGAGCAGCAAAGCGCAGCCAACAACAACCAAGCCAAACAACACCAATAAACAACCAAAAATAAAATTAACAGAAAATATAATAAATTTTTTTACATATTTTTTTTGAAAAATTCAAATTTTTTGCACAATAAATGCCTTAAAAGAGAGAAAAAAAAAAACACTCAATAAAGTTGTAAATGTAAGCAAAACAAGTGAACATGAGTCAAAAATTAAGATAAACAACAATATCAAAATAAACAATTCAAAATAAATATATTTGCAATTTGCAAATGAAAACTAAGCTGAGCAACAATGACACAATGACAACAACCATAATAATAATAATAATAATAATAATATAACAATAACAAGCTAAACAAAAGTGGAGCTAAGCGGCCAAATGATAAAGGCCCAAAACAAAAGGACAAAACACACACATCAAGTGTTTATTTGTTACTTTTTATTACAACTAAATGTGAACTATTTTTTTCTGTTTTGTGTTGCATACTTTTATGCTGCGATTAAAAAAGAGTTGAACTATATATATTTATAAAAAGAAATACATATATTTATATATATAAATATGTGTTTATATATCATGTAGTTGTATAGAGTATGTGCACACTGCTTGGGGGCGTTTTGCGGAAGGTGCGCGGGGGGTGTTGGCATTCGTAACGCTTACAAAACTTGACCCAAATTTACGTACTGCGGTCCAGCAGTTGCCGCTTTTCAAACGGGCTGCAGGTGGATGCTGCGATTTGACTTGCACAAAAATACACAAAGCGACATACACATAATCATAAAAAAAACACACACACACATACACAACGTGCAAGGATTATGTAAACAAAAATAAGTTGATTCGCTCCCCACGCAAGCAGCAGCTGCTGCTGCCTGTGTGCCTGCCTGTCACTCTGTCAGTCTGTCATTTTGTAAAGTCTGTCACTCTGATGAGATGCCTTTTTGCTTCGGACCTCTGACCCCCGCAGCTCAGCTAAGCCTCAATGGGTGCAATCACCCACACACAAATGCCATGTAATCATAATAAATGCAACGCGAAAGTAGATAGTAGATAGCAGCAAGGGGCATACATATATATATAGACTAGGTGTTGCAAGTGCAACTCAATTTGCAGTTTTCATTCATAATGCCTTCGCGTGTTGCGCGTCAATCGTCGCACAATCGAGTGCAACAACAACAACAACAACAACAATAACAACAACGCGAACACAGAAGTACCCTTTTAATTTAGAGCAATTATTTAATAATTGGCCATGCAACTAATCTCTTTGCATTAGCACACAAAACGCGACACAATTTCAGCGAACCGAGCACTGAACTCAACATTTAATTGGTCAGCCGGGCCAAGCCTTTCACTACTCACAGCAATTATAATTCGCATTTTGCGTTTTCTTTTTAGCGTTAAATGCAAATTTTCAAATTTGTTGGACATTTTTTTCCAAGCTGTTTCAACGAATCTTTATAAAGAACTGCAATAAAAGATTTGTATATGTGAGTGTTTTTTTTTAAAAGGATCTAATGTTGTGGAATATAACTATTTAATTGCATTTACTAAGAATTATATTCAAAAACTCTTCAGCTAAGAAAATAATTTCGTATCATTGATAGCTTTTTAGGTCCTGAGCACACTAACTTGTGAAAGAGGATATTAAAAAAGTTCTGTAGATATTTGAAAATGGCAGAAAAAAGCATCGCCGACAGTAATATATTCTTGATCAGCATTCACAGCAGCGCTGTTATGGCCACGTTTATCTTAAAAACTATAGGAGCTAGAGTTAACAGATTTTTTATGAAAGCCATGGTCAGATCATCCTTGTTTAAAATATTCGATTTCCTTTTCCGTTTTTGATATTTGCGTCTTATGGATAACAATAAAACGGTGAACGTTTCAAATTAAAAACTTGCTGACAAAAACTTTGACGAAAAATTCGATTCGATCCGATCTTTCAAAGATATCGATGATTAATTTTTTATGGGCATTTTTCAAACCGACTCTGTGGGTTAGGGTTCTGGTATCTCCTAGTCGAACTTTGTTGACTAGAGCTTTCTTACTTGTTTTTGAAAATGCTCTCAATATATATAAATTTTATTAATAGTTAAAAATTGTTTATATCGAAACAAATTGAAATATGTATTCCAAGTTATCTTTCTTATGACTGGTCAGATATATTTTTCAAAGAATTTTAAGTATTTGCAAAGCACACTTACATATTTTTTAACAAATTTGTTGACTTAACTATTCACTTACAAATTTTATTGTGCATAACTTATGAATGATGTCGACAGTTAGATCAAAATAAAAATTATAGCCACGCCTTCTATAGTCGCAAGTTATAGACTTAAACATACCCTGTAACTAGAAAACAATGTAAAATTTTTTTCGCGCAGCTAATAAGTTCACAAATATTATGTACTGTGAAGTAATATTTCTTTCTACTTGAAAACAGCTAAAGACGTGTAATAAATATGTATGTTGAATACCACATATATTTTTATAGCCTCATTAAATTTGCACATTTCTGATATCAACTGTTCCAGTTTTGTGTTTTTAGTATGTGCACAGGGTATATAAATTAATGTGGCGAGCACTTGAATACTAGTATTCCGCATTTCGCAATCATATTCGCATTCGCATTCGCATTCACATTCACATTCACAATCGCATTCATACGAGTATTTGTTATGACTGGCCTGCCATTGGAGTGCTGCAGAAATATAATTTACAATCCATTTAATTCGAATAACTCGCTGGTTTATGTGGGGCTTATGGGTAACAAAACAGCGTCATTGCGACAAAGTTGCCAGTGCCAGAACACAGATTTGTTGGCAAGTGTAGAGAGAACATGTACTACAATACAACAATGAAAAACGAAAAAGAAAAAAATGTGTAGCATACGCGCAGGCAGCGCATATTTTTCAAGAGGCCACCGCGCTGATGCCGTGAGGCGAAACCAAGGTAAAAGATGAACACAAAAATGCAGCAATAAAACTGCAACAGCATGAGAAATAAACGTTGCAGCAAAAACAAAAGCAAACACATATAGAACCACACACATACAGGCACACACACACACACACACACACACACAAAGTTAGAGAGACATTCATTCAGATAAAAAGAGTCGAGTTGCACCTACAAGTTAGCGAGAGGCACGGCTCGTGGGAGGAGGTTCTGTGTGTTGTGGTGTGGTATGGTTGTTTGTGCGGGTGCGGGTTCGGCTATCTGCATCTCTGTCTGGCACTGCATTAGCAGCCAACTGTGAACGAAATAAACGTAAAAATATTTTTAGTGCGAACAATTTTGCAAAGCGAGAAGCGAAAACTGAAACACTGAGAAAACTTTTCGCACGGCATTACACACGAACGCACAAATACACACACACATACACTTACGACTACCTGACAAGATAACGGACGGACATACGCACACACACACACACACACACACACTAAGTCGTGTTTAGTTAGGAAACGCCAATAGTTTCTATGCCAAAAAAAAAGTCAGCCAAGGTCTGTGTGTTTTTGTGTGGGTGCAGTTACTGTTGCGCTGGTGTGCGTTTCAGTCAGTTTTTGTAAACAAACAGCTACACAAAAGGAAACTAAAAAATTACTGAAATCCCTGGAATGCAATTTCAACAGATCGAATCATAATAAATAATATATATATATATGATTTGTGGGTTAAATATCTCAATTATTTTTATTGAATTTAAATTAGACTGATGATGATTTTGATTCTCTGTTAAATGTTAGGAATGTATTTATATGCATATATATGTAACTGAATTTGTTGTTTTCAAGTAAATATTCTACAAGAATTTTTATTTTCAAGCAAATTTTGTATCCATTTTGTTGAAAAAAAAGTTATTCAAGAAAATATGCGAATAATTAAATAAAGTCTAAAAATTGCATTTCTGCTAGCACTTCATAAAAATATTTAAAAACAAATTTTTTTAAAATAAACCTTTGCTGAAGTAAACAAATTCATACGCACTGTGTGCAAGTGTATCACTTACACGAGATAAAAAGCGTTGCCTACTTTTGTGTGCTGGTTAAAATGTACTGCATTTGATTTTGGCTGCTGGGCCCAACACTTGACACTTTTGTTAGTGGCTTTACGGCTATTTTGCATGCCACAACACAGTGGCAGGCTGGCAGGCAGGCCTTGTGCAATAGTTGTGTGCTGACTGCCTCTTGTTGTCTGCGTCTGAAATTAACAGCATTTATTTCATTGCATTTTTATGCGCCTCATTGCGGGTGACATTGCCAACGTTCTTTCTTGTTCTTGTTGTTGCTGTTGCCCGTTCTTGCTGTCGTTGCCGTTACCATTACCATCGTCATCGCCATCGCCATCGCCATCGCCATCGCCACTCGTGTCTGTGTCAGGCAAAACAAAGGCAACTTATTTTTATGCGATGCGCGTCAGACGCAGAGAAAGCAGGCAACACAAGCCAGCTGCACCCATCCGCCCTTGTTACCCCTTTTAGCCATTCATAGCGCCATATGCAGGGTTAAGTTTTTATTTTTTATGCGCTTTTGTTAGCATCTCGCTTCTCGTTCTGGCAAATTTTTTAGTTGTTGCTGTTGCCGTTGCCGTTGGCAACTGTCATAAAAAGTTCGAGTCTAGAGTTGACCTGAAATGTGCAAAGTGTGAGCTCTCTTTGTTTGAATGAGTGGGTGTGTGTTCATTATTCGATGTCAGTTACGGCAAGGCTGTGCCTCAAATTGAACAGTAAGCTGGCCACACCCACAAGTCAAGCTTTGCCACAGTCATCAAAATGTCTACTTTTGGCTTAAAGTTACGATATCCAAACTGCAAATTGCACAAATAGAGACACAGTGAAAAAAAAGAAACGTGATAAATTATGCTTGATAAATGTGCATGGCACAACGGATCAATCTAAGAAGACTGTCAGTCTGTCAATTTAGCTTGATTCGATTTTTTTTTTTATCATATGAGCATAATTATTCATAAAACAAATCTAATGTGAAGTAGGTTAAAATGTTTATAGCATTAGCCCCAATAATCGAATAAAAACATTGAATACAACTTTCAAAAAACTGCTCAGCTTTAAAGTAACTTTACGAATGTTTAATAATTGCAAAATGAATTTGGTTCTACTTGTTGTTATTGGCTTTAAATTCTTTTTTTTTCGCTTTAACTTAATACTATAAAGCATATTAAAATACTTATGGAAAAGTTGTAAAATAAGCACTTTTATATAAATATAAAAAAAAAACTTGAGAGCAACTTAAAAAAGTTTTGGCACTAAAGAGCAATAACAGTCAAGTGCAGTCAAGAGGTGCAGCTTCAGCAATAAAAAAGTAACAACAAGAGTAAAGTAAAGTAAAGTAAAGTAAAAATCAAAAACGACAACATGGGAAAAAAGAGCTCGAAATTGAAACAGGATACCATCGATCGTTTAACAACCGACACATATTGTAAGTACCATCCATCAAGTTTATTATATTGTATATATTTTCTGCAACTAGATTGTAATTGTTTAATTGGCCCACTTTGTTGTTCTTTCTCCTCTTTTTATTTACTTGTGTATTAATGGCACACACATCAATCAAAATAAACAATTTCAATAATACATAAATCTTGTAGCACTTAATATTTTTTTCTTTCATTCTTTTTTTCTTTTTGCCCAGTTGCTTGCAAAGTGAAGTAACGTTTGAGTGTTATTTTAGGTATTCAGTGCTCGCTTAATAAGCATTACCTTTTACCACTCCGCTTGGCCTTAATCCAAACAATTTTTGCCTGTTATTGTTGTTGGCACTTGAGCAGAAAGGAACGTTAAGAGTTTGTGCCTTTGTTTGGCATTCATTCGTGTGGCAATTAAAAGCAATGTACTTATCAATTAGCCCAGCAGTGAGGGGTGGCAAGAGAACAAAAGACACGAAGCGCAAAAGCGTTGTGTATTATTGTAAAAGTGTTGAATCGACATAGTTCATGCCAGGATAACATCACAACAACATTAACAACAGCACGAAAAGAGGCAAAGGGGATATCCTGCACGCTTCTTATAAGTCAGAAAAACATCTGTCCATTCCATGCATAATCCCAAATTCCAATCTGAAGTAACCCAACTGCTTATGGCGCTAATGATTCAGCCCCACCCCCAAAAAAACGCCCACTTTTGTCACTTTCTGTGGTTAAGCAGAGTCTTACACTCACTTTAATGGGTTGTATTATATACCCTGTAAATGAAAAGATTAAGAGGCATATAGCTTAAAAGCTGCTTAAATAATTCATAAGTATTTTATTCCAGAGTATTTCTCTGGTTTTCAGCTATTTCATCATTTTTGTCTGGCTTTAAATATGCAAGTCAGCAACTTTTGCGCCTAAAAAACTTTGTTGTTGTTGACTAATTGCTTTTTAAAGTAATTTTTCGCATTTCGTGCCACGCTCGCGCTGCCTTTTCTGCGGTGGTCCGAATAGCGATGAAGGCAACAGACGGGAATATAAATAATTACGATGCCTAGGGGGTGCATTTTGGGGGGTTGCGCTGCACCTGCTTGGCACGACAGCGGGAGGGGTGTGGTGTGGTTGGGTGTGGTGTGCTCTCAAAGTGTTGACAGATTACTGCCAAGTTGCCAGTTCTTAATGTTCTGGTCCAAGCAATTTGTCTTGCGCCTCTTGGGTCTTGTTCTCTCTGCTCCTCTTTCTCATTTTCATTGCTGCTCTAAATAACATTTTCATGAAAATTTAGTTGGCGCTGTGCATAAATAATTAGAAATGACTTACAAGAGCTAAACGAATGTTGATCTTATCTAATAGGGCAAGGGTTTCAAGAGATCGTCTTAGTCAGGTTTCACTGCAAATGCAATCAAATGCAGTTTCCCTCAGTGTGCAAGTAACATAACTTTAGTCATAAGCTGCCCACGCGCTTATGGCTTATTGGCTTTGCAGCAAGTTTGTGAAAGCCAACAACTTTCGTCCTAGCCTGAAAATTCAAAATTACTGCCTGCACCTGATAGCGGATGTAACGAGAAAGAAGAAAATTTTATTTATTTGGCAAACAAATGAACTGAAATTCAATTTATGAGACAGCGGGTCGCATGAGCAATATGGAGAAAGTTTCCGTTGCCTTGCCAATCAATTGGGAATTACATAATGATCCTGTTTATACGATTTATGTGTATGTGTGTGTGTGAGTGTGTGTGTGAGTGGAATATATCTGCATATCTTTTGGCTGCACTCCTTTCACTGTGCAATTGCTTAAAAAGTTCGAAGCAGCCCTGAAATGAATGAATAAATAAATGGCTAGAAATTTGATTAGTTTCGGATGGGTTTCCAAATAGAAAACGAGAAGAAGAAAAAACTCAAATGACCCCACGAGCAATAAAATGTAAATCCCAAATACTATCCCTCTGTGTGTGTGTGTGTGTGTGTAAAATAGAAACAAATTACGGTCAACGATGGTTTTGGGGGAAAGGTCAGCAATCGGGATGGGTTCATCGTTAGGTCATCGGTAGCCACAATCTACTATGAATAAACGGCCTCTTTTTTTTTTTTGTTTTGTTCAAATGAGTGTATTCCGTCTGTCTGCCTGTAAGTGTGACTGTGTGTGTGTGTGTGTGTTGTCATGCGTGTTTGTAGTTCTGTCCGTCTACTCGGCCCACAGGTGTTTGCTTTTGGGCCATGTTTTACAAGCCGGTGCATTAGCAAGTTTAATTGATTTTAGAATCGCACAAACACAACCCGACAGAGTCATACACACACACACATAAATACCTCCAGATGTGTCCAATTTGTCAAGCCATAAAACAACACAGTCATTAGTTTGACTGAAAGTAAAGGATAATCTATGGCATGGGCATTTGTTAAATGTTTGTTCAAACCTCTTTGGATTAAGTTTAAATCCCACATTCAGAATGTCTGATAAACAGCATATGCCCAAAAAGGATTAGCAGACGAAGTAAGAGGTACAGTTGATGGTTTTTAAAGTTGGCTGATGGTATACTAAAACAGTGTTGTTAAGAAAACTAATGTGGCAATGGGTTTCTGACAGCTTTTAATAGCCCTTAAGCAAACCTTTACCCTTTAAAACTTTTCCGTAATTAAGTTCCTCCAATGTTGAGCAGAAAAGACTTACAAATACTACCTTTAATCGCGTTTTTCAAAACTTGAAACAAACAAACCTTTAAGCTAAGCTAGGACTTATCAACACTTCTTCAAATCGCTTTTTCCAACACTTGAAAACCGTTTAGTCATATTTATAGCTAGTGTGAGACTCGATTAAAGAACTTTCTTTGTACTTAAATGATTTATTCTTTCCGCTCATAAGCCACCACAATAATTTTGAGCAGTAAAGTCTTACCAACACTACCTTAAATCTCACTTCTCAACACTTTAAGCTAACACAACTTTATTTGATAATAATAATTTTGAAAAACATGATGAAGTAAACTTCATTTTACTTAAATCAAATAGCAAGTTAAGACTTACCAACACTTTAATTGATTGCCCTTTCCAATACTCGTATAACTAACAAACCTTTATTAAACTCAACAATAAAGAAATAAACCAATTTAACTTCAAGTTCTTTTAAGCTCTTTGCATGTGTCATAAATACTTTTGCAATATACTTGATGCATGCCAAAAAATCCCACACAGATAACATTGCATAAGTTATGATGCTGTGCATTGCTGTGCAGCTTAAATGGTTCTTAATGACATTGTGAAATCACAGTGATTGCTTAATTGAAATGCGACATGCCGTTCAAAAATTCGTTAACGCTTCTTAAACAATTTTGCAACGGTTCGACGACCTGCAACACAATGGCCAATGAAAATATTTACGGTATGTTACTTCAATTTCTGTTTCAACTGTGTGTGTTTATGTGTGTGTGTGTGTGTAGGTGTGTGTTGGGTTGACACCTTGCGGACCAAATAAATTCTTGCAGCTCGCATATTTTCGATGTTGGCCAGCTGCAAGCGCAAGTTTAATGGAATGAAAAAAAAATAACAAAAACACAGAAACACCCAAAAGGGAAAACCGAAACGGAAACATTTCGAAACTTCACACACACAGAGAGGGACGGACAGCCGGACCCGGACAGAGAAAATGCAATTAAAATCGCGCTGTAAACACAGATATTGATGGCAGCGATTACACAAAATATTTTTCATGTAGAGCGACTGAGAGAGAGAGAGAGAGAGAGAGAGAGACAAAGAGGTAGAGACTCTTACTGGTTGTATGGAAATCAGAAATGCAGTTCGAAATTCGATGTTACGGCATTGTGTATACGGTTCCATTTGAATGCCAGCAACAATTTGCGCAAATTCTCAATGATGCGCCATCGAGTGTGCAGCATGCTGTGCGTCTGACTGACTTCGTTTTGGGATTGTGGGAGGGGGAGGGGAACGGGAATGCAGAAACTCATTGTTAGTCATTTCACATGAGTATCAATCGAAAAGAGAGCATATTTAAATTTGGCTGAATTGACATCAACTTGTTGTCTCGGACCGAGTTCGCATTAATAAATACATAATGAGTAGTGCGTGTGGCAAGTTTAAAATGCAAAAACACTCTCCGTTCTCTGACTTATTAATGAACTTTGTGGTAATTGAAATAGTTTAAGAACAACCTTACTTTCCCAGATACTTAACATTAAACAAAAGAAAATCATATTTTCACAGTCAGTCATTTGTGACTTTGAGTGCTTTGTACTATAAATAGCGACAACGCACAACCTGACAATGCCACAAGCAGTGGCAGCAGCAGCGACTGACAGAGACAGACGTCTTTGGCGATGGCAACAAGTCGTATGAGCAATGTGCGCTTTATTTACACACACACACATTGTGGGGCCAGTTAATGCTGTTATATTTTGACATGGCACACACGTCAATAGTACACGGCAATACAAGCGGACACAAAGCCTTCTGCCTGATGGAAAGGATGAACGATGTGAACGAGTTGCGGTTGACTTGCCAAGCCTCCTCCCTCCCTCCCACCCACCCTCCTTCTGTTTGTTTTTCTGTCTGTCTGTCTATCTGTCTGTTTGCATGACGCGCTATCGATTACCAATCAATTCAGTACCAGCTCTGGCAATTGTTGACTTTATTCAACTTGAATGTGTGCTATATATATATATGTTTATATACACAATATAGCTCAAAGTAGGACGGAATGAAAGGTGCTGAATTACTAATTAATAATGCAAAGCATTGAAAGAAGCTTGCCATGAGAGATGGTCACAGATGCGCCATTAGTGAAAAGATGGAACCATAACGGGGCATGAAAAATGACTGTGGTCGGCTTTTGGGCAGCCAGTTGAGCGTGCTAGCCAGTCAATACCGTACGGTAAGCCCTGCCAAAGTCCGGAATGCCCATGGGAATGCCAATGTGTGCGTAATTTTGCGTGAATTTATGCTTTTGGTCTTCTCTAACTTGTGCCAGCAACGCAAGATCCTATCCTACACTTCTCGGAACTTGTGGGCGGTATACACGTAACATGTGCGCCATTCACACGCCCATAACGCTCACAATGGAGGGGGGGTGGGGGGACAGGAGACACCGGCCCGTGGGATCGGGAGACCGTAGCTTAAACGTTTTGTAAACGGCCATTAGGCCACGGCGATGGCCAACCATGACCAAAAATAATAATAATAATAATAAAAAAAAAAGAAAACCAACCAAAAAATGAAGCATATAGAAATGGTAATGCATAGTGGGAAAAAAAACAAAAATTTGTTTGCCTTGGGCGTGGTCAACAACAAGACAATGGTGAACAAAAAATTGTTAGTACAAAAGCTTGCTGAAGCTGAAGCCTGAGTTCAGGGGGCCAAATGTGTGAGTGTATTAGTAAGAATAACGCATGTGGCTTACTTTAAATTGTTTATGTGTGTGTGTGTGTGTGTGTGTGTTGTCCCTTGGTTAAAGTAGAAGTAAGTGTAGGCAGGTGGAAATGGGGTGTACCTATTTATATTTATTTATATGGGTATTAATTGCGTAAAAAGGAAACCCATAAAATTAAAGGAGCATAAGTCAAATTTATGATTCTTTGGTAATTATTGGGGCTTAGGGTCAGCACGAGAGAAAAAAGGAAACTGTTTAAGTGAAGATAGTGTTAACTTTTGGTTATTTTGGGCTATTTCATGGTCGTCGAGCTTATTCGATTGCCAAGTTCCTTATTCAGTTCACAATTTAATTGTACTTATTGTACCTGATTGACCATATAACTGACTGGTTGACTTTCTGACTGACAGACTGATTGATTGATTTATTGATTGAGTACACTATACAAATTAGACAGACTGATCGGAACAATGATTGACTAACTTATTGTAATTGATTTATTGAGTATACTGTACACATACATATGATTGACTGGCTGATTGATTAACGATTGACAGACTAATTTACCTTTTGACTGAATGACTGATAGGTTGCTCAAGTTACACTTTTGATGGTCTTCTATTTGTCTGACTGAATGATTGAAAGACTGATTGGGTGACTGTTTTACTGACTAGATGATGACCAACTGACTAATTAAATGGTTGATTGACTGATTGATTGATTGATTTTACCATGATTAATTACTGAGTGACTAACTGGTTGACTGACTGATGACTAGTAACTAACTGTCTATTTGATTGGTGGATTGACTGATTGATTGACTATATTATATAGATTGATTTTGAAAGTGACTGACTGACCGTTTCACTAACTTACTGACTGATTGTCTTACTGATGACTGACTGATAAACTGACTTATTGTTTGATTGATTGATTGAATTAACCATATGATTGATATAATGGACAAGTTTTCGGTATTTATGTAACTGATTTACCGACTGACCTATTTATAAACTCACTAGTTGATTGATTGACTGACTAATTGATTGATTGACTAGCTAGCTCACAGGCACAAAATCCATTCACAAGCTTAAAAATAAAGCGAAATATATAATTTTGTTCAGTCAGACTTAATTTTCATTTAAATTTCGTTAGACACACAGCTTTATAACAAACTTAAGCTCTAAGATCACAAAATTGTTGGCTAAATAATGAGTTTTATTGCTTGTTTTTATTTGAAAGCTAAAAATATATATACACGACTGTAGGCTAAACACATTTGTAGATAAATATTTAAACTTTGCTCATGCACATCATTTAATTATACTTTTCATTTCCCATTTTAATTGCAGTTACAGAAAAAGAAATACGTCAATGGTGAGTATAGAGAATTGTGTGTGGAAGACAGATAATAAATGGTTTTTATTTTAATTGGAAATATTTTGCAAACCGAACACACAAACTACAAATGCAGGCACAAAGGATTTCTAAAAGACTGCCCGAATGGATTACTTACAGAGCAAGTAAGTATTACATCCACACACACATACACACATGCATAAACACACACACTTATCATGTTTATAAAAGTGAAGCATATGTTTAGGCTGCTTCAATTCATTCCAGTCATTCAGTTAATTAAGTTAATCGTCTCAATATGCGTAGACTAATTTCTTGAAACAACAGCAACGACAACAGCAACAGCAACAGTTGCTGCAAATTGTACACGTTCACCATCTTCTTGTGTTCCTTCTGCTTCATCCTCTTGAGCCAAAAATGAATGACAGGCCATTTGGAATGTGTTGACGGCAAAACCGTTTTGCTGTCGTTGTTGTCGACTGCTGTTGATAATGAAATTTATTAATGCGCGCCTCATTGGAACATAACTTTTAACACACGCACACGCACTTACACACACACACACACATACACACAGTTGAGACACACCCTAATTGTTTTTCTCTTCCTCCTTTTCGCTAGGGTTTTATCAAAATCTACAAACAATTCTTTCCACAAGGCGATCCCAGCAAATTTGCATCGCTTGTGTTTCGTGTCTTCGACGAGAACAATGTGAGTATTAAGGCCATCAGCTTTTGTCCTCCTCGCACCACTCTTCACCCGCCCTGCAGCTAATCTGAATCTCTTCACTTTGCCAGCGCGCTTTGACATTGCTGAATTTGTACGGCAAGTGGAGCGCGAAAGTTGACGATTTAGGCCAATTAGCTAAAAATTTTGTTATATAATGAGCCAGCGAATTGTTTAAGCCAGCGAGCGTACACCCTTTTAAATCGGTCGTAGACAAAGTTAAGTAAGAGTATTTATTAAGTATACGTCTAAGAGTTTTATGAAGAACATTTGGCAGCACTTTTTAATTCAGAGTTGACAGATTTTGTTAACTTTTTAGACAGATTTACTGCTTGCTTAAGCTGTTTAAAGATTAGAATTATCAATATGAACATTTAAGGTGAGTTCAGCAGGCGAATATAGATTGTTGAGAAAGTTGTTTTGCAAAGCTTTCGTTAGCAAGTCACAAAGACAGACAGACAGACAGACAGAAAGACTGTCAGACAGTCAGACATATAATGCCCTAAACCCTGGGGAGTCATAAAGTGTGCGTTTCTCTCGCTCCCTTTTTGATTATTTATGACTTGTGGTGGAGGAGGAGTTGACGTTGGCGTTGTCGTTGTCGATGGCGCCCTAAACTTGTCAGTTGTCTTGGCTCTGCACTGATTTGCCCTGCTGTTGTTGTTTTTCTCCTCTCCTCTCCTCTCCTCTCCTCGCTTCTTTTCTATTTGCTTTACTTTGCCACACACCCAAACAGGATGGGTCAATTGAGTTCGAGGAGTTCATACGCGCCTTATCCGTCACATCGAAAGGCAACCTAGACGAAAAATTGCAATGTAAGTTTTGTGTGTCTTTGATTATAATGAGAGGACCAATCACTGTCAAACTGTGATCCCTGGGCCTCCAATTAATGTCAATTGGCGTGTATTTGATTTGCCCTTTCCTTCAGGGGCCTTCCGTCTCTACGATGTGGACAACGATGGTTACATAACCCGCGAGGAGATGTACAACATTGTGGATGCAATCTATCAGATGGTGGTAAGTAAACAACTGGCTAATATTGCTGGGTTGGTATCATTATTCCATCTATGTACATATATATATATAGGGCCAGCAACCGCAGTCGGAGGATGAGAATACGCCGCAGAAGCGTGTGGATAAGATCTTCGATCAAATGGATAAGAATCATGATGGCAAATTAACATTAGAAGAATTTCGTGAGGGTAGTAAAGCTGATCCACGTATAGTTCAGGCGTTAAGTTTAGGTGGTGGTTAAACAATTTTTAATATACAAACGCGCAACAAGAACAACAACAACAAGAATTGTTTTTATAACAAAAGATAAAAAGCAGCAGCAGAGCAGTTCAAAAACGCAGCTAAACGTTTCTTAACATAACAAAACGAAAACAAATGAAAAGAAAAAAAAAACAAAAAACAATAAAATCAGCAGCGCTTCTTGATTTTTTTTGGCTACCATTTTACACTCTCCTACACAGAAAAAAACAAAACAACAACAAAAACATCTATATAACTATAAAAATTGAGTAAACAAACGAAAATGCTACAAATCAATCAGAAATCAGAAATCGCCCAAACAAAAGTTTCAATTACAAGAAGAAAAAAAAATTTAGTTTTTCTCGATTTTGCGCGTCGATTAACATTCAAAATGATAATAATTTTTTGATATATAAGCATTCAATATTATATATATATATGTATTTACATACGTGTGTATATGTATGCATACATGCATATACATACATACTTACAAGATATGGCTAAAATCCAAATCGTGGCGTAGTTAGAGCGCAGTTCATAGCAATAACAAAAAAACAAAAATGAAATTAATATAAATATATATATATTACAAAAAAAAAAAAAAAAAAATTGATTGTATTTAAAATGCGAATAACGTAAATCAATTTTTGAGCATACACCAATTATTAGTAAAAATAACACAAAACATTCACACAACAAAAAACAACCACAAAATTAACGAACGCAGCCTTCGAGATATTTATAAAAATTAATAATAATAATAATGAAATTAAAGCATTGTTGATATACAAAAAAAGCAAAAGAAACAAAAATGGATAAATTATAATACTATATACTTATATATACACTTTATATGGATATGCGGCAGCAAACAGCAACAAAAAAAACGTAATTAATTAAAAAAAAAAAAAAAAAGGAACAGGCATTAATCAATGCCAAGTGCAAGAGAGCCGCGAGCAAAATTAAACGTTATATTTTCAATTAGGCAAACACGTTTGCACACACACACACACACATACACACACACGCACACATGCGCAAAGTTGAAGCGCAGCATCTTTACTTTATTTATTTATTTGCTTTTTTTTTTTGGAAATTTCTTCTCTCTCTTTTTTTTTGGTGCACATTTGACAAAATAGTTCTTAATCAAAATCAAAGTTAACGCAACAACAACAATAAGAAACCAACACACAGCTTAAGCAAACAAAGAATATATACAACAACAAATGTTTAATGCTCTTGAATAAACGACAACAAAGCGAATACAAAGCTCAAAGATGAAACAACAACAACAACAGCAATCACAACAACAACAACAACAGCAACAACAACTATTTTCTCTATCTATCTTTCTGTGTGACTCCAAAAAAGAGCCCCAAAAAACAAAACCAAAAAAAAAAAAAATACAAATCCAAAAAACAGATCCATCATGCGATTTAATTTCTATTCTATATGCGGTTCAGCTTTATTATTGCATTGATTTAATAACCCAGTTACTATTTTATTACAATCTACTATCTATCTATATATATATATTTATATACATATATATATCTATATATATCTATACACTTGAATACATACTATATTTGCTACTTCTTATGGCTAATCATGCACTTGGACAGTACTTATAGAAAACTCATTTACAATCCAACCCAAAACCAACTCATCCCAAACATACAAATCGATGTGTATGCATATAGTATGCTTAGATCTTAAATGCCTAAAAGTATATATCATCACATTATACCCTAACCTAGATACAACATTTTTCTGGACTTGGCTTAAATGCATTGTTATGATTTTTGTCTTGTTTTTTTTTTGCAACATTCTCGTCTACTTTAATGAGTGGCCTTGACTTACAATTTGTCCAATTGCTTCAAAATTTATTATCGGCACCAGCATTAAACTATATATAGTACTAGAAAATAATCGTATAAATTTTTCTATGCAATTTCTGCAATATTTTCTTATTCATTTTTTTCTTTAAAAATACTTTTTCTTTTTGACTAAGCGCACGCCAAAGCAAAAAAATAAATAAAAAATTAAAATAGATACCGTAAATAAAAAAAAAAACAGTCAATGCAAACTGTCGCCTAAACTATAAAACAAAAAAATACGGCATAGATATACATATACATATATATATGCATATAGCTATATACCTACCTACTATATACTTACATGCTAAAATATATACTACCTATAGTAAGCACTATAATCTAATGAAAGTCTAACTACAACAACAGCAACAACAACAACAAACTAAACAAACGCTTCTAAGAAACCTCACTGAAATTCTTCGAAAAACAAGAAATAATTATATACTAACAAATAAATACACAAAAAACAACAACATGAGTATATTAATAAACAAAAAATGGTAAAAAAAAAACCAAACACAATAATCAATAATTAAATAATTCGAAAGTGATATAGCTGACAAAAAACAAATGTGTCTGTAGCTTAGTAGTTAAACGTAAAAAATCATAAAAAAAATACTACAAAATAATATAAAAATTCAATACATTTTTTTTCAAAACCAAAGATGCATACAGAATGAAAAGCTGTAAATAACACGTAAGAGCATGTACACACACACAACCACACACACAGAGGCTAAGTTTAAGCGCCCCAAACCCAGAGCTACAAAATAAGTTTGTCAACACCAAAAATGAAAAAAAATGACGGGTCTTAAGTAAACAGTAAGTAAGTAAATTGTTTTTTTTTTTCGGTGGTCGCCATTGAAGTCAATTGTAAAACAAAAGAATGAGTAAAAACTTAGTTACCATAAAAAAATGAATAATAATAATATGTAACAGCTAGAAGTAAATACAAAAATAATAATTTTTGCAAACAGCGGTGGCAAATTTTTGTTGCCGCTAGAGAAAAAATAAAACAACAACAACACACGAATGTCAAGTTAAACGTTTCACAAGCAATATTTTTTAAATATACAATTATATATATGTATACAAACATTTGATATATATGCATACAGTAACATAAGCAAATGCATATATATGTAGATGTGGAAAATCAAATTAAAAATATATATATAAAAATATACAAGAACGCATAATAAAATAATATACAATACATACATACGAGTTCATGACAATTGGTAAAAAACAAAAATCAAATATTGTAATAGATATTTTATGTGCAATGTCTGATAACAACGCAACATTTACATTAAAACGTATTGATTATATACATATACATATAAAATATATATACATATATGCATATATAGATCTATATGTATATATGTATATATGAAGCAAAAAAGATAAAAAAAAAAAGAAAATAAATTTTTAGTGATACTCCTTAGCAAAAAAACATAAAGGCTCTAATCTAATTTCTTGGCTAAGAAACGTTAAGAATCAAAAAAAAAAATTAGAAATATAATATTTAAAAAGAAGAAGACAAGAAGAAAAAATACTTAAAACTATTTCCCTTTTGTTCTGATTTAGATTTTTTTTTTTGTATAACTATTTACTGTTATTTATTATTACTGATGATGATGATGATACTTATATACATACTTACTTATAAACCACAACAACAACAACAAAGAAAAAATGCAAAAAATTCTTTTACCAAATATACTTTTTTTTTAAGTAATAAAAAACATAAAAAAAAAACAACAAGCAAAACGAAAAGAAAAGGGAAAAATTTATCTTGTTACTGTCAGAAAAATATTACTTACTTCAAATAAACATTTTAAAACGATATATGCGAAATTGTTGGTGTCTACTTTGCCTTTAGTAATACACACTTGTCTAACAGCGATTAACTTAAGTGCAGAAGGACTGTCAGAACATGAAAAATGCAGAAAAGAACGGTAAGTACAAATAACTGTACAGCCCAACATGCCACAAATTGTAGCACTTAAGTGAAAATACCGCTGCGAAGCAAACAGCTGCTTTGAGACTTGGGTCCACTTACTTTTACCTGGTCTGGCGAAATATAAGTCATTTAATAGGCTCGACGGGCCAAAACTAACTTAACTAACCGAGCAGCTGCCTCAGTTTCTGTGGAAATTCTCTTTAACGAGCATTACGAGCGCACAACACACACCTACACACAACAAATGGCCGCCTGGCGTATACGCAATTTTACTTAATTACACTTTGAATCGCATGGATTGCTCATAATAAATCCAACAATACATAATTAATGCTGGTCAGTGTATGCGTGTATGTGTGGCTGTGCGTGTGTGTGTGGTGTGGACAGGTAAGTACTTGCGAAGCGACATGGTAATGCCTCATTATATGGGCAAATCACAGACTAGTTGAAACAGCGATTAAATCAAAGCTGTCGATTTAATACGCACGGATTTAATAAACTATTACGTGCATATTACACAGCTTATTCCTAGTTTCAGTAATATTAGACTCTTTGTCACAAAATCAATGAGCCTAAATAGATTAACTTAAATTTACGTACCCTAGCAACAATTGGTATTTTATAAAACTGTTAAACAGGTAGAAAAATAAAATTGATTAATAGGTTCTTGATTGACATTTTTTATTTAGCCGATTTTGGTGAAAACTTTAGAGATGATAATTATTTTGTCTTAAAATACATGAGCAAGTTTGAAGTTTTGCAAATGCGTTTGAGAATTTGTATTTGAACTTTAAAAACTTTAATATAATGTTACAAGCCGTTTAAAATCAGCTAAATGTATAAACTGTTAAATGCAAACAGTTTCTCAGTTTTTGAGAGGTTTTCAACAGTTTTCAAGTACCTTCAATTAGTTGCCACAGTCTTTGTAAAGCCACAAAACTTTCGAGCCATAAAACGCATCACGTTCATTAATCTGTCCAATTCTGCGGTAGTTTTCCCTGCCCCAAACAAACGCAAATTAAAAGACGACCCAAGTGGGCCCGAACCAACTTGTGGTTAACAAGAAGCCAATGGGTAAAGGGGAGAGGGTGGGGGTGGGGATGGGGGATGGGGTGTTCACTTTAGCATTTCGCTCAGTTCATTTGGCAACATTCAAAGTTCATTCAGTCAGTGTGGTCAGTAATTTATTGAAACGTTCATTTGATTATACATTGAATTTTTGCATATTTGAATTCTGTTGCTTTATGCCCTATGCAAATGCAAGCCACACCCTTCCTAAATGTTGACATTTGAATGTGGTTAGTGTGCGTGTGTGCGAGTGTGGGTGCTTGGTTTAATTACCTTTTGCTTTTGCGGTTTTGGAGTTTCCGAAATTGGCAAATTGAACATGAAATACTAATGGAACCGAAGGCGGCGTCAGCCACGTGCATAATTAATTAATTAAGGCAATGTAACAAAAGTATCTGCCAGATACTTACTTACTATCTATACAAATGTGTCTATATCGATGTGTGTGTTTGGTTGTGCGGGCAGCATTCGGCGTCTGTTTATCTAGGCAGCCCAACTATTTATAATGAAAAGGCTGCCAAATAAAAATGAAAATAGCTTTTGTATCTTTCTTTCTTTCTTTATATTTTTCTTTTGTTTGTGTATCTATAAAATTGACGCTGCCCGAGCGCTCTGCGACGTCGCTGCCGCTGCCGCTGCCACTGCCGCTACTGCTGTTTACTGAGCTAACAAGCAAATAATCCAAATCCGTATCAGAATCAGATAAATGCAAAACAATGCCACGTACATGAGTTTCTCTCGATGAACAAAAAATTGTTTAAATTAACAAAAACAAATTTTTTTTCCCGCATTGCCTGCAAAGTACCTAATTCCAATAGCCCCCCACCCCCCCACGACCACCCTCCCTGCTGGTGAATGCGCCCCCGATACGTTTCACAACTAAAACAAATAAACAATAATTGGCTGCGTTCAATTCCTCAGCATTATGTGCTCATGCGTTCCGTTTATTGCCACCAAAACGACGCCGACTGCGACGCCAGCTGCGATGGCAATGACGCGCTCATTCTGGCCACTAACACAGCAGCTGCCTTTGGCTGCGTTCGTCCAAAAGCAATTCCGCATCGCGTCCGCTTAGGTGCGTCGATTGTTGGCCATTAAATGTGCCTCTTATGTACGCAATTTCCCAAAATTTATTCTTTACGCGTTCGAAAAAAGTCGACGAACGTTCTCAAATACTTGAACAGAAGTTCAAGTCGTTTACTATCAGCAAATGCTTCGAGCAGCTTTTCCTACTTACAGTTAAATAGCAAAAACATATTTACAAAAAATTCTCTTAAATTCTGTATTTTATTGCTTTGTTTATAGTAAACATTATACACAAAAAAAAAAAAAAATTAAGAAAAAAAAAAAATGTTTAAAACAAATTTGAGCTTTTAGCTATTAAAATGTGTTGTTATTTGTCTTGAGTTTAGAGTTTTTAGCTAAAAAATATTTGTGTCAGTTTTTATAAACAATGTCAGCTAATTTGTTGCTATTTAAACGCTTGTGAAGAGAACCAAAATTCGAAACTGATTATTTGCAATTGACCTGTTTAGCTAATTGAGCTCATTTATTACTAGTCAGAAGTTGCTCAAGTTTGAGAAATAAGAACTATTAATTAACTACTTACATTTTTTTTTCTATAAATTGACAGGCTTTTGTTCAAAGCGCCATCTATTGTTGCGTAGCGTCTACAAAATTCGTCTTGCCTTGCATTAGGAAACACAAAATGAATTGATTGACAGAGAAGGGAGTTGGGAGGTGGGGTGGGGGGTTTATGGCATACAAATTTGCGCTTTTGCCATATCTGTTGCGCTTTATTGTTTATTTGTTGTTGTTCGCTTGTTGGTTTTATGCTGCCGACAATGGGCGTCTCGTACGATTTTAAATATTTACTATATTTAGGCAGCCGTGCCCCGAGTTAGCAACTAACAAACTGATCATTGAGCGTTGTGTTGTTGTCGTTGTTGTTGTTTTCCTTAGTTTATTACAATTAGTCAGTCCGAAACAACTGTTGGCACCTGCACACACACACACACACAACACACAACACACAAAGCACACAACAACAAAAATGCAAAGTAAAAATGGCTCAATACCCAATTCTCAATTCTTATTGTAGTTCCGCCTACGTCGAGACGCTGTGGCAGCTCTTCCGCTGCTGCTGCTGCTGCTGTGGCTGCGCTGCTGCTGTTGCTGTCGACGCCGCTGACTTGGCGCAGTTGGCGTATTGGGTTTGGGGAGCCACTCGGTTGCCGTTTGCCATTCGCACAAGTTGCATGTTGAAGCTCGTTGCCGTTGAATTTCTTCATTGTTATTTTATTTTCGGCTCGCGTGCGTTGTGCATATTTTAAACTACATTTTATTCTCAGTTCTGTTCGGTTCTGTTCTGTTCAGTTCCTGTTCGTAGTATTTCTTCTTTATTTTTGTTTTGGCTCTTCCACCAAGTGGTTTAACTTTGTGTTTTGCTGATCTTTTGTTTTATTTGATTTGTGTGTTTTTTTTTTGTTTTTTTTCTTTTGTTTTGTGGTGCCGTGCACATTCCTTAAAGTTCGTTTAGTTCTTTCGCGCCTCGTGGCCTCTATTTAATTAAATGTGCGCGATAAACCATTAAATGCGAATTTTTAATCGCTTCGGTTTGGATCTAAGCCAGGACTCGAAAAACTCGTTCGTTCGTGTCATTTGTATATAATTATAATAATTATCCATTGTGTTTTTAATTGTCATATTGAACTGTTTAGTTGCAAAATAGCGTTAAAGCCAAACAACCAACACACCACAAATGCATACAGGTATGTTGATTTGCTTTCTAATTAAGCATAATCCACACCCCCCTTTACACCTTCCTGCTTCCTTCTCTTCTGTTGTCAAGCGCTTTTCATGATTAAATGATGATGCATATCAATTTAAAATTGTTATATCATTTAACACACGTACTAAACTAAATATGATATTTTAATTGCATTGCATTGCACTGAAATTTGACTGTTTTCCTTACCGGGAATGTAATTTTAAACTCACGTTGTGAATTGCCATGAACTTTATAGTTACATGGTACATTGTTTGAATTTAATGCTCAATGATGTGGAGCATTCTCTACTCAAGTTAGTTGTTCAACTCTTTGATATATAAAACCTATACAATGAAAAAATGCGCGTGCAGTAAATATATACATGCATGTTTGTGCTTGTTTGCTGCTTTGTGATTTTGTAAACATCTTTTTATGATTTTTCCATCCTGAACACATAGCAAAAAATACAATATTTAAAAATGCGAAAATGCAGCTGTGCAAGTGAGAATCACAAAGCTCTTTAAAATATAGTTAGGTCAAATTTGCTTCAAAAAGTCGATAAAACTTCTTTTTTTTTTAAATACACATATTGATAGCAATAAGTTGTCCAAGATATCGAAGATTTAAGAATTCTTAAGTGTGCAGACACAAGTGCTTGAAGGATATAAGGGTATTGGTTTTCTCCTGGTTAAACTTTCTCTTGCTTGTTATCGATTAATCGATATATTTGAATAGCTTGAACCTTATCACTAAAAGAAAAACAAATTTAGTATGTTAAGTCTTCATTTGGCCAGATAGGAATACAGTTGGACATGGATACAAAGATAATGCAGCATTATATATATATCTTCTTTCATGAGTTATTTGCTTGGAAAGCAAATATTTGTTCAACGATTTTCAAATCCATCCATACGAAATTTGACAATAATTCTGCTGCTTGTCGTGCCAGATATTGAGCTTTGTCTTTTCGTAAGTGATTTCTTTCTTGGCCAGATGATTTATTGAACTTCAGTTTGAGTTTGGATGTAAAAAGCAGCTGGCGTATTTGATTTGATGGCAGTCGCAGCCTCAATCTGTATACAATCTGACCTGACCATTGAACGAGCGAATAAACATGATTGTAAAACTGTGAAAAATTGGCTGAAGAAAAAAAACGTATAAAAGGAATTTGAATACGTTAATTTTGAATCGACTCGTTGTTGGTCTTGGACTGAAGATGACGATTGCGTCGCTTGCGTGGTAATGCATTCACTTCCGGCAGTTGGCCCAGCAGCAAAAAATCAATTGCCAAACGCCATTTAGGAGCTGCATGAGTGAATACATACATAAATCTATATATATATATGTATATATTAGATGATGGTTTGATGGAGCTTACCTGCCGATTGAATGGCGAGCAGGAACCACGATAACGAGGCCGCAAAGCGCATAAATGAGAAAGCATCGATAATCAGCCAAGTGGAAAGGCCGGGAAAGTAATGGAAAATTAAACGCATCGACGCCCACTGGGCATGCCCCAAGGCGTGCAACGCCTGATCAACTATATTGAGAAATGGCTGCCACATCGCCAGCAGCACAAAGTCCACCACAAAGAGCATGGCGAACAGCTCAGGCAGCAGCAGCATTAGCCGCACCACCGCACCACAACGCTTGATCCACTGTGGGCGATGCTGTGTCAAGGTCAGCAGCAGTCCGCCCGCAAAGAACAAGACGGACCAGCTAAGTGCTGGCTCATCCACCAGCTCATCGCTCAGCTTCTTGCCATTGAGTATACGCACCACATGCCACTGATTCCACTGCAAGAGCAAACCCACCGACAGCACTATTATCGACTCGTACAATTCACGCACCAACTCATTGGCTCGCAATTGCATGCGACGCACAATCATTGAGGACATTGCTTTGCTCTCTAATTTGGAATAAGTTCTTGCTATAACAAACAATATGTTGCTTAACTGTGTTCGGGTTTTTTTTTCGAATACGTAAGAATTGTGTTTACTTTGTATTAAGATTTTTTTCCTTCTTGCAGTTCACACTCTGACACACTTGACGTTATTGTAAATGCTTCTAAGATTCTATAATTTCCAAACCTTTTTTATTTATTGCTAGCTCTAGATGTCAAACACTTATCAATTTTGACTTGTTTTTTTTTTATCGAAACACACAAAATACACAACTTTCGATATACAAAAAAAAAAAAATCAAAATTTATCGGAAACTTAACTTGGCAGCGCGTTCTTTCAAATTCTTTAGCTGCTTCATCTCGTACAAGCTTTGAGGAACCTCCTACAATGGTTGCCTCATTTCTTTTGGTTATTTGACGATACAGTTATCGTCAAATGTCTTACTCTATGGACCACTTCAAAGTTGTTCCTTGATGGCCTGGACGTTACGTAATTCCAAGGAGAAATTTTTTCTTGCGCTCGTTCTTGCAACGTAGTCTAAGATTGTTGATTGGATGGCTCTTCCTGGCTTCTTTCCCGGACTCGTGGAAGGAGTCTCTGTCTACCTGAGGTTTGTACATGAGAGAGATGTCTGGTCCGCTGGTTAATAGAAGGCCTTAAGCTTGGTCTGATCATTCTGATTCTGAGTACCTGGACCAACTTGGGTGTCAATGGAAGAGGAACGCTTTAATGGGTCTGATGGGCTCGTGTTAGGGTGGTCGCATATCAAGTGCCAATTGTTTCTTCAGCTGATTGCGATCTTCAAGTTTCTCTCGACTACGATAGAACCCGGCTATAGACGACCGGAACGTATGCTGACCGATAATAAACTGCCGAGTCATCAGATAGATAGCTTTAATTACGAAACAACAAACTCCACAAATGAACGGCAAATCAGGCATGGAGTTGAAGAGGAATTGTAAAGAAAAGCAGACGACAGAAGCAAATGGATGGCTCAAATTCAAACTCCTGGTTGCCGTCCAAATCAACAAAGGTGCCATCGTGGATATACATAATACATATGTAGCGATATATATAAATATATGCCAAAACTTTCATTCAGCAAATTTTTAGTGATTTACTTTAGTTAGTTGTTTACCGGTCTCAATATATTATTCAATATATATGTATAGATGAATTACGTATGCATTTTGTACGCACGTGCTGTTTGAGGGCACAAGAACTTGGTGAACTTGGTAGCTAAGAAATCAATTTCTCTACCAAATCACAAGCAGACTGAATGAGTAAAGGCGCCCCATAGTTGTCCACACACGCACACACACACACACATACACTGAGAAGCAACCCTCTCCGCTTGTCGCCATCTTAGCCAAAAGCTGTCATTACACAAGCTCATTGGAGAAAAGGAGCAGAAATGGCAACCTTAATTCCACTCCCCACCCCAAGTCTTTTCTATTTTAGAAAAAACTAGAATCCCTGACTTGCCTTTGGCTTGCTGGCTGGGGCTCTAATAAAAGCAGTAGTTGCCATACCCTTTACTCAATAAATGCATAAGGTGGGGTATGCCACGTGTCAAAGGCAGAAAGAAACAAATATTTATGCAGATTTTAAAACCCGATGGGAATTTATTTCGATAGAATAAATTTAAGCTTCAGTTCTGCTTGCTGGGTATCTTGCAGTCGAGCATTTGTTGAACTTGACCATTCCATTGTATTATTGTTGTTTCGCATTTTGTGCGGCACATAAACGGTAGACCTAAAAGTCACCGGCGTCAAGTAAACAAAGCTGCCATCGACTACTAAAATGTCTTTTGGCGACGGCTGCCCCTGCTGCCCATGCTGCCCCTTCCACAAACGTTTTTGGGTGCACCACACAAAAGAGATCATTTTGGTTTCCACCTTTGTTTTACAACAATGTTTGACAACTAGATTTAATTAACATATTTACTAGTAGCTGATTATAATTGTGGCATAAATTTATTATGTTTTTGACCCATTAATATAAAAATATGATTAAATAGCATATTGTTCTTCTGGATAAAAATCATAAGTTTTTGAAATTTTGTTTTGTCTTCAGTTTAAGGTTGCCAACAGTATGAAATTTTTTAGTGATAGATCGATAGCAAAAAAAAGGGTAGAAAAAGTACTTTATTTCTTAAGAAGGTGTTGAATATTTGACAAAAATAGATTTGCGCGAATCCCTTTTAAAATGCAGGCAAATTTAATGCTTTAATTTAAGCGTTATACAGCAAAAAACATTTGTGTATGAATCTCCAAAATGCAATTGACATATTCGTCGCCTGTCAACTATCAATGCTATGTGTGTGTGTGTGTGTTCGTGCGAGTTTGTGTGGTTTGCTATAAAATATTCTCATTGGCTTGCCTTCATCTTGGGTTTGCTGCTTGCATTTGATTCTGGCCCTGGTCCTGGTCCTGGTCTTGGTCCTGGTTCTCATATTGTGTTTGGCAAATCGTTTGCGATAAAGCCAACTACATAATGTCTCTGTAGGCTCGATTGCGGCAAGAGGGGTATAATCGTGGATTGTGTGGTAGGATGGTGGGAGGGGGATGGGGTCTTGAAGGATGGTTGAGGGGCACACACATAAAATGCTAAACCAGCGCTATGTTGGCGTCACAACGACGCAAAACATCCAACTCATATGTGTGTGTGCTCGTGTGTGTGTGTGTGTGTGTGTGTGTAAGGGTGGAGGGGGGCAGTATAATGCGCGTTATCCTTGATTGCCTGCCACGATAGAGAGGATATGAGACGGCTGCAAACAAGCCGCTCAACGTTTCTTTTTATTTCATTTTCATTTTCATTTTCTTTTTTTTTTTTTTTTTTTGCCACTGATTTTTTCTTCTCCTTTTTGTCTACTTACGGTTTTTTGGCCTTTGCCCTGTCTGTACTCATCATCATTTGCCAACAGGGCCAACAACAACAACAACAACAAAGAGCTCATTGGAATTTCATTGGTGTAACATAGACACAAGAGTTTGCCAACTTGGCCAAAAAGTTCTCCTTCGGGGCCCTAATTGATTTCCAACTGAAACTGTCAATGATGTTGGGCGCAACTTAACTACTAAGCAACTAAACAACAATTTTTAATTGTGCCGTCATACAGGGAGGGGTGGGGGGAGGAGGGGGGGGGTGCAAAACGGTAGGCCAAAAGGCAAATGAGCGAAGTGGGCCCCCTGAGAAATATGAACGAGGTCAATGATTGTTTACACTACACTCGAATGCTGTTTACTCGCAGCACAGGCAGCAAGAGCTAGAGAGAGAGGGAGATGGCGAGACAAGGCGACAGGGTGACTGCTAGGTGACCAGGCAGGGTTGGGGCTGGGGTTGTGCACAAGAGAACTGACTACTAGACACCTTGCAACAGCAGCAAAAACAGCTGCCTCCGCACCTTGTGGCTAGAACCACTTGGTACACATGTTGTTAACTGATGCTCGCTCTCTCCTTCTCTCTCTCTTGTGTGTGTGTGTGTGTGTGTGTGTGTGTGTGTGTGTGTGAGGCACATAAATATGTGCTTATGTAGATTGTGCTCTGGCATCACTTATGCGCCACAGTGAGACAGAGAGACTTTAAATAAGTAGCCTGATTACTACCACAATTGACTGGATCAGGTGGCATCTTGGTTGGTCATTTAAAAGGCAACGCACGTGGCACGTACTCAAAAATGTGCTAAAAAATAACGCTTTACATAAGTACATACATACATGCATATGTGTTAGTGCTTGGTATGTATGTAATCGAAAATGCCATCTTGTATTTGGTTTAAGACAGCAGATGGTTTATGTAAGAGAAAAAATATAAAAATGTATTTTGAATTATTTTCAACTTAATATTATATGCAATTTCAATCGTTTTTTTTTAAAGGATTTGTTTGCTAGAAAATAAAAAATAAAATGGATGACCTTTTAATTTTTTAGTTGTTTGTCAAGTTATGACACTGAAAAGTTTGGTTTCAAACCAATATTGGTTGTTTTCTCTGCTAAATTTTTTTTTTTAGTAAGGTTTAGTGTTTTTTAGCTTAAATATTATAATATTTTACTGGTAGATGAAAAAAATCATTAAAATTAATAATTTATTTTATATGTATTAAGCAAATTTTTTACTCGTATGTATACTATATATTGCGCAACTTTTTGGTTTGGGATTTTGGCTTTTTCAAATACGTAAGACTTGTTTTTAGGAGATTATATTTTGCTAGAAGCTAACACTCTGCTTCTTAGATTCTATAATTTCTAATCATTTTTACTTACTGCTATCTCTAGATGTCAAGCATCGAAACACACAAAAAAAACAACTTTCTATATACACAACATAAAAAAATCAAAATTTCTCGGAAACTTAACTTGGCAGCGCGTTCTTTCAAATTCTTTAGCTGCTTCATCTCGTACAAGCTTTGAGGAACCTGCTACAATGGTTGCCTTATTTCTTATGGTTATTGACGATACGATGCCATCGTGGATAAGGAGCGATATATATAAATATATGCCAAAACTTTCATTCAGCAAATTTTTAGTGATTTACTTTAGTTAGTTGTTTACCGGTCTCAATATATACTATGTATAAATATACCATATATAGATGAATTACGTATGCATTTTGTACGCACGTGCTGTTTGAGGGCACAAGAACTTGGTGAATTTTCTTGCTAAAATATATATATATTATATACCATAATACAAGATTGTTTGTTAAAACTTTCAAACTTTCTTTTAAAGAAACGCTTATTTGTAGACAATTAAATGTAATGCGTTTATTTTAAGAAGCTGAGAATAAATGAATGCTCTACTTGATTTCTTACACACCCTTCCCGCTCATTAGTAAAACAAGTAAAGTTGAGTGCGTCTTTTTACTAGAGTAAATAAATGCTAGCTGCAAACCTTATTGAAGGGTCATTCAAATGAGGAAAGTGCATGACAATTGAATACTGTAAGGGGCAAGCAAGCAAATGCTCCTCTTCACTCTCGAATATTACGCCGCGTTGAGCTCATCACATCACTGTTTTGACATTAAAGTGCTGCTGGCTCGTTTGTGCTGGTGCCGGCATTTTCCAAGTGGCTAAAACACACTTGGCCCCGTCGGCTGCCGCTTCGTTAAGCGTTGGTCATTTCACACCCCGCTAGAATCAACTATCACCCCTTACCATCGAGCAACGCTAAATGCTGGCTTCAACATAGTATTTAAGCGTGGTTGTGTGTGTGTGTGTGTTGGAACCATTTTGTAATGCCATCCATTCATTAATTTCCATTTGCTGCCTGAGCAATATCTCAATAATTATGCTTTGTGGGCGAATACAGCCACGCCCATTGAGACAGAGAGAGACATTTGGTAAATGCTCATGCCGCACGCAACAAATTAAATAATTATGCGCTTAATTATTTTCGGCGCGTTATTTTCTATCTTCCTCTACTTCATGCAGTTCCTGGAAAGAAGGGGAAGAGTGGGAAGAGGGAAATCGTATCTTGGCAAATCTTTAATTGTATTTTAATTTGAGTTTTACACACAAGTTTCAAATGCCAGATAAACAGACAGCTGGCCAAGCATTAAAATGCCGCCTCGTTATTAATTGCCAAGAATAAGATGGAAACTCACAAAAAAAAGAGACAGATAGCAAGTAGAAGAGAGAGAGAGAGAGACTGAGTGAGCGTAAGAGCATAACAAGCAGAATATGGTTGGATTTGAGAGCAAACCGTATAAATCCCATTTAAGCCTCTTGCGGTCAAATTGATTTCTGTCTGCCGGAAAAATGTTTATGCACAAAAACACACAAAATGATGATCATTAAGCTCATGATGACGATTATTAAGTTGCGTGCAAAGAACAAACATGGAATAAATATGCATTTTAAATATTGATAAAAAAAAGAACAGGGGAAAGAAGAAAACGTGCATTTGTTGTTGATTGAATGTGCCACAGTTTTCATTATTTACTTTCTGTATTTGCACTTCATAGTTGTGTTTTTGGTTAGCTCTTTTTAATTGAAGAATATTCGAACTGACTTTTTTTCCGGTGTTGTGGTTATTTTCTTTTGCATTTAAGTTTATTTGAAGGGAGTTTAGTGTATTAAGAGCCAAGGCCGATTTTGGATGTTTGTGGCTTTATCAAAGTGTGACCTGAATAATAAGTTTTCAATTTACAAGAGTTCTTATTGAATGATTAAAGAGTTACACCTTAACTGGATTTTCCTTTTTGTATGTTTTGTTTTAAATAACGTTCGTTGCTGATAGTTCTTTAACAGACGTGCCATAGAAATCACTAGCGTTTTGCAGTTCCTCTTATTGCCAAATAATTATTTCGCGTTATCTGAGCTCATTTTTATCCTTTAATGTATAAATATCTGCTAGAT
The DNA here is from genome assembly GCA_018152825.1 of Scaptomyza hsui. NCBI lineage: Eukaryota > Metazoa > Arthropoda > Insecta > Diptera > Drosophilidae > Scaptomyza > Scaptomyza hsui. The sequence continues at coordinate 11,509,843 of JAECXO010000001.1, forward strand.
ACGAATCCTGTTTCTACCTTTTTCTGTTTTCCTTATAAGAAAATCTTTCCATTCATTTAAACTGCAGCCACGCCCACGCGAACTCATTAGCGTCAATCGATGCTCTCAATTGTGTGCTGTAATAATATTACTACAACTTTAACTGCCTGCTTGAGCAGCTGCAGTCATAATTTTCTCTCTCTCTGTCTCTCTTCTCACATTAGGCAAGAACCAAAATTGCATTGCCTTAGACTAAGCGGCTCGTTGTCGCTTAATGCAAAACTTATTATGCGAATTTGCTGGCTTACGAGTTGAGCCCAGGCACCACCAACATTACAACCACCATCAGCACCACCAACTATGTTGTTGCTATTGCAGTCGCCGCCGGCGGCGTTAGCCATAAACTCAACGGAAATTTCGTCGGCTGGTTTGTGCCTGGTTTTGGTTTTTTCGGTGCTGAGCTGAGCTGGGCTGGGACTTGTGGGTGTGTGTGTGTGTGTGTGCAATGTGCGCACTAATTACGACAAGGTCGGTGCACTAATTAACAATGGCTTTGAGGCAGCTAAACGATATGTCGCCCAAGCGGCACAGCCGGACCCAACGCAAACATGGCGAGCCCAGATTCCAGAGAGATTTGGGCATCAAAGACCAGTGAAACAAAATACCCAAATACCTGCACAGCCATTTCAGGCAAAAGAAGGTGAAAATGTGTTGCAGAATATAACGTATACGACCATGAAACCAAGTCCTTCTTTGACAAAAATCAAGGCTACAATTGCACTTGCCACCAAAAGTTGCATAAAGGTTTGAAATGAGATTTCTGTTGAAAGCTTCTTTTGATGCTGATTATCAGTTTTTGGAAACTATAACTACGCTTTCTTAATTAGATGCTCCTTTTGACGTATGACGATCTTGGACAAAGGAGCACTTGCTTATTACGTTTTTCTTGTAAATACTTCAACTAGTTCTTTCTTTCTTACTTTTGACACCTAAGTTCTTTAATGGCTTTCATATGCGCTCCAAATCAGTTTCTTTCTACGCTGTGCTATGATAAATATTTTGCCAGCGATTGTTGTTGTTGTTGTTGCCGCGTCTGGCTAAGAATAACAAGCAAGTTAGAAGCGCGGGGGAGGGGGGAATGAGTGCTGCTGATTTGATGCGATTATATAGATGAGATTTGTGATTTTCTTTCGTTGTATTTTCTTTTTGCTTTGTTGCCTGCGGGCAGGCGCCAAAAATGCTGGCGCACTGCTAACGGGTAAAAAAGCTCAAAGCTCCTTCATTCAAGAAAAGCTTGTGGTGAGTTCAAAGTGCGAGAGCGAGAAGAGAGCCAGAAAGCTCGATAGAAGGGGTGCGTTTGCAGGATGTGAGAATCGGGAGGTTTTTTTTTGTTGCTATTTAGGTGGAATTGCGTGGGTGTTAACCGTTCGCAATGTCAATTGCTTGTGTTCTAAGACTCTCAGTGTGTGTGCAGTGTTTTTTAAGCCTGTGCCTTTTTCTAAGCGTTCCCAGCATCCCAGACAAAAGCACACACACACACACACACACACACACACACACACATAGAAGCATATAGGAGCCGCGTATATACTATGTATATTAATGTGATAATATAACGCATACGCTGCGTGGGCTGCTTGCTGTTTCCTTCTTTAATTTTATATAGCATTTCTTGCATGCAGGTATTGTAGGTGGGCAAAATTAACATTGTAAAATGATAAATGCAAGAGAACAAATCTTATTTAAAAGTACTGTGGACAGTTATTACATTCTGGTTGCATAGATATAAATAACATGCAACTTTTTAGATATCAGAATTTTTTTTATTTTCATCATTTGAAATGGTTAGATTACAAAAAATTAAAGCTTGTTATTTCAATATAAAACTCGTTTTGCTGACGTACTGACTGACTGCAATCAATGCACAGTTCAAATATTTTTACAAAATTATAGCATTGCAACAGTAGGTGAGCACTTTGTATCGATATTTCAAAAATGCAACTGCTATGTCGATTAAAATCGATTTTCAAAACTATAATTTGATTAAATTTTAAAGTTTTTGAACGAAATGATTAAAAATAAGGCACAGTTAAGGCTAGAACGACATATTTTGCAGCTTTCAATAACTCAAATTTATGCTTGTAAATGCTTGAATTTGGAAAATTGCAGCAATCTTTTGATTAGAACTGTGCCAGACTTATCATAAAACTTGCAATTCAAATCACTTAAGACTCTGCCTTGAATACACACACTCCGACATTCGTCTGAAGTGCAGTGTGACCAGGCGCGTGGCTTTAGCTATCATAGCATACTTATGAGCTGGCTTGCAGATAGCGGCATTTAAATAATGCGCGCCTTTATTTATTTATTTAAACAATAGTATTCTAGCGATATCAGTGTTGCTTTAGCTAACACATCAACTTGAACTTTGTCGACGGCGACTGCGACTGCGACGCCGGCAGCAACGATGCGACGGCAAATTGGGAGGCTGCTGTGCCCCGAGCTTGGTTGGGTTTTGAAAGCTCGCTCCAGGAGCACCATGTCCGCCAGTAGCAACGACAACGAAGCGCTTCGTCTCTTCAACTTCAGTATGTGTGTGGGTGTGTGTGTGTGTTGAGTGTTGAATGTTGAGCTTCCTCGTCCTCGTCGGTGGTATCAACAAGGACATTCGACCTACTGTTGATTGCGCACCAAAGCTTTTCAGTTGATTTTCAGACCGTGCCACGTACGGAACACAAGCTGCTGCACTACGGCGGAGTCAAGAGCTAGCGCCCAAGCAGCGTGCAGCGTGTTTCCAAAAAAAAAATATATTGCTGGAATCTTGTTGTTTATCATTCATTCATACTTTATTGTGTGTCGTTAGTTGTGTGTGTTTATTTGATTCGAAGCGACAATTATTAAGGTATATATACATTTTTCAATTAAATTGTTGACATATTTTTTTACATATTTTTCTTGGGTTGTTGCAATAAAGTGCAAAAATCAACTTGAACGGTCAAGTGTGCAAACAATAAACAAAAGAAGAAACAAACGTCAAATGAACGCGCTTACTTTATTGATAAAGCCAACCCACAAGCACACACAACACACACACATACACACTCAGATAGACAAGACACAGACTGACAGAAGTAAAAAGGGACAAAACCGTTGGAGAAGACCACACTGAAAAACGAGTCTGACAACTTAACGACTTACTTAGTCAAATAGAGAGGTACGACAACGACAACAACATTGCCCAAAAATATAACGAGTGGGTGACACACACACACACACACACACACACACACTCACACGAGACAAAGGAGAGATAGAGCTAGAAGGCTAGAAGGCATACGCTGCATAATAAGTAGGAGTAAAGAGTCAGAGCCCAATAGACTGCCCAACCAGGCCATAAAGGGTAACAGCAACACACACACACACACACACACACACACAGACACACATCTACACTCGCATTGTCTAATAAAATATTCAATTTTGTTGCTGTTGTATTTTCTTGTGGGCTTTTTTTTATAATTTTTTTTTGGTTTTTTTTGTGTGTGTGTGTGTAAAGGTGTTCCACAAAAATGCGATGCTGTTGTTGCTGCTGCCTTTGGGCCCATTTATTTGCTCTCTGCGCTTTACTTTTACTTTTCACCTCTGTTGCGCTTTGTCGCCGTTGTTTTATTACACTTCTCTTTTCATTCTTTTTCTACTTGTTGTGGTAGCCGAGCTCGCTCGCGGCTTACGAAATTGAATGAATATAATGAAATCAGACTGAAAGAGGTTATGTAAATGTTTCATTCTCACTCAAATTCGTTCTCTATTGTTCCTACGGCCGCTCTCTCTCTCTCTCTCTGGGCCATCCCAACAAAAAACTTGTTTATATAGTAGCGAACTTGTCTCTAGCCTTTGTTGCTGCTGTTGCTTTTGCCGTTTTTGCAGCCAAAAGTTGTTGCGTTTGTTGTTGGGATTTGCATAATTTACAGCGCAAGTTAATAGCCAAACACATGTGCTGAAAACATTTTCAGAGTCTCTGGCTTTTTGTAAAGCGTTTCGTTTCGGTTTTTGGGGTTTTCGTTTCGGGCTTTTGTGGGACTTTATCCTAGAGCTTGTCTATGTAAGTTTGGCAATTTGGACAGGCGAGCATGCAAAAGTTTTAGCTCTTGCATTTGAAAGAGACGACTATTAGCTAGGACTTTATTTTGAATACTAATAATAATGCCAAGGCATTCAAACTTGGCCATCGGGCTTTGCTCAGCTCAACACATGATATTTTTATGCTGCCCCTGCCTGCCTGCAACACACACAATCACAGAGTTTAAACTCAAGTCAGGAATTGCAATCTGTAAAACGTCAAACGAAACGAAATGAAATTGAAAAAACACACACACACACACACACACACACACAGATGAACTGTAAAAGTGCAATCACAGCCAAAAATTTTACTAGGCAGGAGCAGCAGAAAAAAAAAAAAAACAGAGACGGAAGGCAATTCCGGATTCATTTTTTTGCATACCGAAAAAACACAAAAAAACGAATTACTCTAACGCCATAAACCTTCAAGCCAAGACCCTTACAGACACCCAAAAATGCGGGGCAGCGCAAAGGGGAAGCGGGGGTGGGTGCGCGAAAGTGTCTAGGAATGGCAATTAGTTTGTTGATGGAGTGGGAGTAAGAGAGTGGGTTGAAAATGATGTGGCACGTGAATAATTGTCTGCTTAGAAATTCCATTCAAAGTGAAGCAGGGTTGAAGAAATAAACAGATATTTCAGACTTAGAATGCGTAGCATGAATAAGTACCTTTCTATGTGTGTGTTTTTCCAAGGTAATTGAGTTGATGAATCTTTAATATTGGTAATAAACTAGCTGCTTATTATGTAATATGTATATTGTAAACAACTTGTGGATTGAACAGGTTTTGCCCAAAGAATCACACTATTTCGAGTTTAAGAATAGTGTCCTAGTTGAATATAGTTTCCGCCCAAAACTTAACAAACCAGAGTCTTTAATAAGAGATTTTTATGGATTCCTGGTAACTTCGTTCTCCTTCAATATGTTCATAAAAATGCCATAACAGCTCAGGAAACATCCTTTCATCCATGAAGAATAAGAAAGTAAAGCATTCAAAAAAATAGTTTCCTTTTTATTCACTTTTAGCGCACCCAAAAAGAAAATTCAAATGGTATTCAAATTCCAATGTTAATTCTCTTTTTGCTCTGCTCAATGATGTCTATTTTGGGTGACATTCTAATAGAAAATGAAGCTGTGAATCTCATGCATTCCAAATAGTTAACCAGGTGTAATGATTTCGTTCCACTGAGTTGGCATTTAAGTTATTTCAGACTTGGCCACGTTTGATGAACTTTCCGAACAACTGTGAAAGCCAGGTTATACTAGCATGTGTGTGTGTGTGTGTGTGTGTGCGAGTGTGTGTGTGTAGGCATCGTCTGGCAATTAGTTGGGCAACGATGCGACGTCAGCGTTGTTTGTGCCACTCTTATGTTTCATACTCTGTAGTTGTTGTTGTTGCTGTTGGCCAAAACAAATTGGCTTAGTACTGTGGGCAAAGTTCTCTTTGGGCCCTGTCTTCTCTACTAACTTGTTTACAAGTCGTTTGGCAATTATTCAATTAAATGGCGACGCCAACGGCCGTTTTATATAATTTTGACGCACAACGAAGAAGTTGAAGTAAAAGTAGAAGCAGAAGAAGTTAAAATGCATTTAGAGCCGGACCGGAAATCGCGTAATGCCTGCCGCACGTCAATGTCTTGGGCGGTCGGAAGGGTGGTAGGGTAGGGTAGGGTAGGTAGGTAAGTAACGATGGTAGAGTTTCGAATTCCAGTTATCCATTTGAGAGTCCACCTGCAATTTGAAATTGCGATGATGCCGTCGCGAACGTCAGCCTTAAAGTATGCTTGACTTTCTTTCCTTTCAATTTCCTAGACTGACAGACACAGATCTAGACCAGGAACAGAGTGCCTCGTGGCACAAACAACTTCCGCCAGCGCCAGCAATGGTGAACGTATTGCCCAGGGGACTGCGAGGGGGAGAGAGAGAGGGGGATGCTTGGGCAGCTCGTTAGCAATTGCATCACAGACAACATTCTAAATGCCATGTCCGACTCAGTACGCCCACCATTCCAATTCAGATGTCATGTGTATGTGTGTGTCTGTGTGTGTGTGTGTGTGTGTGTGTGTGTGTGTGTGTGTGTCCTGGCCAGTTCTCAGTTCCGCATCATTTGTCCTTTTTGTTTACCTAACCAGCATGCGGCAAAAAATACATGTTCCATGGAACGACTGCAGTCGAGCTATTGAAATTACATTTTTAATGATACAGTCGAACGTCCATAAAGTGGATATCAGGGGAATAAACATAAAAAAATACGGTATTAATCAAAAAATTCGTAACAATGTATTATCTGAAAAAAAATAATTGTAATTTTCATGTTGATTTTTATTTAAAAATAGCTCGCAGGTTTTCTGTTGAATGTCACGCAGTTATTTCTCATTAATGTCACAAAAAATATTCGTTACAATGTGATCAATTACGTTTTTGTGCACTGACGTAGAAAAACACGTGCCAACGAAATATTCGTTAACAAAAAAATGTTAAAATTGTTGCATACTGAAAATTCCGTTTAATTTTTGCAATGGAAAAGTTTTACTTCTTGAAAAAACATGAAATATTGTAAAAGAAAAAAGCAACTGGTTATGTTAAAAAAAAGGTATGCAACTTTAAAATCTGGCAAATATACTAAAAAAAACCAATCAAATTCTAGTTTAAATTGTATGATTAATCTAAGGTTCTACTTAAGATACAAAGCATAGTTCGTGACATTCCAATAGGTCTTATCTCTGTTGTTTTGTCAACTTATTATGCTAGTAAATTTGATAGGCAATTTGGTAAACAGCAGAAGTGAGAGAGAAAGAGAGAAGTTTGCCCCAAGGCGACCGTTAACTTTGAGGCCACATCCGCGGAGAATTCATGTGGCACAGCGTTCGTTTCGTTTCGTTCGTTTCGTTGTCCTGTTGTCACAGTGGCCGTCTGGAAATTTCATCAAAAGTTGTCGCCTACGCCATTTTGTGCTGCTGGCTCCTGACTCCTGTTCGGAACATGGCCATCAAATTTGTCCGCAACTCGTAAAATGGCGAACAAAATGGAATATGAAAGTGGCAACAACAGAGAGAACAAGAGTCTAAGATATATTGGGATGAAGCTGAGAATATTAGTTCAGTTTTATGATTGTGTTATGCAAGTTCAGCTCTAATTTGTCATTCAGCTAAATGTTTATGATTTTTTGGTTGCACTTTCTGCACAATGTTTCTAATTTTAGATTGATGCCTGTTTCGTGGCATCAATCACAATTTGTTATTGCCGCACTCACATATGCAACGGAGAACATGAAAAAAGCACTTACGAAAACATACTTTGTGTCTGCACTCGTGGCTTGCTAGTTTCAATTGGCAATTGAAAGTCAATTAAAGCTGCAACGCAAATTTTGCAACAGGGAAAGAAAAAAGTTTGTACCGCAATTTTGCTTGAGGAATTATTTAAATTTTAATTACTCAACGCTGTGCAGCAAAACTTTTCGTCGTCATCTCTCTCACTCTCACTCCCTCTTTCTTTCTCTCCCTCTTGACATCTCTTCTCGTTGTTACAGGCTCAAAGGTAAAGACTACACCGAGGAGGAACCAAAAAATATATATTTCTTTTACATTTTTCCGTAAAGTCGTTGGCTAAACACTCTTTATAAAGAAAATTTTAAATAAATTAAATGAGATATACAACTTTCGAGTAACAAACCAATTTCAAACACATTCAGAAAATATTAAAATATATATGTATAAATAATTAAACTTATACAGTAAAATCTTCCAAAAGTAAGAAAATCAAACTCTTATTAACATAATTCGCAAAGTCTTCCACGACAATGTTTATGTATTGTAAGAGTATATTAAGTATACGTAACAGGCATTGAAGAAGCAAAAATTGCATATTTAAAAAGAAAACTGGCTCAACTTGACTTCAGATTTAATACCCATTCCGCAAAGAATGTTTGAGGGAATGTGCAAAAAGTCGCTGCAATTTTCATAAAGTAATATACAACAAAAAGAACGAAAAACCTGACGAAATAATGCACCAGAAAACTGACTGTTCGCTGACTAACTGACTGACTGAGTGACTGACGGCAGCTTCTTTTGGCAGCGCCTCGGCATTGTGTGATTGTCCCTGGATATTGTATTCGTTGTTGTATTCGTGTAGTGTTTTTTGGATATGGGGTTGCACACACATACACACACACACACGTATAGAAAAGCGGCGCTGACATGCTTAAATATCAAAGTACCTTTTGCTATTCATCACCGCGACGCGACGCCTCAGGTGAAGGCATAAAAGAAGGTGGAGGCGAATAAAGCAGCTGTGTGAACTGGGGATGTGGACAAAGGCAAAGGGGGTGGTGGTGGGGGGTGGCGGAGTGAGGCTAAACCATAGTCTATGTATATGTGTGTTTTGTGGCAGGTGCATGTGCGGCTGTTGTGGCATAACTGCATGATGGATGACGTTGCGCCTTGACAATGTCGACGCTGGTCCTGTTCTGGCTCGTTGCTGATAGCAGTACAATGTCCTTACATATCTTAAATCTCTTGTCGCTTGTTCTTTCAGATCGAAGTACAGCCAAATTGGGATAAGACACGCGCCTCCAATTACCTGTTGACATTAACAGACTCGTTGCCGACTGACCCAAGCACACACTCTCGCACACACTAATACAAAACAGCAGCAGCTACGCAATCTGTGCGGCAACACAATGGGCAAGAAGAACTCTAAATTGAAGCAGGACACCATTGATCGTCTGACAACAGACACATACTGTGAGTATATATACGTATGGCCACAAATCATGCTGGGTGCGTTGCCAGCCTTGAACTCTATATGAATTATTGTGCACGAAGCATTAAAAAACAACAAACACTTGGAAGCCATTTTGGCAAACGCACGAAAGTTTTTTTTTCTTTTGCAGATACACTTTGTATATACATATATAGTATTTAAGTGCTACTTTCATTTTAAGTGCTACATCAAATGCTAAACGGAAGCAAGCCAAAAATAAAAAAAAAAGTTTGAACGTTCTGGGGAAATAAGGCCAGTTTCCTCATGTGTCTGTCAAAGAACATGTTAATTGACACGAAAAGTCAAATTGCATTTGTCGTTTCCTAACGCATACACATTTAAAATTGAAGCCCATAAACTTTATGGCACTATAGTTGGCAACATAATTAAGTCTGGAGCGAATTTTCAAAATTCCCCTAAAATGTTTTGTGTGTTAACTATCAATCATGGGTAATAAAGAGTTTTGACAGACAAGTCACAAGCTATTTGCCATGTTTCATATGTAAAAAAATAACCTTATGCCTAAAAGTAGACAGCGAAAAGTAAATTCCATCCAGTGAAAATGAATTCACAATCAGTTGAAAACATACTGCCAATTCAATATTCATTTAACACTCAAAATATATCAGTAAAGCAGAGAACCTAACAAAAATATATATATGTATCTAGTTTATTTTCTTGCAAATAATCTTGCATACCACAAACTGAAAGTTACCTAATGCTTGCTAAAAGTATTCCCCTTACTTCATGTGACAAAAATCGCTTTGGTTTAAGGTTTGCTTTTTTCTTGTTCTCGTGCTCCATTGCCATATCCATATGTATGTATTGAAGGCAATGAGCTGCTTGGTTTTTATTCGTTTGCTAGTTTTGCTGTCGATGCCGTGGGGCTTTTCGCTTTGTGGCAGAAATAAGTTTATATACACGAGCATAAGTACAATAAGTACGAGTTGGCACAAGGCAAAAGTTTCTGAGTGCAATCGCAAGCCCCTCCCTCCCCCGCAACGTCGCGGAAACGAAACAAAACGTTCCATTGCATTTGGATTGCAGCCTACGGTTTTTAGTGTCGTTTCTGTCTGTTCATGAGCTTTAAGAGCTTAAGGAGTATATCTTTATTGGCCATTGGCAACAGTGGAGTGCAGAAATATTATTGGCAATACACTCAAACCAAAAGCCTCAAACTGGTATCGCATTTCTAATGCCGACGATGTGCACAAAAGTTTCAAGTACAGTTCAACAATAAATTAAATATTCCACTGCATAACGTTAAGGGCAATGGAATTTTCTGCTGCAGTAGAACAATAATTAATTTTAATGGCTTTAATATCTAGATTGATAAAATATAGTTAGTTATATAACTTCACATTTGACTTAAAAAACATGTTGAAATGTGGACAACAATTGATTATTTTTTGTCACCATTCTCAACTCTCTCAATACTACTTACTTTCGTGTGTGTGAGTGTGTGTGTGTGTGTGGTACTTTCATGTCAATTTTGGTTTGTGTTACGCTTCGACAAACTGTCGCAGCTAAGGCAGTTGGCAAATGGGCTTCAAAAAAAACTAAAATGCACCATCTTGGCATTCGCAATGTCGCAATGTCACATTTTGAACTGCATTCATTTGGCACATGCTCTTTCGCTATGCAAACACACACACGCACACACTGTTAGAGTGTATAGTGATGTTCCTGTGTGTCCTTAACTGGGTCCCTGAACCGTCTGCCAGTTCATTTTGCACGCATTGGCATCCAACTCAGAGGGGAGCTCGGGCACACACTCAAATTTCAATTCAATGTTGAGAATTATTATTGCACTTGTTGTGTTTGCAGCCCTATTGTCACGTTATCTATTTCCCCCCACCCCCCACCGTCCTCTCCACTCTCTTACTGGCCTAAGGTGTGTGTGTGTGTGTGTGTGTGTGTGTCAATGGGCACTCAGCTTGTCTCGTCATGACAGTTTGTTTGGCATTTAGCAGTGGAAATCAAACGTGTAAAAGCAACAAGCAACCAGAGCTGTATAAAAACATACACAAATATGCTCTCTACTCCCCCTTACCCCCTCACCCGCTGCACTCTGCCCTCTGCCAATGATGTCCCAAGCGCTGGTGGCGCCAACTGCACAGTGGGCCGAGGGGTAGCCAAAGTTGTCACAGCTAATTGTTTGACGTAAATGAGGCATGAATCACATTGAATTAATCAATAATTACCAGACATATCAAATACAGTCAGTTTTTATATAAGATCCATTATCATTATTTTTATTTGTGTAGGCCGTGTAGCAATTAAGTTATCAGCCCCTGGTTGCTAATAAAGTTACCATATTGTATGCGGCAATTAGATTTAAATAGATTAGATTCAGACTATTGTTGTTTTTGGTTATAATTTTCTTTTCAAACTGTTTTGAGACACTGTTCTTCAGTGCCAATACTCAGTCGCTGTCGATGTACCAGTGTCACTTTGTCAGTACCCCTCTCTCCCCTCCTACACCAATTCCATGGTAAAAACATGATGCACATGTTGTAAATAATTTGCTAATGGCGCCAACGATGCTTTTACAGAGACGAGAGCAGTCAGCGAATCTGGGCAAAACTCTTAAAAGCGCGCTTTGGTCTTTAGCCTTTCGATAGTTTCTGATAGCAAGAAACATATGTACGTATGTATGTATGTGTGAATACACGTGTATATTGATTGGTAGTAAGTTAGTCAGCCATGCAAGCGTAGTCAAAACAGGCCTGGCATCCTCAACTGTTTGTCTAAGCAAATTGCTAAAGAGAAAGGGAGAGTGGATAGGTACGAAAATTGTAAAAATTGCCAATTGACATCAAATTATGCTCGGCATAATGTTTAAGCATTAAAGCAACACTAACAGCAGGAACAACAACAACCTTGAAAGAAAAAAAACCTGAAACATGATTCATAAAGACCTGCAAAGTGGAAAGATATCCTTGCCTATTCTTCTTTTCACTTTTCTGCTGCTTTTTTTGCCTGTAAACTACTTTCTTAATTTTAGATAAGCAACAGTATCAGTGGCCATAAAAGAGAAAAGCCTGAAATTGCTGTCACTTCACTTGCTATTTCTTTTTCCTTTTTGCTTGTTTTTTTTGTTTTGTTTCCTTATCACGTTCATAGTCGAGTTGGCTATTGGTCTTTAGTTAGCTTGTTCTTTAATCGTGACATTGGCAAGCTGCACACCGAATTTGAATTAAAATTGCATGCAATGTGCCAAGGCTCATCGGGAAATTGCTCGGCGTTAATTAATTGGTGCATTGTTAAGTGCTCTGGTGAAGTTAACATGAACATGCAATGCAAATGCAACATCGTCTCTTTCTGCCCTTAGGATGTTCATTGGGGAGAAGTTACAAAATGTGTCATCGGATTGATAAGTATGTAGGATAATATGTAAATTAAAAAATAAATCCATTGTTGATTCAGGTGCGGCTTACTCAAAACTACTTCGTTCAAGTAAAGATAGTTTTCTTAATCTTAAATCTTCATTCAATGTATTTTTAACTTGTGAAAGACTCACAAAACTGTACCTATATCGATATCGATTGGATCTGTTTCAATCTCATAAGTCATCATCAAAAAATAAAATAAAAGTACTTACAGATTTCATAACTTATAATACCCTCACAAGACTGTACTCTAACCGATAGCTACTATAGTCCCACACCTATAACGATAGCTTTGACGATCTACATTTCATTGATTCTTTATCAATTTCACACAATCCTTTTTATCTATGTATATGATTTTAGTTTTAAGAACAAGTAAAACTTTACTTCTCTCACATATCGATAACGATAGCTCTGTTGTTATATTGATGTGATTGTCTTTGCATCAATCACACAATCCACCATCACAATTAATTATATCAATATGATTTTAACATCAACACTTAACAATAGTTGAGTTCAAGGATACTTATCCAACTGCTTGAGTGAACTGCAATTAGGTTTAACTCTGGATAAGTGGAGCATTTGTTGCGCCACTTGGTGGCGTGTTTGCCACACATATTTGAGCCTTGTTGCTTGTTGTTTACAGGGTATTCCTAATGAGCTTGATGGCAAGCACACACAATAAAGTTCTAAGGCCATGGCAAACAGCTACAAAAAACTTTCCCGTTACACGCACATAACACACACACGCACACACACACACACACACACACACACACACAACAGTATACATATGTTCCCGCATGCAAATCGTGGCTGGTTCTTTCCTTTATAATTTTTGGTGTGGATGATGGCAAGGCCTTTGGCAGCCATTCATTAATTAGCATGTGGGCACTCCCAGGACGACAAAGTCCTTGCTTCTATCTTTCTCTCTCCTCTCTCTATCTCTTGCCCTGTGTTTTTGCTTATAAAGAAGTTAAATTAAATCAGTTTAAAATTAAATTAAATACAGCAAAAAAAAAAAAAAAATGGTTTGCTTGTTTGGCCCTTTTATGCTCCTTGCTGCCAAGAATGATTAAATAAACACTGCAAGCCACAAATGACTCAAAAAAAAAAAAAAAACAAATGGAAAAAAAGCAGGAGCGAAATATAAAATATAAATAAGAAAAGTAAACATTTAAATCGAAATAATATTTTTTTGTAGCAGCCTTCTAGGGGTAGGTAGGTAGGGCAAGTTAAGCTGGATCCTTGAGTAGCGCACTCAATGCGCCTGGCTATGAACTAATTTTCTTTAATGCTGGCGGCACACTACAAACACACACACACACACACACACACACACACACTCGCACATACCATAAAAGATACCCATCCATATATGTGTGCATGTATTATTCATGTAGCCGCAGTAAAAGTACTACAACGTCGACATCAACATGCCCTGGAGCTAACTTGGCCGACGCGTTGGCGTGCGTAGACTTTTAAAGAGAGGGGAGTGGTGGTCGAGGTGGTTCGATGAGTGTTTGCGGTTGCCAACAAAAAGGGGTTGGGATAGGTTCTCTGCTTGTGTGCAGCTTATAATGAGTTATATACTACTATTTTGATGCCCAGACCAGCAAGGGAGCTTTTCAATTTGTGCTCAATGGCTGCGGCTTACTTGCATTGCGTGCGAAGACTCTGATGGCCAACTGCAACCCCCCACCATTCCACTCCCCTTTCCTTTCCCACCAACCATTGAACCAGTAAAGTTGCAACGCACGCTAAGGAAAGTGCTTCGTTGAGTTGGGGCACAGTCCAAGAGTTGAATATTCCAATTAATACTGCAAATCACATATTCCAAACACACATACCATATACGAGCTGTATATAGTAGATCGCAAATGAATTGCCTTTGTATAGAGAGCATTTCAAAGCAAACTGTAAAAGAAGCTTAAGTGCAAGCAGAGAGCAAAATCTGAGTGCTTAACTCTCAAAGGCCAGAAGTCATAATAAACAGGGATTATTTTCTCTTTGTGTATAACCGATTATGTTTATAAGTAGCTCTCATTTTAAACAACCACAGTTAAGGACGTTCTAATTGGCGGCGCTTGATTGAACAATGCACCGTGTATCAGCGTTAACATACAAAAGGTTCTGTATGAATACAATGTGAGTAATGTGAATGAAGAGTGAAGCCTATAAGCATTAAAGAAGTTACTAGTTGTAAAGGGCAGAATGCATTACTATACGAACTTTGACCTTGGACGTAAGTGGCTTGTCTTATTTTACACATTAAGCATAGCTATCTATTTTGTGTAGAAGTTACAGCCTCCAAACGAATTTTAAAGATAAATTAACCAATATATTTAAATAACAAATTTAAATGTCTTGACTTTGTTTTTAATATTCATTCTTTTTTTTCGTGACAACTAAAAGAAAACTTTTTTTTTCCATTACCTTTACTTACCACTAAAGTGCTATACCCAATAAAGAACTTCATATATTTTTTTATTTTTATATGTCTCTGTTTTTTTTTTTTTTTTTTTTTGGTTTTCTCTGCTAGAATTGCTCGAACTTATATATGTACATTTTATATGGCACATGTAGGCTAAGCTTTTAAATAAATTACCTAAGCCAAATTGTCTGCTTACATATTAAATTAAGTTTGCAACGCCTTTTTTAAGGCATCTTGCTTTAGTGAAAAACAAAGTTGGCTCAAGAAGATATGTGAATTTAAGAATGTATATAGACATAAAAAAAAATTAGCTTAAACCTTCTATAAGTATTCCAAAATGGTATTTCATCTTTGATATGATTTATCATTCATGCTTTACAGTGTTTTTCATTTGTAAAGTGGCAGACAGAAAGCGTGTTCGTATCACATTCTAGGTGCAGACGTGCATGCACCACACGGCCCACAAAGTATACTATACATATGTATACCTAAGCAATACGTATGTACATGAGACATATACTTATGTAGTTAGAGCTTAAGCAGGCATGTGTGTGTGTGTGAGGTGAACGTTTGTGACTGTTACCTGATAATAAATTAAATGATTTATTAAACGATATGCACTTACTGCAACTTCCTACACCCACACATACACACACAAGCACACACACTCACGCACACACACAATGGGCATTATGTTGGGGTTGAGCTCGTCAATTTCAAGGCTATTTAGGCGGGGTTAAGATGGCCTAAGCCTGTCAATGGCACGTCATCAATTTTTGTGGCTAGTCGAAACGGGCCGCACTCGGTTTAAGACGCCATAACTCAGCGGCTGAGCCAAATTACTTCAGTTGCCATTGCTAAGTAGAGCCATTGAGAATTTTGGACGCCTATAGAATGTGTGCAGCTCAGAGGTAAGTAGCTGAATGAGATCAATTGAGTGCTTGCCACTTGTGATTCACCGGAATGAATGAGGCTCAATGTCCGCAAGTCAAAGTAATGAGTTATGCGATAAACTTAAGTGATTTATATGGATAAATACACGTAATAACAGTTGCTGTTTGTTTTCTTTTCTCTCATTGCAGTTACGGAAAAGGAAATACGTCAATGGTAAGAACTTAAAGTTAAGTTACAATAATGCCCTAAAGTTAACGTTGTCAAACTGTTCATTTACAATAAGTTCTATGTATTATACACATTAATTTGTGCCATTTGACCTATTTTACATAAATTATAAACTGTCGTGTGTGCATTCGATTCGAAATTGGATATTTGCTATTACTTTCGACTTTTGTACTGTCAAATATTATTAATTATGAATAATGCAATGAATGAGATTCGGAGCTATTCGAATGCGAACGCGAATATGTAAATAAGTTGGCATTCTTACAGCAAGGCTGCACAATTTAATTAGCATTAAATAATGCACAAAACTGTTGTCATCCAATTATAATATTTACATGCATTCATTTTTATTATTATTTTTTGTGTTCCCAGAGTTTTTCATGCATATGTACATATTGTATGTTATTCACCATGTGTGAATATGATTAAAATAAAGTTTATTTCATTAAGTTCATTTGATTTATTTATTTTTGATTAATGTTTCATAATTCGTATCTTCGCTATGCTAATCTTGAATCAACTCTTTCTCTACTACTTTCTTTCAACCTCTCTCCTATTTTTCATCACTCTTGGTAACTTGTGCCAACTATGTACATTTGATCTTTGACTTCTGAAGGCACAAAGGTTTTCTCAAAGATTGCCCCAATGGTTTGCTGACTGAACAAGTAAGTATGAGCCGCGAGTCCATTGCCGAATGCTTGCATCATTTTATATTTTTAACTACTAACCGCAACGGAATCCTATTAAAAACAAGTCTGTTCTTTTTCATTTACACCAATGCCAATCTAAGCAAAGGAAGCCAAAGACAAAACTGTCAAAACTACTTAGCTATTTTTTTGTTTACATACTTTATATGTATTTTTTCAGTTTTTTTCTTTTTTATAGTTTGTTCGCGTAATTTTATGTGTTGGTTTTATGTTTGTTTGGCCTTCCGCACTCTCATCGCCATTATTGATGCCGCATTTTTGTGGCTTTGTTTTTCTGGCTTGTTTGTTGTTGCTGTTGTTGCCTGCCACACTTAAACTGGCTGAATTTTTACTGATATGCCAAATGTGGTTTGCCGCTATTTTCTTGCTCTTACCCTCTTTCTCTCTCTCCATCTTTCTTTTTTATTGACGTTGTTTGGTTGGTTTGTTTTTGCGTCAATAATTCGACATTGTCTCTGGGCGATTTGCAGATCCAATTAAACTCATGAATGCATTCATTAGTGCGGCCACTAAATATAAATAACTGAGTGTGACGCAACAATGCTCAAACAAATAGTATGTTAAACAGTTTCCATAGATTCTGATGCTTCTGAGAACATATTTCTCTTGTTAAATGCTCAGGTCAAGGTTAGTTATTCCCAAGTTTATGAAGTTCCAAGAATAAGTTAATTACAGGTGAAGCCAACTGGCGTCTTTTCTCGTGAAATAATTATCATATTTGCTTGCTTGGAAATCTATGAGCCTGAAAATGATTTCACAGCAATTTCTTTTTATGCATGACATTAATTTGTTGCGACATTTCTATTTTGAAAACTTCAACTTTTGTTCACTAACACATTAATTTCTAAGTTTGCATAAATATCTTTGTTTTTGTTTTTCTACTTAACTTAAATTAACATTTTTTACATACAGGGATTCATCAAAATTTATAAACAATTTTTTCCGGATGGAGATCCAAGTAAATTTGCCTCTTTGGTATTTCGAGTTTTCGATGAGAATAATGTAATGTATACTTTTTGTAAGTTTTAAAATGTAACTAATTAGATTTGTTTATACACAGGATGGTGCCATTGAGTTTGAGGAGTTTATTCGCGCTCTTTCCATTACATCTCGTGGCAATCTAGACGAAAAGCTACACTGTAAGTCTTACATAATCATACATTTAATTCATTTTTATTATGATATTTTTTTGTGCTTAGGGGCCTTCCGTCTATATGATGTGGACAATGATGGCTACATAACTCGAGAAGAGATGTACAACATTGTGGATGCCATTTATCAGATGGTGGTAAGTATCTACACAGAATGACTTCTTTATTAACTCTTTTGATAAAAACTTTGCACAACCTTTCGAGCAGGGCCAGCAACCGCAAACGGAGGATGAGAACACACCTCAAAAGCGTGTGGATAAGATTTTTGACCAGATGGACAAGAATCATGATGATCGGCTTACGTTGGAGGAGTTTCGTGAGGGTAGTAAAGCTGATCCACGTATAGTGCAGGCGTTAAGTTTAGGTGGTGATTAACCGCAAGAATTGTAGTTGCGCTGAAATTCGTGAGATTGTCAAAGAGATTGGAAGCATGCAGCAGCAGAGACAACGAACGAAAATGAATTCGTCGTGCACAATAATCTAAAAAATAAATAAATAAATATACATATATAAATGGTTTGATCTAAACGTCAAGGATATTTGCAAGAAGTTTACACAGACAGACACACACACACACACACACAACTACACACCCACACAAACAAAAGCACACCTGCTCCCAAAATACACACACACACACATATGTATTATATGCCATTTGCCTGGTGGCAGCTTGTTAGCCCCAAAGCCGCGGCCAAAAAAAAAAGATATCGAAATACATAACTTGAATTTGTTAAGGTAAAATTCCAACTAATTGCAGAAATATAATACAAATAAACCGTTCATAAACAACAACGATAAAAAATTATCCCACAGAATGTTTGGTAAAAACTCGTTAGAAAAAATTAAAAAAAAAAAACAAAAAACATAAAACACCAATTTAAATAATAGAAACGCTTTTTTAAAATTACTTACATATACATATATGTATGTATATATGTATGAAAAGCAAAAGTATACACCATAAAAATATATATACATAAATATACATATATACATATTACAATACATTTGGCATTTGTTCTATTGTAAAAGGCATTTTTATTGAAATGCTTGCAAAATATTACAAAAAAGAGAAAGCGTAGAAAAAAAAGAACGAAAACCAACCGAGAGCAAATTAACTAAATTTAAATTTATAGTTGAAATATTTTTTTCTTCTAATTAACATACAAATGAGATATTGTAGGCGAAACGCGCCAAGGGCATAATTAAATAATGTACACAAATAGTATGTACTCATAAAATATACTATTTGGCTAAGCATAATGCTACAGCTTTTAACCAAAAAAAAAAAAAAAAAAATCTAAAAATGCTTTCTTGATTGCTTTTCTTTGTCTTTTTCGCTGAGATCAGCTGCAGCAGCAACAACAACTGTTGATGATCGAACGTGTTACAAAAAAAATTACTTATTAATATACGATTTATATGCCGGACTAACTAAAAGCAAGGTTTGGCAAAGACACAAACAAGAGAAGCTTGTTGCATGTTAGATGATTGTACATCGTTCTCGCTCCATTTATGTACTTAGCTTGAGTTGCGCACAGAAGCTGAACTCGTTGCCGTGAGTGTGTGTTTGTGCCGTTAGATGCATGATTTTCTTAACATTTTTTTTTTTTTTTTAATATTTGTACAATAGCTAGGCTAAATTTTTTATTGCACTGCAGCAACAGCTAATGCGCAGACAATCAATTTGGTTCTGAACTAGAAATTTGCTCCGATTTACAAAATTATTATACAAAAACATGTAAGTTTCTTTAGCTTAGGTAAAACAAATTGTTTCTTTAGGATTGTTTTTAATGCACATTCACACACAAAATCAACTCATGAGTATACGGAGTTCACTTTAGAAAAGTGTGTGAAATTATCTGCATAGATGTTGCCATACCAAAAAAACAAAAAAAAAGAAAACTAAAAAGTAAACTACATATAATATATATATTTGTGCATGCCTTAACTAAACAATATCATATTTTTCTATTACATTTATTTTGGCATTATTTACTAAAACAAACTACTTAGAGCTTGCAACTTTCTGAAAAACGAAAAATTAAAACATTTTACAATTAACTATTTATATATACATACAATATATGTATATTGAATGCCTTAAGAACTATCGCATTTTACAATCATCTTCGCGCAAACCTCTCTGGAAACTCTCTGGTAAACACTCTTTATACTCTATACACACTCTTTACACACTCTTTACACTCTTTACACTCTATACTCTATATACACTATACATAACAATTTATACTACTTCTTTTGTTAACTTTCTGCTTATGTATGGTTTATTCTCAACAATCTACAAATCTAATCACCAAGCTAAAATAATTTCTATATTTTATATGTGGTTCAGCTTTATTAAACAACAAAAATAAATCAACAAACTTTCAAACCATACTTAAATATCAATAAAACCTAAGTTTAAATCACGAACAAACTATCTAAAAAGAAAAATGTTAAAGGCAAACACCGAACCTATAAAGAACAGAAACCTTAATCTTTGATTATGCTTTGTAACATACTTTATACATAATTTGTTTAAAGTTAATATTGCTTTTTGTTAATATTTTCTTACTGTTATTTGGCACCCTAAATTAAATTTTCCTTCTCATTATTTCGGGAAAACTCTTTTTCACGATTTCTTTTTTCGTTTAGTGTTCTTTCGAAATGGTTGTTAATGAAGGTGCTTTCTCCTATATGTTTAGATATATAACTTTTGCGAGTTAACTAGTTACTTGTACTGAATGCTCACTGTATGTTAGTAAGATTTATTTTATGCTCAACAAAATTAGCAGCTAGCTATAATGTTTTCAGAATGTGTTGAAAAAGATCTGGTCTATATATATATATATTTTTTTTTTTTTTTTAGAGAATACCTAGATATATTCGTTAAATGTTAATTGCCTTGAAATAAACCTGAAAAGAAAATTTATGTAAACAAAAACATTATTCTTGAGCTATAATGTTCCCTAAAATATATACATACTTCCTATGAGATTCGTAAAAATTGCTGCAAGTGTCAACTGAATTAATTGAATTAATTGATGATAAGGTTTCCGATATTTAAAAACTATATTATCACTTAACCAACTATATAAATTGTTCAGCACCATGATTATTATATTTATCTACATATATTGTGAAGGCCAAATAGATATGTATGTATTTCACTTAATACTAATCGATGTATCCTTTTTTTTTGTGTTTTTTGCCTAGAATTGTTGTTCAAGACTATTTAATTTTAATTACCAAAGCAGCCTAAAAGCATACTATATAAAAACGCATAATGCACAAAATGTTTGCATGCCTTTTTAACTTCACCGAAAATTTTTTAGCAAAAGCATAACAATATATACTTATAGAGTATATCTAAAAACAAACATAAGTATAGTTATATACTATATTATATTAACTAGCAAGTAAGCTGCTTACATGAGGCAATTGAATAAACCGCAAGTCGAAAAAAATTATGATGATATTACCATAGACTATAAAAAATATATTAATGGATACATATACAAACACACGAACAATACACAAATACACAATAAAAATTCCATACAAAAACGAAAAAAATGCTGCAACAATCAATTTTTGGCGCTTCTTACACTTGACAATGAATATTGATACAAATGTACATAACAAAATAAAAAAAAACAAATTAGCAGCTAAGTTTAGAACAACAACAAGAGATACAAAACACTTATATACAATAAAATCTGCAAATATCTATAAATCTATAAGTGTATTACAAACATATATACTCTCTTATATTTATGATAATTCAAAAGAGATGGTAAACAATTTTTTTTTCCTATCAATAACTTTCTAAGTGTTAACCTTATGCAAAAAAACTATTTTCTTTGTGCGATACATTCAAAATTAAGCAATATTTTTTAGCATTAAAAGTGTTTATTAAAAATTAATGAAAGCCCAAGGTGGTGTTGATTACGATTAAATATACAAAAAATGAGTTACTCCGAAATTGGCTATAAATAAAAAATATATCAAAATACATATATTGAGACACTGTACACGAAAAAAACAAACACACGAGCACAAAAACACGTCACAGAATAGGAAAGAATAATAAAAGTTTTTTTGAAATTATTATGAGAAAAAGAAAACTCAAATATGAATGGCTTTTATTACATTTCGTCGAAAGTTTGTTTATAAGGCAGTTCAACAAAGTTTCTGGCAGGTACTTTTCAAAATTTATTTTCAGTGATTATTTCTAAAACATTTTAAAGCAAATTATGTATTACTATAAATAATGCGGGCATTGAGTGTTTTGTAGAGACCGTACCTCGATAGAATGACTAAGTTCAATCCGGGTTTTTAAACGCTTCTTTTGAAGTGACAGGAACAATGCCAAACTACATATCTTGAAGATCAGAAAAAATAGATTTAAATAGCCTAAACTTCTTAAGGTATAGGAGCATCACTCAAACTAAGCTAAGGCTACCAGGGTCTCCAAAATCTTGTTGGTCTTGCCGGCATCAGCTGTTGCATGGCCCTCACGACCTTGGCATTGAGCTGCATATCGTGATGATTGAGAAGCCTTGAGATCTCCACAATGCACTGCTGAAAGCCGCACCAAAAGTGCTGAAAGTTGTGACGTTGCAACAGCTGACTGGGATTCTTAGCGGATTTAAGTTGACCATGCAAATGATGCACCGTTAACTCCAGTATATCGGCCTTTTCCAGCTTCGAGAGTGTCTCCTCATCCTAGTTAAAATCAATTGAAACATTTTCAATTTGGTGGAATGTATTTTCGCTTACCATTTGCACCGCCTCCATGATGAGCTGTTTCAGTTCATCCAGGCACTTGTTAATGCGCGCCCGTCTCTTTCGCTCCAGCAGCGGCTTCATGACCTTGCGATATTGATAAGAACGCGACACGGCCTCCAGCTGCAAGCCTGCTGCATTTGATTCCGGCATGTTGATCTGAATAAACTGCGCACAAGCTGTCTGCTGTGTTTCAACTGACTGCCGGCAATACTAAGCAGGCAGAGGTAGGCAAAGCAGAAGAGCAGCATTCTCTTCTCACATTGACTTTATTGTCAACATTGTGGACGTTGGCAGCGACGCTTTGCAAGCATTAACTGCTATACCCTTGCAGTAGGTATCATAGTTGTGTCACTTGTTGTGCAATCTTGAATCAAAAGGATTATTAATTCTTGTTTTTAAAAGCTTATCACTTTAAAGCTATCTTAACATATTGAGCTAAACCTGAATTCGAATATTTTGTAGATTCTTTAACATAAATCTGATGCAGAAATTAGCTATAAAATAATAAGCAATTACATAAACAACTCTTAGTTTTTTTCACATATCATAACATTTTTGAACAACCTAAAGCTTGCGTTGTAAAAATTGCTGAGCTTTTGTTTCCTTTAAGCTTTATGCTGCAAGCGTATGTAAGCTTCGGTGCGGCTTTT
Organism: Scaptomyza hsui; assembly: GCA_018152825.1. NCBI lineage: Eukaryota > Metazoa > Arthropoda > Insecta > Diptera > Drosophilidae > Scaptomyza > Scaptomyza hsui. The sequence continues at coordinate 11,532,958 of JAECXO010000001.1, forward strand.
TTTTAGATCTCTTTCCACATACAAACGCATCAGATATCAAACTTGTCCGGCAGCTTTAGAAGCTTTGTCGCTGTAAGCTAGCAGCGAAGTCGCCTCACTTTCGAGTCGTATTCCAATCAAAAGCATGCAAAAAGCTTACAAAGCTTTTGCTTTTGCTGCGGAGCAGGCGCTTTTGGTGGTCCAATTGTTACTGGGCTAATAGGAAACTAAACCGGTAGATATTAAATAAACAAAGTTTGGTCCGTTTTGAATTTATTGGGATTTAAAGTTATTTGTATTTGAAAAATGCAAAAAGTATATTATTTGGCATGTTTAAAGTTTAAAGCATAGCTTGTAACTCAAATCCTTAATTTTGTTGCTCAAAATTAAATGAAAAGGCTTAGAAAGACTTTAAAAGTGCTTAGCGCATTTGCGATAATCATCATACAGTATATAAACTTAATGTGTAAACAGTAATTAAGACTCCCCAAGCAGAATCCGCTTACTTACTCATCTGTAGGAAAATGCTGCATCTTTAGCAGATAACTCAACTAAATGACATGCTAAAAAACAGAATATTTGTGGGCACGAGGAAAAAGCAAACTAGACAATAACCAAGCGAGAGAAAAGAGACTGAAAAAGCGACAGAGAGTTTTGTATGAAGCACTTGTGCCCAGATGCCCCAACACCTCACCGCTGCTGGCCACCCACTTGCCACATGGTAAGCAAAACAAAAAGAAAGAAAAGAGAGAGAAGGATGCTGTTGTCATGTGTTTTGTGGCAGAAAGAGCAAAATAAACAACATTGGCGACCGTGGGAAACTTGACTTTGCCGCAATCTCAAAAAAGTCCATTTGCCTCGCGCAAGTGACGAAAGATGAACAACAACAACAACAACTGCTTGATGGCGCACAGAAGAATTCTGCAAGAGCAGCAGACTTGAAGACTGAAGATATCAACATTGAGTAGCAGCTGCGGCACACGCGACTCTATTTGATAACAACGTGCCACAAACTAAGCACGAGACAGGAAACCGGTAGTAAAGTTTAACTTAACATCAAATAAGTTATGAAGTTTCATACGACAAGTTTAGTATCATTATTAATAAGCTGAGATTGTGTCTTTTAAGTTGTGTTAAGCTTACTGACTTATAACCGCAATTTGTTAAATCGAAAGCAAAAACAAGAAAGAACACGAAGTTGGATTGTGTTTCACCCTACAAGCGGCTCATTAACACCGCTGCTGACAACTTGTCAGACACTGTGGCTCCCCCCGTACAAACTTTGGCTCCCGAAGAAGCGCAAACCGTGAGAAAGATGCGTTGAGGATATTTATGTAGTATAAAGTTGTCATTCCGCCAATCTGCAGAACAGCCGGTGGCCATGGACCCCACCGACTAAAGATGATCTGGGACAACGCGTGGGGCGTCGCGCAGGCGCCATCGGCGAGTGGGTCAGCTAATGCCACATTATATCTGAAAGCAACTTTTATTGGGATTACAATGTAAGCAGCTTTTGCTTTTGATTTGTTTACATGAACGAAGTTAAAAATAAGTTGCTGAAGCGGAAGTTCTGAAATAGAACAAAAGTCGTACACAAATTATGAAAAGGCAAGCACATTGAATGCATATCGATTAGCTTGAAGAGAACCACAACGAAACTGAACTGAACGCATATTTTTATTACCCACTCAGCGAGCACTTGTTTGGGTTTTGCCTCTCGCTCTGTGGGAAATGTTTCTCTTGAGCAAACACGCAGCTAATTGTCACTTAGGGCTGTCCCGAAAACCCCGAATAACCACCGACAACGGCTTCAGTTTTCAAGAGGGGAGAATGCAACGCATGAAATGCACGAGTGAAGTTTGAATTACATTTGTAGCAGACATTTGAACCGAGTGCTGGCTAATACACATGTAAGTACAATGTGGAATGTACCACTAAATGAAATTCAAAGCGCAGACACTTGAAGATATTCATTCAGCTAGACCCTTAAAATACACATTCCTATAGAGACGAAGCAACTAAAGGGGCAAGGTCATAAGGCAAATGATCATCCCACAATAATATTTCGTAGTTCCAAGTTAGCTACATAAAAAAACTTTGATAGTTTTTGGTAAAGAAATCTTTCGATGATTTTATCAAACAATACAAGTCGTTAACATTTTTTTTAATTAGCTTATTAAAGTTACTACAATGATTTTGGTTTTACTAAATATTTTTTTACACTTTTCTTTTCTTTTACTATAATTTTTTTTAACGAACTTTAGAGTAAATTTTTTTTTTTGTCTATTGAAGAGATTAATAGATTATTAATTACTTAAACTGTTGACAAGAATGGAATGTTAATTTTACAATATTTTGTCTACTTTCTTGCCAATGTGCCTTCAAAACAAGTGTTAGATAGAAAAATTAAGCTCCACGCTTAAGGCTGATCTGGGCGTTTAGAGTTCAACATGGATCGTTTTACCGCTCAGTGCTAGTCGCTCATTAAGCATTATTTAATTTGCCCTTTTAAACGTTATGATTTACAAAAGAAAATTTTAGAGGGTTCCCGCCTTCTGCCACGCCCTCTGGCTCGCTACGCCTCGCCTTCTTTTTATCTGTCGTATTCCCAAGCAGCTAAAAATAGACACAAATTGTAACGCACTTGAAGTGCACTTTGAAACATCTTGACGCTGACAAAAAAAGCAACAACAACTACAGCAACAATAAAAACACGCAGAGAGGCACGACAGGCATGTGATAATAATATGTACATGCAACATGCTGCACAAGGCGCCAAAACTGCGACCCGACTCGGTGAGTGAAAGGATCGAGAACGGAAAAGGGAACGAAAATAAGGAACGAGCATATGGAGAGCCAAAGGCATTGCAACTGCAACTGCCACATGCAACAGACAGAGACAGAGAGATACAATATATGAAACGCGGAGTTCAAGTGCATGGCATGACACACACACTCACACACACACACACACACACACACACGCACATACAAGCAGCCCCGAAGGAGGCTCGATATGGAAAAAGTATTTTCTTTTGACATTGTCTGTTTCGCTCCCTCTCTTTCTCCCTTTGTCCCTCTCTCGCTCGCTCTGTCTCTGTGTCTGTGTGGCAGTGCAAAGTGTTTTTTCCCAGGCGCTATTTATAACAAGGCAACAGCTCAGATTATTTCGCTGGTGATGTCAAATCAAAAATCTTGGCAATTGAAAAAAAAAGCCAAGTAAGAAACAAATAATTAAAAATAAAATGATAAATGTATACATTAAACAATAAAGGGTAGAAATTATAAAAATGGGCATTTGTGAACTGTCTATAAAATAAATAAAGAAAAAATGCAATAAGTAAATTTAAAAAAATAATGAAGAATCCCGAAAAATACATATATAATTAATAAACTAATAAAACAAAATTAATATTTAAAAAAAATATTCAAAAGAAAAAATATATATATACCCAGGAATAAAAATATTTTATTTAAAAAACCACATCATGTTTTATAAATTTTGAGCAACATAAAATAATAACAAAATTTTTTTAAAAAAATTATTACAAATTATTTTGCTGCATACCTTGAACTAAGAAATTATTTCCCAGAGAATAAATAGACACATATTATAAATGTAGTATCTGAAGCAACAATTAAAAAACTTACAATATGCATTTCAAAATCATTGTACACATTTATTGATAAGAGTGCATTTAAGAAAAAGGCGGGCTCAGTCAGCAGTCGACACATTTGGAATGGGCGCCAAACATTCGAGCATGCGGTCAGGAGCGGGAGGAGGGAAGGGAAGATGCTCACTGACAGTGCACAGCGAAAGTGTTGCAGCTGCATGTGTGTGTGTGTGTGTGTGTGAGTTCTATAATTAGCCAACTTGGGCTCGCCACATGTGTTGTTGCTAAAGGCATTGTAATGAGCAGCGGCATCGATGAACAAAAAATAGTACTCCACTTGAAGTTGAAGTTTGGCGCGCAATGTGCCACAACACACACACACACACACACACACATAGAGAGAGATAGTGCGTTATGTTTTATTTTTATTTGTGATTCTTTTTTTGGTATGCATTTTCCAAAAACGTTCTCACACCCGCCGTCTCTGCTCTCTCCCGCTGCTCTCTCTCTCTCTCTTTGTGGCAGTTGTTGCTCATATAAAACGCTGAATGTGGTAAGAATTTTGGACAGTCTTTGCCCGCAGCTCAACAGCCATGGGTGTCATATACAAGATATTGAAACAACAGCGTCAGCAGCAGCAGCAACAACAACAACAGCAGCAGCAACAAAAACAAAAGAGTATGGATATGAATACACTAACGAAGTGCAAGGTGCAAGCGGCAATAAGGCAACGTCAACTGGAGCGACAGCAACAGCAGGATCAGGAGAAGGAACAGAAGCAACTGGAGCAGGATCATGATGAGACTATGGCCGAGCAACAGTTGCAGCAACTTTGCCGTTTTCTCGCTGAGAATGCAGCACGCAAAAAGGTAAGTTTTGCCACTTGCAACATGACCAAAGAACGAATTTGATTGAATTATGTGTTAACAGCGTTTGAAGCTGCAGCAACACTCAGAGCAACTACCACTCAGCGAACTACAAGCTCAGGACATGGATTTGCTCATGGAGCATCTAAGCACATGCAACGAGGCAACAACAGCAACCGCATCTGCCACAACAGCAACAAGCTCAGCTGCACCCAGGGACAGCATATTGCTGAAGATACGACATCAGATATTCGAGCGCAAGCGACAGAGGCAACGTCAACTGGCGGAGCTGGTGAAGCAGCGTTTGGTGGTGTGGCGACCATGGTAGACAGCTCAGCTTAAGGATTCGTTCGAGTTGTAAGCGATCCTTGTGAAATTCCTTTTGCCGTGTGATGTTCACGTTGCTCTTCCATTTGCCTAACCATTAAAGCATTTATACTATTTCATAGGTTAAGTCACTTTTTTTTCCATAGTTTTTAGTGAAGCATAAAAATAAAATGCGATATGAATTGAACTTTATTAACTGTGCAACTACATGGAAGAAGATTTTGTCCATACTTTTTTGTGGCAGATTTAATTGAATGTAAATTGATAACACTCATCATTTTTTGTGTCAAACGCAACCAGCTTGGAACTTTATTCACAAATGGAATTGTTTATAATTGTTCTTATTTCGTTATTTTACATTGCTTTTGCCATATGTTTTGTTTCGGGTTAGGTTTTGTCATTGGCATCTTTCATTTTCTTCTTATTATTGGCAATGTTGCTTTTCGGTTTGCGGACGGGTTTTTTTATTTATTTTTTTTTGCATTGAACTTTTAACTGGTTATTGAATTGGTTATTATTTTGTAATTGTTTGAATACTTGATATTGAACATTGACATCAACTTATTAACGGTTAAATTCACATTCATTTTGGTAAGCCTAATGCTTGATAAATATTCTTGTTCATTTCGTGTTCATTTCTTGTTTTGTGTATTGTTCATTTTTGGCTGTTGTTTTGTGTAACAATGTTTGTTTCTGGCATTGCATTTCTAGTACATTTTGTTCTTACTTTTAACTCTTCTTGCATAGTTTCTTGTTGCCTTTAAACTGTTCTGGTTTGGTGAATTCGTGTTTAAAGCATTTGCCTTTGTTTCAACTTATTTTGAGCCGCTAAACCTTATATACTTCATGTTTATATTTCATATTCATCTTTGTGTCTGTCTTTTATTGCCAACTTATGCCAATAACTTTTGACTCTGAGTCACAAAATTTGAGTGTATATAAATGCGTTTACAATTTGTTATATACATATGCCTGTATGTATGTCCGTGTTGTTGTAAGAGTATTTTTTATTCAATTTGTTTCATTCTCCTTCTTCATTCCTTTCTTTTGCACGTCTCAGTTTTGAGCTGAGCTCCCGAGCGCACCCCCCAAAAAAAATTGATACTAGCTAGTATTTTCCCGCCCGTTGATATTAATATTGTTGTTTACTATAACATAGAACGTTGTATCTCAATTGTTTTTTTTATATATATAGTATATGAATATGTAAATACATACTGCTGTTGAGTAGTTTAAACATTAAGAGCTTTTGTAAAGTTGTGTTTTTTTTTTTAAAATTTTTTCATTATTTTTTCTTTGCACAATTGCACTTCTGTGCTTGTTTTTTTTAGGAAGCTCAACAACAGCAAAAATACTTTATTTTGTTTTTTTTTTTCTAGGTACACATTTAGAGATTTTTCTACGTGCGCTGCAAGTTTTTTGGGTTTTTCTCGTTTTTTTTTTTTAGGTTAGGTTACTAACTAATTAAAATTGTTGATAACTTAATTGATAATTCATGGATAATCGGTCATTGCCAGGACAGAAAGTATTCTCAGTTTTATTGGTTTATAATTAAATGCACTGAAAGTTAGTATAGTTATTTTTTTGGTTGCTTTACGCTTTTTGGTTTGTTTGAGAATTACGAACTAGACATAAGTGTAACTTATTCATAATCGTTTAACATATTAGAATTAATTTAACAGTTTCGTCTGACGAAATTTATTCTGGTGCCTCAATAGTTGAAATCAGAAAACCACTTGCACGCACTTCAGTTCTACAATCAATAGATACATATATGTTTATATAAATATATTTAGTTGCACACTTATACTGGCTTACAAACATATCGTTTACAATTCTTGTCGTATTTTCATTGATCTTCTATTTGACATTGAAATGCAACTTAAACCCTAAATCTATATGGCCATATAGACAAGTACATTTTTATTACATGATCTTTTTGGATTTTTTTTTGGTAAACCAGTTTTTTTTTGGGTTTTTTAATGTTTTATAATTTTTTTGGTGATATTTTTTGTCTTTTTTAAGTTAACATTGATAAAAATATTCATATACATATATTCATATACACATATATATATATATATATATATATATATAGACACCAATGGATATTATATTTATGTGTGTGTGTGTGTTTCTTTTCATTTCCAGCTTCTGTTGCCTTTTAGGCTAAGCTCTTTTCGCATCATCGCCACCTCCTTTGTATCATTTCTGATTCCATATGCTCTTTCAATCTCAATCTTATTTTCAATCGATTCAATCCTTCCCACAATTCCTTTCCGCTTTTTAGTAACTTTTGTTCTCTCCTCTCACTTTATTTTATCGTCGTTTTATCTTCTCTCTGTCTTCTCTGTGTTCTTCTGTCATCATTCTATCATTCTGTCTTTTCTGTTCTTGCTTTAAGCTCACGTCATTTCATCAGTTCGTTTCACCTCACTTCGCTCTAAGAGTATCCCAATTTGATTGCTTTGTGTCCTCGACGGACCTAAGCTGGACAGCCTCAGTGCATCTAGCGATCAATTTTATAAATTCATCTGTTTTCAATTATAATTAAACCTGTAATGAATATTGAATCTCAATTCAATCAAACTAAAATAAAAAAACTGCATATGTTCTAATGTGTTGATGTTTTCTTCTTCTTGTCACATTACTGCAGTTTCTCTCAATCAGAACATCATCCGTTCTAAAAAATACCAAAAAACCTAACAAAAGTAACAAAAACTTTACTTAATAACAAACAATTTATAAGAGTACTCATTGAAGTTTGAAATAATAAGTTTGTTAATTGAGCAACATAATCATTAAGTAACATTTTAAATCAAAGCCTGAACATTTTAAAGAAAATATACAAACATTAAAGAAAATATATACAAAAAAGAGTTTTTAATTGGATGCACTCACAAGAGCCTGGAGCCATATCATGTTTGCTGTTTGAAGATCGTTTAAAACTAAGAATGTTAAGAATGTAAAAAAAAAGATGGAACGAGTTTCATTAGGTTAGAGAGAGAGAGCGGAAATTAACTTAAAAGAGCTCTGATAAAAAAGGTGAAATTTTAGAGCTAAAATGGAAAGTTTAAAATATATGTATATAGGTTTAGTCGAAAAGTACCAATAAAAAAGACAATACATATGAAAGTTCATATACATATTGTTTTCGTTCAAAGTACATCTCAGACATGGAAAGAAAATCCAAAAAAAAGAAGAGAAACTAAAAAATGTTAAAAGTTTCATTTGGTTGGCAAATAATATTAAATTGTGCGTGGAACGTATCAAAATAAGCGGAAGCATAGATAGGTAGTTGATAGAAAGGTGGAGCCTAAGTAGTAAAGAAAACCCAAGTCAAAGAGTACCAAACAGAAGAATCACTTTTTTTCAGGCAGTGATCATGCCAATACTCTGAAGTTATACTGGTTTTCTTAAAAGTACATTTCTTTCTTAAAGAAAGGAAGTGAAAAAGTTATAGAGATAAAGAGATAAACAGTTAAATAGCCTTAAAGTTTAGATTTGTTAGTAGAGACTAGATAAATGCAGTCAAAGTTGCAAAGCACCAAACAGAAAAAAAGGTAATCACTTTCTTTTCAGGCAGTGATTATGGGAATACATTGTATGTATTGGTTTTCGTTCAAAGTACTTTGCAACTTATAAAATACCTCAATTTTGCTACTTTAATAATTTTACTATTCCTATTATTATCGTATCATATTCAAAGTTGATAAAACTATTATTTGTTGTCTAATTATTTTCTAAATTTCAGAGTTTTAGCTAAGGGAAAAAGTGCTTTTGTAAACGACTTCGAGCTAACAATGACATGCAACGGCATCGATTGATCAAGGTGCACTGGTTGAACTCAACAGAAAATAATAAATATATGTAATTGAAATCAATTTTATTAATATAAAATATGCAAATGTATTTCTCCTCTCACCTACTCATATGGACGACATCCATTCATATATCTATCATTAAAAAAAAATTACAATTTACTTAAGAAAATTATAGAAGTTTTGAACTATGCCTATGATTAAATATTATTCATAGATATAGTTCAGAACTACCGGAAATTAGAACACATCTCCAAATAAACTAGGTGTCTTTGTGAAAAGTTTTCAGATGGCTTATCTGGAAACCAAACACAAAAACTCGGAAAATTGCCATATTGGGTACCGAATTGGTAAAGAAATTTTGAATTTCAATAACCTTGAAATGGAGGGTTTTTTTTTTTAAAGAACTACTCTTTTTGTTTTGGTTATTTTTTTGTGATAATTTTTTTTCGTTTTGTTTTTTTTTTCGTTTTTACATATTTTTTTTTTATAAATTTTTTTTTAACTGAAAGTATCTTGAAATAATTCGTTTCTAGTTCTACTTGGGGATCAAACTTGTGTTAAGAAATGTACAAGCAAAAGAAGTCTTGAATTAAGACTCTTAAGACGCCTTTAAACAAATCTTTATATTTTTCTTCGAGTGTATAGTGTTGTTAAATATTATATATATGTATTCTGATGAAGTCGCTGCGGGACTTTTCTATAACTTGGGACAAACAAGTTGAATTCGTAAGCATGAATGTTGGGCTATTCTAATAGATGGTTAAGCAGTCAAGCAGTCGCTGGTCTTTGTTTAAAACGTGGGACAAACGAGTCGAATATTAAGTTTATAAGCAGTAAGCATTAAGCATTGAGAGCATATTGAATGACAGTTCGAAATGTTTGGTTTGATGGGATTTTCTCTTGTTTGTTGTTGATGATATGACGGAAACGCATATTTCCTGTGTGAAAAGCTTCTTAGATGATAGAGGGGGAGAACCCTCTTTAGACGGGATCGAAGAAATGCGATGGCGAATTTGCCGGCGAGCACGCTGATCATAAGCTGCCGGAACGTCCAATGCCGGAAGTGGTGGTGGTGATATGATGATTACGCAAATTCACCTTGGCGAAATGAACCATTGGCATGCCGCGGTTCGTCTGGATGGTCTATGATAATGGTTGGGCAAACTAGATTACAAACCGCAGCGGTTGCCGTTGCTGGCGGACTAGCACTCACCTCATCCACCTGGCGGCGGAACAGCTTGCGCTTAACCCACGGCCAGTTGAAAGTGCGCAACAAAGTGTTGCGAAAGTCCTCGCTGAACAGACAATAGATATAGAACGTAATCGAGTAGTTGATCAATTCCAGTAGATTGGCAAGCGCTCGGAAAACCTGAAACGGAAAGCTGGGCAATACCTCCGAGGCAATCGTCATGTGCAGTATGGCCATGGGCGAGACACAAAGCAAAAACAGAATCGAAGTGCTGCCGAGCAGCAAAAAGAGACGACGCTCCTCGGCAAATTTACGTGGATCATCCTCCTTGGCCAAAGCGGCGCGATTCAAAACCATCTGGCGACGACGAGCACAAGTGCGACGATAGACCCACATAATACGCAAATTAAGACTGGCTATGATGAACGTAGGAATCAGCTTGAAAATGATCTCCACCAAGACCTTATAGACCGAGTAAAAGAGGGTGCGCTGATAGACCATGTTGTCGCGGCGCAAGTACACATAGGCATTGTTCGAGGTTAGCATGCACTTGATAAGCTCCCCGCGGAAGATGCTCGGCAAATAGAATATGAACGTGGTGAGGCAAATGGCAAACACAATAACACTGCAAACAAGGCCAACAAGCCAATCGTTAGACGCACAACAATCCACAATCCACAATCGAACTCAATGTATATGTACTACGTACCCGGGTGGGCCAACGGCAGGACGAGCAGCTCCCGGGCGACACACGGAAACATAACGCTCAATCGTCAGAACAAGGAGCATCATTACACCAACTCCTGTAAGTTAAGTTCAAGTGACTACATATAGTAATATCTAGCCTAGGCTAAGCTTTTGGTGTGAGCTTTTGTTGAACTTACTTACCAAGGCAGCCATTGCCGAGAAAAAGCTCTAGGTGTGCGGTGTAGAATGCCGGTCCGAATTCCTCCCACTGTCCGCGATCCTTGTGCACCAGCATGCGTATTCCAAATGGTATGGCAAAGACTATTGCGAGCAGTGCGGCGGTCGAATAGGCTACAACGAGGAACGGGGGAAAAGTTCAACAATAAAGCAGTTTTATGGCTGAGTTTATGGCATAATTATGGCGTCGCTTCCGACTAACCCGCCAACACAGGAAGCCAGCGAAAAACTGAAACCGACACACACACACACACACACACACACACGCACACGCACAACAAGAATGAATGGTTCTGAGTTCCTGTTCCCTTCTGCTTGCTTGTTTGCTTAATTTTGTGTCCCGTTTTTTTTTTGGCATAAATTTGTTTTGTTGTGATATATGTAATTTTCACTTATTGCTGACTGCGTACGTGTGTTTGTGTGTGTGTTTTGTTTATTGATTTACGACTTGTTTATGGCTCTATAATTACGTTATTACTTCTTTGTATATGCATGTATGATTGTATGTATGATTGTTCATGCTTGCCTCGTCCCGTTCCGCTCTCATCTTTGTCGTCGTTCCAAATTGTCGTGCACACAAAAGCTTAATGCTCGATATATGACTTCCTGCACACACACACACACACACACACACACGCACACAGTGCTGTTCATCTAATTGGGTACGGGACACATCAATATAAATGTCAGTTTTTGCGTGTGGTCCAGCTCATCAAATATGTGGCACATGTGCCTAAATTATACAAATCTGTTTGTCAACACACAATGAGCATGAGTGAGGACATAAAGGATTACCAGTTAAGTAAACTAAGGTCAATTGATTGAGTGCTTCACTTGTTGTTAACATTGTTTTTCTCTCCACCTAGCACAGCTCAAAATGTTCAAATGTTTTACTGTAGCTCAACTTTTGGTCAGCGAATTCCCCAGTTGGTCATAAAACAAGTGCATAACTTTTGCGGAACTGGTACCAAATATTAGCCAAAGCATTGTGGCGCGCTTGTCCCCTGACTAGGCGCTGTTGCCAGGACCCTACACAAAGTCTGACAAATATTCGAAGGCAATGACCGACAAACGGCAGTGGACCGCGTCGCAAAAGTACGAGACGCAAAAAAAAAAAAAGAAAAGAAAAAGGCTGCTGGCAGCAAAATATTTGTGTTATTTTAATAAAATGACTGCTCTGATTTCGGTCATTATTACTCAGACCCTCTACAAAGAACACTTGTTTGTAGAAGACCTGAGCTTTCAGCTCTTCAACGTTGTTCTTTTTATTTTTTATTTACGGCCCTGGCACTCAACATGCCTTTTAGTTGCGATGAGACTGGTTATATTTCAAGAGCAGAGCAACAACGAACCCGCTAACAGCCAAAGGGCCTCACTTTGCATTTTCCACTTTCCATTTTTGCAGTTACCAGCCAACAGCCCCCGCCACCCTTTTCATCTAACCAACTAGAGGGAAAAGGCAATCAATTATGCTGCCATCGCAGCCGCATTACATTTGAAGCATTTTACATTTTATGCTCGTGCCACTATTTGCGAAGCTATCTATCGTTGTTGTTGTAGCTGGTAAATAAAGTGAGTTGCTGGCACACACACACACACGGGGCATGACGAAAAGTTAAAGAATTGGCAACACGCTGCGACAAGTTGACAAGTTTTTTCCGGTTTTTTTTTTTATTTTATTTTATTTTTGGTCATCTCATTAATCAATTAAAAGGCCATAAAGCAAACAAGCGTCTAATATACTTAGTAACTACTGTGTCCGTACTTAACATCTTGTCTAATACATTTCACTTTTTTTTTTGGTGTCCTAGGCCCCTTTTCTGGTGACAGCTTAGCCCAGGCAGCTTTACATAAATTTCCGAGGGTGCCTAATCAAATACGGTTCCCAAAGGCTCTGTCCGCTCACACATTTATTTATGGTATATATGTATGTACATGGTTATGTGTAGAGAAAAAATAGTCGTTGCTGTTTTGCCAGGTCAGCGTAAGGAAAATTGTAGTCAAAGGCATTTATTTTTTTTTTTACGATTAAAGTTATTTATATGAAAATAAGATTGCAGTTAAGAAATCAAAAGCAAAACGATTTCGTTTGCGATTTATATAAAAGTGATTTCTCGCGGGAAATAATTTTCCATAGCTGATTTTTATTGCTCTGAGCAATTACTAGATGGTTATAGCCTTAAAGTCATGGAATGTTGTTTCTTATAGCCTTTAGTTAGGCCCATCCCCTTAGTTAGAGTTGATTTAAGCTTCTTAATTAAACTAAATCGATTGGTATTTGTTTGTTTTAGCAGCAGCGAGAAATGCCAATTTCAATGTATACAATTTGAGTCTGGAATTTGAATTTTCAAGTGAATGAAATACACTCAACACTCTAAAATTGGCAATTATTCAGTTCAAATGGCCATTTGTAGACAGTCAATGAAATTGAATTTCCATGGCTTGACCCAACACACACACACACACAACAAAAAGGTTCCCTCTCAAGTGTTATTCGGGCTGTGTTTAAAGGTGTAAGGGTTTTTGACTTACCTCGCATATAGATGTAGGCCGGACCTCGCATGTTGCGACGGGTCAGGACGATCAAGTTCAACACATTTCCAATGATACCTAGGGCGCAAATAATCGGTAGAAATACCCCATAGCAATACTGGCGAAGGGATTCCGTACGAGGATCCTCGGCGTCCTGGGAAAGATTGGGGGAGACAGAGGGCTGAGAGGATATTAACCAAGAGCCAATATAAATTTATAATAATAGTAAACAAAAAACGACATCAAGGCTCGTAAATCATGCGGTTTCTATCTGTCTCTTTCGCACCAGAGACTCTTTCTCTTTCTGTTTTTTTTTTCTCAGCCTCGCATTGTTGTTGCTCAGTTGGATGGCTGCTATAGATAAAAATTCAATAGTCAACTTGACACTTTTATTTGTGACTTGTTATGCCCAAACACGCACACACTTACACATACTCGCAGTCGCACACACACACACACATTCCATATCTTCTCTCACTCTTGCCTTGTCTTCTCTCTGAGTGGGTTGTAAATATGTTTTGCATGCTTTTTAGTATGTTTGCTTTACTTCTTGCTGTGCCTTTTTTTTCTTCTTTTATTTTTATTATTGTTGCTGATGTTTTTTGTTGTTATTCTTTAGATAGACTGGCACCTACAGTTTACTTGAGTTCGCCTTATTTCAGCCTTGGGCAAAAGTTGCGCACAAAGCAGCTTTTGCTTGCAGCCAGCAGCAGCAGCAACATCACCACTAGCAACAACCAGCAACAACCAGCAGCATCTATTGCTTGCGTGCAAAAACTTTCTACACGTGCTGTGATATGAAATGAGTTATTTCGCTGTTGCCTTGAATAGAGGGACTTTCGTGTGCGTTACGACAAAACAGCAGCCCGCTGCTCCTGCTGTTTAATAAGCTCTGTGTGTGTGTGTAAAAAAAATCATAATATGAGTGTGACCCTAAAAAGTAGGCAACAGTTTTTGTGCAGCTGCTCACAGCAGGTGTTATACCTTGAAATAACTGATTGTATTGTACTACGAGTATGTGTAGTTCTAAGAGCACATTGAAATGAGCCAATACTTAAAACGTCATGGTCTTAAGATGCACTCTTTGTATGTAAAAAAGCTCAATATATATTCCCAACAACATTTTAACGAACAATAAAAATAACAATTACTTAATATATGCTATCAGCTGCTGAGAGACAATATCTTTTACACAGCTGAACAATAGAAATGGTGCGCCTAAATGCTGGCAATGATATTTTTGTTATTCGCTTAGTTTGATTTGATTTTGTGATTATGCTAATCACGCGCGACTCGTCTCGTCTTACAAGTCCCTTTGAAATTGGGCTTACTTACCGCAAACCAATCGTCCCGCAAATCATTGACCAACATGATGTTCGAGTTGGTCGACAGGCCATTGGCATTGCTAACATTCGCGCCCCAGATGTACGAACAGTAAGCCGGGTCCTCCTCGGTGTTATAGAGACGTGTTATCATGTTCGTCGACACAGTGATGGCTGCGATGGTCGTGCTGATTGATAAATCTTCAAGTATCCACAGAGACAGATGGAGAGGAAGAGTAGAAAGTCAAGTTTAATTTGTGTAAGTATGAAAGCAAAATGCAAATGCGAATGCGAAGAAGGCAAAGGCGGCAAAGTCAAAGGAATTGCGTGTTAAAATGGCTGGCACAACAAGCACATGAATGAATGTTGGATGGACGAAGCTTTCTATGCTCTTCTTCTACCTCTCAAGCCAAAGCCATGCAATTTAAATAGTAAGATGTCCACGAGGACAACAACAACGGGAACAACGGGACCGGAAAGGGATGCCAATGCGAATGGATAAGACAAACTGTAAATGGCAAAAGAGAGTGGAAAGGAAGAGGGAATGACAGGGAGGGGAAGGAGGTGAAATATATTCAAAAGCAAGTGCGATACAGTCGCGTCGAGCGGAAACGGAAGCGTTCACTTGTACACTTTGCAATAAAAACAAAGCGCACAGCGAAAGCAAAAAAAAAACAAAAAACAAAAAGTTGTCTAGGGTGCTGTACGTTGTATAAAGTGGAGGGGTATGGGAAGGGGGAAGGTAGCCGATAGGAGCCTTATTGCAAATGTGTGGGAGTAGGAGGTGAAGGCGTATGGGACCCGAGGCGTAACAATTGAGGCTTTGATTGCCGCTGGCACAAACAAATCATCGACAGAAATTGAAAAGCAACTGTCGAAAGCCAGAACAAAGATGATGATAAAAATAAAATGCTGGAAAATAATTGCGGCCTGTGAAAATATGTTGCAAATGAATGAAACTCGATTCGATTCGAACCTGCTCGTAAACAATGCCGTCCTTTCTGTGTGGGATGAACAAATGTGTTTACGTCACTGCGATTGTCACAGCTATTAGCGAACAAAATGTGTGTTTTCTGACAACGCATTTAATGCTGACTTTATTCGTTTGTATTCCAAAACAACTGAATCGGATTTAAGTAGCTGTTATCGATACTGTAAGAATACTATCTAAGTGAGGCATAAAGATCTTAAAACCAAAACTAATCTGTCAAATTATTCGAAAACATTCTTATTACAGCTGTGTGGGTCTTGCTTTAACCAACCTGTTTTGTATGGAAAACATATTTTAAGTTACAGCTTACAAGGTTTAACTCAAGTTATGTGTTTTTATTTACAGATGTAAAATGTGATGCAATGAAATTCTAAAAAACATATGAATGGGATTAGTATTATGAAATATACATACATGTTCCATACATAAGATTTGAAACCTTACCAATTGTGATTGTTTCCCCCCGTGGCCGCACTTTGATAAATGTTTGCTGCCACAGAAATGGAATTCTGTGAGTGCTTTTTTCTTAAGTGTTAGTTGTGTGTTTGTTGCGAAGTTGTTGAACTCGCAAGCAAAC
Source organism: Scaptomyza hsui (assembly GCA_018152825.1). Taxonomy (NCBI): domain Eukaryota; kingdom Metazoa; phylum Arthropoda; class Insecta; order Diptera; family Drosophilidae; genus Scaptomyza; species Scaptomyza hsui. Next base: position 11,549,103 of record JAECXO010000001.1, read on the forward strand.
GTTGTATTTAGATTAAGTTAGTTAGATTGACTTAGTTCTAGTCGTACTTTGCATCTGACACTGTTGAAAGTAGAGACCAAGGGGCTCTCAATTGCAACGTGTTGCTTTTAATGCTTCGATGATGTTATTTCGAAACGCTGCAATGACATTGAACAATAAAAATAATGTGCTTAGCAATGATGCAGTCAATTTCATTTAACGCATTCTTTTTTATTTCTATTTTATTATGCCACATCAGGGTTGGGGTTAATGCACCCCAACTCAACTCTGCGTGTGTGTGTGTGTTTGTGTGTGGCACGTAGCAGTCGAGGCCCTGGCAACAGGTGTGTTTTATTTCCACGCGTCATTGGCACCCAACACGCGCCTGCCACGCCCCCAGTACGCACACACACACACACACACACACAGCAGCAGCACGCTAAGCGCTAAAATCAACGCTGACAGGCGACAGAATTTCGTATATAAAATATTTGATAAATTGCCCCAACAGAAGTCCCTGACGGCAGCCAGCCTCAGCCACCTAGCCACCCATCCAACCACCTAGTCAATAAGTATAAAGAAGGCTTTAAAAGTAAAAGGCAAGGACCTTCTTGTGAGCAAATATGAAATATGTGCGAGTGCTTAGTACATGCAGCTTTATCCTGATGGCTCTTAGATGAGTTTTCTAGCAAATTTCACAAAGCTATAATCTGTGTGTTTAAAGGCAAGTTTACTTCAAGTGAGACTGACTGCTAAATACCCTACACAGCGAATTAATGCAACAAATTATTTAATATATTAAAACCGAATATAAATAATTTACAAAAATGTCTAATTATAAAAATAGTATCAATAATGTAAAAACAAAAAAAGAAGCCAAGAAATCTCGACTAGAAAATACTCTGAACCCCATGTTTAATGCGTATACTCGTCTTTTGGTCTTTATTAACTGATTTGATTTTGATAAAATGTTCATTACTTTGTGCAAAGTTTCTAAAACAAGCTTTAGCTTTTACAAGTTAAAGATTTGATTGTTATCGATAACATGCTTATGTCAAAAATGGGAAAAGCTATCGATAAGTTGAAACAAACTTGCTATGTCTATGGCTTAGGAGAGGTTAATTTATCTGACAGCTGTTCATGCTGATCAAAAATATGTATATATTTAGTGGGGTCGGAGATGCTTCCTTCTGTCTTTAACATACAATTGCACAAAACCATCATACCCTTTTATTCTCATTTGGCCTTAAAAGTTAAAGCAACAGTTAGAACATGTTTCCCCATTTCCTTTAAAGCTTTTTTTTTTTGAGGAAGCATTTTGCATATAATTTTATTGAATGCTCAACAAATAGAGTCGAATCGTGTTTGGGATTCTTGATAAATCGTTGATTGATTTTCTTTTTAGGGACAACTTAAGTGAATGTTAGACAACAATACAAAAGTAATTTCCCACAGGTGAAGTCCAGTCCCTAAAGTGTGGTCAACGTTCAACATTTTGCCTTAATCTTCTCAATTATGTGAACATTATTTCTTTAAGTTTGTGTCTCCTTTTGAGACCCTGCTGCAGCATGTTGAGGTTGTTCGCGCTCGCAAATAATAATAAGCATGCAACACTTGGCGCTATTTGCATATAGCACGCATCACGCATACGCCGTGTGACCGCCGCGCGTTGAAAGGTGTACATAATGGGTGAATGGCAATGGCAATGGCTGAAAGTGCAAATCTACCATTGGGTAGCGTCGCGTCGCGTCGCGTCGCGTCCCGTCGTGTCTGGGGAGATTGAATGACACAAAACATGACAGAAACTTAATTTCCCCAAGGCAAACATACATAAAAGCCATGCGCCCCCCTCCACAGCCCGTAAACAACTGACTGACTGGCTTTCCTTCTTCCCCTGTAAAAGAGTGTGTGAATCGCGACTAAGCCAAGTTTGCCACTTCAAAGTACCGACAAACTACCTGACTATCAAGACAAGACTACCTCAATACTTGCCACACAACAACAACAACAATCACTGTCACACTGTCGCACGCATCGACGGCTTCTCTCTTGTGTGTGTGTGTGTGTGTGTGTGTGTGTGTGTGTGTGTGTGTGTGGCATATTATGGGCAAAACTGTCATATTGCATTGCCAGCTGAGAAGAATGTCGCATAATTTATGCCTGCGATTATCATAATAATTCGCCTAGCCAGGACACTCGACACACACCAATGATTTGAGCACGACACGACACGACCATGTCCCAAGGAAAGGGAAGTTCGAGTGGTTTGGTGGGTGGCACAAGGACGGGCGCAGGTGTTGTGTGTAGGCGTCGCTTGTTAGTTTTTAGGTGGCATTTTTGCCTCTCTGTTTGCTGAGCACTTACAATTATTGCGGTTTAGTTTCGGGCTAAAAGTTTTCATTTGGTAAATAAATAAAGTTCTGTTAAAAAGCCCAGAACGTTTGTCACATGCCACTTTTGAATATACTATGTAGCCTCTGATAACTAAAAAGTCGCCCTCTAGTTAGGGCATCTGTTAGTCGTATATATATAGCTGTTGGCATCATATTTTTAGTTGCTGTTTCTTGGCTTGCAAATTGTTTGGCATTTTTTGTATTTTCATCTTGGTTTTTTTTCCGGTAGTTTCATTTTTTCGGGTCCTTCGCTTAACCAACAACACTTTGTCATTTATGCAAACACACACACCGCACACACTTTCATGTGTGTGGCAATGACTTTGCTGGTTTGGTTGAAGCATGTGTGGCTCTCACCAATACCAATATTAATACACCATGCACACGAACAGTGGAAATCTAAACAAACGCTTAATGGACTCCTCAACTCTAGACTCTGTTTCGCTTAATTTTCTCTTCCCCCCGCTCTCCCCTCTCTCTCTCTCTCTCTCTATCACTCTTGTGGGTATATAGTACATACAATATATATGTCAGTGTTTGGCTCTGTGTGTTGGCATGATTAATGCCTTTGTTTATATTTCCCGCTTCGTATTATATCTTTTTTTTTTTTTTGCTTGGGTTTTTCCTTTTATTCCTTTCTTCTTCCTCACTGGCTTCCTCTATTTGTGGGGCCTGCTAACTGAATGATATGTTTAACAAAAAAGTTTAACGCAAATTAAGTCAAACTGGCAGCGCTTAACGATGTGCGACATAGATGAATATCTGTTTGGGTGTGTCCCTCCAATCTATATATGTACGCCTCTGTGTGGTCTAGACAACCCACAGTGTGTGCAGTTTTTGCCTGACAGCGGGGTTGCTGGCTGTCCTAAAATTGTGGAGCTGGCTTAAGTTTACACACAGAACATGAGCTTCGTTCAGGCAGCAGCTAGCTGCACAAAAAGACTTAAAGGACAAAGGACATTCCTACGCTGGCCGAGCACAAATTAAGTTAACAAGAAATCTACACAGCTATCAACAAAAAAACCGAAGAAGGAAATCGCTTCAAAAAATCAAGAAAAATAACAAACAAAAAAACCTCTTGCTTTAAGGCTGAAGTTTGATTAAAGCCAATTTTGTCTTGTTTTGTCAAATAAATATTTGAAATGTAAGGAGAAAATACGTTAATTAACATCGAATATCTGAGCTTTGTGTAACTTAATTTGCTAGCAAATTTTAGCTTATGTTGCATTTAAGAAATATTTGAGATATTAAGCAAGATAGCTTCAATTAAATTCGAATACCGAAGCTTTGTGTAATTTACTTTGCAATTTGGCTCATAAACTAAGGCTCAAGGATGTCAAAATATTACTTTTGTTTAGTTGCATTTTAGCAGAATTGCATGGAATATTTGTTATTTGAGAATTGCTCTGAAGTTTCATCATTGAGCTGGCATATTCTTGATATCTTTGCGGAAATTAAGCTGTCAGCATTTGCAACTAAACATGACGAGTACTCGAATCCACATCATACCATGTACTATGAAGAGCCATTTATGCCAAGGCCTGGCACAGAATTTCCCACTTTCAAATCGGGACACACACATAGTAGTGTGGGTGTGTGTGTGTCCGCTTGTCAGACCATTAAGTTTTTAATTTCTATGCTAGCTGACGCGAGGCGTCAATGAGTCGAGTCAAGTCGAGTGGCATGTATTGTTGTTGGCTAGCAGCTTTTTGAAACATATATGGAGTACATACAAACAACAAGAACTGGAACGACCAATAATATAAACAAAAAAAAATGTATATATACATATATGTTTTTCGTGTTGTTTGCTTTTAATTACGCAATCGTTTTATATTAATTTTCTAAGGTGTGGCGACCAATTAAGCTTTTAATTAAAAAATATAGAATATAAGAAGAAAAACAACCACACCACGGACTTCAAAGCAACAGCAACAACTAACAAAAGGTGTTGCATACTTGCAGGCGCGTACCAATTTACAAAAACGAAGACGAAGATGAAAGCAATAGTAAGAAAACCAAAAAAAAAGATATAAACGAAGTAAGATGAAAACTTGCAGTAAAACTTTGCTGGCAAGGACGCGGCAAAACTGCTGAACAGCTATTTCTGATAATGGGCGACTTTTTAATCGAAGGCTTATCGCAAAGTCATCACAAAAGTCGTTCAGGGTCGCGCTGCGTTTTGCTACTTGCTACTTGCTACTGCGTGTGGCACGTGACACGCGTGACACAATCGTGACACGCCTGCTATACGCTGCCCTCGATTAATGTTCAATTGAAATTTACATTTGTATGCACAGCAGCAGCAGCAACAACTACAACAACGACAACCAACTAAAGCAACATTGGCTGCCATAAATTGGGCTGACCCGTTGACGTTGTCGCTGCTCAGTTATCAAAATTGCTCAGAGGCGTCTTGTTCATTGCGTGCCCTCCAAGATAAGCATTCAAAGTGTCCCAAATGTCCTTTGTTTCGAATTATTTTTTTTTTGTGTTGTGTTGTTTATTTTGTATTTTTTTTCTTTGCTTTCAGGCACCAGACACAAATGGTCAGAAGAGTCTCCATTTGGACAGGTCAATAAAATGCAATGGTCTTTAGGTCTTTAGGCCAAGCTGCGAGCGCTGTCCTTGAATAGTGTTTAACCATGTTTTTTATGGGCTGACAAAACTCAGTAGACTAGTGTAATGCTTAGCTTTAAGGTTAAAATAGCATTTGGTTGTATGCTTGATTTTGTTTTGCTTTCAAAGTATACCAATAATTGGTATTATTTGTAGTTATAAAAATATTTTATGTGCTTATACTTAAGAGAAACACTTGGTTTCTTGTTTCCTAAGCATACAAGGAATTAGTAACCTTAGAGCTAATAGTAAGTATACTAAAGATCTTCAAGATAATACAAACAAATGGACAGATAGTTTGAATTATATTTAAACTATCAGAGATTATTAATTATTTGGTGGAGCTTCTTAGCAACAATATTCTCAATGTTTTTTAAAATCTTCAAGATAATACAGAATATGAAATAAATAGCTAAGAAAAACGGATGGACCATGCAAATTGGATACATTGAATCGGATTTCAAGGATCAGAGATTGATTACTTTATCTTATTTATACTAGTCTTAAACACCTTCAAGATCATACAGACAAACAGATAGATAGTCAAAAGAAAGGACTGACAAACAAGAATTAATAGATTCAATCGGATGTCAAGGATCAGATCTATTATTTATCGGCACTTTAGCAAAACTGGTGACTAAGATCTTTACGATTATTCAGACAAACAAGAAGATAGTCAAAGGACCGAACGGACAAATGGATTGAATTGGCTGGAATCGGATTTTAGGGATCAGAAATGATTCCTTCTTAGCAATAATATTTTCTGTTGCTTCTAAGATAAAATGGTTAAATTATGTATATGTTTTTTTTTTTTTGTCATTTATTCTTAAATACTATCACTAAGTTTACTTATAACTAAGATCTTCAAGATTCGGACAAACAAAAGTAGATAGATTGAATCGGTATCAAGGATATTATTGATTATTTTCGCGCATCTTAGCAATAATCATCTCTAAGACTTCAAAGACCTTTAAGATCAGAAAGGCAAACAGACAGACAGCTAAGTAAATCGGACGAATAACCAAAAGTGGATACATTATATCGGATTTTAAGGATCAGAGGTTAAAATTTATTGGCGCTTCTTAGGAATACAAGTCTTCAAGACAATACGAACAAACAGACATATAGCTATGAAAAACGGACGGGCAATTGGATGTGAAGAATCGGATATACTGCTGTTGGATTAATTTGCTTAACTAATATACATATATAATTAATAAAAGTTATTAATGTACTTACCGCTATGTTGTCTTTAATAAAAGTTCAGTTAATATATATATATATTTTCAAGTCAAAAGTCGACCGACTTGCAAATACTTGGCTCCCAATTATGTTTGATGATTTCAAGCTCTCCAGCAGACAAACAGACTAAATAAACTTGGCTACAGCAAAAGCAATATCGGAATAGTTATTAAAATCGACTTGTTTCTCGCAACACTGGACTTTGTGTATTTGTATTTGTGCTCGTTGCTAATGCAAATAGTTTGGAAACTATTTTGTGGCTCAAAGCAGTAATAAAAGTAGTAAGAAACTGTTTCAATGTCAAATATGTACATTACTCTAGCAGATATGAAGCTAAAACTACTGCTGTTGTATCAACTGTGCTCAATTTAGTGAGTTCTAATCGCAAATGACAATTATTGGCCTTGGCTTGATGAAAGTTGCCCCTTTCTGGCAGCTGAGTGCAATTTGAGAACTTTAGCCAACTGCTGTTGCTGCTGCTGCTGCTGTCAGTGACATCAAATGAGCTGCTCGATAGGTTAAGCTGTTGGGAGATGCCCAGTATAAAAGAGAGTGAAAGAGAGAGTGAACTTTATTGCAAAATTAGCTTGTATTCGTTCTAGATCTGCTTCTGCTTTTGCTTTTGCTTTTGCTTCTTGTAGTTGCTGGTTATTTGTTGTTTTGGGGTTTTGACTCAATGCCATTGGCAACGTGACTTTGGCCTGCTGTTCTTTTTCTTTTTTACAAGGAGCAGCTTCCTGGCATTGTTAGATTGTTGGCTCGTTGGCTTGTTGGCTTGTTGGCTTGTTGGCTCGTTGGTAGCCTGGTCACAATGCATAACTTGTAATAAACGCTCTGACCCCGACATTTCTTCTTCAGCCACAAGCCCACAGCACTGCTGCGTAGCCAAAAGGACCCTATTCACACACACACACACATAACTTACAATTGTGCATAGTACATGGTACATGCAGATGCACTTAGGAGTCAAGCGGCGTTGGGCGGCAACTTGTTGGGAGCACAAGTAAAATGCTGTTGAAAATGCACTCAAAATTGCAATGGAAATGGAAATGAAATGTCAACTTACCACACGTTGAGCAATTGCGGCAGCTACTTCTAACAGAGTTTTAGCGAAGCACGTTATTTCTTACGTTTAAAGTTGTTCTTGTTCTGGTGTGTGTGTGTTGTTCTGCTGGTGTGTTTGGTGTGTAGTTGTTGCAGCACTGTCTCCGGCAAAAAAGGCAAGCAAACTTGAAACAACCAGACTTGGGTCTATGTTGCTTAAGTTGCCCTTTTTTGTCGATTGCTTGTGTGTTTGGCAGTAGACGTTTCTCGATACACTCGAACTTGTTAACTGTTATTGTTTGTTTTTGTTTTTTTTTTTTTAGATTTATATGCTAGCCTTAATTATTTTTGGCAGTGTAACATTCTCTTGTTGGCAGTGAGATGTAGTTGGTTGCTCAAACCGTTTTAGATATTCATAATCGTCTTTTTTCGTTATGCATGTATATCTTTGAGTCCGTTTTCTTTAATCACTCTTTTCTGTTCAAACAAATTCAAAAATGATAACACATGGAATGTAGAATGTACGGCAATGAGGGGAAGAAAAAGATAATTGTTTGGCTACTTACTTAAACTGGCAATGTGAGATAGACATTCAGGCATACACGCATACATAAATGCAAACACAGACCACAGAAGCTCACCTGCAGACAGACAACACCTTCAAAGTGCAAATCAAGTTCAGTTTCTTGCATTTTCGTTGCCTACTTTGGTGGGCGCAAAGTTTAGTGCTTATCTTTTCCCCCGCGTCTTTGGTTGCGCTGCATTCTGGCATTCACAGCACGTAAACGGAAACACAGACTAACACATAAGCCAACAAACAAAAGAAAACACACAGACAAAAACATACACAAATGCAAAATTTAGGAGCAAAACAGGCTCCTTATTTGCCACAGAGAGTAGAAGAAGATACTAAAAGTAGCACAAAAGAACAACCACAAAAATAATTTGTAAAAAAAATTGTGTATATTAGCGTAATCAAAATTACGCATGTTGCACTTTTTCCTTTTTTTTACACTTTTGCCACGCTCACTCATATTGCCAAACAAATGTCATTTCACTTTGCTGCCATACTCAACAGGCACAAAAAAATAGGGACAAAAAAACCAAAAAAAAAAAGAAACTATTTTTTTTTTGATGCTGTGATATCTTCTTGATGCTGATTTGTAGTCGAAAACTTTTGCTGACCGTTGTCCAATCTCTAAGCTGAATGTGTAGCCATCAGTGGCTACAGGCTTCAAACTCTGTTGCTTCTCCAGATGTTGCTTTGTTTATTTCAATTTGAAGTTTTAAGTTCAGCTGGTCCTTGTCCTTCGGCTTGGGTTGCTTTCAGGCAACTGATTTCAGACAGCTAGCGCGTCGCCTTTTATACTGTTTGCCGTTAACAGCGATTGGGACATTTTTTTGAGGCTGTTAACCGAAATTTCCCTGCTGCTATTGCACTGTTAACTAAAGGACTTTTTGAACCCCTACCCCACCGAAGTATGGTCCTTCAAGCCCAATTGAAAATTTTCAATTTATAACAAAATTTTATTAAATAAAACTATAAAATGTACTCATTTTTAAACAGTACTAATTCATCTTAATCCAAATAAGCTATATTTAGCATGATTCGGGTTAATCAAGAAAATAGGTGCACACTATATATACATACATATATATTTTATGTATATATGTTTAGATATGTGCAGTCAATATATAACATTTATTCATTTATTTACAAAACAGAAACAGAAACTTAACTCAAAAATGCATTTAATAAAGCTGCAACAGGTAATAATTTTTCGAATTTTATCAAGCAAAACTTGCTGTTTCAAATAAAATGCAGCTTGCACTGATTTATAGAATCAGGGCTTAATTTGCAATACTTTCATTCAACAACCAATAGATTTTTAGAGTTTTTATCTGCCAGTTTGAATGCACCAACCAAAATACGTTTTCGATTGCAAAACACTTCAAAACTGCACAAAAAACAGCGCAGACTTTTTAATATATAGATTTTTTGTAATTTTAACAAAGGTTTATAAAAATGAAATGTAAAATATACTGTACACTTTTGGGTCCACAAAAGTCTCAACATTTATTTTTGGTAAAACTATATGTTTTTCACTGTTTTTTTGGCATTCTGAAGACATCCTACTAATTTGAAGTGCAAAATACATTGTTTATTAATCGAAACAAATATAAAATTGATTTTCGCAATATTTTTCGAATTTTTATTATTATTTCAACAGAAACTAGCGCCATAAATTTGCAGGCAAAAGTTCGTTTTCATTACAAATGCCACCTGTTAAGCAACAAAAAGTGCTTAAAAATGTACTCAAAGTAATTAATTTAAAAACTATGCGTAAAACATAGAAAACAACAAAAATTAATTAAAGATGCTGATTTAGAATACTAATGTGTTCAAATTGAAAGGTGAATGTATAATTTAAACATACAGAGTTTTCCCCATTTAATACGTGGTTTCTTTTCATTAACTTGTTGGCACTTCACGTTAATATATTCATTAATGTCTGAGATACGCTTTGTTTTGTAAACACTACAATTCTTATACAGAACAACAAAACAAATGAAAGTTCTGATTGGGCCGTCGCTAAAATCAAAATAAAACAACTTAAATTGAGAAGAAAAAGCTATAGTTGAAACGAGAATTAAGCTCCCGTCGCATCAGTTACCCTAGAAACTAAGTATGCTAATTGAAAATAGTCAACGAATCGCGTTTTGGTTGAATATGGTTTTAATCCATAAAGTGCAAAGTAAAGTACAAAACGGGTACCGCTACAAAGTCAAGTTGTCATCAGTAGGGCAAACTCCCGCAAGCCGCTTACTTACCATATTCCAGATGGTGAAGTGTGGAAGGGGAAGGATTATGAGAAGAGGGAAATGTGCTTATACTGTGTGCAAGTGACTCGCTTTTCTTTACCTTCAAGTCCAAGTCTACTTCGTCGTCGCCGTCTTCATCTTCATCTTCATTTTCATCTCCATATCTGCATCTGTGTGCCAATCTCAGTTATTTGCCAGCTCGGTGTCTCGCTGGCTCTGGGCTGTGGTTAGTGGGCGCCGTTATTTTAAGCCAACAACGGGCAAACAAGTTTACAAGCAACAAAACACAAAACACAAGACAGCGCAACGCACAAAATCAAAACAAATACCACACGGCAATGGGCAATGTTAATGGTATTGGTAATGGCACCAAATGCACAGATGCCAGACAAGCTGATGCTTGGATCCTTCGAGTCCTTTGAATGCTGAAATTGTATCTGTATGTGAAGCTGCAGAGCAAAACAGTCTGAAAAATCGACAGGATGGGCAAAGATGGTCAAAAGGCAAGAGTTCGTAAGCTTTTCTGCTTATCTTCTTTGGTTACGTAATCCCCGCTGAAACATCAACAGCAAATCCTAAGCAACAAAAAAAAACCAAAGCAACAGCACATAAATAACAGCGCGCAAAATAAAGGAAGGAAAGCCTGTAGTGAAAACTGCATTCCATAAAAATACCCTTTCCGTTTGAATTAGGCACTCTTTGTTGTACAAACAAAAAATTAATAGCCTTTTTATAAAAAATACCCAAAAGATAACAGAAAACCAAGGAAGTTTGTTACTTAGTGAAGATCCATCAAACATATAGGTATATGATATTGTGGTCGCTGAATCCGAATCCGAAATATATTTTATTCCATCAGATCAGGATTTTAAAATGACTTTTTAAAAACAGATACTGTCCATGAAGGTTTTTTGTTAATGGTCAAAATTATGTTCAATTCGGTTCGGATTCAGCGACCCCAAAATCCTTTTGATAATATAAATATTTATTAAAATTAAATTATAAGTGCATTATTTCGAGTAACGAAGAAAAAGGCATTAGAAAATCTCTGAACGTTAATTTGATTTATAAATGGTTTCACATTTCCTTAAGTATTAAGGGTCATCATCAGCATAAAATGTTTAAACATGCAAAAGTAAAAACCCAAAAAATTCTAGTTTTTGTTTCGCAAAGAAACGAAATCAACCTTAAAATCAACAACGAAAATGCAAAAATTTCTTCTAAAAACAAAGTAACATAATCATAATGGAAGAATGCTTAAGGCTAAGACCCGTTTTTTTTTCTACCAAAGCACAATGCTAAAGCCAAGTTTTCACCTCTTTGACGCGTTCATCTTTTCATATACATTTTACACGAAACTAAAATCTCTCAAATTGGCGACGCCTAATTACTGTGTCAGTTGCAGGCTTTGACAACTCAAATGTGTCACAAAAGTCAGCTACATACATAACTAAACACACAAATGCAGAGACAAAGGCATAGGCCAGTCTATTAGCATTTATGAGAATTGCTTTTCGCTAGCTAATCAATGAAATCTTTGCCGCCTGGCTAGTCTTATTGCTGCCTTGTCCGCAGTCTCTCAGTTTTGGCATTAAATGAGCCTTACAGTTGCGCCTTTGGTTGCTGCCACCATCACTGACTGTGTGTGTGTGTGTGTGCCAAGCAAGGCCCTACAAACGCATTCCTCACTTGGCTGATGGTTTTGCTCTTGCTGCTGCCGGCTTCGTTAGTGCAGATTGTTAGTCGAACAATTGCTGGCTGCAAAAAAAGGGGTTAAGGTGCTGTGTGTGTGTGTGTGTGTGTGCCAAAAGAGGGCGGAGAGGAGGGGTTTGGTTGTCACTGGGTTATGGCGTTGCCACTGCCACAACTGCCACAACTGCCACACTGCCACACTGCCACAGCAACTGGATCCCAACTAGGCCCACTTAGACACATGCAGCCAGCCAAGTAGGAGGCTGAATCTGAGACTGAGAAACTCAGACGGTGGGAGGGTTGGAAGCTGATGCTGATGCTGAAGCTGAAGCTGATGCTGGCGACGTCGAGCTCACTTCAGAACTATTTCAATAAGCGTTACGTTATGCACGCGCATTGTCCTTCACCCTGTTTTCTCTCGATTGTCGACTGTCGACCGCGTTCGTTGTCAAATGTCGTTGCATTTTGCCTTTTGTCATTTGCCGTCGTCGTCGTCGTCGTCGTCGTCGTCGTCATCGTTTTTGTTGTTTATGTTGTTTATGTTGTTGTCGTTGTCTCCGTTGCCTACAAGCAATTTACAGCGTTTTACATTTTGCATTTTGATTTTGGTTCTGATTCTGATTCTGATTCTGATTCCACCGATGCCATCGTCATCGCCATCGTGGTTGTTGTTGCTACAGCTTCCGTTTCCGTTGTGTGCATTGCGCCGTGTCGCTTTCGTGATTATCGGCGAGCTTCTTCTTTGTGACAGGTGACGGCCACGCGTGAAAGCATCAGCTTAGCCCTCTTAAGTGTTGTACGACAACTTGTCTCCAGCTCCGAGCTCTGAGCTCCGAGCAGCTGACGCTGTCTATCATTCTGTTGCGACTTTAACTATGACTTTTCAACTCCTCTTCCCGCCCGTTCACAGTCATTGTCACAGTCACAGCCGCGTACTGCCAACGATACCATCAATATGTCCCGACAAACTCACTTTTTTTATATTCCAGCGCTAGACTTCGCCGCTTTTTGGTAACTAGGTCAGTGGCAATGTTTTAACACTCCGAGGGTTACTCAAAAAAATGCTTGCAATGCGATTTTGTTAATGAAAATATTGCTTGATGATTTAATTTGAAAATTTCTTAATACAAGAATTAACGCGTATATTATTTTTTATTAGTTTAGTTTTTATTTCCCATTTTTTTCTGACTTTAGATAAAAAGCTTAAAAAAATACTGCAAAATCTGCAAGAAATATTTTTTTCGTGTTTATTAATTAGGCTAGTTGTTTTGTTGGTTGTTAAAAAAAAATCATATTCATAATTAGTTGCCGAAAATAAAAGTAAACAAAAAAATGTATGCTTACTGACCTGAAGATTAATGTAAGACATAAAATATAAATGAAAAAATAATGTTTTAAAAGTGAAAATAAAATAAATTGCAATGGATAATGCCTAATGCATAACTTTTTTAGTTAATGATGTTAAATAACTTTCTTTACACAACGTATTATTAAGCATTTTATCAAAATAGCTTATTCAAGAGATTGGTATATGGCATTCATTGCTCCAGCAACTTTTTATACCTCCCTCGCTGTGGTGGTGTTGTTATATTATTATTGTAACTGTTGTCTTATGGCACTCCTCTGTCTACGCCTGCTTCTCTCCCGCATTCCGCCGCGTCCCCCTTTTTTTTTGTCTGTGTGCCTTCACCTTCAATTCCTTCGCTTCATCGCTTGCCAATTCAGCTGCGCTCAGTCACCCGTTTTTCGTCCTTTTTTTTCATCCGCTTTGCTTTTTCCCCCATTCGGCACTCAGTTCAGGCTTTAGCCGCAATGCCTTGACGCGGCGCAGATAAAAAAGAGAGAGAGAGAGAGAGAGAGAGAGATAGAATGACACAGATTAGCTTCGCCTACTGACTACGGACTAAGGACTAAGGACTACGGACTGGTGCCCACAAGCACCCTCTGACTCTGTGGGAACGGAATTTTTGTTGTTGTTGTTGTTGTTGCTCTTGTTGTTGCATGAGAATCAATAGTCAGAGGCATCAGCTTAGTTCCAGTCTCACAAGCAGCAGCATCAGGTAGCAGGTAGCAGGCAGCAGGCAGCAGGCAGCATTGATGGTTGGAGCTTTTAGCTCTTCATTGACGTACATGGTTGGCAATTGTCAATTTTTGGATGCATTCTATTTGGGCCATAAATGCTTTTCAGGTAGATGCAGATGAGGATTATTTTGCGGTAATTAAAAGGCACACACAATACAATAGCTCCATAAATAAAGGCACCAATAACTGGCCAACTGACCAAACTGCTTCGATGGTTTCCCTAAGCTCGTCTCAAGTCTTTTCAATGCACAAATTTTGATTTACCTTGCAATGAATGCATTGATGCAACGAAAATTTACCTAAGGCCATTTTTGCCTTTGTCTTTCTCCAGCGCAGTGTGTGCTTCAGTACAATTTTGATTAAACCAATTTCATTGTTGAGCAGCTTAGGCTCTAGCCTTGGCCAGTTAATTAAAGTAGATTATAGACAATAGTGGCTTTGTGCTGCCAAATTATAATTTCAAGCTACAACTGCCAAACTTAAGCTACAGATTGTTGCTTCTTGAAATGATGGCCTTAGCACTAAATATGCTCCACCAAACAATTGTAAACATGCAAGTTTTTTAAATGTATGTAACACTCTTGGTTTGAAGCGTAAGGCTATTAAGGAAAATATTTTGTTGGTTCTTACTATTTTATTCAAAAGATGCAACACATTTCAAGATGTTGCAACATGCCAAGTAATAAACTAACTTTTCATTTTTTCGTAGCTTGTTATTGTTTCCAAGAAAAAAACACCAATTAATGTTTTTATATGAATTGCAGCTGTATGCAACATTTGCCCTTTACCAATTACGGCGAAATGGAAAATTCTCCAAGTCAGTATTATATTTCCCTTGTCTATAAATAATTTACATTTTACTATAGTATACATTCCAGGGCCAAAAGAGTATATTAGTTTTTCTCCTGCTCCGGCTCCATTTCTCATTCTACCTAGCCGATTAATATATTTAATGCACATTGCATGGCGACTGCAGCTGTGCGTTGTACTAAAAACATCATGAACCAACGTTAGCAAAGATAATGCAAAAGGTTGCAACTTCTCTCCTTCTGCTGTCGCCCTGTTGCCACATGGTAAGCTGGCTAACTGACCGATGATGGCCATAAATACTTATCTGGCTGCAGCTGCTGGCCGTTGGTTAACACAATTACAATTATTTCACTCATACGCACCGTTGGACTAGCCAAGACTTTGATTCCTCAATTCTCAACTAGAACAAATGTTAAGTTTATCTTGTTTCGCTGGCGATTACTTATTGCATTTAATCTGCTTGGTTTAATTACGTTTGTTTCGCCAATTAAAAACAACACGTAACCCGTAACACTAAAACCGGACACACACACACACCCAGCCAGTTCTGCGTGCATTGAACTCGAGAGCCCTGACCACAAAAACGCTCATTTGGCACGCAGGTGCCGCAGCCCCTCCTCCCTCCCTCCCAGCCAACTCTGAGACATGCTAAATCTCAGCCAGAGCATTGTTGACGCACTTCTTTCACTTCCACTTCGTCACTTTTGCCACTTTTCCGCCCCTCGCCCCCAACCCAACCTTACCGCATATTTAGCGACGCGCAGCTGCGCCGCAGCCTTTGAGAAATTAATGCGGCCATTGTTTGCGCCATTGCTGTAGCTGAATGAGGCCCCGCACAGTGGGAACTACTCACACAAGGGGTTAAATATACATACATATGGTACATGTATGTATATAGCTTGTTCACAAATTGAAAAACGAAAACGCAAATAAAAAATAAAAAAAATACACTTGACACGGTATTTTTCGAAAAAAATATGCCTGCATCTTGCGCTTATCCTTCGAGAGTTGCCAACTGTCACTGACACTAAAAGCCCTTCTTTCAAACAAACAAACAAACACACACACACACACGCACACACACACACACACACACACACACACACACACACACACACACACACACACACACACACATAAACATGAGAGTGCATTTTCTTGCCGAAATGGGCTAGATTTAAATATTTTATCAACTTGTTTCGAACTAGGCTGGATTTTAAATGTTCAATGCGCTTGTAACTAGTGCGAACACATGTCAAATTTCTTGGTATTTCTACACCTTTTCCCTGCCCACCCCCTTTCCTTTCCTTTTTATGGCCTTCACCGGACAAAAAAGCTGCCAAGTAACAGGGAATGACAAGTGCGACGTTTTCATACATTTTAATGGAGATAATTGAGATTGCCAACCATAACGCAAAAAGGCAAGCCATTATATATCTATTTATAACAAACAATTAGCCAAGAAACAAACTGACTTCCCACGGATATATTTTTAGCATTCATATCGAAAAACAAGAGCGATCAAAATATTAGTCCTATTTGTGAGATTGAACCAGAAGTAAATGCTAGCTTATTCCACCAAAACTGACCTAGGTTTTTGAAGAATATTTTAAGAACAGAAAATATAAGCACTCATAAAAACTTATTAAATTATAATAGTCGTTAAACAATTAGGTTCTTACTATTTATAAAATACTTAACTACAAAAAAATTCTGAAGCCAATAATACTCTTAATATGCAGAAACTATGTTTACTAGATTTCTTACTAGTGTTTCATATTGAGCCTATTGAACCATTTAGAAACCAATATAATATCTCTAAGATCAGACAAACTTTATACTAAACAATAATGGATATTTTTTGATTAAGGTTTTTAATGGTTTAAGACCACAGTGGCATAGTTGGCAAGACTTCATTACCCAGCTTTTGCTCTGTGTAGGCTGAGATTTATTCAATTTAATTTGAAATCGGCGTCAATGGGCTCTCGCACTCGCTCTCGCTTCTGTTTTGTGCGTTGAGCGTTTAGCGTTGGTGGCAGGGGGGGTGGGGAGCATGGGAAATAGAGTTTGAGCCCAAAAGGGCATGTGATTAAAAATTGTTTTGCAAAGTTCATTGACACGAAGTCAACGATGGCTGTTGCCGCTGTCGGAAGCCATTCATTCACAAGTGAGGAGCAATCAAAGAGCGCCTAGCAATTTTCCGCCTATTTTTTGGCACAGCTGTAATTGATTTTTGCCTCGTGAACATACGCATAAGCAAATCACAAGAAAAGCGTATCAATAAGACAGTTAAGTTAACCAGATACCAGCTTCACTTAATCCCAATACAAAACTCTTTCAGCTACTTAAACTACTGAATGCAACTCAAGAGTATTTGTTAGCTAATTCATGCTGCTTTTAATATACAAATTTTGCATGAAATTCATGAGCACTTGTTTTTAGCCAATTATGGCGCTTAAGACTTCTGACGCAATGTGTTATATAATCGCTTATGCTTGTGGTAGACAAAATCCGCTTATACATTCATGCGAGTGCTAATTATGCCCAAAACAAAATTTAGAATCTGGTTTGCCCAAATGCGATTTTGCTAATTAAATAGCACTTAAACTGCTTTTCAGCCAAGTTCCCAGAAGTGGCTAAAAGCCAACTGCAGCAATGATGTGCCATGATTTTGAAGACAATGAAACCAGAAATCAGCTAAGTAGTCGTAGCTGCAAAAGCTGTCAGACTGCTGATGGACCAGCCAAGACCTTCACTACATTACGTTTACTTTTATATTCTTTTTTTCTGTGCATTGTGCATTTTGCACTTTTGTCATAATCAGTTGGCTTTCGACAAAAATATTCAGCCAAAGTGAAACTTGATGCGTCAGACAGGTGAAACTGAGCAGCTATCTTGCCACATGGCATAAATGAGGGGGAGGGTGAGGCGAGGGCAAGTGAAGGGCGACCACGTAATAAGTAAGTGGCAGGACCTTCGGTCAAGCTGAAGTTAAATAGTTGACCTTTATGTGTGGCATACGATTTGTTAATAACTCAAAAGATAAAGTTTTCTTCTACACACCAATTCGAGTAAATTGTAGGAAAAAACATTTTGCACAAATTTGATTAAATTTATTTTATATTTTGTTTAATTTTCCAACAAAACTGTAAAAGAAAAAACATTTTGCCCAGATTTGATTTGATTTAGTTTACATTTTGTTTATTTTTGCGTACTTTGAAACTTTAATTTTGTTTTTGTAGAGCTTTTATCAAATATACAAATTAGAAACTAGATTTTTTTCTAAGAATTAATTTGCTGATGTTAAATATCTCAAATTACAATATTTTCTCTTGTATTAAAAAACATTTGTGTTCATTTTAACATTTAACACAACAATATGCAAAGTTGATTTTTCTGCACAATTTGATTTGATATAAAACCAAATTAATTCTGTTTGGTATAAAGCAGCTTAGAAAATATGATGTTTGTTTTGTCTACTAAGCTTGTTTAAAATATAATAAAGATTAAGTTACCATGAAGCTTAAAATTAAATGAAAAGATAATTATTATTGAATATATTTCTTGCTCAAAATTCCGACTTATTTAACTTTGCTTCTTAAATTGCTTTCCAATGAAAATTGCGCAGCAACTTCTTGTTACAAACATAAATGCACAATCAATTTAGCCTTGCTGATGGAGAGCTTATAGAATGGCAATTGCAACATGCCACATGGTTGCACATTGCAAAATGATCCACATGCCATACCGGTTCCAAGAAATTAATTTGCCGTTGTACAAGTATGATCGAACATAAGTTATTAAAGAACAAATTGGTCAAATCAAATTGATTGAACTCCAGTTAAGAGGAAACGCAGCACAACTATTTCGCAACGATTGCGCAACGTTCGAATGCGAATGCGAATGCGTATGCGTATAAATAAATAACAGTGAATGAATGCACTTTTGTTAGTGCATCCTTGAGTCGAGCACTTGAGTGCTTGCGTTCTTCAGTGGAAGCAGTGTACAAACGAGTTTTCACAACTTTAAGCTACTTACTGCATGCTTGTTACTATAACGTAATGGTCAACAGATTTATATTTCCAATTGCTCTCTCTGTTGGTGTGCATACGTCATAAGGTATTATCAAAACGAGGGTTGTCTCTTCGGTTTGAGGACTTTTTTTTTTATCCAAATATGTAGAGTTTTTTTTTTTTGGCACTTTTTCTATTAATAGTTCGCTTGGGAGTTGAACTATTGAAAACTTCATGATTAATTGCGGTACTCCCTTTTGCCCATTTTGTGTAGCACAGTATTGGGGGCCACCCTCGCATTTGTCATGGCCAAACAACATCATTATTTATAAGCCTTTCACTTATGTTGAATATTGCCATACACACAAACATATCACTTTGAATAGTATTGGCCAGCGAAGAAAAACTCTTTCTTTTTTTTCACTTTTTCGTCTTGTTTATTGTTTGTAATAAGCGACTGTGTTTCATCTCTGTGTTATTGCTGCGTGCCACAGTCTTTGAACATCACTCATACGCCATGTTTGCAGTCGACTGCAAAGCTGGCCAACAAAAAACAGCATTAAGTAGGAAATTGATATAGTTGTTGCTGCGTTACGCTTTTCAATGATTTTCTTTTCAAAAAGGCGTTTGCCTTTTTTTTGCATCTTCTTCTTCTTCTTTGGTTATTTACCATTTGGCTCGTCGTTGTCTGGGCGATAAATAGCGCACATAATTGTCGCCTTTCAGCCAGCCCCCAATGGAAGCCCCAAGCTGTAACAGCAGCAGCCACATGCCGTTGGCAGTTGGCAAATGTTTTTGATTTACTTAACGGCTGAACGACGAATCCCAGTTTACTTCCACCAACCTATTCCTAGACTGCGCAGACCCAGTTCTCCATTTGACCCAATTTTGGTTGCTATTGTTGTCGTTGGCATTATTGTCCTTCTGTGGTTAACTGCTTAAGAAATAATTCATTATGTATTTGGTCGGCATGTCACTTAATTTGAGTGGCCTACGCGTTACATATTTTCCCCATTTACCATTTACCCAGCGATGCGGGCAATTTGCCTGCTAACTAATTGTCCAGTGTTAGAAATCGATCAAGCTTCTAAGCGGGCGCTCAAACAAAAACAGCCCACACTCCCCCCCCCCCACCCCCCACTGCTCGCTTTTATGCAGCGCTTTTTCCTGCTGGTGGGGCAGCTGTGTTTTCCTGTTATATATTCAAGTAAAATTGTTTATTTGCGTTACTTTTATGGGCTTCGTTCGTTCGTCGTTGACAGCAATTTGTGTGTGTGGCACGTAGCCTTCTTTTGTTGTCCGGCTTTTGTCGCTGTTGTTGTTGTTGTTGTTTTTCACACCAAGCGCTCAAATAGCAGTACTATTAAGTGAAATATTCGCTGAATAGTTTCGAGTTAGCTGACTAACTATCTGTTCGTAGCTTGCTAAGTGCATTTTAACAGAACCAAACAAAAGCCGATTCAATCAAAGCTCAACCAACCATCCATTCAGTTGGGATCACAGTGAGAGTGACATCTACCACAAAGTTAGCCATTCAGCTCATTTGCCCCGAACAAAAAAGTGTCGATTCATTAAAGCCATTGAAACCAATTCAGCTTTACCGGATTGAAATGATTATCATTTTGATTTTTATCAACCGTCGATTAGTTTGTATGGTAAAGATGTGGAGCCAGGTGAATAGTCGTTGTGGTGTTAACCTTCGTTCAGCTGCTTTGGCCTTTCGGCCTTCAAGCCGCCCCCTTGCCGCATACAATTAACTTTGTTTGCCTAATCAGAATGCAACGTTCATACGCCGAGTTCCTGGGCCTCTGCCTGAGTCGGTCCGGTCAGCCATGTCTGGTGTGCCCTTGCCCAGGCAGCTATAGCTCTTCAACGCTGTGCGTGCCTGGACTTTAGTCGGGCATAGAGACTGCTCTGTCGTCATCGTCATCGCTGCCAATAGCTCGTCTGGCCTTGTCCGTTTTATGAGCATTTATTGAAGACACGCTCACACTCAACCGAACATGGGGACTGCGTATCCCAAAATAGTTTAACTAGACAAGAGACAGACGGACAGAGGAACGGATGGACGAAGGGACGAAGGAGATGAGCACGCAGTTAACTTGGTCCAACGTGTCGCGACGTATTCATCAAACACCAACTTGACCCAATTTCTACACGTTACTTTCTGTTCACTCTGCGTTCTGCGTTATTTTTTTTTCTTCATTGGCGTATGTGCGTTTTGTGGTGGTTAAAGCTGGCATTGGCAGCTACTACTACAAGTAAGTTAAAGTTCAGTTCAATTGAAATGTTTGGCAGAAATAAATTCACAAGTTCCAAAAACTAATGAATTATTATTACAGCTAAAAACAGTTTTGTCAAAGAAAATTAATTTTGATTTCTGTGAAGCAAAACAATAAGCTCAAATAATGTTTATTTTCTATTGCGTGCGACAGGTATTTTGTGAAATGAGCTTTGTTCAAATTTCTTGTGGAATTCCTATGTCAAACTTATGATTTCTCTCTTTTTGACAGAAGTTAATTAAATCAGAATTAATATCTACTTTTACGATTTGAGTCCTGTTATTACAGTCAGCGTGTGTGTGTGAGAATTTCTTATGAATTACAAATGCATGTAAAATTAATTATATTTTCATGCTGATTTCACAATGCTCACATTTTGTCAGACCAAACCCCGAATTTTCACTTTGTTTTGTCTCCCATCGGGGCTGTGCCTTGTTTTGCCTTGGGTATAAACAGACACAAAGGTGAAGCTGTGTATAGCTGTGAAAGTTCTTGGCCCAAACATCAATTCAGTTGGACCATTCAATGGCCAAACTTAAAACCCATTCAATTAATTGTAAGTCATTTAAAATTGTGAGTGGGACAACATTTGCCCATCTCAGTATAGTTGGCCAGCTCAATAATGCATTTCTATGGAAAAGGCTGCCCAGTTGTCAAATTGCCGGAATGCCAATACTAATTTGGAGCACCTTTGTGCCTTTACTCAATGCTGCATTAAATATGAAACATCAATGTATAAATACATCCCCGCCCTGCCCCAGTCACACACACACAGACCTCACCTACTGTCCACAGTTGCATTTCCACAAGAGAGAGTGTCTAAATTATGCACACAACAATCGAAGTGTTGCATTCAGCAATTAGGTCCAAATGCAATATGGTAAGTGTGGGGAGGGGAAGGGAGGGGGAAACACCGCCACTGTCAACGTGTTGACAAACAACTTTTTGTACCTACTTACGGTGAGGGTACTTCGTGTAATTAAATGCAAGAATACAAAGGTAACTGTTCTTATACTCTTATGCCGACGTAATTAAGTTTATTGCAATGTTTGCCTTGTTGCTTGTTTAGAGACTTCAAACACTTTTTGTATGTGTCAGTTTGGTGCTATAACCACCTGAGTTTGGTAAATCGATTACTGTAAGTCGATAAATCAATGTTTTTCCAATAACTTGAATGTTAGAGTTTTCAAGTTAATATTAATATATATATTAATAATATTGATAAAAATGAAAATTTTATCAAAAGATGTTTTACAAATTTCTTTCACAATTCTATAGTTGTAGTTTCCAAGCTGAAAAAGCCAAACACTTTCAATACGTTGTTTTCACCACCAAGTCTGTTTTCAGTTTGCATTACTAACTTATCAGAGTATTTTGCAATCGGTCACATTTTGTTTGTGCATTTGTCAACAGAAAAATAAAATAAAATCGATAAACAAATAACATTAACTTTGTGTTCAATAGCAATTGTATCGCAGCAGGCTTTACAAATATTATCCATAATTGATAGCCACAATAAGCAGAAGAACATTCAGTATACGTTTGGCACGTATATCATATATTTTAACAAAATATATATATAATTCAATATCTGATTTTCAAATATATTTGCAATTACAGCGTTGAGATGCCTTTAACTCTGACTATCACGCTCATGGATGCAGATGTAGACGGTGTCCTGATCCGATGTGACCACTGGCGTCAAGGCTGCCAGAAGTGGCTTGGCATCCATGCTTACGAAAAACATTGTTTGAGCTGCGTCAAGAATCCAAAGAATGCGCCTACGATCCAGAAGAAGGACTTAAGCGGGCTGCAGAAAGAGCTCCAGGAGTCAGCCAACAAGATATCCGAGCTGAAAGAAAAGCTGGAGCTCCAGGAGCGCAAATGCGACGAGTTCAATCGTCAACGTGATCAGCTCCGTGTGGAACTAATGCAACACGTTCCGTTCCCAATTGACAGGGTGGCTGCCGAGCGCATGGATCGCAACTCCTTGATGGAATGGGGCCGCAAGCTGCCGCTGGCTACCATCGGCAACTGGACTCAGATTCGCAACTGGTTGGGTATGCGTAAACTAGTGTCGGAAGCACTGACAGCCAACAAGTGTCCAACTCATCTGATGAAGCTGGTGCTTGCAGGTTGCGAGCTGGCCCAATGGCCCGAGGGCATCAGATCGGCGGCTGCACGGCAGAGGAATATGCAACGTCTGCCGCGAATTGTGGCGCGTCTGCTGTCAATGGAGCCCGTTGTCCCGCCACTTGTGATCATCTTGAGTGGGGACAATGAACACATGCCCGACAATCTCTGTCCGAGGATGGCAGCTGTGATGTATTTCGTACACGTTAAAAGGCAGCATCAGGAAGGAACAGCCTTGGATGCGTCTATAGAAGACTAATCGTCTTTGGAGGGAGACGCAACAATTTCGGGCTTGTCTTCGATGGAAGACAGAAGCGCATCAGATGTGACTCTAGAGCAAGATGAAAGCGATTAAATGTTATGTCATCGTTCAATTGTTGCCCTAATTATATTATATCATATCTTGCATATTATGAAGACTATCCAAATGTGTTTTATATTATTACAATTAGCAGATAAGGACTAAAATAGGATGCAGAAAATGGAACCAAACATGAGTTTTCTTTATTTTTCATGTACTTTTCTTTACTCTTTAGATATCTAAGCTCTCTATTGATTTCGTCTCAGCTTGGAGAAAATTTCTTTAGATTGTAAGCAGGCCTTTATACATTTGTCAATTACAGTTGTAGGTCTTGACTTGATAGACATTTGAATTTCTGCTCGTTTTCAGACCGGGTTTTTTACGTATTTTAAAACTTTTTATAATTGTTTTAGTCGTTTTTACTGTGGTTTTTACTCATTGAACTAGCGATAAACTTAAAACGCATTGCCATGGAGAACCTAAACAGCTCCGATTTCACTGAGCAGTTCACTCTGGGTGCTGCAGATGCCATAGATGCAAATAATGCATCTACTCCAAAGCTGAATATCAATGCAAACGTATTTGTGCCTCGCTCCATGGGCGCCATGTCTGACGATGAGCCGGCCAATTCTGGCTGCTTGGAGCGCAAGAAACGCGAGCCACAGATGGTGCTGCCCTGGAAGGGATTTCCAAAGCGCGTGCAACAAAAGAGTCCATGCTATCCGGGTAAGTATGCCAGAGTCGTATGCAAAGAATGTTGCCTACTTACAGGCGAAACCAATTCGAATTGCAATTCCAGTCACCGCCATCAAATCAGGCACCTGGATGCGCTCCAACGGAAGCGCTAAGAATCCGTTAATGGAGCAAAAACCCGTTAAGGCCAAGCCCGACAACTGGCGTGCCCGGGAGCGCAAGGTGGCCGTCGAGGCAGTCAAGTTAGATGAGCAGCGTCGCATGCGAGAGTCGCTGGACACTAAAGATGGCACATTGCACCTCAGCCGTGAGCCCATCAATTACACCCAGCAGGAGCGCATTGTTGTGGCGCAGCTGCGTCAATACAAGCGCGACCGCATCGAGAAGTCGCTGCAAGGGCAGAAGGTGGACAAAACCGAGGCAGAGCTGCAGGAGAAAATGAAGAAGGAGCTTCTGATTGAGCAGAAGCCAGATGGGCAACAGGCGGTGGAGACTGCACCACCGAGGCGTTTTATACCCACCAACAAGCAGTGGGATGAACGCTGCAAGGCCAAGGCGCTGGAGGCAGAAGCCAAGGCCAACAAGGAGAACACCATAACGAAAGAGGATGCAGAAAAGGCAGCTCGAAAGACCGTTGCCCAAGAGATGCCATCATGCAGCAATGCTGCCACCAATGTGGCACGCAGCCAGTCGGAGCCGGTGCGTCAGCCGGAGCAGCGTCGCGGCAATCTCACACACGCCCGCAGCATCTGGCGCGCCTTTGGCAATCGTGGCCTGCTGCCCACTCCCAACTCGGGTGCAGTTCAACCACCGCCACCAGAGATCCAGTTCGAGCTGCCCTCGAGCACTGACGCTAGTGTCAAGCGCTATGGCATCGATGAGCTGCTCAAACTGGAGCCGGAGGCTGACAAGCTGGAGAAGCCACTCATCAGTGAGGAATTGCTCAAGTTTTCATTCCAAAACGAATAACTGACAAAATACTTTCTATATTCATATTTATATTCATATTTATTCATATCGTGCATTAAGTAAGCCTGTTTTTGTTCGTTTCATCTTTTTTGTTGCGATGTATTTTGAAGGGAATTGTAATACAACTGTAATCATAATAAAATGAAACTGCAAAACGGAAAACAATAATGAGTTGAGTTGAGTTCAGTTGAGAAGAAGAATGATTAGCAGATGTATTTGCTATTGACTTCTTTGTGCAAGTAAAACTGCATTTTATTTTTGTTAACAAACCTTTCGGAGTAACTGATTATAAATCTGATAAGTCCAATGCCACTTTAACTGAGTAGAGCTAAAAATAATTATGTTTATGCCAACGACAAAATAAATAAACATGTCAGCTAATAGTTTACTTATCTGAGCAAAAACTTCCTTTGAGCGCAAGATATTAATCAGAAATTGTGGTAATAAACAAGAGTTGTTTACTACTTACTGCTCAATGTTCCCAGAAGTGTGGGAATTGTTTTTAATACGCCAGCAGGTGTCTAAAAAATGTCAAAGTACAGTTTATTTACGGCATGGTAGGTAAGTGGTGGTTAATGCGCTGGCATGACGACGCGACGTCAGGACTATCAGAGCAGATCACGGATGCTCTGCAATTTCACAAACAACAACAACAACAACAACAGCTATTCAGGCAATTGCAATGCGCTTAATAGCCATGGTCCATGGGGCAAGGTGTTACGCCAAAGTAAATGTAGAAAAAAACAAGAAAAACTAAACACAACTCAATGAAAGGATAAAGCTCAAGCTCTGGCCAACGGGTCGTATGCGGGTGTCAATTTATTTATTTAACTGGGTGAGAATGCTTTTAAAAGTGTTGATGGCAGCGAGGGGGCTGTGGGGGGGGGTGTTGCGGTGGTTTTGATATTTAAGCTGAGAGTCCAGCTAGCGGCATCTATGTGCATAATTTAGCGAGCTTCGCAGTTTTGCATGTAAATGCGCCTTAGCGCCAACCCTCGCCACCACCTCATCCTCAGCACGTTCATCTTTTGTGTGCTTGTTGCAAATCCTGTTGCATGCGTTGCACATAGATAGATTTCACTGCGGCAGCTTCATTGTTACTTCTCTGCTCTGGTTAAGTTTTGGGTTTTGTTCGCACAATTGGTCACTTGCACTCACGTATCGTGGTCGAAATGATGTGGCCGATAGCTGATGCTGTGGTCCTGGCTTACTGCATTTGAGTGTGAGTGGAGACTATGACGTTTTTTCGTTCGTTCTATCTTTTCGCTTTTGTGAAGCAATTTCTATTCGTTTCAATTGTACTCATTCACGAAGTAAGCAAAATTAAACTACGTGCCCCCCTTTTTCTGCTATGCAATGCAATTTTTATTGAGTGGCGGCCCCTTGACGACAAAGACGGGGACGAAACAAAGCAACGTCGAAAGCCATAAAAACTAAAGCTAAAACCCTTCGCTGCCTTAAAGCCCAATTTGCTGACCGTATCTGAGCAAACTAACGCTTTTTTGCATATGCCACGTGGCATCGTGGTGGGTGGTTGGGGGGGAGAGGGGGTGCAGCAGGTGGATCATCATGATTTTCATAAAATATTCATTAACCTGATACGCCGCCTCGTTAGTTTTAATGGCCGCTGCCAGCGTTGCAAGCAACAACGAGCAACGAGCAACGAGCAACAGTCAGCTTAAAACTGATACTTTGGAAAGAGAAAAAAAAAGGGCAAAACACACTGTGTGTAGTCATCGTCAACATATCATTATCATTTCTACTATATAGGACAGCTCAGGGGGGGGAGGAGGAGGGCTGCATATGAAAAGTGCATAAAAAAAGAGAGATAGATATTGTAAATTCTTCTTTTTTTTTGGTTTTTAAAAACGCTAACTATCTAACCAAACGCTGCCACATTTCAAACACCGCCCTGCCAGCCCCACCGTTCCCGTTCCCACCGCATAGGCTAACAGCCTGCCTGCCTCTTGACATTTACTTTGACTGTGGCACTTGGACGTAAAGTTCTTCATATTGTACAGTCAACGATGGGGTATTAGTGTGTGGCATAGAAAGAGAGAGAGAGAGAGAGAGGTGAAAATTGCTTTTTGCATCTGGCGAATTCCCAGAACTCCGTTCAAACTGCACCGATTGCCATGTGGATTGCAACTTGTGTGTGCGAGGCTTCATTTCAACTTGATTCATTAGCAAAACTGTGAAACTTTCTCTTTGCGTTGTTGTTGTTGCTGTTGTTGCTGTTGCAACAACCAGAGTATAAAAAAATTTGCTCCTGACTTTAATTATTTTATTCGTTTTTTTTTTTTTATTTTTATTTATTATATTTGCCTTTGATGTTGAGTGTGTGTGTGTGTGTGTGTACGATCCCAGCAATCTAACTTCAAAAATCATAATTAGTGCGGGAAGCATTTTAAGCTGTCTGTGCTTGAATACAAATTATTTTATGCTACCCACAAATTCATTGGAAGACTCATCAGTGCAGTGTTTCTCCTTTTCCTTCTCCTTCTGCTGCTGCATCGCAAAGTTCTTGAAATTTGCCTTGGAAACGATGCGAAAACACAATATTTTGCACTTTTCCATGTAACTTTCCCCACCCACTCCCCACGCCCAACGCTCCGAGTCCTGGGGGGGGCCCTTGGGGTGGCTGTGAAGCCTCTAGCTGCTTTCTGGTTGACTTGGTTTCCATTTAATTTGTGCACTGGCATAGCACCCACAGTGGATACCCTGTAAAAGGGGTGTGAAAATAGAGAACAGTGCCAACAAAAACTAAGCAAATTTCAAAAGTGTGTGTGTGTGTGTGTGTGTGTGTGTGTTGACATTTGTCCATAAGGTGTGACAATATTTACAATAATTGTTGGTTTAAGTGTGTTTTTGTTGTGTGCGTGTGCGGTATGCGTGTGTGTGTGTGTGCGTAAAATAAAACGCAAAATGTTTTCTCATACCTTGAAAATCGAACGGTTAAACAACAAAATTATTTAATTATAAGTTTTCGAGCATAATTATAAAGAGTTCGATGCATAATTAACACCTAGCTTTCTGGTCGAAAGCCGAGCAGTTGCAAGTCAGTTTCCAATTACCGAGAACTGTATGTATAAGGCTTCAGCATAATTACAATTAGAGCGTAGCTTGCACCAAACGCATTCAGTTGCACTTAGCTGCAGCAAAAGCAGAAGCAGAATCAGCCATAACCACGAAATTTACCTGAGCTCACATTCAAAGAAACTAATATGTCCAGCAAATGGCATGGCATAGATACATGCATAGGAAATTGCGTCAGCAGATGCACATATTGCTAGTAAGAGATATCCTGAAGCAGCAGCAGCAGCAGGAGGAGCAGCCTTTTATTAAGTTGCTGTCATGGTAACCAGGTTTTGGGGAATAGCACAGAGCTGCAGTTAATTGTTGGCATTGTGCTTTGTCTTTGGGCGTGGGTTGGTTGCCTGTTCCATTTTGCATTGTGATATTAATACATGCACACACACACACACACACACTCACACTAACACACTGGCAAAAGCACACACGCGCCATGTATTCTCTTTCATTTTGGTGATGCTGCTGCTCTTTTTGATTAGAAATTTTTTAATGATAAACAGGTGGCCATTGAATTCATACTTTTGTGGAAATGAAATGAAAGGATTTTATTTGAGTTCAATTCCATGAATTGTTTCTCCTTTGTATGATAAACAATGCCGTGTAATACTAAAAATGTGGGAGAATGTTTTCACAAGAAAAATAATCTTGGCAAAATGTCATGGCAAGCATTATTAAGCAATGAAAATGAGTATTACAAATTGTATGACACAAGCGTATCAATGTTTTTCTCATTTTGACCAACCAGCAACCGCATGAATAGGCAAAATAATTAAAAGCCAAAATAAATAAACAAATACATGTTATTGCGCTAAAGATAATATGTTGCAATAAGAAAGTATAGCTTTTCAACACTGATGTCAAATCAGCTTTTTCATTTCAAATCTGGCTATTTTGCAAACCGAATTGCTTGAAAAATTAGCAAATTGCGGAAAGCGGGAACTCTGGCTTTTTTTGTTGAAAGATCAGCTTTTTCTGGATTTTTTTCTTATACCAAATTTATACGCATTTTGACCACTGCATCGTTATTCATCGTTTTTAATTTGGGGCGATGTTTAATATATTGCTATCTTTTATTCGTTTAAAAGTGCAAATTTTTAAAGTTCCAAAATGCTTAATACAAAATTGGCACAATTTGTTCCTAAATCCCAATGAATGAAGAATCCATTGAACTAAAAAGAAATGATATATTCATGATATATTTAAAGAAATAATGAATTAATTATTAAAAAAAATCATCAGCTTTTTTACGCTTTTTTTCCCCCAATTATTTGCGCTTTTTTGTTCTCATTTAATGCCAAAAACATCTTTTCATCGGAATTAAAAGTTGACATCACGCTATGAATTCCTACATAAATGAAAAATCCATTTTATTAAAATTTATGATATTTTTGACGAAGATAATGAGTAAATGATTAAAAAACCATCAGCTTTTTTCCGTTTTTTTCCAATTTTTTTCGCCTTTTTTGGTCTAAAATAAAGCCAAAAACAGCTTTTCTTCGTCCCCAAAGGTTGACATCAGTGCAAAGGACCCACATGCAACTTTGCGTGCGGGGAAATTTTAACAGAGTTGGGAAATGTTATTTAATAGCGCAAATCATGTCAGATTTCGCGTATTGGTTTGTGTTTTAGAGCAGACAAAGCATAAAGCTTAGCCAAGACACTCGAAAAGGTGTGTAACGCAAATAAAAAGCGCAGCTAAAAAGTATGCTTTAAAATTGGTTGTAAAGTTGAACTCTTTCAACACCTGCCATGTGGGCTGTGTCTTCGCTGCAGTGAAGATGTGCTTTGTTTTGTGTCTTCGCTAGTTGGTAGTTGACTGTGTGATTTCCCTAACCCACGCGACGAATGAGCAATGTGTCAAGGCAAACTTTTGTCTGCGATTGCAGACCTACGACAACTACTATTTTAATCCAAGGCATACACTCGAGATTGTTTGCACATCAAATGAATGGAATACTTGCAGCATGAATAACTCCGACCACAAATCGACGCACTTCATCAGCTCCCGTTTGTCCGATAAAGATATCATAGCATTGCGGACGTGCGACTTCCTCGAATTCGGCAGACACCTTCAACTCTCGATTGTTGGCAGTTCAATTATTAAGGCCCTAGTCTCGCGAAAAGTAGAAACGGATGTGGGTATTGTTAATGCACTTGACGAAAAGTGGCAATTTTGATATCAAAATACCATTGTTCAGATTCTGCAGTTATCGCACAGAGTACTTAATTGGGACCGGAACCATCCACGAAGCCACAAAGTGTAACCGGAAACTCATAAAGATATCAATCATTTCAAGACCAAAAACACTGTAAACTCTTGAAAAACAATTGCAAATGATTTAAGTGCACAATAAAGACTATCAATACATTGACTTTAACTAAATGTTTTCATATCAAGTAAAATAATACGTAACCTAAAGTTAAGCAAAAAAATTCTCCCGAAGAAAAGCAAGCAATGTTGTTCCCATTTTCCCAGAATTAGTTGCTAGATTAAAACAAATTCGCATATTGCAAATAAAAATTTTATTAAGCAGTTTGAACTTTGAGATGACACACTAATATGCTATTAGGTTCTAGAGAGTTTCAAGCTATTCATGCAGCACACCAAGATATCTGAATTTCTACTACACTAGAAGAAATATTTTGACACTTAAGCATATGCATTTTCATAGTTAAGCGTGGTATATGTGGTTATGAATGCTCCCATTGAAGGGACATTTTAAAGATAGAATGTAATGTTAAATTTATTTGTTTTTTGATAAAGTTTAACACTTATAGTTTCTAAGCATATGTATGTGTCTGTGTGTATGGATATTAAGATTGATTTTTCATTTTGTGGATATATTTTTCTTTCTATATATATTTAAATTCATTTGTTTTGTATGTTGTTACATTTTCTTTGTTGCATATTTTAGTTTTTTATTATTACTAAGAGCTATTAAAAAAAAGAGGATTACTTAAAATAAATCACAGTGTATTTAAGCATTTTTCTTTTGTTTTTGTTTGGGTTTCTTGTTTGCCTGTTTTGTGTTTCGCTCTGCTTTTAATAAATTATTAAAAAAAAAAAAAAAAATTACTTGGAATTATTAAGTTAAAGCGATAAATAACTAAATTAAGACTTAGACATTTACTGGAAATGGGCATGTGTCACTTTGCATATAATAAATAAATAAATAAAATACTTTTGTGTATGTGTGTGTGTGTGTGTGTGTGATATAAATAATACTAAATAGCACTAGCATAAATAATTGATAAATAAATAAATAAATTACTAATACATATGTATGTATGTGTATGACAAGAGCGTGGAACTGGTGTGGGCTCAAGGGTTAAGGGGTGGGGGTTTTCATAAAATTCTAAAATGGCATTCGACAAATTCTTTAATTTGTGTTGTTATTTTTTTTGGCTTGGCGCTTAGCTACAACTGCAACGTGCAATTTGCAACTCAGCGCTAATACTGGCTAAAAGCTTAACATCCTTCTCTCTCTCTCTCTCTATCTCTTTTCTGTGTGTGTCTGCTCAACATTCGGCCGAGTTTGAGCAGCCGCCATTGCGTGCCGCTGCCGAAGCCGCTGCCTGTGCTGCTGCTGCCGCAGAACTCTCCAAACTCTCCATGCTAAAGGTTTGCCTTGAACTGAAGCTTGAACCGGAGTTGGAGTTGGCAATGGCATTGGAGTTGGAGTTGGAATTGGCATTGGAGTTGAGTCTGCTGGCAGCTGCATGTAGTCGGCGCTCCTTGCTGCTCCTGCTGTGCTTTCGCAGGGAACGATGCAAGGACTTCCACATATTATCCAGATACTGATAGTACAGCTGCTTGCTAAACTTGAGATCACGTCGATCCGCCTCCTTGCTGCCATCCGCTGGCGTATAGAACTTGAGGCGATCCAGCATGGCTGCCCGGCTGACCATGCTCAGCTTGGCGCCATTGCTGTTCGGATAGGATGCGTTGATGGTCGTCTCGATCTCGCACAGCACACGCCGAGCGCTCTCCAGCAGCTCGTGCAGCTCGCCAGTGCTGCGATCCAGCGGCAGCTGATGATCCTTGTGGTACTTGTAGTGTGCCTTGCCCAAGTAGGCGAAGCTGCCCACGAATGTCTGCATGTGGCGGTACCAGGTCTTCAACTTAACCTGTTAACAGAGCGAGAAGAGAAGAGAAGAGCACAAACAACAAATAAGTCAAGAGAAAGATAGAGAGAGTGCGAAGGGCAGGGTAACTGGTTTGAGCCGCCCAGGGCGGAGCCGGTCCCCGCTGCCAATCGATCGTTCAATGTGGCAACAACAGCATTGCCACACACACACCCCAGACACACTTACCACATTTGTGGGCCGCGTCATGTTTGGCAGGAACTTGTACTCGCGCTGCCAAGGCTCAATGTCATCATATTCCAGATTCACATTATCCCGCATATAGCCAAATTCCCTCATCGTATTATTCTTCAATGTCTCCAAATACATGTGCTGCAAACAAACAAGAACAAAAACAAAATATAAATAATCAGAAGTTCTCAGTTTGATTCGGTGATTTAAGCTTACCTTGCGCTTGTTGGCCCTGGTTGAGGTATCTGCCTCCACGAGCTGACGCTGATCGGGCTGATAGACGCCGCCGCAAGGATTCTCCCATTCGGGGGCAGCGGAGGCGGCGGCTGCCTTTAGATGATTCTTGAAGAACTTGAGATCGTGACTGCGTCGATGTCTGATTTGCTGACGTTGCAGCTCACGCATTGCTGCATGCACCGCTGCCTGGGCCATCTCCTCCAGGCTGCTCTCGCTCTCGGACTCAATGCTGCCACTGTTGCTGCCACTGCTGCTGCTTGCGTCGCTGTCGCTGTCATAGCTGGCATCGCCGAAACTCTGCGATAGACCATGGAAGGGATTTGCATGCCAGACGGGCAAGTAGCCGGAACTGGAGCTAGAGCCGGAGCTGGAGCTAGAACTGGAGCTGTCTGATGCCAGCTGATCGTGCAAATGTCTGGCGTGTGTTAGAGGCAGCAACAAAGCAGCCAGGGCCATGATGAGCGTATAACTGTGAATACTGTTGTTGCTGCTGCGGCTGCTGCATCTGCTGTTGCTGCAACTGCAACTGCTGCTGCTGCTGCTGTTGCTGCTTTGGCTTTGTTGTGTTTGGTTTTGGCAATTCTTGGCTGCAAGCAAAGGAATAATGTTAGTTAAAGCATATATTTGTTTTTAGTTTTGCAAGCCTTTTACCGTTGGACATGAGAATGAACTAACTGGGCCTAAACACACTTTACTATTGCAATTCTTAACTTGTCTTTGATTGCGTGCGCGCTCCACGGCGTCTACTCAACGACTGGCCAGTTGCGCACTCGCACTCGTACTTCTATTCCCTCCGTTGCTCAGTTGCCACTCAAACAATTCCAGCTCAACTCAACTCAACTCAACTCAGCTCGCAATTGAGTGAGAGTGTAAGACGTGATAAGCACCAGCCCATAAGTATTTACAACAGCCTCCAGCTGTGAGCGAGCGAAACGGAGAGCACTTGATTTCGACCAAATATCAATTGAGCGCAATATACTACATTTTTGTGTTGAAAATATTTAAACGCCGCTTGGCTTTGTCATCGTTGGCAGCACACACACAAAAATTTCACAAGAAATCTGGTATTACTCATACGTACGAGTATTTTGGGTTTTTTTCTTTCGCCGCTTGAGAGAGCAGCAGCAGCAGCAGCAGACGCTGACCAGACAGACAAGTTGAGACAAGCGCAATAGCGACGTCATCGTTGACCAACAACAACAACAACAACAGCAACTGCTGGCCGCGGGGCAACGCGTCGTATGAATAATTCATACAAAATACAAATTCATTCAAAAAACAGGCGCGATCGTGTGCCATGCCGGCCGGCTGGCCCAAGTTAGCTAGCTCGCTGCTGCTGCCAACAACAACAACAACAACAACAGCAGCGGCAACAACAGCAACAACGAGCAAACGTTTGTTGTTGTCGTAGGTCAGCGACTTTTTGCTCGATTCGATAACGAAAATGAAACACAAAAAAAATAATAATTGTGCTGCTGCTGCTGTTGGCGATTAATTTTTGAGTGAACCAACTGATTGACAGGTGTAAAGCAAGCAAGAAAGTTCTGGCTTAAACAACAAGCTAATTAATTAATTAATGGTGCTTGGAATATTGGCTATTGCCAGGCAATAACTGAACCTTATCGAAAACTCAAAGATAGTGGATAGAAAAAAACCAAACATGTGATTTGGTCTGATTGATTTGAGCGTTTAGAGATTGATAGATTGGATTAAAGCAGCGATTATAGTTATTGCCATTTAATTGCTGATTATTTTATACTCTATTGTTTCTTTTGCTTTTTTGGGTTTTTTTTGCTTTTTGTTCATTTGTTTACTTTTGGTTTTCCACAAAGTGGTTTCCCTCTAACTTTTAATAAACAATGCAAATAGTATGTTCATAGATAATTGCTCGATACATCATTTAGACTAAACTCCAAAGTCGTCTAGAATTGTTATTTTTTTTGTGGATCGCTGAGAACATCGTTCTAAAAATGATTAAATTTCACCATCAAATTTCACCATCATAAATTAATTGTATTGCTAGTTAAAAAAAATAAATAAAATTTATGGCTAGGCTCTGTTTGCTTTTTGTTCTGGTTTTTCGCTGGTTAAGTTGCGGTTTTTTAGTGGGTGTGGATTGGACTTTCAGGGACTTTGCACCGCTTTGCAACAAATACTTACTTGTATGGCACATTTTGTATTGCGTTAAATTCACTTGGCACTAAGATTTGGCTTTGGTTTGATTTTTTGGTTTAGACAAAAAAAACGTTAACGTTTTATAATACTGTTTTGAGGCGTATTCATGCACTGTTTGGGGGAAGTACACCGACTGTTTATAGAGTGTTCTCTTACTTAAGTACAAGTTTCTTTATTGGAATGTGTGAGTGTGTGTGTGTGTAAGTTGTGTTTGTTAAATTAAAGTTTTAGCTTTTGTTCGTTTGTTGGATTCGCGAGCCGACGATTATCATTGGCGTGCGTCTAAACGAGACTGATTCATGATTTTAGCTTGCCGTATTAATTTATATTTATACGAAAATCGCCGTGCTGCCTGTGAGGCAGTCCCAGACGCAGACGCAGACGCTGACGCTAACGTCGACGTCGAAGTTAACGTTGACGCAGAAGTCATCGTTGTCGTTTACTCGCTTACTTTGCTGGTGTTCATTGATAGTTCGATATGGTCTCCAATTGGCCGCTGCTATCGCTAACGGCGTCGCAGTCAGCGCCAACACTGTCACCAGCGACAGCAACAGCAGCAACAACAGCTTTAACAACAACAACGAAGCAGCAGACGTCAATTCCATCGTGCGAAAGAATCGCAGTGGAAATTTGCGCCACGCTTATAATTATTATTTGATTTGATTTTATGACAGCATAAGCATCACACACACTCCTCCCCCTACCACCCTCTCACCTGCCCGTCCAATCAGCAACAACACCCCCTTTTTTCATTTTTGTTGTTGCCGTTGTACGTACATATAATATTTATCCATATTCATATCGTATCATATTTACTTTATATCAATTGCGTATGCCACCGCAAAAAAGCGAGCAACAGGCAAATTTCATGATCATTAACTCAACCCCCTCAACCTCCCTTCCCGCACTTACCCTTCCCCATTACCATACCATAGTGTGAGGGGGAACTTTTTCAGCTGCCCTTCCCTTCCCTTCCCTTCCCATCCGTTACTGCCTGCCTTATCAACCAAAGCTCTCTCTTGTAATTACGTCAATGACTTCGATCGGCTCATTATTAATATTAACTTCATTACGATTTGCATAAGTTCTCTTACATGACCTTTGAGTCATTCAAAGACACATTGAGATATCTCTTGGAGAAGCAATCATCATTTATTAATATCATTGATATGTAAGTTTTGCGACGAAGTTCTAGATTACGATTTTACAATTGTTCATACTCTTAAATTGATGGAATTTGCTCATTAAGCATCTTTAACTTCATTCTGTTGATCTAAACAGACGAAAACAAACTTTTAGAAAACTCTGTTCCCACATGAAAAAAAAGGTATGAAAAATAAATAAGTTTATAAATTATCTCACTCACTTACAATTTGTTATAGTTTCATTTTGTTATATATATTAGAGATCAGATCGGTGCCAATACTACGCACTAGTATTACTGACTAGTAGGCCGGCCATGTTCATACTAAAGTCATTGGCCAGTTTGGGCTCTATCTTGACCAATGCCAGCTTGATTTATAGCATGGAGCACAAAATGTGATAATATTTATCGTAAATAAGCCAAAAGACTTATTCTATTATGCACTGAAAAAAATATAAACATCTGCTTAGGGTCTTAAAACACTTTTGAATTACTTATATTTAATATCTTTCTTATAAAAAAAGTTTTGAAAATGATTTCAATATGTTCCTAATTTTCTCTTAATGAAAAATCTACAAAACAAGAATTTATCGCTTACAATTTATGTTCAACCCCTTTCTCTCTCAGTGTGATCTTGTTTTCTTTGCCAAAAATCAAGTATATAGTATATTCGCACAGATAGTTGTTTAAATCACAATGCTCATTTATGGAGCTCATCGCAATTGCTTTTAATAATTATGACACTCTTTGTTTTTTTCGTCACCTCCACTTGGGGTCCAATGTTCGCATTAATGGTATAAGAAGCGTGCTGGCGACAAGCTCCAACACGCCCCCTCCACAAAGACGTTTACTCATACTTAGCTAAGTACTCTTGAGTATGACCCATATCGCTTTAATGGAGGTAATTTCGTACTCACTTTCGCTTATGACGCGTCGCTGATAAGACGTTAATAGAATAAAAACAGTTTAAAGTCGAGTGGAAAAGTTTCC
The DNA here is from genome assembly GCA_018152825.1 of Scaptomyza hsui. Lineage (NCBI taxonomy): Eukaryota > Metazoa > Arthropoda > Insecta > Diptera > Drosophilidae > Scaptomyza > Scaptomyza hsui. The sequence continues at coordinate 11,586,134 of JAECXO010000001.1, forward strand.
ATGATTAAGCTTTAAATGAACTCATGTCATCAAGATATTAAATGCTAATTAAGGTGTAACTATAAAAAGATTATGATTATATTTTAGGCACATTTATTGATGAGTTTCAACAAAAAAAGAGATAGTGGTATCATATGAAATGCATTTTTAAATGCTTTGATTAGATAGCAATCGTTGGACAAGTGTTGTAAATATTGTAAAGCGCTAGTAACACTGTGTTGTAAAACAGTAAAAAACAGTTAATTGACTGTAGTAGCTTAATGTTTACTATTTGCAAGTAAGTATGATAAATATATCTATTAATATCTTCAACACACTTCGATTTGAGTCACAGCCCAATTAACGAGCTAATATCTTTGTAGTTTGTATTGTCCGCTTTTGCACGTAGCAGGTGTCCACTGTGGGACATTAAATCATGACACTGCCAAAATTAGATGTACGACAAGGTTGCGAAGTGCGGTATGAGGGGGCAAATTAACACTGTGCAACAAGGTTGATGTTCTAGTGCTTGAGCTTCCACAATATCAACATGAAAAATCTTGGGGATTCTTTGGCTGTAGGAAAAAATTATAAAAATGTTAAAAAAAAATCTTTGAAAAAGATAATAAAAAATGTATAATGTAACCGAAATAATTATAAAACCTTTTAAAAGTACACTAAAGTGATGATAGTATTAAATTAAAGTTCAAGTAATAATTCACTGCCGAAATAATAATAGAGCTGTTACAAACTTAAAAAAATATATAAATATTATTTTTAATGTTTATAAAAAAAAGAGTTTTTAAGATAGCACACACAAAAACTATTCAACTTTTGTTAAACAGTGTAATTAGCCGAAAAAAAAGTTAGGGCAGTGATTTAACAATTGAATTTTTGGGACTGTGTTTTTGTCTTATCGTTGGTAAGTAATTGTAACTGTCTGCTTCAACGAAATAAGGGAATCACCTTGGGAATCATTTTGGCCATAGGAAGGTTGACTAATATTTGGCGCGAACTTGTGACACACACACACACACACACGCACACACAGACGTCAGGGAGCAAAGTTCGACAACAGTTGGCTGCTTAACAGTGAATTTGTTGTGACAATTGATGGACGTCCATTGAGGGAAGTGGCCTATATAATCGGAAGACAGCCGTTGAGTCACTGTGGTGGGGGTAGAGGAGGGGCTGAGGTGCCATAAAGTCAGCTGACGCCACATGGCAAATAGTCAAATTTAAAGTTGGCAGAGTAGGGAAGGTGAAGGGTGGAAAGGTCTATCTATTTATATCGGGCGCTATAATTATCGCGTTTCAGATTGTGACGTGTTGTGTGTCCTGTGACGTAGGCGTGGCATTAATTGCCGTTATTATCTCTGGCTGTTGCCGTTACTGTTTGTATATTGTTGATATTTAATGCGAACAAATCGCACCCCTTAATGCGTGAATTATATTTGACGATTTGTCTGATTATATTATTTATAATTGGTCGGCATAATTGAAAACGATGCTTATCACTTACTCATTGCCGTGTGACATTTGCATTCGAAACAAAAACCAAAAACAAAAAAAATAAAAGAAACGGTGGCACTTAACACAAGAAGAAGCGTGTGGAGACAGAAGTTGGCCAAGCGATGACTAATTGATAAAGTTAGCTGCGGTTTTTTATCGCGTGCTGCTTCTACATCTGCTTCTGCTGCTGCTGCTGCTGTCTAATGTGTCAACAGTTGTCGCGTGCGTCGCGTTGGTGTTGTTTTTGTTGTTATGATTGTTGACACCCAGCAGAGAGCTGGTTGCATCCACAGGTGTCTAGTCACCTGTTTGGATTGCAGCAGCATTTGCATAATCTTCAAGCTGCAGCTTTACCTTAAGATCATTTTAATTGTTTACAAAATTTCCATGACTTCGTTTTCACTGCGAACTTTAAGCCAAAAGTTAACTTTAGACTCCAACTCATCGCTTTTGAATTTTCTCATAAGCTCAATTATTTTCTCGCCCTGAGAGTGAGTTTATTACACATCATGCAAACACTTCCGTTTTCGACTTTTTGGCATTTGGTTGCCGCACGTTGTGCCACAAACAATGAAAGGCATGCCGGATGCCAGCGGCGTCATCTCGCGTCTCCTCATGATCAGCATTGCCAAAAATATCCGCACACAGCAAGAAATAACCCAAACATTCCCTCGTCCCACTTCAGGGGGCAAACAACATGAGCTGTGAGCTGTGTAGAGAAAAACAATAACTTATTGTTTGTGTGGGTCAGTGTTTCAAGTGTTCGAGTGTTCAAGCAATTGATGAGCAATTGTTTTATAGTTAAGTGGTCAAGCATTCCAATTGCCTTCGTCCCCCATCACCCCCCTTAGAGAAGGCTACTAGTTGTAGTTGTAATACATTTTTCAAATAAATAATTTCCTAACCAAATATAAAACAATTTAAAGAACATTGTGTGTTTTAAATGTCTGTATTTTAATGAAAACTCAAGCTAGTAAAACTTTCGAAAAACAATTAAGAAATGCACAAATAACAATTTTACTGAGTAAGTATGATAATTAAAAAAAAAGTATAGATAAAAGAAATAATAATATAGTTTTGAGATTGGTACAATTGTTTCTAAAAATTGAGAAATGATTTGTTTTTTGGGTAGTAAACTTTTAAATTCATTTTGAAAGACAGCTGCGCTTTTTTCTTTCATCAAAATGAATAACCTGGAATAGAAAAAGTTGGAAACCTTTTTAGTCAAAGAAATAGTAACAACTAAGTATTTGGGGATAACCAAAAATTAACTTAGATAAACAAATATCAAGAAATTAATTTCGAGTTGGTTTAATTTTCATAATTGTCATAGTTGACGGTGTTTTTGTTGTTGTGGTTGACTTTCGGGCTTTGCATTCAAGTGCAAGTGTGGTATCAGCTTGCAGCAAGCAAGAGTGTTGAAAGAGACTTGAAAGTGTTTCGTGTCTCGTTATTGAAATTGCAATTCAAGATTCTTCACGTACACGTACGCTCAACACCAAAGCCAGAGTCAAGAAAGCCAAAGCCAAGACCAAGTAGAAGAGTATATATACATACATATATGGATATACTCTACGCATCAAGTTGATTTACATACATACAGCGGGCAGGTCATAAACATAAACCTTCGTCTTCGTGTCTTCGTCTTTGTCGCTGGGCTTGCTGTTGAAAACAAACAACAATCTGACCATGTCGTGGCACAACTATGCCTGTTCTTTGCGTCGTCGTAGGCGGCTTCAAATGTCACAGTGTGGCACTCAAATTGGCACTTCAAGTTGGGCAAAATATGACCCAGAAATCAGAGCGCAGAGCAGAGACTGCTGGGCGGCAATTGTCGGCTGAAAGATCGTACAGATTTTTCTCTAGGGAAACTGTTTGCCTCAGCAGCAGCCGCCTACGATGCGATTCGGGTTCGGGTTCGGTTCAGTCTGGGATCCCACAGTTGTTGACCGATTCAATATTTATTTATTTATTCTTTGCTGCTTTTATTATTAAGTACTTTTAATGATTTGCTGGCGTCGTCTGCAGCTGCAACTTGTTGTAACCTGATGTGGCACATGTAATAAGGCTAATGATCCTGCCTAAGCGCGTAAATAGAGCAGGTTTCTCCCTCTCTCTCACTCTTTGCCTAAAGCTTGCTGCGAAGGCAGTTGAAATCAACCATCAACTTTAGGTGCTACCCTCGCTAATGTAAGCTGCGCTACAGTGTGTGCAATGGCCACCGTCAAAGCCGCACAAAAATCACGTCAGTCGCACACACACACACACACACACACACACACACACACACACAATAATGTTGTTGTTGTTTGGTTTTTGGGACAGTTGGACGGTTGTTGTAAGTAGCCAGCGCAAATGTATCGATTTACAGCGCAAACAACTTGGACAACAAATGGAGCACAAGAACTGGAACAGAGACCAGCTGCAGGAGGGGGCGGGGGGGTATGGGGTACTTGTGGAAGGTGCAGAGATGGTTGACAAGCTGCCAACGCAGCAAAAGCGCTTACAATGTTGAAGAATCCATGTCTGCAGTTGCAGTTGAAGTTGCAGTTGCAAGAACGATGCCGCCGCCGCCGAAGACGACGAGGTTCAGACAATTAAACAAATTTGATACAGCCACAGACGGGCCAGACGAAAGGAAGGAGGAGGCAGAGAGAGAGAAAAGGTTCTTGAACTGCAGTCGACAAAGAAGATACATACATTTACTTATGTATATGCAAAGAAGATGGATACTTTGTTTGTGTCCACGCATAATTGGCAACTGTTGCAATGATGATGACACACATGGCATTTAGGATTTGTTCTTCTACGCCTCCCTCCCTCCCTGTGCGTGGGCGGTCTATGGCACGAGGGGAGAGGGAGAAAAAGGGGCTAGTTGCAACGCAGTTTTATCGCTGTCAAATCAATTAGTCAACGTCGCGGCAACCTTGTCTTATCAACAATGAATCAGCCGATAAGTTGCGTGTTGCTGTTGTTGCTGTTGTTGCTGGACGAGTCTTGACGAGTCGTTGGATTGTATGTAGGTGGCAAGTTAGATGCGATTCTGATCAATAAACGGGCAGCTAGCCGTGCTAATCACCTGGCTGCAGGAGGGTTCGAGCTTTGCCTAATTAAAACCATGGCAAAAGCCAAATATAAATCAAACATTATTGTCGCCGTACTCGCACCAAATCATTTCCTAATAACCCAATTAGAGCTTGCAACGCCTACGCAAAAACAGCAGTAATGGCAACACCAACAGCAACAACAACAGCAACAGCTGAAGAAAAAGAGAGCGAATGCGTCATGTTTAATGCCGATGACGGCAGGCCAAAACTAAAGTTAAAGACGCTCTCTGCACAAGCTGCAATGACGTCACTGATGTTGCCAACCTGACCTACAAACAATATACTATGCCCCAAATTGGTAGAACGCATGAATGAACACAGCCAAGTTGCGTTGGCAACAAACTTGCCCTAAAGCATAACCAGAAATCACTAAAAATACAGAAAAAAAAAAATTCAAAAAATGAAGTTTTCGATTGATTAGCCGTCGATCTTCTCAGCAGTCGACGAAGATCTGCGAGACTCATCAAAATTTGACTCACTGATTTCAATGGCCACAAAAAAAAAAAAAAAAGCAAACTGATTTGGCATCTGAAGATAAATGCGTTTAAACGAAGTGTGAATACTCTTTCGGGGAAAAATACATGTATAAAAATTATTCTATGCATACAATCAATATAAAGCCTATTTTATTTTGTGTTCCCATATACATTAAAATAGAAAAAAAAATCTTAATATTAATAAAGTTATTCCAATAAATTAATTTGTTGTTGCTAAATACTAATTTACATATTTAGAGTTCGATTATTTTAGACATCGATTTTTTTTCAGTTCTGCGAAGATTCTCAATCTTCAACTAATAAACTGATTTTCTTTTAAATATAAATACATGTAAGAAGATTCAATGTACAAATCTACTTTAAGAAAATGATTAATTGGCATGTTTTGTGATAGTAATTATCTAACAGTTTACATACTTTAAGTAAGTTAGCACCTGGCAATTACAAAAACAACGCTATCAGCACAAAAATAAAAAAAATGTTGCGGCTATCAAAGAAAGCTTTCGCTATTATTATCATATTATTTCGCCATGTTGCTTTAATCAACAGCTAAAACAAATTGCGCCATGTTAAGTCATGAACGATACTAAAAACTATTCACATTTCGAAAATCCTAACCTAGTGCAACAAACAACTTGAACACAAAGTGCTGTAATACGAAAGGTATTAAGTAATGTTTAACTAAGTTTATCTAGGTAAATTCATGTAAAACCCAATAAGAATTTCACAACAACTTAACAACTAGTTCGTAAGTATTTAAATGGCTTAGTTAACTAATCAGGCGCACTTAGCTCAAAACTAAAATCCCACTACAATTCTAAAAATCTATAGTATATATCACAATTCCACTGACGTTCTTAACGTTCTCAGTAGAAAAGTGCAATCAAAACGATCTGCTCATGTGGAAAAATAACTAACTAACGTAGAGTGGGTCACAGCGAGGGAGGGGGAGATGTAGGAGAAGTAGGCCAGCTGACAACCCTATGAATAAGTGCGCCCCAATGTTGTGAATTTCAACAGAATTGTCGACCTTTGATTAATTGGCAAATGACGTCAAGGCACGCGACTCGCATTTGTTGATTTGTCGTTTGGAAAGCCACAAACTCAACAAAAAAAATATATATATATAAAAAAATGTGTCGCTATGCGGCCGGTTCAACCACCGACCTAAAACCAGATCGTTCTAACTGACTCATCAGCTATAAACGTTGTACGTAATAGTAGGTAGTTGTTGTCGTTGTTGTGGTATCAATTCAATTTCATGCTTATACAATTTGCATACATACATATACATAGTATCCCTTATCAGCTTACTACTGTACAGTGTACACACCTCCGAGTGGGCTCGTCGTCGTCGTCGTCAGCGTGTTTAATTAACTTATTTGACATTTAATTTATGATCGCCTATTAAATGTTTAATCACATTAACTAAATGGCAATCGTTGCTGATCGCATGCAATATATTTATAAAAATGCAATTTATTAACTTCCTAATTGTTGTGCGTCATTGCTTAAATAGTAATCCCTAATCCTGTGTGTGTTATTTATTAAGTTAAGAGAATACATTACGAAGATTTTATTTTATTTTTTTTTGATAAATACTTTTGAATAATGTTTATTAAATACATTTGAAATGTTATTGATGTTTGTTGCAACTTATCAACAAGTATAAACAAGCAACCTCATTAATTTACTACATTCCTTGGCAAATTTCCTTAAAAAAAAAAAATGTCATATTAAAACAAGTAAAAGTGAAATTTAAACCGGCAGCTTTCCTTTAGGCCATTTAAGTGTTAAGTGCTATGGTGAAATTCTCACACACACATCTCAGAGTCGCTCTGTCAGCGTGTTAGAATAGGAAGAATAAGATTTAACAAACTTTGAAATTCCACATATAAGCACTTTAGAGTTTAGAGCGGATTTTCGCACAAATATTTCGCACCGTTTAATTTTGTATGCATATAAATAATAATTATGTGCGCTTCTCGGAAATGGTCGCGAGCGGCACTTTTTGTGGTCTAAAGGCGCTCGGCGATTGGATCATCAATGAATATGGCTATTGGATCACTTTTTTAAGATCACACACAAGAGAGAGGAGAGAGAGAGAGGGGGAGAGAGGGAAGACAAGCGCCCATCGAAAGGAAGTGGCCCAAAGTTGGCTTAGCGGTTTCTCAAAAGTTCTCAGAATGCAGAAACGCATCATCAGATTGCGATGCCGATGATCCATATTAATGGCAGCCAGGAAGCTCTCTCAAATGCTTTAAACCCTTTTTGAACAGTGACTCAAAGTTAGAAATAGGATTAAAATTTGGAAGACGATAACATTTAAAAGAGATGTTTAACAAGCTTAGAAAGCACATATTACAAAACACACATTAAATATTTAACAGTTTTGGTAAAGAGAAATCAGTTTAACAAACTTTGAAACAAGACAAAAACATTAGATTTAATTTGATGTTAGAAGACAAATGAAACAATGGCATAAGACAAGTAGAGAATAAAGTCAATACTAGATTTAATTATACCTACTGCAAACTGTCATTAAATTGTCTTAAATCTTTCAATATTATTTCGATAAACCATTTTCTTTGCTGTTTCAAATGGTTAAGGTTTTGGTATAAATGTATATATCTTGGCATTATATGCTCAGTATATAAAGTAACTGTACTTAGTGACACCATTATGCCATCAATCTAGCTTATAAAGGTTTATGTTAAAGTGAACATGTACAATCATGTATCAGAGGTAATAACTATCAAAAGTTAGTAAGCTGGAATGAGTCACGATCGTGATTGATTTTGTTATCAAGCATTAGCTGTAAATCTACTTTAGTTCGCATCACATTTAATATGTTAATCAATTACAATTCATTTAAGATATACAACAAAAGAGGCGAATAATAATAACAACAACAACAACAATCGCTACCGCTTTGACGCCAACGCTTCAAGTTGTTTTTGTTTGTTTTGTCTTGTTTTGTTTTGTTTGTTGTCGCTTGCGCCTTTGATAAATGGATCTACAGATATTGTCTGTCGCTGTGGCTTTTAGATGTAGATACAAATGTATCTGTTAGCTACTTTTTTGGCTGCTGTACGTATGGCGTATATTGAATCTAATCATCTAAATTAAATGATATGAAATTATGTTATAAAAATATTTTTACGACCACAACAACAGTAAATGGAGTGCCAATCAAGCGACAACAACAACAACAACAACACAATCAACAACAACAGCATCGCATTTAACGCGATTTTCGGTCCGTTTGCTGTTGTTGGTTTTGTTTTTTATGGCTCTTTTGTTGTTGGCTCTTGCTGTTAATCATTTTGGGGCCTGTCTCGACTTCGACATGGCGGCTTTGGCTGCTTCGTGGCTTGGCGGTATCATCGAGTTAATCTTGTTAAAACAAACCGTTTCAATAAATACAGCGATAATGCAATTTTAATGCCATTAAGATGAGCACCAATTATGGCCAGCACCACAGTCCAGATACGCTTCTTTCCAACACCCCTTCACCCCTCCCTTCACGACCCTTTGCCATACGCTTTTCATTTCATCTTTGACCGAAAAATCATTTGTGTTTTTGTGTGAGATCCTTTCAAAGACGGCGACGGCAACTTTTACATCCCATCCCATATGATTATCATATCCATCCATACACTTCTTGCCAAGCCGAGAGTTGCATGATTTTTGTGGTCTTGTTTGCATAGTTGGAACAAAATTGATTTTTGGAGAGCATATTTTTAATTTTTAATTTGGAAAAGTGTTTTTATTTTTTTATTAGTTTGCTTTAAGTTTTTGTACATTTCTTGGCTTTACTAAAATTGTATTTTCCATAAATTTGATAGAAAAAATTAACTGCATATTAAATTAAATTGAAAAATACAAAGATTTATTTTGTGTAAATGTTTATGATTTAATTTTTTATTTTGAATGAAATTAAAAAGCCAAAGAAATATGAATTTCAACACTATATTTACGAACAAAATTTACTCCCTCATTTTACCGAAACCTACATGCCCACATTCTATATAGGTTGTCAAACGGAAAGTGAATAAGAATATATATTTAAATTGATAAATCAATAATTTACAAAAACAAATTTAATTTTTTTTTTTTGTAATTTTTATGCGAACGTTTGAAACCTTAATATAACCCATGTTTATTCGTGTAAAAGCGAAAGAATAGTAGCTTATTTTAAGATTTAAATTATAACAATATTTTATGAGAAAAATCTGCATTTGATTTTAAAATAAGTGTGTGGAAGCGCATTTCCTAGTCGTTGTGTTAAGAACTTAGCACTCTTTTGGTTGCTTTCTTGTTCATTTTTTGTTTTCGCTACACCGGCATTGTTGCGGTTTTCTTTTTCATTTCGCGTTTCGTGCACATTTGACAGACTCTATGTCAGATGCGAGAAAGGGAGATAGTGAGAGTGGGGGGCAGAGGGTAAAGAAGGAACAAAGTTTTGTATGTAGATTGTTTATTTAACATTTTTGCGCTTTTATTTAACTTGATTTGTATTTTTATTTCTTTATTTTTTTTGTTTTTTTTTGTGAAGCTGAGTTCACAGCGGCTTTTGATTCGGTTTTGCTTTGTTGTTGTTGTTGTTGTTATTGGTGGTGTTGTGCCTGTGCATTTTGCATTGTTCTTTATGAGGCTCATTTAAAATGCAAGCTTTGTTTCATTAAGAAACACGTTCGCCTGCGCCAATTTCGACATTAACGCCGCCGACGGCGCTACGCAGCTTGTTAACGTTTTTTAATGCGCCGCCGTGATCCGCGTGATCTGTGAAGTGATCAGTGTGATCAGTGCGATCCTTAATCCTCAATGTTAGCAATCAACCGACAACCAATAAACACAGCAACAACAGCAATAACAACGAAGCGCCAAAAGTCAACCTTGTCCCATTGATAACGGCGCTTATTAAAATTGCCAGCCAAGGAATTTTACAGACAGCAGACAGAAGTTTATCTATCTCTCTCCCACCTTCTTCTTGTCTTTATCTGCAGCTGCTTATTCTATTCATCTGCTAATCCCTGCTGCCCTCAGAGCGATTGACAGCTGCAGCAACAACAACAACAGCAACAGCAACAGCAACTTAATGATTTGTACAAATTTTGAAGTGCATAATTGATGTCGATTGCTGTTGCTTCTCTTTCTCTCTGTAAGTGAAGCGATCATCATTGACTCGTATTTCATCATCCTCTTTGTTGTTAGTATTTGGTGTTAGTGTTGCTATTGCCTTTTAACGCCCCCACATTATGAACGTAAATTAAGGGCGTAACATTCAATCAAACAACAACAAGTAGACAGAGACGTAGTTGGTGGTCCCTTAAACGGAATATGATTGTTGCTAAACGAGGGCTGGAAAACGTGAATTGGGTAAAGAAAAGGAGAAAAACTTAGTGTTGGATAGGCGTACAAAGATTGTCAGTAAAGTTTAACAAAAAGCAAATTTTTCAATCTCAATTTACTCATCATTCTTGGTTAATATTTATTGTAAGTATTTCTAAGCTTTTTAAAAAGTTCTTTGTCAGAGTGGAAGATTTCTCAACTTCCCTTACCACAATTGAGCATAAACTTGTTAAGGCATTCAACATAATTGATAGATAAAAAAAAAAAAATCATCCTCTTAATCGTGCATCTCTTTTATGTTTGTTTGTGCTTGGATTAGTATCTTGGCTATAGTCACTTGGCTAATAGCTCAATTCGCATAGCCATAAAACGCAGCGCCGTTCCTTGCCACAGCCACAGCCACAACCTCAGCATCAGCATCAACATCAACATGAACATGAACGTCAACTGCAGTTGCCATCAATTTGCCAATCCGCTGCTGACTCCTGCTGGCCTGGATTCGGCACATCTGTAGCTATATCTCGCTGGATATAGTTAGTAATATGGGATATGGCACATGGAAGGAATGGTTGATGTGGTAATGGCTCCATGGCTGCATGGCTCCATGGCTCCATGGATCATGGATGGGCTCCATAAAAATAAAAGTCATTGACTCAATTTGGAAATGTCTCACACACGAAGCACACACAACGTCGAGAAGAAGAAGAAGAAGAAGTGGAGAACAACGAAGCCAGTTTCTGTTTCTGTTGCATGCTTCTTGCCTGGTTGCCTGGTTGCTGGCTGTGAGGGGGGCGTTCCAGCAGGCGCTTGTGATTATCCTTTCGCACGTTTGACTGCCGCTTGCTTAACAAATCATAAATATTGTTGTTGTTGTTGTTGTTGTTGTCCAACGGTGTCCGACGTTGCTCGTTGTGGTCAGTTATTGATGGTGGTCGCCTTCGACGTTGTGCAAAAAGTTTCCACCTTTTTTATGGCTGGCCAAAAACGCAAAAAAAAAAAAAAAAAAGAGGAAAAAAAGAAAGAAACCCGCGCGACTCTCGGCTCGCCACAAAAGGCTTCAATCATTTAATAAGCGCTGCCTGCTTGCTGCTGCGGGGTGAGTCGGTTGAGTTGAGGCACGACAAAGGCCGCCTTCCGCCGTATTATTAACTTATTCATAACAATAACAAGAGCAACAACAACATTCACACTCACACTCACACTGACAGTGTGTGCAAACAGCGTCGGCTTAAAATATCTGCAACTGATATATATTCAAGCCTCAAACTTCCTTCCTTTCAAACTTTTAGTTTAACATTGAGTTTAATAAGTCATAGATAAGACTTGATTATTTTTTGTTTAGTAGTATTTTTTTGTATTTTAAAATTGACAGATAGAGAAAGATTCTTACAACTTTTATTTTAGCTTCTGTTTCGATTAACAAAGATAAAAGAGGAAATCCTAAAACATTGTTAATTATAAAACAAAATTTAGCAAGCCATAAATGAAGACTTATATTTAATGGTGTCTAAGCTCTTGTGAAACGAATTTTGATTTCACTTTCGCTAAATGGCAACAATGCCATGAAACTTACCTGCAAAAAGCAACAAAGCAAACAATATTTAAATGCGTTGTTATGTTACCTTTATAAGCAGATTGATGATGGCTCGTAATCACATAACGCCCATAAATCACACATTTTTTGTGTTATGGTTGCAATAAACATATATAGCGACGGCAAAAGAATTTTTTTTTGGCAACCTTTTGGGCTAATCTCTTTTGAATATTGCCAATGAACCGACAATGAACAAGGTCAAGCCGGAGTTGGAGTCAAAGTCGGAATTGAAGTCTTTGTCGGTTTTTGTTTTAGGGTTTTTTGGTTGCTGCTTTTTATGGATGGCATTTAACGCTTATGCAATGTTACTGTATTTATTTTTGGGGTATTTGCGAGTCATTGACATTGAAAAATGTTTGTGAGGTGAGACAGGAAATGCATGAAATCATATCATGCACATCCTTTAAGGGAGAAAACATTTTCTTTTTTCTTTGGCGTCGGCGTTGACAGTTTACAGTTTTCCCAGCGTCAATAAGTTGTCGGCAAAGTAGAAATAAACACAACACACAAAGAACTTTTTAGATGAGCTGAGATACATTGGAAATGTTGTCTCTCTAACCGTTCCAAAACAATGTGTTAATAGAAACGTTTCGATGCGGAGTGTGGAGTGCGGAGTGCGGAGTGAGCGATAATTCCATGGAACTCCCCATAAAAATAGCTAAACGTGCAACGGGCCGCCCAGAACTAGAACGCCCTTTCCCTCTCTTCATCTGTCTTGATTTTCCAGCTCGGGTTGTTTTTGAATTGACCGATGCATTCTTTTGGCCTTCTTTCTACTACATCTTTCTTTCACTTTCATCTTTTTCAATACACAGCCGATCGAACCAACCTGTGGCGAACACCAACGAAAGAGCGAGGGAGAGGGAAGAGAGATGTCCTTAAATGTCTAAATTCTTGATGTGTCATACCGCCCAAGTGTCTTGTGCGACCTGCCGCTGTGCATCCTTGATCCTGACTGTTTTCCTCTATTGTCTCTCTAACTGTTTCCAACTCACCCTCTCCCCTCTCTCTCTCTCTCTCTGTCTCTCCCTTACTGTTTGTTGGCCTTTTGTGAGCCGTGTAAATATTTTCCCAGCCTCTAGCAAACGTTTTGACAGTTTTTATTAGATCAAAATCCGGCTACAAGTGGCATGTGATAAATTGCGGCCAAAAAAAAAATAAACTGAAAAAGGCACACCAGCAGGACAAGGATAGCGCAAGGCAGTTAACAAAAGGATCAAGTGTCGTTTACGCTCCTTTGGTTCAGTTCAGTTCGGTTCGGTTCGGTTCGGTGCAATTTGGCTCGATTTGTTTTGTGTTGCTATAAATTGTGACTTTTCATCTTCATTCCTCTCTCTTTCTCTAGCTCTTTCTCTTTCACTTTTTGTGTTTGCGCCTAAGTTGAAACAATTTGAAAACCAATTAATCATCAATCAATATATTTGTTATTAGAAATAATACTCATCTAAGAAAAGTATCTTTAAATAACGAAATTTATTCAATATACTTTAACAAGGTAGCTTAAGGTTCAATTTTTCAATATAGTTTATTTTAATATACTTATTTGATATATTTTTTATATTTTTACAAAGAAAACTTGCAAAGAGATAGCTAAAAGTTCAAGTACAAACTAGCTTAAAGCTCCACTTTTTAAATATATTTTATTTTAATATACTTATGTGGTATGCTTTTACTTAATTTTTACAAGGAATACTAGCTAAAAAAAAGCTAAAAAGTTTAAGTAATTTATGTGGTTTTAAGCACAGCATAGTTCTAGGCATGTTTTAGCACCTACCCTCTAACCCTCAAACCCTCACCCTACACGTCACACCACTTGAGATATGGTGTATTTTGTTGTTGTTTAGCTTTCCTATCGCGCGTCAAACGCACGAGAAATTGACATCAAAATCAAGCGATAAGCAGCAACAAAATCAAATCCGCGCCTAATAGACGGCAAAGATTTCTTCATACATTTAATTGTATGTATGTATGTATGTATACATAAGTACTACTATTATTAAGTATGTGTGTCATGTGGATAATGTGGCTCGTTTTATGCGGCAATCAGAATCATCAGCAGCCGAAGCCGAAGCCAACAAAAGGGACAAAACACGCCACAAAGTGGCAGCGGGTGGTGCCAACTGTTGCAAGCAGCAGCAGCAACAACAACAACAACACGACACCATTGTAACCACCACACTACACACACAACAATAACAATAACAATAAGAAGCAAGCAGCAGCAACAACAAAAAGAGGAAGTTAATCCGTTGCCATAATCGCTGCATAGCGCCACAGCATGAGGCAACTGCAACGGCAACTCTCCTCGACACCATCAAGCAGCGGGAGCAGGGAGGAGGTAGGAGATTGGAGTAAGCCCCCATTGAAGTGTCAGAAGAGCCACACTGACTGTGTGTGTGTGTGTGTGTGTGTGTGATGATTATCTGTTTTTGGGACACTCCGAAGTTTGTTCTACTACCATAAGAAAAAAACTGAAAGTAAGCAAAAGTCTTGTAATGTTCACATTCACATTTTAAAGAAAGCACTTTTATCAATGCTCTTTTCTTGGTCCTTTTTTTTTTAATTGTGTAAGAAGAATTTAATAAGAAAACAGAAAATATTTTAATTATTTAATTATCTATCTTCTATGGTTAGTTAGTTAAGGTATACTAAAATACATTTTCTTTTATTGGATTTCTATAGAATTTATCTATTCAATTATTTTCTTGACTGTTCTATATGATATTTTCAATCATTTTTTAAAGAGCATTTCCTAGTCACTTTGCTTTTGAGGCATGTGGCAGACAATGCCAATATAAATATTTTGTAGCACTTTAGCCTTTAACAATAATAACAACAACAATGACACGCGATAACAACAACAGCAACAACAAACCAAGTCTTTGCAAGCATTGCCATAATAAACAAACAATTACGGTTTCATACTTATACAAAATACTTATTTTTTTGTTTTCTTTTTGGTTGGTTGTTGTTGTTGCAGCTAGTTGAACCCTTGCCCCAAAACGATCTCCTCACAGCAGTTGCCTCAGCAGTTGGTTGGATGCAATTCTTGTGGCATTTTGTGCGATGCGCCGCGGGGCGTAAAAAATGTCGCACAACAAAAGCGCGAGAGTTTCAAGCGCGCGATAAGAAAAGCAACAATGGAGCCAGTCATCCAACCAAGCAACAAAAAGCAACAATAAGAAAACGACACTTGGCAAATCAAGTTAAGCTAATCGCTGCCTAGTTTGGTGCACGGCCTGGCTACACCTTGTCTAAGGGCATCTAATTGCAGTGAGCGCTGATTACTCATACGCCCCCATACACAGCAAATGAAGCGGCGGTAGCAACAACAACTATAACAACAAGATAACAAGCAGCGCAACACGCAAGAAACATGGAACTAACAAGGCACAGACTGAAAGAGAGGGAGGGAGAGAGAGACGCCGTTCGCCTGTCCGACGGCCGGCCGTTCAAATATTTGTTAAACTTGACACCAAACAAAAGAATTTTACCGAAAGGATTTGAATGAACCGAAACCGAATCAAAAAAAAAAAAAAAAAAAACAACATCAGCGAACAATGCAAACGCGCGGCACGCAGGAATGCGATGCTACACACACATGTGTGTGTGTGCGTGTGTGTGTATGGTGAAGACAACGACGAAGACCAAAGGCAGCTAACTTGGCAGCAAATCAAACACAACAAATCGCCAGGCAAACACCAAAATCATCATTTTGTACAACAAGCAGCAGCGGAGAAGCCATAGACAGCGTTACAGTGTCACCAAAGCAGGTGAAAATTTAATTGTAATTAATTTTTAAATACTTATAAGATTTTAGTTCATACCAAAATACCATAACTTTTATTTATATATATTATACATATCACATTTTTCTGTTTATTTGTGTAGTATTTAGTCAACATACTAACTAACTAGTTCTTATTTGAACGGTGAACATTAATAACAATCATTTGAATGTGAGTGCTAATTGAATATTCAAACAAGGTCTATATTATATATTGATTTTATACAAAACAGGTTTGTATTGCAGGCGAGAATGTTAACATTTCTTATTATTGATTAGAAACAAGACTAACAACTTTAATTTCTATGTTTAATGTATTCACTTGCATATAATTAACCCAGTTAACACATTATCTAACTTTTCATTTCATTTCATTTGCATTTTGTTCTGTAATACTTGCCACACTGTGCACAAGGATCGAGCGCAAGGGGTTGGGGTTGGGTGGGGGTGAAGCAAACCCTTACACAGATCCAAGTGCCGACGCGCGCCGATCCTGGACGCTGCATTCAATGCTGAATGTTGAATGCTGGTGACGATGCCGGGTGCCGGTTGTTGTTGTTGTTGTTGGTTGGTTGTTGGTGTGCCTAACGCAGTTATCAAAAGCGTTGAATTATGGCCGCACTGGCTGCCACAGCTAAATGAGCAACACATTGCTCTCGACGGCACACAAGAAGAAGAAGAAGAAGAAGAAGCAGAAGAAGACAAGAGTTTGCTGCTGGCTGGCTGGCTGCCTCGTTTTGTGGTGCTATCGCATTTGATCTCGTTTGCTGGGCCATGGGATCGACCCGCAGGCCTTAGCCTCAGCCTCAGCCTCAGCCTCAGTCTCAGCCTCAGTCGCAATGTGTGTCTGCCGTGTGTGTGAGCTAACAATGCGCATGATATCATTCATTTCTCATTTCGGTTTCATTCATTGAGCTCTTGGCCAAGTGTCGCCTCGTTGTTGTCGTTGTCGTTGTCGTTGTTGTCCTCCCTCCCTCTATGTGTTCGGTGTTCAGTCTAATTTCATAATAAGAAACATCTTCAGAAACACAACACAATAAATGAAAGCAGCCAATGTCCATGGCGGACACTTTGTGTGTTGTTGTTGTTGTTGTGTTTCTTTATTATTATTAGTTTTATTGTTGTTCTTATTGTTCACTGCGACTGTGGTATGCCTGAGGAATGTCAGGCATTTCCGGTTAGGCCTGCGCTCCATTCAAGCACAACACTTTTATTTCGGGGGGGGCGCCTTTTACAAATGTTGCAGAAAATGTAGTAGGAAATTAGTTTAAAAAAATATATATCCGAAGAGTTGAGCAGGCAAAAAACAAAGTTTTTTAAGTTTGTTGAGTTTATGTTTAATTGAATAATATGCTAAATTTGTTAAAAAAAAATTATGTTTAGCTTTAATTTAGGCTCTTTTTTTAAACATAATTATACTAAAGGCTATAAAATATTTGAATTTATGAGTTTTAGATGCAAAACAAATCAAACTAATTTACCTTTAACACAATTACAATCATACTTCATAATAGTCACTTCGATTAGTTGTCATCAAAGCAAATTAAAACAGTCAATGCTTTTTTGCCGTGTCATTTAAGTACAACATATAATCACACCTGATGACTATAAATTGACATTTCCGGTACGCTCAAAACTAAACCAATTTCATCAAAAAAAAAAAAAGAAAAGGTTTTTGCAATTGATTCCTCTTACCAACAGCAAGGTTCGTTGATGTTGTGTTTTGGATTTGATGACTAAGTGCGTGTCTAGCAAATTTTGCAGCCCCTTGTCAAAGCGATCAAAGCAATGTGTGTGTGTGTGTGTGTGTGAACGCGACGGCGTCGCGACGTTTCAAATTCCCTAATTACTGTCTGTCCGCATTGATATTCATTTCATTAATCATACGCCGCATAGGCCACATCAAATTGTTCAAATACTTATTGTTTTGTCTTTTGGTTTTTGTGTTTTGTCTTCTTTTTTTTTTGTAGTACAGCAGACATCAGAAATATTTAAATAAGCCGCGCTGTTTGGAGCATTATTCTATCTGTTCACACGCCCCAACCTCTTCTCATGATAATGATGATGATGAGAGTGATGATGATGATGATGATAATGTTACTTGATGGCCATGACAACGACACCAACATACACATACACATACACAAACACATATGTATGTAAGCATCCTTGGGTCGAGTCGACTCGTGTTGCTCAATGTGTTGAAACATGAATGAATCTTGTTCACAATTTGGCAACAACACGTTTAGCATGAAACGAAGGACGACAATGGACCAATGGACCAATGGACCAAAATTTGTGCTCCACTCTGCCCATGTCCATTGTATACCCCTAAGCATACCAAACAAAACCTGCACATTCACATTCACATTCACATTCGCATTGGCATTGGCATCAACATTAACATCGAGGCATTGAGGCATTGAGGCATCGAGGCATCAACATCGGCATCGGCATCGGCATCGGCATCGGTGGTGGCGGTGGCGGCGTCGCGTACACAAATTATTAGCAGCCTTCTTCCTCTTCTTCTTGTTCTTTTTCTGCTTCTTCTTCTTCTTCTGCTGCTGCTGCTTCGGGTTGTCCGTTTGTCCATTCGCCTGCCGCTGGTTAGTAAAACATCATGTCGCTGCTAAGGGTACCGTGCACAGCCTCTGTGGTCCAATTTGGAGGCATCGTCTTCACCGTCATCGTCTTTATCCCTTCTTGCCACTTTGCTACCTATTGCTGCTTGCTGCCTGCGGTGGCCAACGACGTTGCTGCTGCCTAGAAAATTATCTGCTTATCTTGTCTTGTGCTCGTTGCGATCGGCTGCTTATTCATGTTCTTGCTTTTGGCAGCTCCTCTTTTGCTTTACTTTACTTTACTTTGATGCCCTCGGCCGCGGGTATCATGACTTTTGAATAATGATTGCTGCCACAACAACAACACTAACAGAAACAGCAGCAGCAGCAGCACACTTATGATTGCAATCTGTCGATGTCGATCCAAAAAAAAATTATAAAAAAAAAACAGTTAACGATAGTCAAAAAAAAAAAAAACTAAACTACTTGGCTGTTAGCTTAATAAATCGACAAACTATAAATATGTGAGCTATTGAAGTTTTTCACCACCATTTTCCTTATAAAAGACTAAGATATAAAATAAATTCATAAATTTTTTCCCAGTTAAATAGCTTTTTTTGACAAACAACAAATAAATTATTCATAATAGTTGAAAAAAAGCAGAAAATATAATAAAAAAAAATATAAATTAGGAAAAAATATACATAAAATATTAATCGATTATATAAATAATTATTTTAAAAACTTTTTTTAAGCTTTAGCATGTTAACTTACTTTGTTTCAGTTTAAAGGTGAGCTTCGATGAATTTTTACTATTATCCAGAGATTTTATCATCACCAGATACGTTATTTTCTTCCTAGATGCACAACTAATGTAAACTTAATAGTGTCTTTCAAATAAGGAAGTAACAACATTTTAAGGTCACCTTAGAGCTTATTAAAAAAAAAACAAAATGAGAGCAATCAGTATTCGACTATCTAAACATATGTATTTATTGTTCTCTTTTGTTGTTGATATTGCTATTGTTGTTGTTGTAGTTGTTGTTGTGCATTTAATTTATGTGCTTGACGTGACACTTGCTATCTGGCAGTTGCCGGTTGCCGGTTGCCAGCGAAAATTCGTCAGTCACATCGCCATCGACAACTGTGTGCGAGAGGGGACAACTGAACCTGGGCATGGGAATGAGTTCGTGGTTATGGTGGGGAGAATAAGAAGAGGAAGATGTGGTCATGGGCCGGCCTAATATGCGACAGCCGCCGCCTGTTAACACATCGGTAAACCTTTAAAAAAAAAAAAACACAGAAAAAGAAAAAAAAAAAAAAATATGAAAACCGAAACCGAAACCGAAATGAGCGAGGAAGCGAGCGCATTTTGGATGGACTAAGTGGGGAGAGAGAGAAGACCCCACACCGATCTCTGCCGTCTGGTCTGGCGTCAGCTTCAACGTCGTCGGAGGTTCCTAACGAGGTGTCCAGGCGGACGACGACATTCGAGACACACTATGTGTGTGTGTGTGCGAGTGAGAGAGGAAGAGAGGGAGAGCGAGGAGTCGAGATGAGCTGGCGATTGAATTTCACACGTGGCTTAGTGTCCGCCCGCATTAAGTGCGCTTCATCAGCTGCTCAACTACCAGAAGAGAGAGAGAGCGACGAGGTGAGAGAGAGAGGGAGAAAGAGAGTACTTTTTTTTTGTGGTTGTTTGTTGGTTGTTGTTGTGCGAGTGGGCGAGCTTTTATGCAAATGCTCTTTGGCTGCACATCGCCATCTTGGCTGCCTGATCTCGCCATCTTGGACTGTCAATTGCGACTCTGGGCGACTCTGGCTCCATGGCCATTGTTCTGTGTGATGACATTCCACAGATTAGGCGCAGAGAGAGTGAGCAAAAAGAGAGAGAGCGAGAGAGAGAGAGAGAGTGAGACTTGTGACGGTGCCATATCCTGCCCCAGCTTCACGGGCTGCGTATGAATGAGTTATTTCGGACCTAATCGCAGCGCTTGCATCTCGCCATGTTGCAAAAAAAAAAAACCAAAAAAATACAGAAGAAACGAGAAAAACGAAATAAGAATACCTTTCGGCCGCGACTGTGTCCACATCCACATCCACGTCCACGTCCAGGTCCAGGTCCACGTTTTGTTTCAGGCCCGGCTTTGGTGTCCTCCATTTGATTGAACTGCTCAATGAAATATGCAAATCTGTGTTTGCAACGCCGCCGCCGTCGTCGTCGAAGCGCTCGCTTAATCAACTGCAAGGCTGCCAGACCGATGGACAGATGGACAGATGGACAGATGGACGGTTGGACGGAGCGACTGTTTGTGCCTCATCATCATCATCATCGTCACCAGAGTCGCCATCGTTGGGTCTGCATCTGACTGCGCATTTGAGTTCGCCTTGCGTCTTTGCCTCTTCTCTTCTCTTCTCATCTCTTTTTTTTGATTTTTTTTTTCTTTACTTTGTGGTCTTTTGGGGCAATCTTAAATATCCTGCTGGTGGGTAAATTTTTTGCTCTTATGTGCTTTTGCGCGTCTCTCTTCGTTTTTTTTTTTATCGGATCGGCGAACCACAGTCACGATTTCTACAGTAAGAACTTCTGCAGTTGCAGTTGTTGCTACGTTAACTTTTTCTCCTCCTTGCACCTCCTCCTCCTCCTCTGACAACTCCTTGCACTGACTTTGAACAAAAATATTTCTAGCCAAAAACAAACAAAATGTTAGGCTGTCTAATTGAACTGTTTTGGCCATTCGGAGGTGCACTAATTACATTTAATTGGTTTTGTTAACAAGCCAAACTTGTCAAAAAAAAAAAAAATAACAAATTAATTGGAAACGCGCAGTCACAAAAACCTGACAGCAATTGCAACTCAATCAGCGCTAAACATTTCGCAAATACCATCTGGCCATAATGTTAATCAAATGTGGCCCCAACTCAATTTGGCTAACTGAATGACTGACAGACCATGCCAGAAATTTTAAATAAAAATCTCGAGTGTCTTATTTTCAACACCAGATTTTTCAATCAGAAATTGGCCTTACACACAGCTCAATTAATGATTGCATATTTTTGCTAGTGCTGTGAAAAAAAACTCGATGACTATCAAATATTATCGAAAGTTTGTAATGTTGGTGAATTATCGACTGTTTGGTCTTTTGCTCTTCTTAAATAAAAACTTTCGATAACTTTTGTTGTTGTTTTTTACATGTTATCGATAACAGTAAAATCTTGCAGATTAAAAAGTTTACCTCTTATTATTATCTGATCGGTTGAGTAACACCAATGTGAAGCTATATTGCAAATCGAAGAAGTTATGGAGTCAAAAATACTTCCCTTTTGCGCAAAACCACACTCGATTAATTTGAACATCTATTATAATCGATTATGACTACCATCGACGTTTATGTAGTCCCTATTGCTGTCATGACTCAACAAAATCTTAAATCACAATTATTCTGAAACATATTTAATCATTTTCGCGTTTTGAATTCACAGAAACATAATTTAATCGTCATTTTAAAAGTTCTTAATAAGTTTCTCTACATGTAAATAGAAAAGTCACATTTAAATATTGCTTTGTTATTTATTTAGTCTGAAAACTAGTCATAAATTTAATGCATAATAATATTGTCAGGGATGTATAATGGCCTAGGTGCATATACGTATATATGTATTTAACAGCTAGTTGGTTTTTTAAAAATGTAATGTGCACTGCGTTGGCAACGCCCTTTTGACTGTTTTTTATTATAATTTTTTTATTGTTACCTGATACACTCGTATCTAGCGATCATCTTAGCCAGTTTAGTTGCCAATTGGCGCCACTTGCTACCACTTGCTTTATGCAATGCGTATCTTTAAGATACTCGGATGCATATATATATATGTATATGCATATAGATTGCAGCTATCGATAACGTGACTGCAACTTCAACTGTGGCTTAATATTTGCGTTTGTGGCGTTAATTATATGTTTCGCTGTTTCTTTGATTGTTTATTTGTTTGTTTTCATTCGCTCCATTCGCTCGCATTGAAGGATGAAGTCGATGTTGCAGTTGCAGTTGCTGCAGTTGGAGTTGGAGTTGGCTACAATTGTTGTTGGTCGTGTAATTCCGGTTCGTGCAATGATAATTATATTAATTTGCCATCGAATGAGCGGCAAGTGATATCGTCGTCGTTGTCGTTGTCGTTGCCAGTCAGTCATTCAGCCAATTCGTCAATTCTTTGTTACAAAACAATTGAGATTGAGGAAAATCAAATCAACTTGCCACGGCATGTGGCCCAAACAGCTGATGTGTCTATAATTATGCCAGCAACTGAACAACAACGACAAACAACCGGCAACAATTGCGCTTGGAATGCATCTGAACAGAAAAAGGCACATTGCATAAGTAGATACATATAGTATACATATATAGGAGGAATAATACCAAATACAAGGATATTCGATGCACTAATGCAGGAGAGGGACGAAAGAGGAAGCCTGAGCTTACAAATCCGAGGCGCTGTCATAAAGATTTCTGCCCCCTCGGGGCGGCATGAAAACGCGTGTTATATTTACAGACATATGTACATATACCATAATACATTTGTATTTATGTATATACCTGCTGCTCTGCCACTCTCGACTCCAAGTCGACAAGCAGCCCCTCCCCTACCCCTGGGAGGCACAACTACACCTGGTTGCGATCGGTGGAAACAAGGTCTGTGCGTGTAAGACAAATGAGCACTCAATTATCGTATTTCTGCTTTAGTTGCTGCTTCATTTGTCTTTCGATTTAATGTGATGGAATGGAATGGGAATGGTTTGGGTTAGGGAATATGGTCTGGATATGGGATAGGGTTATAGTATACGATGAGTAACTTTGCTTCTGCTTTCATCAATTTGTATACTGTTATAGAGCAATGATAAATTTATGTAGTGTGACAAGTGTTGCTAGGCAACCGATCCATCTGCCTCTAACATTCCACCCCCGCCGCTCGCCAATTTGTATTTTATTGTCTCTCTCTCGCGGTTGGCGGCATTTAACCAGCAGAAGATGACGGCTCGGAGCTCATCCTCGTCACATGTGCAAATGGTGGTCCAATCTGTCATTCCAGCTGGTTGGAGCGGGTTGGCAAAGGGCATGGGGCATGGGGTAAGGGTTGGGGATGAGAGGATTGTGTAAGTTCGAGCGGGTCGGGTGGTCGTTTTGGTCGATGTTTATCTCAGAGTTTTTTTTTTTTTTTCTGGCCGCTGTCATTCAAGCATTCAACCTTTGTGTGAGGCGTTCTCAGCGGCGGCAACTCCACTCGGTATGGTTTTTTTTTTGCCTCCTCGACAAAGAATAAAAAAAGAAGTAAAATGCAGAATTATGAATCGGCATGTTTTACATGTGCGGGAGGTCTTGTAAGAAACGAGAAGAACGTGCACAAGGTAAACGAACGAATGAAAGACAGATAAAAAAAAAAGAAAAAAAGAAATATATATATATTGAATTGTAGTGTCCATGTCCAGGGTCCGTGTCCGTGTCCGTGTGTACCTGTCGCTCAATCGCTTGAATCCCTGAACCTGTTGCCGTCAAATCTTGAATTAAATGTTGTGAAATTGTACACTTCAAAATACAACAACAACAACACACAACGAGTCTCGTGTAACTGCGCTGGGAATGGGAATGGGAATGGGAATGAGGCACAGGATTGACAAGCTGACAAAAACAAAACATATATAAATAAAAGGAACTATCATTCTACATAATTATCAATCTGGTTTCGGGTTTGTTTTGTCTTTTCTTTTCTCTCTCTCTCTCTCTCTCTCTGTTTTTGTATTGCAATTACTTTGGCTTTGTGTGGTCCACCACAAGTGTTTGAGTCTTGGTTGCTGTTGCAAGTGCAACTTGGATTAATGGCTGCGCAATTAATCAGACAACCTTAACTGGGCGCCATCAACAATTTCTTGAACAGAAACGCAACACTTGCAACGCTTCCCCCCTCCCCTCCCCTCCCATCAACCTCCTCTTGAGTGTTCCCTGCTCCTTTGTCTCCGCTAAGCTGCCATTGTCATTTGACACTTTTGCCCGGGCCAATCAACACCAATGCCAAATGAGGCGCCATCGTCAACCACCACCACCACCGCCACCACCGAAGCCACCGTTAACACCATCGGCAGCAGCAAGACAGCGCCGCCGCCGTCATCGCATTACTTCCACACCAAATAGTTCAGCCTATGAAAATAATAACTGTGGGAACCGCATTTTGTGCCTCTGTTCGCCAGCCACTTTTCGTCTCTTCCCCTCTTCGTCTTCGTCTTCGTCTTTGTCTCGTTCGCTTCATTGCCGTTTTATTGGTTGAAAATAAGTTAATAACATGGACGTCGCCGGCAAAAGCCCAAAAGACTGGCATATCCTTACCCATTGCCGTTGTTGTTGTTGTTGCCGAACGTTGTAGAAACAATAACCATGCAACAATATTGCCGACGAGTGTGAAATGAATCGACTTAGCCGAGCCGCTGCTGCTGCTGCTGCAGCGGAAGCCGCATAAGGTCGCTTTCAACAGCTAAGCCAAACAGCCAAAGTATATCATCATAACCACCTACTTTTCGAACCTACTCGGCAACCAGCAACCAGCATATCACCAGCAATTGGCGGGCACCAAAAAGCGATGAGAGCAACAGCAGCAGCAGCAGCAGCAGCGCCAACAACTACCTCAGGCCCTCGGGCAAACTTAACGCAGCTCCAGCCTTAACTCCAACTCCAAATCCAACTCTGACTCCAAGTCAAAGTCAAAGTCGAAGTTAAAGACGAAGTCGAAGACGCCGCTGATAATGATGAAGGTGTTGGTGCTGCTGTTGCTGTTGATGTTGCTGTTGCTGTTGTTGTTGCTGTTGGTGTTGGCGATGATGATGCCGATGACGCGGATGCGCCGTCGATCGCCAAAAGCAACCGCAACACTCAGGCACTCGGGCTAGCCAGCCTTCCTCCATGCGTTCTTTCAGCTGATCTTTTCTGAATCAAAAGCGAATTTTAATTGCGCTACCAACAAAAATAAAAAAATTAATCAATAAGATATTCAATAAAAAAAAATAAAAATAAAAATATATACATATATAGAATTTGTTATAGAATAAGTTGGAAAAAATAATTAATAGAAATACCATATTGTCAAAAAAAAAAATAGAAAAAGAAAAAACACCACAATACTTGGAATTTATGAAACAAAAGAAAAAGAGCAAAATTTATAATATTCTCTTTTAAGTAATAAAAAAAATGAATGAAAACATATTCAAAAATAAAATTAAATAAATAATATATATAAAAAAATACATAAGTCAGCAAAATTATTAAAAAAAAAAAAGATTCCCACAATGTACAATAATAAAAAAAATTCTCGTTTAAATAATTAGTAAGGTATACAAATAAATATTAATAATATAATAATCAACAAAACATAAATACTTTAAAGTAAATTAAGCAGTTAATAAAATGATTGATATTTAAAACGATTATAAGTTTTTAATCATTTAATCCAACAACAAATATTTATTTGTCACTCTCTCAGGCTTTTTAACACACTCATAACATTCATCAGTGATATTTAACGAACAAATTGTGTAGAGTGTAGCGCATTCGTTGAGTGTGTGTGGCTGGCGCCGCGATGCGCCGCTAAATGGGATCAGTTTTGGTAACGAGTTAACGAGTTGATTTCACTTCAGCGATTGCCGCCGTACCCGAAACCGAACCGGATTAGCAGTTTGCATCGTCTGTTGTTGTTGTGGATGCGTTATAGAGTGTGTGTGTGTGTGTGTGTGTGTGTGTGTGTGTCTGTATGTTCGCTCTTGCGCGGTGGCCATGGCCAATGTCTACACAAAACAAGGTGACGGCTTATAATGACGGCCACAGCCGGATCGGACAATGAGCCAAGACCAAGACTGAATCTGAATCTGAGTTTGAGTCTGAGTCTGGTTGAAGTTGAGGTTGAGGCGTTTGCACCTCCCATGGCTGGCTGGCTGGCTGGCTGGCTGGCTGGCTGCAGCGCGCTCCTGTGGCGGCCTTTTGTGGCACAAATATATGGCTTGCATGTTGCTTTGTTTTTGGCAGTCTTTCTTCTTCTTCTGCTGCTGCTGCTGCTTAGTTTGGGGCTTTGTCAGGGGCGTTACCCAGTGATCATCACGCGTTTGCGCTCCTCTTTCGTATTTTTTTTTTCGATTTTTTTGGGCTCTTGGTGTTGCTGTTGTTGTTGCTTAATGGGTGTTATTTTGTTTTGCCGTAAATATTTTTGCAATGGGCGCTAATTAAGTTTGGCTCTGGCTGGCCGCGAGATCTGCATCCTTCGCACTTTGTTATGTGTGAAACTTTTAAATTCGGAGCGTCGGCAAACATGAAAACGCCGCGCACAGCGCTCACCAAATTACCGGCCATTAATGGGGCAGCAATACCCCTACCCCTGCTCTCTACCTCTCCACCTACCCCTACACCTCCAAGGGACCCTGCAGCAAAACGTTGCATGTGTGTGCGTGTGTGTGTGTGTGTGTGTGTGTGTGTGTGTGTGTGTGTGTGTGTGTGTATAACAAGCATTGAGGGGTGAACAGTTAAAAAATAAAAGTCTGGTTTTCTTTCCTTTAGTTTAAATAATTATTGCAACTTATTGCGTATACGCCCAATTGAACGCAAACTATGAATGAATGCTGGCAAGCTATAATAATTAAATGCATTCCACTAACCAGAGAAGAAAAAACTACACTTCCTTAACCGTGAAATATACATTTTATTTTTTATGACTCACTTTTTGGGCATTCGCCAAACAACGACGCTGCATTTTTAGTTGCTGTTTCAAATCGATTGGACAATAAATTAGCATTATGCGGTAACAATACTTTCAGTGTGTGTGTGTGTGTGTGTGTCGCCTGAAATTGTTTTGTTCCAAGTCATGCGCTGAGCTGGCAGTCAAAGAGTCGCAACAGTTCAAAGACCGCAGAAAGTTACTTTGGCGTAGAAACAAATCTCAGCATTACTAATCATCACTTTGCTTTATGACAACCAATTAATGAAGTAATTAAAAAGTTGAGGTATTTAATTGAATTGTGCTTGCGATGGAATTTTTTGAGTTGACTAATTATTTTATCCACTAAACATTTTATTGTAGTTTTCGTAATTAAAAAAATTAAATAAGAATCCATTAGATATAAATTTGGTTACACTTACAGCTGCTTTAAATTGATTAGGTAACTTATTAAACAAAACAAAAATTCATAATTTTGGTTTTGAAAAACATTTTTTCTTATATAAATTGTGTGATACAAGAAAAGGTTTTGTTTTCATTTTTTAATGTAGTATTAATTGAGAGAAAAGACAATGATTAAAAAGTCAAATAAAAAAAAAAAAATGTGCTCTTATTCTTACCCATTTATGGGTTATGGACATCTTAACCTCAACAAATTTATTTTATTCTTAAGACTCATGCTTCAGTTATTTTTTGAAGTTGAAGCTTATTAATAACATACGAAATATGTATTTTATAATATTGACAAATTATCTAAACATATATTTTTGTACTATATACAAATTAAATCATCAATTAAAAGCTGTTCTACTCTCTATTTAAATGCCAATCGACACCAGCAACAAGTTTGTCATAGTTTAAATATTACTCATACGACAGCATCATCATAAAGTCGACACAATTTACACACACACATTCAGCATATTAGGCCATAAACTAGGCGCCTCACATGCCCGACAAAAACAAACATGAAGAAAAGACCCCCGAAATGTGATTGGAGGTCGTTGTGAAGGCGGCACACGCCTACCCTCCCCCGCCACCCACAACAACGAATGACGATCAAATGGCGGCGGCGACCCCAAAAAAAAAAATTACCAAATGAAAACTTAACGCCCGCGCCCGCGACACGACAATACATAGTTTAAAAATAGATTGGCCCAATCATGCAACGGAGTCGCCTCCAACGGCAACGTGCCCATGAGTAAGCTCAAACTTTTGTGTTGTACATTGATCTTGTTGCTTTTTTGACGTGGTGAAATTGAACCTTACAACTTTTTTATGCTTGCGTTCTCTCTCTCTTCTATGTTGTTGCTGTCTCGCTTGCGTGAAACGGCGCGAAAATATTTATGAATGAACCGCACAACAGCAACAAGTGTGTGTGTTGGTGTGTGTGTGCTAGTTGGTGTGTGTCTATGGGAGCGTGAGAGAGCTCGCTTAAAAGCCGGCTGTGTGTGCACAGACACCGGCGCGTATGAGTAATAAAGCAATTCTTGTGAAATTGAACGGAAATAACTGAAATGTTCGCGCGTCTGTGACGTCGACAAAAACAGTGCTTAACACTGTTCTCTTCATACACTCCCCCCCACACCCTCTCGCTCTTGCACTCACGCCCCTTCTCGCTCTTGCGTGCCGTACATTGTTAACCTACGATAGACGAGTCATGCCAACTTGTGACAATGAATAATGCCAAATAGCTCGCCCCCGACCCCCAACCCCTTCGCAGGCGCCGTTCTCACTATCAGAAATCGGAAGTGATATGGTATATATATAGGTATATAGTCTAGTCGCGCGTTCTCTTCCTGTGGCTAAATATATAGTGAAAGTATGATAAGAGACCACGCCTGCTCCCCTGATTACAGTCAACTTTATTCAGTTATAAACATTCACGTACGCTTTTTGGCTAAAGATCGTTTGTCACTCTTGAATGCGTGTGTGTGTGTGTGTGTGTGTGTGTGTGTGTGTATGCGAACGATAAACGAAATCAATGTCGTGGTCAATGCGCACTCGCAAACAAATCACAAGAGAGTCAATTGGAGTCAAAGTCACAAATACACACAAACACACAAAGTAAGTAAAGTGTTAGATGCGCTCAACGAGCAGCAGGTGATACACACACACACACACACACACACACATTAACGCTCAGCAATATAATGAGCAAGCCACAGACAGCCAGCAGAGAGCCAGAATTAAAAAAAAAAAGAGAGAAGCTTCACACAGAGCGATTTGTAGCGGTAAATATTAAATATGAATTTACAACGACTTGTGCAATGAACTACTTTTTGTGATATATAATCAAAGTATGCACGCCAAGTGCCTCTAAATATGAAAAATAAAAGGGTGTTAAATAATACCAAATATGAAAAATGTTACAATTTACGATTACTAAAAAAGATTTACTGAAAAGTTAAGAAATTTTGATACAAATAAGTGTTTCTTATTTTATGTTTGCATACTTACTACATTTATAAATATCTAAATCATATATTAAATATATATATGTTAAATATGCGTTAAAAAAGTTGTAGAAAAATTTGTTTTTAAATGTAGTATTAAAAATGTCTTCAAGACATATAAAATCTTTCGAAGAATCATGAAAGTTGTAACAAACCTCATTACGCTATCGATATGCCCCACTTAAGTGCCTCCCACACGCTCATTTGTGTTAGGGTGCTCTATTCGCGAGTCACAGTTATTCATTGTTTATTTTGCTCAGTTCGGCTTCGTTCAGCTCAGCTGTTCCGTTCGGCTGCTGTCGGTTGTTTGGGTTGGTTCGGTCTCATCAGGTTTGAGTATGTTCGAACAGCTGTTTGAGCCGGAGAGTTGCGGAACTTTAAAA
The DNA here is from genome assembly GCA_018152825.1 of Scaptomyza hsui. Lineage (NCBI taxonomy): Eukaryota > Metazoa > Arthropoda > Insecta > Diptera > Drosophilidae > Scaptomyza > Scaptomyza hsui. The sequence continues at coordinate 11,616,107 of JAECXO010000001.1, forward strand.
GTATGACCAGGGGGGGGGGTGGGGGCAGGGTAGCCCGCACACACACACAGTCATTTCATCAATATCGTCATCGACAGCCAACCGCAACATATGATTATCGTTAGCCGTTGGTTTGGCAGCGACTAATGTTAATACAGACACACACACACACACACACACGTACATGATTTACTCACCGCACACACATACATACTAATATGGTCGCGAATCTGCACACACACACATACACTAGCACACAGCGTACAAATATGACTTTAGCAGCTAAGAGGCCTACTCGACATACTCCTCATTAGTACGCTCATAGTAACTGAAGAGTTCAGTTCGCACATAAACGCGTCTGACGCTCTCTCTCTGCTGCGAAATCTGGCGAATCATACACCCATACACACACACACACAGAGCGGAGACACACAGAGAGACAGAGCGAGAGAAAAAGAGACGGCGCCCCGTAAGCGCTTGTAAGCAACGAATTCGATCGCCAGCGACTCAAATCAAATCAAAACAGGCAGCCAAAGGCAACGCGTCGACATTATTCCAATACTTATTAATGTCTTACCGATATCTCTCTAAAGCGGCATTCGAATTATTCGCCTGTGTTTAGTTTTTAACCATTATTTATTACATTTTTTTTAAAGTGCATTCTCTCTGATAAGTGTGACTTAACTAAAAAACGAACAAACAAAAAAAAGTGCTAACCATTTTCGAGAGTTTTTCCAACCGAAACTAAAAAAAAAGTCGCTGTCTCCGAGCCAAGGACACTTTGGAAATTTATATGTGTAAATGGTGCGTATTTCACAAATTGTCGTCTCTTAACTTACACGCTCGATAAGAGTTGTTATTGTTATTATTTATTTTTTGTGTTATTTTTTTTGTGCACTTTTTGCCAACTGATAACTCTGTTGGCCAAAACTTGCTCTGTAGCATTGCGCATGTGATGAAATTCATTTATATTTGAAGTACTAAAATGCCAAATAAATTTAGCTATACAAATTTCTAGAGAGAAAATTCCTTAAGCATTTATCCTAAGCCCCATTCGTCATATATCCGTTTAGCTACCCTGACCTACGTATATTTGCAATATAGTAAATTTATTTCTGTATTATTCACTTTGGAAAGAAAAAGTTAGCCCACTTTTGGCTCATAAACAATGTAATCAAAACATTTTTCCAGGAAAAGCGCCAAGCATTTATCAACGCACTCTATGCAATAATATAAAAACTGCTCTAGATTTGACTAAGTCAATTAATAGATACCCTGCAATGCTGCCTTAAGTGACAAGTATAATAAAATATGTTTTAAAATTAAAAAAAAAGTATTGAAAACTATTTAAAATCCATTGAAAACTAAAGCAGAATAATAATAAAGCAAATCAAGCTGACTTAATCTTAGTTGCATATACCCTATAAATGTCAAGCTATGTAGCTTCCGTTTACAGGGTATACAAAGCTGCAACTACTAATGCACTTTAAGCTGTCACTGTAGCTGATAACTGAAGATAAAGATGCGCGTGCGTCTTGGCCAAGTTAACACCAAAGCACTTGGCTACCTTGGCAATGCAGCCGTTAAAAACATTTTCAATTCAAATAAAATATATAAAAAAACCCAAAAAAAAGCGCTGCAAAAAACATGTGAAATTAATTTACACGTTCGGGGCGGGCGGCAAAGGTAAACGAGTGAGCGGGTGGTAGGTCGTGGGGGGGGCTTTGGCGTGCGCGCGATGCGTCAGCCAAACGAACGCCGGCGTTTTTGGACAAGGTCCGGACCACGACAACAATCACGGAGAGAGAGAGAGAGAGAGAGAGCGAGCAAAAGACAAAAGACAAGAAAATACATGTGTAAGAGACAAAACGGCAAGCAGCAACAAAAACAACGCTTAAACGTTGATTTCGGTCGCCGAATTTCACAAAAGTGTGCAAAAAGAAAAAACACAAAAACGAGGAAAGGGGCAAAGCAGAAGGTTCGTTGACTTTGTAGCGCAGTGTAGAGTGCGATGATGATGATTCAGCCAAATTAAGACTTTAATTTTAAATAATTATGTCAGCCGACCACACAACAAACGATAACAATAACGATAACCCAGGCACGTTTTCGCCCCAAAAATAAATCAAATCTACCTCAACTCACCCTATATATTGTACTATATAAAAGTTTTAACAACTTGACTAACGGGGAATTCCCCACACTTTCAATTGCATACCAACAACAGACGACAACTGTTGGCCAGCTACCAGCCAACAACAATATCAGCAACAACACCACCAAAACGGCCAACACAAGCAAAACGACAACGAGGACGACGACGGCGAATTCGCCGCATTCGCCGCGACGCAACGCCCGACTATGTCCACAGTCAATACTCAACACATTCACCTCACTGCTTGCAATTGCACTTCTAATGTGCGCTCTCAGTGCGGATGGAGTTAGGAGTGGAGCTATGGCTGCACCCGCACCTGCATCCTCTTCCTCCCCCTCTCCTACGTCCGCTGCCGCACTTCTCACAGTTCGATCGTCGAATCGAACGCGTCTGCACAAGCGACACTATAACAGTTTCAAGGCACAGTTCCACCATGAACTCAACAGCCCAGTGTTGCACTGGAGCAATGCCTGCGGTGGCAAGTATACAGGACCTGAGCAGGAGGGCGCGGTGAGGCCACACAAACGCTGTGCACAGCATAAAAAGGTATGTTTGATCACGCAAATATTCATTAGCTATAGGAACTGTAGATAAAAGTTGCGAGTTTTTATGCAAATTTTTTTTTATATTTTTATTTTACTCTAAACATTTTCTTGATATTTTTTTTTTATTTATTGTAAAGTTCCTTGTTTATAGATTTTATTTTTTTAATGATTAATATTAAATTTAAAATTTGCCATTTCAAAAAAAATGTTATACATTTGTCAAACTTTTAGTTTTCACTTTTTTTTAGATTTGAAATTTTATTAGGTTTGTAGAGTTTTTCAATGTAGCTAAAAATATTAAAAAAAAAAAAAAAGGATAAAATAAAGTCAGCACAAAAATCAATTTCTCTTACACATTGATATATTTTATTTACTTTTTGTCAGTTATGTAAAACTGCTATGAATCTTATTTAATTTGTGTGTTTGTTTGTTGTTGTTGTTTGTTGCAGCTGCTTCGCACGTTACAAAATAAGGCTGGAGGCGAATTGAGGCAGCTGAGGCGCGACAACAAGCTGCGGCAGCCCGTGCATTCGCTGAAGGCACAGAACACAGCCACCAACCAGGCCATTGACATCTCACAGCATGGCATTTGGGCGACGCAGAGTGGCCAATACAACTTCCTGCCCCGTCTCAATAACAGTGGCCAGCAAGTAAGTAAAGGCAATCAAATTGATTAGAGCCAAATGAAAACCGATTGTTAACTCTTCTGTGCGAATGTGTGTAAGTTTGTGTGTGTGTGTGTGTGTGTGTGTGTCGGCTTGGCACCTTGACTGGGCCATGTTTGTGGTCACGTGAGACGGCCATTTCACCGTTCGTCATTGCGTAGGTGCCAGAAATAAAGCGTCACAAGCTAACAACAAAGCGAGCGCGAGTCCGTCAGTCATATGAGCAAAAAATAAAATAATAATAATAATATTTGCTAGCGAGGGTTGCTTCAACAAATGTTATCTAATTGTTGAGCGAGTGCTGGCAGTGAGAGCAGATCTCTAATTTGTTATTAAAACAAAAGGTTAACAAATAAACAACAAGCACACGTGCCATATATAGAGTAGAGAAAAAATACCTTAAGACCCCAATAACGCCTGACAAGCAAAAGTTGCGTGAAAGAATCCAGGTATATATCAGATAAGAGCATTAGCTTTATGAATAATACACAAGCTGAATGACAAGTAAGTGTGTCATGTGTCTATAACAGTTATATTCAACTTATCTATAACTGACTTTATTCAGATATTTAGTGAAAATCAAACGATTTCTAGTTATTTGCAGTCGGATAATAAAATGTGTTAAGAGCGCTAAAATTGTATAAATTTTGAACTTTGATGTAGCCACAAATGCGAACACTTGAACTTTATTACATCGCTAGAAGCTTGATAAAAAGCGTTAACTCATCATTAGATGTGGCCAAAAAAAACGCTTTCTCACACTTGAGCTTTGCTGCTGGTGTTAGCTAATTCCTCCAACGTTGAAATTGTGTGTTATGTTCTATACTTAGACGGCCAACATCATCATCAATCTCATTATCGTTTGTGAGTGCGGCTTTCGCTGAATTTCTCATTGCCGTCATTAGAGCCAAGTGCCGCATAGGAAAAAAACCCAAAAAGAAAAAAGAGGCCAATAGGCAGGGCAAAAGACGTCAATTGTTGACATGCTAACCGTTTATAATGATGTGATTAAATGTATGTACTTTGTGATGAGGTGTTTCTTGTTGTAATATCGACGATGACGGCCACTCTCTCTCTCTCAGGAAGTGTGACACAACGTGCCGCAGCTATTTATAGCAATGCCTTAGTTGCCTCAACATTTACCAAGAACTTGCAACGTTTTGACGTCACTGAATCAAGTCAAAGTTGATAGGCAAAACAAACAAACATGATCAAAATATGTTTAAGCAAGCTGAGCACTCGCAAATTGCAAGTGACACAGAGAGAGAGAGAGAGGAGATAGAGAGGGAGAGCGAGCGAGCACACACACACACACACACACATACATAGAGAGAGGGAGAGAGCGAGATTGTGATAGCGAAGCGTACGCGCGCATGAATCATGCGAACCGTGGATTCCCCCAAAGTAGCCGGCATGAATGAAATGCGAACGTCGCGACGTCGATAGGCGAACGACGAACGACAAACGACGAACGAACGAACGACGATAGCCGACGTCACAGCGTTGCGAAACCGAAAGCACAACGAGAGAGGGCGAGAGGGCGAGAGGGTGGGCGAATAGGCAAACAGCGTTGGGCGTTTCACTTTCAGGCAACGCTACGTATGATTGATATTTGATTATTAAACAGCTATCAGACAGAGTTCAATCAACCTGAAGCTCACACACACATTACAATAATATTGATGGCAGGGGTTGGGTTGGGGTGCTTAGGGTGTTAACTGTTGTTGCTAACCGGAATGAACCAGTTTCTTTTTACACTCGGCTGCTAATCAAAACCAACAAACAATAATATTTGAATTTGCAAAAAAAAAACCGGTTTTGCCTTTTTTATAGAAACTAACTTATCTTCGATTTTCTTTGTGTTTCCTTGCAGCTGGCCTTGCGTCGCGCACATCAGGATCTGCAGTTTTATGTGGCAGGCTTTAGCTATCTGCGGCACGTCCAGCTGCACTGGGACTACGAGAATCTGCAGAAGGAGAGCGTGCTCGCCACGGAGCTGCTGCGTCTGCGAACCAGCGCCAAGAACGTGCTCTGCTTCGTCGAGGATGCCATCAATGGCAGCAGTCGTCTCTATGCGCCCATCCAAAAGCATCAGCGCCACAAAATGCTCAAGCTGCAGCGCATCAAGACGGTATCGCTGCAGGTGATGGAGAAGCGGCTGCAACAGTTCCAGACGCCGCTCGTCGAGCTGCATCGGCAGGCGGTGCTGGCTGCAAACAATCAGCCGGCAGCGAAGGCGCAGAGTGCGCATGAACTGGATCTGGATATGCTGTTCCTGAAGTATCAGTACATGGAGTATGTGAAGCATATGACGCAGCTGCTGGCGAAACAGAGGAAGAAGAGTTGCACGAGTAGAAAGGTGGCGCCACAAACGAAAGGGCGGCACAAGCAGAAGTCGAAAACGTTTCACATGACAAACACTTAATTTTATGATTATTAGTTAGTATGATAATGAACTGAACAAAATCTACAAAACAAAAGAAGTGAAAGAAACACATTCTCAAAGACGGCTATGAATGACATACGAATCCAAAACCGAATCCGAATGACAACAAAACATTATTTATTAATTAATTATTGAAATGACTTAATTAACAATTTCTCAATATAATTTTTTTTTTTTTGGTTTAGTCTTAGGCCTCATCGTATTATTTATTTGTTGAAAACATTCCTCATTCAATGCAAAAAAAAAAACAACAAAAATCGCACATTCCATAGATCCTAAGTTGTAGTATTTTATATAAACCCAATGATAGCACAAACTTTTGCCTTGTATTACAATGCTGTGATAGTAGTTGATAAAACGATAAGCCCAATACAATAATACTATATATCTCGCCCAGTTGCTATGAACACACACACACACACACACTATACACAAATATTTATATACATACAAACATACATAAGTCGATTTAAGTATTGTATATCAAATGCATTTCGCTACCTTGTATTTATTATTAACCATTTTTTTTATAAATATGCATAAAAATTTATATTGTACTTACAACAAAATCAAGTACAAAACAGACAAAAAAAAAATTATTTTGTTTTAATTATACTCTGATACAGAAGGGATCATAGTCTATTTGTTTTCCGACACCCTTTAAGCTAGGGACATGAAACTTTGCAATTATGTTTGTCTATAGCCAAATACTAGGAGGCTGGGAGATCAGTTTAATCGATAACTGAAAGCCGATAAAACCATGTATTTCTCACATTCTTACAGCTAAAGTTACCAAATTTGCCACGCAGATAACTAGTCGCGACCCTCAAAACACTGCATCAGAAATTTCGATGCCACACCCACGCTTTCCGCCTTCTGCCCCACCAGCAAAAGCCTGTATCTTCCACATTTTTAGAGCTTGGGTCACCAAATTTGATACGAAGATAGATGGTCAGATGGACAGATCCCAAAGATTTGCATCAACAATTCAGTTATCTTTCACAGTTTTTCAGCTAGAGTCAAAATATTTGGTAACAAGATAGCTGGCGATGCCGCATTGTCCCATTGCAAACAGATTCCTTACCATCCGTTCTTTTACTGGTGTCAGAGTATACCGCAGTCGGTTTGCGTCCGAGTGCAACGTTTTCACTTGTATTAACTTATTTTGATTTCAGCTAAACAGTTTAAATGATCAATGTGTGAGGTCTTCCCATTTGTGTAGCGCCTATCAATTACCGTAAATTGAAATTCATTCCCACAGCCCATGAACAGCAGTAATAGCAGCTGCATTGCGCATACGCAGCGTAGGTTCGACTGCAATGCGATCAGGTTGAGAATGCGGCTTCAAAACAAAATGAGCTAACAGCAAAGGGTATGCTGACTATTGAGATACCCTCTATCACGTACTGTCTTCATATTCATATATAATATGGCATTTCCAATTAGATAAGTTTAGTTTTTTTTTTCAGTTGGTAATTGCCAAATAAATAAAAAAAAAGCCTAATAAAATGTTTTTGATATGTTTATTACAATAATATACCCCTTTGACATACACACACACGAGCACAGGGTATACGCACACACAGATGCACTCACACAGACTTGCAGTTGAAACAAATTCATTTGAAATTGTTGAAGAATCTTTTTAATTGCTATCGAGAAGTAAATTACGCGGCATTTATAGACTTGTATAAATATTTTATGAGCCATATAATTATTCCGCTCTCGCAATGCACTCAACTGTTAACTGTTGTTGTTCTCGAATGATTTTAACGACTCTGGGCAGAGCGACAATTTTGTTTTTGTGTTGTATATTTTTTTATTTTTTGGGAGCGCTGATTCTTTCTCTTTTTTTTCTGGGTCTTATCGGCACAGAGGAATCTACGCACACCCTGGACTTGGACCATGATACTCCATAGTCTGGATGTTGCAAGGGCTTCCCTTTTGTGTGTTTATGTTGTGTGTGTGTGTGTGTGTGTGTGTTTGTCGCGGTTTCCACCTCAGCTCTGTCTCGCTTATCGCACACAATCAGCAATTGTCATTAATTTTCGGACGCTGTGTACGTGCTCCGATTTGTCTCCTGTTGCATTCTCAGTGACTGATTCAACAATTTAATATGCAGCAGCCGCAGCCACAGAGCGAGAGAGCGAGAGAGAGAGAGAGAGAGAGAGATCTTGCCCTCTGGGGACACACAGTAAAGTAAAGATGGTTATCGCTTTGATTTTATTGTGGGCCCCGATGCAACAGCCTCCCTTCTCTTCTTCTTCTTCATGCTGCATGCAACAATGCGCGTTGTATCATTCACTAAACTTCATTGTTGCACCTATGATTCACTCTCTCGCTCTGTTTGTGGCATGTCAACCCTTTGGGCTTAGCGCCGTTCTTCTTTTAATGAACTTTCCAGCAAGTGCACGTAGCGCTCATCTATCTTGAGTTTTGATAGGTTTTTACGAGCGTATTCCTTATTAAATTGAAAATTATGTCTTTCTATGAGAAATGTCTGAATTGTAGCTGTCTTCTTCTTCGCTTCTTAGGCTCGTTTTGTTGTTTTTGTTGCGTGTGCAACCTTTTCTGTGTGTTCCTCAATGAACTTGGACTCGAACTTGGACTCGGTCTGGAAACTGATTTAATCTAAATGTTTATTTGGTTTTTTTTTTTTTTAGTTTATATATTTTGTTTTAGCTGTTTCAGCTGTTTTGCCGGCGGTCACGTGCAGCTTCTCATAAAACTGTATATGTTTTTTCTTTCAGTGACAATTAATTAAAAATATCTTATTTCGTTTATGTTCTCAGTCTTGTGTTTTTGTCTTATTTTTGAGTTATGTTTTCCGCTGCAGATTTATAGATAATGGCGTTACATTTATGGGGCCTCCACAACAACAATCCCCAGCTCCAAAATGCATCCATTCCAAACTCCATTTAAACTTTTTTCTCCTTTGTTTACCAACAACAATCAAAACTTAAGTGGCTCAATGAAATCAATTGCAAAATGTCTTTTTTTTATGTTTCGCTTGCGCTTTTCCAAACAATCTCACGACAAATGCCTGGAAAGTGCTGTCTCAGCTTCGTTCTGACACTTCTCGGACCGGGCCTGGGAATAGGTGTTGAAATCTCTCAATTTTTAATTTTTTAGTGCGCAATCTCAGCAGTTTCTTCTTTCACAGAAATCGAAAGCCCGCCTCGCAGCTGTGAAGCAATCAAATCATAGATTCAGCATTCAAATTGCAAATACATATACATTGGTATACATCTGAACATTCATATGTGTGTTCATTAAGATCAAAGAGTGGCAGATGAAAGAAGAGTGAAAGAAAGAATATAAATGCTGACAGTACGAGAAAAGTTATGGCTCAAGGGTGGAAGGGTGCTGCAAACAACAGAAACTAGTCAAGGTGTCCGAAACAATAGCATTGAAGTTAAGAAACTCGTTTAGCCGAATTTCCAAAAGATTCATATGGTTAAAGTATAAATATCTTTGAAACATTTTAGTTCTATGTTATCTACAATTTAGTGATTTAATTTTTTTGTGAAAATGTTCTAGTCCGTTAGAAGTCTCGCTGCCAACAAAAAAAAATGCTTAAAAAAAAAATTAAAATAACCTACATAAAGCACATATTATATGTTCTGCGATGTGCCTAGTAAAAATCGTTAAGAAAAAAAAATCTGCCAAAAAATGAAAACATGCTAAAAAAAAAAACCCTAGAAATCGGTCAAATATTACTTTCTGAAAATTTTTTTTCTTTGTTTCGAACTCTTTTGTCTTTCAAAGAGCTACGCTAATTTAGCTAATTTATACATCTACATCATTCACGTTAATGTTTTTTTTAGTTTACTTGATGTTATTTGGCAAATATAACTTCTGAACTGGTTTCTAAAAAAAACAAAAATCTATTAAAGAAATTATTCGATTTTGTATCCAAGTAAAAAAGTAAGCCGTTTCTTAACTTTTTAAAAGGAAATTGCAAATGCCTTCACATATCCTTCAATTACTTTCAACGAAATCTATTCAAATTAATTTGATGTTTTTTTTCTGCCATGATAACTTTTGAGTCAACTTTCTCAAAGAAAAAGATGATTGAATTTGGCATTGTCTGCTACTGCTGATGGAATTTTATAACGCTCTTGGCCATGTTAATGCTCTTGCATGTTGTACCATTGTTGGCCATAGAATTGTTAGCCGTCTAAGCGGCGCCTTGGCCCTTATAAATTATGCTTAGCTAACAATGCGGATCAGTCCGGGGCGTTTGGGTTTTTATTGTGTGCCGTTTTCCGCTTAATAAGTCAAAAGGTGTTGTTTCAATTGCAAAACAATATTGGGCAGTTGCTTCCAAGCTGACCCTGCCCCTGCCCCTGCCCCAGCTCCCAGTAACACATAAAGTGACAAAAATTATGAAAGAATATCTCTCAGTCTCTCTGGTTGAAACATCAAAGGTGACGCGCCCACTTCAAAATTGTGGAACGACAATTGCATTTAATTCAATTGAGAGCACAACAAAGGGACGAAGGACGAAGGCCAAGGACAGCTGAGAACTGGACAGAACTAATCTGGACAGCAACCGGGGACAATAAAGTGATCAATACTAGAAAGAAAGGAAAAATGTTTTTAATTGTCAATGAATGCGGCGGAATGCAATACAACAAAAACAAACCAAACCAAACCAAACCAAGCTGAACCAAACTAAACTGGACCCTTGACCTTTTGCGGCTGCACAGCGAGTTGTTGTGTATTGTTTTGTTGTTGTTGTTGTTTTTTTGTTGTGCAATTGCCGTGTGCAGTTTTGCGCCTACCAACAAAAAAGGTAGAAATAAATAAATTGCCCACCACCCAGGTGAGGAATTCTGCTCCTCGACCCTAAAAGGACCCTATAAATTTTCGACTTGTACGTGTTTAAGAGTATTTTTCTATACAAATCAACCTCACACATTGTGCATGTGTGTGTGTGTGTGTGTATGTGTGTGTTAGCGTGTGTGACAATGCATGGCATCGTTATAATTAATGGCCAGGCTGGCGCCAGCGTCGGGATCGGAATCGGGATCGTGAAAACAACGGCGGCTCTTGGTGCTGCCCCTGTGAATCGAATTCGAATCCAAATCCGAGCTTAGCATCTGAAATTTTTAGTACACTCAAAAAAATAAGGCGGCCTTAAAGCAATGGGCCTGATAAAAAGATATTTCTTTTACTATCTAGAAAAAGTTTTTTAATAAAATAGTTTAGCATCGAAGACGATTTTTATCTTTATTTTTTTTCGAAAACGTATTTTATTTTAAAAATTATGGATTGGAATGTTTTCCCTATTTTTTATTCTTTTAAAAATATTTTCTATGATTTTTTTTTTTTTTTAATTTTGTGTTTGAAATATATTCTTTTCAATTAACAATTGATTTCCTATACTTCAATAATATGATTGCTTAAATTCAAATAAATATCATATAGCTTACTTTTCTTGAAGTTTAGCTTCATTAGATTTTACTTTATTTATGATTCCTGAATATTTTAATTTCAGGGTGATTGCTTTTCTCTGAGTGCATTTGGATATACATATATTTGATATTTATTTTCGTGTTTTGTGCCATATTTGAAATGCGCACAGGAAACGCACAGATCAACCTGCAACGTGCAACGTGCAACGAGGCAACCTGAGGCTGTAAGAATTGATGAACGTGCGCCCTCGATAATATCCTTTCGAGAGGCCGCCTCCTTATCACAGCTCCGGATCGACAGGAGAAACATGAAAACAAATAGCGAACCGAACCAAAACCGATCGGTCAAAACAGTCAAGTAATCAGTCAATGAGCAGACGCACACACACACACAGGTTCAGTGTAGAAGAGTGAGAGAGAGAGAGGAGGGGAGGGGAGAACGTGCCTCACAAGTGGCTGGACAAACATTGACACGATCCTTTTGGGAAAGGATTGGTAAAGTGCGAACAACTTAACAAACAAATGCGATGCACAAACACAAAAAACTAAACAAAACAAATATTTGGCATTTGCATTGGGCCAATTTGAAACGAGTTAACAAACAACACAGCTAACAATTGTGGAATGTGTGGTGTTGTTAACTTATGATCGTGTTGTCTAAGAGTCCTGCCAGTTCAATAAACCATCGCTAGAACTGGCAACAGCTTTAAATGGACATTAAAATGCAAGTGCAGGTGCAAGGATGACAATTTTAATGAGCCCAAAGACAGGAAACAAATGCAGTCGACTTTTAGATGTACTACACTATAATGGAATACATGAAATGACTTAAATAGCGCATATGCTCAGCATTTGAGTGGCACAATTTGATTAAGAAGGTTAAGGAGCTGTAGACCAAGTCTGGAGAGTTGCTGTTCGAGTCGTCTCAGGGCACAAAATAGTAAACTAATTGCCCAGCGACTAATAAGACATCGTTCTCATTCAATTAAAATATCCATATCTAGTACAATTAGACGACGACAAATGTCCACATTGCGGAGACTCATTAAACTTGTACGAATTATTGCACGCACTTTGTCATACATTTCAATTTCACTTGGCCCCCTCGCGCTCGAAATCGAGCCGATACCAATACCAAACCAAGATCAAGACCAAGTGCAGCTCAAACGAGGCTATAACTAAATCGCACACACACTCACACACACACAACAAGTTCAGCTCTGTGGCAAGCATCAGTGGCAGTGGCACTGGCACTGGCAGTGGCAGTGGCAGTTGCAGCGTGCGCTCCACACACATTAGCAATTACGCTCATTACACTTAATTACAGAAAACTAGGAGTGCATGAAGATTTCCAACTGCGGACGACTCGACTCGACTCGACTCGAGTCGACTCCAAAGCTTAGGCGGCGGCGTTCCTTCGTTTCAGTCTCTGTCTCCATCTTAGTCTGTATGTTAGTGTTGTTGTTGTTGTTGTTATAACAGTGCCTGTTGTTGGCTTGCTGGCTTGTGTCTTTATATGCGAAGTGGACGCCGCCGCCGCAGCCGCCGCCGCCGCGAGGATCACGAGAGCATGCAGAGCAAGTGAATTATTGCAGTCTCATTATGTGCGATGAGTTATGTATGGCGTATTGCTTTCGTCGTCAGGCCAACCAGCCGAGTAACCAAGCGACTAACCAACCAACAAACAGCTCAGCTCATCTCATCTCGTTTCGTCGCGTCTCGTCGTCTCGTCTCGTCTCGTCAACATCGTCATCATCATAGCCCGTCACCGTCACCGGTCGAAGCACCGAAGCTTCGAAAGTACTCTCATGTTGTATCTGCATTGTAACATCCAAACATTCAGACAAACAGACAGACAGACAGACAGACGAAGCAGCCATCTGTCAGTAACAGGCTGAGACTTGCAGCTCCATCTCCATCTCGGCTTGGTTTGGCTTGGCTTGGCTTGGCTTGGCTTGGTTCGGCTCAGTGCATGACTCCGTCGAAGAATGTAGTGTGATGGTCGCCTAAATCAAGCGTACTTAGCGAATGATTTACATTCCAAAAGACAGCAAACACACTGTTTTGCGGTATGTGATGTTATGCGAGCATCAGCTAAAGCAACAACAACAGCAACAACAAACACTAAAAACAAACCAACGCATGTGTGTGAGAGTGTGTGTGTAAGTGTGTGTGTGTGTGTGTGTTAACGGTTATGCGTGTGTGTGATCCACTACGCTTGAAGCATCAGCGCATCAGCATGAAAAAATCTAACAAGCTCAACGAATCCAAAAGTCACCTACAATTGTTAATGTTGACAAAAAGAATAGTCTTAAAAAAACAAGCTATTGTTTTAAAAACATATACCTTTACAATATTCATATAAATATTAAAAGTACACTAAAAAAAATATTAAGAGCTGATAAAGTTATTTGTCAATATAAAAAGTATGCTACCAAATATAAATATATTTGTTACAAAGTAGTTTTTTAACTTCTAAGAAAGTTTCAAATCTATGGTTTCGACATGTTTTACAACAGTTAATTAATCTTTTTTTGAACTTATTTCATCTATTGAAATAGATTTGATATTTTGAGCTCTTTAGTAAGCTGGCACAATCTAACAGCCTTTTAATCTTTGTTGACAAGCAATTCAATGTTTTTATACTAAATTAAATTTTATTTATCTTTAAATTTTAATGATTTATTACTAGTATAAATCTCACAAAAAAAAAAATAAAGAAATAAAAATAAAATAAAACAGTGATAAAAAACAATCAAAGCATTAACTGTTATATCTTTTACATTTCCCGTGTAAAATTCAATTAAAACTTATAAAAGCAAATGTGATTTGCATTGTCTTAACAATTTGAGTGTTGGCGCAATCAATATGCCATATGAAACGCATTGTGTGGCAAGCGATAATAAGCAGCCAAAGCAGCCAAAGATACGGCGGCAGCTTCGACGCAGTTTCCGTCAACGTCAACGTCAACGCTGCTGCTTTAGCTGCTTCTGCTTTGGCTACAATATACAATATACAGCGTCACATCGTTGGACGCTTCGTCGCATAAATATCACCAGCAATTACTCAGTCATAAGTTTGCTGCTTGCTCGTTTGCTGTCATGACATGAGTAACTTTGCTCGACGCTCACTTTATAAGGCAAGTATTCACCACGAGCTGCAGACTCTCAGTTAGAGGTTGAGGCCCAGACACGGTCGGTCTTGGCCAGTCTTGGCCAGTCTGGATGGCCAGTGTGGATGTGGATGTGGATGCGCCAGCGCCTTGTGCAAGCTCCTTTAATGCCAGCCGCCTTCGTCTCTGCCAGTAACTAACCTACCCCCGTTACCTTCTCCTGTTACCTACTCTATGCGCCCTAGGCACCGCTGCCGACATGGAGATGTGTTGTCTGGAGTTTGGGTTTTGTTGTTGCTGTTGCTGTTGCTGTTGGTGTTGGCTTGGCAAATTTTTACAACTTTTATAAACAGCTCTCGCGTTGTTGGCAACTGGGCGGTAATTTGTTAAAGCTTCCTTACTTTTCAACACTCCAAAAAACGAGCCGGCAAAAAACAAAAACAAAACCAAAAAAAAAAAAAAAGAACTCGGTTGAAGTTGCGCGAAGGCCCCGAAAAGCATCTGTGGCATCTTTAGCATCTTCAGCAACTGTGCACACACATTTTAATTGTGCCCCTTTTTGACTGAGAGTTCTCTTTCTTGCTTGCTCTCTCTCTCTCTCTCGCTTCCTCTCTCGCTCTCTTTAGGTCCTTGCGCATGCGCCATGAACGCTTTTGGGCCGCTACTTTGTCTTCTGGCGCACATGATGATAAATTTTCCTGGCCATCCATCTAAGCGCTTGCAGCCCCCGATGATGATGATCAGCAGTCACAGCAGCGCCCTGGCTAAGTAGGTCCGCCGTCATTCATAACACACACACACACTCACACACACACACTTCCATAGACATAAGCACTTGCTTCCTCAACACAAATCAACAGGATGACGGAGCTGACACCACAACCGACTCAGCCTCAGTCTCAGTTTAAGTCTCAGTTGCAGTCATCGCCGCCGTCGCCGCAGCCTGAATTTGAGTTTTGAGGTTCGAGTTCAAGACGCAGACGCAATGTACAGTGGTTGCAACGCAGCAAAAAACATAACAATTGTCCAATAGAATAAGGCTTTAGAATGTAAACATTAATCATTTTTAAAACACAATATTGGGAAGAAATTCTCACAATTCTTAATAAAGTTCAAATTTACATCTCCTATAAGTAATAGAATAAATGAATAAAATTTATATTCTTTAAAGTAAATAATAAAAGACAATATTAGTTTTAAAAAAAAGCTACGAAATAACAAAACAAAAAACAAGCTCTGCATTTTTTATAAAAAAAAACATTATGATGTTATAATTATTTGTATAAGGTCAAATATTTTTTTATAAAAAATGTTCAAACATTTTTATTTCTTTTTCAATTTCCTCCCCTATTTTTTTAATTGTTCACAATTTTGTTTTACAAGATTTCATCAACACTTGTGACACTGTGCTTCGTCGTTGCGACGTCGCAACGTTAACTGCAACAGTGCCGCAGGCATTTTGGGCTGCAGCCGTTGTCTTCGTTGCTGCTGCGGCTGCCAAGCCCCAGTCCAAGTCCAACTCCAGGTCCACTTCCACGTCCAGGTTCAGGTTCAGATTGAGGTTCGAAGTCTTCGTCATGAAAGATCGCAGGAACGAAGGAACGAACACTGAGTCAATGAAAATGTTAAGCATCTTTCACTAACATTAATTTTAATTTATTTATAGCTTTATTTTATTTATGTATTTGCTTTGTTACACACACACACACACACACTCCCAAGAACTTCTCAGCGGCTCGTTACGTCAGCGATAAACTGTGACATACATACATATATACATACGTACAAACATAATTGTGACGTAGGCACAATAATCCATTTATCCACATTTAATTCGCGCAATTCTCGCCGCAGTTTTTCTTTTTTTTTTTTTTTAAATGATAAGGCAGCTCTTATCAATGACGACGTCGTCATCGTCGTTAAAGCTGTTGGTAATCTTGTTATTAGTGTAATTAATAACCAGCAGCAATATAATCTCGTAAGTATGTTAAATGGCTGTGGTTGTTGTTGTTGCTGGCTCATATCTCCATATCGTTATGCTCGTCATGTGTGCGCTTTTTGTCTTGTCTGTGCTTTTTTTTTGCCGTTGTTGTTGCTTTTTTGAAACGACGAAAAATTCAATGAATTGATCATAAAATTGCGAGAAACTCTGGCATTTTTCTCCGAAAAATTAACTGTTCGAGTAACTTGTTATTCATTTTGTTGTTGTTGGTTTTTGTTGTCGCTGTTTTGTTTTGTTTTTGTTTTTTTTTGCTGTTTATTCTGTTACTGGTTAACTGGCAAAAGGGCGCCTCACAGGCACTTAAAAAATGTGGCCAAGATCAAGAAAAAGTTAACAAAATAAGTAAATAAAGGCATTTTAAAGTTTAGAGCAGTTTTGGCTTGAGTTTAGCATAAAAAATCTTCAAGCCAATATATAAGCTTTGAAAGAAATGTTGCTCTCTTTTTAAGACTTTCTTAGATGTTTGTTTCCCTTTGTAATATGTACTTGCGAACAACTCTAAAATACAGCTTAAAATGTGAAAAAGAAAAACATCTGAAACTATCGTAAGATCTTAGCGGTAGCTCATTTAGTACAATATGCAACAAGAATTCATCGATTGCTTTCAATAGCAGTAGTTGTTGAAGGTTTTTTCCATGACACACACACAAACACACACATGCCCACATTCCACAACATTGCTAACGTCAAACTTTGGCATTTCCGTTGCCCAGCCAAAAATAAATGGCAATAACGACAACAACGACACAGAAAACAAACCGAATTACTTACGTCAAATACCCGTAAATTTAATGCTCAACAAGACATTTTTTTCTTTCTTTCTTTTTCTTTAACTTGCCCTCATATTTATGCAATTATGTGCATATGCGTATGTATGTATATGTATGTAGGCAAATTTATTTATTTCGATAACATTTGGGTTCGTTCCCGCAAACACTTCGAACTCCGGAAATTCCGTCAATTCTTTACTTATGTACAATAACTTTAATATTAAATACACTACATACATGTGTGTGTATGAATGTACTGTGACCAACTGATAGAATTGACAAACTATAATCTAATCATCAATGCTTTGATGGGCTTCGCCTCCAACACTTGGTCTACACAAATATTTATTTAAAAATTCCCTTTTTCCACATTTAAACAGAATTTTGTCTATGCCGCAGGCGCCACAATTTAAGCTATCCAACAAAAAGGTCAGTTACATTCCGGAATTTTAAGCTGCTTACTTAAAGAATATGTTTGCTTGTCTTCATATGCGCTTGAAGGGATACAATAATTGTGAGCTAGGAGGCTTTAGCATTAAGTTAAGACTTGATTTTTCGTCCTTATTTGCTTATATATTTAAAAAAAAAAAAGTTCTTAAGGTAAGTTTAATATAAGCTCATAAGAGTTCTGTTCCTATAAACAATTCTTGATTTTAGTACACAATATTCCTTGAATATGCTTGAGATCAAGTACAAATAATCTTAAGTTCAGAGAATATGATCTAGAATTAAGGTAAAAAACTTTATAAAAAAAATAATTTAAACAAAATTAATTATGTACACAAAACTCATTTAAGAGAAAACAATAACTAGAATTGAGTAAAAATATACTTAAAAGGATAAAATAGTCTCAATTCTAGAAACAAAACCATACTATTCTTGATTTTAGTACAAAATTCATGCAACAAGCTTAAGATACTTAAATCAAATACATAAACTCTTTGTGTAAGAAAAATATCTTGACAAATCTACTTAAAAGAAATTAAAATAGTCTAAATTCAATAAAAAAAATTTCATTTGTTAAAAAAATTAACTTAAATTAAGTAAATCTCCATACAGATTAAAATTATTCGATGTCAGACTTCAGTTGCATTGATTTTAAAGTAAGAAATCAACTCTAAAATGTATACGAATATATTATAAACAGTATCTGTTTGAACACAAGTGTATTCTTGCTGCGGTTTTTATAAAGTTGATCAGATACAATATTTTCTTATTTATGTAAAAACATTCAAAACAAGACTATAAAACTATCAGCTGACTTTAGTAAAAATCATGTTAGTTGGAGAAACCTTTTTGTGAGTCCCCCGAAATGCACTTAAGATTTCTAAATGTGCACAATTGCACATTTACTCTAAGCACACACACACACACACACTCACACAGACACAGAGAGTAAGTGTTGTGATTCCCACGCTGCCTCGCCCAAGCCACACAATTGTTGCAATTTGTTATTTACTAATGCATATATACATATGTATATGTGTATATCTACTTATTTATGTGCAACGGATCGCACGTCAAACAATGCCAATTAACATAAGACATTGGTTGGGGATTTGCCACCAATCCCCCCCCCCCCCACTCCACTCCCCTTCCCCCGCTACGATACGCTTCATAAAGTTGTGCAGCCCCCGAAATAAAAAAATCACAATTGTTTCCCAATCATTTGATGGGATGAGCACAAAATGTGACAAAGTACGTAGAAACAATCTGATCTAGGGGGAGAGAGAGAGAGAGCGAACGACGTCATAAGTTGTCCGAGGTGGCAGGGCAGGGCAGGGCAGGAAGGGGAGGGGAGTAGTTGGGGTACAAGCCAATTGCTTACACAAGCAAAGCATTTGAACCGTTTTTAATTTCGTTTGCTTTGTCTAAAGTCGGTTTATTTTTTTGTTCGTTTTGGACTTTTGGACTCTTTATGGAAGATGAAGACGAAGAAGTCGCTTTTTTTTATGATGGGAAACATTTTGTTGTTGAGTTGTTGTTGTTGCTGCTTAAATCATGTGAATGTGGCAACAACACAGCTCTTGGACATTTCCAGTGTTAAGTTTGTTGGTGGGCAAACATCAGGCAAACAACATACACAAACACACACACACACACTCGAAGCTGAACCCGGACTCAGGCTCTGACTCTGGCTCTAACTCTGACTCTGACTCTGACTCTGTGACTCTGGGCCACAACGGCCGCCCCGAAGTGCGGCGTCCAATGCTATGTTGGATGGGTTTTGTTGTTGCTGTTGTGTTTTGTTTTGTTTTGCCTAATGACAAAGACTAATATTTTCTTCCTGTGACATATCTTTCTCGTCGCTGTTGTTGTTTCTCTGTTTCTCTGTTTCTTGTTTTTTTTTTAAACTTCAAACTCTATTTGGCAGCGCTGCTGGCGTCGCTGTCGACGCACGTCGCTCCATTTACAGACTGAGAGAGCATTTTATGGAAATTATTTGTTGCATTGCGCTGCTAATGTGTTAAAACAATATATGACCAAGGCATCGGGCCGCCCGCCTGCACAATTTACTCTCTGTGTTTGTGCCACAAATAAAATGAGGAAATATTTACACAAGCGTCGGCGGCATCTTCGGCGTCGTCAACGTCGTCAACGTCAACGTCGTTGTGGCAACCAGCTGTGCTCGGCACGCCCCTCCAGCCGCCGCCGCCGCCGCCCCCCTCCGTCTTGGCTCAATTTGCAAGGCAACGACAAAATGTCTAAAGTGTCTTCCCGTCTAGGACCACCCAGACCAACTGCAGCAGCAGCAGCAGCAGCAACAAAAAAAACGGCAGCAGCTGAGAACTGACCAACGTTTTTCTAGCCAGCTAGGCAGACAGCAAGGTGCTCTCTCTCCCTCTCCCTCTCTCTCTCTCTCTCTCTGTCTGTCGTTTTGTCAATTCATCAATTAACTCCCACTGTGCCAGGTGTTGTGTCCCTCTTTGTTGTTGTTTGTGTGTTGTGTGTGTGTTGTGTGTGCCTTTTGTGACCATTGCTAATCGCACAAATTGAAATGTTGTCTTTCTCTGTGTGTCTTGTTATTGTTTTATCTACATTTTTTTGGCAATATTGAGGCCCTCACATGGCGTATACGCAATGGGATAGCAGCTAAGTGAAACAATTACAACTTGAATATTGTTTCTCACAGTGCATAATGAACGGTTTGCTCTTGTTCTTCTTCTCATGAAGTGTGTGTTCTAAGTGAAAAGAAAACATTTTTCCCTTGCTGTCTTTTTTTAGTTCCCATTCCATAAAAATTATAACAAAAATTAGTATGAATCAGATTAAATCACATTTTCTAAAAGAATTTTCTAAAGTTTCTTCTTTAAGCTTACTTCTGGCCTAAGAGAGAAGTGCTTTGAAAACAATTCCTCAATTAAACTACCTTTAAACTTTAAAAAACCTCAGATTTGATTCGCTTGTTTAAAGCTCTTTCCTAACAACAATTTCTTCTTCTTTTTATTTATTGTAAAAATTTTATATTTATTTATTTAATAACAAGCTTTCTGCTACCGAAGTTGCAACTTAATCTGCCTTTACATTTAAGGAAGGAACAATATAACACAGATGACACATAGGACAACAATTTCCTGCAATAGTTTTTTACAATCATTTACATCAAATAAACTTTTTGCGCTCTCAAAAAAAGGCGAAAAGTTAATATAAAATTAGATGGTTTATTATTGAATTTAACGAGTTTTTTTTGACACCTTCCAGGCTGATTACATGTGACACACACACACACACACACACAGAAGACTTGACCGCTGTTAAAGTCTCACAGTCTGCCAAAGACTTTCCAGCATTAATCACAAATCAACCATATATGTATATATATATACAAATAGAGCACACACACACACACACTCACAACACACACACTTGACAATGACACAATGCGTCAACTTTGGCGGCAACTCGGGCTGCACTTGCTGCGCCCAATGCTTGCAACAACACAAGGGCCCAAAGGCTAGGCTAGGGCGCAAGTGTTTTTCATTTTTTTTCATTTTTTTTTGTGTGTGTTGTTGCAAGTTGGGCCGAGAGATCAAAGCAAGAGTGCCTCAATAATGATAATCATCATCATCACGCTCAACGCGTCTTCTTAACAGATCTCTTCTACATTCTATCTCAACTTCTGACTGCGGATTCTGACAAGCACAATAGTTGGAGAAGGGGGAGGGGGATTCAGCATCGGCGGTTATGCTCTTTTTTATTTCATTTCATTATGTGGGACATTTAATAAAATTTTCTGATTATTTTTTTTTTTTCTTGTACCCTTTTAAGGACCCTCAATCAATGTGTGTGTGCCACCACCTGCCTCTCTTGCTATCTCACTCTCGCACACACACACACACACACAGACTGAGTGAAAAGTGGCACTGTTTGCCGCTCATTGTGTTCTTCTTTTTTGGGGCCATCCACATCAGTCCAGATCAGTCCGGGTCGGGTAGGCACTTGGTGAAAATGGGTATTTTGTACGCCTCGTTGATTTTGACACATGATGATGCGCTTGGACTTGGACTGAAGGTTGTTCGGACGGTTCGGAGTGAATAAAAGCGGCTTAAACGCTTGCCGGGATTAGCCTGGACACAAATGGAATGTGTGCATTGCGCATACGCCGCGTGCGCCATTTCAACTTTCTAATTCGAGAGACAGATAGACAGAAACACACCCACACACGCACACACGCACACACACACACACATACGAGCACACAAGATTGTGCGTGCATCTTCTTGTCACTGTCACAACAACACCAACCACCAGCAACAACAACAACAACAACAACAACAATCGCCGCACGCGTTTAAAAGGTTTGTGTATTTGCTATTGTTTGCCAGAGCCAAAGAGAGCTGAGATGAAGGGCAACAACAACAACAACAGCAACAACAACTCAGCTTAGGCTAAAGGCGAGGCCCGCAAGCGGAACTGATCAAAGTCATTCAAACATGAATGAAGTTCATTAAAAACTGATCAAATCTGTTAAGCGAGAACAATGCAAACAAGACAAGAGTAGAAAAGACGCTGATACAACAAACGAGCCAACAACAACAACAACTCAAAGAGGGGAAAATATTGAGGCAAAAGATGCTGCGTCGACTGCGCAGCTGGCTAGTGACAAAATTTTTTTCTTTTATTTTTATTTTATTTTTTTTTGTTAGTTGGTTGCTGTGAGATATTTTTTCTTCTTCACTATTTCTTTTAGAGAGAGTTACTCTCTTTCTTTTCCTGCGTCCTTTCTCTTCCTCTCTCCTTCTCTCTCTCTCTCTCTCTCTCTCTCTTCTGTGTGTGTGTTCGTCCAGCGATTTTCTTCAATTCAATTTACTTTCAATGCTCAGCTGCTTTACAATAATTGATGACATTTCCTGATATTTGTTTCGCTCTACTGACAACAAAAGGACCTCAACGCACACACACACACACACACACACACACAAAAAGGACACCTGAACAACAACAATGTGGCTAACGGAAGTGTTAACGGTTCTTGTTTCTACAGCTCAACACGATAATGCCCAAAAGGCAGCTCTAAACACAAAAGGAACAAGTCACAATTTTGGAATGGACATGATGCTCAATTAATTTTTGTATCTTAACTGGCAATAATTACTATATAGATACATATATAAAGACTACTTTTAAAGCTATCGGAGGGTATAGTGTAAGATCTTAGGTATTTTGAAAATATTGAATACTTAAGAATTTGTTCTATATTTTATATGGAGAAATTCATTTTTTTTTTAAAGTAAAAGTTATTTGATTCCTCACACCCACCAGCTCATTACAAGATGCTTCGAAGGAGGGCAGTTAGGTAAGCAGGACCTGCACAAGCTGGTTGGGTAGAAGATATATATAGAGAGAGAGAATCTTTTGCATTTTGTAAATCGCATGTCGAACATAAATCAAGTGACAACAACAACAGCGAGTGTTGAGTGTGTCACTGGCTCAAGATCGCCTCGATCGGAGAGGCAGAGAGAGGGAGATGCTGATGCCAGTGATTATGACGACAAACCATAAAATGCACGACGCAGTGAGAGAGAGGAGTGGGAGGGGGCGCAGGGTGCTGGGTACTGTGCAATGGGCATTCCAGGAATACGCATTTCGGTCCTGGTCCTGGTCGCCTCCTAGACGTGGCTTAATCCACGCACGAAACGAAAACGAAACCGAAACCGAGTGCGGAAAAATGCAAAACAATATCATCATAAAAACGCAGCGCAAGTCGCCCATAACCGAGTGCAAAAGACCAAAAACAGTGTGAGAGAGAGAGAGAGAGAGAGAGAGAGAGAGCAATATATGCCGGTCTCAGTCTAACAAGCAAAAATTGCCAGTTTTGAAAACTCAAAGACTTCAGACCAAGAGCACTCGTGACCGCTATAAATCGATGAAGTCATTGTGTGTGCGGCTATCCTGCCAGAAAGAGAGAGGGAGAGGGAGAGGAAGAGGGAGAGAAGGAGAGTCTGTTGGCTTTTTCATTTTTATGATTTTCGTACTTGGTTCGATTTTATTGCCACCTCATAAAAGTAGCATAAACATGTTAGTAGCCTGTTGCTACCGCTACTTAAGTTAGTTGCCAATGTTGTTGTTGTTGTTGTTGGGAAGAGTACAGCACAGATTTACGAATTTGTTGCACTTTTTATTGTGTGATTGTTTTTTAGCTCACACAGTGTGTAGCATTTTTGTCCGCTTTGTTCTATGAGACAGTTTCGTGTAGATAGATAGATTTAATGTAATTTTCAAAACTGGTTCACTTACTTATAGAGCATAACAAGTTCGTTGTTTGTTGGCCTAGCTTTTTGCGTTTGTCGTCGGTGCTTCTTTTATTTCTGATTGTTTTCTTTTTTTTCTGTTTTCTGTTTTCTGTTTAAGCTCCTCAGCCGTTGTTCTTGTGAAGTTTTTCCTTCAGTGTCAAAGTGTAATAAAATATTACTCATGGTAATTACAATTTTTGTGCTGCGCTGTATTTTTTTTTTCTTTTTTTCTACTTCTTCGCTGTCGGCTCAAGTTCAATGTGCACGGTTAACAAAGAGCGAGAGGGGGAGAGTAGCAAAAAAAAAAAAAAAAACAATTTTGAACAATTAAAAAGTGTTTTGAGGTGCTTAAAAGCCCAGTAACAACAACTATAGGCAGGCGCGTCTGAGCCATAAACTTAACCAAAGTGCTGCTGGCGACAGTTCAACGACATGTTTATTAAGTCATACGCAAAATTTTCGTTGCTGTTGTTGTTCCTGCCTGCCTCCTTACCACAGACCCCGAAATACGCCTCTTTTCGGAGGGGGATTTATGTCTGCTCGCACTCTATGAAATTACATAAATGACCATAAAAATGTGTGCGTGTGTGTGTTAATAAAACCAAGAAACGCACAAACGCTCAAATTATATAATTAGTCGTTGAGAAGTTGTGTTTTTTTTTTTTTCTCAACTTGAGACCGGAACCAAAGTTGACGCAAAAATGCTTTGTGTATCGATAAGCATTTCAATCAACGACTGCGAAACGAGGGAAGCTATCGAGATACCCTGTTAAACTTGCAGTTAAAAAACATTTAGCTACTTTTAAATATTTTTGCAAGTTTGAAAGAAAATATTTCTAAATATAAACCATTCGATTAGAATGTAGATAAAGTTATTGCTTCCGATAACAAATTAAAACTCCCTCTAAGACTCACTCGTTAAAGGGTAATCAAAAGTGTAAACAATATTGTAATAACAAATAGTTCATAAAAACAAAACAGAAACAAAACCAAAATAAATGCCAAGGCAATTTAAAATGCATATCACACGCGCAATTTGAGAAATTAATTGGAACTGCATGTAAACAAATTGAAAGCGTTTTTTAATGGCTTACTGAATTATTTGAAACTGGGTCTAATTGATTCCGGCTTATAAACATCGAACAATATGAGAGGTGAGAGAAAAATTGTGTCAAGCAGTTCAATTAAATGCTAAATGTTTATTGAACAAAATATATACAAAAGTCGAGATTGAATTCCAATTTTTTTAAAGTAAATATTGTATGTCAACTTGCGTGCTCTGCATTATTCTGAATTGTATAACTTTCCAATATAAGTATCTACTCGCAGTTGCATGTAAAAAATACCCCAATCTAAGTGTTCATCTACGATCGATAAACTATAACTACTCAAAAAATTAGATCCCTTTGGGCACATTATAAAATCAAGAAAAAAAAGTTTTGAAAGAAGAAATATGATTACAAATATTAAAGCCATAAAAAATTTGTCAAAAAAAAAAACACACACAAAATTAATATCAATTCAAAATAAATTAAATTTAACTGTAAAATCTGATTATGAATTAAGATATTCAATTTGATTTGGTTGTCAAACGGAGAACAAGCAGATAATTGATTTGCCAACACGCGACTCAAGAAAGAATCTGTCTCGCTCTCTCTCTCTCTCTCGCTCTCGCCATCTCACTTTGGCCCGCTCTTAATTTCAGTGTGGGCTCAAGACGGCATACAAAATGTTCCAGGAACTACTAACTGCAGAAAAACAATAAAAAAAAAAATATAAAAAAAAAATGTAGTAAAATGAAAATATAAAGAAATTGTAAAATAAAAGGACAATAGCAAAAAGTGGCCGAGACTGCAACTGCAATGACATCGTAATATAGTATATATATATACGGATATATGTATATTGAGAGGTGAGAGAACAAAGGCTCGGGCCAAGACACAAAATGCAGTTATCTCTGGCATTATGGCTAAAAATTGTTAGCACAAAGGCACCGAACCAAGACAAACCAAGACGGAACGGGACAAACCAACAACAACAAATGGCCCGAAAAATGATGGGTTATTAAATGTTGTTAATCTTTCGACCCGTCCCTGACCATACATATATATATTCAAATTTCAAAATGCATGTAAAACAAACACAAATACAGGTAGAATATATATATCTGTCTCTCTCTCTCTCTCTCTCTCTCGCTCGCACCTTGGCTGGCCACAAAGCAACCACCGTTATGGCCAAGGCAAGGACAATAGAGAGCAAGGAGTCGCAACCCGAACCCCGCACCCCGAACCCCGCACCCCGAACCCCGAACATGCCTCTGCCATTTGCCTTTATTGTGCACGCTGTTTAAATATTTACAAAGTTTTACAATATTTATGACAGCTAAAAACATAACAACACCTACTTTTCTAGGACCCTTTTTGTGGCCCAGCCAAAACGGGGACACTTGACACTGAGCACAAACTCGGCTTAAATACACTCAATCTCTATCTCTTTCTCTCTGTATTTGTGTCTGTGTGCTGTGTCTGTGTCTGTGTGTTGGCCATGGCTTAAGTTAACACGGCCAGCTTCCTGCTCGATTGCAATCAATAAACGGCTTAGCCACAGCGGCAGCATCATAATATTTAAATATTGTATATATATGCATTTTTGTTGCAGCTACTCGAACTCGATTGTTGTTGCTGTTGCCGCTTGTTGTTGCAGGTCCGGTCTATAATCCATTTGCATGTCAACACTTGGCCCTGGTCAAAAGAACTAACTGAGAGAGAGCGAGTGAATGTATATAAATGCTGCTTCCGTTTTTGTATTTTGCGCTAATCCTTGTCTAAGGATTTGTGTGCATCGTCTTTGGTGTCAGAGGTGCCACTAAGCGCCCTAAACGATGTGGCATTGAAAGTTGGCTCAATAAGCCAAGGCATTAAAAAGTAAATTTGCATAAATCCGGGATTTGCGATAGTTCGGGAGCTTAGCACACAACAAGTGTAGAGTGTACACACTGTACAGTGAGCACTTACTTTGTGGGCTACTTAACACTGCTAAACGGCAGCTCATCCCACTTGTGCCAAAGTTCATTGAGTTATGTACTTACTCACAATATAAGCTATAAGCCAAGATCTCATAGACCTTGAGGTTGACGTTTTCATTGAGATCTCTCACTCTCTCACCTGGACACCAATGGACACACAATGGACACACAATGGACAATCGGCTTTGTCCAGGTAGGCAGGTGGAGGCGTTTGGAACAATTCGAATTCGACTCCATTGCAGCTGCTCGATTCTCGATCGGCTCTCGATCGGTTGCAGCGTGTGCTGGACACCAAGTGCTAATAGTTTGACGCCGCTGCCAAAGATCATAAAACAGAAAGAGAGAGAGGAGGAAGAAATATTCTGCTTGTCAAAAAGACAAACGATCTTTGAGTGGACCCCACATAAACATAGAAAAGGGCGCTAGCAAAGTAAACTAAACATGAAAGAACTTAAGCGAAAAAGACATGAAACAAGACATTTATGAACTAACTTCCAAACTAGCTATAAAACATGGAACAACTTGTTTACAGAACACAATCTTTAAGTTTCCAGCACATTCGAAAAGTTTGAGGAGTTCCTTCATAAAGAATTTCCTGTATATTTGATGAAAAATTAGGTGACTTCTATTGCAATTGTAGAAAATAATTATCACAGGTTTTTGATTAACTTTATTTCGATATCACAAAGATTATTTCATTACTATGATTTGCTTTTAGCCCGTTACTTGAATAATAAATAAATCTCGTATAAAAACGATGGTCAAAAATGTATTTGCTTTTTAAACCGTTCTTAGAGATTTTTTTTTGAAGAAAAGTAGTAAAATCAATTTAAAAAAATGTTGTTTAGATAAATCGACGTTTTTTAGTTCCCTTTAGTTTGACTTTATTTAATAATTTTTCAATATTAATCAGTTTTGGATTTAAAATGACTTATTAATTGGATTTATAAAAAATTTCATATGATTTTTCACCTGCTGAATGTAAAAAAATCTTTTTCTTTGTCAATCTCATCTGATTTTTATAGCTTACCCAGAAAAAAAGGATTTCAAAATTGTATTTTAAATATTTTTCATTTATTATTTGCTTTCTTTTTGCAGCTTATCATGTCGATATTTTCTATATATGTATTGTATATAAAAAAAAAACTTTGTGTATTTCTTGTTGTTACTTATTATTTACAACTTCACATATATATAAATGTTCTCATATTCAAAGAAAAAAAAAATGATACAAACTAGCTAAGCATTTAACACTCAAGACTATATCACAGTTCAACAAAATCTATAAGCTAAATATAAAAAAAATATATATATATATATATCGTCATATATATAAAATGCATATATAATTTAACTTACAAACTAAACCAATGTTAATATTAATATAAAAAAAAAAAAACATTACATTAAGAAAACATTTTGTAATACTTTCGAGCTGGTTTTGGATGCCAAAATGGAAATGGTTGCTAGATAGGAATGTTGGATAATGTAGGAATGTCTGGTGTTGGTTAACGAATGTTGCTGTTGCTCTTATGTGACTAGAACGGCAACTGCTGAGCTGATGCTGAATCTTAAGTTTTAAGTTTAGTTTTGCTTAGTTCTAATTTAGTTAGCCATGGATTTCGTTACTGTTGTTTCCTGTCAATAAATAAATAATAATAATACTTAAAGAAAGAGAGGCAGAGAAAGAGAGAGAGAGAGAGAGAGAGAGAGAGGAAGGCTGGCCGAACTTGTTTTGCAAAAACTCCATTTAAATAATTTAATTAAACTAGTCGAGCGTTTTTAAGGGTTGTTCTTCTTGTTGTTGTTGTTGGTTGTTGTTGTTGTTTGTTGTTGTTGTAAAGTTAAATATTCACGTGCGCAGCACGCGGCGTAGTTGCCTTGCTTGTTGTTGTTGTTGTTGTTGTTGTTTTTGATTGGCTGCCCTAGTTGCAGTTGCAGTTGCAGGGTGCGGCTGTTGCCGCTTGCCACGTCGTCCCGCGCCGCCTCTGGCCACATCGCCAAGCTGCGGCTTGGACACCTCGTTGAACTCCTTGCGATTGGTGGCGTTGCCCAAAAATGCTGCTTGCTGCAGACGTTGCTGCCACTGACGTCGTTGCTGCTTCTCCTGCTGCTGCAGTTGCAGCCTGTGTGGATGCTGTTGCATGGGCGATTGTTGCTGCTGCTGCTGCTGCTGCTGCAACTGACGCTGGCGCTGCTGCCGTCGCTGCCGCCGCTGACGTCGCTGCTGGCGCTCTCGCTTGCTGTCGCGTCGCAGCAGCTGCCACATGGTGCGCAGAAACTCATAATAATGATGCTTCACAAAACGCATATCCAATATATCTGCCTCACCCAACGCCGTGCTTGCCACCGTTGCTGCCTCAGTTCCTGTTGTTGCTGCCACTGGCGCTGCAGCTGCAACTGCACTTGCAACGTGTCGACGCTTGCTGCGCAACTTGAGTCGCCTGTTCATGTCGTTGCGCGAGATTTGTGGCAACTGCAGCTGACGTCGCTGCTTGCCACCCTGCGTCTGCATCAAAGGTGCCGGATAGGTGCGATTTACGGCCGTTTCCAGCTCACAGAGCATGCTCCGGGAGCTGAGCAGCAGCTTCTTCAGCTCCTTGGCCACGGCGGACTCACGCTTGAGGAACTGCCTGTCGTAGTTGATTTGAACGCGCCGCAAATACGCAAAACTTGCCACATACGTTTGCATGTTGCGATACCAGCGCTTCAACGCGATCTACAGACACAAAAGAAAGCCGCTTAGACGAGGAACATTGCAGTGTGGAGAGCAGGAGACAGGAGAGACTATGAAGACTTACCGTTGAATTGGGCTTGAGTTTGGGCAGAAACTTGTAGTTGTATTTGTGCAAGGACCAAACCTGCATGTCATCAATATCAATGCCCTTCTGCTCCTGCGTGCTGTTCAGCTCGCGATATTCGGTGCCAGCAGCGCGCTTCAACTGATTGAAGATCTGCACAGGAGGAAAATACAATATAAAGTTTAGTGGAAAAACTCACTTCAATTCTCCCAATGCAAAACTCACCTGCTTGGGTCGCTGGGCACGCCTGCGCTCCGAGGCTGAGGGCGTGTAGTAGGAGCCGCCGCAAGGATTCACCCATTCGACGGCCGTGTTGTTCTCGCTGTAGTTGCGATAATCGTACCAGCTGCTGTTGCGCTTGCGATGCCGCTTCCTCTGTCCGGAAGCGGCCACAGCGTTCAGAGTGGAGCTGCTGCGGCCGGAGGAGCTACTGGAGGAGCTGCTGGACGAGCTGGTGGAGGTGCTGCTGCTGCTGCTGGTGGTGCTGCTGCTGGTGGTGCTGCTGCTGGTGGTGGTGGTGGTGGTGCCTTCGATTACGGTGAGACCGCCGCTGGCTGTGGCCATGGCGAGTGTGGCATGCAACTGCACAAAGTGTAGCAGCAACAGTGGCAACAGCAGCGTGGACCACATATCCGCATTGTCCTGCCGCGCTGCTCGCGTTCCTTTTGTTGCTGTTGTTCTTGTTGTAATCCTTGGTGTTCTCGTTGTAGTTGCTGTTAATGCCGTCTTGTTGCCTTTAACTTTGGTTGCAGCGCAATGGCAACCAACTGCTCTTTTCCAATCGATGAATAGATAACCATATACAATATATGTATAATATATATATAAAGAACGATATTTAGTTTGATGATTGCGAATTTTGTTAATTGTGTGTGTTTTAACGGGTATTGAAAGGGTTTGGCCGAAAGGAGAGTTCAATAATATTTAATGCCAAAAAAGAAAGGAAATGCAGAAGTTAGATTAAAGAGCGAAAACGATTTGAAAAACAGAAACAGAAAGAAAGTAATAATAATGAATAATAATAATAATAGAAACACACACACAATGACGATCAAGTGATTAACATGGCAAGAGCTATAGCGTCGTCGCCTTTTTCGATTTGATTTCAAATATATATATATCGTCTTGCACGATCCTCAAGAATGCCAATGCAATTTGCTTCGTTCTCAAAAATGTAATTGTTAGATTTTGTAACATCTTTTTTGTGTTTTTTTTTCCAATATTTTTTTTCTAGATAAATTTTTTTTTTTTTTTGCTTTCTCTAGATATTTATTCTAGAAGCTTTGAATTTTGCTATCCGGTAACTGTGTGTCAATATGTGTGTGTGTGTTTTTGGGAAAAAAGTTAATTGCTTGAATGGAAACTCAAAAACTGGCAAGATTGAGAAACAAATTTTTAAAAACCTTGTCAAGCTTAAATGTTGCGCATGCGCAGTTCTTTACTAAGGCAATATTTTATATAAATTATTCTAGTTTCTTAAATTAAATAGTTTAGATCAAAACAAAACTAATACACACACCGCATTATAGTTGAAAAGTTCGGCAGCTGTAAAATTGTTATTAACAATTTCTTTTTATGGCAGATTAATCCACTTTTGTCGATTGCTGGTTTGCTGGCTTGCACTTGGTTTTATAAAAAAGCACACACAGAAAAAAATGTTTGCAGCAAATTGTTTTTTAACTTTTGATATATGTATATGTTTTTTTGCATATGTTGTTAACAATGTTAATGTTGTTGGGCGATGTTGTTTGCTTTTTGGCACAGAGATTTGAGAGTTGAAGAGAACACTTCTCGCGAGCACTTCTGTTCACGTCCAGATACAAAACCGAACTGAACCAAAAGTTGCGCTGAATTCGACCAGCTTTCTTTGTTGAGCAGCAGCAGCAGCGGTGGCAGCGGTGGCAGCGACAGCGGTGGCAGCAGCAACAAGCAACAGACCAGACACCAGAGACCCGAAGCGACAGCAGAAAAAAAACAACAAAACCATGTGAAAAACGAACGGTACGTTCAAGAAAACTAAAAGACTGAAGATACCCGGTACAGGCCAGGCCATGTCGGGTCGGGCCTCTCTCTACATGTGAGCGTCTTAGTGTGTGTGTGTGTGTGTGTGTGTGTGAGGCAGCGCTGCCTGAAACGTCCATGTCCATTTGTCTGCCTGCCTGCCTTGCTGCCTTTCTGACTGTCCGTCCTCTCTGATCGAGTCTGGGACAACCCTGCTCAATGCCCTGAATCTACCTGATGTGTGTGTGTGCATCCTACCTACACACACACACACACACACACACACACACACGCACACATGGCCGTTTTGACCAACGAACGTTAAGCGTCGGGCAGACCAACCAGCTAATCGAGCACTTTTGCGAGTGTGTATGTGCGTGTGTCGCCATCGCTGTGCAGGCTCATTTCCCATCGGACATCCAATGAAAAGATTTCACTCAAAGTGCACTCAAAGAAAATCTCAACCCGAGCGGACCGCATAGGCCAAGAATGCAAGCCTTCCCCAAATAGTTGTCTCTATTTTGCTCTCTCTCCCCTGTATGAGTTTCTACTTCTCTCTCTTGCTTTCTTTTTGCCTTGGCCACGTTGTGTTGCCATCGTGATGAAATGACCTTGACGTGCCACATTTATTTTGCGTCTTAAATAGGCCAAAAAAAAAGGAGCTTACTTACCTGCCAGCAGCTTTAGTTATAGCCGAAGCTCTTTCGCCTTGAAGTCATTGTATCCTTATGACTCATGAGATGACATTTGCAATTATTTGAAAAAAAAAATACATTTTATCGTGGTTATGAAAACTATTTTATTGTACATAAATTTTGTTAAGTTTTGTTGAGAATAACTCAAAAGATTTTTAATTTATGTCATTTTTAAAAAATAATCAATCCGAAATTTCATTTTATATTTATAATTTAATATATTTTTAACACTTACTTATTATATAAATATTGAGTAATAAAATGTTGAAATCTTATTCTGCTTCCAAGCTACGAATACAATTAATCCCAATTAGTTAAAATATATTTAAGGTATTTTTGATTTAAATTGAATTATTTACAGGGTTAATATAAACGCGGTCCTATTTTAAAACATGTAATAAATATTTCAATTCACAATGTATAAAAAAAATTTGTTAAATAAAATGGAAATTAAATGTTCCTAGATTTTTCCGATTGTTCATCTGGTTCAGTGTACTTTTTTTTTTACTTCAAATATTTGTACATATATAAATCATCAAAGCACTAAGAAAAAAATCATAAATTTAATTATATACTTTACTATTTACTCAACTGTGTATAAATGTAGGGTAATAAGTCAAGAAAATACGTATAATTGAGAACAGGTAAGTCGGAGACTCTATGCCAGATCTTGATTTAAGTTAAATTGAACCACGTGAGAAGAAGAGAACGTTTCACCAAGGAAAAAGTTCTTGGTGCTTGTAATAAACTTATTATTATTATTTACTAAAAAAAATAACGTAACTTTTCAAATTTTTTTTTTTTTTTTGCATTGCAACACTTTAACGAATGAAGCGTTTTGAGTGCACTGATTGCATTAGCACGCGCTTTGCATATTTATACATCATTAAGTCATCGAGAGAGGGTAAGACGAAACGAAAAAGACGCCTGCAAATTGGCCAACAGCTGTTCGTTTCTTTTTTTGGCCATATAACCTCAGCTGCAAGGCAGGCGGCAGGTCAGTTTAAAGATGATTTTTATGATTAGCTAGATTTGTTAGGTTACCTAAATGTAGGGAAAGAAATCTCAAGTACCTGGTTTCAATTGCTGGGCGGTCGATGGGTCGGTTGGTCGGTTGGTCGGTCAACTCAATCAATAAATAACTGACCTGGCTCTAACGTTGTTGCATGCCCCAGCGAGCAATTTCGCAGTTGCCTGCCATCGAAGTGGGACAATTGACGAGCTAATTAAATATATACATATATTGTAGTTGTTGTTTGTGTCTTTCTTGTGACTTTTGTGTACAAAATTATGACCACATTGTTTCGGCCCCGAACAGCTGTATGTACGTGGGACGAGTCCTTCGAGTCCTTCGAATCCTGCGTCTAACCGTAAGTGCAATTGTTGGCCAGGACCCAAAATCGAGCTCGAGCTCGAGCCCTCAGCGGCAGTGGCAGGAGCAGCAGGAAGCAGCCATGTCGCTCAGCGGGGAGACTTGCCTTGATTTTTGCCGCACGCCACACAGAGTGCCAAAGAAAGAGAGAGAGAGAGAGAGAGAGACATTCATATATCAACATGGCAGCATCTTTTGTAGGCTGCATCCCTTGGGCATCGGCATCGGCATCGATGTTGTATCTGTCCAATTCGCACCCAAAAACAACTTCATCTACATGGACTTGGGACAAACAAACAAACAAACACGATTATTGCATTGATGAGCTCCTGCTGCTCCTGTCTGCATACAGAGACAGAGACAAATAGAGAGAGAGAGGGAGAGAGGGAGTGCACAGGCGCTGCAGGACGTCCTCCCGCTACCCATCCCAGTCATAGTCCCATTCGCATTCGCACTCCCATTCCAATACTCATTTCCCACATCCCAAAGCCTGACCTCGTCTCACACACACACACACACACACACACACACACGCACACTCACTGACACAGAGAAGAAAGAATTGTTTTACTTGCAATTCGTTCTGGACAACAAAATATTTTGCTACAAAATTGAGTTGTTGTGTGCGGTCCCCGCCCGATCCGCAGTCATGCTGTAATTTTCTTTTTACCGGCCGTATCTAATCGAAAGGATACGCTCAAATTGACACAATGCCAACACCAAGCAACAAGCAGCGAACACCTTCGTCGTGGCATCTTGGCATCTTGGCATCTTGTTGTGTAGCTCAAGCCAGATCCGTGGCACACCAGAACATGGTTAACCGAGTGAGGTCTTCTGTCGCAAATGATTGACCATAACATACCCTAAATATGTTACAAAATAAAAAAACATTTTATTTTTTCATTTCTTTATTTGTTTATTGGGTTATTTATTGGCTTACTTTACATAAATTATTTATTTTTTCATTTTCACTATGAACTTTTTCTCATAAAGCCTACGACTTTCTTCTTTTTTTGTTAAATTTAAGTGTGAGGATAGAAATATCTTGTTTTGAATGCTTTTGAAGCAAGAATAGTTTTGAAGTAAGTAATTTTCGTAATAATCTTTTAGATATTTGGGATTTTTCTCAACATTAATTTTTCTTTATTTAAAAACTTTAAGTTCATTTTATGAGAATACTTTCCATAACGTTTATTTTTACACAATTATTTAATTTAAATCATTTTTAGTAATAATTCCTTCAAGACAACAAATCAAATACAATCATATCATTACTTGTTGCATATGTGCACTAATCTACCCAACTTCATGCACTATTACAGGGTATAATCATTACACGCTGCTTAGCTCCTGTCGCTCATTGTACACACACAGCACACACACACACACAGATCGAAAGGAAGACCGACCGAATCGGTAACCGAAACCCGAAAGCAACCCTCGGGCTTCTTCTTCCTCATCTTCTAGGTGTGTGTGTGGGTGTGTGTGCAACTGCAGTGAGGTGTGAGTTTTTAGAGGCTAGTGCTGTTTTGATTATGCGTAAAATCGTTTCGTTTTATCATGATTTTTACTGCAATTCTCACATTGAGTGCGGGGCAAGCATCTTCTTTAGGTTTGTGCAACTTCTAGTTATTGTTGCTTTGTTTATGTTTGTTATTGTTGCTGTTGTTGTTATCGCTGCTGTTTTGATTTGCCAAATTAGCGTTGCAATTGGTTGCATTGGCTATGGATGATCCTGATGAGCCCTGAAATGATCTCTCAATTGAACATGAATGAGCAAGTTGAGTTCAAAAAGGAAAAGAATTTAAGCTGATTCTACATTTTTGTACATATTTAAAGATGTTTTATTTTAGATTTGATAGTTAAATCGAAATTCACTTCGAAAATTATTTATGTAATATTATTCTTGTAACATGTTTTTCTTGTTTAACTGACTGATGGAAAATTCTATTTACAAGAGTTGAAAATTTCTGAAATGTGTTTTTTTTTTTTTTTTTTTTTATAAATATTTGATCTTTAAATTAAAAGTTGGCCAGAAAAATATGAGATATGAAACCGTAAATTAAATTTTTTTTATTTTGAATAAATACTTAGAAAACAAAATAGTTTTGCTTAAAAACCGAAAAAATATATATTTGAAATATATACAATAAGCTTTCGATACCTTGTTATTAAGTCAATATTTAAATAAGTTCACAAATCAATATATCGCAATTGCTGGCTTCAATCATTTTACGATCTAGAAATTCCAGCCCCATTTTTTTATGGAATTTCCAACAGATTTTATTTTTATTTTATTTTACAAGCTTCGATCTATGGCATAACACTTTCTTGTTCTTACG
The DNA here is from genome assembly GCA_018152825.1 of Scaptomyza hsui. Lineage (NCBI taxonomy): Eukaryota > Metazoa > Arthropoda > Insecta > Diptera > Drosophilidae > Scaptomyza > Scaptomyza hsui. The sequence goes on from JAECXO010000001.1 coordinate 11,652,171, forward strand.
GTGGGTAATATTACATCTTGATATTGGATCTTGAGGCATTTCCAAATCGAATGGAGAAACAACAAACAGTGCTCCCCAAGGAGTGCAGCATGAACGTCACTGGCTGGGGCATTGCCAAGAGTGGGAAATTCATGTAGAGTGACGATATATACTGTATATTATGTTTTAAACCCGCAGCAAAGCGTTCAAATTGGAAGCAATTGAAATTCCCCCAAGCTTAATTCCAATAATTAAGCTTGAGTCAGCTCCCACGCATTGAAGTTGAGCAACAGCAGCATTTATTTTCGGGGCGGCAACATAAGCGAGACAGCGAGAGCGCAAGAGAGAGAGGACCAAAGTGGCCACTCTATGTGTGTGTGTGTGTGTGTGTGTGAGCTGCTTTTCTTATTGGTTCACAAACATTTCGATTTACGCTCAGTCGCCAAACTAACGACCAGAGAGTCAACCAATCCGCGAAACGCGCTCATTCAACCGCTCTCTCTCTCTCTCTCTCTCTCTCCCAGCGAGTGCAAGAGAATGGAGTGCGAGTGTGAGAGCATGAGTGAGCGCTCAGTGAGCGCTCAGAAACCTGCTTTGTCTGTTTTGCCGTTAACGTTTTGTGCCCACCTGTTGCTTAAGTCGCCGTCAACGTTAACGTCGCTGTCGCTGCTGGCAGAGTCGCGACTGCTAGAATTCATTCATAAAGTCTCTGCTGCTCGGCGCAGGCAGCAAGCTGTCCGTTTGAGTTTATGTTTGAGTCTGAAACTGAGGCAAACTTGCTGGCAACGCCATTGCCACGCGCAGCGGTCCAACCGAAGATGGATCTGATTACCGATGAACGATACACCTTCCCCCCTTAGCCTTCCCCTTCGCCATCTGCCGGACTTGTGTATGCGAAGCCAGCAAAGTGAGTGTGTGTAACGGTAAATTATCTCTGACCGTCTGGCAACCAATGGCGCCGGCGCCAAAGCAACTCAATATGCAGCGGCCATAGAAGTCGCACAGCATTAAGACGGCGAAAAAGTGGATGTTGATTTAAATGAAGGTGAATTCAATGACACTCTTTGGAAATCAGTATTTAATGAAGAAGTACATATATTGAAAAGGTTTTAAGGAATATATTTCGATGCAGAGAACTGATTTTTATTTCTTTTTGTGTATTAATAAGCCGTAGAAAAGTTATATGCCCTATAAAATAAATACATTGTTGTTTCTGGCTGGCTCGAGGTCCGAGAAATAAAAAGAATGTGTTTCTTCTCTCCATTTCTTTACCAATATATTTCTTCAGGGCAAACTATATTGTAATTAGTAAATACAACGGACATACAAAATACTTTAGACACATTAAAATCCTTTAACAAAAATATACAGTTTACGACGGAGTTGGAAGAAGGAGATAAGCTTCCGTACTTGGACATATTAATACAAAGACAGGGAAAGATGCTGAAAATAAAATGGTACAATACAAGACGCCAACAGCATCTGGACGGATCTTCAGCTATCACTCACGACATCCGAAGAATATTAACATAAACACAGCATTAAGCTGTATCAGAAGAATGAACAGCTTAAGCGATCCCAGTTACCACAAAGAGATCAAGCAAGAAATCAAAAACATTTTTCTCAACAACGATTTTCCTCCAAAAATAACAAATAGACTTCTCAAAAAATACGAAAAAAACCTAACGCAAAACCAGAGAACAGTACTTACATTTCCCTCACATACTACATTTCAAATTTGACCGAGCGTTTTAAAAATTCAGATTGCTATGAAAAAACTAACACCATTGTAGCCCATAAACCCAACAATACGATGAAAGAATTTTTCAACAAAACGAAATGTAAAATTAAAATTATTTACAAAATACCATGCAACGGTGACGACAATTTTATTTGCGACAAAGTATACATAGGCACAACTAAATGCAAGTTAATGACGGGAATTTCTCAACACAAATCCGACATCAAACTGAGAGATCAAACATCAATACAGAAAACAGCTCCCGCAGCACACTGCGCGGAAAGTTTCCACACACCGAATTTCAATCAAACTTCTATACTACAACAAGAACAAAATTACAACAAACGCTTCACACTCGAAATGCTGCACATAATAAACATACCAAACAACAAGCGACTAAACTACAAAACCGACACTGACAATTGTGCGATCATATACTTGATCTTTTAAAATATATTGGTGAAGAAACACACTCTTTTTATTTCTCGGACCTCGAGCCAGCTCTTCAATATTAAATTGAAGGTCGTCAAACAAAACCATCCAAAATAAATATATCAAAATCGGTTTTATCTCCATTTTGCTTCAAGAACTTTATTATTTACTTTCTTACGTCTGCTAATTTTAAGCTTTTTAATAAAGCAACGTTATAATATAAATATTAATAATTTTATGAAGTTTTTAAATGTCATGTGGAAAAAAACATAGTTTCAAATTTTATTTACCATTTGCTCTGGCATTTTAAAAGCTTCTCAATGAAACTTACATTGCATTCAACAAATATAACAAGCAAGAAGGCTCTTGTCGGGACTTTCCGACTAGAAAATACCCTGAACCCTGTAATTAACGAAGTAACAGTCATTTTCTGTATGCATCTGTAACTAAACTTTAATCTTCGATATATTCTTGTTTCTTAACCTAATTCGATGAAATTTTCACAGATTTTTCTAAAACAAATTTCACATTTTCCAAATTCAAGATTTTAATTTTATAGATTACATGTGAACATCGGATATGGAAAGAGTTATCGAAACTGTCCCGGCTATGACTTAGATAAGCTTATCTGCCAAATCTGATGTTTCCAGAGCTTGTAGACGGAAATGGCTAAATCGACTCTGCTGTTGATGCTGATCAAAAATATTTATACTTTATAGGGTCGGAAATGCTTCCTTCTGCCTGTTACATACATTTGCACAAAACCAATATACCCTTTTTACCCATTTTATGGGCTCAGGGTATAAAAATAAAGCCGAATATTCCGAACGTATCGTAATCTTAATGACTGTCCATTTTCTGTCTTGCATTTAAACCTTATGATAACGCAGTTAGATGTTACATGAGATCGCAGATTTTATCTAATCTTGTCTGTGTTCCATTTTGTTATAGCAAAAAGTTTGCTTGTAAATTCGCAAAAGCAGTTCACCTAATAAAATCTAAAATCTATTGCTATGATACTTCCATTCTTTCCCGCACTCCACTCCTCATGCCATGCCCCACTCTCACACACACACACACACATTGTGCTCGTTGTATTTGATTTAAACAACCCAGCTGAGTCAGCAGCCAAATACACCGCCAGAGAATTTGGGGTTTTTCACGCTTCCAGCTAGTAGAGGAATTTTACCCATTGAAATACGTTTATACAAAATAACACACACACAAACACACTTACGTAGTTGCCTAAACGATATCTATCAACGAAACGTGCTCGCTTTTTGTAACACTTTTTGTGGGTGGCGATTCGGATTTTTGCAAAACCTGTTGACTGGCAAGATTTTTAGCGAACCGGAAATATCGCAATTGCGATCCCGAAGAGAAAAAAAGTACTGCGTCAATTTAAATGTTAGGATGGGTCAGTTATCACCCTATCTATCTTTGTATCTCATCTTTTTGTATCTTACTAACTATCTTTATATTCCTATCTATATAATTGTTTATCTATTTATCTATCTTTCTAATTATTTGCATATACATATCTCTACCTTTCTATTCATCGGATGATATACTAAGCTTAAAATAAGTCTATCTACCGATTGCTGTACTAAGAAATGATTAAGTATGACGCAGTAGCTTTTATTACTTTGGCTATATTTTTTGCATATTAACGAATTCCATCAAATTACTTTCGATAAAATACTTGTTTTTTTTTTTAGCAACGTTTCTAATTGTTGCAATTAGTAATACAGGCTCGACGTCATGAATCAAAGACCTGTCCCCGACTATAGTTTCATTTACGATCAGTTTGACTTTCATAATTCTAAACAGAAAGGTCACTGGTGAGAATGTTTGGCTATCTGGCCAGCCTAATACATTTCATTCACAATTTTCAAATTGTTTCGAATCACCCCCTTTGATTCATGAGGTCGAGCCTGTATTAATAATTGCAACTTTCGATTAAAGTTAAAATCCATTATTTTTGTTCAGTATAGTTGTAGTTTGCATTTATTAGTTTCTAATACTTTAAGGCTTACAACAGCCACCTATTGATATATATATATTACGTATATGGTATGTATGAACATATAAATAAAATAACAATGAGTGAAATGAAAAAAAAAAAAAAAATACTTATGAATGATAAATAATAATAAATAAATAAAAATATGAAATATGAAATAGTTAAGATTTGTGTGTTTTTTCTTTCTTTCAGTTGTGGTTTTTTTTTGTGTTTTTTTTTTGGCATTTTCTTGTACATGGCTTTGGAGCACAGTTCGCTGGGAGATGTGGCGAGACGAGGGAGGCAAGGTTTGAGATTTAAGCCTCCAGCAAACGTTCTAGCATATACTTATACTTGTTGCGCATGACCCTCAGGAGGCGTATGAATTCGTTGACGACGCCAAACTCCACAAAATCATGAGTCTGTTCCGGCAGCTGATAGTCGTCATTGCATTCGGGTTCGCCCAGCATGCTGTACACCTGCGACTTGTTGTGCTCCAGTTTATCCTCGAAAAATTGGAAGTACTTCGTTCTAATCGTGTCTTCCGTATTTTCGCTCACATGGCGGAGAAGCTGCTGCAGCCTGCCCAACGATTCTAGGATCTTGGTCAGCTCTTCCTCTGGCTCCTTAGTGTCGCTGGGTTCGTACAAATCGTTGCTCACCTCAGTCCTCAGCGGATAGTCCAGCACCAGGGTTTGCCATCGATAACGCTCTTCAGCAGCTCTCAATGACTCCAAACTTCTATGTTCCATAAGCTAAACGGGGAGAGGGAACGTTTAAGTTATTGATTCGCTAGATTACTCCTTCTAGTTGACTTACCAAGCTCTCCAGAATCTCCTCGGTGGATTTTAGAGTCGCTTCGCAGACCTTCAAGGCATTTTCCAATGAATCCACAGTTGTATTCATTTTGATGATCCTGCAATTCAATCTTCTTCGTTCCGTGGGTGCTTCTTTGTGCTCGCGATGCTCCTGACCCACTGATCTATGATGCACGTGATGACGATGCGGCAGTATTAGATGGCGTCCGATTGCTCGACGTGGCAACGCCGCTGCACTCGAAATGAGTATTATGACAAGCAGGGCTTTAAGCAACCAACAACTATTGCCACAAGCTGCTGGAAACAATGGAAAAATATGCAAGAAATTTCATTAAAATTGGTTCAAAAATAGTTTTTGTGCAGTATAACAAGATTTATGGTCAATTTGTATGTTTAAGTTGACTTAGCTTTAAAATTGCATTATTAAATAAATGCTTTCGTTGCGTATACTTAATAAAACATGTTGTCTGTATTTATTGGAGCATAATTATAGTATTAAAATGGATTTCTTTGTATAAAAGTGTTTCAGAAAAATGTTTACTTTAAAGAAATATGCTTTAAGAAGGTTTCCTTTATCTCTCCAAAAGCAATTGCAGTCATTTAATTGCAATAATTAAATAAGTAGGAATAAAATACTATTTAATTAGGTCACTTGCTCACTTCGCAGAATTCAATTAATTTGCTTTCTTTTGCGTTGCATCAAAATATATCAATATATGTGTTGCCCCTTTTTGTTCGTTTTGGTAAGGAAACGCAAAGTGCCTTATTAATTTGATGCACTAATTGCCCTAGTGCACACAATAGATTTTTCTAATTGGCCTGCAGATGAGATGGGCCAAATAACGCATAACTAGCATTAAATGTGTTAATAATTCTTGTTAAAGGGAAGTTTAATCGGAAACGTGCTAAGACAAACATTGTTGTGACTATAAAGGCCACACACACACACACACACACACACGCGCGCACGAACACACCTAAACAGTTACAGATTAGAGGCAGCAGACGATTTAAGTACAAAGTGAATCATCTGGGCTGCAATTGTTGCATGAGCAACCAGCGTTTTTTCTTCTGTGGATAAACTTACACAAGATACTGTAGGGCTGAAGGGCGCTTAAGCGTGGGCAGGTGGCAGATACTGTTGTTGTTGTTGTTGTTGTTACTGGTGTTGGTTTTATTAGTGTAGAGCCTAGTTGTTGCTGTTGTTGTTGTTGGTCCTGCAGTCGAGTGCTGCAGGATTGAACTGGATTATTCGCACATGCGTTCGAGTTATGCTCATTATTATTTTTGGCTTGGATTTGGATATTGCGGCGCGTTACAAAACCGCCACATTTGCTCAACGTTGTCGTTGACATGGTTGTTGTTGTTGTTCTTAGTGTTTTTTTATGCACAAACTAGGAAAACTTTTTATTCTATTTTGTTGCTGGTCTTTTCTGTTTTTTGCTCTTTTGGCACCGGACTGAAGTTTACTGTTCGAGATCTGTTAGGTATTTGATATTTGGTCGATCGCGGGCAGCATTTAATACTACGTACGAAAGCTCACGAAAGCATCTCCAGCAACAACAACCGTGTCAAGTGACGACAATTGCTCGATTGTAATTAACAGCCAATCATGTGTAAGCATAGCGATCACACACACGCACGCACACACAGACGCTGAGACGCAGTCGAAGCTTCGTTGTTTGGTAAAGCCACACGACGCTGACGAGATCGCCCAACTCACCCACACATGCGCATGCTGGAGAGAGAGTGAGAGCGAGAGAGAGAGTGAAAAGCGCCGTCGCAACAGACTTAGCGACGCGAGGTCCACGTGCGTGGCCAAGGCAAGGAAGCTTTAGAGCAGCAGCGACGGCGACTGCGACTGCGACAACGACAACGACACACGACAGACTCGCGACAAGAGAGAGAGAGAGAGAAAGAGAGATCGTCTGTGATTTGAGTTGAACTTGGCACGCGACAGCAAGAGTCAGAGAGTGAGAGAGAGTAAGAAGTTTAACGTGAGTCACAGCAACGTTGAAATTTGAATTAGTTGTTGTTGTTCTTGTTGCTGTTGTTGATTATGGTTTTTGTGGTTGTTCTTACTGTTGTTGTTCTTAAATTTGTTGTTGTTGTTGCTGCTTAGTTTTCTTCCTTTTGCTTTGAGGAGCGCTTTAATTTATGCGCACGCTGCCACGCTGCATGCCCCAAAACGGATGTGACATTGCATATCGCAAATGTTTTTGCTGCATGTATAAATCGTGTTGTTATGTTCTACAGTTGTTGTTGTTTCGGATCGCATTGCATTCTAGCCACTCTTTGCTGCACTTCCGCTCTTCCGTTTTGCAACAAAGTACATACTGAAGTCCCTGTCGTTGTCTTTCACGCATTGCCCCTTCTTCTCACTTCGCCTCTCTGTGGCCAATTTTCGTACCTTGCAAAGTTGCAACAAGAAGCTTCAAACAATACTAAATGTTTATTATCTAGTTAGTTGAATCTTGTTGTATATATCACAAATGTCGGTCTTGAATGCAAATATTATTGTCATTATGCAAATCGCATTGTCAATCAATAACACATTTTTTTTATAATGGATGATCAAGCACTACGAATTTTAATAAAATGCTAATCAATTAACTAGCACTTGTACGGTATAATAATTTGTTTACAGTTTCCAATTCAACCTAAGCACTTTTATTTTTTGCTTTTGTTGTTGTGTATTTTTGTCGTTTTTTGTGCACTTTTCTGCCTTCTGCCTTCTGACTGGCTTTGGCATTTCCGATCCACGCGTTCACTCCAACTGTGCGTGTGTAAATTAAACAACAATCGCCAATGTGCAAAATGTAAATAATGCGCATAGCCCAAAGACAATGCAGAGAAAGAGAGAGAGAAAGAGAGAGCGAAGACCTGAGGCCACATAAATTTGTATAAGAGATACACGAAACACGAATCTAAGCAAGTATTCGATTAAAAATATTTTTAGCATATTACACATACGTCCTGTTGGAGGGGAGAAGAAAATTTCAAATGCAAGAGGATCTTTTAAGAAACGCATTTGAAAAGCACTTTAAGCTTAGACTTAATTTATCTAACAAGGACGACAAAAAATGGAAATTTATATCTTATTTTCAGGCAACTATAAACATTGGAATAGTAACTAAAGTAGTTGTAGCTGCCATAGGAAACAACCGTAGAGCTCATTTTCAACAAAGATATATCCCATACTTATGTCAAAAATCGTCTAGGTTAAAATAAAAAAAGTGCTGTTAAAACATAAACTCAAACTTAAAAGCATCGATTATTTAATTTTTCTCTTACTTTCTTTTAAAATACTGAAAAAAATTCCATAATCGATTTTAAAAATAATGTTTTTCGCATAAACTTTTCCAAAGCTAACTATTTCACCTTTATTCATATTATTTTTGTGTGTTTCTGTTTAGCATAAACTGGCGCCAAATTATGCTTAACGTTAAATGCAGTGTTGCCAACTTGCCCGCCCTACCTCACCCCCTTTTTCCACTCTCTCGCACTCTTTGGAACTCTTTCTCTATTGCGGCGATGACATCGCACTTAATTCAACTGCTAATTTTCACACTTGAGGTGCGAAACGACACCAATATCAACTAATCTGAGTCTCTAACCACACACAAATATTCATTCATACATATGTTTAGTAATTGTTGTTGTTGTTTCCTCCCTCGCCACGTCTCTTTAAAAGGGTTCTCTCTTTCTTTTTACAGAGTGTTACTTATTTAGAAATGACGAAATTGCGTTGTGACGTCCCCAACAGACTATTATTCTATGTATGTATTTCATTTTTTACATCCGCATCCATATCCGCTGTCACAGTTGCATCCGTTCTTTGGTTAGCCGGTTATGAATGAATCGCAGCTTGCATCATTTTTTAAATAAATAGTAACAGCGAATAAGCGGAATCATTCATAAAAAAGCAAGCATTCAATAAAAAATATCTATTAAGCAACAGTTTTAGCTTTTGCTTTTCGCTGATAAGGAACTTTATTATATAGTTTACAGCAATGCTTTACTATTTTTAAATGTAACCTGGTATTCAACTTTCTCAATCACTCAACAGATAAGTTTTCACACTATCAACTAATGTAGTCAAAAGGCCAATAAAATTAAAAAGAAATTAGTCAGTTTTAATGATAGTACAATAATCAACTCTTATACCAATAATAAAAAAAAAAAAACATTACAAAATATTTAAAACTAGCGTTTGTTTGTTCCTGAGTTAATTTAGTTAACCAATTTTTTTGATGAAATTAAGTTACAAAATTTAACAACTTAAGGTCTAATTTAAGAAAATAGAAATAATATAAAATTAACTCTCTAAAAGCTTTGAATGTGTAAACGTGTATATGTACTATATATAGTATGTATGTAAAATTTACACACTCAAATCAGCAATTGTTTGGTTTTGGTTTTTTCTTTCTCTTTGTTACTTTGATTTTGAGTTTTTGTTATTTAGTAAGAAATTGAACAATTAACGCATAAACGTTTATTTCAACCAAAAGAAAGCATGTTGGCCAAATTTGAACGAAAAGTGCAAATTACCTTGTCTTTTTTATTATGCAAACAATTAATTGACATACTGTATATAGTGGGTAGTGGGTAAAAAGTGCACAATTTTTCCATTAAACAAAGCAAACAAAACAAGTTACCATTTTCTGCAATTTTCTTTTGTTCAACAAAGCGTCTACTATTATCTCAATAAAAATAAGTAAGAAAGCCTTTTTCGGACTTCTCAAAACTTTATTCACTTGAAAAGCCAACTTTATTATATCACAAAGGCTTGTACTTGTAAGAAAGCTATATGATATAGTTTTAAGTGTTTGAAAAATACATATTCAACATCCTCCTTTGCGAAATCTCTTATTAATGTTTGCAATAAAATTGAAAAATGAATACAAAATTTTGTTGCTGGATTGCATTTCCGTTGCGCAGCGTTTTCTTTAAACAAATATACGTCAAGAAGTAAGCAATAAAGTGTGCCTCTGCCTCTGTTATCAGTGGCACTCGACGGTGTGTCAGTGACAATGTGTTAATATTGACGTTGAGATAGGAAACAAACGGCAGCTATATAGAGGGAGATATATGGCTGAGTTCAAGTGTGATTGAGATTTGCAGGCGGATGCTGTGACCGATGATCAATTGGGCATTTTGAAGTGATACTGCTTAGCTAACTTGGCCCAAGCACTTGCGGTTTTGAGCCTAAACGCTCAGTTGGCTTTTAGCGCGGACCACAAAAACGGCAATTAAACAAATGAACAATAAACAATAATACTACAACAAGCAGACACGAAGTCGTAGACGAAATCATGTCACGAAAATAAAACTTCAATACAATTGAAAATCCCCAAAAAAAAAAAAAAAAAGAGAAGCTAAATCTCTCTCTATGACTAGCTAACTGACCATAGACAAGCGGCTGGCTGCCAGAAGCAGGTAAATCACCGAGCACGTCAACTCAAGCTCAATGCTCAATGTTTGTGTTAGTGTTTAGTTGTTGTACCCTGTAATTGACATGACAAATTGGAAAATATGAAAAGAATTGCATTGTAACATCTGCACATTAACATGTCAGTGGTGCAGTGGTGCTCCATATTGATATTGACATACATATTCCGATGAATCAGAGGGACATGAATCATTTGCCTGCCCCTCCAACAGAATGAACAAACGTCTATAAACAGTCTATGCAACTCTTTTGCCCTCCTAATAGGTATCAGATAGTCATGTTTAAGCATTGCTTAAAACGTGGCTCACCGTCATTATCATTACTAACTGGCACACTCAATTGTTTGAGTTTGGCATTAGGAATGGGGGCTTGGGAAGTACTTTTGGCAATGACTATGACGTTGCCGAGTCGAAAAGAGCTGAGAAAAGAGTTTTGGAGTCGAGCCCATTTATAACTAAACGAGATGAAGACAGCGTTTATTTTTGGAATACAATATAATGTTGAACATTGCTTCCACTCGTTCACGTTCATTGGGGAATCCGAATTGTTTGCAACACGCAAACAAGAGAAAAAAAGAGAGAATTTAACGCTACTTGTTGTTGTGTGACGCATTTTTAACTCTGTAAATGACTGAATTATACTTAATATGGCACATTGCGCATACGTACTTTCATACGGTAAAAGTGCAGTTGCAACTTACCTTAAAAAGGGTGAACTTCAGACTTGGCCTCAGATGTTCTGATGTGCTGGGGTGATCTGGAAAAGTAAACAGAGCAATTGGGAATTTCATTAGCTAGTAATTTACTAAGTAAATGCTAAGTGTTTTATTAGAAGTGTGACTTCGTTAGTTAGTTAGACGCTGACATGTTCATTCATAAATACGAATATTGTGCAATTCATTGTTTACCGCATATTTAATGGAATTTTTCTACGAGCGCAACTATTTTTAAACACATTTGCGGAACTTTAATAGTAAAGTAAGTAAATAATCGCGTGATTTTAAATTGCCATTGTAAGTTTGTTGTTTTGTCATATACGTACAGGGAATCGATTAAATTTAACTAGAATTAACAAACATTTCATTTATTTATAAACAAATTTTGAAATATTCGAATGCAAATTCGATAAAATGACAAATTTCTGTTTTTTTGCTCGATTTTTAATGATAAATGATTTTTGATGCAAATCTTTGGTTAATATCACCATCCATCTTCCTCCGAAATTTTGTGACTCTATCTCAAAAACTGTAAGAGGTAAATTAGTTTCCGATTTGATGGAAAAAAATGTCGCGTGCGAACTTGTTTAAACTTAAATTTAAATAAAACTACTGAATATTTTTGAATGAAATCAAAGACAATATAAACATACAGTATTGCTTAACATTTAAAAAAAATTCGCAATAAAATATTCTTTCAAGTTTCGCTAAAATCGGTGTTTGAACTGCTCGGCTTGAAATGTTTTTTATGGTTTTTTGTAAATATCTCCAAATCGAACTCTCGCCCAAAAATGTCTTAGTACAAAAAATAAAGTGCTTAATCATATATAAGTTTCGCTTTATGTCGAAATAAAAATTTTGTCGGTAAATGTTTTTTTTTTTCACTTTGAATGCGTACGAATGTCGCATTCGACACCATGGAAATGCCCCTATGCTTAAATAGTTTTTTTTATCGGCTGCAACGATCTTAAATTTTTTAGGTAATGTTTTAATATTAAGAGTCTTACACAGCGGTGGGCACGAAATTTGACATCGGGAGCATCACAACAACATCGACCACAAACACAACTTCTGAAGTCATAAATCAAACGAAATTTAGCTCTTTTATTGTGGTTGTTGTTGGTTGTACTGCGCAAAAAAAATTATACACAAAAAGAAATTATTGAGTGAATTTTTGTACGCTTATCATGTGGTAAAAATCAAAACACATCAAAACCAACTTTACTTTGTGGTAAAAATCAAAACACATAAAAACCAACTTTACTTTTTCGCACAGTGTACAAGAGGTCATAAATTATAGCAAAATGAACACTTTAAACTCGTGCATTTGCTGTGTGTTTGTTGTTTAGTTTTATTTTGTTGTTGTTGCATCGTCGATAATCGCGAAAAGCAAAAAATTTGTGTCAATCGATGTCAAATCAGCTTTTTCCCGTCAAGTCTGGTCCCAAAAAACTGAGTACAAAATTGGCACAATGGGTTCCTAAATCCCAAGAAAGCCATTGAACTCAAAAAAATGTATGATATATTTAAAGAAAATAATGAAACAATTGTTAAAAAAAAACATCAACTTTTTTCAAATTATTTGCGCTTTTATTTGTTCTCAAAACAGCTTTTCTTCGTCTTCAAAAGTTGCTGGGAACTTTTAACTTACACGAGCTTAATGCTTAACACAAATTTAAAAGTCTTGTTGACGTTGGCGTGGTCATTTAGGATCTAAATCAGTAATCGTTGCGTACAAATGTTCATGTCACAATAAAATATGTGCTGCATACTTTCGAGCGGCAGCAAAAATTCAGACACATTTTGGTGAGCTTTGGTGCAGTTCTTGGCTAAGATAAACTATTGTGTTTTGCTGCTTGTACTTGTGAAAACAGTGATACCAGTAAAATAACGGCTCATAAGGAGTCTTATTGCAAAGGGGGAATGCAGGTGCAAAGGGGTGGGCCGTGTGGTAAACATCGAAAGCTTTTATCTTACCAAATTTTTTGACTTTAGCTCAAAAACTGTGGAAGAGAACAGAAGAACTCAAAATTTACAAGGTGGGCGGCAGAGGTGGGTGTGGCATCCAAATTTTTGAATAAAATCTTATTATATGTCACCATCTAGCTTCCTACCAAGATTAGTGGCTTTAGCTTAAAAACTGTTAAAGACATAGCCGATTCCGATTTTATAAGGCTGGTGGCTTGGGTGGGCGTGGCATCCAAATTTTTATGCAGATTTTTGAAAGACGTGACTAGCTATCAGCGTGCAAAATTTGGTAAAACTAGCTGTAAGAACGTAAGAAATATTTTCGCCAGCGGAGTCAGCAAGCAAAGCAGCGCGCGAGGCTTCCTATTACATAGATATTGTAAATTTTTACTTTGTAAAAAATAACAAAATATTTGTTTTTATTATTGTTTTTTTATTTTTTTATTTCTTAAATTATGTTTTCATGCAAAAATGCAATCTCCTCCACGTGGTCTGATAATAAATTGGCTCTTTCAGTGCGGACTATATTACCACAAGTCGAGAAAAGGCGCTCGCTTGTAGTTTCCGTTGAATTCAGGGCATACAAATAGAAAAAGCTTACAGCCCGAACGTTTCGAACGTTCGACTCTTCCAACAGTCAAAACGGCGTAAACCCGTACGCGTTCGAACTGTTCGTTGCACTGCCCTAATACTAACACGTGTGCATATGGATTTAATAACTGTCCATGTATGTATGAACTGTTGTTATGAATGAATGCGCTGAACTGCTTCTTGTCACGCAGCTCATTTGCTTAGGGTCTGTGGTGACTGCCGTTAATTGATGGAATGTGAGAAAAAGCTCTGAACGCTCTGGCGCCTAAGCGACAGCTTTTGTATGAGTAACGAATTGGAATCAATTATCGACGCACAGTGGTTGGGCTTGTATGGAGCCGCGGCCACAAATACTTCTCGATGAGATATCGATATGCAATTCTTATCAAAAACCTAGAAAAATATTTAAAAAATATTTTTTAAAAAAAATGGCCCACACCGGACGACTAAATTCCGATAGCTCCCATAGAAACTATTGACCAAATTTTTATTTTTCGCGTCGATCTCAGAGACTATAAGAGCTAGAAACTTCAGATTTTGTCTAGGCAGTACAAGTTTGTTTCCGATTTTCGATAACCATTTCCGTTTCCGATATACACATGTGATCGATAACATAAAAATATCGAATATCGAAAATGTGAAACACGTTTTGGAAACTTGATACAAAATAAATAAAATCTGTGAAAATTTCATCGAAATCGGTTAAGAAACACCAGAGATATCGAAGATTGAAGTTTAATCACAGATGCATACAGACAATGAAAGTGCAAGTTTGGCCTTGAAAAATAGTAACACGGCTTTGGTTTATTTCGGCAGCTACACTTAACATTTATATTATCTTAAAACATGGATAAACACATTGATAACACTCACAATGGTGGATTCGGGTGGTAACACAACTAAAACTCCAACTAAACATGAAAAAGACGTTCAGAAAATACACAAAAAATATTAAATCGATTAGGGTAATTTCACAAGAAAAATTTGACAATTAATTTAGGTATCAACATATATTTTTAAAGTAAATACCTTCAACTTCAAAATGCATTTAAAAATCAGCACTATAGCAAAAGTTTGACCACTTTGAACTGCAATTTTATTTTGTACAAATTATTACTAAGCGCAGCAGTGCTGCAAAAATGAACACGTGTTCGCTCTTTGTATGCTGTTTTTAGAAAGTCCCGTTAGAATTCCAGACAAAACCGGTTTGCCATCAAGAAGTTTTAACATTTTAGAGACAATTTGTATACATTGTGTCCAAATATTTCGTGATCGATTTTTTGATTTTTGGCCTATGAACGCAACCACTGTGCGACGTTCAGAAAAAAAATTAACTTTATGCCGTTGAGTGCAACCATTGATTATTATCTTTTTCTCGGAAGTGTTATCTTAATGCAGATATATTGTGCAATTTTTGATTATTGTTATATCACTTAATGCAGCAACTGTACCTCAAAATCAACTATATACTTTTGTAGTCGCGCATACTCTCTAGCCCCAACAAAATAAAAAAAAAAAAAAAAATCTTCTTGTATTATTGACTTTTCTAGCTGGCCAACAGTTTTGGGAACACTAGCACATGGTTCGCTCTTCTTATTTGTTTTAGTTAAAGAAGACAACAACAAACAAACAAAATGAATAAAAATAAAAGCACTAAGGTTTTTTGCTGAGAGCAAATGCCGCTGACTGGAGACTCACCTTTGGCTGACAGCTGTTTCAATACACTCTCGATGGCAGATCGTCAGACACAAATTAACACATTAATTCACGCACTAAAACACACTCACAGAGAGCACGGAAGAGACACGCAAGAAACAAAAAACAAATGTAAAAATGATTAACCAAATGATTATTAACAAGACTTCTTTAAAATTGGTTTAAGTATTTCCGGAGTTTGCGAGACTTGAGAAACGAGACGAAATATAAGCGACCGTCACTGTCGAGCGATTGAAGCGAACTAAAAAACGCACCGAGCAGCGACTCTTCTGGGGCATTAAAAGCGGTTGAGCCAATGCTCTTATTTTATATACAGATCAACCGAACAAAAAATCTTCAATGGAAGCACGTTCCTCGATCATATAGAATCGTGCGTCTCAAGAATTATTTCTTAGAATTGTAATACGATAAATCTGTACAAAAGACTAAACAAATATTTATATTAAACCGGCCGGTCGCAGTTGGCCTTTGCCATTGTTGTGCGTTTTTGTGTCTATGCTAAAAGCTTTCGTTGCGTTAAATGTGTTTGTGTCTCAACTAAGCTTTTTTACTAGGTGAGTTTGTTTGTTTTTACCATAGGCGAAATACGTTAAGGGTTTGCATGTATGAGAAGCAAACATTAAATATTTGATTAATTAAAGCTTATTATTTATTATTGGACGTAGATGTACTAAAAAAAAATACAGTACATTCAAGTGGCCCAACGATACCAACCTCCCGCCCAACCGACCGAGGAGCACACCGCATAGCGTACGGTTACGTAGATCGCGAAAACGTAGACAAATGACATAAGACCAACTTTTTAAGAGAACTACTAGAAGTGGCTCGATTTGCAACTGAAGAGATATGCTTGTGAAATTTAAGTTTCGGATCAAAAAGGATACCTAAGTCATCAACCCATTCAATGCGATCGAGTGGGCTACCATCAAGAAAATATATATTTAAACAAGTAAAAACGTTGCAGTCGGACGCAACCGACTGCGGAATACTTTGATACCAGTAAAAGAACGGTTGATAAGGGGGAATGCAGGGGCGAAGGGAGTGGCCCATGTGGTAAACATCGCCAGCTATCATGTTACCAAATTTGGTGACTCTAGCTCAAAAACTGTGGAAGATAACTTAATTCCCAAATTTAAAAGGTGGGCGGCAGAGGTAGTCGTGGCATCCAAATTTTTGAATCAAATGTTTTTTAAATGTCACTATCTATCTTCCTAATAAGTTTGGTGGCTCTAGCTCAAAAACTGTTAAAGATATAGCCGATTCCGATTTTATAAGGCGGGTGGCTTTGGTGGGCGTGGCATCCAAAATTTTGAATCAAATGTTTTTAACTGTCACTATCAATCTTCCTACCAAGTTTGGTGGCTCTAGCTCAAAAACTGTTAAAGATATAGCCGATTCCGATTTTATAAGGCGGGTGGCTTAGGTGGGCGTGGCATCCAAAATTTTGATGCATTTTTTTGGGGAACGTCTATATCTATCTTCACACAAAATTTGTTGGCTCTAGCCCAAAAAATGTGAAAACTATAGGCGTTTCCAATTTCATGGAGAAGGGGGTAATGGGGGCGGAATCAGGGGGCGTGGCATCCAAAATTTTGATGAATTTTTTTGTGGAACGTCAATATCTATCTTGACAC
The DNA here is from genome assembly GCA_018152825.1 of Scaptomyza hsui. Taxonomy (NCBI): domain Eukaryota; kingdom Metazoa; phylum Arthropoda; class Insecta; order Diptera; family Drosophilidae; genus Scaptomyza; species Scaptomyza hsui. Next base: position 11,669,219 of record JAECXO010000001.1, read on the forward strand.
AAAATTTGGTGTCTCTAGCCCAAAAAATGTAAAAACTATAGGCGTTTCCAGTTTCAAGGAGCAGGGATGATGGGGGCGGAAGGAGTGGGCGTGGCATCCAAAATTTTGATGCAGTTTTTTCAAGGACATGATAAGCTATCTGCGTGCAAAATTTGGTAACTCTAGCTGTAAGAATGTGAGAAATATTTGGTTTTATCGGTTTTCAGTTATCGAATTTATCGATTTCCCAGCCTCCTAGTAGGCGTGGCACCCCAATCTTGACACTTTATCTGTCGCGCCTATAGACAAACATAATTGCAAAGTTTCAAGTCTCTAGCTTTACGGGTGTCGAAAAAAGTTGCGTTCATACAGACGGACAGACGGACAGACAGACAGACGGACAGACGGACACCATGACGGACATTGCACAAAACCAATATACTATGAGACCTTCGGTATCAAAGTATAATAATAACAAATGGTGCGCTCCATGCGACTTTTTATAATTATATAAAATATTGGCTCTTCACAATACATATGATGATACAATACAATAAATGAGCAAAAAAGTGCTGGACCATGGCAAGTACAACCGTCAAGAAAGATAAACAATAAACAAATTGTGTTTACCATCAACACACTGTATACAATATTTTAAGAAGTACTTTATTTGAGTTCATTTTCCTGGAAACAGAATAAGGCCATACAGCGGAAATAGCAAAGGAAATTTCACCCCTTCGTTTACCACATGTTTTGATAACCTTCGGTTTACCACCCGTCTTCTTTGGAATGTTGCTCGCACAACGGATCGGAACATTTTGAGCAATTTTTGTTCCACTTTGTGCCATTTTTGCTGACAAAAAATGATTTAGAGCCAGTTGCATGCTGAATTCCCATTTATTCGTTGCTGTCCGTTTCTATATCTGACGCAATATCACCATCGTCTTCATCGAATGCATCAATCGAACTTTATCAAATCGTTCAAAGTTGGTCATGTTGTCAGTAAAACATTTAATAATCCTTCAAAATATAGAATTGGTTAAGGAGTCGACCTGTAAAGTAACTCAAGTTAACATTAGTGAACATGAAACCAGGTTAAAATTAAGTGACAAGGGATCAAAGTACAAAGTTCAAGTTCCAATATAGCCTTCAATTGGTTTCGTTTGGTTTCCCTCAAGTACAAATTGCTTCTCAGCATCTGATTGCCATGTTGCACCACGCTGTTGCTGTCCCTTTGGACATGTCAGCGACACACAAACATAGCCACAAGAACGTGGCATTCATTATAGCCGCTGATTGATGGCTGATTTGCGAGCAAGCAACAGTTGCCTACAAATGGCAATGAGCATTCGACGCATTTCGCTTTGAGGCATGCCATTTTTGGTTTGTCTGCTGCCTGCTTCCTTTTGTTGCACTATGCTTTCACCTGGCAGCATGCCCCAACGGGCAACGCTTAGCCAGAAGACAACAACTATGCAACTGGGCAGCAAGCGAAGCGTTAGCATTTCACGCATGGCATGCAACACAGATGAAACCTTTCGTTATCCTTTTATCTGCCACTCTATGCAACCATTCCCCACCCCCCCTGCTGATGCTGGTAATGCTCTCTAATGCGAAATGCCATTTCCAGTTTGTCCAGTCGAGTGTCACATAAAGCGCATTAATATTTAATACGAAAGCCTCGACCTCGCTCCCTCTTGTTCAATGGTTTCCGATTGCCCGGTGCCAAATTTGCGTTGCATTCTTCGTGGCGTGTTTGATTTATGACCTCCCACACACACACACACACACACACACACATGCATTCCTAAAGCTCTTCCACCTTAACTTGCTGCAGTCTCGAGCTTTCTTTCCCTCGCACTGGCCTCCCTTCATGTAGATTGCCATTAATCATGCACACAAATGGTGAAAAAGCGAGAGCGAGAGCATAGCGTGTATAACTCATCTGGTTAGATGAGCCAGCTGATTTGCCTATGCTAAAAATATAAATATCTATATATTCAGCATATATATATATGTAGAAGAGTTTATGCCTTTCGCACTGATGTGCAGAGCCCAAACTAAAAGAGTTATAAGGCTGCAACTTTCCAGTAGTTTACTTTAAGTCCCATAATAATCACCAAGATGCCAAGCCTGGAAAATTCGGTAAATCCTTTGTGTAAATCTCTTTTTTGTTTTTCATTCGATGGGGTTGAAACTTATTTTCAATGATCAAAGTGGAGAATTCATAAAAAACTGCATTCCAGTTTTTCGATTATTATTCAAAAACCATTGTAGTTGACAACTTACCTCGCCCCAGCCTCTACAGCCGCCCGTGAAATAAGAAGACGAACACATACACAGAACTATTTATTTGGTATATAATATATATAATTGTTAGTACATATGTGTTTGTGTAAATACAGCTCATGTGTGTGTGTGTGTGTATGTGTGTGTGCGTATGTATGTAAATGTGGCAGTTAAAGAACTGCTCCTCTCAGGACATTTATGCAATGCATTTCTGAACATACTTATATAGTATGTAGATCAAATGTAGAGCACATCTCCATACACACACACAATGTGTACACGTGTGTGTGTGTGTGTGTGTGTGTGTATATATATGTATGTATGAGCAAATACACATACAAATGTTTATTTAGGGTTTTCTTTTGTTCCTGTTGTTGTGTGTAAATGTTTTGAACTTGACATATATATATGTAAGCATAAGTAAAGTATGTGTATACATTCTATTTATAGTCATGTATACGTCAAATATATATATATATATATATATTTAAGTATATATATTCAAATAGTTGTAGCATTATCGTATTGTTAATTGTGGTTTATTCCATTATATGTCAATAAATGATTGTTACATTCAGTTGCATTTTCAAATTTGTTTCTTATTTGTTTTTGGTTTTGCCCTTTCTTTCATTTTGTGTGTGCTTTTTTTTTTTTGAAACATATTTTTCGTTTTTTAATAATCGTTAATGCACTTCCTAATGCCCTAACTCCCTATCTGCTATCCCTTTTCTACGCATATCTAAACTGCCTTTTCGTCTTCATTTAACGCTTATTTACATTGGTATATATGTGAGTATCTGTGTTAGAACATATGTATATAAATTGAATATACATATGTATGTAGACGCACTTAAGTTAACATATATACTTTAGCTCTTGTCCTTTTGTTTGTTCTCTCTTTCATTCGCTTTGCCTATTTACTAAATTATGCGTAGTTTTGCCCACTTTTCCCCCGGGTGCCAATACCTTAGCCAACAATGTAAAAAAAAAAATGCTATGAAACGACTCAAAGAGTAACAATTTCCATTTGTAGCTCTCTTACCTTTTTAACAATTTACATTTATGACATGCTTTTGTTGTTCTTTTGTTATCTTTAATATATAGCATATAGTAATTTTGGTTTACTTTTAGAGTGTTTTTCCTTTTTAGTTTCTTTTCTGCCTTTTCTGCTCTGCTTTTAAACTTATGAATAAAAATATTATGGAACTTAAAAATATTTAAATATTTATGGATATTTTGTTTTTGGCATATTTGCTTTGCTTTTAAGCTTCTAAATAAACAAAAATCTTTAAATAAAATATAACTTGGAAGTACAACTCTTTATAAAACTTAATTTTGTAAGTCATACCCTAAATGTATCTAAAAACTTGTTTAATATACCAACTCCTGCCTTTTTCCATTCTCTTTCAGCTTTAATCATGCCCTAATAAATGTTTATAGTATTAATTTTTACCATATGCACTCTTGATGCAAATTTCTTCTTTTGTTGTTTAAGAAGGTTTGCAAAAGAACAACAACCAAAAATTGTATATTATTTGCCATTCAGTTTGCATTGCCACCAAGCGAAAGGTCGAGAGCATTGTACTAGTATTTGTAATACACATACTTATTGTTTTTGGGATTATTTTGTGGTATTTGTAATTGGTATAATCCAGTTAACACTACTAAAGTACGTTTAGTCGGTGGTAACCGCTTGCTTTGCTGTAGTCTTAGTCTTAACAATTAAAACAACAACAATTAGTAGTAGATTAGCAACAATTAAAACACAAGCTCATACACATACTAAGTGTCTTTAAAAAGAGATAGCTAACAACTGTTGCATACATTTTCCAAGTGCTTGGGCAAAAGTCTTTCTGTCATTTCTCTCAACAGATTTGGCAACCAAAAAAGCAAAATGAGAGAAAGAAATTTGCTTGCCTCATTTGCATATTTTCTCGAAGTCAACTTGGAAATATTAGCATAACAGTTGAATGCTTAGAAGCTTTGGTTTTGGTTTAAGTCTGTATTAGTAAATGGTACCCTGTAAGCTTTAAAAGTGTAGTTGCATTAACTGTCAGCTATGTATGTAACAGGGCTGAATGGATGGATGGAGGTATCAACAACCATAATATACTCTCTTGTTAAGCCAAAGCCCGTGTCTGTTTTATCAGCGTGATTTGGATGCTTTCACGCTGACGTCATCAGCCGGAAACACCAAAGAGTCTTGGTGTGAAAGTTGAATACACTTTAAAAAAAAATGCCACTACGGAAGATATGCCAAGCCTTATTCGTATTTATAAATATAATGTTTTTAAAACATTTTCAATTAAAATCAGGACAATGAACTCGTTTCGTATTAGAAAAAATATAAGGCGTTCAAATATTTGTAAGGCAAATGCTCTTGATAATAGGGCATTTTTTTTGGCAGTGTACCAAAGGCAAAACAAGCTTATTTCACTTTTGGATACCTCCACCCAACAGCATTATTGTAGTAAAATTGTAAGTAAAAACAACACATTCAGAAGTTTTTTTTGCTGAACTACAAAAAACAACTGCAACGGCAGCTGTAAAGCGAAAGTAAAAAATGTCAACTAGTTGTCATTAAGTTAGGGTATTTGCTAGTGCAGCTAGACTGACTAGAACATAATTCTTGATACTGTTGAGCTTAGTTCTATTGTGGTTAACATGCACATGCGCTTATTGCCAAAACACTAACAATAAACAATAATAATACTAAAAGTGTATAAGTTGAGAATTGCCATAGAATTAACATGTCAATATACATAAATATCAAAATAAATGAGTTTTAGCATTATAGAATCTTAATACAAATTAAATGATATATTGTCCTAGCAAGGTGTTTTAAAGAGCACAAAAAATTTAAGCATAGCAATTAAATTAAATTTTTTTTGACATTAGTCAGTTTGTAAATAATTGTAGTTTTAGTTTTTAAGAAAGAGTTTTAAGTCTAAAAGTTAACATTTTATAAATCGATGCACATTGATTGCATTTTTTTATGGTGGGCAACGGAAAATACATTTATTGTTTATTTTGTAAGTACGTACATTATATATTTAGAATATATAGTATACTACTATCAAAAATAGAACAAAGCAAACTTCAAGTTTAGGTTTTTCGTATTTTTCTTACAAATTTTTCACAAATTTGATACATTTATAAATATTCATCATATCATATCATGCATATATATATATATGTATATATATATATTTTTTTTGTACACGTTCATTTTATGTAAATAGTTCTGCATGTTGTTGCTGCTGTGAGGGAAAAGTGAGTAAGTGAAACAACAACATGAGCAACAAACATGATAGTGAAAATCAACGACAACAACAATGACAACAACAGTTGTACCTAACACGAGCAAAAAATTGGACATGTAAAAACTAGAACAACATTTAATCACTAAATATTTTTTTTCTTGCTGTTTTATTTTTTTATTTATATTATAATAGGACCAATAACGATCGCATTGACTTGTAAATAGTTGAAATACCATTCAAATGTTTTTTATATATGCTGTTATTGTATTATAATTGAGTCATATTGAATTATGTATTGTAGCATTGAAAGTGAAAGTTAACTTTGGATTTCTTTGACGCACAAGATTTCAAGTTTTTCGTTTAAAAACACACATGAAAGTCTAAATAGCACGTTAGTTGGGCACATTGAGATAAAAGTACACATCAAATATATATGTATATATGGTATATAATCATTCATTAGACAACATCTATATTCATATTTATTGTAAAGACACGTATAAGATTAAATAGATATATGGTCAGAGCTGTAAATATTTGTTTTTGAGAAGAAAAAAACAACTCATAAGCCATGCGTATTAGAAACTTTTTTTAACTTACATTATTATTATTATTATGTATTTTATTATTGTTTGTTTGTTTATTTTAGGCATTATTGTTTGTTTTCGGTGTGCTTGATAATTGTATATATATAGTATATACATAGTGTGATTGAAGTATACTTGGTTGATTGCAACATTGACTGATTGTTTTCTTGTTGTTTACTAACCACAAAAATAAGAAAAAAATTTTCTCTTTGCTTAAAAGCTCTCTCTTCGAAAAAAAAAAAAAATTGTTGCTTTGCCTTGCGCCTCGCATCTAGAGTTGAGTAATTCAATTAACAAAGTTTTCGGTGCAATTTGCCATCATTATGTATACCACACAAGCCCAATTCAAAACTCTGCACAGCCCTAACTTTGGGCTCGAATTTGGGTTAGACGAAATGCATACTGATTTCAATGATTCATGCATAAAGTATGTACAGCAATAATGTGTACAACATCAATATTTAACGAGTGAATTTTGTATTTGTATTTTGTATGGTTATTATCGTTATTATGGTTAGTTCGTTAATTGCATTTTGGTTATGTTATTAAGCTCAAATTGCACATTGTTACATTTAAATTTCAATTCGTACGTACATGCATGCATATTGCAATTTTTGCAACAAAATTTACAAGTTATTTTTCATCGTCTTTTCTTGGTATTAATAACAAGTGTAATGAGTGTGAGTGTGTGTCTATAATTGTGTTGCTTGAACATTATTCAAGTTTTTGAATTATTTAATATAAGATTTTTATAAATTGTTTATGGAACCTTAAGACCGTCTCTCAGTTTCTTTGTTTTTGTGGATTTTGGCATTTCAGTAGCCTAAAATCGAAACAAAAAAAAGTTACATTTTTCTCTCCTTAAAATATATCCCATTAATGGGCGCAACTAATCAAGGCCATCGCATAATTATAAATGTACAGTAAATATATATAAGAGTATATATATATTTGTTTCAATTAGCTAGACCTCAATCAATCCAAACATCTTTGAGTGCTATCCATCTTTGATTATATATAGTATATTTATATTTGTACATGTATATAGATATATGTTATTTGATTTGTATTTGTTTCTATTCGATATGGGGAACTCTAAAGTATGTATATATGCATATGTTTATATTTATAATATTTTTACATTTGCAGGATGGAAAACAATTGCTACAACACTTTTTTGTTGTTGTCTATAGCATTTGTTTCACATCTGCTGCGTATATTCTTTAAATGGTATACTATATTGTTACAAAAAAAAAGTGGATTTATGAATATTTTATTTGCTTTGTTTTGGTAACGTATGTATGTACATATATATATATGTACATATGTTTTGTAGCTAGTAGTTGACACATTTATATTTTGGCTAATATTCTCAAAAATAGTGATATATGTTTTTATGTATATATGGTTGCCATTTCTCAATATATATGCTGTCTTTTCTTTACTTTACTTGACTGACTTTTTTCTCTAATCCAGTTGTTTGTTTATTTATTTTGTTATATTGTTATTATTTGGTTTAATCAATTATTTCGTTTTCGTTATTTTGGTTTGACGGACTAAAAATGTAAATACGCTCTGTATGTAAATATATATATATATGTATATGTATAGATATCGAAATATGCTTGTATGAATATATTGTATATATATATATATATTTTTGTATGTATGTCTCTAAAGGTCACTAGATGTAGGTAATACTTATTTCGGCATTCTCATACGCCACTTTTTTCCCTGCCCTGCTTGCTGATCGATAATCAAAAACCTCACCTGAAATATAATTATTATTAACATCATTATCTCGTTTTGTAAAAGCATATCTAAAACAACTCTGCTCTCTGTCGCTCTCGCTCTCGCTCCTATGAGTGCCCTATAAAGCGGCCACCATTACTTACAAATTCACCGTTATTGTTTCAAAATTACTGTTCGGTTGTACATTAAGTTTCCTTGATATTTCTTTGCTGTTTTGTTTTGTTTGCTACTATTTTTTTTTTTGGGCTTGTTGTTTTGATAATTGTGAAAAGTGGTTAACAGATATTAGTGTGCATATAAATTGTTGTTGTTGTTGTTGTCAGAAATGCAAGTAGTTCACTAAAAAAAAAAAGGGGGAGAGAGATAAAATTAGATGTTATTTATGAAAAGAAAAAGAAACTAAAAATATGTAAACTTGTATGAAATACTAAGAAAAAAAATAAGCATTTGAAATTCAACGAAAATCGAAAAATAACATTTAACTTACCTTTCTTTGATTCACCCGCGACTTCTAGCCATTATCATAATCATTCCTTTAGCTGCCCATTAAAAACCTGTCCACCTACTTGCTTTCCTTAACCGCAAAAAAATTTACTTGACAAAAAGATCCTTGAGTGTGGCGCACAGCGAGGCGTCACACGTGTCCTTCGAGTCATCCTCGTCCCCCTTGCCGAACCAGTTGAGAGTGGAGCGCATGGCGCGCCCAGCCTGAGACTGGGCCGAGCTGGCAGCCGAGCTGACAGCCGACTGGCGGGAGCGACGTCCCGAGGAGCTGCCACTGGCGCCGGACTCCTTGGGTATGGCGCCCTTGCTGCCATCCCGGGTGGTGCCGGAGCGAACGCCCGAGGAGGTGGAGGCACCGGCCGGATTGGCGGCAGAGTTGCCACCCATGCTGGCATTGGAGCTCTTGCGCAAGAAGCCCTCGATGGCGGTGCCCAAAATGTTGGCATCCACAATATTCGCTTTGGTGGCATCGGCCCAGCTCTTCTTCTTGCTGCGTGGCTTCAACTTCGGCTTGCCAGAATCACCGCACAACGGATCCTTGGTCTGCAGCCGCTCCAGCACATCCTTGGACAAGGCCACGGCGCTGCTCTTGCTGCGCACGCTCTTCTTCCGCGGCGTAACCGGCGCCGACTTCTTGACCCCAAACCAGCCGGAAATGGCCGCCGAGCTATTGTCCTGGGCCTCGGTGACCAGCTGCTTGGCATTGTTCAAAATCGAGACATCAAAGCTGTTGGAGCGCGTGGAGCGGCCAGCATTCGGGTCCAGCAGCATGCTCGAACCAGCCTGACCACCACTCGGTGTGGGCGTGGCACTGGTAGTGCGTCCACGTGCCGCCTGCTGAAAGCTCTGGCTCAAGAACGGGCTGGTGGCACTGTTGCCCGTGGCAGCCGACGAATGGCTGCTGGACGAGCCGCCATCCGGATCGGGACGATGTCCGGGATCCACACAGGAGCTGCTCGAGCCGGTCAACGAGCTGAAGATGCCAGCCAAATCGGTGCGGCTGCCCAGCAAACCCAAGCCGCTGCCCGACTTCTTGCGCCGCGTCGAGCCACGCGCCGAGCTGGGCGGCTGTGGCGACACGCTCGGCGGCTGCGGATACTCGGAGGCGCGACGAAACCCGCTTGCCCCACCGCCACCGCCAACGCCACCGACAGCACCAGCACCAATACCAGCGATCGGTGGACACTCGGAGAAGCGACGATTGGTGTAGCGTCTGCCTGGCGCTGCGGTGCCAGCCTCATCGACGGTTTGCACCTCGCACACCTTCTCGTTGCTGGAGGTCCAGAGCTTCAAGCGTGCCTTGCGCGACTGCAAATAGATGTCGTCCATGATGTCCAGCTGCAGATTATGTATGCTGCCAATTGGGTCTGTCGACGGGGGTCCGGTGTTGCTCTCCCGTCGCGAATTAAGTACACGGCTGCTGCTGCAAGAAAAAAAAATCAATGTGGCAACTAATTTGACTAAATGAGCCAAAAAAAATAAGCACACAAAATACAGATTTTTTTTTTTCTCCTTCGGTTTACCTCAAAGCCTCTTCTAAAAGTCAGAGTTTCATTTGAAAGTTGTAATTGAAATTTAAAAGCCAAAACTTTACCAGATAAACGTGTTTTACAAAAATAGGATTAACAAATCAGTTTAGTTTTTTATTTTATTTTTTTTTTGGTTAACGCGTGGAGCCAACCAGGTTTGGTGAATTACTTAAATTAGAAACTTGTGTTGTCATAAGAATACTTGCATTCTTGATTCTACACAATAAACAAACATTTAAAAAACGTTCCCTTTTTCTTTCTTTTCACATATTTAGTTTGAAAAAACTTGCAACTTTAAAATATTTACACCATTTTTTTTTTATCTCTACCTACTTTCGGATTAATTGTTAATTAACAATGTTACTAATTAATGTTTTGCACCGCAAAACTGTGCGTCTTACGTTGGCTGTGTGCCTTGAACTGAACTGAACTGAACTGAATTGAACGGAACAGAGCTGAGATGGATGCACGTCTGGAAGCATGCAAAGTTGATGGGACACTGGGATATGAAAATGTTGTTGAGCTTGTCTGATGCGGCTCACATTTCATTTCAATTCTGGGAAAAAGATACTGTTTAGCATTTGAAACTATGCAACTTGTAAACACTTTTAGCCCGGGCCGAGCTTGATGATGCCGACTATTTATAAACTGAAGCTGAAAAGTATGACTCACCTGCTGTTTCTTACAGGCTATTTATAGTCAAATCTAGATAAGAGCTAAGCCAGAAAAACAGGAACAGAACATCAAAGCCTTTGACTTACCTGTTGTTTGACGGATAGGCGGCGGCAACAGATTCCCGCCGAGAGCGTCCAAAAAGGGTGGTCGGCACCTTCGAGATGGTGACAACCGAATGGCGACGTCCAGACGGTGCCGGCGCCTGCGAGAGCGTGGCCAGAAAGGCGGCCTCCTTGGGCGATGGGCCGCTGCCCTCGCCGCCGCGCTCGGAGAGACGACGCACCTGACTGGCGGTGATGCCATCGGTCACCTGCTGTGAGGGCAGCGAGTGTTTGCGTGCCTCGCGCGGATCACGCCATGGTGATAGCAAATAGGGATTAACGGGTGAATCAATGTCCAGACTGGCACGATTCGAGAATGTATCGGAGCTTTCGGGCTCGAATTCCTCGGGCAAATTGGATTCCTCGACAACGATTAGTGGTTCCTGCTGCAGTCCGACATGTGGCATCTGCTGTGGATATGCTGGTGGTGCCTGTGGATATGCATGTGGATGTTGATGTGGATGTGGATGTGGTTGTGGATGTGGATGAGGATATCCGGGTGGGCCTGGCTGACCTGGCTGCTGGCCACCATTGAAACGTACATAGGGTGGACCACGCAAGCGTAGCGCATCTAAAAAAAAGTAAATCCCAAAATAAATACCAAAAAAAAAAAAAAAAAAACCCGTTAAGTATGTGTGTGAAGTTGTAGGTGTTCATTAGCGTTGTTGCTGTTGCTGTGGCTGTCATTCAGCGGTTGACTCACTTACCCATTTCAACAATTGCTCAATTGCCAGCCCCAGTTGGGAATTCACTCGTCCTTTGTGGCTGTGTCGCTCTGCGGTATGCGTCTAATGTGTGTGTCCTTGCTGTGCGTGTGTGTGTCCTTGCTGCAAAATTCAGAGAAGAGAAACCACACATCAAATAAACATAGTCGGTACACAGTGCAAAACCAAACTGAGCTCTTTAATTGAAGCGAGAGCTAACAGTAAATGAGTTTCAATATCAATTTTGTTTCAAAACCAAAACCGATATATATTTAATAGAGGCAATAAAGTGATATAAGGGTATTTTGTTGCTAGTTTCCTGTGCCATTTAGAGAGTACAAAAGGTTTAATTCATTTAATATAATCGCTGGCTGGCGATGATGAAGATTAATCGATTATTTAACCGAGCTTTTATGTCTAAGGCTATTAATGAACTTAAAGACCTTTTTAAACCAATTTAAAAAATCAAAAAAGTTTCTTCCAACTAATATTATCGATGTTTTGAGAATTTGACGATTTATCGATTGTTTTTTATCGAATATTTAATAGCCTAATGATCTATTAACCATGTTTGCTTAAGTGCTATTTGTAGAGAAAGGAAAAAATACATTTAGCAACATCGATTTTTATCGATTGTGATTCGTAGCACTGATTTCAAGCATTTTAAGCTCTTAAGGGAACAAAAAAAAATGCATGAAGAATGTTTTTTAATTTAATTTAGAGTTAAACACACGTCAGACACCTGAAAATCTCGCTATTTTCCCAGTGTACCTATATGTAGAATTATTGTGTCTGTGTTAGATTAAATAAAGACATCTCGGTCTGTTCATTATACTTGTTACAAATTGCAAATGGCAGGAAAATCATGCATCAAAGTAATTAATGCTTTTGCGATGCCATCGACTGTCTTGGGATTTGACGCTTCGCTGGATTTGATGCTGTTTCTCTTGCTTTCATATCCAATTCCAATTCGCTCCCTCTTCGCGAATACATATGTACATATACCTATACATATACATATATATTTATCTGTGCTTGTGCCTGCGCTGAGTGTTGCTGGGGCACACGCAGTGTGGCCATAATGAGCATAAAATTATGCAAAAGTTCAAATTAAATTTCACCATTACTCAAATACCGCAAGAGTTTGTATTTACCCATCACGGACAACAGCTGTGTGTGTGTGTGTGTGTGTGTACACCTGAAACCACTGCACAACTCACCTGCTCGCTGCGCGCTCGAACCTCAGCTTAACTAACTTACCAGTTGCCAAATGCCCAGCCAATCCCCGCCTCTTGGCTCTTGCCACTTCAACAGTACCCCGCATGCCTGCTAATCATCAGCAGCAGCAAGTTTCGCTTTGACACGAGTTTTCAACTGGCAACGACAATTTTTAGAGGCATGTCGGTTAGCAGCACTAACTGGACGTGGTCGTGCGGCAAGGGGAGGGGGTGGTTGAGTGGCAAAAGTGTTCCGCAGCAGGTGTAAATATGACAGGGCGCTTAAATAATTATAAAGTTTATGGTATTATAACGTCGAGCACTTTTTGCCCATGTGTTTTTCCCGGGAAATTCAACAGCAACAAATTGCCATTGCAGCTAACAGCAAATTTATGGCTAATGATTTGCGAATGAGAGAGATAATCACTTGTTGGCACAACGTTTTTGGACAAAACGTTAACTAAAAATAACGAGAAAGCTGGCCATAACAAATTAATGTGTTTTTAGCTTTTACACAGCAGATTTATAGTTTAAAAGAGAACTTTGGAATGCTGAAATGTTCCTAAATCAAGTTTATTAGGTATACTCATTGAAATCAAGTATACGAAAAATGGGCTGGATAATAAACTGCTTTTGTCTGAATAAAGTATAAAATACTTGTATATTGTGAATGTGCTAAGAATTTATGTTGTTAACTTATGAAGCTCTAAATAGATTTGAAATTTGAAAAACATTTTGAAAAGTCAAGTATTTTAGGTGGAATGGCTTTTACAAATTAATCACGTATACGCCTTTTTTTTCGTTTGCAGCTCAGATTAACTAAAATCTCTCACATCGTAAATTTTATGAGTTTTCTCTGTATAGATTTTTACTGAGCATCTTTTAAGTCGTTTCGCCCGCATCTTGTTATGACCTTATTTGCTTATTTAGGCGCAAAAGGTCGGTCGACGCTCGCTGGCTGGCTGACTGCATTAGTTCTTTGACGAAAGAAAGAGAAAAGTAAAAAATGTCAAGTTGGTCAGTTGGCAAGTTGACCAAGTTGGTTGGTTGCTTTTGCCCTGTCAAGTTGGTCGCTGCAGTCTCGCGGTCTCATTAAGCTTGAAAATTGGCAATCAACACCAAAGTTGGCCGCTTTGTGTTCAAGTTAATTATACCGTCAATGCCCGTTGACAAATGCTGTGGTCGGATGCAAACACGACGACCCCACCCCGCATCGCCCCTCTTTCCCGGAACATGAAAGCCGCCAACGGCAAGAGTCGACCTTTCTGACAACTCTCTCCCTCTGACTCTTTCGCTCTATCGCTTTCTCTCAGTCAATTGACTGCTGTATGGAAATACATGTCCTATTGTCATGCGAGATTTGTTGGCCCCAAAATTTGTGAGTCAACCCTTTTTTTTTTTGTTTTTTGTTGTGAAGCAGAGTTTTTTGTGTTTTTTGATTCTCTTAATGGCCAAGGGTCGGATATTTCAATTGCTTTGGACAGGTGGTCCAATCCCCTAAGCCATATTAAATGCACAAAATGTTTGCCTCCCTTTCGCCTTTCGCCATTTGCCATTCGCCTTTCGTCCTTGCAAAAAGTCAGCCGCCGTTTTTTCCATTTTCGCCCCACATTTGCATGTATGTCTCCATTGAGGTGGCGTCATAGCAATGCATTGTGATTGATTGATTGACTGACTCGCTGACCAGATGTCAGACAAACGTATTTGACCGATTGACCGATTGACAACATGACAGATTGACGCTGCGTTGACACATTGACGCTGCTGTGACAGTTAGCAGATGTTGCTCTTCCCATTCTCCTTCTCTGCTGCTGACCTGCATCCTAGTTGAGTGTGAAAGGGGAAGGGAGGGGAGGGGAGAGTGTGTGTGTGTGTGTGTGTGTGCAACCCTGCCCACTCAATTTGAGCAAAGCTTTATTTAATGAACTTGTGCGCAACAAAAACTTCTACAAATCACTTTGGCAACCACTTCGAATGTACCGAAATAGCTTCCAAGGACTCTACATACTAAATATACTATATATTTATATGATGCTGACCAGAGAGCGAAAATAGTAGTAGCCAAAACTAGTTATGCACATTAATAAGGTATAAACAAGAGGGAAGACAAAAAGAGCAAAGGTATAAACTGGACAAGATGGCGACAACCACTTTAAACATCAAGCATCAAGTATTTTCAACTGCGCACAAAAGTATGCTTCTATTTATAACTGCAAAATGTTGAAGCCAATGCCATTCAAAAGGCACACCTTGGCTTGAATGACGGGGAAAGAGGGAAGGGAAACGAAACGAATTTGGATGGTTATTGCAGCTGCTTTGCTTATAATCTCTTTTCCCAGAAATAATGTGCAATTCAAAGTGAATTTTGTCTTGATTTCAAGAATAAATTTGCAACGTCTTCCAAACTATCATATTATTGGCATTAAATAAAAAATTTACTGTTGTCAGTTTCGAACGCAATAACTATTAATAGCTATGCTCTTTTTTCCAGTAAAACAATTTATAAATTATTCACAATTTTTCTGGACAGACATCGATTTCATTATCCTTGCGTATAATTGGCATGTCACACTGAAAAGCAATCAATTTTGAGACTTTTATTTAAACCAAAAATCCAAATTAGATTCGGTTTTGGAACACATAAAGTTAACAAGTGACATAACTTGGAGAGAAGAGTAAACGGATTTGTTTTGATGATGGAATTAGACGCACGATTTCTAGCCACATGTCCAATTTCACCAAAAAAAAAAGTCATGACAATTGAAATTCTGGAAAAACAAATTGCACAACCGGAATGCGTTAGTGGTTGACTTGTTGTTGTTGCCAAAATGCCTGGGCTTGTCAGCATGGTTTTTTTTTTTTTTGTGGTTGGAAGAAAAAGTAGAAACTTCAAGCACAAACCAAACCAGGTTGCTTAAGTCGTCGTTAACTGCTTTTCCTCCATGTCTGTTGCTTCAAGTTGAGCAATTTTATGAACAATTTGCCAAACGGGTTCTAGGTTTGTTCGCAGCACCGCAGAACGCATGGCATGGCATATATGTTGTGTGTCTGTATGTGTGTGTGTGTGTTGTGTTCTTTGAAGTGTTTATACTATACAGATGTGTGTCTATATATGTCCAACTGATATCAAACTAGCTACGCTCGAATGCATTTTGCATCTACTGCAAAAGTATTTTCAATTTTTTTTTTCTAAAGCCCTTGCTAGTGTGTTTTTTGTGTGTGTGTGTGTGTGTGTGTGTGTGTGTGTGTAGGAAAGGGGTGCAGCACTAAGCTCACCTAATTGCGGCTTTCCGCACTGACTTTGACATACAGTTTTTGGAGTTGGCATACTGCAGATTTTTTAGTATCTAGCGACACCAGACATTCTCTCTCACACACACACACACACACACACTCGCACACATCCTCTGTCGCCCCAGAGCATTAAGCACAATCCTTTCGCAAAACACTCAGCAGCAACAAGAATGACAGCTTTTGATGAGCCAACACACACGCACTGAGGGAGGGGAATGATGGGTTTATAAGCCTGCAGTTGACGGCAAACGCATCTTTCTCTGCACGGCACTAACAAGTCACGGCTTTAAGGCCGAATGTGCAAACTATTTGTGCATGATTTCCAAATAATTTTGAGTGCTATTTTTTGGCTTATATCGATTGCATAAGCCCTCCCCTCCCCCCTCCCTTACCCAACTTAAATATAATGATATACTTTGGTTTACATTGCATTAGTTGCACGTTCGCCAAATGATGGCAGCGATAATAAGCTTTATTTAAGTGTCGGTTGTCACAACTAAAAGTATTTTAATAATGCCACGCTAAATGTTAAAACACAAAATAAACCATGAAATGTTCTAGGGAATATACTCGAACAAAAGCTTTAAATGCAATCATAACATTATTTATACTTATGCCTTGGCAAGGACATGCTTACTGCTCAGTCCTTCTCTCTTTGACTACTCATGTATATATATTTATATATAGATACAATGCCATTGGCAATAGCAACTAGCTACCGACTGCTGACTGCTGACTCCTTTCAATCTGCCTCTGACTGCTTTTACGGCTGGCCTTGGCATTGAGCTGCTTGGCGGCTGCGAAATGCTGGCCAGGACCGGATGAGAGAGAGAGAGAGTGAATGCGGCTGCCTTTTCAGCTTTTACTACTGCTCGGCGCCCCTGTTGAGTTTGACTAACAAAGCACTATATAAATAAAGCACAGCACAAAGCCAAGACCCAATGCTAAAGCAAACATTTCCAGGACATTCCAGGTTTCCTCAGAAGTAGTTGTACACAGAGAACAAAAACTGAATAATTTTATTGCCCGATTTAAGCTCACTTCATTCTCGAAATCTCTTAAAAACCAACATTGAGTACAAAATAAATGTCAATGATAAAATCTTAGAATAACGGTACATTTAATTCTTTTTCTAGATTTTCTTAGATGGCGGAAAATATTTTTTAGACCAGTTTAAGCTAGTTTTTAGATTTCTATAAGTTCTTAAAAGAGTAGTAAAATTTAAAAGATGGACATGGGACTATTTCAAGTCACATTCTCATACTATTAAAGAGTAAGGAAGGTTTTTTTTGAAGCAGTACAATTTTTTTTAAAACAGGAAAATCTTTAAACAGGAATTTGCGTTAAGATTGACGAAGGATAATTTCAAGTTCCATTTCTAGCTCATTTCAAGAGTAAAGTTGGGTTATTTCATACCTTTAAGTTTTTAAAAAAGTACGAAAAATCTTTAAACAAGAATTCGCTTACTTCTTCTAATCTCACTTTAAGAGCCAAAAACGTTCAACTTAAGCTTCACGAAAAGTTTAAAAACAACAACTCACTTCTAAGAATGATTTTAATATATTGTTTTTTATGCCTTGCATTCAAAACATTTTCACATTTATTTTTCTCAGTGCTGTAGTTGTTCTAGGTCGCTCCCATTTTTTAATGTTTTGAGCAATGTTGCACTTTGTTGCAGGTCTCCATCATACAACTTTTTTATTCTACTTATCGTTATTTTTTTTCGGTTGAACAACAATGCTGGCATAACGCCACGCCCTATACAACCCGCCCCCTCTACACCACACCACGCCCAATCGTCTGTGCAACAGCAGCAGTAGCAGCAGTCGGTGTCTGTCGCATCACATTTACATTTTATGCTTTTTGTCAGTTGCATTGTTTTCTCACAAAATACTACAAAGCAACGGCAATTTATAGCTACAAATAAAAAAAATAGAAAAGCGCTCACAAAAATAAAAACAAAATGCAAAAAGTAGCTGCAAATAGTTGCCACTACTTTTTGCTTTGTCCGCATTTGTGTGCGTGTGTGAGTAGTGTGTGTGTGTGTGTGTGTGTGAGAGTGGGTGCTGCCATAATACATTAACGCGGCAAGCGGAAACGGATATGTCACACATTTGCTGCTGTTGGCAACATTGTGCGGAGGCCTCGAAAGCGTGCAACAACAGGGGGGGGGCGGGGGGTGAGTGGAGGGGTTAGTGGTACCGAGGGGTGTGAGAAAAGTGGGAACTGGCACGAAGGCAGCCGCTGGCAGGAAGCGAAGCGAAAATAGCAATCAAAACTTAACTGAATTGTAGCACATGGCACTGCAGCAGCAACCAACACACACAAACACACACACACACACACACACACACACACACACACACCTACAAAGTCGGTTTGCTGGTGAGCGAATTAACACGTAAATGCATTTGGCAAAGCCAGAGCAACAGAAGCAACAGAAGAGAGAATAAAAGAAGAGAAAAATATGTTGTGGAGAAAGTTATGAAAGTCGTAAAGAAACTTAAATGCCCTTGCCCACTGAACTATGTGAGCAACTATCGATTTGCTGCTTGGTAAATCTGTCATAAATGCTTAGCCCTGAAATATGCCTAGACGTATAAGAATTTAGTGTCAGAAACTGCAGTTTAAATAACAGACAATGCTGCCATAGCTATGGAACTGATATCCGGCATTGTTCTGGTCTGTCAAAAAATTCCAGGAGCATTGTTTTAATAAGATTAGCTAATTACTTGATAGAAGGCAACGATGTGCATGGATTATGTTGACCACATGGATTATAATTCGAACAATGGCTTAAATGCATTTTTCTGTACAAATTGTGTATGCATGCAGAGCAGAGTGATTGCAAGATAATATTGTCCAACGGACCTAAACTGTAACCAAGTTCACACACACACACACACATTGTTAGAGCCATAATCTCAACTTTTCTGCAGTAATTAATGAAATGGGCATTTGGTAATGCCATGGAAACACATGCTTCATAATCCATCTGCATGATAATCAAGTTGCACACGATGATATCAACCCAACCCAAGCAACCCATTCATCCATCCATCGAGCTGTAGTCAAAAAAAAAAAAGGAAATACTTTTTTTTGTGTAAAGTCATCAATCTGAGCCCACGTCTCTCTGGTCGGGTCGGGTCTGGTCTGGCCAGAAGCTTGCAATTTGGCCAAGACAAAATGCAAAGTACTCGTTGCTGCCATCTAACTGCCCTCTTTCTCTTCAGCACACTTGTCCATCTCTATGTCTTTCTTTTGTCCAGTAATTCGCACACAGGGTTCAGAGAGAGAGAGAGAGAGAAAGAGAGCGTGTTTTTTTTCGAACTGACTTTGAATCTTTTATGGGCCAGTGGCAAACGCAACCAGACCAGAACACAACCAGACCATACAAATTTGTATTTGCCATTGAGTTGATGTTGGCATTGGTCCTGCCCTCTCTCTCTCGCAGTCGCCCTCCATCTGCTTGGGAATTGAATCAAATTGAATTCAATTGAATTCGCATGTTGTTCATTGAGTTTTGCAGATTATGGCTAAAATAAATTTTAATTTCGCAGAGACTGAGAGAAGACCCTTATCGAAGAAAAATTTGCCCATCAATTCGTCTGACAATCGCATTTCTTATATGTCGATTTCCTTCTCTTTTTTTTCATTTTCTTAGGTATATATGTATTTCCTTTTTTTTTCTCTATCTTTTTGTTAATTAAATCGGGTTGGTAATTAAAAATTCAGCTGCTGGCAATGTCCACCTGTCCAGCAAGCTTTCTATGTCTATTTATGTGTTGTGTCAGGTTGTGTGTGTGTGTGTGTGTGTGTGTGTGGGTGGAAAGCAGAGACAAGCATCAACGTGAACGTCAGCGAGTTGATGGGAGCAATGTGTAAGCGGCTTAAGCCTTAAACAATGCGGGGCCAACAGCTCTGAAAGCTCGAAGCGAAATATAGAGAAAGAGACATGACGACCAATGTTTGGGCCTAATACAAACTGGCCATGTTTATTGCCAGGAAGTACCAATACCAAATACTCAGAAGCATTTTGGCATTTAGCATTTTGCATTTACTATTCAACATTTTGGGTCTTTGTTCATTAGAGAGAAACAAGATGCAGAGTTATTTATAAAGGATAGATAGTTAAATACAATACTGCATGCCTGCAGTGCAATTGAATCTACTTTCAAGACATCTACATCATCTTGTCATTTAGTGTGTGTTATTAAGTATTAATTAAATTCATATTTAGCCTTTAGTGCGTGGCTGGCAAACAACATATTTTGACCAATCTGTGTATAAATGAAACGCATTTATTACATGCAAATACGCACGTTTCCGTTATTTATGTGTGGGTGCATGCCTCGCAACCACATTATTATCAATACCACTACTGTGTACTAATAATTGTATTTATTTGCATGCGTCTTAAGAGCTTAAAACATGAGATCGAATATCAAAGGGACAGGCAACATGCTTGTTTAATAATATTGTGCTGCCTGCACTTAAAACAAAACTCATGAATAAACAACTAAGAGATATCCTGTATATGTGTTAGAAGGAGAGAGGAACTTAAATTTGAACTTGAGAACTTAAGTTAAACGACAAGAGTCTTAAGAAAAGCATCGTCATACAGTGGAAGCATGTACAAATTTAGTAGCATACTTTTGAGTGGTATTACAAAATCTTAAAATAACCAACTTCAAACTATCTTCTATTTCCGTTCGCTAAACAGCCCTTAAGTTTCAACACAAAATTATGCAACAATAGAATACAGCTTTAAGTGTATTGTTTATCGAGCAGAGAATTCAGGAAAGTTCCAAATTAAACATTGTAAAATTTTGGCAACAAGCTACATAGAGAAAACAGCTCTGGAAATTGCGCACACCAGGCTTTATTTAATTTTTCTACTCACCCGTTTAGAAATGTAAAGGTTACAGCCGCTTGAACCTTTTCTAAACAAAAATGTAGATTGCAGGTTTCCACTTTTAATTTCACAATTTTTTACACGCCCTTTTATCTCGTATGTTTCTAATTTTGAGACTTCATTTTCTGTTTAGCTTAACTTTAAAATGAATAGAAGATTTAAAAAATAACGTTTTCTTAACGCGCCGTGCAGCTATCGCTTCTTCGCATGCGCCATTCAACGTTTTTCCTTGTCTCAGTGTAAAAATATAAATACATTTTCGTTTTGTAGGGCTTCTGGGCTTATTCTTTGGCAGCAACTGTTTGTTATTACATAATAACATGCTTAGAAATAATAGCTGTAGTGATTATTATGGTTTGATAAATCTACTATTTATAGAGTGGAGAAAAAACTATCTGCAGAGCGTTTGGCTGACAAAACGCAAAATGCGAAAAATAAATAAACAAAATAAACGTAACTTGAGTGCAAATAATCATGATACGTATATTTATAAACTGCTATTGAATTGCATTGAATAAAATAATGTTCATTTGGACTAATGAGTAAAAATCAACCTATGCAACATTTGATTTTGTTAGAGCTCGTGTTTTTTGCGCATTTAAACGCAGAGCTCATTAAAATCAATTAAGCCAAGAAAAAAAGTAGCGTAAAGCAAATATTTGCATTTAACAAAAAACAACATTTGCACAGCTAAAAACTAAATAATAAAAAAACAATAAGCAAAAGAGCGTTAAATGAATGGCATAAAGCATGATAGGAATGAATAAATAATTAATTAAATGCTATTTAAATAAAGCGTATGTGACCATCAATAATTCAAATGTAAAACTAAATGCATATTTACCAAATAATTAGTATATATCGACAATGCAATATAATTAATTATTTATGAACATTATAAGAGTGTGTGTGTGTGTGTGTGTGTGTGCTTCCCGTCAAATTTGCCAGTATTGTTTGTAGTTGCAGCTGTTTATAATTAATCAGAATTCACCCCAAGCTGAGGCGCACGTGTGAAGGCTGCTGCTTGCTGGTTGCCCGGCTACCTTTTAAACCTGGTCGGCAAGCCATATTTCAAATTGCCAAGACGAATTCCTAACTAACAAACCTCCGTCCATGCTACGGCTCCACGCTGCTACGGTGCTACGATTCTGTGGCACGCAGGCCGCAACACATCCGCCGGCCTGGTTGCTGCGTCGGTTGCTGCGGATGTGGCTGCTTCTTGGAGCTCGCTAACTTTCCCTCTCTGCGTCGGTTAGATTTCTGACTGCTTTCATTTAATTAAAAATTTATTACGTCCCCATGAGCTGGCAAGCAGCTTGTCGCTAGCCCCACCATCCTGCCACACTGCCACATTGCCACCCTACCACTGCCTATGCTGTTGTTGTAGCGCCCCCGTCAGATTGACGTTCAGACATTTGGAGTGAATGCTGCGCAAAAAATCAACATTATTTTGTTCTGTTTGCTGCGAAGCGAGCACAAAAGCAAAACAAATACATAATAATAGAAATTTGCTAACCCAACACCAAACACACACACTCACACCCACAGTCACACCCACACTCACACCACCCACACACCCTAAGCCTCAAAGAAGGGGGGTGGTGGAGTAAGGGGAAGGATCGCATGTGTACGAGTACATATGTCAATGTTCTTCTTCGTCTTGCTCTTGGTTCGATTTACTATTTTTATTCTCTGTGTGTTTCCACAACGCGTTCGCTGCAGAAATTCTCCAAAAGCTTTGAAGCTCTGAAGCAGTTGGCCAAACAAAAAACTCGATTGGGCAATCATTGGAAAATAGTTGCTCAATAGTTCTTCAATTATAAGCTGCAATCAATTTCAGTTTCATGATTATATCTCATGTACCAAATTGGACTTTTCCATAAGCTGCACAAAAATAAATAGCATCCTTTTATTTTTTGTACTTTAGCTTATAATGTACTGTACTATATACTATTGTAAAAATGGCAACTAAATTTATTTAATTATTTGCCATAGACAAAGAAATTCCAATACTTGTGGGTATGTGTGTGTGTTTTCTACTCATTTTTTGGTTTGTTTGAAACTCGCGCAAATTTTTATGGAGAATGAGATTTGTAAAACTCGCATACAAGAATGTGTTAGCATGAAATAAATAAATTGTTGAATATTGTTGCAGTGCGAGTGAGTCCCTGGAGTTGGCCACAGGCACCCTCCTTCTACCCGTCACGCCCCCCTTTTGTTGGCCATGACCAACATGCCCCATCGTTATTCAACTTTTCTATCCCATTCCGCAAATGCTGCGTATTTGTATGCGATACTTTTAAAGATTTATGGCAAAAAATGCAAACAAATAAAGTCAAGAACAAAAAAAATACAAAAAAAAAATTGAAAGCGGGAATTGGAGAAATGGAGAATTGGAGAAGTGTAGTAAATGGAAATGGCGTCTACAAATTTGTGGCTTACGTTTATGAATTGTCCAAAATAATAAAAAGATGCGACTGCTGCGGCTCATTCAGTTTTATTTAGCTCCGTTGCAAGCCCGCAATCATTATTTATTAATCCTTGCAAGAATTCCGGCTTCTGTGGGCGCCATTAATAAGAAATGGCAACCAGCCAGCCTGGCAGCGAGCAGGACAGCAAGCCATAAACTTAGTTGGCAATCTCCCTGATCGACTCGGGTGGAAGGCCAGCAACAGCAACAAAAGTTTATTTTGCACATACCACAAATATTTTATAAATTAATCTTTCGCCGTTTGGCGAAGTGAAAGACAGAGAGTCAGGCCAACGCCAAAAGCATGGTTGTATTTACTTAACATCCCACAACTAGCATTAAAATGCCACAGCGACAAAATGAGTTAAGTTTTGCGACAACTTCGGCAATAATATGAATTTCATATGAGCACTAACTTTTTCTTCTTCAATCTTAATGTCGAAACTTCAAAACCTATTTGGGAATTAATAAACTTGCAATCATTTTGAACTCTCAGCTCCTGTTTTATTTTAAGATTGTATTTTACTAAGCAACAAATCCCACGCGCATTTGAAAATGTCAACCACAAACTGAGCAAAAGTTGAGAGAAAAGCTTTGCAATTATTCTATCAAAATAATATGGAGTTCATATGAGCTCAAAACTCAAACGAAAATCATGTTGGAATTAATTGAATTAAAACGTTTTGAAAGTTAAAGTACAAAATGTTTCGATTATATTTTAAGCTTTTGCTGTTGTCTCCTGTTTTATGGCATGTGTTTGCAGTCAAATTTCACTCAGCTTGTGTTTATGCCTGCCTATTATATAAGTTTGTTGTGCGTGTGTAAGATGTTCTTGTAGTTGTCAATGCATGTTAGTTAAGCAATTAAAATGTCTTCGTGAAACTTTTGTCAAAATCTCAAAGCAAACACTTTTCGATTTAATTGATGACTTAAAAAGTTATTAGCTTGTCAGATATCTATACAATGCGTGGCCAATTAAAAATGATATACCCATAAATATTTGGCATTTTGTAAGCGTATTGTATATTACAACAATTAAATGCGTTTCTTCCAATTAAGGCCATCTAGTTGCTATCGATTAGTTTTAAGCCCTGGTCTTGAATGTTTCTCATTTCTCTCATCGAATTTTATGGTTTTAAAGTCGAAAGTGAATAGCGAGAAAGGTCCTTCAGCTGTCTGAGCTGTCTCAAACCGATTATGTCCACAATCAGTTTCATTAGCTTCGTCCTTTAGTCTCCCTCTCTCTCTCTCTCTCGGTGTCCCCCACCTCGTAACCTTTTTCGCTGTTTGCTCTTTATCTCGTTCGCACTTACTTGGCTGAGAGTGGCACTTGTCGCAGCGCAAACACTTGAATGGCAAAATTAAACATTATGATGACAGTTGAAAGCAAAGAGCAGAGCACAGAAAAAAAAATCAAAAATTGAAATTGAGAGCACATATTGTGAATTGTAAAATAATGAATTGTAAATTGCTGAAAACGCACACACACGCTGCTATAAATATACATGAATATTAATTTTATTTATTATGCGACGCAATAAAATCAAATAAAAATCACTCGTGCCTTCATTCTACGACATCTTAATTTTGGTTTCGGTTTGAATTTGGGTTGCCAAAGTAACCAAAGAAAAACTAAAATCGATTTCCGCTTTACAAATATACTTAAGTGGCAGTTTGTATACGAGCTCACGAACTCATCTCTCATTTGCCAAAAAAAAAAAAAAAAAAACTTCATGCCACACACACACACACACATAACTATGGGCAAATTTTATGCATGCACAGCGCACAGCGAATGAAGGGAGACGCATGCTTTCAAAAATATATTCCACACGATTAATTTTTGCGATCCATTAAAAAGATTTACTCAAATTGACTGAATCATCGAGTGCTTGATGCCACAGACAGAGCCACAGCCACAGCCAAAGCCATCGCGGAATGCGTCGCGTCGTTGTCCTCGATGCGTCGTCCTTGTTGTCCTCGAACCTGGCCCTGGCCATGGTCGCATGAAAAATGTAATCCCCAGAGGCGTGTCAGCATACTCCCAACATACAAACACACACACACACACACACACAAACACTACCTCCCCTCCCCTTCCCTGCTTGGCTGGGTTTGCTGCACACACAAGTGTCTCAATTTGCATGCGTTAAGCTAAGCTCCGAGAATCGGGAACTTGTTTTGGGGGCGTCACAACAGTTAGGCGGTTGGGCTGGGTTGGGCGTGCCCCATTAAATGCATGTACATAATCATAAATTTACACTCATTATCAGATTAGCGAGCAGCATTCAGCGCCCAAAGCAGCCAGCTTCCACAACCTCCCCACCACCCTACCCCCGCTGCTGTACTGTCTGTCATTGCAACAACAACGAGAGCAGCAACAACAGTGGCAAAACGAAGAGTGGTGCAAAAAAAAAAAAAAAACAAGAAAAAAGAAACTGCACAACGAACAAATTGAATTTTTGAAATAGAATTTACGTGATTTGCATACCCCGCATGTGTGTGTGTGTGTATAAAGTGTGGGTTGTTTTTATAAATAGAAATCAAAAAGAAAGTTGCACAAAACAATCAACTACAAAGCAATTAAAAACCAATTAGGGAATGGTAGAATGAAGTGTCTAACCACAAAATCAAATAATAAAAAATTCCTTAAACCGCAAGGACAATAGAAAAATGCATTAGTTTTTAGCCATTGAAAATAACAAGTTTGGGGAATTCGATTAAGACTTAAAGCTGTTTAAATGGAAAGCAAAAAGTTTGTTTAGGATTTTTTTGTACTTAAAAAAAATCATAATGAAGGAAAAAAAAAAATTTCCTAAATCAAAGAGGACAAAACTTTTCAAGCAATATTAATCAAAACTTCTCAAATATAATTTTTTAACTGCTTACAGGGTATTTTTTTGTTTGGCACTCAATTGCCAAGCTGCGTAAAAGGATTTAGAATTTTTTTTTATTATGCTGAATCTGCTTTAGAAAATCCACAAGCTTCAATGCATACACACGCCAACACACACACTTGCTGATACAATGAGGCTTTTACCCTTTTCACGTTTGCCACTTCACTCGCGCCGAATTTGTATTAAATGTAAATTAAGTTAATGGTAATAAAGTGTCTATTATGTAATCGCACTCACACTATCACACACACACACACACACACACACACACACACACACACTGAGCTATGTATGTATTTTGAAAACAGGATGTATTAAATGATGTCTAATAAGAGCCAAGTTGGGCAACTTGGCAATTGGCGGACACTGCCACGCCCATTTAGTGTTGCTCTTGTTGTTGTTGCTTGTCGTGTTAAAAGTTTCGATCAAATCTCAAAATGGTAAAATGCGAAAATGGTGAAAACGAAAATGTGAATTTAATTGGAATCCAAAAGCAAAAGAACACAAAAGACGCGGGCAAAATGGGAATCCAATTGGGGTTGCACGAAGGAGGGAAGGGTAAGGGGTTGGGGGTTGGTGTAAGCACTTACATACTTACGGCATGGCAAAGCGCATAATTAACGTTTCATTGAGCAATTTGAATATTTGAGCTTTTGATTGGCGTGGTAACTTTAGCAGCTGCTAGTTAGGAATGTTTTGAGAGTGCAAACAGAACAGTGGATAAGAGGATGTGTGATATGTGGAAAGTGTGCTTTTGTGTGTGTTGATAGCAAAAGAAAGAATGGGGACACACTACTGAAACGACAACTGTAAACGTTCTAGGAAACGCGAAATGGAGAATGACGGAACAGAAAATTGAAATAAATTCACGTTGAAAAAGAAGTTGAAGGAAGAAACAGTTTCAAGTTGAAGGCGAAAAATTCCACAGAGTAAAATAAAAGTGCTTATGAGAAAAAAGAAAAGATATTAAAAAGTTTGGCTTGATCCAACGAGAAACTTTTTAAACTACATTTAAGAAATGTGAAAAAAAATTCCTTTTGTCTTTGTGAAATTTAACACAACATTCTTCGAATTATTACAAATTAATCAAACTGATTTTTTCAATAACTTTCCTTGTAGTTTTGCGTTCTTAGTTATTTTTTTTTTTTTTTGTATTATTTATTGGACGTAGATGTACTAAAAAAGCAGTACATTCAAGTGGCCCAACGATACCAAGCACCGGCTTGTTAATAGAAGTGGCACCGTTTATTATGTAGGAAAATGTTAGAAAATTCCTTGTCCTTCTGATAGGAACAACAAAACTAATTTGACTGACTAATTCGGAGGAATAAATTTAACCATTTATTAGCTTGCGTAAAAAGACTAAACCAAGCGTTGTTCTGCGATCAGCAAGAGATGGAAGATTTATTAGTAAAAGTCTACTGTGGTAGGAAGGTAGGTTAATGGTAGTATCCCAGTTAAATCTCCTAAGGGCAAAGAGCAAAAATTGTTTTTGTACTGATTCTATTCTATCCTGGATATCAGATACAAGATCTATATTCAAGAATAGGACGAACCAGAGACGTAGAAAGTGTTTTGGTTATGTAGGGATCGTCAAATTCTTTCGACCAGCGCTTAATGAATGTAAATAATTAAAGGTCCAAGGTGACTTCCTTGCGGAACACCTGAAGTGACATGAACCACCTTAGAGACAGCACCATTAATTCAATTGAAATACTTTTTATTGGACTAGACATTCTAGTTTTTATATTTTCTGGTATGTTCTTATTTTCATTCATTGACGAGTTTTCAGCTGGTATTTTTACATTGTTTGTTTCCTATATTTTCACTTTAAGCAAAATTTAGCATTTTATTATACCTACAGTAACAATTTTTACCAATTTTTCTGTGTCTTCCTTTCTATCTTCTACCTCTACGTTTTTTAGTCTATCTTGTACTTTATCTCTATTTCCATTTTTTTTCTTTTTTTCCCCTCCATTTCTTCACCAAAATTGTCACACATAAACAACAAAGAGGAGGACAAAATTTCTGGCTGTGTAAAAACCTTTTAAGCATCATGCCGTGCTAAATCACATAGAGTACGAAGTTATAAGTCATGAGTGGGTAGCCCAAAGGGGCGCATTATAAATATGTCAGACGCTGCATGCCAGCTTCAGCTTCAATCTTTCCCTCCTCGCCACACAACAAACCAGTACGATCCACTGTGAAGTCCAGTGCCGTCCATTTTGACTGTGGACAGTCCATCTTGGCTCCCCTTCCCCCCTCTGCTCACCCTGTGTATGGACATAAATCAAGTTATGCGACGCGCCCTTCGGCATAGAAGCTCTCACTCACACTCTGTGTCCCGTGCAGAAGGCGCAGGGGGATGGGGGGGGAGAGGGGATCGGGGAGGAAGGCCTCCAGAAAGCAAAATTGACGTTGGCCGGCGGGCCCAAATGCGTAATGGCTAAAGCAATGAAAGGACCAAGGAGCTGATGCTGAAGCTGAATCTCTGAAGCTGAAGCTGAAGCTACATAGATAGAGGCATAACTTTTAGAGCCGCACAAACACGGCCATTACATGTGAAAGCCTGAAGCTTAGCTGCCATAAAGCCATCAATAAAGCACAGAGCAATTGCGAGCACAGCTTTAGCTAAACAACAACAATAATAACAACAACAAACAGTAAACAGGCAAAGTGAGGTGGCCCATTAAAAAGCGCTGCGAAAATAACTGGGCCAAAATCGCATAATTAACAGAACATGGATGGGGCCCATTAAATGAGCATTAGCGTGTCCAGCCAAGGGTAAGATGAATGTTAACTCTGTCTGTGTCTGTGGCACAGCTGATAAGCCCACAGTCACGCCCTTCCAGGGACAACAAGCAGACAAACAACAAAACAACAAAACAACAGAACAAGAAAGCAGCAAACAAACAAACGAACTGCGATGATGCTCTAAGCCGTTGAAACGAATTGAAAGCGGCGGCGTGTACAAATTGCCATGGCCTGAACTTCAAATTGGACTTACGCGTGGATTTGCGCGTGTGTGTGTGTGTGTGTGTGTGTGTTTGTGTGCATAAAGACAAAGCAGCTGTAATTTAACTTGTTAATCCACCGCGCAGCAAAGTATGCTACACGTTTTGTTCCCCTCCAAGTAGTACAAGGAAATGCAATAAATAGAATTTTCGTTGTCCATGGTTGGTTGTTGGCCTTGATCTTGATGGCAATTTGATGCTGGCATTGGTAACGCTTTGGCAACGCATTGCTAAGCAAAAACTTTTGCACCCTTGACCCAAATGCATGCATATACATACATATATATGTAGCAAAAGAAAGCGAGAGGGGGCCAAAGTCCCAATCAAACGGCAAACAGCTAAAAAGAGTGAGAAAAACAAAGCAAGAGCAAGAGTGCAAAAATTATGTTGCAGCAGAGAGAAAGAGGGAGTGGATGGCACGAAGTGTTGCTTGCTGATGACTTGTTTGGGGGGAGCCTCGAGCATCACGGCCCCAAGTGCCCAGTCATTGACTGCTGCTGCTGCTCGGGCCATTTACCATTTGCTTGCATTTAACATTCACATTCACATTCGCATTCGCATTCAGATTCACATTTGCCATTCGCATTTTACATTCACATTTCACATTTTGCACGTGCGCCTTCATTCACTTTGCCTGCCATCCGCTTTCATTAAAAGTAATTGCGAAAATCAGTTTGCCATATCAATAAGGCTTCCATGTTGTACACACAGCATGCTGTGGCGCCACCGATTCCCTACAACTCTATCGCCACCAAATCAACCGTTCTGCTATCGGGTCCAGCTAGAATTGAAGCCCACTTGATCTTGTGTATCTTGTGTATCTTCAGTCATCTGCAAATATGTTTATTTAATCATTGCGAAATCAGGTATTTCACTTATCTCTTGGTTAGAGTAGTTGGTAGACAAAGTCAAAGTGAAACCAAAATTGATTGAGAACCAAATTGTCTTCATGGTATGCGGCCTATTTTATGCTTCACTTGCGACTATAGCAGTTGTCGTTGTAGTTGTGATGGAGAATTGGGTTTAAGGAATGCTTTTGTATAGTACGTATACGTCATGGTGTACTGGGTTCATACTCCGATTACAAGCGCTATTCATAGCCCCACGGGCGATGCTTATTTACACGGCTCAAAGGCACCCACTCACACACTCACACACTTGAACTCTGAGTCAGTTGTCAGCAGCAAGAGGCCAACAAACTCCAGTTCTGTTGGACGGACACATAATTACAACAAACGTCAAACGGGGGGCATCCAGCATTGGGCAACTGAGCAAGTCATCCAACTGGCAACAATAGGCACAGACCCGGAACTACCCACCTGTCTAACTATAAACACAGACGAATATATATATATAAAGCTTTATTGATGAACACATAGATGGTTTGTCATCCAGGTAGCTGTTCCAAATAGCTTCTTCCCTTTGTCTGACTGTGTGTGTGAGTGTGTGCGCGTGGGGCTTGCTTGACAAAGGAATGTTTTAGTAATGCTTCGTAGAACGCCAAAGAGGTGGTAAATTGCGGATACTCGGAGTGCAACTGAGTGCAACTCAAGCCAGATCAATTGAATTCCATCTACTACAACGACCAGACCATAAAATGGTATATATTTATAATACAAAAAAAAAAAGAAGGAACTTTCACATTTCCCATGAAACTGATATGCAAATGTAATTAGATACTGTGGGCTCGGCCTGGATTTTTCAAAATTCATTACACACACACAAACTGAATTCGGAAATACTTTTCCAATTAAAATTAGAAGAGAAATTTATAATTAGATTGCAAGCTGAAACTTTGGATTAGATAGTTATTTATTATTATCAACAATGACTTTTAATTGTTCTGGTTCAAGTCGCTTGAGATTACAGAGCGTGTGAAAATAACAAGTTTTAAGCTTTTTCTTGCTTGCTGCGTTCAGCTAATTGATTAATCATTGGTTTTATCGGAAGTTCTGCAAATCGTACAGTTTGATAAGATCTATATTTATACTTAACTAAAATGTTGGCTTAATATACTAAAAATATTGAAAACTTTTCCACCACAACTATGGTCTAATAAAATGATCGATTTTACACATTGCTAATACGCACCGCACAACTTACACACACATACGTGTTGTGCCAATAAAAGTATAAGCCATAAATCGATAGATGGCGTTAAAGCCATAAACTTAAGGCTGTTGTTGTCTATGTTGCGCATACGCCGCGTAGTGTTTCCTTGCTGCTTGGGGTATTACTTTAATGTTTGCTGTGTCAACAGCTCAATTTTAATATGTTTACCCAAGAGTTTCAGTATTGGCTTGCTTGTACTCATATATCAGCAAACAGGTGTTTTCTCTTCTTCTTTCTTTCCTTCGCTTTTTCTTTTCAATATGCTCAGAAATATGAATACGGCTGTGGAGTGCTTAAGGTTCTCTTTCTACTTCTACTTCTTTTACTTTTGCGTTAGCTAATGTTTTCATTACTCGCATTTGGCGCATTAAAACTTTGTCTTACTTTCACTTAATGTTACTTTTTGCTTTCTTTCGTTTCTTCCTGCCCATTTTCACACTTTGTTAAGCTGCTCACCTGCTTATTGATATTGCAATTTAGTCGACATAAATTCAAGCTAACTCTCGCCCCAGTGCCCGATGCTTGATGCTTAATGCTTAATGCTTAATGCTTAATGCTTAATGCTTAATGCTTAATGCTTAATGCTTAATGCTTAATGCTCAATGCCCAAAGCCAAGTGGCACTTATACGCGCTGTCGGCCAGCCAGCCAAACAACCACCGAAACAAGCGAGCAAAACGACCAAATAGCCAACAGGTCTGCTACGCAATGTGGCGCGCACTTTACAATGCGAATTGACGCTACTTTTGTGTTCTTTAGCTTTGTGGCTGTGGTCGGTGTTTATCTTGCGTGTGTTTTGTTGATTTTACCGATTTTTCCAGCTCTCTCTCTCTCTCCTTCACACACAGCTGCTGCCCTTGCTGCTGCTGCTGCTGCTGCTGCCTTTGCCGTTGCTGTGGGCAACTTTTTGGCTTTGTTAACTTTTCACTTCATGGGCATGGAAAATTTTATTTTACATTATTGCAGAGGCAGCTCAACTGAAAATAAAAGTTAATTTTCGCTTGTCGCTCTAAGCCAATTAGTGTGGTGCTGTTGGTGGTAGTTGCCTTAAACAGCTTCTCTACTTGCCCCTTTCAGTGTGTGGCAGGTCATCAAGTCGCCTTAACGAAGCCAGCGAACCAGCAAATAACAAAAACAACTAATTGAGTAAACAAAGTTTGCCTAAACTTGATTTTTTTTCTTTAGCCTTACTTTCTTCTTTTTATCTCTTGCTGTCTCTCTCGCTCCGTGCGTACAGTAAGCTATTTTTAAACTTATTTTATTGATCCCTAAAAATAATTGCAAAACCGAAAAAGCAGAAAAATCTGTTGAAAATTTTATCAAAAAATTTTGTAGTTCGACAGACGACGTCGCCAATAAAGTTTGCCAACAACCATCCTCATCATCGCAATCATCATCATTATCATCATTATCATGGCCAGACTTTGCTTTTAGGGGTTTTTAGTAATAATGAAGCAACCACAAAGCGGACCCAAGCCCAAAACTCAACCTTATCCGACCTATGCGTACCGAAGCAAACCCATCAACTGGCTTTAAGTTGATTTAGTTTGTAGTTGTGCGCGGGGCCAACTTTGAAAAATATTTGCCTTTGCCTTTGCCTTTGCCTTTGCCTTTGCCCTGCTTAACTTTACTTATAAATTTTGACGATTGTAAGCGTAAGAAGGAATCACAAAAGGCAGCACAAACACATACATGTATGTGAAAGTAATGCTAAGTATATTTAAACAGCGCCACTCAATTAAATGGAAGCAAAGAGTTAAAGAGTTGCGATTTACGCTTATAAGTATGCAACATTTTTATGTGCAATTAGTTTAAATTTAACTTAAAAACAGCCTGTTCGCTATAAATGGCAACAAACGAGTTCCACAAACTGAAATATGAATGAAACTAAATGAAGTAACTTAAATTCGACTATTGAAGTTCATAAAAAAAAAACCCCACTCACTGTAATGTTGTGTGACAAACTGCTGACGATTATAGAGGAAAAATGCAGAAAAAAAAAATTAAATAAAATACCGAATAACATATTTACTTTAGAGATACCACAGCATTAATTAATAAGTATCCGGATTTCGTAAATCCTAACAACAACAAAAGTACCATGCCAGCACAAGGCATAGTTTCTAATTAAAAAAAAATTTGTGCGCTTGTTTGATTTTCGATTACACAAAAGAAATATCAAACTAAAAATATGCCGCATGCATTTTTAGTTTTACTGTTTAAATAAAGAACAAAGCTCGAACTGCCAACGCATTCAAATGCGACTTTGAAGTGCAGCATATGTGTTTAACTTATCGCTAAGCACTCTTAAGTGTCCCTATTCAATTGGCTCGCACTGTTTGCCGCCGCTATCTATGGAAGCAAGCAAGTAAGCCGGCGAGCGAGTAAGTAAGTAAATAAGTACGTATATGTATATGTATGCAAACTTCTCGAACGACGATGGCGACGACGACGACAAAGAAGTCGACCTCGCAACGTGGAATGTTACTTAAGTTTAAACGCAGCTGAGCGCTCGGGCAGTGATAATGGGCTACACACACACACACACACACACACACACAGACACAGGGAGACAACTTCTATCCTTGGGGGTAAAAATTCAGCGTCTTGTATTACACTTGCGTTTCTTACAATTTTCAGCTCGTCGCTCGTGTATTGCTTACACACTCAGTTAAGTTAAGTTTGTGTATCTGTTACGCCATGGCGCCCATGTGCCCCACCCCCTCGCACACACCTCTCCCTTCAACCTACCAGCACTGCTATTGGTATTGCTCCCCATTGGTGTGTGTGTGTGTGTTTTTGTATTTTATTCTTTTTCGGCACAAGAAAGAAAAAAAAGGGGCTCGCAAAAGTTTCGCGCTGGCATTGCCGGAGTTATTTCTCAAATTGTTGCCACAGCAGCAACAGCAGGCAGCAACAACAACAAAAACACACATACAAACACACAATGAGACAGTGACAACGAGGCGATAGAATAGATGTCAGTCGAACAACTAGACAGACAGTCATTGAACAAAATTCCTTTCGTTTATGTTGCCTCTCTGTCTTTTTTGGAATACCCTTTGCTAAGGGTATTTGTAATTGTTTGTGGGCATGGATTTAACAAACGCCCAAAAAATAATATTTATAAAATTTAACATGGATTTTGAAGCAGACGAATAGTTGTTTTAAGTGCAAAAACTCTTAGTTTGAGAAAATATAGTTATGTTAAGTGTTGCATACTTTTATGTGTCCGAATTAATTTCTAATGGAAAAATAATCTTTTTGTTACTTTAACTTTCTTAGGAAAACTTTGTAAATAAATCGTTTTTTGTTCTTGAAAACAAAACGAAAATGTTTTTAAGCTGTTCAACTAGAGTATATTATGTTCGGCGTGCCAACGACACTTACCAGCTTATTTTATGTATCTTTTTTTATTTAGTTGAGGGGAGTTTGCTATTGATAAAGTGTGCGAGTGTGTGTGCTGGCTTGAAGGACGGTAACAGGCCTTGTTATAAAGGGCAGAACGAGACATTTTGGCATGCCTTATTGTTGTACTTGTACTTTGCCAGCGCCAGACTGATGGCACACTGACGGACTCTGGCTAGCTGGCTGCCTTGCTGGTTCGTTGGCTAAAGCAACTGTTAGCAACAGCACAAAGTGACACGCAAAAGGCGCAACAGGCAGGCAGGCAGGCAGGCTGTCAGGCTGGCAGGCTGGCAGGCAGGCAGGTAAAGAAGAGAAGCGAAGTGAAGGGAAGAGGAAGTATTGGGGCGTGTAAAGGAAAACCCAGGCAACAGTGACCGTGTAAAGCAATTGCTGTGTTGCCCACAAAATTCCTTTCACTTTCATCATCATCATCATCGTCATCGTCATCGTTAGCTTGTTGCTTTGCCAACTTTTCGATTTTTCGTTTGTTTTCTGTTACTGTTTCTGTTTCTTATTTTTCGCTACTTCTGGCAGAGTTCGTTTTCGGCTTTTTGCCGTGTCACAGTTAAAGCAAAGCAGAGCCAAAAGCAAATACAAACACACTCCATACACTGCACACAAAAAAGGCGTCCAATAAATTGCCCCCTTAAGTGTGACAGCAGAGAAAAGCGAGAAAGAAGTTGAAAGTACGCACTTATAAAACCAACTGCAATTGACAGCTGTAGATATTTCTCTACATCTGTCTGTCTGTTTGTAATATGCTGCTTGTTTTCGTCAGCTACTACGACTACTAAAATTGTTGTATTGTTATAATCCGCAATTTGACAATGAACAATTCGTGTTAAATTGTGCGAGCAGCGGAATGAAATTAACCACATGACCACGCACAAATCGATAACGCTACCAGGTCGAGGGTGGCGGTTTTTATATCTTTATCACTTACCATTTTGTTTTTTTGTTACTGCCGCTGTTTGTTGCCTCATCTCAATTTGGGCCCCGAAATTGAACGGAAGCCGATAAAAACTCAAATCATATAAAATAACCCATTGCGGTTTCTCTGGCTCTAGCCTCAACAATGCCAAGGCAAGCCATAAATTTGAAAACGTTTACGGAAAAATAAAATATAAAAGACTATAAATATAATTAAAATGAAGGAATAAATCATAGTTCAAATATGAATTGGTCTGTTTAAATAATATGTGCATTAATTTAAACGCTTATGTTTTCTGAGTTCTCATATTTTCGATAACATATTTTTGTATGAAACCAAATTACGTCTACGTTATTGTATGAAAAATACAAAATTACGTATACGCATATAATGCTCAACACTACAAGTCACAAGATATTTTTTCGTTGTCGCTTTTTCCGCCAAGTTAAAGCTGTCTTTGGCGCAGCTTGTGGCCCCGCATGCGTTGTCAAGTAAAGTAAAGTAAAGTTAAGTCGCCGCTGCTGACAACTTTTTGGCTGGGACACTTGCTGCGCATCCTCGTTAGCCCGTCGGCTGCTCGGCTAGCCTCAAAACTGCAGCCACAAGTTCTGAATGCCTCGTTCGCTCCCTCTTAGCCAGCCTGCCTCGTTTGCCTGTCCAATAGCTGTCAAATTTGAGCTCAAATTAAACGGTGCGTGGTGGTAGGGATGCTGGCGGAATGGAAGGGGAGGGCAAAAGTCAAGCGAAGCGCAATTTCTCCATTTGACTGGCTCGTTTTATGCTGCGTATACGCAATGCAAAGCGTACAGTTAAAAGCGCTTGCCCAGCAGTTTGCCATTAATTGCTTTTAAACATGCTTCTTCAGCAATAAGCGCATGTGGTGCCTGCTTAATTAAACGTGCCTCAAATCAGAGCACACACATAGAAAGTGCTTTTAAGGCCAGATGGTCTTACTAACTAGCAAAGACCGAGAGAGAGAGAGAGAGAGAGAGAGAGAGTGTGAGCCAACAGCCTTGGCTTTATTTGCATCAATATCTATATGTACTGGCCATATAAACTAAGCAAACGTATGGCATTTTCTTTAAGTGCTCTTTGGCGTCGCGACGTCTGCGCCTGCTAAAAGAAACGTGCAACAAGTCGACAACGACGACGAGGAAAATGGTGCCAATAATGGCGTCGCTTGGCTACCAGCTGTGTACATATGTATTTGTGTGTGTGCCGTCGTCCAGCATTTAAAGCATTACTTTAATACCTAAGTCAAAGTAAGATTCATGCACACGATTGCCGCACAGACAGAAAAGAAGAAAGAACTTAAACATTTGCTGAGATTTTTTAAATATTATTAAAGCTTAAGTTGCAAATTAAAACGGATTTAACGACAAACATTAATGCATTTAAACTTGTTATTATTATTTTAGCTACTATTTTCATTCCTGTTTGTATTGTTTTGATTTGGCTTATACCAAGAAACTTTCTCTTCGGCTAAGCTGAATCAAACAGAATGAACCGCATAAAGTGCTTTACATAAAAACATTTTTTTATATTTATTTTTTGGCAGTATGGAAAAAACACTGTGACTTATTTGCGCTTTTCGCAAAAAAGTTGTTTATACTGTGACAAATTGAATGGATTTATTTTTGCATTTTTTTTGTTTATTTAAGAATAAAAATATTTTGAAAATTGTGTAGAGAATTCATTTAAAAATTCCTTTGTACTATAGTTTATTGGGAAAAAGTTGAAAGTCGTTTTTAACTTTGTTTTGTAGGTATTTTTTCTCAAAATCTTTTTATTTAAAAATGGCCTAAACAGTTTTTAGTAAGAAACTTTTTTTTAAATCTGAATTCATGGAAAATATAATAATAAAAAACTTGAGGTTTATTTTTGTTACCAAGAGTATTCATTAAAAAATACTTAATTAACCGAACTTGAATTTAATCAATTTCTAGGAAATTATTAATTGCATTTTGACTCAACATATTTGTGTTAATTGTAAAGAATTCATTACGCAAAAAATACTTCATTTAATAGTTAATTAACAGAGAGCTGGAATTTATCACTGTGGTTTTTTTCTTGCACAAATACCAAATAAGTTGGTTAATTAATGGTTAGTTGGAATGTTTTTACCTCTATCCCTTTTTCTCAGAATTTCCTGTCAGCCTCAACCCGCTCACCACGCCTACTCCCCGCCCCCACTTCACTCGGCCACAAAGGCAATGCCAAAACAAATAATTGCAACGTGTTTGTATTTGTCTATTAGGTTTGCCTTTCCCCACCCTCCACCCACCACCTCCCTGAGAGCGCTTCCGTCAAATTTAGTTCACTGCTTGCAATTCAGGCAAGTTAATAGCCCATAAGAAGAACAACAAGAGCAACAAACAGCTTAATAAATCGCTTGTAATTTGCCAAATTCGCAGCCCAAAAGCCAAAGACAAAGACAAAGCAAATGGCAAAGCCAATAAGAACTAGGGTCCTGCCCCTCTCTCACCATTCACCCCGCTCGCTCAAACCCTCAATCGACACAGTTACTGCCCGCTTAAGTTTAATATGAGCTTATTGGCTTATGGAAGCAACGCCAACAACAGCGACTAATGATTTGAGTTCTAAAAAAAAAAGAGCAAGCAAAGGAGTTGAGCTTGGCTAAAAAATGTTTTGACGAGCACACACATGTGTCTGTGTGCTGGTGTGCTGGTGTGCTTTTGTGTGTGTGAGATGACAATGACATCGATAGACACTGTCGCCTGTCAACATTGTTGGTCAACACGTAGCACACGCCTGACGTAACGTTGCGTAACGTAATGAGATTTTTGTGTCAGCTTTGTGTGCAGCAGCTTCATCCGGCTACGACTATGGCTACTGGCTGTGGCAATACCGACCATGGCCAAGGATTTACGTACACATTGAATCGGTCAGTAGCGAGTTGCATGTTGCAAGCTGCATGAGCGTAAAAGGGACAGAGAGAGCGAGAGTTGAGAGTATTAAGAGTCGTTGCTATTGTCACAAGTTGCTAGCTTGATTAAAATTCCATTCGATGCTTTGTGGGGCAGCACAAGGAGAGGAGTTAAAAAACGCTGCATCGACCCGATAAGGTGCGAAACACTTCACGCACAACCCAACCCACGCATGTGTGTGTGTGTGTGTGTGGGTGTGTGGTTTAAACTTTGTTTTCCTTGTGAGCTTAAAAAACAGGTAAGCAAATAAATGTGAACTGAAAGGAGGTAAAAAAACCAATGCACTTTAAATATTTCTTTGCCTATAAAGTAACTGCAAGACTAATTAAATGCAGTTTTAAGTTCATTTCACATTTTCATTCACTCATCTCAATGTCAACAAAGTGTTTTCATAATGATGTGCGACTCTTCTCTGTCAACAAGTTGGCAACAGCTTATCAACGAACATTTCTCAAAATTGTAAAACTTTTGTTAAACTGTCAATAACAAGCTGGATGGTTTTTGATATTTTTTTTCCTGTGTTTTTTGGTTAGCCAAGAAAGAGGAAACGAATTGAAGCTCGAAAGAAACTTTTAAGTAATTGTCAAATTTGACAGAAAGACATGAGGATTTCATATCACTTTTTTTGGGATTTTTAAGCGAGCGAACTAATTTTTTTTTTTTGAAATGAAATTTAGTAAAAATTTATATTTGACATTGAAAACAACTTTTGAAGTATTGCCTTAAAAATGTAGAAGAAAACCTGGTAAGAAAAATAATATGAAAATATTAAATGAATTGGCAATAACAAATTATAACCAAAGCTAATATATTAAATTAAATTTAAGATAATTTTAGTTAAACTAATTAATATCTTATGCAGTAATTCAAGTAAGCATTGTATTAACTTTGATACTGATCGTTTTCGACCAACAACAACATCCGTCCAAACATAATTGTCTAATTGGTTTATGGAATTAGAACAGTCACAATGTAATTACGTGTAAGAAACGTAATTACTTTCAATTAAACGCAAACATGGCTGCAAATTTACAGCTCATATTTTGTGCTTATACATTTATATTAATTTAAATGTACGCTGTGAACGTTAAAGGTGAAAGCCCCGTTATCAATGCTTGTGTGTATGCGTTTGTGTGTGTGTTAAAGTTAAGTAAGATGGCACACGACGCACAGCTGTTGCGGCAACAACAGCTAACACTTGTCCCTGACCAGGAGACAAGGACACCAACTGACAGATGGACGAAGTAAAGCAAAGCCGTAACATAACTGAATAGAATAAAAGAAGAAAAGAAATGAAAGGAAATGAAAGAGAGGAGAAGAGAAGACAACAGGCAGCAGCAGCAGCAGCAGTTGCCACACTTAATAAATTCTCAACTTTTGCTGAATCTTTTAGTAAAACTAAAATTTCAATGTTTTCATTGTTGTTGTTGCTGTTGTCACCTAGTCATTGTTATTGTTATTGTTGCTGTTGCTGTTGCTGTTGCTGCAATTCCATTGGCATTTACTACTTCTAGCTGCTGTTATCGCCTTGGCTTTTATGTCACAGCCGTTAATTGTTTCACGTTTAAATTGTCTGCAGCTTGTGCTGCTTCTGTTGCTTCTGTTGCTTCTGTATCTTTAGCTGGGGCCAATCTGCTGTTCTGTGTGCCGGGCGCTCAAGTCTATTAGTTTTAATTAAACACCTGAGCGTCTATCGGACTAATTATTGTGAATGTCCGTTCTCGTTTCTCGTCGTTTCTTGTCGTTTCTTCGCCGTTTCGCTCTTTTTCGTTCTTAATCATAGTAATTAATGTGCGCTTGTTAATAACAATTAAATGTTGGCGTTTTGCTTTTATTTTTTTATATATACATATAAATTTTATATATTTTTTTCGAGTCACAATTAAGCATTTAATCAATACAATTAAAGCCTTGGATCTAGACGGCGAAGAACATCATTAAAAGAAATGCCAAAGACAAAATGGCATAGACAAAGGGAATGACAACGACGACGACGACGACAAAGACGACAACGACGATAGCAAAAAATAAACATAAAACAAAAAAGGCAATAGCGATAAAAGGCAGCCAGGCAAGAGGCAAAACTGAGCGAGCAAGAGAGAGAGAGAGAGCGAGAGAGAGAGAGCTACAAAAGCGGGATTAAAACTTTTCTTTCATTCTCATTTTTTTTGTTCTATCAACCAAAATTTAAGCCAACAGAGAGGAAGGGAGAGCGAGAGGAAGCTCAGGAGCTCAAGTTAACGTTCCAAAAAGTAAAAGAGGGGGTGTGATTCGGGAGAGGACCGGGGGGTGGAGCATGGCAAGTTTTTACGCAAATAAACGCACGTTTTTGCACAACTTTGCACCACTTTCATTTTCTCATTTTTTGTTGCCCCTTTTTATATGCTACACTTTTTTGTCTCTGCTCAGTGTGTGTGTGTGTGTGTGTGTGTGTGTGTGTGTGTGCGTGTATTAGATGCTTTTGGTTGCGTTTACTGTTTGACTTGTTGTTGTTGTTCTTGTTGTTGCTGCTGTTGCTGCTTTTACCCCAAATTCTCAACTAATGGAAAATAGTAATTACAATTATTTGGCGCCTGCTGCTAACGGCTTTAAGCCATTTCTCTTTCTCTCTCTCAATTCTCTCTCTCAGTCATTCTCTTTTCGCCTTTTTCAGCAACAATAAACATATTAAAATACAAAAAACACAAAAATATAAAAAAAATGAAAACAAACAAAGCTACATACCAAATGCAAACAAAACAAAATAAACATAAAGCTATTATGGTTTCAAACTCCCACTGAGTGGGTGTGGCACGAAATTCCGGCGGCGGCTTGAGGGGGGCTAGGTTAGGTAAGTTTGTTTGGGTTTTGTCTATTTGTGTGCGTGCTGCGTGAAAATTAATAATAAATCAAAATTAAATGTTTGCTTACTTGACACTTTGGCTTTCCCCCTGCTATCGCTGCGGCTCGATTTCCTGCCCTCCTTGCTTGTGTTTTTTTATTTTTTTATTTTTTTATTACTTTACGCTGCTTTTATGTCTCTTTATTATTATTTATATGCGGCTGCTGTTGCCGCTGCGGCTGCGAATGTTGCTGCTGATGCTTTTGACACTCGGCTTCTGTGTATTTTTCTTCATTTTTTCTCTTTTTTTTTTTTGTTTTTTTTTTATGTGTGTGTTTGTCTCGTTTTTTATATGCTTGTTTTTTGTGCCTGGCTTGTAAAAAAGTATTTACCACGGGCCCGGAGCTCAGTCAATTGGCTTTTGGTGCTTGCAAAATGTTGCAAAATGTTTAACAGGCAATTAATTTTGTGGAAAAACATAATTTTTTGTAAAAACAACAACAGCAACATCAGCAACAATGATAGCAGCAGAATCAGAAGGAGAAACGCATTAAATCGTTTATAAATCACTTTCGACAACTTTCACCACACAAACACACACAAGCAAACATGGTCAAACATATGCACTTTTGCATATGCCTGTGTTGCATACTTATTAGCGCCGCAATACAATGGCAATTATTGTGAATGCATGGCTGAAAAGCTGAGGCAATAAGTTTCGATTCGTATTCGTACTGACCAACAGCAAACAATTGAGCCATGATTTCGTTTCAGCCCTAAAGAGGTCTTTAATCCATTGATAATTATAATTTATAATTATATAATATAATATAATTTCTTATAAGTAAAGTCTTTTTACATCCGCAGAAAGCAGCAAACTCATCCTTCACACTTCAAGAGCGTTAAGCCGCTTTTAATATGTGTCAAGACACAACCATTTAGAGTTTCCAAGAAGTCAGGCCAAAAAGCAACAGCTAACTAGGCTTGTTGCGAAAATGCACTTTTCGACATGCTTTTAAAACCTGTGCAAATGGTTTCGTGGAAAAGTAAACCAGCGCTAAGAAGACCTCCGCAACACTTCTGACAAATTGAAGCACTATGCAAAAACGCTCCCAGCAACATAGTTGTATAAACTACGCTTCTACAGCCAAATAAGTTTTGATATTTGTGCATGTTTGGGGCCTGCAGCCAACTGTTAATTGAGTTATGTTGAAGTGGAAATGCGAACGAAGTCCTTGTAAATAAGTCATTATCTTTCAATTCAGAATACATGAATTTAAGTCAAAACT
The DNA here is from genome assembly GCA_018152825.1 of Scaptomyza hsui. Lineage (NCBI taxonomy): Eukaryota > Metazoa > Arthropoda > Insecta > Diptera > Drosophilidae > Scaptomyza > Scaptomyza hsui. Next base: position 11,711,917 of record JAECXO010000001.1, read on the forward strand.
TTCAAACGTTGGCTTAAATCGATTTGCATGTAAATAATTCACAAAAACAACATTTTCAATAAATTATATGTATGTTTGTATGTGTGTGTGTGTGTGTGTGTATGTACATACATATATCTCCCTGCGGGCGTTTGTGCAAATTGTCCGCAAATGCATTAAATGCAACAACAACAAAAACATTTGCACATAAATGCATTGGTAATTTTTTATTATTGTTTGAATATTATTGAATGTCTTTTGTCATTATTATTATTAAATATCTTTGTCAATCATTAAAACCCAAAACGCAAAAGATTTTTTTTTCGTTCAAATGATTCAATTAACTTAATTGAATACGGCACGGCACTTAATGCTGAAAGAAATAAAGCATTAAAGGCATATCATTTTGCCGTGTGGATCATTACATGCTTAAATGCTTTTAATTGTTTACCAGGAATCAATTTACAATGATATAATTTCTCATGAATGAATTGTAATCTGTATCGAGCGATTAATAAGTTATTGAATTGCATTTAAGGGTACCCAAGCAAAATGTTAGGAAAATTAAAGATCATTCAATTTAATTCCTCTTTGTTTCGATTTTATCGATTATATCAACGTTTTTTTTTGCCTGCATCCAATAAAAATTGGAAAAAGGACAGAAGTGACAATTATATTCGGCCTTTTGCTCTCTGTCTAGACGGAACGCCACAATCCCTGTCAAAGGCATATCAAATTTCTTTTAATTTATCGATAGCACTTCCCCATCACGATGTATAAGTACATTATCAATAACAACAACAATTTTGATAAGCCTTTTAAAGTGAAGTTCTGATCAAGTTTTATTTAATTTATCGATAGCCCTTTCCGTTTCCGATATACACATGTTATCGATAACAATAAAAAATCTTAAACTGTTAAATGTTATCAAAATCGGTTGAGAAATACAGATTTAAATTCACTTAAGAACAAGTTACCAAGTTCTGGGCTCAATAAAGGCCCTCTTACCTTTATTACTTACTTATAATTCATCAAGAATACATTTGGTACTAACGATCAGTTCGCTCAATTCAAAACTATAATTTAACAGCTTTAAAATTATTAAAGCACGTAGAAATACTTACAAATTTTTAAACGTTAAAAACTCTATGAAATAAACACTTTAATATATCATACAATAAAAACTCATAAATAAAGTACTTTCAAATCAAAACCCAAAAAAATTTCCTTAGATAACCAATAAAAATAAATAAAAAATCGCGTCTATAAAAATTTTGGCTTGATTGAAATTCACAGCGACACCAAAACCAATAAAAAAGTATTTTGTAATAAAATTTCAAGGGGACTTATAAAATGGCCAAAAACAAATATCCTGAATCTAATACATACATATATTTGTATAATACATTTATCTTTCATTGTACATTTATGAATTGGTTTTTCTTGTCACTGGGCAGCGTTTTATTTTTTTTGTTCATAGTTTATGGCCTGAACAACATTAAAAAAATGGAAAAAAAAAAACTTTTAAATGTTTAATGCCATTGGGCAAAACACACATATAAAAAAAATGCAATTTGAAATTATTTGCGCTCACCGTTAGAATCAATTCACTGCGATATAAACCGTTAAACTCAAACAACACACTTGAAATAGTTTCGAAGTTAAAGAAATACTTGTATTGAATTAATTTCGAATTTTTACACCCAATTAAAAGAGTTGTAGAAAAAAAATGTTTGCAATATAATGAACTGAACTAAATTTTGAATTTAAACTTGAACTTGAAAATCAGATTTGGTTTTTGATGGCAAGCTAGCTGCCCAATGGGAAACTTCAACTGGTTGTTCGCGAGGCTGCTCAGAGCAGAGTGAAGTTTAGGATGCCTCGCACAACAGCGTCAACTCTGAGTTCTGTGTGTGGCCAGCGACGACGACGATGAGCACGAGAATGACGCGACTAACGATGGCCATTGCGAGACGAACCGAGCCAGCCGAAGCCTAAACTGCCGACGACAGAGGACGCAACGAGGACGAGGACGCGGATGAGGACGAGGACATGTACATGTACATGTACATGAACGTGAACGTGAACGAGGACGAAGCTGGATGGCGTCTCGAACTCAAATCGCTTTAAATTCATTTTGATGATGTTGATGGCTGTGGGTTTGGGTTGGAGCCGCTCTCTGCTGCTGCTGCTGCTGCTGCTGCTGCAGCCTCATCATCCGGCTTGCTGGTATTGGTGTTAAGGACATGGTCGTTTCCTATGCGTGTGTATCCAACCATCCATCCATCCATCCACCAGCAGCAGCAGCAGCAACAACATCAACAGCAGCAGCAACAGAGACGCGCAACAGTCGGCAGCAGCAGCCAGCAACAACAAGTGGAACTTCATTTGGCCATTCGGCTTTAGTTTTATGCATTCGGCAAAGCACACATACGCACACCCACCCACACACACACACACACACACACACACAGACAAACGCTTACCCATTCGTGTGTTTTGTGTATTCGCTTCGATGCGAATCGTTTTCGGTTTCAGTTTCGGTTTCTGTTTCGTTTTCGTTTTGCGCCTTTTGCCTTCGCTTTGCCTTCAATTTTTACAGCTCAACTGCAAACAAGCGGCAGCAATAACAACAACAACAACAACAAGAACAACAACAAAAAGCACAATATACCGTAACAGCCGAAAAGCTTCCGCTGGGTAGCGCCACCAAATGCTTGACAAATTGGAAACACACGACGCATCCACCAAAAAGAAAATCTAGAAAGAAAAAAAAAGCACACACAGTTTGTGTACATTATACACACTACTTAAACACACACACAAACACAAACTTGAGATTTGATTAGACCACAAACAAATTGTTGCTCGTAGAGCTTTAAAAAGTTTGAGAGAGACAGATCTTCTTGGTACAGAAATAGCCAAAAGTTGCAGTTGTTTTTTTCAGTTGTCTCTTGAGATTTGCTTTGTGAAGATCACTTTTTAATGGATTTATTATTCCTTAGCCGGCGCATTTATTTGGGCGATGGCAGCCACGAGGCGCCCCTCCACGGTGGCATCATTGTGGACACACAGGGCATTGTGCGACGCGGTAAGCCAGAAAATCAAAAACATAAATATATATAGTATATATATGGTCTTCACTTGACGTATTTATAGAAGAGAGAATATTTATCAAATTTTCATTCCACAATTGGAAACTAATTTACATTGCACTGGTCTCTCTGTGTACGCCTACATAATCCACTTTCTCAACTGTTCTTTTCGGGCATGAAGGCACAATTGACAATTGAGCACAGTTTTCTTGGAAGTAAATAAACTACAGTGCACAGACATTTTTGTCCTACAAACATATGTGTGCTAATTAAATTTTTACTCGTAATCATTAGACTACTTAAGAAGCATACATTTTCATAATTGGTAATGTCGAAAGGCAACTAATTGGAAAAGTTAATTGGAATGCAAGTGAAATGTGAAAAGAATTCGCAATTGTTTATGGTGAAAAGTTACACTAATTGGTTTGCACTAAGATAGTTAGATGGATTCCAAAGAAACGAATAATGGTATGAAAGGATGCGTAGCTTGTGAAACGTGTAGATTTAAATGTTAAGCAAATTTATGCGTAATAAGAAGGTTGTAGTTGGCTAAAATACTAAAGATTTTAATGCTATCTTATGTATAAGTATTTCAATTCATGTTGTCAATAAAAAAGTTTTTTCTCACAAAAAATAAAAAATTTTCAACTTTCTTTTCACAGTTCTCCGCACACCGCAAGAGGTTAACACATATATGTACAATACGGAATCTGAGGCTTGTTATGATTTTGGAGATTTGGTGCTGATGCCCGGACTCATAGATGCCAATGTCCATATTAATGAACCAGGACGCAAGGACTGGGAGGGTTTTGTGTCTGCCACAAAGGCGGCAGCTGCCGGCGGCTTTACCACCATCATTGATCGACCCACGTGAGTAAATGTTCAATGCTGCTGCTGGCTAAACAGACACACCTTTTGTACAGTCGAACGCCCGCAGCAATGCCACGCCCACCACTTGCAACGTACAGGCCCTGAAGGCAAAGACTTCAACTGCACGTGGCAAGATCTATGTGGATGTGGGCTTCTGGGGCGGATTGGTGCCCGGCAATGCGGATCAGTTGGAACCTTTGCTAGCTGCCGGCGTCATCGGGCTACAGTGCACACTCTGTAAGAGTGCCCCGCCCGTTGGCGATGAGTTCGCCGCCATCAACGAGACTCAACTGAGAGATGCACTCAAGCAGCTCAATGAACATGAAATCGAAGCGGTTATAGCGGTAAGTTTTTTTAAGCTATCTGAATGGTTCTCAAATACAATTAACTGACAATATTTAAATATTAAAAATCAGCCAAAAATATGTGACAAGAACCTAAATCTATTTCTTAGTCTTGTCATTTTTATTCCATCTTTAAATTCATTTCATAATAACAGTCAAATTAAAGGTTAAAAAAAAATTTATGTTTTTTGTATACAATTTTTGTCCCTTAACCGTACTGCTAAAAAAAGGATATATAATTTCTAAAAACAAATAAAAACCAGGGATCGCAAATAAGAGTTATGGGCTTGAAAAAAATCAAAGCGAAATATACACATAAGCCTAATGCGAAATCAGATAAATACTTTTATTTAAGCGGTCAAAAATCGAATAAACTTTTATTTTTAATTTATATAAATAAAATAATCCTTAACTCTTATTTTTTAACCTCAATAAATAAATTATTATATAATTATTAAATCTCATTTTTGATTGTTAAAATAAAAATTGAAAAATAACTCTAATTTTTCATTTTTATAATAAAGATTTAAAAATAATACAGAATTTAAATTTAATAATTAAAGAATAATACATTCATTTAAGTCAAAAAAATAAGAGTTATTGGTTAAGTGATATAAAAAAATTTTGTAAATAATTATTACTTTTCAATTTTTAATAGAAAAATTATAATCGTTACAGTCCCTGATAAAAACCAATTAGAAAAGGCACAAAAAGCCGTGAACTCTTTCAATCTAATGCTTTTAGGCCCAATTTCTCAATGTCCAGTTAAACTTGGAATAAGTTAACTTCAGAATAACTTTTATGCCCGAGCTATACTGATTTGGTTTTCTCAAAGCCTAATTAACCTATCATCGGTATATCAATATCGCCGATTAGTGCTGCCAACCTTAACGGGGATTCAGCTGTTATTTTGGTTTTGTTTTTGCCTGTGACTCCTAAACTGCTTCATATTGCACATCAAAATGCATGTATGATAACTTTCTATGAGCCCTGTTGTAAACGGCAACGAGGGAAAAACATTTTAGTTGTTGAGGAGCTTGTGTTTGTGGACCTAGAAGTCTCAAATACGCATTTTGAAAATTTGCTTCATAAAAAAAAGAATAAGCACTGCAAGGGTCAGCTCGGGTCAGCTGTTCGCCTTACGATGATTGCATTGATATTTATATATCGTTACTTAGCATCGGTATAAGTAGTAACCGGACCTCCATGCATCGGATAAGTGAGTGCTAACCGAACATTGAGAAACTCAAATTCGACTAAACTTAGAATAAGTTGACTAACCGGACATTGAGAAATTGGGCCTTAGTCAATAAAAAAAATAAAAAGAAAAATAAATAAAATTCAAATAGAACAATTTCAGTTTACTTTAACAAAGCATTGTGCATAATCTGTCTGATAAATCATTCGTTGTCATTGCAGTTTCACGCTGAGCTGCCAATGCAGGAGTCAACAGCGATGACAACGACGACAACGGCAGATGAAGCCTCATCAAAATGTTATGCAAGCTTTCTACGCACCCGTCCCGCCGCCATGGAACTAACAGCGATGCAGTTAATCTGCCAACTGGCCGCAAAGTATCCGCAGCGTCGTTTTCACATCATGAATCTGAGCTGCGCCCAAACGCTGCCCCAGCTCGCGGATTGCCGTCGCACAGCGGGCGCCCAACTGAGTGCCGAGACGTGTCCCCATTATCTGGCATTGTGTGCCGAACAGGTGCCGGATTGTGCCACCGAGTACAAGACCTGGCCGCCCATACGGGAGCGCTTGAATCAGTTGGCGCTGTGGCAGGCGTTGCAGCGGCCGGATGAGGGACTGCAGCTGATCGCCAGTGATCATTCCGCGGCCACGCCCGGTGCACGTTGTCTGACCTATGGACGGGGGCGTGGCAACTTCATGAATGCCTGGCCGGGCATTAGTTCGCTGCAGCTGAGTCTGCCCGTGGTGTGGACACGGAGCAGGCAGACGGAGCCGGAAAAGGAGAAACCTCTACTTAGTATAGCTGATGTGCATCGTCTGATGTGCTGGGAGCCGGCTCAGCTTTGTGGCTTGTCCAACTTTAAGGGACGCATTGCCGAGGGCTATGATGCGGACTTTTGCATCTGGAATCCGGATGAGGAGTTCACTGTTTCGACGGAGGAGCTGCATGCGGCCAGCAAGTCGACGGCCACAACGCCGTATGCGGGCCAGCGGTTGCAAGGTGTGGTGCATGCAACGGTGGTGCGCGGCCTTCACGTCTATCAGCAGTACGAGGGATTTGGACAGCCGCTGGGCAAGATTCTGCTCCGCAAGAGTAGCCGCAAGGTGGTCAAGTTTGTTCGCCTCTGAGAGACTGTGAAGAAAACTCTTTATTAACTTAACAAATTTTATGACTGCAGCCCGAAAGTATGCTGCACTTTTTTTCTTTGTGTGTAATTTATACCCTTTGAAAATTAGTTTGAAGCGTTTAACTTTTGTAACTAAAAACAAGGCAAAATCGAAAAATTGATTAATTAAAATTCTCTACATATTCTTTGGTGTTAATGAATCTACTTTCAATTATACACCTAAGCTTAAGCCTTAACGATAATTTTCCATAAACAAATAGATTATTTTGCTAAACTAAAAGGCGCAGCATAATTTTAAAATATTTTAAGATCATTCCAGGCTTGATTTTCAGGTAGAACAAGTTTTAACAGTTCGGAAAACAAGAAATACTGGTTTAAGATAACTTAAATTAAAGCTTGAATAGGAAAGCCAAAAGATCCTTAATCAATTTTCTAACCAGAAACAAGAGTATGCTTATCCTAATGTTAGGTTAGGTTGCTAAGTTTTATTTCGTTATCAAAGAAATATTGATTTATTTGCTAGATAATAGGTAGATTATATAAATAATCATATTTATTTTTATATTTTGATTACTTTGTCTGTTTGTCTGTGCATACGGCTTTGATTTGAATCTTCTTATCAAAGAACGTTTATCTATACCATTAAATACAGGATATCTTAAGGCTAGAAACACTTAGTTTTGTGTGTGTGTGTGTGTGTGTGTGTGTGTGTACACACATCCTCTTCCTGTCTGTGTGTACTCATCAGACCATCACGTCTTATAGACGCTGCCCCTCCCCCTCCCTGCTATACTCCACCCACATTTATGGTACACAAATGTCGTCTTATTGCTGGCCGACCTTTTTCTTCTTTTTCTTCTACTTCTTCTTCTTCTTGGCGGTCGTCGCTTTGCGCCTTTATGAGTCGTGCAACAAGTTGTCGCGTGGCAACGTTAAGCTAACAAACACCCAAACGCACACGGGTCCCTTTGTCCCGTTGCGAGGTCCTGCCTGCATGTGTATGACAGCTTAACTTTGCTTGCCAGGCGTCAACTAAATTTTTGCACTGTGTGCCTGCCACAAGAGTTGTTTGCTCATGTTCACACACCAGTTAGAGCGGGACGCAAGCGACCTAAAACTGTGTGTGTGTGTGTGTGTGTGTGTGTGTCTAGGTGGGTGTTCATGATTAGGTTTATGCATGAGCGCTTTGTATGATAAGAAAATCACAAATTAGACCAAATATGTTTTTCTTTGTTTTCGCACCTTGAGCATTTTGCTTACTTTTGAACGCTTTAATAATTAAACACGATGGAGAAAAGAAGTCAAAAAAGAATCACAGATTTCGGCAGAACACAAGAAATTACTATTTGAGTTTATTTAATGAATTTGACAAAAGCTGACATTTTTATAACAAAACTTCTCACAAAAAATTTATAGTTTAATTTCTCGGTTGAGTTGAGTTCATTGGAAAAAAGTACTTAGATATTCTCTGCTCACTACATTTCACATTTTTCCAGTTACTTTCCTGAATCGGCTTAACTTAATAAGCTTATAAATAGCACAAGATACTTTCACGGAATTTTTCCACTAAATAGAAGTGGTAAGTTCTAAAAACGGGAAATTGCAATATTAGTGTTGCGTATACGTAATAAACGCATAACACTTACTTAAGCTGTTTATGTTCGCATTTAAAATTATGTTTAAATGTTAAATTGGTATAAAAATGAAATCAATGAACTTTTTCACGCCACCAAGGCATTAAATTTACATAATTAAGCTGTGCGTATACGTGATAAACATACAATTCTTATCGAAAACGTATAATACTTACTTAAGCTATTCTTATTCACGTTTCTGATGGTCAAATTGGCATAAAAACGAAATCAATTAACTTTTGCATATTAAATATACAGTCGATTAATATAATTAAGTTATGCGTATACTTAACAAACAGATAAATTTTATAACTGTTAAAAGCCTAGTATTAAAGCATTGGCAAAAGAAACACTAAAAAAATTAGCTTTAAGCGCTATAAACACTGTAAACACATAAAATAAATTAGTCGTGCGTATACTTAATCAACACCAACTTCGCATTGAGGATAGTTTAAACTACAATAAAAAAGTAAGTTTAAATGGCTTTAAATGCTTTAAGGACAGTAAAAATGTTAGCTACTTGACGTGCGTATACGTAATAAACACATGTTTCTTTTTTTAGATAGTTAAAACTAAGGTTAAAAGTTAGGGTTAAATGACATAACAAATAGAAATAAATCAAAATAACTTTAAAAGCTATAAAGACAATCGAAAACATAAATTATGAACATTGTGTATACGTAATAAACACTTAATGTTTATGAAAATGATAGTAAAACAATAATGATAAAATTCGAGTTTTAATAGCGTTAGCAATAAAAGAACACAAAAAATTAGCTTTAAATGCTATTAGGACAGTCAAAACTTTCATTAATCAGCAGTGCGTATACGTAATAATCACATTTATCATGACAATCATAGCAAAAACATAGGTTGATTGGCTTTGACGCAAGCATATTTTGCGATGCTTTGCAAATACGCTGCAGACACTTGAAATAAATATTAATAATTGCCATTGCCATTGCCAAACAAGAAAATACATTTGCGTAAGTTGAGTTTTCCAATAAATTAACCTATTTTCAATATGCAATATTCTTGGCTTGTCCGTTTGGCTATTGTTCGTTCGCTTGGATTTTACATTTAATTCTCTTTGTTCAATTGGCATAAAATAAGCATATTTCATATTGCCAGGCAACGGCAAATAATGAATGAACCAACAACTTGAGTTTAGCTTTGGCTCAAAGAGTTTTTTCTATAAATATTGCTGACTTGTTTCTCAGCTACAGCTTCTCAGCATCACCGCTGGACTCTTGTGTGTGTGTCTTTGTGTGTGCTTCTCAGTTGGGGTTCGCATGCATCAACTTTGACTTCTTCTTTCCGGGTCCGGCATCTGATTGTTGGCCGACGGCTGTTGGTCTTTTGTAAATACACGTACACCTTTGCCCTCTCCACGCTAACCTCAACCAACTTAACTATTTTATATTTACATACCTCTCACTTCCGGCACGTACACACGCACACACACACACACACACGAACTCACACACTTGCTGGCTTGCATTATTGTTTGCCTCTATTGTTGATATACACTTTTTCCCAGAAGTAAATCAGAGTTTGTATCTGCGTTGAAATTTAAAAACCGCAAATTGCATTCTGTTGGTTTGAATTTTTAAAGTTAACGCTAAGTAATTATTCTCGGACAGAGTGCATGCTTGTGAATTCTAGGAATTTGTAAAGTAAAACCAGCAAGTGGCGCCAGAATTACAAGCAATAAAACAAGGAAGAAGATTCAAGTGAAAAACACTCAATACCAACAACAACAACAACCACAACACGTACATTTAAGCGAAAAAATGCGAGTTTATTGCATATCTGTTTTAATCACTGAACCGATTTTCCGATTACCGTGAGAAACGCATTTTTGCTGATCAAATTTTCACTTAAAAGAAAATTCTTTAAATGGCCATAACAATCACAGTACTTAGAATTGGTTTGAGATTGAGCAAAATATTTGATATTTGGTTCAATACTAACATTTTGTATGGTTTTTATCCTGCTAAATCTTACTTTCTATACTGTTCAAAAGCCGCCAAAAATGGATAAAATCAGCTTAAACATGCAGCTGCAGATACCAGAAATTTAGGAGTGAAAAAAAAACTGATTAAAATTTTAAAACTTTATTTTTATCTTGTTTTATAAAAATTAAAAAGTTTGAATTCTTATATTTTTTAATAACATCTAAAATAAAAGTTATGATTACATTTTTTATATAAAAATCAAGCTATAATAATTATTTTGAATTTTTATTTTTAAAATTAACTTTAATTAACTCATTTCCGATATTTTTCAACTCATAACTATTATTTGCGGTCCCTGACAGAACCTTCTATGAATTTTATTTCATATTTAAGTCAGTTTAGCACTTGTTTTTCACTTTAAATAGAAAGAACTGCTCAAACATCTGGATTTGTAATAGTTCTCTAATGGTTTTTAATGTATGCTGATTATTATTATTATTATTATTTAAGTAGGTTGATAAATATTATAAACAAACTTTGCCACGTAAAGAAAAAATTTAAATAAATCACATAAATTGCCAAACTTTTAACACAGTGCTTACCTTTAGCAAAAAAAAGAAAATTCATTAAAAATAGTGTGTAGTTACTTGATCTGATTACCTTTTTTATCACTCATTACTTTCACGCTTACTTTACAACTGAAATCCTTGATCCTAAAATCCCATCACTTGCCGTCGGCCTTTTGCGGCAGAGTATTTGGTTGACCGGCGGCTTTCGATAGCAAACGTTATTATTTCTTCTTGCTGCTGTCGCTTTTTAAGCTGTGCCATTTTCATTTCTTTTTTTTTTTTAATGGCTCCTGTTTTTGATGGTTGCGTTGTTCGCCCCTGTTTCTCATTCTGTTTTTTTGTTCCTGTTCCAGGTTCTCTAGCCTGACTATGACTGTGGTCTGTGCGGTCTGGTTTGGTTTAGCAAGTTTTGTTTGCCTACCTGCGTACGTCATGCCAGGCATTGATGTCCATGCTGCTCAGAGCTGGTGTGTGTGTGTGTGTGTGTGTGTGTGTGTGGGTGAAAGAAATCTCGGTTGGCTTTGGTGCCAGGCTTTTGGTTATAAACGTATTACGTACGCCGCTTTATGCGCCCCTGCGCATTTTCTATTAAATAAATGCCAGAAGCAGCTCACTTTCAAATCACATTACTGCCGCAGCTAAGCTCTAAAATAAAAAATAACTCAAATAATACTGAGAAGAAGAAGGGGTTGTGTGGCGTGGGTGTAACTTCTAAGCAGCAGGTGGTCAGATATCGGTTTGTCTGATGACGGCGACAGCTTACAGTTTTCTTCCATGCTTGCGTTTTTCTTCTTTTTTTAGCTGAAACTGTCGCTGTCGCTGTCAGCTGCACACGCAAAACGTTTACTTACTACGCAGTAGCCGCGGCGGCGTATGCGTAATTTATGCAACGGGTATGAAGCATACGTCATGTAAGCCCAGGACGCGAAATATTCAATGTATCTTTGTCAACTGCAGCAACAACAACAACAACAACCAGGCTGGTGTGTATGCCTGCGATAACACTGATTGTTACATTACGCATACGCCAAGTTGGCCAAATTGAAAAGTTAGCTCTGTTTTTCGGCCTCGGGCAGCGTTTTTGTTGTTGACTGTTTTGCAATTCGTTACAAACGCATGAATTTGGTGCGTGGATTTTCACATTTACCTTGTTTGTGCCTTGTGTTCAGCACGTCAAATGGATGGTGGCAAGGCTGTACAGGTATTGAAAGTTACGGGTGATTGGTTGAGGGAGTGCAGTCCGATTTTATTCCAATTACAGCACTCTGCTTACATGAAGTTCCAGGTAATTCACACAGCTGGATGTGCGTTCGAGCGGCAGCCAGAGAGCGTGGAAGCGTACAGACTGCCTGCAACACAATAATCGCTTCAATTACACATCATTGAATTGATTGGCATCAATTGATTTCCATGACTTTGAAAGTTTTGCTTTAATTTTTGCAAAACACACATCACGCTTCTTAAGTCTACTGCGTAGGAAGAATTTCTGAGTATAATTACTGCTTCTAATTATAGGTATGCCGAAAGGATTTAAAGCAACGAGTCCATCAGTAATCAACACACTTTCCTTAGCTCTTATAATTATCCTCATTAACGTTGCATACAACATGCAGGTAAAACCCAACCATACCTGGTGCATTCTAACATGTACATAATGTAAATTGGTATCAATTTCATTTGCAAGTAAATGGCATGCCTGAAAGTATGCAATAGTATTTTATGCGCCAATCAGCTGCAATTGCCAGCACGCATGTGCGAGCGAGTTAGGGTTCGCCCACAGCCTGTGTATGTGTGCAAGCGAGTCGGCATGCTGCCGTCGCCGTCGCGTCTCTGCTGCGTCGTACGGCATCGGCATAACTGTGTGCCAAACAGCAACAAGAAAACAATACGAAATGCCAAAGCAGCGATAAGCGTCACACAACAACAACAACAACAGAAACAACAACAACAACAAAAACATAAGCAGCGCCTTACGTCGTCAGCTGTGCGTGTGCCTCTCCCTCCCTCTCTTCGCAGCACAAATGTACATACGTAGATACGATTATAAATGTATAGGTGGAATTCGACTTTTGCGTTAGATATTTAGACATATTTCGACCATGTGTGTTTGTTGCTCTGCATGAGTAAGCGTCCACAAAGCAAGCAATTGAAAGAAAGAGTGCGATAGCATGTCAGAGCAAGATAGCTTCAGATTGAGAAAGGTGAGTGTAGAAACGCCGGCATCGACGTCAGCGTCAAGCGCCGCGACTTTGACGTGGCGACGATAACGTTCAAACGCTCATGGTTTGCCATTATGATTGTTTATGCTCATTACGGTTATAGTTGTAGTTGTTGCATTTCAAGAAGTAGCTCCTGCTGCAATTCTGAGAGTAAATGCATAACAATTACGTGTATAAATAGGTAGATTTGTTCATACATACATACATATTGTATATATATTTAAATACATTATCATACATACATACATAAATACTAGCATACGCATCTGTAGCTGTATGACCCAATGCCAGAAATGAGCGCGTGACAAATATTTTTTTTTGTCACAACTCTAAGAACATAACGAATATTTGGGATGATATTAAAAACTTATTTTATTTTGGCAAACGACACCCATAAAATGCTGGCTACCTATATTTATTTTAGCCCATTTTTAATAGGAATAAAAATAAATTAATTACAAATTAACCATGTATTTACGTTTCGTAAAAAATATACTAATACTTGTAATGACAATAAAAAAATAAAGGTACAGCAAAAAGATACATAAAATACAGAAAAATATATAATTAAACTAACAATTTAGTGCAATTATTAGTTTTTTCAAGCACATACTTTTCGTTGAATATTTTTCGTGACAACGCAAGCACAACGCAACGTTATCACATCACGCAAGCACGTGCTCAACACTGACAGTGCCGTCGCTGCCTCTGTCTCTGCCGCTGCCTCTGTCTTTGCCGCTGCCTTTGCTTGCTGGCTGACTGACTGAATGGTGCTGGTGCTGCTGCTGGTGACGTGTGCGACTGCGACTGCGACGGCTTCGACGTCGACGTAGTGCTGTTGTTGTTGTTGGTTGGTTGGTTATTTTATTTTTTTTTTTTTGTTTTTGTATATGTTTGTGTACATGGTCGACGTCGTCGTCGACGTAGTCGACGTAGTCGTGTCGTGGCCGCTTAGTCAGTCATCGGCGTCAGTATTGCTTTTCAGTTTGGCTACGTAAAGCGGCGTCAGAAGCAGCAGCGACGACGAGCAACAGCAGCGGCAGCCCCCAAAGGCAGCAGCAACAACAAAATTTATAATCGCAATAATACTACTTAAACTACACATACGTATGTACTAGAATACATATATGTATGTATATTAAGCACAACAACAACAGTACTTAGTTTAGTTGTCGGTCGCGCCGTCGTCGCGTCATCGAGCGCCGGCAGCAGCAAATAGCAGCAACAACAACAACAGCTAGCGAGAGAAACAACAACTACAACAACACAAAAAGGTGACGAGTGCTGCCCATTAAAGAACAATAAGAAGCAGAGCGCACAAATTTGAGCGCCAAAATATAACAGTAACAAAAACAACAGCAATAACAAAAACATCAACAGCAACTTATATCAAGTGCGTGAGTGTTTGTATGTGTATGTGTGTGTGTGTGTGATTATGTTTTTGTTGTTAAATACTTTAGCGCTAAAACGTTTAAAATACATACACTTAAGTGTAAAGCATTAAGCAAGTAATAATTATAGCTGTTCTCTTTCGCTCTCTCTCTCTCTCTCTCTCTTTGGCTTTGGCGCTCAGTTCAAAGTTGCGAGAGCGCGTCAAACGGTTTGGCAGAACATGAAGAACAAGATTCACAAATATTCATATATACAAGTTTATATATGTATGTATGAACATACATATAATGTATTGTAATCAAATACAAATCGGCAAAACAACACAAAAATCTTGACGTAATCGCAACGCAACGCAAAGAAAACGAAACGAAACGAAACACACACAAAAATAACAACAATAACAACTAAAAACGACAGCGCAAAGCGCTTATGAAAGGCAACAACAACAAAAGCTGTTTGTTTTCTTTCAAGCTCTTTTTTTTTGTATTTGTTTTTGTTATTTATTTATGTACATACATATTGTTGTTAAAACATCTCATTAAGCGGCTCGCAAAAATTGCAAATTTTTAGCCGTTACGCAAAATTTTGTGCTTTTGCCCTCTCTTTGTGGCGAATTTCATTGTTATTAGTCAGCAAACAGCAACAACTAAAACAACAACAGCAACAACAATACCGAATATAGCTGGTAAGATATGATTAGTGAGCGAGTGAGATAGCGAGTGATGTGCAAGTGTGGGTGGTGTTGGGCAGGGGAGTCAGAGAACCACTGAACTAAAAGTTTGCACCTAATGACTCCCATCGAGGGTGTTAGCTCAGTTCCTGTTGCACACAAGAACAACAACACATAACAAATGCAATGCAAACACAAACATACTGTAAATGAAGAACAAGAGAAACATTAGCCAGGAAGCGGATGAAGAGATTGTGAACTTTAAAAAAGGCAGATTTTCTTTTTAAACTACTTTAAGTTCGTTAAAAGTTAAAACACATAAGAAATTTATTTCTAAAAGTATAAGGGAAAAGGATTCATTTGCTTAAATTAGTATGAAAGTTCTC
This sequence comes from Scaptomyza hsui, assembly GCA_018152825.1. Classification (NCBI taxonomy): domain Eukaryota; kingdom Metazoa; phylum Arthropoda; class Insecta; order Diptera; family Drosophilidae; genus Scaptomyza; species Scaptomyza hsui. The sequence continues at coordinate 11,727,357 of JAECXO010000001.1, forward strand.
ATGTTCTTATCGAAGTACATTTGACTATGAATTTGCTATTATTTCTTCAAATTTGTTGTTAAAAGTTTTAAAAGAATACTAAAGTTAAAACGTAAAAGAGACTAAGAAGTCGAAAAAAAGGAGCGATTTAAAGAAACTCAGTTAATATTTGAAAAACTAGATGATATTTTTGACACAAATCATTACTTAAATTACAATTTTTGCTTAAAACTTCTTATATAAAACATATAGACAGCTTATATTATTGGGTTAACTTAAATCTATTATAATATAATAGAAAGAACCGTTTCAAAAAAAGGTCAGTTAAGTTTCAAATAGAATTTCATTTAAACGTTGCGTGATCCTATAATGATATCATATATATAAAGTAGAACAACCCATTGTTTCTGTCTATTTGTTAACCAATTTAGTCTTATTGTTTAGTGTTATCGATGGTGATAAATAATTCTGTAGCTAGGTGTTCCCTCAAACACAGATAATTGGCATTTGAGTATTTTCTGATAAGTGTACAGTATATAGAAGTATTTATTTATGACCAAGCACATTAGTCATACCTGGTACTAGAGAGTCCAATCGAGGTGCAAAACTTAAAACAATTATTTTTATCATTATAATGATACAATCGCTCATCAAATCGATCAGTGTTGATCAATATACTAAGTGATGGCAAAGTGGAAAATCGTTTAGCCGGAACTTTGATTTTATCGTGACGTTGGCATAATGCTGGCGTTTTTCATTTCCCGCTGAAATGTTGCAATTGCCTACATATAATAACTTGATAATAATATATGTATGTATGTATATGATGGCAAGTTGACAAAGTTATGACTGCGCAAAATATTAATATTATGGCTTTTAATCGATTTTCCGCAGAAATATTTTAATGAGTTTTTAAAAGATAAACAAATACAAACGGTATTTATATAGGAAGCGGAGCATGAATAATGAAGCATTTTATTAAAAAGATTGGTAAAGTTATATCAACATAAGTGTTTAGAAAGGTTTAAATAGATCACTTCAGTGGTCCATAAAATCTTTTTTTTCATTATTTGTGTTTTAAATACAAAAAACCACAATCTTACAATCTACAGTTTCAGTAAGAAAACTTAAAAAAAAAACCTCAAATTAGCAATATCTAGTCTTAAAATCTTATTTTTTATGATTTCAAAATCAGAGTAGGTGAAATTTCATATATTGGTTCTTGTTTACTGTTCCCAAACTCTTCACTCTACTCTCTTACTGCAACTACTGTTATTTTTACAGTTCTAACGGTTAATTTGGCAAACCAATCAAACCGCAAGCACAAAACACTTGAACGCATACAAAAATAGATTTAATTTGGGAACTTTTCACTGGGCACTTTTAAGGTTTCGTCTCATCACCAAAGATCTTATCTGTTTGGTATCTAAGCCTGCACATATGTTTATAGTTACGTAGTGGTATTCATACAGCCCTCAATAGAGCAGCGAAGCTTAACGGCCGCCCAACCACCCAACAGCAACAACAACAACGCTGATAACCAGCCCCCCAAACTGATAAAAAAAAAAAGTATGTATGTATGTATGTATACACGCATGCATACATACAATCATATACGTATGAGTTTCATGACATGCAAACGCCAAACGGTTGTATTATCAAATTACTGCTTGCTGATAATCCGCATGAAGCTTTGCAGGAAGAGGGGTGTTGGTGGTGGCGGGGAAGAAGTTGAGTGAGATTGGAATTAATGAGAGTGGCTAGGTAAATTCATTTGACCGATGGTCATGTGCAACAGATTCTGACAGCGAACTGTGTTTAGTCCAAACATTTGATAATCTAAACACGCACACACACACACACACACACATTGATTGATACCATATATTTGCATACACATAACTAATGCAAAGTGAACTTTGACAGCTTCACCTGTCGCGTTCATCTCCCACTCAAATTCCCATTTGCACTCATGAATTCCCGTTTATATTTTCATTTTCGTTCCCGTTAACATTCTCTTGCGCTCTTTCTCCCCCCCTTTCATTTGCCTGGCATATGTATGTGTATTAACTGTGTATTTTCAATCCTGATGCCTATTGTTGCTGCTGTTTGCGCACTCATTTAGTTTTAATTCATACAGACAAAAGCTAAAGAGGCACTCAAGTAAAATGCAATGCATGAGATGGGTTAAAAATAAATAATGCTGACGTCACATTTTGCGTACGAGCGAGCACGAAATACACACCATAAGAAGCAAAAGAAGGAGGCGCAGACAGTAGAGTGAGAGGAAAAGAGAGAGAGAGAGAAAGAGAGAGAGAGCGTAAGCAAACACAGCCACACAGGCAGAGCCAAAGCCAAAGCCCAAAAGCGAAATGCGACTGATTGGAATTGATTAAAGTGCAGCAAGCAAATGTTGCCAGTTGCCGTTGCCGTTGCCGTTTGTTGCGACTTGCTGTTAATATCGAAAAACAACACAAACAACAAACACAGCAAATGACATTTTTCTTTTATGTAGCGCGTGTTTTGGTTTCAGACTTCGCGTAGCTAATAAGCCGCGATGATGTCAATGACGTTGATGACGTTGCCAGAATTTTCTTGTGCCTTTCAGCTTTTCAACTTTTGCGACTTTTTTTTTTTTCTTTTTTTTTTTGTATAGTCCGCTCTCAACATTCACCCTCTCTTTCAGTTACGCTCGCCACTCGGCTTTACGGTGTCAATTACCTTTTCGAATGAACGCTACAAGTATTTTAAAGTTGCGCTTACGCACTTTCTGATGATAAGCACATCACTTAATAAAGCGTCCGCATGTGTTGTGTGGGTGCCAAAAGTGATTGTCGCGCGGGAGGTGGAGGTACTAGTATGCAGGGCAACTTCACTTGTGTATTGAGGATTGATGTCAGTGATGATGGCGTGACTGACGCGACTCACGACAATCACAGCACAATCACCCTAGGACACATGCAATGGATGATAAAAAAAAAAAAGAGAAAGGCATGCTGATTCATTCCTTAATTGTTGTGCTGCAACTGAGAAGTGATGAGAGCGTGATGCACTTTTAAACGGCACTCTTAATTACTAGATTACATTTAGTTTTATTTCGCTTGGAATTGTGCAGGTGATAAAATTCACATTGAAGTGTCGATTGTCACTTCGCCTCTCTTCAACTCTCCCACTTGTCACGCGCTCATCACCAGCAGCAGTGTGTCAACGAACACAGTTATTTCTGGTGTGAATCAGCACACTCTCTTTCTCTCGCTCTCTCTCTCTCTCTCTCTCATGGGTCGGCCGTTTGCTTCCTGTTGGCATCTGAGCATCGTTAAATTCATTAATATTATTATTATTATTTTGCTGTGCAGCGTCACTGTGATCAATGTTTGTTGTGCTGCTGGTGTTTCAGCTGCTTGACACTTTGTGCAGCAGCGACAAACAAGCGAATACAATTAAATGGCAAAAATAACAATGTCATATTAATTCAGCGGCGAAATGAAAATCACGCCTTAAAACGCGGCCTAACAATCGAAGGACAATATCGTTCATTGTTTCTTAAATTTACTTTTGTAGGGAGTTCTTAAAGGTAGATACTTTAAATATCAGTGTTGATTTTTGCTTTAATTGCCAGCTTTTGATTCATCCGATTTTTCAGATTTACCCACTAATTAGTTACAAGCATACTCAAGCAATGAAATCATTTAGGTAAAAAGAAACAAACTAAAAAAGTGATATTATTTAAGATAGAGATAGTTTGTAGCTAGTACAAGCTTAGATATACTACTATAATAATGCTAATAACGAGCTTTTCTATTATTTGAGTGTCATTTCTTAGCTAAACTTTTTTTGTGCTAAGTAAACGGCGGCAATTTAGTTTGTTGTGTTGTTGTTGTTGTTGATTAGTCGCCGCTCGTGTTACATGAATATAACAACAGCAATACGAAGAACAAAAAATAATAAATGCCGTGCACTAAGTGAGTCGGTCAGACAAGTTTCTCCCTCTCCCTCTATAAAATACACTGGCTTCTGACTTGCACAGACAGCACGGCGTTTAAGTTGGAGTTGCTAAAGAGCAAGAGCGAGTGAGAGAGAACCAAGTCTTCTTGCAAATTAGTGACCGTTAGAATTGTGTCCTAGCAATCATAAACGGAGCAAAAAGAGGAGAGAGTTGAATATTAATTACCGTCTGTTCTATTTCTTCGAGATACATAATTCTTCAAATAATGTCAAGCTGTTAAGCAAAACGGCTAAAACAACTTTCTAACACTTACTTTGGTAGCTATACTAAGTATTAATTAACTAGCAGCTGTTAAATCTGACTATTTGCCTAAACTCTTTACTCGCACACGTCATTCAAATCCAAATAGTTGCGCGCCAAATCCGCAAGATGCTTCGGCCCTGGCAGCAGCAGTGTCGCATAAGCAAAACAGCTGTCGCTGGTGCTGCCAGCTCTGGACACAACAATCGCGCGCTTTTTCTTACGTTCATTTTATAGTTTATTTTCCTATAATCCCCATGAAATGGCAACGTTATTTTTTCGAACTTAGTAAAATATGGTTTTTGGTTTGATTTAGCTGAACTAACCCTAACAAAACAAACGAATTGCACTTACTCAATTTATGTAACAACTATGTGGCAACGCTTGGCTATGAAACGGGTCGTCGTCGCTGCGTGCGCATGCATATGTGTGCCTTAGAGTGCGTGTTCTCGCGGCATGTGTATGTGAGTATCTGTGTGTGTTTTGCGCCAGTACTCTGGCAGTGAAGCAGCGCGAGCGAGCGAGCGAGCAATACAAAATAAAATTTTGCGCAAAAAGTCCAAAAATCTGATCAATAAATTATAGTTAAAATTGAATGGTGACCTGAAACGCGTGTGCAAGACTACCAACAAACAATTGTGCCTTCGCATTTTGCCATTGGCCACCGCAGCTGACAAACAAATCGCACATCGCTGCTCTGACCAACAAAAAAAAAAAAAAGAACGTAAGCAACGATAACAGCAGAAAAATTTGTGTGCTGCTCGCGCGTGCTGCCAACTGCGTGAAAAGTGTTTTGCCTTTTTTACCGCCTGCCTGACCAACCAGCCAGCCAAAGCCACCGCCATCGCCACCCAACTAAATACCACAACAACAAATTGATATTTCTCTACGGAGTGTGTTAGGACCAAAAATCGCGGGCATCAGCGTCTGAACGACCGTAGGTATTGGGAATCAAATCCAGAGCACTCAGAGCCACTTCTCTGCTCTTCTCACTTGTGTGTGGCGTGCGTACAGTTGAATTTTTCAACAAGTTGCCAGCACAGCGCGCAACGCGACACACACTCACACACACACACACACGCACGCAGGCACGCACGCACACATAGGAAGAAGATACATATACACAAGAACAAGCGCGCGCAGAGAGAAGAGAAAGAGTAACAACAACAGCAAGAGCAACAACAAGAGGAGCAGCAACGTTTTTTAGTGATGTCATCAGAAAGTAAGTTTGCCTTTTTTTTTTTTTGTTTGCCTACAGCACAACGTCGTCATGACGTCATTCCATAAAAATACACACAACAGTTGAGACAGTATGGTCGTTGATGTTGCTGTTGTCGTTGCCGTTGTTGTTGTTGTTGTTGTTGCTTTGTCGTTGTCATCGTGGTCGTCGTCGTCGTTGTAGTCGTAGTCGTCATTTTTGTAGCAAGCAAACAAAACAAACCAAACAACAGTTGAAGGTAGAGTCAGCAGCAGCCAGCAGCAGCAGCATTGGTGACACTAACAGTCAGCGGGTGAATTGTTGTGTGTGTGTGTGTGTGTGCATTTGTTTTTGTTCTTACTGTTGTTGTTGTTGTTGCTAACAATTGGCAATTGCAAATCAAACAATATTGTTGTAACCAAATATCAAATACGAAAAAAAAAACACTTTGTGCACACTTCTCTTACTCTATCCTATTATCACTTTACAACATATTTGCTACAACTATTTACAACTACTATTTCTCTTTTCCATTCTCACTCTCACCTCACTCATTTACTCTCTCGCGCCTCGTCCCATCTCTGTCATTTGCTTGGCCGCTTGCCGCGTCAAACTGTAAACCATAATCTCCATATCCACCTTCACCTCCACCTCCACCCCACCACCACCTCGCATTCACCCTCACCCCCCCGCGCTTTGCGAAACGTGCTCGCTTCTCGCCCGCAGTCGTTGTTGTCCAGCATTCAGCGCGTTCAACTTCAAACTGGCAACATTGAAACGGAAAAGACGCCAAACTGAAGCACTTATCGGAGAGCGTAACGGTGCTGCTGAAAATCGCTAAAATGGACAGCATCGTCGAGGAGAACGGCAACTCGGCCTCCAGCGGTAATGTCGTCAACGATGTTGATGTCACAGCAGCTGTAGCCGCCGCCGCCGCCGCCGCAGCAGCAGCAACAGGCGGCCAACAACAGCAGCAGCAGCAGCAGCAATCACAACAAAACCAACAAAGTACAACGGCGACGGCCAACACAAACAATGGCGGGGTCGGTGGCGGTGGCGGCAGCGGGGCCACCGTGCTGACAACAACCGCCAATTGCAATATACAATATCCCCTACAGGCGATAACACAGCATGGCATACAGGTGAGCAACCCTAGCTCCTAGAGTTGTAGTCAGTTTTAATTGACATTGAAATTTGGCTAACCGAAATGAAAAATAAAGCGATATTAATTATTTTCATATTTCATTCATGGAATACTACAACTTTTCAATGCCGCTCAAACTGTTTTGGTTTTCATATCTGGCAACACTTTTCTTCATCAATTTTTTCAGAAAAGTTAAAACTCTTTTATAGATCGGTATTTTTTGATTGATCAAAGAGTTTTGTAAATTGCCAATTCTAATTACCAATGACATTATTATTTATACATGAAAGGACAATTTAAATTAGCTGTCAATTTCAAAAGTCAACTGCACAAACTAAAGAATGTTTTTCTCTCTAACCCATTGTCATTGTGTATTGATTTTGGTCTTTTGTTGTGGCAGGTACAATCCGTGATACAGGCGGCAAATCACTCTGGTGTCATACAAACCGCTGCCGGAACACAACAACAACAGCAGCAGCAACAACAGCAGCAACAGCAGCAACAACAACAACAGCAGCAACAACAGCAGCAGCAGCAACAACAACAGGCGCTGGTCGCCGCATCAGCGATGCACAAAGGCGGCGCTGGAGTCGTGTACATGACCAAGCCGGCCAACACAACGGTCATTCACACGGCCACGGGCAATGCAGTGCAAGTGCGTAACAAAGTGCGTAGCAATCTGGCTAACAACACTGAACCACAAAAAAAATATATATATAAGACGAACACATTGTGTGAATGGCATATTAATCGATGTATTTTCCGCTTTTGTAGATCCCTCCAAACTTTCAATGTAAGATCAAACCCGAACCGAACACGCAGCATCCGGAGGATAGCGATGAAAGTTTATCCGACGATGATTCACAGCATCATCGCAGTAATCTGACACGAAGGCCATCCTACAATAAGATCTTCACCGAAATCAGCGGACCCGACATTAGCGGTAATAATCATTCTATATCAACTACAACAAACGCTGAGCGCCATAACTACAACTGCCTACAACCCTGCCACCACCACACCACACCACACAACACCACACCACAACACACACCACCTCAACCACTCCACCCAATCATCTAAATCTCTCTCTATCTCTATCTGTCGCTTCTATCTCTGTCTCTTTATCGTTCGTGCATCTAGACTGATTTATACTTAATGTATATCTATACACTTATTATAATCATTATGAATATGATAGAGGGATAAAACACATTCTTACTTATAATCACAATCTATAACAAGTTTTGAAGTTAAGTTAAGAAAACTTCCTTTTAAATGTGAGTAGAACTTGGAAATTCAGCTTAAAAGTACTTTTTGCAAAACATTTTTGCAATCCAACTTAACAGTATATCTTTTACATCTATATTTTACCTCAAAACTTGTATAGTTTATAGTTTAGTGGACTGTAATGAAACTTATTTAATTTAAAAGCTTTTGCTTTTCATGTTTTCCATTGTAAGTTTATTCAAGATAAACTTGAACAAGATTTTCTCTTCCATTCTGATAAAATTTGGATTATTTAAACAGGAAATTAAGATGTATAACAGTTTTTAACTCCTTATAAAGGTTTTCTACAACTCTTAGACATGATCAACATTTTTACTATGTAATTGTAGTCTCTAGTACTTCTCTAGAACTTCTTCAAGCTCCATACAATGGTTCCCTTTGAACACCTTTTTTTCGAGTATGTTTTTAACATTTTCATGTCATTTCCATCTCATTTTCATTCGCAACGAATTTTCCCTATACTCTACATTTTTTGGTAACAAAGTTGTTGTTGTTATTTTGGTTGTTTCTTCTCATTGATTATAAACATCATCAACTTTATTACAAAAATACTCACAAGACAGTTTTATTCCGTCGTAAAGCAGAGTTTCTTCTCACCTTTCTATCCCTTTCTTTCTCTCGCTTTACTGTTAAAGAGTGTAGATAAGAATGACAAGGATAATGCACATTTAATAATCCATTTTGCTTTTCACACACAACAAACGTTTTTTTTCTCTCACGCTCTCTTGGCTTTGTTGTTATTGCTGCTGCTGCTGCCGCTGCTGCTACTGTTGTTGTTGTTGTTGCCCTTGTTGTTGCTGCTGCTGAGCATGTTTAAGCCAACATTACACCACCCACCACGCCCCGCCCCGCCCTGCCCCAGCCCCAAATCGTTCATAAAATACATATTCACATATACATCAGACATTTGTTATTTAAACCAAAATAATAACTGTTGTTGCCGTCGCCGTTGCCGTTGTTCAAAACTAACCAAAACATTGCCTTCTCTCTCTCGCTCTCGTTCTCTCTCCGCTCTCTTGTTTGATCGTTTCGTTCACCAGTTCATTCATTAGACACTTCACCAACAACAAAATACAACCAACTCACTCAATGAAGAAATGAAACATGTTAATTTTTATTGTTGTACTATTTTTTTTGTTTATTTGTATTTTTTGATTTCTTTTTTTGACTGCTCGCGAAAATGTGCCACAAATCAAAAATCAAATACAAATACTTCCAATCAAAAATATCCAATGACAACAACAACAACTACAACAACAACAACAACAACAACAACAACCAACCCCCCAAAACCATCTTCCCCACAAATATATAAAAAAAAATCTAAAATCAAAATAAATGCATCCTGGTGCTGCAGTTGGTGGAACACTGCAAATGCCCGACGGCAATGTGCTGATGGGTGGTAGCGGGGCGGGGGGCGTCGGCGGTGGCATTGGCATTGGCGGCAACGTTGGCGTTGGCGTTGGCGGCGGTGGCGGCAGCGGCAACACATCCGGCGGCAGTCCACTGTTGCACATGGCGCCAGACTCGGCCTTCTATTTATCATCCAATCGGATAGCATACAATACCAGTAAATGCAAACTCAAAACACACAAAAAAAAAACAATAACAATAACAACGATAAACGAGTGTTAACAAACAAAGAAACTAATGTTCTTTCACTTGCGACTTGCAGATAACAGCGGCATTGCGGAGGATCAGACGCGCAAGCGAGAGATCAGGCTGCAAAAGAATCGGGAGGCGGCGAGGGAATGCCGGCGTAAGAAGAAGGAGTACATCAAGTGCCTGGAGAATCGTGTGGCGGTGCTAGAGAACCAAAACAAAGCGCTGATCGAGGAGCTCAAGTCGCTGAAGGAGCTCTACTGTCAGACGAAGAATGATTGAACGTGGTGTCGATGCTGGGATGGGCATCGTAGCTTGGTTCTGGCAGAAATCGCGACACGTGCGGCAACAACGGCGACTCAGGCGGCGGCAGCATTGGTGGCAGCAGCAGCTGCAGCTTTCCGTCAACGAACACGCTCGCGCCACAGCAGCAACAACAACAACAACCGCAGCAGCAGCAGCAGCAACAACAACGATAATAAGGACGATGATGATGAGGATGTTGGTGGTCAGAATGTGAACAGGGAGGAGATGAGCAGGAAGCGCAAGAGGGACAAGGATAACGATGACGATGATGATAATGATGGTGGTAACTGTTTTGGTAATGACTGCAGCAGCCGGCCAAATGTTAACATGGTTAACATACACATCAAACGACGCTATATGTAAATTATATAATTTATGCAATATATATAGTAGATCATGTTGTTGTTGCTGTTGTTGTTGCCACACACACACACACACACACACAATGTAATTATGTTTATAATTTAAATGTGTAATATTATTTTAAAAGCTTAATTTTTATGCTTTAGTTGTATTTGCTAACTAAATTATACAATACCGCAGTACTTTTTGCTGTTGATTAATTATTATGATCTATATATATTATTAGTTTGCTTTCTACACACACTATATAGTTTTCTTCATTTATTTTTTTTTAGTAGTTTGTTTTAAGTATACATTTATATATAAATTTATTAGTCGCTACTTTGTTTAATGTATTTAAAGCATTGTGCGATAGCTGGCAAAAGTAAAAGTGTTTTTTTTTAGCTAAATTTTTAAGCAGCGTCTAGCAAAATTCTCTCCCCCAAGAAAATAAGAATTATACACAAACATTAAATGATTAAAATTAAGTTTTAAAGATTTGTAATTTGTAGAGAAGAGCAACGTGTATATGGTATATGTATACAGCTAATTGTGTATGTATTTAAAATGAAATTATTTAAAGAAAAACAAAAAAAAGAAAAACAGAAATTTTGTTACATAATTTTAGACATGGCCGTTTCTTTCAAACAAAAAAAACCTCTCTTCACCTTAGATTAGGTTACACAATTTGCGCACGCCACAAAAAAACAATTAAATGTAATATTAAATATATATATATATGTGTATACATATATAATAAATATATACATTATTGTAGTTAGCGAATATTTGTACACTATTTGTATTTTAAACTGATGCGATAAGAGCAAATGAGGAAACTTAAAACAAAAAACATAAACAAAAAACAGGCAAATGAGCAGCAAACAATAAAAATCCGCAAAACAATAAACAAAAAAAGATCAACGAATGCTTCATCAAATTTTGTTAATATTAACAAAATGTCAAAACAAAAGGAAAAACATACATATAAAGCAAAAACTCTCGTTATCTCTTGTGATCAACTCAGTTGTTGTTATAAATGAAAAACAAAAAAATTATTTAAAATAAACCCAAGGCAAGCAAAAAAACAAAAAAAATATTTGAAATGATAAAAAATAAAACCTTATATTTATGCAGGCAACATTTTTTTTTATATATATGACTTAAAAAATAAATGTGTAGAAGATGCCAGTAAAATGGAAAAAGGAAAACGGATATGGAAACAAAATGTCAAAAACAGAAAAATCTATGCATATATATATATAAAGAAAAAAACCTTTGTAACGATATACAAACATACATACACATATAAATATATATATATATGTATAAATCTATCTATTTTTGATGTCGAAATCAAAAGAGCAAAAAAAAAACTTTCGGATTAAAAAAAAAACATGGAAAACTTAACAAAAAAAAGAAAAGAAACGCAACTTTTTAGCTGTTCAGAAATGCGGTTTAAGCAAAAACAAACCAGGCAAAATGGAGTTGCATAAACAAAGAAATAAAAATATTTTTATTGTCATTGCATAATTTTTAAGGTAGTAATTTTAATATTTAAAACATAAGCGACAAAACAAATAAAACTGACAAACAAAAACAAAACGCGAATGAGCAAAAAAAAAATATAAATAAATATATATAAAAAAAAAAACAAAGCAGTAGAACTTACAATATTGTTATAAATATTTGTCTCAATGAGAAAAACAAAACAAAACAAAAAAAAAAAAAAAACCAACAAAAACAAACAAAATCTACATTAAAAAAAAATCAATGAAAAAAAAAAAATAAAAAAAATACAATTTTAAATGTCATTTGATTTATGTTTTTTTTCAAGTGTTTTGGGTGCGGGATTTGAATTTGAAAGAGCTTTTTTTGGAAATGGAAGGGAAAATATGATTTTATGCCATATGTTTTAGCCTCAGTTAACAAATAACACGTAGGAAAGCTCCTGAAGATCAGATATAAATGGAATCTAGGTGAATAATATAAAGTTTATTTATACATATATGGGATCGGAGATGCTTCCTTTTGTCCATTTCATAGATTCAGGGTATAAAGATTGACCTTAAATTATCTAAGTGAAGTTTGGTAAGTTTTGAAAAAAAACTGCTTTAAATTACATTAAAAAAACAAGCAGTTTACATTTATTAAGTACATACATGGGACAATAATACAATAAATACATTTATATAAATATATATATTATTATGGGATGTGTGCCTGTGTGTATAAATATAAGCCAATTGGTCACAAACAATGTACAAATACAAATACAAATACAGTTAATATAGAGATTCACAGTTGTTAAAAATCAGTTCCGTTTGTTGTTGCTCCGACAACTTCAAATACTCGAGAGGAGGACCAAGAAGCAGCAGATTGATAATTCCAGTAATCACATATATGCTATTGGGGGCAAGTGTATGTGGCAAGTGTGTGTTGCGTGTAGTCTCTTTCAGGCCGTTTACGATATTATCAGATATATGACAAACATGCCAATGCCGACGTAGTGACTGAGATAGCCGGCAGCTGCCCAATGGTACATGAAGGGCAGCTCATTGCTCGACTCCAGGACGAGCGTCTCATTGAGCAGGACAACGCCCAGGTAGGCCAGATGACACATGGCCAGCAGAGTGAAGGCCAAGTTGAGCAATGTGACCAGCATGGAGTTGACACTGAAGCGGCCAAGTCGATCGGGGCAGTTGACATAGCGACAACGTGCAGCGCCGGGGCAAGGATTGGCGGCGACACAGGCATTGAAGAGCCGGGCGAGATGGCGTCGCAGCATCGACTCGCCCTCGGCAAAGGTGGCCAGCGAGAGCAGCACCAGATAGATGCGAAAGTCCATGCCATGGAGCAGCGATGACACCAGATACGTGCAGAACACAGCCATAATGGTGGTGTGGCGTGAACGCGGCTCCTCCAGCCGCTTCGATGTGGATGCGGATGTGGAGTACACATAGCGTTTGAGCCACTCGTGCATCGGTATGTTCCAGCAGCGCACCAAGGCGCTCAGCGAGCGGGGCCACTCAATTTGGAGGGGACGCACGACAAGCTCACCCACGTCCAGCTGCTGACCGGCGGCTGCCAGCTGAGCCTGGCTGAGCAGGCTGACAAAGTAGTGGCTGGTGCGCACACTTAGCGCGCCGGTGTACATGAGCAGCCAGTGGGAGTAGCTGCCGTTGCGGGAGGACCGCTCATCCGGCGGCAGATGCAGTTCACCCAGCGCCGGTGCAATGCAGTTGGAGAAGGTTAGAGCCAGCAGGCAGAAGAGCAGATTGAGCAGCAGCTGGATGAGGCTGCGACGCCAGTGTGGCTTCTGGTGCTGCTGCAGTGAGTCCAAGTAGCGGGCATAGCTGATCCAGGGTCCCAGCGCACAAGTGGCCGGATTTAGTACGTAGCCCAGATAGGCAACAATGTGGGGCATGTGCAGGCCGGGCGCACCTGTTGCCGTCAGGTCGTAGCCCAGCGATATGATCTTCATGTTGGTCACCATCTGCAGGCCGCGCAGCTGCGGCCAATCGTCCCGCTTCTGCCATATGGCCAGCTCGTAGAGGAACTGGCTGCCAATGCTGAGCACGGCAATGGCCAGAGCGCCACGTTCAGCACGGCCCAGGCGCACCAGCTGCAGCAGCACATAGCTGATGCCACTGAGCAGCAGCAGGATGAGCATGCGCTGGCCAAGCGTCGCATAGAGGACACCCAGGCCGCAGAGTGCGTTGATTAGGTGCAGCGGTGCCAGCTTCAAGCTGTTTGCAGCCTGCCAGCCGCAAGTGTTTCGACTGCCTGTTGCCAGTTGCCTGCGGCTGGCATAGATCGAGCTGAGCAGGCGACAGAGCAGACAGCCCAGCAGCAGGGGCATTATGTAGGACATCACTTGGCTGAGTGAGGGCACAATGCAGTGCTGATAGCTGTCCCACAAGCGTTCCATGACGTCAGCATCTAGTGTGAAGGGTGTGCCGAAGTTTTGCTGCTCCTCAATGTGCTCCTGATCGGCGTACATGTCCTCACTGTCACTGAGACCGTTGGCAGCATCTTCCTCGGCATAGTCGGGCTCATCGTCATAGTACTGATAATCCATGTTGGCGGCCAACTTATTTATGGTACATATATATAAAACACTTGGCCACGTACTGTTTGCTGCAGACTGCAGTTGACCGGCCAACTGTGAAGAAGGTTTGAGCCTCTCTTCTCAAATCAAAGTTTTAAATGTAGTTTCATGTTTCGTGTTCTCAATTCCGATGGTGACTGCAGCGATATATTGCATACGATGCTGCGAGCCACTAGTTCCGATATCAACTATCGATTGCTCAAACAGACAAAAGAAAAAGACCTAAAAAGAGAACCAAAAATTATTTAGAACGGTTAAAAATTGAATATATACATATGAAAACAATTTTGTTGGACGATTAAAATGACTTTAAGTGAAATCAAATAAAACGAGATTTCTTATGCCCCTTCATATTAACATGCCCTATTTCTACTATTTATTGTTGCTTCTCGTTGTACATGGAAATTCGTTGAAGCTAAGATGAACCGGTAACATTTTCTTGTAGCCACATATATACATATGTACATGGAATTTCTGCAGCTGCGCAACGTTAACAAAAACAAAATGCTTTTAAAATGCGCAAATTCTGTACAGTTGTGACGTTGGTACATATGTGTGTTCTCGTCGCTTCTCTCCAGACGTTTATTTTTTTTTAGTATTTCTGTACTGCTATAGATATGTATGTAAGCATGTTCTGACATATGTATGTACATACTATAATGTACACCAAATGCAATATTTCTTTGCAGCTGCGCTTTACCGTTACATCTCGTTGACTTTATTTTGCTTGACAGCTGCGCATTGTAAACGAAAGCGAAAACGTTTCAATTCGTTGTATGTATACAAGCAAATGCACAATTTCTGTACAGCTGCGCGTTGGCGACCTAAGTTCTCGTTGTTTTTTTTAATATGTCTTGCTTTTTTTTGTATTGCTATATATGTGTGTATGCATGTTCTGCGCATATTGTAAATGCTATATAGCGAAAATTCGTTAAGTTATTTTGTTTGAAAGCCATTTAAAAAAAGCGAAAACGTTTCAATTCGTTGTATGTATACAAGCAAATGCACAATTTCTGTACAGCTGCGCGTTGGCGACCTAAGTTCTCGTTGTTTCTCTTTTTAGTATTCTCTTGCTTTTTTTTTAGTATTTCTGTACTACTATATATGTGTGTATGCATGTTCTGACATATGTATCTATGTATGTACATACTAAATATGTACAACGAATGCTATATTCTTTTGCAGCTGCGCTTTACCGTTACATCTCGTTGAAGTTATTTTGCTTGACAGCTGCGCATTGTAAACGAAAGCGAAAACGTTTCAATTCGTTGTATGTATACAAGCAAATACACAAATTCTGTACAGCTGCACGTTGGCGACCTAAGTTCAGGTTGTTTCTCTTTTTAGTATTCTCTTGCTTTTTTTTTTAGTATTTCTGTACTGCTATATACTTATGTGTGTATGCATGTTCTGACAAATGTATGTACATACTATATATGTATTCTTTTGCAGCTGCGCTTTACCGTTACATCTCGTTGACTTTATTTTGCCTCACAGCTGCGCATTGTAAACGAAAGCGAAAACGTTTCAATTCGTTGTATGTATACAAGCAAATTTCTGTACAGCTGCGCGTTGGCGACCTAAGTTCTCGTTGTTCCTCTTTTAGTATTCTCTTGTTGTTTTTTTTTAGTATTTCTGTACTGCTATATATGTGTGTATTCATGTTCTGACATATGTATGTATGTACATACTAAATATGTACAACTAATGCTATATTCTTTTGCAGCTGCGCTTTACCGTTACATCTCGTTGAAGTTATTTTGCTTCACTGCTGCGCATTGTAAACGAAAGCGAAAACGTTTCAATTCGTTGTATGTATACAAGCAAATGCACAATTTCTGTACAGCTGCGCGTTGGCGACTAAGTTCTCGTTGTTCCTCTTTTTAGTATTCTCTTGTTGTTTTTTTTTTAGTATTTCTGTACTGCTATATATGTGTGTATTCATGTTCTGACATATGTATGTATGTACATACTAAATATGTACAACTAATGCTATATTCTTTTGCAGCTGCGCTTTACCGTTAAATCTCGTAGAAGTTATTCACTGATGCGCATTGTAAACGAAAGCGAAAACGTTTCAATTCGTTGTATGTATACAAGCAAATGCACAATTTCTGTACAGCTGCGCGTTGGCGACCTAAGTTCTCGTTGTACCTCTTTTTAGTATTCTCTTGCTTTTTCTTAAGTATTTCTCTACTGCTATAGATATATATATGTATATATGTATGTATGCATATTTTGAAGTATGTACTTTAAATACGTACACCTATACATACATATGTGTATGCATGCTAATGCCAATTTTTGTGTATATGCATGTAAGTAGCTAAAGGCAACAGCTTAGAAAACAGATTCACAGATGAGACGAAAAAGTTGCATTTTATTATAGGAATACATATATGTACATACATTCATATTTAAATGCCCAACGAGAACCTACAATTAAGCGTATTTTATTGAAATATTTTCTTCCCCCTCCTCTTTAAACAAATATGTGTTTCTATACTGCCATACAAACCTATGTACATACATACATAAAGAGTGTATACACACATACATGTGTAACAGCGAATTCTTTTGCAGCTGTGTCTTGCAAACGAAATTTACAATTTGCCGTTTGCATTGTAAACGAAAACGAATCGTTTCGTTGTTGGTGTACATACAAACAATAAACTTAATGCTGGCCTATTGCAACGAGACCTAACATATTGCCGTTACTTCAAAATGTAGTGATTTTTAGAGCCGCTTCTAGTTTGTTCTATGTGCATATGTATGTATATACAGTTATACACAGTATACATACTTTTTGAGGTGCTGCAAAAAAAAAAAAGAAAAAGTAAAAAAGGCCACAATTTTTTATTGTTTGAAAAAAATGCATATTTTTATTGAATAAACTGTTATAGTTGATTAATGATTGATTAGATATAAAAATGTCGTTTTTAAATAACGTATTTTGAAGAAAGTATTTTAATTAATTAAACTTTTAGAATTGAGAAGGCATATTTTAATTAAACTGTTTAGTTGATTAATGATGGATCAAATAGAAATATTTTTTAATTTAAACTGCTTTAGTTGTGTGATTGAACAAATTGAAAAATTGCCGTTTTTAAATAACGAACTTGAAAAAATAACATATTTGAATTAAGTGCACTTTTATAGTTGTATGATTTAATGAATGAAAAAATTTCGCTTTCAAATAAAGCATACTCGAAAATTAACTGATGACAAATATGTTTACTTCTTTTTCTTCGCGGCTACAGCGTCGATTTCGTGGTTGGTTGAATTGATTTTAGCATCAGTTGATTCCGATTCCTTGAAATGTTTTTTGTTTGAGCAGAAGATGCCAGCTTTTGGCGGTGGAGGCATCAAAGCAGCGTCCATTCCGAGAGGGTCGGATTGTTTTGGACGTTCAACGCGGCGCTTAACAGCAGCCGATTTAGTTTTGGGCACAATTCCCAAAGCAACAGCTATATCGGCATCCGAGTTGGTTTTATTTCCTGAAGCAGTAGCAGCCGACTCGGAATCGGTGTTTTTTATCATAGCAGAAGCCATTGCTCTACAATTGATACGATCAAGAAAAATAATCATTTGGCTTGGGAATTCAGCTTCAGCTCGTGGTCTTATTTCACCAAGACAAATTGAATTCGCCTTCTGTCTTTCTCCAGTATTAGGCAACGGCTTCGGTACAGTCTGCACCTTGCGCTTCGGAGGCGAAAGGAAGATTGGGTTTGACGAAAAACTGATCTGGCGGACGCCATTTTGCAATTTTTCGACTTCTTCGTCCATTTGTACAGCCGACGACGAAGATGTGGCTGCTACTTGAGCACTAGCAGATGCCGCCGGCGGCGGTGGTGGTGGCGGCGGCGGCGGCTGCACTTGATTTCCGTTACATGCGGTCTGCGAGCCCGATGGAAAAATATGAGTTTCCAGCGTAGGTTTATTAGGGTGCACATCGGTTGGCTGATTTTCGCCAAAGTTCAACAAATGAAATTTGCCATCCTCGTCGTAAAACTCGTAGCCCATCATTTCAAGAGCTATTTCGGAGGTAAGGTACTTTTTCTCCATTTTTGCAACTCGTTGAGATGTTAACCGTTCAAGATCTACTCGTCGTTTGAGACCGACTGCGAGTAGCGTCGATTCACGATAGACCAGTGAACCAGTACTTGATTCTGGAACTTGAACAGTTGCATCGATACATCGCAAAAAGTTCTCCATCGATGTTCGATTGTTTATGCCTTAACAAACACTGCGTCGAAGTGTTGATAAACAAGCTTGAACAAAACTAAGCAAACTAAAAATTTAACTTCAAAATCATTATAAAACTATTAACCAAAATAGCTATGTGTGGTTTTCTGTATGCCCCTTTCCACAGCAATATGTGGCTGAATAATGTCAGTGACTTCTTCAAAAGTTTTCGGAAGGTCCTCACCGGTAACTACAGAAAGGCGTCCAGTCAATGTATTGTCCATTAAATGGCTAGACGGCAAACACGGCAACCGGCACATTTGGCGAGCAATATGACGTCCCATGCCCAATGTGGCTAAAGCGCCCATGCCACTTATGTTGCGCATCCTTTGCATTTGCGCACTTAATTGGAGTGCTTTGTTTTGCGAAGGTTCATCATCCTGCTCTAGGTCGAAGCTGATTTTAGTGCGAAACTCATCCCCATTCACCTGAAACAATTCTTCGTCCATTCTAAAATATTAAATAATTAATTTGAAATAGTACAAATTCTTTCAAAAATTTACAAATAAATCGTTGCTACGTTGATGTTGATTTACAAAGACAGAAGGATCGAAGTCGGAAACAAACAACATTTAAATATGCCGAAATTATTCAACTTTGAATTAATTTTCATCCTAAAAGTATGCTATAAAATTGTATTCGTAAGTTTCATTAAAGTAGCAATAAAATTTGTTATAATATGTGACTTATGTGTTTATTTGAGGGGCTTGTTTTCCCTATCATGTTGTTCAACAGCTCATAGAGTACCCGAACACTTTTGATAAGAGCAATACATAGTTATCAATTTCTAATTTCACAAGCATATACAAAATGTGTTCATAAAGATACTATGTATTTTATACGACAGCAAACTTGCCATATATAACTTTCGGTTTTTTTTTTGCACACGCAAAGATAAGACTAAAATTAAACACAAGCCGAATATATGTATATTACTTACTGCATACTTTATACGTGTTTAAATCTGTAATCTAGGGGGGCGTGGATTTCGTCTCTCAGTGTATAGGATGATAAAGGTGGAAAAGCTGCTTGGAGTTTTTAAATATATGTATGTATGTATGTATGTATGTATGTTGGAACTGCACGTTTGAGCAGAGAGTGCGTGTTTATTTTTGCAATGCAGTTTGTTGAACTTTGTCACCCAGATGAAAATACAGTTGCGTGAGAAGCAAGTAAACAATTAACCCATTGCTGCCCTCGACACGAAAATTGAAAATCGAAATTGCTGGATTAAGTGACTGAATTGTTCTTTCCAATGCTTATCGCGCCCATATATTCGAAATTTTAATGTTCTCAACGTCGTTTTCGTTGTTATTGTTGTTGTGTGTGTCTGTTTACTGACCTTGAAACTGATAAAAAGCAACGCACATTCAGAAATAGCAACAGCAACAATTCTGAGCAGCAAACAAGTCCCAAAAAACAAACAAAAAAAAACTGTGCAGCTCAAGAAAACAAACACAGGCACATATGTATGTGATACAAACTCGTTTTTTGTGCTTTTCTGTTTGTTTTTTATATATATTATATATTTTTGATACCAAATATAGTCTTGTAGAAAAAAAAAACTTAACTTAAGCATATAGAATATTTGTTTTTAAATTTATATACATAGATATATAAAATGTTAATTGGCACACACATGAAAACAAAATGCAAAAAAACACAAATGAAGTGCAGAAGGCAAAAACATAGGTAAACACTTTTTCACATTCGACATTAGTTTTGCAGTGCGGGCCTTCACTTGAGATTGAAAGCAAACCTAGGGCGAGTGGTGGTTAACTGTGGTGAGTTGAGGGTGAATAGTACGTCATGTCAGGGTGAATATTTGCATCCATTTCTTAATCCTTATTTATGTCGCTCACATCCTTGCCAGCCGCTTTGCAGTGGACGCAATAGAGATAGGATAACGGCTCCGGAGGCTTATTGCCAGTGTTGTTGGCCGCCGCATTGTTATTGTTGCTGCTGCTGCCAAATGGCGACGGTTTGCTGTCCACCGGACTTATGGGAAAGTGCTGCCAGTGGGGGCAGGGCATCTGCTTGGGCGGATGTATGGGGAACGGCATCCTCGCTGCTGCTCTATTTGAATACTGAATGTTGCGACGCCTCCGACTCGCTTGAAAACTCGCTGGCAACTGTGCGGCTTGCTAGAAGCGACGACGCTAACGTCAACGACCAAAACAAAAACACAAAAGCGACGCTTGAAACGCAACGTCAACGACTGTATACCCTAACCAACACAAAGCAACGTTAAACGAACAGAAGTCTT
This sequence comes from Scaptomyza hsui, assembly GCA_018152825.1. Classification (NCBI taxonomy): domain Eukaryota; kingdom Metazoa; phylum Arthropoda; class Insecta; order Diptera; family Drosophilidae; genus Scaptomyza; species Scaptomyza hsui. Next base: position 11,748,086 of record JAECXO010000001.1, read on the forward strand.
TTTGTGCCTGCAATAAACTGAACATTTTTATATTGTAGTACAACATAAACAAACACTTTTTATTGCTACTCACATGAGACAATTATGAATTATATTCATATACTACGTACACACAGCGTGTTTGATCAAAGCATAGTAGGTGCAATTGGTAAGGGTATGATATCAACAGTGAAGCAATAAACGCAGTCGCTGCGACCGGCAAAAACAACAGCAACTCTCAGCTGGTCTGGCGGGCTTGTCTAGCCAACAACCAGCAAGAAGAAGAAGAATCAGAGAACGGCAAAAAAGAGCGAGTGAATGGCAAATTGTTTTCAACTCTCTGGGTATGTGTGTGTTGTTTGTCTGTGTGTGCGTGTGGTGAGCGCAGAGTTGTCTTTGTCTGGCGCTCTGCGGGTGGAATGACTTTTGAATCTAAAGTCTTTTATACTCTTGTTGTTGTTTTTTTTTTTTTTTTTTGGTTCTTTTTCTTAAGTGGGCGGCGGGTGGCATTTCAATGGTTATGCTTTGTGTTTGCTCGCTCGTTGGTTACTGCAGACTGCAGTTCTATGCTTTGTTGGACTTTGAACGCTCGCACTGTAAGCTGAAATTGACAACTACCGTTCCGGGTTTGTCTGCTTTGAAAAATGTTGTTAACCTCAGAGGAGCGTACATTTCTCTTATTTTAATAGAGCTGCCCAATTGTAACTCATGATTGAATAAAGAAATATGTTAAATACCGGTACGATCTTACAGGAAAAGTATTTTTTTGTTAAAGTTATTCATTTAATGTTTATTAAACTTATGGGTTAGTCCAATACAATTGTTTATTTTTTTTTTTTAGCATTTCTTAATATCCATTTGCTCTTTCCGTTAGAAAAGTAACACACTTCGTTCCTACTTTCATCTATCATGCATTTACAATGTTTTTTTTTTTTTAAGTTTAGACTCACAATTATATAATATTCACGGTCTTACACATAGTTCGATATAACAAAAAAAAAACCATAATGATAAAACTACTTCATTAGCTTAGAAAATTTATATTTTTGTATGATTTTTTTGTATTTTCTTGGTTTTTTTTTTTGTTGTTTGTAAGTTTATGTACGTATGGTTTTAAAATGACTTCTCACAGCGCAAGAACTGATCCAAAGTGCTGGAGATTACAAAAAATTAAAGATTCTTGTGATTTTATCTTATGATTTCTGCTTTCTTTTTTTTTAACATTAATATCATTATTATCATCATATCCTAGACTTAGGATTATCAAAAAAAAAAACACCTTTACATTGTTTTAAAAATTAAATTATTTCGCATGTTTGTATAATTGTATAAATATTTTCTTTAAACATTTGTCTACACATTTTTTTGTTTTCTAAAATGTTTTCTTTTTGTTTTTTCATTAGACATATATGTATGTGTATATATATTTAAGATTCGTTTCGCTTGATGCTGATGTAAAGTAATATGCGTTACATTTTGTTTAAAGTAAGCTAGGTGCTATTACAATAATTACTTTATAATAATTATATTAAATATATTTAGGCTACAACGATAACTTGACAAATATAAGATTTGTAAACCTGCTTCTTCCTCCTCTTCTAGCTTATAGATGCCTTTATTTTGTCGCTAGGGAAATATTTACAAAACAAAGCTCTCTTTAAAGAATGTGCCACTGAATGTTCATCATATTCAAAATGCTAATTATTTAAGTTAGACAGAATGCTCTAGACAAGTACACATTAAATAGATAGATATAGTTCTAGTGCTACAGAGTAATAAAGATAGACAGACAGATAGATACCTAATATATGTGTATGTTTTTTTTATTTGTTGAGTCTATGAAAAGAAATCATAATTCGAACACCTGAGTTTACTTATACAAAAAATCGTCTATGTGATAAAAGTGTGAAGTTTGTTGTTACGAATTCTTGTTGTTGTTGTTGTGCAAAGAATGTGTGTGTGAGTGTGTGTGTGTTAATACAAAGTACTATAGCTAGAGGATGGTGTTGGTATAAGTAGTAGTAGATCGTACTTAGGGCTCGCTAATCGTTAATTAAGTTCTCATAAATATGTTACATAGAAAGTGTTTCGTCATCGCGAAAGATCAAATTACATATAGATTGCCTTATGTATTCCTCGTCATAATCTAACTAAAACAAAAACTATTGTCACACAAAAAAAAAAAAAAAAATGAAAATATAGGGAAACTAATACATAAACATTAATTAGAATGACACGTTCATCGGCCAACTGTGCGCTCCAGCTGCTTATGAAGCATTCGAGGCGGGCAGCGGCACCGGAGCCTTGCGATAATAAATGTTGGCGCCCTTGATGGGCAACGGATGCGCCTCCGTGTTGAACACCCATTCGTCCAGCGGCAGCACGGAGTCGTCCGAGAACAGCAAGTACAGATACTGAAAAGTAGTTAATGTTAATCAATCGTTGAATCGCATTCGTATAAACCTTCTCACCTTGAGCGTTTCGGCTAGGAAAAAGCTCTGCTGCACATCGTCCTTTTGCGGCTCCTGCTGATAAACATTGCGCAGTCCACAATAGCCATGCGCTGTGCGGCAATGCTTCTCCAGGGCAAGCACTGCCTCCCAGCCCCAGTCGCGATACTTTTGGTCATGCGTCAGACGCCACAGCACAAAATAGCTCTCGAACGTCTCCGGCCTCAAAATGTAATACTTTTCCTGTGAGCGCAATGCACGAGCCTCTGCAGCATCACTGAAGCTACAAGCAGAGAGAAGTGAATTTAATAATACTACAATATAACGACTGTTTAGTTGCAACTGATACTTACCGGAAGGCTTCGGGTCCCAGTTGGGTTGGTGCACGCACATAGCTCTCGTGGCAGGTGTTGGTTATGCCCTTGCCCACATCCATGTACTTGTCCGTGTGCTCATTCTGACGCGTTGCGGCGCCCAAAGCAAAGAGTCCACCTGTCAAAGAAACATTTCTAACTGAGTCCCTAACTCAAATTGATCGATGAAAACGCACCTGAGAAGCAGGCCAGATGATCCATTTTATGCTCCAAACGATCGAATTTCAGATCCGACACATAGGTCAGTCCATTGGGACTGGTGCGCACCATTTTGTCTATGATGGCCAGCATTGCCTCATCGTACATCTCGCGTGCCTCCTCATCCGTCTGGCCGGATTGCAGCCAAGCCTTCAGCAGATACTCATAGTAGCTGTCGCCCAAAGCGCCCAAGGACATGTGCTCTGGAAACAAAAAGTTTAGAACCGTATGCAAAAAGTTCAAAAAAAAAAGAAAAAGTTCGACTTACGTTGTCCCCATTTGCCCGTCTTGGGATTGAGAAAGTTGGGATAGAGTCCCTTGGGCTTCTCAATCTCCTTGAGCACCTGACGAATGGTTTGGACGCGCTCACGATACAACGGATTGCCCGTAATGTCACTCAAGTAGGCAAACTCCAGATGCAAGGTGCCAAACTCGGAGAGGATCGAGCTGCCGCCCGAAGCCCAGCCATAGTTCTTGGCCATGCCCGTCTTGGTGTTGACCAGGGCATATGGTATGCCCGTGGGCGTTTGGAAGGCGGGCAGCAACTTATCCGCTATGTGCTGCGCCTTCTCCTTGTACAGTGGATCCCCGGTGAAGGCGTACAGTGTCAGCATGCCGCCGACAAAGCGAATGTTCGTCTCGAACACCGAGAGCTCTGCGCTAATGTTGTCCAGGGAGAACTTGCGCTCAATCCAGTCGCGTCCCTCCTTGTACTCCTTCTCCAGGCCCATTATGTACAGCGTGTCGAGGCCATCGACAATTGTGGCGCCCAAATCATAGGAGCCAAAGATGCTGCCCGAATGCGGTCGCTGCGACAAGGGACGCAGCTCGTTCTTGCCCCAAGCATACAGTTTATAGTTGTGCCAAGCATGCTCCATCATCTGAAAGGGAAAATCGAATAAAAACTTGGATCAATATAGCCTGGATTTTCGTTTGACTAAGTAGTTTGGGAAAATATTTAGCATTTCAATTCATTTTCGATCGTCGACAAATAAAACGGCAAAAAAAATATATAAAAAAATTGTTTTTCATAAATTTTTCTTCATTTTTATTTTATCGCGCAATTATGAAAAAGTTGGTCAAGAAGTGTAAAAAAAATCGACCAATCAAAAACAAAAAAATTTACTCAAAAAAAGTTAGAACTGCATTTAAGAAACAAAAAAAAATTAAAAAGGTCAAAAAGCAGTTACGAATCAAGAAACCAGTAGCTAAAGTGCCTGAATATCAATATCCAAATCCCAACGAGAAGGAAGATATTGATGAAGAACAATTCAAATACACGGCACTTTATCCAGGTGCACGAGCAGCCGATGTTGGCAATCGCTCCATGGGACCAATTAAGGATAATGGTTTTCTAGGCTATCTAAACGCTGTTCGAGAACTAGCGCCCCATCTTTCCGGGCAACAGCGCACGGAATTCGCTTTGGAGTCCTGGCCCAAACTATCTCCAAAAATTCAACACATGTACACGGCGGAGGTAAGTTGTAGTGAAAAGTTGCAGATTTCGGCTGATTGTTGAGTTTATTGCAGGAGCGATTAAAGTACAAAGCTGCTGCCAAGTTTGTGGATGAGATGCAACAACGCATGGCAAACACAAAAGCCAAAAACGATTCAACAGAAACTGATTAATGACACTAAAATACATGTAAGTGTTTGCAAATGTCCTAAAAACCTAACTACTATATTTATCTTTCTCATGCAGTTTGCTAGCGCGGTCGCATTTATCACTTATAGCCCAACAATATCAAGGACATTCTGCATTCATAATAACGGCAATTACCTAACTGACATAGTTCCCATGAAGTTTTCTTCGAACTTTTTTTGCTTTTATTAAAATTGGAACCACACACACACGCACACACACACACACACGTTAAAGAATGTTAATAAAAAGGACAATGTAAAATTTTGCTTTTTTTTCCTCCATTTTTGGCCTTTTCGCATTTTTAGTTTAAGCCTTCGTTACCTTTGGCCTGGCATTCTGGCATTACATATTGGCTTTTCTACTCTATATACACACGGGCCAAATAGCGTTAGTTAGTATGCACCACCATACAACAGAGCAGGCCACTCGTGTTGCAGCAGCGGCAAGCAGTGTGCGGCATTGCCACCAGCATAACATAATTTGGCATTGCATACTTTCGAGCGACTTTTTTTTTGAGAAATTAAATTACGAGCCAACAACAACAACGAAAACAGAAAGAAGCGAACACCAAACAGAATAACCAAGTGGCGTGTACTCTGCCAACAGATACCCTGTAATATATATATTTTTTTGCAGTGTGTGATTGGCATCTAAAAGATATTTCAGATCAATACAGACACATATATATATATTGATATTATATAAAAATATCATATAAATAAGTAAGATTCTGCGATTTTTTTTAAAAAGTTTCTAGATAAGATTAGAAGCAGAGAAGCAAAGAACTAAAATTGTCTCCGCACCAGTTATCGATAATAATCGAACAATTCGCTTTACACTGAAAAGACCACAAAAAACCATTTATTCGATCCATACTAGAACCTGATTAAACATAGAGTATATAGAGTATATAACCATATTTTGAAAGTTATAATATTCCTTATTGCCTTCTCTTTTTTTTTTTTATGGCTACAGGGTATACATGAAAATAAAAATGCGCGTTCGCGCCTGCTGGGCTATGGCTCCCGGGTTGGGTTTTTAGTTGGCCGACCGAGACGAGATGCAGGCAGGACAAAAGGACGTTTGTTGTTCGCGGGGAGGTGAAGGGAAGGATGTTGGTTGGTTTGTTGGTTTGTTGGGACTCTATGCCTTTCCCCGTTGCTGTTTTGAGCCTTCTTCACCTCACCTCACCTCACCTCACCTCACCACATCTCCATCTCCATCTCCATCTCCATCTGCTCCCCCTTATTACTCCCCGTTGTGTGCTCTTTGTGTTTGCTCAGCAGCTCTCTTTTAGCCGGTTGGTCGGTTGGGGGCTTTGAAGGCAATGCAAATATTAACAGTTTTCCGGTAATTAATTAAAGTCGGACACGTTCGCATACACACCTCGCATTGCCCCCCGCCCTCCTCTCTCTCCTTGGCTTAGTTTGAGTATCAAATAAAGAAAAAGAAGCCCAAGGCCTGCTGTCCGTCCTTCCGTCCATTGTGTCCTGTGACAATAACACGACTCTGACAATTTCTTTGCTGCTGCTGCTGTTGTTCTTTTCCTTTCGCTCCGCTACGCTTAATGCCGATTGCTTAAGATTCAGATACAGTTCACTTGGAACCCTTTTTCTTGTCTTTTTTGCTACTCAGACAAATTAAATTACGCGGCCAGGACAATGCAAATAGTTAGCAAAGAGTACAAGATATGCATAAAATTAACATGGAAGGTTCTTAAAGTAGGATTGGAGCGTGACCATGAATAAAAAGTCGAAAAAGCACTGAAAGAATTATGGTCACATTTTTTTTCAACTTGCTAAAATTCATTTTTTAACATTTTGCCCATGTTTTTCAACTATAAATTAAGGCCATTTTTTTTCAGTGCATGTTTGTGTCGCATTTAATGAGCCGCATCTGATGACAAATCAACAGAAACGATTTAAATTTATTTAAACAGTTCGAACGTTTCATTTTAGCCACAATTGTTGGCCAATATAATTGAGGTTGACACCACAACATGAACTACTGTCCACATGAAGGAGCAAGGGGAGGGGTAGGGGTAGGGGGAGCGGCGCCGTAAATCATCAGCTTGACTAATTTAACGGAAATTGTTTGATGGATTCGACTGATTGATTAAATATACATGTATATCAGAAATAGGAGTAAAAAGACCACACACACACTTGGCACACACATCATGTACATACGTGTGTGTGTGTATAATGCAGCTGTAGTTTCAGCTCAGCTTGCACGTCTTCATTACGAATTAAGTTACATCCTTGAAATGTGCAAACGTCGCACAAAACGTGCTCCACCAAAATGCGTATGTGTGTGTGTGTGTGTGTGTGTGTGTTGTGTGTGTTCCGCAGCGAAATGTGAAAACGTGCAGAGCAATGAGCCGCACCTCATCGTATGTCACACATTGCCCGCAAAATGCCATCGCAGCGGCATACACTGTAAACAATTCAGAGGCACTTAAATCAAAAACAGCTTTTAGTTTTTAATAAAAAAATAGTAAAAAAAAAAATAAACACTATATAAACCAGGCTAAAAATAAAACCACGTTCAAAAAGTTTTTGCATTAAATTGTTGATTTCAATGCTTTTCTAAATCACTTTTTATTTTTAAAGATATTGCATTTGAGCCCAAGAATTTGTTACAGTGCACCCATTGCATCCTTCCACTTCCTTCCGCTTCTTGCAGCCGCAGGCCTAGTTTGGCCAAAGGATCCCAGAGAGAGAGAGAGAGAGAGAGAGAAAGGAAAAGAGATCCCTGGGCGACCAATGCGAGCTTTTGGGGAATTGGTTTTGTCGACTTTTGGGCTGATTTTGCACTTGAGCTGGCACAGCTAACCGCCCCCAAACCCGCAACCCGCAACCCCCCCTTGGGCATTTGTGGCACGTGACACACGTGCTCGTGTCATTCATTTTGTCAGCCATCTATTGGCACTTGTGACTGACTTTGAAGCAATCTTCGTCTGTTTGTTGCAGCAAAGTTAAAATTGCTTTCCAAAGCAAAGCGCAGCAGTAAGCGAGAAAGCGAGAAAGGGAGGGAAGGGAGGGAAGGGAGGTAAGGAGGGCCGTTTCTTCTTTAGTTAATGCAAATTTTTTTAAATGCAACTTTAGCTGCAGCAGCCGCGGCACAAAAGTTTTGGGTGCTTAATGCCGCTGGGCCGCAAAACAATGCAAATGGCAGCGAAGCAAATAAAAAACGAATTGAAAGCAAAGAGGAAGTGGGAAGTAAGAGGAAGAGGAAGCGGAAGAGCATTGCTGCCAATGCAAACGGAGTAACTTTAAAATTGTTGTAAAAATATGCATGCACTAACACTTATGCACACACACACACCAACACACACTAGCTCACACACACGTACAGAAAAGTTTTTGGCAAACTCTTTGGTCGAAGCCAAGGGAAAATAATTTGCTTAAGGCCATAAAATAATGCAAAAGACGACGTCGCTCTCTTCTCCACCGCCCCTCATCCTTACGAATATTTTGGCAAAGTAAAGAAAAAGAAAAATCTGTAAGAAACTATTTGTGGGTTTTTTTTATTTTTTTATTCTTTGCATGCCAAAGAAATGAAGTCAAACTTAACTGCACACAAAAAAAGGCACACAACAAATATATGACAGTGTGTGTGTGTGTGTGTGTGGGCGGAAGCTGCATAAAACTGTCAAACTATGAAGAAAAATATGTGATTGTATTGGCAGAATAACGGAAAGTTTTTCCTTTCTCGCTTTTTACTTTTGCTAATGGAAGAGAAGATGGCAAAGACAAAGTTTAAAGAATTGTTGCATATGAAGCAAGTTGCAACAATAACTATAATTATCTGACAATTTGCATATGTGCATCTACACATATGAACAATTGTGTTCAACAGTTAACAATAGTAGAGGTCAAATATAATTGTCAAGGAAATTTAAAAATGAATAGAGATTTAAATGGAGATGTAGAGATTTAGAGAACAATAAGCTGGAAATGACAAAATGATTAAGTTATCTTGTGGTTTTCTTAACTGTTTAAATAATTAAATTTTTCAAAAGTCTTGATTAACTTTTACTAACAAAATATTGTCAAAAGGAAATGGCAAAAGATGATAAGAAAATGAAAAAAAGTGTTGCATGCTTTTATGCTGTTAGTTATTAATTGTCAATATTGCCATAACACTCAATGTAGCAGTATGTTATTGATGGGCATTGACGCATTCGCAAGCCTGTAGCAATGCCAAGCCATCAATAGCCGCATCGATGGCCATTTTAAGCTGGGACGACTTCCTCTCCCTCTCCCTTTGGTAGCAGACTCGGGCTTCCATTGACAATGAAACGTGTGCAAAACGGTCAGCGGCAAAAACAACAATGAAAGCTTTAAAGCCCCCCAGTGTCAAGCCAAAGACCCAAACTGGGTTAGTGTCAGCAGCGACAGCGGCAGCGGCAGCGTCAGCGTCAGCTTTAAGCGTCATCGTCATCGACAGCCCCAACGTCAACGTCAACGTCAATGCTGCTGCTGCTTTTGTTGCTGCAGTTCTTTATTGTTGATTGCTTTTGTTTTTTGGGTTTTGTTGATAAATGCGTTGCGAGCTGTGCACAGTGGTGACAAAAAAGTTCAAATTAAGCTGATTCAACTCCTTTGCAATGCACTCAAAAAAACAAAATGAGCACTTTAAATATATTTTTGTACAATATATTCAATCAATCTTCGATATCTCCATTGATTCTTTATTCCTTCTGATGAAAGATAGAATTTAATTATTTTTTCTATACTTTGTTGAACAGTTTTCAAGTTTTCGAAATTTCAAATTTTATTGTTGAAATTAAAAGAGCTATCGAGTATTCAAATCAAGCTTAATATTCTTCTATAGTCAATGAGATTGAAACGTTCATATATACAATATGTACATTGTCATTACCCATTTTATGAATTAAGGTTTTAAAAACAAAGATTTAAGTTAAACTTTCTTAATTTTGAAGCTGCACAGTCCAGTGTCTAAATAATTTTTTTTTGTGCTCACCACCTAAAACAAAATATTTCGCATCATTCTTTGTAACCCTTGTAGCATTTTTTTTGTATGCTTCTCTCTCTCTCTCTCTCTTTCTGTGCCAAGTTTATTGTTAGTTATTGTTGTCATTGCTGCTATTGCACTTTTTGGCGGCCAGTTAAAGTGGTTTACCTTGGATTTGGCTAGTTGTTTGAACGTTTCGATGGTTGCGAACAATGCATGAGAAAAGCATTGACATCAGCTGTTGTTGTTCTTGTTGTTGTTGCCTCAAGGGTGTAATACGAGTGTGTGTATATAACAACAACAACAACAACACCAACAACAAAAAAGAAATGAAGGAAAAGGCAAAAGAAGAAAACATACTCAACAAGCGGCAGATTGAATGAATAAAATTCGATTATGAGCTTCCATCGAGAATCATGATTGTGTGTGTGTGTGTGTGTGTGTGTGTGTGTGTTCAATTCGAAGACATTATCCCATGTTCAAGAACTTCCCCTGATTCCCTCTGATTAACGTTCTTAATGGAAGGGAAGCAGTTTCTCAAGTGTTTGGCAATTTTGTGTGTTGATGCGTTTGCCATTTTGAACTGGCCATATATCTAAAGTGCTGCTATTAATGCCAGACTAACAACAAGACGCACCTCAAGTTGACTGAAGCTGAGCTAAGGGGGGGGGGAGGGGTAACAACAATGGGTTACAATACATGAAATGAGCCAAATCCAACAAGCTGATTGTTATGGTTAGGTTAGGGTAGGGATTGAATCATGCCCCACTTTTCATCTGGTTAGGCAGCCGAGTAAATTGTTAGTTGGACGTGCCCCAAATGTTTGAACATCTACAACATTTACAACAATATTGAGCACATTCATGAACATTGTACGCATCCGCAATTGAATAAACAAATGAATATATTCCCAAGTTTAACTACCTGCAATATATCTCTCTCTGTGTGTGTGTTTGTGTGTGTTTTGCGTATGTAAAATATTTGTTACAACAGTCAATAAATGGGAAAGCTTCGTTCCATATTGCAACGCATCCATTTTAGAATTTCAACTAATTTATGCAATTTTTGCTTGACAAGTTTTAAAGCGCAAAAAATTTTAAATGAAAAAAAAATTTTAAAACTGAACTAAAACATTAAAAATATGCATTTTAATTTGTATGAATTAATACGCCAAAAAATGTTAAAAATTTACAAAAAAGTTGTTTTTGTTTAAAAATGCCAAGTCTCTTAGCGTTGGAATTTTTGAAAAACGAAAATTAAAATTCCTTGGCATGCGTTAGATACTTTAGAAGCCTATTATTCGATTCGAAAGTGTTTTGAAAGGCTTAAATGCTTGAAATTGTTTATTGTGGTCGATGACGGTAAGGAAAGCAAATTAATTGTTTCGCATATCCTGTCGAATGCGGTTATTTATTGTTATTGTTATTGTGATTGTTGCAAGGTGGCAGGTGGCTGGTGGCAGGTGGCAATTGCATCGCTTTGGAATTTGTTTAGCGCCTCGTTGTTGGCCAAGGTTGGCAACGAGCAAATCCAACCAACCAGCCCGCAACTTGAGCCGTGAAAGCGTAAAGCAATTGTCACCCTTCCCCTTCCCTTCCTTCCGCTAACCTCATGCCAATTGTAGCTGCAATTGCAATGGAAAAAAGGGGTGGGGCGGGGGGGAGGAGAGGTGGGTTAGATGCCTTTGTCGGTTAACGTTTACACCGTTACCCGTTGGCCAAGTGAGCGTAATAAACGTCAAGATTTAGACCACAAGAACTGAGAGTACGCAGAACTGAGAACAGGCACTTTGCCAACATTGTGTGTGTGTGTGTGTGTGTGTGTGTATTGCCCCTTCACCCTCCTCCCCTACCAACGATTGGGCCAAGGCTAAGGTGTCCTGAGTACAGGAATTGTTAGAAACGCACTAAATGTTGCAATAACACTAACAATAACAGCAACAAAAAACCATAACAATCACATTGCATGAAAACACATAAAATCGTTTATAGTGTGTGTGTGTGTGTGTGTGTGTGTGTGTGTGTGCAAGTGCGATATTTTTATTTTCGATAAAGAGCACAAATTGTTAGTCAAGTTGTCAACACCTTTTTGCGATAAACTGATAACAGTGTGACCTGACTAAGTTGATTGGTAATTGGTAAAAAGCAAGTTGTGCTAAAGATAAAAGCGATGATTATCGATAACTATCGATAATAGGTTATAGTGTGTAAGCTGAGTTGCCTATATAAACTTAATCAGCCTAACAGCTATAGATTATTAAGTATATTAGGTTTTTGCACTATTTTCAACGTATATCGATAAATCGATTACGAGAGAGTTAAGAGAAAGCTGTATTTTTTCTCAGTCTCATCATATACATATATACCCCCTAGTCGTAACTTGATCTCAAACCAAATCGTTTCAAATATTGGTAAGTCAAATCCATAGAAAATTTATCAATAAACGATAAGCGTTTATAACATTTGATAACATTTGATTGTTGTGGGTTTGGTCATTGATATGGTATTTACAATATATATATGTAGTATACAACAGCACGATTTCTTGCTCAAATTCACACCTTTGCAATTAGCTTTCACATTTTAAACATTTGTGACAAGGTTAAAGGTAAGGGTTTAATTATTATAATTATCGTACTTTTATACTACTTTGTGCTGTGAATTGTAGCATGAATGGGAATTCACACAGTTTGCCGGCATGTGGCATGTGGCATGTGGCATGCGCCGGTTCGTGTGGCATCAACAGCTGCCCCATTGTCTTGCTTCCACTAACTTGCTAACCACCCCCCCCAAAGGTCAGACATTTGAAATTGATACGTAATATCTCCCCCTTCCCACCGAACTCACCTTGACGATTTGGGCGCGCTTTTTGTAATCAATCAAGCTGTCTGCCTCACTGGCCCCGGGGAGCGGGGATGATGCGCCATCGCCCAAGGGCATAACCAGCGTTGTATTTGTTGTTGTTGTTGTTGTTGGTGGTGGCAAGTTCATGGCTTGACCGACTGCTGCACGTCCAATGACCGGCAACACTTGGGGCGCCTCGAACACCAGCGAGGACATCTCCTTGCGTATTTGATCCACGCTTCGAGCATCGCCCTCATTTGGCTCCTCGCTGGGCGTGGCATTCGTCAGCTGGTTGGCATTATTCAAGTTCAAGTTCAGGTTCAGGTTCAGGTTCTTGGGATGATTGTTCACATAGTTGAGCTCCTTGATTTGATTGTCATTGGCGCTAACGCTATCGCTGGCCACCTTCTCATTCAGCCGTATGATGTTGGACAGGTTGATGTTGTTGATCAGGGTGACGCCCGTTATGGCCACCAGTATGATGACAAAGACAATGCCACCGATCAGCAGCAATGGCGTCGTCTTTGATGTTTTCGGACACATCTCGACTAGTTTTCGGAGTTCACTTTTTTTCACACTTCTCGATTTGATTTATTTTTTGTTTCTTAAACATTCCTCAAACTGCAGCATTTCTGTTTTAACGTTGACGCTTTGGTGATTTCAATCATTATGGTTATTTAGGGAGAGTTCGAGTAGTTTTTTTTTTTTTTACAGATATTATTATTATTATTTTTATTTAATTTTTGTTTTAGATATTAGCGTCTTATCTACCGATTATTTAACTTGATCAGACCATGAGAGAGTTTTATTAAAAGTAATGCACAGATTTCAGGAATAAGGACATACTCAATACACAGTTTAGACAAGTTCTTGGTTCATTGTTTTTATAAAGGTCATTTATATTAATATCATCTTTAATCACTGGAAGTTATTGAACCTTTTTGCGTGATGAATTAGTCAATTTTATAATGTTTCCTCTTGTCATAAATATGATATCGTTGTAAAATTGCAAGATCTGGCAACTGGATATATTTAAGTCTTAATTGGTATTTTATATTTTGAATTTTTTATATTTGAATTTGTTGCTGAATATCTTTTCACTTTTCTCTCTCTCTCTCTCTTGGTAGTTATCACATGTTCACATTGTATCTGTTTGAAAGCACTTCTATTGATTTATTATGATGATTTCTTAATTGGAACTCACACACACACACACACACACACATACAGTCTCTTACGCATACAATTACAGTTGAGGCAACAGCTGTCCAATGAGATTGTTCTTAATTAATTTGCAATGGGTGAAGAAAAGGGGGGATTTGGGCAAGGGGGCGACAGCACCTTGGCCCACTTGAACAGTTCGAGCTATGCAAATTTTCATCGTTTGTGGTTGTTGCTAGAAAAGTACCTGAGAAAGAATTAGGAAGCGTCTCCCATAACGAATTGTTGCTGGGAATAAGCATTGTATTAATATTATGCCCTGCACCTATTAAGAGGTTGTGCAAATGCCGGAAGGAAGCATTTCCGATAACGATAGTATATATTACTATCATAATCATGCATAAATTCGTCGATTTTAGAGACTGTATGCAATAAAGACTTCAAATCGGATAACGTTTGTTTCAATTTCTCGATTAATCTTTCTGTTATCGTCATACACTGACTATCGATAACAATTTATCTTAAATGTTCAGTATTAAGGGTATTTTCATCCTGTAATAGTTATATCAGATCAAGTTTGTTTCAAATAATTGATAGATCTTTCCATTTTCGATATCGATACCAAAGAAATCTTGAATTTTAAGGTTTTGGAATATTCCTTAGAATTTGATAAATTTATCGATTAATTTTTTGTGTCATCGATATACACTGCTTATTGATTTCAATAAAAATCTTAAATTTGCATAACTTGATATAGAATTTTCTAGGTTATGACAGAGAAACACAAAAGTTATCGAAGATGGAAATTGACTGAAGCAAACAGAAGCCAAACAGCGAATGTGAGCGTTATGCCAAAACTGTTTTAACAACTATAATTTGCTTCTGCTAAATGCTTGCAATAGGCAAACATATATTAAATATAGATACAGATGTCACAGATAGCATGTTTTGTAGTTGTTATACCGATAACAATGACGTAGATAAATAAATAGCGTGTTTCTCTTCTCATTTTTATTTATTTTTTTTTCGGAAACAATCAAAAGCATTTAATTTATTGCGTTCTTGCTAATAGCGAAGCGAAATGATATGTTTCAAAAGTGTCTGTTTTGATTGAAAAGCTGTGAGTAATCAAAGGTAGCAAATTATTTGTACTCCGCATATATTCATGTTACATGCAACATTTTATTGCATAATGATAGAGTATATAGCTAGCAGTCATTAGAAACAAATTATAGAAATTGTATCTACTATATGTTCAGCGAACAAATTTTGATGTTAAACGATTTTGATATATGAATTCTCATTGAATAAAATTCTTTTCATTTGCAAACATCAAATATTCATTTTGGTCTTTTCAATTCCACCTGGCGAGGAAGTGAGGACAGAGCTTAAGAATTGTGACTTGCATTGTTTGCCACTCAACAGAATTGTGTTAAATGATGACACTTCAAGGCCGCACAGATGCGTCGCGACTGGCTAACGATAACGGCATCAGTATCTGACAACTTAAAGCCACATCCACACCCCCTCCAACAACCACCTATTTCATCAGAGTCTTAACTTTGAAATGAGCAGAATGGATGGAAAGCTGTTGAATTAATTTTCAACTAAAGATTAAATGTTGGAATCATCATTATGAAGTGAGAGATGTGTTTAAAGAACTAAGTTGGAAGAGCTTTAGGTGATAGAAAACTATGCTGCACTTCAAATGCAAATAATCAATAGCTTACTTCATGACTAGTATAATATATTTAATGTTACAAGTCAGCTCTCTGGCCACAATTTAATTGGTGTTGGCGAGCTAGAATGTCGCCAGACATTGCGTATACGCAGCATTTTGAGAAAAGGGCGCCATATGGACTTATGGCTGCTGCTGCTGTCGAGGAAGACTTATTGCATTGCCTACTTATGTGAGGCATGTGGCATGCGGCATGTGAGTCATCCCTCAAATCAATAGATAACGGATAAAGAGTCGACTACATTATCATGGAAATGCTATAGAAATAATAATAATAAAGACTCGGCATTGTTTGCATTTTCAGACAGAGCCGGCGAACGGCAATCGCCGCCAATCGTTTGCCTTAATTCAATTCACATCAATTCATATCAAAAAGTGGCACGCAATTTGTAGACAAGCTAGGCAAGGTGGCGGGGTAAGGTGGGGGGAGGGGGTGCAGCTTTTTTGTGCTGTTGTTTAGCGCTCAAGCAAATGTGAATTTAAAAGTAAATATGTAAAATGTATGCAGCACATGAGTATTTTCTTATGTTTGCTTCTCGTTTCACAACTCTCGAGAGATGCGTTTAAATATAAACATTGAAGAGAGACAGAAAAACTGAAAGAGCGAGAGAGGGAGGGAGAGAGCAGTTGCGAGAGGGAGCGGGGTGCTCAAGGACATGACTATGCGGCAATTAAAAGAAGCAAAATAAAAAAAACATATACATATATAACGAAACAAAAATAAAATATAAACAGAAACAACTTTTGCCCAGGAGGCTGTGCGTCACACACACACACACACACACACACACACACACACATATACACACACAAAAAACGTGTCAAGCGGTGCCATGTACTCTAAGCTAAGCCAACAAACCACCCAAAGCCACCCACTAAACCACCCCAACAACACAAGGCACCTTTGCTTGCTAGAACACCTTAGGGCCTGCCTCCATGCAAGTTATGTTGTTGTTGATTAGTTTGAGTTGTGCATAGTAAAAATTTTTTTTTGTGTATAGAATTCTCATATGCCGCCTCGTTGAACTGTTGCGCAGAAACACAAACACACACACACACACACACACACACACTCATACACATACACATACTTGTTACTTGAGTGGTAAACTTTCAACTTTTTGTTTCTTTTATATATATAATTACAGATGTTTTTTTTGAGACGTTAGAAATTATTAAACAAAATATCGCGAGACGCGCGTGTTTACTTTGCCATATATACTTATATAGAGCGGTATTGTTTGGTTTTTTTGTATTATTTTTTAACTGTTGCTAAAGTTGTTGTTGTTACGGTTGTTGTTGTTGCGAGCAACGCGTGGCCGCAGCTGAGCAGACACAACAGGCGAGTGCGGTAAGTGGAGCCAACTGCCTAAAAACATGAGACCGAGACTGTGAGACGAGTGAGAGACACAACGGCAATGGCATTTGCCCAATTGGAGAAGGGCGGCGAGGTAGAGCAGGGCAGCCAGGCAGGCAGGCAGGCAGCACCCTAAGCACCCAAGTCAAACGCAAAACGAAATGAGACGACGCGAAACGAAACGAATGAAAGTGAAATGAGTGGAATGAGCGGCGAGCAGAAAAAGCGCGCGCGGGCTTTGGAATGTTTCGGCAACAGGCGGAACATGAAGAACACAAAAACAAGAGCACGCAGCAGCAACAAATTGGTAAACGAAACGAAGCAAAAAGCTTTCCTGCAGTGCGTGCCGAGGAATGTGCTGGTGAGAGCGAGAGCGAGAGAGCGAGAGAGAGAGAGTGTGTAAAAGTTGCAGTTGTAAAATGGCCTTGACAAATACAAAATGCGGCGAAAGCAAAATAACAGGATCAACAAGGCGATCAAGAGAGAAAGATAGAGAAAGAAAGAGCGGGCAGCGCGAAATAAATGAGTTCCAATTAATTATAAGCTCTAAATGCAAGTCAAGAAGCCACTCAACAACAACAACAACAGCAACAGCAAATGCAATGTGTGGCTCCATTTACATTTTAATTATGCTTAATTTATGGCAGCAAAGGGCGACTTAAAAGGCAAAACCGTAAATGCGACCATTAAGTATACGCCGTGTGCTGCACGTTAATGGTAACGAGGTAGACGAAGAAGAGGAGGCATTTAAGGGTTTGTGTGTTGAGAACTGCATCGAGTTCCGCTCTTTCTCTCTCTCTCTCTCTCTCTCATTACTTACGGCTTAACACTTCCGGTAATTAAATACTTTGAACTACCAAACAATTAAATTGTATAAGTAATTGCAGGGCGTTTGCTTCTTAAAAAAAAATAAAATAATAAGCAAACAAATAAAAGTTGCATTATTGTTATAGTACTTGTTTACGACTTCATTAAACAATGAATGGAAAATTAATAATGTTTCAGTTGCATTTCTTTTTATGAGAAAAGTTATCTTACTAAAAATTTGCATTCCTGAAACCGTCAAACCAAACCTTTTGACAGCGTTTTGATATTAATTTTCTTCATTCTTTTGTTGCACGAGCAACTTGAGACATTTTTTATTGTTGTTGTTGTTTTTATGTGCCAAAAATAAGCCTGGGCCCGCGATAAGTAAGTAAGTAAGTAAGTTAGTAAGTAAGTACGAAGGATTCTTGCACTTGTCACTTGTTTTTTTTCCTTTTCCTTTTTTGCCATCTCGTTGCCTTTGAGCTGACAGCAAACGACGATGAAGAGAAAGACAACGACGACATGACAAAGGCAAACACGGCACACACAAAGTAAGACAATAAACAACCATAACAATGCAAACACCAACAACAACAACAACAACGTCAAAAAAAAAAAGCCAACCAAACTGATGCTGATGCTGAATCTGCTTGCTTGCTCAGATAATATGCGAATCGTTATTGCTGTGGCTATATATATACACGCATATACATACATATATACAAGTATATATGGTTTACATACCTGCTACAGCTCAGACACCAGAAGACAAATCTAACACAACAACAACTGTTATATGATACTTTTTTGTTCATATCCTGTAATCATAAAATTGGTAAAATGAAAATTCTGTGCGACAAAAAAAAAAAACAAAAAATGAACACAAAACACAAGCGTGGCACATTCAATACGCCTTTAACAACAAAAAATTCTTGAATGTATGGGGCATATAGGTAAATGATAACCTAATAATCTAAAACAAGTATTTAAGGCGAAAAAGTTAATAGAAATGGTTTAGAAACTTTTTCCACTCATAAGGATTGGTTTAAAAATTAAAATTAAAAATTATGACTAGTAATCTTGACTTCCTGCGAAATTTTTGAATTTAAAATTTGTTTTCTGTTTATCAATTTCTTATGATTTATTTAAACTTAAAGAAGTTACTTGTAACGTCTAAAAAAGCACTTAAATATTTTTTAAAATTTTTTTTGCACAATTTTATTCCAGTTTAACTGCACTTTAATGAAATCTTTTGTCGTATTAAAATAATATTAAAATAAACTGTTAAAGTCAAGATTTTCTTACATTGCTAAAAAAGTTTACAAACCATAACTGATTATTAAAAATTTACTTAAAACTTGGTAAAATTTAAAATATTTCTGTCACAGGGTATCATCATGTCAATCAGGCACTCAGCAGAAGCATTTTTTCATTTTTACATTGTTGTTGTTTTGGTTGTGTTCTTGTTTCGGGTTTTTGTTGTTTTTTGCCACTCTCGAGTTGTTGTCTCAGCTTTTTAATAAAAAAGGTAACGATGACAAAAGCAACAACGACACCAGCACAAACAACAACAAGTGTTTAAGACACTGAGTAAAAAAGAAGAACACGCAACAGCAACAACAAAAAAGCGAAGAAGGCTGCACAGAGCCGTTAGATATTTGAAGGGCGTAACGACAAAAAAAAAAAAAAAAAACCAGAGGGCCTGCTTTGCATCCTTTTTGGCCGCCATTGTTGCACAGAGAGCACAAACAATGGCATCACCATAATAATAATAATAATAATAATAATAATGAAAATAATAATAATCACAATAACAATAAAGAATAAGGAAAGAAGCTGTTAATTAGCTGGCGACATCAACAATTATGAGAAAAGGAAATGGCAATTTGTTGCTTGTGACGCAAGAACACACAAAATTCAATGCACTTTGTTCAAAGTGTCTCTATCGAGGGGCAGGTGGCAGCAAGCGTGGCAAGAAAAAAAAGTGAAAAGTTTTGCATTAAACCAAAAGAGAATTTTGTCATAGTGGAAAATAAGTTATATAGTAGATAAATATTAAAAGTTTGCCATTAGCAGCAGCAGCAGCAGCAACAGGAGATGGAGACATAATGGAAAGGACATGAATTTTACAGCTCAGTGAGTTGACAGGACTTCAATTATGTAGGAAACAAGAGCAAACCTTTTTTAAAATGAAAAACTTGTAAAGCAAATGCAAAAGTGCAACAACACACAAAAACAATTTCCGAATATGGTAAATAATTGATACAAGTTTATAGAAAATGACTAAAGTCTGAAGCAACTTGTTTCAACTAATTTCTGCTTGAAAGTGGCATCCCCGTTGCGTGCAACAAGATAAACGCTTCTGCCACTGACGCTGCAATTAAATTGCTCGCTAGTTGTGGGCGGCGGCGGAAAGAGGCGTGAGGCAGTTCAATTAACTACTGCTGAGCGAATCCAATGGGGAGCCACGCCCCCCCCCCCCTGTCGCGCAGCTGGTCACGCCTCACAATGCCAAGGTTTTCAGCCATCCGTTGGCCGTAAGCAAATGAAATAATAAACTCACTTGTGTGTGCCAACTTGGCCGCAGGGCAAATAACATGGCGTATACGCAATATTGCGAATAAAAGGCCAAATGATGATGATGGGTTGGGTTGGGTTGGGTTGGTCTTTAAGTGATTTTCTTGGGCTAACCAATAAATTGTCGCCCCCACAACAACAACAACAACAACAACAACAACAACAACAACAATAACAACAACAAGAAATGACAACGGCATTTTTAGTAGCTGGGAAGTTAAACGCATGTGTTGAAGGCATTTTGGTGTATGAATATTTAAATTTCTCTTTTGTGGCCTTCAATTGATTTCTGGTGGTTGAAAAATGCCAAAGCTTGAAGGCAGAAAGAAGGCCGCTAATCACGCGTGTGTGTGTGTGTGTGTGCGTATAAATGATAAATAATATTGGGCCTTGGCAATTTTAAATTTATTTTCAGTGCACTCGTATTTAGAACGAATAAACCGCAAAATGTTTGCGTTTAGGCCATGATTTAGCCCAATTTCATATTAGAGTAATACATTCTTGCCTAATTACGGTTGATGGCAGACAGAAAGAGTGTCATTATTTTCAATTAAAAATCAATTACGAAATTATGTGAGTTGACTTAATAAGTTTTAAATGAAGTTATAGTCAAATTTAGTATAAAAAAAAACTGTTTTTGTTGACACAAGATGTGAATTTAGTAATAGTTTTTCTTTTAATTGGCATATTTTATTTATAATATTTATCAACCTGGCCAAGTGTTAAAAAATATTAGAATGACAAACAAAGTTTGTTTAATTTTTTTTCCAAATATTGTTTGCAACATTGTTAATGTAATTATTTCCAAAAAAAAAAATCAATAAATATTGAGTTGGCTGACTAAAGTTAGGTGCATTTTCATACTTTTCTTTGACTCAATTTTCAATTGCACTAACACAAAATACTTAAAGATTCTTCAACAAAAACACAGCTGTTGGATTTCTTGCTCGTGTCTAAAGCTGTTTATATTTTATTCATTATTAGCTGTAATTAATTACATGTGTTATTAATTATGAATGCATTGCATTCCGGGCAAGCCAGCACAGTACTTCAAAACTCAAGCCGATGGGGCAATTGAAAATCCCCTGAGTGGCATGCCACACACTATAAAGCCCAAATACTGCAGTCCTTAACTAATGTGTGTGTAAGTGTGTGTGTGCTGCAGCACATTACACACACATTAAATTTATGGCACGAGCAAAGAAAGCAAAAAGAAAAAAAAAAAACTCTTTTACAACAAAAAGCACTAAACATTATGCCCACTCCAGGCGTCAGTGCCACGCCCACTGGCCACAGTGTAGGCATGTCTGCATGTGTCTGTGTGTGTGTGTGTGTGTGTGTGTGTGTGTGAGTGTTGGCCTGGGAAATATGGCAAGTGCAGTTTTGTTGGCTAACTGTAAAGGAGAATTGTCGAACATTTCTTAAGTACAAAATGAAACCTATATTTTTTTACTGAAACTGAATAAACTTTTTTTTTTTCGCCCAATCGCATAATATAGTCAAACCTAATGCAGATGTCCTTCATACACACACACACACATACACACACACACACACACAGAATGTGTGTGAGACACACAGGGGATCAAGAGCAGTTGAAGGCGACCAAAATCAGCCAATAATAAAAAATCAATTATTATGCAATAAGCTCATTAAAAAAGAAAGTAGACCAGCAATTGTTAAAGCATTGCCAACTCAGTTGAAACGTGAGCGCGAGCGAGAGGGGTTGTTGGGGTGGCGGGGCGGGGCGGAGCGTAACAGCATCCACTTTATTAGCCTCATTAAACGCACCTCCATCGCGAACTGGGTGCAAAACTCTCGAATGAAATTGTGCTCATGATTGCGATTACGTTTATGACTGCCGAGAATTATTGCCACGAATGAGGAGGGAGGGGCTGTTCGGGTGTGTGTGTGTGTGTGTGTATTGGGTTAAAGTTTTAGCCAAGCCAAAGTTCGTTAGACGCAACCAAATCTAATTACCACAGTTCAGGCCAAGTCGTCGTCGTCGTCGTCGTCTGCCACAGCAATGGTCATGCAATTAGAGCAACCAATACAAAAATAAGAAGCAAAACACACAGAAAAATCACAACAACTAGCCATTTATAGTGGCCAAGGTCTCTCATAATCATCGCGGAGATAAGTGACGAGTGCAAATGCTGCTAATTGCCTCGCTTATTGATGCAATCCGGTGTTGGGAAGCCACTAGAGCAGCGTTCTGATTTCTCGCCATTCGCTAATTGAAAACGCAAACGCGGCGTGCACAAATAAGTGCCTACTATAATTACATATGTACATATGTATGTAGCTGAACAGCAAAGCTCTTGATTGAGCTCAGCTCAGAGTTACAAATTATAGAATTTTAATTGCATATGAGAATGATCTACCTACATAGATGTGATGATTATGTTGATGATTCGGGGAAATAAACAAACATTCAGTTCTTATGAAAAGCCACAGGCAACAAAGGGAAATGCTTCAAGCAAGATTGGGAAAGCTTTTCACTTTGCTTTAAACAATTTAGTTAACTTTAAGAAAATAATTAAAAACTTATCGACCATTGATAGCCGTATTATGAATAAGGGTGAACAATTTTCTCTTTTTGTTTATTTTTAAACTAAATTAATCAAAGTGGAGCTAACATTTATAAATAAATGAATTATTTATCGATAACAGTATCATCGTTTCATCTTTGAAAAATATGACTAAAAAATAAACAAAGCTAAGTCAACTCTCAGAAATTAATCGAGAATCTATTGACAATCGATTAAAAGATCATCGTTTCATTAATTATTTAGAGTTTAGTTAAATTTGAAAATATAATCGAGAATTTATCGACAGTCGATAACATAGTAAACGCTTCATCGACACCGATGAACAAATTTCTTATTAAGTTTAAAATTTAAACTAAGTGTTTTATCAATGCAGATGGAGTTATAAGTAAAATTAAAAGACTTTAGGTTTATTTTACAAAGAATTTATCGATTATCGACAGCCGTATTTCCATGTACTTTATAAATCAATCTACAAAAAATTCGATATAAATGCAAAGTAAAAACTATCAATTCAGAATAACACTTAAGCTCCTTATTGAATATGCAAAGCATTTTACAAAGTCTAAAGTACTTGAAGGCTTTTGGTAACAATATGTGGCTCGATATACATATTTATTTAATAGATGCTCGGCTTGGCTTAATGCCATGTTTGCGAACACGCCAATGCCATTAGCATTAATTTAATAACCGCTCATAACTATTCAATTGAAGCACCAACCACAACCAACAGCTTCACACATTGACTGCGGTATTTTTTTTTTTTTTTTTTTACCAATGAACGAACGAACGAAGGAAGGTTCTATCGCCTATCGTCTATCGATTGGATTGCCTATTTACATGTGTGTGTGTGTGTGTGTGTGTTTGCGACATTATCGCTGAGGCCAGGCGCGGCGAGCCCTATAATTCATGGCCTGTTGGGCATTGTCGTGCAGCTTCCGGCGTAACTTCTCCCACACACATACACATGTATATACATACATATATTATCATTTGAATCATGGACGTCATCATCATCTGGTTTATTATCATCTTTATCATCATTATAACTGTGGTTGTTGTTGTTGTTGTTGTTGTTATTGTTGCGGCGTTTGGCCGCGTGTAAAATCAATTTTTCATTCTGTGCCCGGCTAGCCATAAACTTTTGCGTATTATTTTTTATGCGCTGTCATAAATAAAAATATGTTTTATTCTCTATCTATTTGCGGGAAGGGGGGGTTGTGGTACGGGTTTCGGGATCGGGTGTAGCCCATTAAAGCGTGCTAATATGCGATTTAAAATAAATTGCCAACAGAAAACAGATTTCACGCCCAGCGATTTTACAGATTTAGTAGGGACGACCCATCACAACAACAACAACAGCAACAACAACAAAATACTTTATGCTTAATGCATATACAACATACGCTGCGTATGCGTAATTTTTGCACTCAAGAGCACAAAGTTCTATGGCATACTGGTCGTATACGTAATGTCTTTTTATGCTGGCATCAAACACAAAGTCAAAGTTAATTTCTGAGCTTCTCAAAGTGGACGGGGGCAGGAGGAGGGGGGAGGTTGCTGCTGGTTGCTGGTTGCCTTGTGCAAATCCAATAAACTTATGAAGTTACCGCGCATTAAATGACGACGACTCCTGTCAGCCAGTCAGCGAGCTTCCTTCGTCCTTCGGCAAACAGGACGTGCACATGGCAGGCAACCTGTTGCAACATCGCCCCAACCCCCTGCTTCTTCTGCTGCTTTTTGTGAAAGGTTCTTGATGTCAACTAATTGTTGCCAACAGCAAAAATAACGCAAAGGAAAAATGCTTTGATCTTATTACTCGATAGCAAATACAATATAACAGCGTATATATGCTAGATATACTTTTATATATATATATATTTATATATTGTCATTACTTTTTTGTGTTTGCTGTCTTATCGCACTTTTCATTTCACTGCGCTTCAGTTTTATAGTTTTAATCTTGTGTGTTAGGTTTTTTTTTCTGCTTTTTTATGTGTATGTGATTTTTGTGCATCTATTTTAAGCACCAATTTTTTTATGACTGCAGATATGTAGATATTAAAAACAAAGCGGAGAACATGCGACTATTTAAATGCTCTACGTTATATAATAATTCTTTTGTTTCGATGAATTTTTTGGGTTTGTTATGTGTGTTTTATTGATTTTGTCATAGTGTGCATAAAAACTGATTTATTGCGATATTTTATGCACAGTTCCCTTACCCCCTCCCTCGCTACCCACTCGCCACCCATCGCGACCTTTGCTGGTATGTGAGAAATGTTGTAAGCCATTGCTAAAAATGTTAACTATGCAGTTGTTGGTTGTTGTTGTTGTTGTTGTTGTTGTTGCTGGCATTCACAAGAGTTCACACTGCATGATACGTATGAGCAGGAATTTATATATCTGCCCAAAATGGCAGCCATTGACATTTACGACTAAGCCCCTGTGTCGACTTCTGCTGCAGCTGCTGCACTTTATGCGCTTCCATTCAAATTTGGAATGTTTCGAGTCGATTCCAGTCGAGGAATCCGAGCTATAACTAAACTAAGCTATCGATCTTTAGAGTCAAAAAGTTTAACTTAACCAAAATTATTTTCTACGCTTAATTAAACATTCATCTTTTCAGTTATGAGGAATGCCTACAAAATTCAATGCTTCTTCTGGTAGCGCTTTCAATGCAAACGTTTCTGTCAGTTGCAGATTGGGTTTCGGTTTTGGATTGGTTGCCATACAGAATTGAATGCTCGTTCGCCTGAAAGGCTATGAATATGATTTATTGCTGGCTGTTGCAGCTTCCTTTCCACCACACACACACACACACACACACACACACAGCGAAACATATTTGCATATGAAATTTCTAATTGCAGGCACGAGCAGTAACTCTATGCAACGGACAAGGCAAAACATTAATGAATAAATATCGTATGTTATTGCGCTCATTAAAGTGAGACCTGAAAGCCAGAGCCTCATCTGTTTTATGCAGCATTGAACCACAGTGCACCACTGTGCACCGCACCACATATTCCCATTCAATGTGCATATCCGCCTCGGCCAGGCGCCGAGCATTATGAATGTTTCCTCCTCCATACGTTTTATGGCAACATCAGGCAACATCAGCAACAATTGCAACAACAGCAACTGCATGGGAGCACAAGTTGAGCATTAATGCAGAAGGGACCAGTGTTGTCAATGTTTTGTAAAAGATATAAAGCTATTTTACTTTGATGGGTGAACATTTAATATTAAAGAACTTCTGTGTTTCTTAACCGATTTCGGTGAAACTTTCACAAATTATTATTTTTATGTCGAACTTTCGAAAGATAATGCCAATATTTGGATATTCTAACTTTTATGGCTATCGATAACATGCGTTTATCGAAAACGGAATAGCCTAACTTAAGATTTGAAATAAAAAAAGCAAATCAAGTTTGTAGGTTTTTCCATTCTCAATCAACACATCTTAAAATATCCACTTTTTATTGTTATCGATAACATGTGTATTTCGATAAAGAGCAAAACATGTCTAAAATTTGGAATAAAAACTTTTAAAACAAAAGGCAGGTAAAGTTTATCGACAAATAGTTAAAATACTCAAGTTTTAGTATTTTTTTTTGAAAGTTTAACAAGTTACTAAAAAGCTCTTACAATTTCTGAGATCGGTGATACATTTTTTTTTAGGTCAATAGCTTATTGAAAACGAAGTTTCAATTCATTTGTATGCAGAAACTAAACAAATTTCCAATGTTTTTGACATATTTCCCGCTTAAAAGCTTGTTTTGACTGCACGGAGGCTTTAAATGTCAAAATGTTGCAACACTGCTGCCACGTGGCAGGCAACCGTAAGCTCTGCGCTGCGACAGGATACGTAATTGAATTCATTTCATTTCATTGCCAATGCCATTGCCGTTGGTGTTGTTGTTGTTGTTGGTCGTCTGCAATTACATTTGGCATTCCATGAAAGCCGTCGACCATATTGGCTGACTATCGCAAATTGGGCCAAAATGGCGGTTGCCTAACTAATACACTACACACACACTCGTACAAAAGGGACAGATTTCAGGTGTAGCGATTAGCCTTGAATAACATCAAATGCATATTACTTATGGTCAGGTCGAATGAATCGATTATGTCATTAATAATCAACGGGATTTAATTTCGAACTACACTCGGAGAAAACATTTACATTGTCTTTCTCTTAGTGTACGGACTCTCTTATAAAGTTATGTATTTAAGACGTCTAACGAACTCATAACTCTCGTTTATGTTTTCAAATATTTCTCTTTTTGTCTTCTTAGCTTCGCTCATTCCAATAATAAACAAGACTTGGTTGTGCGTGTGTATGTGTGCGTGTGTGTGTGTGTGTGTTGTTAATAACATCGTCAAGCCCAAATGTTTGTCAGCTAGTTTCTTTGCTGTCTGTTGTCCTGTCAATCAAGTGATTGAGCACCTCCGCCTCCGCTCACCTCCCCCCATCTAATAAACCAGGCAACACTTTCTAGGAATCCCCCCATCCCTCCCCTTTCTACAGCCACCACACGGATATGTTCTTGTTCATCATCTGGTATGGCGTTTCCTTCCGCTTCCTTGATTTGCGAGCTTTGGGAGCAGCAGCTGGACCAGCAAAAGGACGGACGTTAGCAAAAAGATTTTCCAGATAACACGCATCATCGTCCTTGGCAACAACCCCCCCTCCCACCCCTCCTTGAACGATGCTGTCAGCACAAAAAAAAAAAATCTCAAAAGCGGCAACCTTTTAACGAGTTGCTTCTTTCTGCCTGCTTATCAAACATTCTTGCTTATCATTCGGCAGCTGATTTTCGCCGCCCAAAATTATGCAACGTAAACTAAAAATTAAAGAGCAGCCGCTCAACACACGCAAAACAAAAACAAATATTTGCCTTGCCTTAGTTGGGGTCAACGCATAACTTTCTTGGTATTCTTTCTTTATTGACATGCGGGTGTTCTTGCTCTTGTTCTTATTGTTGTGGATGTTGTTGTTGTTGTTGTTGTTGCTGGTGTTGCAACCACAAAACCAGACATAAACACTTGACGACCAGAGGAAGTTTTGAACAACGATTGTTGAATTCGTGTTGTTTTGAAATTCGTGGCAATTTCAGTTATAAACTTCAAAGTTCTCAGTTTCTGTCGTTGTTGACGATTATTTCAAAGTATTTTAAGAGAGAAAGAAAGAGATTCTTGACAAAGAAGCAGCTGTTCAAGTGGTTCCATTCATTTCCAAAGCAATCAAAATGAATCATGCAAAGGTCAACTTACTGTGAGGGAATACACGACAAGCAGTTACTCTGTAACTACATTTACATATGTGTGTAATGAGTAATAGTTGGGTATGCTAGACTAAGAGAATCTCTAAGGCTGTTGGTAAAATACTATTTAATTTATATTTTGGGTTTTTTTGTCGGGCATACTCAACTTAGAGATACCCTATACTTAACAAGTTTATTAATATATCTATTCATGCAACCATTATTATAGTGTTTTCTGTATGGGCATACTCGGCTTAGAGATACCCTATATCTAAGTAGCCAATCTGTTGGATGCAAAAAAATCACTATAATTCTGTATTTATAAAAAATCATCTGTTCAAAAAGTTTTTTGGTTGGGTATACTTGACTAGGCGATACCCTATACTTAAACAACACAGCCAAAAAGTGCTTGCTGTGCAAATGAATCACAAGTATTCGCAGGTGTGAAGTTAGAGTTTCATTTTTAAGGGCACTCGACTAATGGATACCCTTTGTCTCGTTCAAATTGATGCACACATGTGATACTTCAGAAACTAAGTATCAAATTTATTGGCTCTTGACTCAAGATGCCTGATTCGTCCGTTGGATAGCTTTATTTTATTGCTTACCGCCCCCATATCTTTTTCCCTTTTATCCACTTTGATGAGATATAGAATATAAATAGTTTACTCAACTTGTCAGCTTTCATGACTCCACTTGACCCGCACACACACACACACACACACACACACACACACACACACACACATTCAGTGAGTTGTTAAATCAGACAAAATGGATTCGAATTGCGTTGCTGATGCTACTGCGGTCACCTTCTTCCCTCCGCTTCTACCCTCTTACCATCATACCCTCGCTTGAGGAGCACGCAATGACTGCTGACTGGCTTTTTCTTAGCCTCCCCACTTCTCTTTATACATACATACATTTATTCGTTTCGTATATCTCTTGCTCTTAGAAGTCTCATTACATATTTATGAAGGCGACACGCTTTTTACGAGCATCGAGAGATGCCTATGACAATGACTTCGAAACACTTTTTCGAGTGTGTGTGTGTGTGTGTGTGTGTGTTGTGCACACTTTGATACACTCGTTTGCTTGACTTGCGTAATATCATTTCGCTCCTCTTCAGTTATAATAAAAATATTTTGAGTATAACGATGCGTTAGCGAAATCGAGAAACGAGAAACGAGAAACAAGAAATCGCAGCTGCAGCTTTAGCTTTAGCTACAACTTCAGCTTTAGCTTTGGCATTTAATTGGAAATGTTTGGTCGTGTGCTAGGCAATCTTCGAGGGCGTGCAAAGTACTTGCTCAGCTGGTGCTGCTGCTGTATATGAATATATATACTTTTTTTTTGGTTGTTGAAGTAAAGAAGAGCAACAGCGGGTGACGAAATCATTTTTACGTTCTGCAGTTGCAAATTGAGTTGAGGCACTTAGCATTTTTCTGCTACTTTTCTTTGAAATCATGGGCCGAAAGTTTCGTTGGCTGTCAAGCCAAAGCCAATTGATTAGGTTCACACTGTGTGCAGCACTTCGACTTTAAGTGTTGTGGCCCCCTTTACTTTAAGCAACTGTTTGGATTTTTTTCATAGGCATTTCTCACTTTTACATGCCTACGACGAACTAAAAGGTTTGCCGCCGTCATTTCCTTGGCCATAAAACATTTCATTTTATCGATGGCAATTTCCTTGTGCTAAACACGAACAGAACAGAACAGAACAGAACTCAACTCAAACTGTCCGTTTCTTCCTCTTCTTCCTCTACTCCCACAAAGCAATAATTTAAGTACTTGCTTCTTTATTCTCTGTAGTTTTCCAAGTATATAGTTGAAAGGGCTTACGAAACTAGAGTTGGTCATGGGTCAACGTGTTTGTTAAGTCTAAAGTGCTTAACTTGTTTTTACAACAAACTTTCCTTCATTTTCGGATAAGCAAGAAAAGTTCTTAGAAAAGTTGTTCGGTTCTTGAGATTTCTAATATCCATTAATGATTATAAATACTTGTAAACAAAAGTGTTCAATACTAAAATCGAGTGCAAATATTCTTAATTAAAGAATAAAAGTCTCAGAGCAAGTAAAACTGTACTTAAATCAAGTTAAACTCTAATTGAATAAAGTTTACCTTTACTCGATCCAAGTAAAACTCTACTTTAATTGAGAACAAACCTGCTTAAGTTGAGTAAAACTTTCTTTTAACAATTAGAATGTCTTATTTAGTTAAGCAAATCTCTAAACTCAAGTAAAACTCTACTTAATTGGGAAAAACAAAGGAAAAAATGTACTTAAATTCAGTAAACGTTTACTCTTATCAAGTTAAATTCTATTTGAATCAAGTTACGCTATACCTTAATCAATTAAAACTCTGTGAATCCAGTAAAACTCACCTAAAATCAAATTAAACTTTTCTCGAATCAAGTAAAACTTTACTAAAATGAAGATCAATATGATTTTAAACACAAAACAGTTGATCTTTTCGCTCTGTGTACCAAGAAGGTTTCATATATCAAAGCCGTTTGACCTTTCTTCCCTGATAACCAAATATTTTACAGTTTTTATTTTTTACAATTTGTAGTTTAGTATCAGGTTAAAAAAGTTGTTGTTCATCTCTTTGTCCCTCTCTTTCGACCACGTTGTACACACTTTTGACCAAAACGGCAACAAGCAATTAAAGCAACAGTCGTAAAACAAACGACTGCAAAATGTTGCTTCCTATTTCCCATGCCCCGCACCAAAAATTCAAGTGTAATTTGTACGTATAAGTCATGGAGAAAGTTTCGCATATCCAGTTGAATGATGTATTATAGAGAATAGTGCTCGGAAGTGATCTATGAGATTGTGCACCTGAGTTGTTCTTAGAGGGAGGGGCAAGCATAGTCAATCTATTAGCTAGCTAATTGAATGCCAGGCAAGTTCTTATGGAATTTTTTTTAAGGTGTTGTTGTTGTTGTTGTTGGTATCGAAAGTGATTCAAGGCATGTTGTCATGGCTAAGAGAGAGAGAGAGCAACTGCACTAAATAATTGAAAGCAAGTGGCGGAAGGGGGGAGTGGGCGGTAGCACTTGATTGATAGCCAAAAGCTTTTTATGCTATCAAATAGTTAACGAAGCGTAACAGGTAAGGTAAATTCCACTAGCTGCATGTGTGTAAGTGTGTGTGTGTGTGAAAAGAAAGTGCTTAAGAAGGCGGATAAGATGAACAAAACAACAATTGTGTAAGTGCCTTGGCTTGGTTTTGGCTTGGTGTAATAGCGCAAATAAGTATGCTACACTTAAGATACACCTGAGCAAATAAAGCTATCCCAGGAATTGAGAACATGCAGCAAAGTGTGTTGCAAACCAAATATGCAACTGCCACTTCAACTATGTTGCTGGCTGTCAACAAAACAAACTTGGACCAACTGATTCTCAGAAAAGTGCTTCAGGTTCAATTCCTGGTAGGCAACACAACGTGGACAATGTTCGTTTGAAAAGTTCTCGGTTTAATAGGAAATTTGCGTTTTATGTGTGTGTGTGTGTGTGTGTGTGTTGGGCATCATTATTGAGAAGAGCTTATGCAAGCAGCAATTTGCATTCGAGTCTTTTTTGCATCTACAACGCACTTCAAATGTTTTACCAATGCAATTTTCCCCCTAAAAAAAGAAAGGAAAAAATAAGTAACAATAAGAAGCCGCAAGAACAACAAAGCAGGTGAAGACAGCTGCTTTTAGACACGTCGCTCTCTCTGTGTCTCTCTCTCTCTCTCTCGCATTTCCTGCAGCTGTTGTCATCAACGGCCAATGTGCCATGTCCTTGTTCCCCTCCCCCCCTCCGGCTGTCTTTTGTGTGCTCTCTGGCCTGTTTTGTACACGCTTCATGTCATGCGGAAATTGAATAGTTTCCGGTATCGAACAATGATTACTTTCGGGTTCCCTACCCTACTGAGAGACAAGAGAGACATAAGCCCCATACAACCTCCCCGCCCTACCCTAGCCCTACGGTATTTTGGCAGACAAATCAATGCGCTAGGAATTTTTGGTTTGACCTAAACGACCATTTTTGGTTTTTGCGTTTTTGCGTTTGTTCGTCGTAAGCTCTTTTGCATATTGTCAACGTAAAGCAGAATATTTAGTAAATGTGTGTGCATATTTCTGAGCACGATCCAAAAGCTGATGGTGTTAGGAATACCCTTAATGTTGCGAAAAAATTATTATAATAGAGTTTCTTCATAAGCATTATTCAGTTAAAAAACACTTAAAAATACAACACTCGATAAATATCGATATATATTTATTATTGTGCTTGTTTAGGCTGCTAACGAACGAAAAAATTTAAATTTAGGTGAATTGCACTTTTTCTATACGATTTTAAACGATTCTACTATCGCTAGAAATTGCATATTTAATTAGTTAATTAAGTAAATTATAACTTTGGCTTCAAATAATAGAACCAGAACCACCATAAACATTACTTTAATCGATAATTATCGATATCAAGTGTGATGTTTCTGTTTACTAACGATCAGGATAGGGTATTTATTGCTTTAGCAGCCCCTTCATTGTATTCTCTCTCTTTTCTAAGCTCGCTGTGATCCGTTTTTCGTGTCTTTCTTTACTTTTTTCTGTCATAAATTTCGCATAAAAAGTTTTTCCATGTACAATGCCAAATGCCTGTCAAAGCAAAAAGGACTTTGCCAGCCAGCCTTGCTT
The DNA here is from genome assembly GCA_018152825.1 of Scaptomyza hsui. Taxonomy (NCBI): domain Eukaryota; kingdom Metazoa; phylum Arthropoda; class Insecta; order Diptera; family Drosophilidae; genus Scaptomyza; species Scaptomyza hsui. Next base: position 11,780,697 of record JAECXO010000001.1, read on the forward strand.
GCAAACGGCATTTGCCTATTTGCTTCTTACTCTTTTCTTCAGTTCAGTTATGGTTGTTGTTGTCTGTTTTTCTCTTGTTGCATTGCTATTTCGTTTCAATCTTTATTTGTTGTTAGTTAGAAACTGGGCAGCACATAATTGAAAGCATTGAGGCGTTACATTACGCATTACAGTCAGCAGCAGAAAAGATATTAAAGAAAGGTTTCTTCCTATTCTTTTTCATTGCCTAAGATGATGTCTGTCTCGGCTCTGACATTGTGACCCTCCTCAATTATGGCCTTGCAATATCCGCTTTTAGCGCCAAATTGATGCTTATTGTGCACACACACCTACCTGCTATATTGCAACAAAATGTGGCACCCATTGGCTGTGTGTGAAGCCATAATTTGTTACGCGTGCAGCAAGGAGAAAAGGTGCCACCTTTTGTAAAGACCCAGTTGCAACTCACCTGCAAGAGAAAAAGAGAGAAAGAGAAGAAAAAAAAGGTAAGTAAGGATTCAGATTTGGTTCAGTTTCAGTTGGGTTTGGCTTAGAGCAGATGCGCGTGTTTATCATTTAAAAGGACTGCTGTGCATTGCAAGCATTATTATGAATTATGGTCCCGGCATGACGGATGCTGATGAGTTTGTCGGGGGGCACAAAATATGACAGGAAACAGTCAACAGAAGTACAGTAAAAAGTTAACGGAAAACTTTGTCGGGGAGGAAAATGTTCAATTATAATTATACATAAATCAGACATCTTTTTGAGAGCTGCCAAAACAATCGATAACACTATCGATAGCCAGTTAACGGTCTCTAAGATATTATTGGATTGTTTGTTGATAGCAGTCAGTCAATAAGTCAGTTTTGAATACTACTTGCGGTTATGCAACAAAAAAATATTTCCTAGCTATATTCTTTGTGATTTTAATTTAAATAACAGGATCAGCGTTTAGTTCATTTCCCCAATCTCCCCCCGCTTTGCCTTGGGGACGTGTCGAGCCGAAGGCGTTTGAAGGCCGCAGTGAACAAAGCTGAAACACAAAGCCCCCTCGGGGTGCACAATGTGATTTTGTTTACCTAAAAGTTAAGCAATTTATTATTAAGAAACTTTTTCAGTAGGCCCTCGGCGGCCGCACCCCAAAAAAAAATACGAAACACAAAAAAATGAAAGGAATGAAATTCAAATGTGAGGCTAGGCCAAATATACATAGAAAATGCTTAAATGGGGCGACCTGTGTATGATAAACGAGCATATTAAATAAAACATAACAAGAAACTCAGCAGCAGCAGCACAACAAGTATAAAGACTAGGAATCCCTGGAACTGAAGGCAGCCAAGGGGCAGCTCGTTAAGATAAACGGGGAGAGAGAGAGGGAGAGAAGGAGTAGGAAAGTAATGTCAGCGGATAGTAAATACTAAGTAGTATAGAAGCAAAACTCTGTAGACCTATAAAGGAAAGAAAGTAAAAGTAACACAATATTTTCTGTTTGGCCATGCGAATTGTGAAAGGCAATCAAGAGACGGGCTTAAAGCATTGTTGCTGCTTATGGCTAAGATAGAAGTGTTCAGTTAACTGAATAATAATATTCTTTATGACTCGTTTTTTATTTCAAACAAGTATTCATTTAATTTATAAAACATCCCAAAGAATGCATATGTATATAAATTAAAATACGCTCACGAGATTTGTGACACATGACTTGTGCAAATCTCTAAGGAACAACGGCATATTGTTTGCTTTGAATAGTATTCTAATAAATAACGCATCAAAAATTCATCAGCTTAATTTGTTTATGTATCTTTTTCTCAACAACAACAACAACAACGATAACAAACAACAACAAGCGTCATAGCCACATAGCCAACTAGCCATACATTAAAACAAAAATTCAAGTAATTAATTTCACACGGAATAAGTTTGCAAAGTTAATTGGCTTTGCGTTGGCTTTTGACTGGCAGGCAGTCAGTCAGGGGAGGGCTGGGGAGGGGAGGGGTGGGGTTGAGGCGGTGAGCTTTCAGCATTAAACATTCAACAACATTCACTCACTGTTTGCCCCCCCCCCCCTCTCTGCACTTTTATCTATTTCGCTGCTAACAACAACAACTACTTTATTTTTCTATTCACTTATTTTATTTTTTTTCTATTTTTTTTGCAATTGCATTCGCGATGCGAGATGCAAACTATATAAGCAGAAGCAGATGCAGAAGCAGAAGCAGCTCTGGGGCGCTCAAAAGCTTTAATTTGAACTTTGGCATGACCCCAGCCAAGTCCACAAGCAGAGCGAAAGAGACAGAGACAGAGAGCGACAGAACTTTCTCGCAGCAATCGCATTAGAAGAGATTTTGTGGTTGTCCGCCCATTAGAAGAAGAGAGAGAGAGAGAGGATATAAAATAAGTATTTTATTTTTTGTTTCAAGTGTCATTAAAACTATGTTAATTATTGTAATCAGCCACAAAGCTGAGCCAGAGATTACTGCTCTATATCTTACTTACAGATAGTTCATTTAGTTTTTGTTCAGTAATTGGCTTTGTGAAGTGCAATTCTCGTTGCAAACAAAAGTTAAGATTTAACAACGATTCCAGTGAACTAGTTCTAGCGACGGAGGGAGAGGGGAGCCGTTTTTGATCGGTGATTGGTTCAAACCATGTCAAATCGGTTCGATTCGGTTTTAACTAGAAACGTGCTTAGGCATATATGCATAATGCTTACATTTAAAACAAATTATAGAAAAGACCACAAACAAGTCGACTAGAAAATGCCCTGAACACTAGCGTAAATTTCAATCTTTGAGATATTCGGTATTTTTAAAATATTGGGTTTTTTTTTTTTTTTTCGAGAACGATATGAATTAAAATACCCATATTACACATATTCAATGGGTTTAGGGTATAAAAACGAGATTACACAGCTCGATAGCTCAGTCGATGCGTGTTGTTAAAATGCAAATTTGTTTTTGCTTAAGAAATAATACTCGAGCTCGATTGTTTTCAAAACAAATAAAATAAAAGTGAAAACGTTGCAGGCGGAATACTTTGATACCAGTAAAAGAACGGATTTTAAGGAGTCGGTAATGCAAGCTTGAATATAAAACGAGAGTATCGTAAAACTATCGTATTCGAGCTCGAAAGTGGACGTGAGGCGAAAGTATCGCCCAATTATCGCATTCATGATGTGTTATATGAGTAGAGAGAAAAATTATATTGACGAAAAACGAAACGAAATTTTTTAATGCAGTTTTCTGGAAAAGTTCATTACCTATCTTGACACGAAACTTGCTGGCTCTAGCCCAAAAAAATGTGAAAACTATGGGCGTTTCCAGTTTCAAGCAGCAGGGAGACTAGGGGCGCAAGGAGTGGGCGTGGCGTCCAAAATTTTGAGGGACGTTTTAACCCAGACTCCCAGACATTGCACAAAACCAATATACTATGATACTTTCAATATCAAAGTAAAAAAAACTCACAAGTAACAATTTAACAATTGTAGAATATATTCGATAATTGCACGTTTCCGCAGTAGAGTGAAAATATAATTCCTATCCACATTTAACTCATATGAAAATCAATTTGAAGTTATTAAAGTTAAACGCTTTCGCTAGGCTCCTTCTCACTCTCACTGTTTGTCTCTCTGTCTTCTCTCTTTCTCTCCTCTGTGTAGAACTTTAATAACTTAATAAACTGTTAGCTTTGGGGTTTCAGTTACACGATAATAACTGTACAATGCCGTACGCTATCGTATCGTATCGTATATCACACATGCACATCATATAAATGTTTTTAAATGTTCATGCCTCGTCGAATGGGGCGTATGAGTTATTTTTGTTGTCTATATCGAATTAAAAACTGTGTTGTTGACATCACAGTCCCATTGCCAATGATTAGCAGAGGTGCTCAACAGCAACATCAACAACAAAAGGCGCATCACAAAAAATAGTAGGGAAAATTGTATAATATTATTTTTTTTTTTTAAATGCGCTAGATAATTTTCAATTGCACAAATGGAAGTTGCTGAAAAGCGCATCAGTTGCAAAGCTAAATGAAAGCGAGAAATATACATCTTTAACGGAGTTATTGGCGCGTAACGTGTGTGAGTGAGAGTTTGTGAAACTGGAAGCTACTTTACACTGACAAAAAAAACCGTATAATTTTCAAATGTCAAGCAAAATTTCATTCCAAAGTGTCTTGAATAGCACTGTTCGAAGATACCATAAATTTTGATATCAAATATTTTTTTTTTTTAAAAGTGGATAGTGAAATTTCGAATTAAGATAATATTTTAACGAGTTGAAAATAAACTAAATACCATTCTAAACAAACGCATATATTTTCGATAACTCTGTCCATTGCCAACAACACATGTTATCGATAACAATCGAACTTCATATTGTTAAGATTTGGTTTGCTTTTTAGAAACTTAAAAAAAATTCTGTTTAATTCGGAACATTTTGTTAAATTATTACAAAAGTTGTGTGTTTTTCTTAGTAGTTGAGCTATCTTGTGTAAAGCTTTCTAACTTTTTCAGTCAGACTTTTAAGACTTTGAGGCAACAAAAATTTTCTCAGTGTCTAGGTGTTGGTGTGTGTGTGTGTGAATAATTTTTACCTGTTTGACTTTTGCTCGGCGCTCAAATTGAATGCCCGCTGGATTATGGTCGGTAATTTCCAAAACCGATGAGTTGATAGCAGCAGCAATTGTTGTTGTTGTTGTTGTTGTTGTTGCTATTGTTGGTATTGTTCTTGGTTTTCTAATAGTTGTTGTTGTTGTTGTTGTTGGCATTTGTGTTGTTGCTGAAGCTGCAGCTGGCACGGATATAGAATCAACATTGCCCTCCATTAAAGCATCTGCCGCCTGCAACATATGTGGCATGGGCATCATATTGATGATGTTGCCACCAACGGAACTGTCAGTGTTGTCGCCACCACTGCTGCTGCTGCTGCCGCGACTTGTGCTGCTTCTTAAGCCGATTTCGATAACAATCTTGTTGGGCTGCTGTGGCGGCTGCTGTGGGCCTAGAAGACGCTGCAAATTCTTAGGATGCGTTGCCGCCGATATGTAGTTCAAATCACTTTTCGATAAATGATGCTGCTGCAGCGTCGAATACTGCTGCTCAACGAGGGCGGCACGCGTCTGTGCCGCCTGATGGCCGCCATTGGCTGCCGCCGAATCGCTGGCGACCTTTTCGCGCAGCTTAACAATGTTCGATATGTTGATGCTGTTGGTCAATGTGATGCCCGTTATGCAGACGAGGACGATGGTTAGTAGGACGCCGCAGATGACTAACGTTGGCATGCGAAAACATTTTCGGCTGCACATTTTGCCTATCGATATATGCATATATATTGTTTGTACATACAATATTGTTATCGCTTCACCTTGTCTCACTGGTTCAACACTCACACAAAAAAATTTGTTTTTGCTTTTCAACACTTTGGCCCCGTCGCCTGCGATCGCGCTCGGCTCGGTTCGGCTCGGCTCGGCTCGACTTGGGGCTTAGCTCGGGTGTTTAAGTTTGAAGTTAGCTGCGTTTTAATTCGCTTTCGCGCTCTGCCGCCCGACAACGTCAGCTGCGTTGGACTGCTGAAACTCGAATGCAGCTGCTGCTGCTGCTGCGGCTGCTGCTGCAGCGACGCTATTGCACTCTGCGCATTGGCTTTTGACACCGTTACTCGACGCTCGTTTTGTTCAATCCCTCTCTCTCTCTCTCTCACTCACTCTCTGCGCTGCGACAGCTTCAGCTGCTGGTTCACCTTGGCGCCGGCGCCGCTGCTGCTGCCGGTCGCGTTGGCGGCGAAGCCGTCGCAGCTGCGCGCTGCTCCAAACGAATTTGCATGACGATTTTTCTTGCTGTTTCTGTTGTTGTTGTTGTTGTCGTCGTTGTTGTCGTTGTTGGTTTTGTTTTAGTTTATATTTAGCTGTTGTTGCTATTTTTTTCGCTTATGCTTTGCCGCGTGTGTTTCTTTATTGCTGCTGCTCCCTGCACCACACAAAAACAAATATCATTTTGCCTCTTACTAATTGCTTTCGCCAAAAATTCGAGCTGCGCCCAACACAAAATATGAGTAAGATACTCAAAACTGAAATAACGGCTTTTCGCTTAAGCTCTCTTCCACCAACAAAGAGGAGAGAGAGAGAGCGTCAATCAGAATGTTCGCCTTTTAAATTGTAAAGCAATTTGTCACCGATTAGCACTAATTGAAATGCCTTTAACATGTTCAATTGAAAATGTAATCCGTTAATTCCCTAAACGCGACATTCCTCTTCTTTGGAGTGGGGGGCTTTTTCTCTCCTCTCCCTTCCCTTCCCTCCCCCTTACACCACATCAACCGCATTCGAAGCTGCGCAGTTGATTTTCGAAATCGTTGCCAAAAAAAAAAAACAACTGTAATAAAATGGTCAAGGTCAGCAATGTTTGACTGCATGATACCCTGCTGTGTGTTTATAACACAAAAGATGCCAAAAAATTTATGACTTGTAGAAATTTAAATTAAAACAAAAAACTGCAGAGTTGATTTATTATTTTTGGTTTTATTTCCGCAAAATAAAATGAGTAGAAAGTGGACATAACAATTTCCTCTCTATTTACAGGGTATACAATCACTCAAAACATGTTTTTGCCACTGTTAAAGGGCTCTTTCATCCAAATTAATTAAACGACAAAGACGCAGCTTCATTAATTGAAACAAATAGAAAACACACAACAACAACAAAAAAAAAAAGAGGCAGCAACGAAGCTTGCGTCACAAACTGAACCATGTGTGGAACATGATAAAGACGGATGGAGTGTTTGGAAGGGAGGGGAAGAGGAACAACTTTATTAGTCGTCGATGTCGTTTGCCCCAAAAAAAAAGATATATATATATAGATTTTGTCTAGGCAACAGGCGCGTTAATATTCAATTAAGCGAATTTCTTTGTTTCGGAGATGAAGACTTGTGTGTGTGTGTGTGTGTGTGTGTGTGTGTAAATGATAAATTTGTGCGTGTCACACATCTCTGGCATGCCGCTCAAATTAATCCGCAAGCATGCCACAATACTACAACCAACCACAATAATGCCCGAAATCAACCCAATCGAATCCAAATCCGACGACTTTGAGTTTCGAAACTCTGAGACTGAAACTGAGACGAAGATGGAGGCGAATATTGTGATGTATATGAAGAAAAAAAAGCTCAAGCGCCAGGCAATTGATTAGAGAGGCATAAAACTTAAACCTTAACAAAAGAAAGAAGAGTGTTTTTCAGAATTAAGAATTTGCTTCAACAAATAAATGAAAGATTTACTTTATAAAAGAAAAAAAAAAAAGATTTTACATAAAAATTGGGGTATAAACAGTTTTTAGCTAAATAAAGTTTGATTCAAATGATCAATAATTTATTTTTTTTTATGTACACATGTTATCGATAGCACTAAAATGTTGAATTTTGAAATTTAGGAACAATATAATGTTGACCTGTTGTTTAAATTTAATATAAATCGGTCAAGATTCACCAAAGATAAAGAAAATGGATATGTAAGGGAATCTCTTAGTTTTTATAAGAATTTGTATACTGCAAAAGTCTACAAAAATGTAAAAAAGGGCGAACATTAGTCAGAAAACTCATATTCAAATTCAAAAGCAATTTAAGTCTCCGACTCAAATCATGTGCGAAACAAAAAAAGTATTGCAATGAAAAATCGTTGCGAGTCTCTGTCAAAGTAATAATTCAACGCGAGTGCAAAAAGTACTTTATGCATTGAACCCTAGTTGCTATGGCAGCATTATACTTATTTATTGCAGCTTGCAGCACAAAGATGCATGCAGATACTATATACGTATAGTGTAAATACAAATATATTTCAAGTTGCATCGAGATAGCTTTTGAAAGGGAAAAAGTAAATGTTGCCATTAATCCCTTGAGCTACTTTAAGCTGTTTTTTTTTTTTTTTAATATGCATTTATTTCATTTGAACGTTATTCTCTCAGTACAACAGTAAGTGTCCGTATGTTTGCACCTTGACAATGCATTCAAGTGCTAAAAGGTTTTTATTTAAATGCACACACACACTCGCAAACACTGTTGCTCATCATCATAATTCGTGCCTCTTCACTAGAGTCCCGGCTTTGTGCATCAGGCATGAAAATTGCGCTCGACTTTCGAGTAATTATTTTCAACAGCTTTTCACAGCAACAGCAGCAGCGGACCAGCAAGCAGATTGCATTACGACACACACACACACACACACACCAGCTTGCTCCAAAGCAACCACAGATGGTCGTGCAACAAGCGGCAGAAGAATAAGATGTTGTGCATTTAAGACCAAGCCAGCTAGAAGGGAGTAGGAAAGGAGGGAGGGAGGGAGGGAGGAGAGGGGATTGAATTCTTGGAACAGAAGCCGTTGGCAACTTTATTAAATTGACGCAACTAAATTGCAATTTCGCATAGCACAGTTTTGAGCGCACAAAAAAAAAACTGTATATAAAAACCAGATACAACAGCAACGTTGCGTATACGTAATAAATGGATGAAAGGCAATAGCTTAGCGAATAAATCCCCAAAAGATACTCCCCCCCCAATCGCTGCTCCTAAGCAGCACAAGTGTCCGCCTTTTGACAGCTTGTCAACTCGACTGACGCCCAACCAAGCTCAAACTGTCTCCCAAGTGTCCTTCCATGTGTCCTGAGTCCTTGCTTTATAATTGACGCACTTGCATATGAACAACTTTTCAATGATCACAATTGCATGACAGCACTTAGAGAAATACCCAAGACTAGTAAAAATAAAACAAAACCATATTTAAGGTGGAAAAAAATATTCTTAAAAAATTTTAAACTCAACTGAATCAAGTAAAACTCTTTAAATACTTTAAATAGGTACAAAAAAATCTTAAAGTTAGAAAAAGTAATCGTGAAATAAGTAAAACTCTACTTAAAGCAAGACAAAACTTTATTTTATTATAAATAATAGTGTGCACAGTGTGATTCTTGACTGTGCGGGGCTCTTATTTGAATCAAGTAAAACTTTTAAAATACTTAAAAAACAAAGTGCGAAAATAACTTGAACTTAGACACAAAAAATCTTAAATCAAGTAAAACTTTTTCTTAACTCTTGAATCAACTGAAACTTTTAAGTACTTAAAAAAAGGTCCAAAAAATCTTAAAGTAAGCTCAAATAAAGTCTACTTTAAGGAAATTAAATAAAACAAAAAACATCTCCAACTTTAACGGATTCTTTCTTAGTAGAAATCTTCTTTAAATGTAAAGTTTTTCGCTTAGTGCACTACACGCGTCCACACACCATCATCCACACACGCACACGCACACACACACACACACACTAACAAAAATGAGTGACAGGACACAGCCCAAGGGGTTTTCATAATAAGTTTGCATGAAAAAACATATCGATTAGCACCAGCAAATTAAAATTATAAACTTGATGTAAAAAAAAAAACAACAAAAAAGGAAAAACATGGAAAAACTTTCATTGGCATTTTATACATTTTTAATAACTTTTGCCCAATAATTCAACTAGCGCTCAACTTTTACTAAAATATTAATCTAAAAAGCTTTTTAGCCAATTTGGAGCTAGTTATTTTTTTGTTTTTGTTTGGTAAGCTTCTTTACACTTTTGTTTTACATGTGCCACGTGCCACATAGTTCCAGGAAGCGCTTGACCTTTAATTCAAATTTCATTAATTCATCTAACACGTATACCATATTTTTTAATAATTTTTTTTTAAATTGAAATGCAGTTGGGTATATTTAGATTTTTAATACAGCTACTAAAATGGGTTCAACACATTTGAAATTTATTTTTTTTCTACTTTGTTCAACTTGTTAATGTAGGAATAATTCGCCTGGTCTTTTTATGGCCTGCTGTCAACCTAGATTATTATTTATTATATAATAATTAACAGCCAGTTGTCTCTTTTTTCTCTCTGGTGGCAGTAAAACAAACAGATGTGCGCAACAACAACAACAGCAATGAGAGAGAGAATCTAACAAAATGTTGCCAATAAATATTTATTAATCTTGTGCACCAAAAGCAAAGTTCATTAATAATACGAAATGGGCAAAAAAAATAAGAGAGAAAATAAATGGGAAAGAATAATGAACAAAAATCAAAAAAATGTCGAAAATATAAACAATATTCAACTAAATCTTAAAATACCTAAAACAAACTAAAATAAATCAATCTGTTTGTCTTTCTTCTTCTTAACAGTAGGATTATAAGGTTAATTTTGTCAATCAAAAAGGTTTATGGCTTAATGAAATTGCATTCAAGCCAAAGTCAATAGCTCTAATTGTTTTTGCCCAAGGTCCAAGTGTGTTGCAGAGCTAAATAAATCACTCAAGCGATGCTAAGAATATGTCCAAGTGAAAGTAGTTGCTAACCTTGTGTGTGTGTGTGTGTGTGTGTGTGTGAGTTTGTGTATATTGACAGCAACTTAAGGCTCATTATTATTATCGCACTTGTTTGTTAAGAGAGAGAGAGAGAAGGAAAAGTGTGTGTGGCAAGCCAAGATATGGTCTAAGAGGCTTTACCGGAGGCCAAAAGGCCAAACAAGCCGCTCTACTAATTAGAGATACGTTCCAAGGATGAAGCTTTGAAACGTTCTGTATCTGTATCTGTATCTGTATTTGTTGCTGTCGCTGTTGCTGCTTTAGTTGGCTTTAGGTTGAAATTGAATCGTGAGATGAAGTCATATTTGGATTTACGTTTAAAGCCAAGGACGAGAGAGAGAGCGAGAGAGAGAGAAAGTGCAGCCTTGGATGTAAATCAGGAGACGCGACAAAAAAGTAAAACATCTGCTAAGCATTAAGGACCTCCAAAAAAAAAAAAAAAGAAGCAAAATATATATCTAAAGCCTAAATGCTTTCGTTGCACAAAATGGCCAAAATGAAATGAGCATTTGAATGCCAACCAAAAAACGAAAACGAAAAAAAAAAAATTGTCCACGGCCAAAATGTGCAAAATGACAAAATAATGCGTTCTGGCAGCGGTTGAACGAAAGTGAAAGTGAAAGTGCAAGTGAAAGCTTAAATGGGTTAAGGGCTTTTTTGGGTCCACCGCAAATTAGGTAGGGAAATATTGTCCAGTTCACAAGTGGACTAAACCAAAATTGAAACACAAAACTGACACTTGAAAGTGGCACAAATGAGAAATTCCAAAAAAAAGGGATTCTTTAACCAACTTATAAAAATGTGATATATGTATGTGAGATCCAACCTAGTTTTGTTAAAAGCATATTAAGTAGATCGCAGGTTAAAAGGACACTTGAAAAGTGAAAGCCAAAAAGAGCTAATTAGAAATGTGAAAAGAGATTTGAACAGCTTTTGAAATGCTTTATGTTTAAGGTAAATTTCAATTGGAATTTGTCCATTAAAACATTAATTAGCTCAATTTTCAACTATAACGAGCTGTTTGTGTGCATGATAAGTTTTTATTTAGTAAAATTAATCAAAAACAAGTTTTAATAGTCAAGAGCAGCTGCTTTCCATGCTAGGTTTCTTCCATAATCGCTAATCAAACCTTTTTTAGAGTTGATGGCAGGGTATATGAATGCAAAGAGTCCTTCAACATCACAAATTGAAATGTGCTGACAACTTGTTCATGCAGTTGTCAAGTTTTTTTTTGTATTTTTTTTTTTTTTTGTGTTGAGACCATATTAATGCACTGCAGAGTGGGTTGCATTACGTATACGCATATATATTCAGTGCGGTCGGTGTAAATGCCAAAACAAAAGGACATTAAATGCGAGCAGGGAGCAGTTTCGGCATCAGCACTTTGAATTATTAAAACTGCAACACAGCAACACGCAACAACAACAACAACAAGGCACAAATAAAAGAAGAAGTAGAGGAGAGGAGAGGAAAGGAAACCCAAACGCAAGTCACAATTGTGTGGCATGGCCATTGTCTATTGCAGCTGTTCGTTGTATATGTGTGTGTGTGTGTGTGTGTGTGTGTGTGTGTGTGTGTGTGTGTGTGTGTGTGCGCCTGCTGTGCTCGTTGTGCATTTGAGTTGTTAAGCAGAAGCAAACACGATATGTTCGTTCAATCTAATTCGGCATGCAGCCTGACTCTTCTCCTGTTTCTGCTGCTGCTGCTGTTGCAAGCTTCACTCCCCAAAGGTCAAAGTTGGCCCAAATCAAAATCGATACAAAGAGGGGGGGGAAAAGGGAGCTAGGAAGAGAGTAACCTTTAATTAGTCAATGTCAGGGACAACAAAAAAAAAAGTTGCAGTGTCAATTGTTGACAGGATGAAAATAACGAGCAGGAAATTAGCTGCTCACAGATAATGTCGACGACGCTATGTCGATTTGCACTGGCAAAGTGCCAGACATGTCTGACAAGTAAGTTTGCCTGTTTCAGTGCTGTTCCCTTTTCTTTTCTCACACCCAAAATGCATTTGCATTTGTGCAGTTCTGGGAACACAGTTGTGAATGCCTCCTGTTGCCTGTTGCCGAGAAATGCAAGACACAAAATGGTTTTATCATCACACACAAAATACCATAGCATACTTTTGTGCGTGCTGTGACAAAAAAAAATTGTTCCTATGAATTCTACACAGCTAGAAAGATATAGTATATCCATGTACAGCAATTTGTAGTACAAATTAATGCACAGGCAAAACGAAAACGAAAACGAAGAAAAGCCAACAAAAAATGCTTTCTTCCAACAGCTGCCACAACTTCTGCATTTCAATACTTTGTTGGTGCAAAGGATACCATAGGGGATATTATGTTTTCTTGTGAGATTGTAAGGAGTAAGGTTTAAATGAAGGCTAAATTTGTTTTTGAACTTGATATAAATCGGTTCTGTATCTCACCAAAAACTTCTGAAGAGTTAGAACCGGAGTTAGGGCATTTCTTAGTCGAGTGCTTCCCGCCTGAAGCCTTCTTACTAGTTTTAAATATGAGAACAGGGTCAAGCACGATAAATGGAATTTTAGTAATACGGTATTTACACACACACACACACTCAGAACACAGAGCATTGAAAACAGAGAGATTACATGCATACAAAAAAAATGCTGTATTTGCTGTGGTCTTAGCTGCTGCTGCTGTTGGGTGTTTGAATAACGTTAACGTAACCATCAAACACACGTGAAGCAAAATTGAATTACTAGTTACACATGAAAAAAAAAAAGAGGAGCAAGATATTGTGCTATGCACAGGTATTTCTAATCATAAAACGCTTTGACATGGTTGGGTTTTTTATTTTGTTCGTTTTTTTGTGGTAAAAGATATGAATAGATATTGATTTAAAAGAATTGGATAAGAGATAAGCATATGGCCAATAGAGAGAGAGAGAGAGAGAGAGTGATAAACAAAGTTAAGAAATTACTATTTACTCAATAAAAATGTTTCGAGCTGTCAATGAAACGTAACTAATTTTGAAATGTGATTTGTCGCATTCCGTTTTAGTTTTTTTGCCACAAATCATTTATTTATGTGCAATTTGTGATTCTAATTGACACTGTTTGACACATGCATGGATATTTTTTGCATGCATTTTATTTTTAACTCTCTCTCTATTCAGTTAAAGGATTCAGAGACTGCAACTGGCAAACAGTTGACAGAGGACAAACAACGACACTGTGAGCAGATACCGCAAAATGGAATCAAACTCAACTTGGCAATTAAATTGCAACGAAATACGCACACACACACACACATACGTAGGTATTGGCATAAAACGTATAAAAAAAAATAAAGTAGCCCTCCTGACCAAAAAGTCAGCAAATGATTTTTTTTTTTGTCCACTTCAGCAGTTGCAGTCCAAAAAACGACAACAGAGAAAACGAAAAATGAATAAATAAACAACACAGCAGGGGCAACAAAAATTGGCAAATGCATAGAGACAAACACACACACACACACACACACACACACACACACACACACACACATAGACCAGTTGACCACAAAGTTTGCCAGACGGCACAAAAAAAAAAAAAAACTATTTACAATAAAATAAAAATGAAAAAAACAAATTTGGAATACAGGTAAAATAAATAAGCCCAAAATAAAAGCTGTCATCTACAAAAGTATTGCTGCTTAAATACTCTAACAAACATCTGCATATACTAAAGATACTGATTAACTGACTGATGGCTATCAACACACAGCGCAAAGTAGAAAAGCTACAAAGCTCAACACTCAAAACTTGCCTGGAAAATTCGTAAAATTCTTTGCGTGAAACTTTTTTTTGTTTTATTCGATTAAGTTTAAGATAAAGGAAAAGAGTAAGAAAGAAGTACAAGTAAAAAAAGTGTGTAAAAAAAAAGAAGCAGTATAGCTCATATAACCCTTTTAGTTAGAGTAGTACATATAACAAAGTGGAGAGCATAACAATCCTGGCCATCGTGTGCTGATAAATTGCGGGTTTCCTTCTTTTTTTTTTTTTTTTTTTTTTTTTTTTGGTTGGTATTCTTTTGTTGTTCTGACTGCTGGCCTGTTTTCATTGCATACTTAAAGGCGGAGCGGCAAGAATTATGACCCGGCGACAAAAAAGGCGTGGAAAGCGCAATGAATTATTAAAAATGTGGCCAAAGTCGCAGGCAGCGTTCACAGTCACTGTGATGTGTGTGTGTGTGTGTGTATGTGTGTCCATATGTACCATACTGGGAAAAAAAAGCTGCTCTGGGGCGAAATTGCCACAAAACCCAAAGTCAATAAAATGCAAAAGGCTTGTAAAAGTAAACCACACGAAAAACCGAGAGAACAAGCAACCAGTCAAAACCAAAAACCATACAACAACAACAACAACTATATCACGATAAATGTAAATTTGTCTTGACATCAAATCAGACGTGTCAAACTGGAGTCCCGAGCACTGAGAACAAGTGGCCAAGAGAACAAACCCACACACATATCCTCAAATGGGTTTTTCTTCAGTATTAAATGTTTTTTTTTTCCTTTTTCGACCAGGTCAACGGCAGACAGTAGACACATGTGTGTGTGTGTGTGTGTGTGTGTAAATGGGTTGTCTTCAAAGTTTTTAGCGAAAGCAATTTAAAATATATACTTTATGCATTTTCAAAGTTGAACATAGAAAAGGCTTAGAGAAGAGGACAATTTTATAATTGGGCAGGATTTGGTTTGGGTTGCAAAAAACTTTGCTCAAACTTATGCAAATTTATGTTAATAAATGCAAAACAATCGCTAAAGAATTTGAAGGTAGATTAAGCTAAAGCGGTTGCCATTATAATCGAATCATGAAACTAAGGAACTAAAGTAATGAACTTTAAGGAATAGTTAAGTCTTAGTTAAGGATATTTATTCGCATGGAAAAAGCGATATCAGTAAAGTATCAAACAGCCCTCGTATTTTGGATAATGCTGTTCATGTTGCTGATAGCACACGTATCAGAGACCTGAGGCCGGCTGCTGCCTGCATTTGTTGCATGCCACACACTATCAGAGAAGTGGATGTGAACAGCAACAAACAACGAACAACGAACAACAAGCAACATCATCCATCGTCCTTCGTCCCATCGCCATCAGCTTAGCCTGGCTTACTTCCAGCGCTTAAGTGCACTCGAGTTGCCTGTAAACACACCAAACACGCGCCTCAAAGCGCGCGAGGTAGTCACATAAAATGACACTCAGTGGGTAACCGCAAACGATGATGGCGGGGATGGCGGGGGGGGGGGGGATGTACTAGCGTCCTGTTTGGTCTACATGTTAGACATGATATGCTTTTGTCTAGGCTCAACAGGATGTGGGGGAGGAGGACGATAGAGAAGGAGAGAAGGATGTTGTTCAGCTTTTCAACTTTGGCTTTGCTTTTTGAGCTTTGGTTTTAGCTTCAAAATCAGCCACACACACACACACACACACACACACACACACACACACACACACCTTAGCTGCAATATAGCATTAGCAATAGCAGCTTTGAACGCCATCTATATGTCTGGGCTTACATTGCGTATGCTTATTTCTTCTTTTTGCTAAATGATACACTCTTTTTTTACTGTACAGTTTGAATGTGTTAATGTATAGCCCACCCAACACACACACACACAACACACACACATATTTGCACACCCCTAAGTGTTGTCTATGGCACAGATTTTTATGTGGCATTTTCAAAGTAATTTTGTTTTTGGTTATTTTATACCCTTTGCCAATTAAAGTGTGGTTGCAAAGTGGGCATAATAGAATTGTGGAAAAGTTTGTAGCAAATGAAGACCAGAATTTTTTTTAAGAGTACAGAAAAATAATACATTTTTTTGAGGATATAAAAGATTAACTGAAATACAATACTAAAATCGAAAAAAAAAAATGTTTCGTTCTTGCATTCAGAATTTGACTTTTAGATTATTTTCTGGCGTAAAAATATTTTCGAATGTCTAAATTCGTTTTTGGTCAGTAGTAAACATTTATAAAAATCATATTCCTCGAATATTTTCTATAACATATTAATCTGCCAGCAAAGAAATAAAAAATGCGTTTAAAACAATTTGCCATTTTAATTTAAATTTTAAATATTTTATGGTATTTTTTTAAATCATAAAACTGCTATTAGTAGATCACTCTTCCATTTTTTTTGGAAATGCAATTCGTGTGAAGCATTTTTTATGATGTGAGCGAATATGAATTTTGTTGATAGCTCAACTTGGGTCCCTAGGGGTTAGGGGTGTTCATTGCAGTGTACGCAAGTGGAGGTGGGCGTAATTTTGAAAATTGTTGCATGAATTCTTCTTCTATTCGTTTTATTTTATATATACATTTACATTTTTATGTTACTTTTATAAAGTATTCATTAACGATAGGAATTGAAATGGTGGTTTTTTTTTTAAACAAATTGTGGTCTACTTTTAAGCGTTCACAAATATTTGTCAGTTAAAGTTAACTAAGGAAAAAAAAAAAAGTTTTAAGAGAAGAATATATTGTTTCACTTGACTGTATATAAATGCTAACTATCATTTGCTTTTGTTGTAGAAAATTATTAAATGCACAAATAATCAAAATAGAAATGTGTAATTATTTTCCTATTTCGTCAAAACTATCTATCTATTTCCCCAGGAATAACATAAATATAATTTAAATTTCCACAGCGCTTTAAAAACTCTCAAGACAAACAAATTATTCAAATAAAATCAGTTTAAATAATAATTGCAATTTGTTTGCAGCTCTCGGCAAAAGCTTGCAAAATCATTTAATTAATTGTTGCATTTTATTTTATGTGATAATAAATGCATTTAAATGCTTTTCAACACTCGATACTGTTGCAGCTGGACGACACACTTTTCACTGTTCAGCTTCCTTTTTTTTTGCACTCATTAAAATGTAAACAACACACAACAACAAAAAAAAGGTGGACCCATAAAAAAAATAGTTAAAAAAAAATTTGGCGTCATCAACACATTGCAACACATCCGTTGCACGCCAGCCTGCCCCCTGACTGAGGCCAGCCGCATCCTGCATCCTGCAGCCTACATCCTGCAACGTGCAACGTGCAACGTTCTGCTGCAGTGCTATAACCATAATTAATACCAGCACAAATAAGAATGCAAGCCTGCGGCGCCTTTGCCTCAGTGCATTGTTTATTGTTTATTTACGCGCTTTTGGCCGGCCAACAACAACAACGACACTTTGGCATTTGGGCCGTGGTAAACAAACGCGTTAACAGCAAAATGCCAGTCTGGGGTTTCCTGATTCCAGATTCTTCGTGTTTTTTTTTCTTCTTTTTTTATTATTATAATATTCTTTGCTGCTGCTGCTGCTGCTGCTGCAGGTAGCCTTGAACACAGACGAAGTGTTTGTGGCACACAAGAGTTAGTTGAACGATTGACACCGAGTCGCGAGGCGTGCGAATGTTGCGTGGCGGAGTTGACGCTTCCAGCACAGACGAGACATTAAACGCGCCAGAGCAAAACATCAACACAAGAAGCCAACCAAGAGTCAGACAGACGAACAGACGAACAGACGAACGGACGAACAGACGAACGGACGAACAGAGACCGGCCAGAACATTGAAGCGACGGCGGCCAAACGGCGCCGTTAAGGGGTCCCAAATGTTGGCCGCCCAAAAACACACGAGCACACGAGACACGAAGCACGAAGCACGAAGCGCGACTCGGGTAACGAAGGGTGTTCGGTTTGGCATCGAGTCGAGAGGCGAGTCGCAACGAGTTGCTTGCTGTCGAATGGGAAAGAGGCAGCGTCTGGGCAACGCACTTTCAATACCCTTTGCGAAGGGTTTATTAAAAACAAAGAGTATTTGAGGTTTAGGTCTCAACTAAGTAATTAACTCTTTCGCATACACCTTTAAAAACTTCTACAAGTAAGTTGCAGTTAAAAGTTACCTAATGCAACACATAGCTAATGAACCCCTTTCAAGTTGTCTTGAGCTTTTTGCCCTTTCCCCCAAACAGTCAACATCAAAGTTAAGTTGGCAGCGCGCGCGTTTTGTTTTTTGGCGCCAAAAATAAGCTAACGGCGAAAGAGCTTTGCCCTAAACAGCTTTCAGCGTTCAGCGGCGGAACAACTTGGCAATGGAACGGTGCCAAACGTTACATTCCCATCTGAAGAAGCTTCACTTCGATTCAGTTGCCTCGACACCGCAATGCAGAACGGTTGAAGTCGAGAGAGAGAGAGAGAGAGAGAGAGAGAGAGAGAGAGCTGTGGTCCCTATGGATCTGAAATTGGCTAAAGAGAGAGAGAGAGGGAGAGGGAGAGAGAGGGAGATTGCAGCAAGGTGGCTGCTGCTACGGCAAAGGTCAGAAAGCCCAAGGGTCAGAGGCCACTTGGGGTTATTTGCAATAGAAATTGTAAATGCGTTCTGACCTTTGCCAAAAACAACAAACCTAAAGCTGTTTAAGGATAACTTCAAAACAAATTTAAGATCAGAAGGAACATGTTTTATATTGTGCGAGTATCTCATAAACTAAAGATTATCTTTGTTCTAAGTGATCTGGTTTTGAGGCATTTACTTTTCTGAAACTACATTCAATTATACCAATTACAGTATTTATAATCATATATTTATAAATTTTATTCGTGACTCCGCTTTATGCTTTCTAAACTAAAGAGAAATACACCTAATTCTGTTTTTACACGGTAGATTGGTTCCAGAAAAATTGATCTTATCGGTGATTGGTTCCTTATCTCAAAAACCTATTAAAATTAGGGTAAAGCAAGGATTTTTTAAGAACACGTATTCACAAAAAGGGAATTCCTTTAAATTTATGCTATTTACAATTGCTTTGAACACAGTAAATTTGCTTGAATCGTGCTAAATGGAATAAAATCGTGTAAAAAAATTTAAAATATTTTCAAACCAATATTTAAATAAAATGATATTTCCAGTTCGGAATTGAACAAGCAATCTAACTTTATGGACTCTAACAAATGATACATGTACATTCATTCTTTTTTTTTTTTAATTTATTATTTATTAGAAAAGATATAACAGTTTTAACTTAAATAATAAAAAGTGACAATGATTTTTTTTTTTGTTTTTTAAATTGTCTCTAAGCGAGCGCTCATTAAATTATTATAATTTATATTTAAGTGTTCTTTTTCAGAATTACAGTTGACTTTAGTTTTATTTGAAATATAAATTTAAGTGAAATGCGATGAAAAGTATCTAAAAAAAACATCGCTTTAAAATTGATTAATTAAAAAGGGACTTAAACTAATACTTGTCAATATATAGGAAAAATAGGCCGCTTTAACTTGGAAGCCACCAGCAAATATTCTTGAATGAAATAGATTTTTCTTCATCTCTACGAGATATAGACATGTCGAATCTTTTTTTCTGACTAGTGAGTAAATTTGTTAATATTATCTTTTTATTTGCACTTCTGTATATATGATAAAATATTGGATATCCATTATTGTTCACATACATACATTCATTCATTCATTCATGTGACGCTATGAGAGACAATGCAATTGTCTGTTGTTGGTTATTGACACACATTGTTGGACTTCTACTACGCCGGATAGTGTTTGTTTGTTTTGTGATATATCTGCATGCATAGCACGAATTGCTGTACGCTATTTGTGAAAGCCAAGCCCGTGCGTACTTGGCCAATTAAATGTCACCAAGAGCGCGCCCAAAAAAAAACGAAAAAAGAAAAAACTGTAGTCAGTTTTCACTGTGGCAATAACTAAATTAACAGCAGAACATGAAAACGTTGAGCGAATATTTTAGACATGCCAAAACTAAGTTTCTCGATTCTGGGTTATTCAGTTATTCGAATAATTGAAAATACAATAACGTTACTCTCTCTCTCTCTCTCCCTCTCCACAACAACAACAACAAGAAAAAAAACAGTTAAAATACATTTTTAATGAGCAGTCACGAACATTTTATGCTTAGTTTGGCTTCAAATTGTATAATGGGCCAGTCATGGAGTCATAAGTACAACTACAACTATTCATACTACATTTAAAGTATTCTGTGCATTCATTTGTTTGTTGATTTTTAATGTTTGTTTAAATGGTTCGTTGACAAATCGGATTCCTCTGCTGTTGATGCCACCAATTATCAGATAGCTTTAGAGAAAGTACAGTGCGACCTTAATTATTGAGAATAGTCAAGATCGGAAGCATTCTAGATTATCGATTTTTATCGATTAATCAAAGTTAAGTTGAAAGCAAACTATCGAAGAAATGAGAAAATAATATATTTATACATGTTTTGGATAATCGATTTTTATCGATTGATCAAACTTAAGTTGAAAGCAAGTCGAAAAAAAAATGTTTCCCAAGAGATTATTGATTTTTATCAATAAATCAAAGATGTTTTTTCTCAGAGAATAGAAAAAATAGAGTTAATGGATTTTCCCGTATAGCGTCGTCACACTGTACATACAAATAACATTTTAAACTAGCCACAACAACTTTCCCATTAATGCTAATTTGATCTGAAATTTAACACCTTCAAGTTCAAATGCACATATTGTAAATACCTAAAATACCTTAAATTTTTCGTTGCTTTTGTAACTTTATTGAAATTAAAGCGATCAGTTCTAAACTCTAAAAGTTTGAATAAAATATGTTCAAAAATTCAAAATAAAAAAAAAATCATTAAATAAACACAAATTCGAATGATAAAAGCAACCAAAAAACGACCGAATTTGTTATTCAAATGATGTTTGTAAAACTTTAAGAGTTAAATTGAATATTCAGTGATATTATTTGTTAAATTTTAGCTGCAGGTATTGACAAATATACTAGTTTGCAGATAAAAAAAAACATCAACTTTTTGCTCAACTAATTAGGTTTGGTTTGAAGAATGTTGTAAGAAACGTAAAGTGATTTATAGATTAATTACGAAGCTTTCAAAAGTATTACGTATGTGAAAATGTAACGCTATCTATATATGTATGTACATGTTCCTGTATTCCAAACAAGTAAATTGTTCGCGGCTTTAATATAATAATTGTTCACTTGACAAATAAATTTCCTGATCGTGATCCAAAGCCGGCAAACTGGTTTATATCTCACAATCTCAACCCAGAGTGAGAGCGACAAATTAAGACAATTGAGTGTTTTTGTGTTTTCGCTTTCGCGTTTCATGAGAAAAAAAAAATAGTGACATGAGACAGTGGAACCAAGTACATGAAATACATAAGAATAAGCGAAATGTTAAACTTTGCGGCAGAGGGAGAGGAGAGAGAGAGAGAGAGAGCGTAGCCTCGAGCAAGGCCATTTGTAAGAAAGCGAAACTGAGATAAACTGGATGCAGAAATAGTTCAATGTGTGCCACGAAACAGAAACAGAAACAGAAACGGAAACAAGACACACCAGGTACTATTCTGTATCTCATCTTGGCTGTGGATCTACAGCAAAGTGAAGCACTATTAATTAATACCTTTTTGGTAATATCACGACACACACACACACAACATTCAGTTTCTATAACAATGTACTACGGAACGCGAGAGCAAAACAAAGAGCGTAAGAACAAAGTCCACGTCAACGTTATGTTCTTTTCTTCTTCTTGCTGTTGCGGTTTTTAATAATGATTAAGACATTTTTTTTTTTGTTGTTTTTGTTGTGTTGAATTATGGGTCAGTAGAATAAATAAAAAGTAAAAACCAAATAAAAGGTGGGCAATGAGCAACAAAGTGAAAGCACATCAAAAATTGTTTGTGACAAGAGGAAGCAGCAGAACAGAACATGTCCAAAATTGTCTAAAGTCATTCCAAATGTTATTTTTATCAGCAACAAATTGTTTCTGCTTTAATTGCCAACATGTGTACAAAATGTAGATTGTTTTTTTTTATTTTAAGACACGTGTAGTTCTAATTAAATATTCTATCACAATATCAACATTTTATTAGAGCAATGTGTCGTTTTTTGGTATCGATCCAAAAATAAAGCACATAATTGACTTTATCACTAGTCTAAAATTTGTTTCTAGAAACTTTTTCAGGGATACATTTTAGCTGTTATTAAAAGATATATCAAAGATAGATCAATCAATTATTTATTGAAAGATAGACTCCACCTAAACTCATTGACGCACAATAATTGTCGCCTTGTTTTGCACATCTTGCAAATGTATGCATAATTAGGCCAATGAAATAAAAGCTGCACGAAGTCAACAAGTAAAGAGCATAAGAGCCGTTACTTGAAAATGTATGCGAGATCAACAGCATCAGCAGCTTTTGTTGTTGTTTGCATTTATTTTTAATGCAATTTCGCTCTCATCTCACAAGACACGAAGTCAACCGAAGTAAATTGTGTGTGTGTGGGCGGGGGGTGGGGAGCATGCGTGAAGATGTCATTGCATTCACCGCAATTGCTGCCCGAATTGTTGTGAGCGAAAGACGAAAAAATAGATTCGTAATTCAAATCAACGAGTTATCAGCGTCGGCGTCGCCGTCACAGCATCCGTCAACGTCAACGTCACTGTTGCTAGCGCGGAAGTGCACAGCCGTGAAGAGGAGGAAGCAAAAGGCACGAGGCAGCCGGCGCGATGCTGATAGAGCAAAAAAAAACATACAAACTTGCTGAGAGAGACAAGACTGTGGATCAGTGTTGTCAGTTTTGTAAAAGAAAGCTAACTTTGGCTTTAACAAGAAAAGTCGCTAAAAGCGAACACATGCCATATAATTATTATTTAAAATAGCTGCAAAAATGGGCAACACTGTTTGCGCCAGTGCGAAAGAGATGGCTGCGTAATTTGCTCAAAGCAGAGCGACACGTGTGGGGAAAAAAGTAATTGTTAACTCACCTCTTTGACTTTCAGACGCTTCTCCTCCATGCCTGCGTCCGCGACTTGATTCCCCAGCGCTGCCCGCTCCTTGCCCAGGCCCATGGGCAGCTTTAACGTTTGTCCATTGTTTGTTGTTGTTATTGTTGTTGTTGTTTTGGGTGGTGGGATCCAATCCTGTCATAGATACTGGCATCGGATCCTGCTCAACGGGCTGCTCCTGCTGCGCAGCCGGCGCTGGCGCCTGAGCATCAGCATCTGCTTGTGCTGCCGCTGCTGCAGCCGCTGCCGCTGCCGACGCCGCTGCTGCTGCTGCTGCTGCTCCCGCCTGGGGCTCATCCAAGATGTCGCCCAGCTCGGCAATGATTTTCTGTTGCAGTCGCTGGCGATCGCCCATAAAGTGGGGATCCTCGTTGCGGGGTGCGTGAGCGGCGAGGGGCGGGGCGGGTATGAAGATCTCGGGACCGGCCTTCTGGAAGTGCTTGTAGACGCGGAGGACGCGTTCGCTGCCGAAGTTGTCCGGCAGCAGGAAGATACCGCCGAAGCAGAGGAAGCACAGTGTGATCAGCACGAGTCCAATTAGACATTTCTCGCGCGAATGGAAGTTTGATTTGCGTCCAATTGGACCGATTCGATACATATTTGTAGCTGTTTTTTTTTATGTTGTTGTTGCTGTTTAATTCTGTCTCAGCTGTTTCGTTTAAAACTGCCGTTATGCCGGTTTAAAAGCACACAAGCACACACACACACACACACACAGAGAGAGACGATGACGCAGGCGCGGGCAGAGCCTTTTTATTTAGTTCAGCAGCTGTTGTTGCTGCATTTTGTTGTTTTATTTCTTTTGTTATTACCACTATTACTTGGCTATTTTTGGCAATTTGTGTGTTTATGTATTTGACACGTAAGCGCAAGCGAGTGACGTCTCCAACGTTGCCACGAAAATGCTACTAAAACCAAATCAGAATTTACTAACAACTAATTTGAGGCAGCGTGTCAAGTTTAAACGCAACGTCAACGGAGTCGAGAGAGGGCAAAAAGAAGAGTATGAGATTGGCCGGCAGACTAAAACAGAGAGAAGCGACCGACACACGCAATTTGCAATGAGCAATTGCAAAAACAAAGCGGCTCTAGTTATTACAAAATACCGTTAGCTGAATGTACCGTACTTGGGAGAGTAAGTAGTGAGAGAGCGCCAAAGATGAGAGCTTTTCCCCCTTTCCCCCCGAAAGTCCACGAAGCAACGACAAATATTACAGCTGTGCCGAATGCGAATGTGAATGTGAATGCGAATGAGGGTGGCTGCTGCTGCTGCTGCTGCTGAAACTGTCTGGACGCAGACTGAGGCGTCCCCAACGCCGACGCCGTCGTCGCTGCCAACAGCGTTGACGTCTGCTTTGATTTTTTTTTTTTTTTTTTTTGCAAATGACTTTTGTAGCTGCTTTTGTTGTTGTTGTCGCAGTTATTGTTACTGTATGGGCCGCACTTTCTATTTGGACAGCAGCAACAAAAATAGAGGGAGAGAAATGAAATGGAAAGACAGCCCGAAATTGAAGTTATTGTATTGTTTACAACAAATTGAAACACACACACACACACACCAATTAAACAAGCGCAGCGCGTCTCGGTCTTAAAATACAATTGAACGCACGATATTTAATTTATTATACGTTAGATCACAGTAAGAGCAGCAACATCACACACACGAACGGGAGCGGTAGAGCGTTTAAAATGTTTCCATTCCTTTCACGAACATTTATTGTATTTTGTTTTATACTTGCATTTCGCATATTTTTGTTGTCATAGCGTTGCCAGAGTTTGCATTACTGGCTGCCTCCACAGACATTGTGCAGCACTGTTTCTTGTTAAGCATTTCGATGCAAATGCATTTTAAAGCATCTGACAACACAATGCACATTAATTAAACCGTGATTTTTATTTTTTTTTTTATCATACATATGAAATAGAGTCTGGTGTTTTAATATTTTTGCTATCGAGTAGTTCACAATATATGTTTTTACTTTGCCGCTTCTTGTTCTCAGTTTCAAAGCAGCAAGCTCTTGACACGATACACACCTATTTTCATCGAACTCACAGTTATCGATGAGTTTTGAACTAGTTGTATTTCGCAAAGTTGTTAATTTGTGCTGTGTTGGAGAAACAAAATTATGGAAAAGTTCATAAGCGAAACGTTATCCAAGTGCCTGGACTGTGTGGTCACCGACCAAATGATGGCGTAAGTGCTCCCTCTCCTCCCCAACCAAATCTTAACCAACCCTCTCTCCAACAGCACCATCCTGGCCATTAAAGATGAGCAGGCGTTCGAGGATTACTTTGGGAATCTGTTGTGCGAGGAGGATGAACAGCATCGCTTGTTCCTTCACAACTGTCGCCGCATGCTGCTCAGCGGCAAACAGCCGCGCAGCCAGAATGCCCAAAAAAAGAAAACGCCTCCTCCCCCCCAAACCGCTCCCGCTCCAAATTTCAAGAGTAGCAAAGTTGGAGAAAAAGCGCCCAAAAAGGGGGCCAAGCTGGTGGGTCGACGCGCATGTGGCTGCCAGGCGGCCGAGCACCAGCTGATCAACAATTGCCTCCGCTGCGGACGCATTGTGTGCGAGCAGGAGGGCAGTGGACCCTGTCTCTTCTGCTCCCATCCCGTTCACACCAACGAGGAGGAGCAGGCGATGGCCAAGGCAGCGGCGGCGGCGGCAGCGGCGGCCGCTAAACCCCTGACAAAGGCGCAAAGGAAGCAGCAGCAGCAGCAACAAAAGGGTAAAAAGAATACGCCGGATAAGCTGCAGGAGGCGATCGTTCAGCGGGATCGGCTGCTGGAGTACGATCGGAACAGCGAGAAGCGGACGACGGTGATTGACGATGAGCTGGACTACTTCCAGGAGAACTCCGTGTGGCTGACGGACACGGAGCGCGCCAAGTTCGAGCAGCTGAAGAGCGAGATGCACGAGATGAAGCACGGGAGTCGGATTAAGCGCAAGATCAAGGTGGACTTTGCGGGCAGGCAGCTGCCGGATGAGTCGCCGATCAGCAAGGAATATGAGCAGCGAATGCTGGGACAAGTGTCCGCCGTTACCAAAGCAGCAGTCTCGCTGACTGGACACTCCTCCATGGGGCTGGCACCCAATTTGGATGTGACCAAGCCGCCCATCTTCAAGGCGAGCGGGGATCAGGCGCCAGCTCGCATCAACGATGGCTTGGAGCGCAGCTACAATCGGGTGCAGGACAAGGAACTGCTCGAAATGCAGGATATGCGCCAGTGCCTCTCCATGCACCAGCCCTGGGCATCTCTGCTGGTGGCGGGCATTAAAAAGTAATCGATAAATTCTAAAATATGTATCTTAATATATCCATTTAATTTGTGCAATTTTTGCAGGCACGAGGGTCGTGTTTGGTACAGCGAACATCGCGGACGTTTGTGGATTGCCTCAACGGCCAAGGAGCCCCAAGCGGACGACATTGCCCACATGGAGCAGTTCTATCGAGACCTCTACGATGGTAAAAATATCTTTTCTACTCAATTCTATCATGTTAATAATTGTGTTTTACACAGATAAGAGCTTAAAGTTTCCCACACACTATCCAACTGGCAGCCTGCTGGGCTGCGTCAACGTGGAGAGCTGCCTGCCCCAGGAGGAGTATCGTGATATCTATCCTCTGGGTGAATCCGATAGTCCCTATGTGCTTGTTTGCAGCAGGCCCGAACAGTTGAGCGTCTTGTTGCCGGTGCAGGGTGAACACAAGATCTGTAAGTGTTCTCTTGATCATGGTTCTCCCACTAATCCTCTACTGCATTGCAGATGAACTGCCGCTGAAGACACACAATGCTGCCTGTAAAACATTGCTGCGTGCCCGTGTCAACAAGGGATGACGAACCGCAAAATGTAATCGTTCTAAAGCGAAAACTATCGATAAACACAAATAACAACTAACATTAAATTAAAGGCATTCCTGAACAATTTGTTTTATTTTGCTTTTATAAAATTATAGCTGATTTAAAATAAGTATGTACATAAATCATTAAATAAAAAATTATTTATTGTTAGTTGTTACGATGATTAATTGTTTAATTTAAAAATATATTATACAACAATTGTTACATTTAACATTTGAATGGAATACCAATAATTCAACCGTATTTGCTGTCGATATAAAACACATAGTTCCGCCATGGTCAATGTAGAAATAGAATACTGGCAAGTTGAATAAATATTCCCAAAAACGTTTTGTACATAATAACTGTTAATTTGTAGCGGTACTTGTAACTTTTCGATGCAATGCCAAATGCTGCGACAGTTCCTGGTGGATGCGGCGCCAGGTGTCCAGGTCGCCTGCCGTCAGGGACGACGCGGTTCCTTCGAGGTGACCATCGATGACCAGCTGGTGCACTCGAAGCTGGCCAGCTTGGCCTTCCCCCAACACCAGAGTGTGCTCGTCCAGGTGGAGCGGGCGGCGTCTGGCGAGCCACTGGAACAGGTGCAGGCGGCGCCCATCAAAGATTGCAGCATCATGTAAACCAGAGATGTCAAAACGATGCTTATGGAAGAGCTTCTTCACCAACACAAATGCACACTGAGAAAAATGTTATATGGCATTTGAATGACAAGAAAAAGTAACAATACTGACATTCACTTATGTAGTTTTGTTCTCGCCTGTAAAGCAACAACAAAATCCTTTGAAATTTCGTAGCGCAACAACAAAAATAGGAAAGCTCCGTTCCCGTTACTCTGCTGCTGAGCATAGGCAGCGAACAGACGAACATAAAAGAATACGCAAAATTGTTCTTGTATTTCCCATTGTTTATGGGAAGAGCAGTTCATGTATACGCAAACTGCTCGCTGTTTTTGGCTTTATTTTAGACCAAAAAAAGCTGGAAAAATTTAGAGAAAAAGTGGCAAAAAAAGCTGTTGGTTTTGTAATAATTTACTCATTATCTTCGTCAAAAATATCATAAATTTCACTAAAAGCAATGGATTTCTTCATATATGTAAGAATTTAAAGCAGTGATGTCAACTTTTAAAGACGACGAAAAGACGTTTTTGGCGCAAATAATTCGTAAAAAAAAGCGTAAAAAAAGCAGACGGTTTTTTTTAAATAATTATTTCTGTGTTTTCTTTAAATATATCATACATTTTATTGAGTTGAATGGATTCTTCATTTATTGGGATTTAGGAATCCATTATACAAATTTTGTATTTAGATTTTGGGGACTTTAAAAATTGGCACTTTCAAACGATAAAGAGATAGCAACAAAAATGTACGGGTTCAATATAAAAAATAATAAACAATTTCTAAAAACATTGCACCATATTAAAAACGATGCAGTGGACAAAATGCGTATAAATTTGGTATAAAAAATAAAAATCCAGAAAAAGCTGATCTTTCAACAAAAAAAAAGCCAGATTTCCCGCTTCCCGTTTCAAGCGATTCGGTTTGAAAAAAGCCAGATTTGACGGTAAAAAAGCTGATTTGACATCAGTGCCTATACCAAAGAGCAGGCTACAAAAACAAATGAGCTCGAAGAGCTATAAGCTTTGACATCTACGATCTACAAGCACAAAAATAGTTTCGTTCTTTTATTGTAAAAATCGAAAGAAGGGGGAAAAAAAAGAAGTAATGTTGAATGATTGACGCTGTTTAGCTGTTTAGCGTCTGTAGCGATAGCGCTTGAAGTGGAACCAGAGCTGGAAGATGTTGTTGTGGAACTGGCAGCGAAAGCCGCGCTTATAGCTGAACTCCCACTCGCGGTTGACGATCTTGAAGGCGATGTCCTCGTAGGGCGGACCCGTGTGAAACCGGAGCACAGCAAAATCACCGTTGTCCGCACAGGGCGTGAGAAAGTATTGGGGCGTCTGCGACTTGTCCATGAGATCCGGATAGAAGATGTTGAACTTGTAGCCCTGGACAATCTTGGGCGGCGGATTGTCCATGTCGTAGTGCGTCTGATTGTACTTGTTCCACTCGAAGCCGGTGTGGACGCGATTGAAGTAGCGCGGCTTGCGCGGCCTGTACTTGTCGGTGGCCAGCTGAGGCACTGCATCCAGTTGGGTTTCCACGCTAAATTCGGCCTCGTCGCCCTGCATCCCCTTGCGCGCCTCGCCCCGCATCCGCTGCTCCTGGGCCGTCAATGGGGCCGCATCTCCGGCGGCACGCTCCGGATGGATGAGCCGCAAACGCTGGCGCCGCACACGCCGCTCATCATCGCTGTCCGCGTACAGGCCGCCATCGATGTTGTCCTCATCGCCGGCACTGAGACGGCGTCCGGTGAAGTCCTCCTCCCGTATGTACGTGGGACTATAGTTGCCCACCTGATACAGCCGGACAGCATTTTGCAGTTCCCTCACCGGATTCTCGATTTCCTGCTCCGCCTCCGTCTCCCCCGTCTCCGTGAGCTGCTGTTCCGGCTCCTCCTCGGGCTCCTCGGGCACGGGTTCGTCCTCCAGCTTGATGGGCACGGGAGCTCCCTCCGGAGCTGGTGCTGCACCCGTCTCATTCTCACACTTGAGCAAGTGCAGCTTCTCGCGCAGCAGCGCCTGATGCCGATCCCGGAGACGGGCACGCGCCATGTGCGCCTTTAGCTGGGAGAGAAGGCTCTCCCAGTAGCTAATGTCAACGCCATCGGCACGTCCCCGGATCTTGGCCTCGATGCGGCCGCGCATCTCCTCCAGCTGCTTGGCGTTCTTGCCGCGAAAGATGTCCGCCACATCCTTGACCACGCTCTGATGGATGCCGTCGCGTCGCTGGTTCAGCGCGTTCGCCTCGCTCTGCTGGATCTTCAGCTGCTTCTGCAGCTCATCCTGCACGATGGTGATCATGTCGTTCCAGAAGTCAATGTGCCTGCCCTGCTCCAGCTCCTCGTACACCTTGATGTCCACCAGCAGATCCTCCAGCTCCTCCATGTGCAGGCCCTGCAGCAGCATGTACGGCTCGTGCATCTGCATCTCCAGCGCCTCCTCCATGGCGGCCGTCTCCGAGCTGCCCGCTGCCACATACTGGGCCAGCAGATCGATGGGCTTGGCGCGTCCGTCCCGGATGCGGATCTCGCTGCGCAGGCGCGCCTGCTCCAGATGGAACTGATCCTCCTGGCGCTGCCAGACCCGGAACTGGACCGCCTCCTTGGCACGCTGCAGCTGCATGGCGTCATCCTCGCGTGCCTGGCGCTCCAGTTCGCGCTCCTGGCGTCGCTTCTTCACCTTCTCCAGCTCGCGCCGGTTCTCCACCTGCTTCTGCAGCGAGAGCACCTCCACGGTCTTGGTGGACAGATTGGAGAGACCCTCCACCTCCAGTTTCTTGCCCCAGTGGAATGTCGAGGTCAGATTGGAGTCTCCAAACGGATTATCCTCGTTCGAGTACATCTGGTACTCGTTGTCCCAGCCCATGCGTTGGCGGCGTCGCTGCTCCTTCGCCTGCTTCTCGTGGAGGCGTCGCGTCCGCTTCTCCTCGGGCGTCTCCTTCGCCTTCAGCTGCTCCTTGACCCGTTGGCGTTCCTTTTGCTCTCGCAATCGTCGCTCCTCCAGCGTCTGCAGCAGTTTTATGGAGCTCATTTCGCTGGTGCGTTTCTTCGCTCCAGCTGGCGATCCTGCTCCGGATGACGTTGAACTGGACGACGATGACGATGATGAGGAGGAGGAGCGTTTGCGTCGCGACTTCTCCTTCACCTTCTCTTTGTACCTGTGTCCCTGTCGGCTCTTGTGTTGATCTCTATCCCGATCCCGTTCTCTTTCTCTTCCTCTCTCTCTTTCTCTTTCTCTCTCTCGGCTCAACTGAGCTGTGGATGCTGCTTCCCGTTGTTTGTCGTGGCTGCGCTTGCGACTGCGACTGCGACTGCGTCGTCGCGATTTCTCCTTGGGCATTGCAAGGAATATCAATAAATGTGTTAAACGTTTACACAAACTAAGTAAGACAAAACAAAATGTGTGTGTGTTTGGATTGCTGTTCCGTTTGCAGTCGCTCGCTAGCAGCTGTTTTTTGGTTATCGATAGCTGCATAATATATCGCGATGCGCCATGAACGACAGAAAACCAGATTGCGCATTCGCTGTGTCACAAAAAGAAAATCTACTGCGCATCTACGTAACAGTAGACACAGATTCTTGACCGAAAAAATTGTTTTTTGATCCTGCCAACACAGTCCGGGTAAAGTCCCTTTGCCATGAGCAAAGCTTGGTGGTTGTTTGTTTTAAAGATATATTGTTGAGCTAACTTGCACATAAATATCAAAGCAAATTGCATACAGCACAAAAATGTTCAAAAATATTCCAACATCTTCTGGAAATGTTCATATTCTTACTGCTGTTAGTTGCGATATTTTCGATTCCACACTAAAAAATTGTCATTCGCAACGAAAATGTAGGCAACTTAAACATGGCGGGAAAAAATTGTTCAATTTAGTTTAAAAAAAAAGACACATCGAAGCCACTTGGTTGGACGGAAAAACACACATGTGTACCAAGAGATGACAATTAAAATGCAGGCGATGGATTGTGGCATTCAGTGGAGTGATATGGGGACAAAATTAGACAACCTCGCTAGCAAGTATGATGGATGCATGGAAGTTTTTATATTAAACTGTTTAATATTGGCAATTTATTTCAAGCAAGAGAAGCAGAAAATCGGCCCAAGAAGAGGATCCACTTCAACATGGAAAATGTAAATTATGCGCTGAGATAAACAGGTCACTTTTACCAAAGGAAGAAGAAGACATTTGATGTTAGAGTTTCCTAGTGGAATTGGGTATTAGTCTGCTGTGACGTCACAAAATCAGTTGTTTGCGCAATCTGGTTTCTTTCATTCATGGCGATGCGCACTCAACGCAAATTTGAGACATTTGCTATCGAATTACGGTTACGCCCATCTCTAGTGTTAAGGTGACAGCAGCAGCATTGGCTTTGTGTCGAAAAACAAACTACATACAAGAAAATCGAAATACATATATTTGCGTTGCGCTAAACGTAAACGGAAACAAGCGTAATTGTGTGCTGACTGACTGACTGAGGGTGGTGAAAAAAAGGGAAAAAAGGCAGTCGCTAAACCACTCATTACGCGTCCCCACAGTTTGTAGATAACGGCCTCAAAATTGGCAAAATACGGAAAAACAAGAAAATGAGCTACAATGAGAAAAGCGAGGCCATCACAAAAGAGGAATGGTTGCAGCGTCTGGAGCAGTTCCCCTTCAAGCAGGCGGACATGAATCGTCTCATTATGAACTACTTGGTGACAGGTGAGCGTCTACCGTTATTTTATTTAACTATATATTTGTATGTGTGTGTGTGTGTATTGCAGAGGGCTTTAAGGAGGCTGCGGAGAAGTTTCAGCACGAAGCGGAGCTGGAGCCAAGTGTTGAGCTAAGCAGTTTGGATGATCGCATATTGATACGCGAGGCGGTGCAGGATGGACGTATTGAGGAGGCGACGCTTTTGGTTAACCAGCTGCATCCAAATCTGCTGGCCAGCGAAATCTACTTGTTTTTCCACTTGCAGCAGCTGCAGCTAATCGAGCTGATCCGTGCTGGCAAGGTGGAGGAGGCGCTTGTCTTTGCCCAGTCCAAGCTATCCGACTCCGGCGAGGAGATTCGCTTCGAGCTGGAGCGCACGCTCGCCCTGTTGGCATTTGAGAAGCCCCAGGAGAGCCCCTTTGCCGATCTGCTGGAGCAGTCGTACAGGCAGAAAATTGCCAGTGAGCTGAACGCGGCCATTTTGCGTTCGGAGCACAGCGAGGATTCGACGCCAAAGATGATGTTTCTGCTCAAGCTGATACTGTGGGCGCAGTCCAAGCTCGACAGTCGCTCCATCACCTATCCCAAGATGAAGGATCTGGAGACGGCCCAGGTGGAACCGAAATAAAACGGGAGGCGAGGCGGGGAACGAATACAATACAATATATTATATATAGCAGTTATAAAATGTGTAAGCAATTGGGGCGGGGTGGGCGTGGCAGCGTGTTGTGTAATCGAAGCAAAGTAATATCATTTCTATATACCTTTTATTTCTATATAAATATATATATTTTATAAATGTACGCACTAGGAATTCTTTTGTTGCAATTTCAATAATATATATGAATCAAACACAAAAATTAATTAGGAGAAAAAAAAAGAATACAACAAAATTGTGCTTTCATTTATAATTAGTGTGCTTCACCAGCCAAAGAACAGATCCATGGCCTTGTTCATCAGTCCGCTGCTCTTCTGGGGCGCATTGTTCCTTGTGGGTGAAACGTCACCATTATGCTGGGCCACGCTGTAGGATTCCTGGGCCAGCGGACGCACCTTTGACTTGACCATGGCCTCCTGCCCTGCAGCGACTCTGCTGCCATTGGCGTTCTCCTTATCGATGATGGCGTCGTCGGTGCAGCGTGTCACGCCCACCATCACATTGCTGGCAATCACCTTCTGGTTGTAGTTCAGGGCCTTGCCACACTCGATGCGGGAGGCGAAGCGGACGTGCATCCAGTTGCCGTTCTGGGGCGCATGCACCACATCCACAATGGTGCCGCACATCGTAAAGTGGTGCAGGATCATGGAGCTGGCGCCGGGCGAGAAACCAAATATGGTCACCCAAAAGTCAGCGCCTCGCACCTGCGGCGACATACATGTATTTGCGCCCAGTGGCGAGCACAAGGCACGCATCGAAGCGTTAACCGCATTCGGTGCATTCGAGCCGTATGAATCATTCGGATTCAAGCTGTAGTTGGAGCTGTGCAGCATGGACAAATGTGTGCGATGTCCTGGTGTTGTTGTTGTTGTTGTTGCTGCTGCTGCTGCTGGAGCCAGCAGCGAATCGAAGAGTCCCTGGGTGGGTGGGCCAGTTTGATGACCGCCACCATTGGGCGTTGCACCGGAGGAGCCGGCGAAGAGTGCACGATTTCCCAACGCGGAGCGATTATAACTTTGAGGATTGCTGTAGCTTGTTTCCAGGGGCGTGTTATTCGTGGGCGATGTGGCTGTGGATGGAACACATATAAGTAATCGTTGATCATTGCACTAAAGGCATCCTTTCTTACCGACGAAGCTCACGCTGTAGCGTCCCATTTTGGGGGAAAGCGTGTTGTTGTGAGGCGTCATTGCCTGGTTGTCGCCCATGAGAAAAGGCGGCAAATATTGGTTTTGATTGCTGCCCGGACTGCCAACGGGACTGCCCAGTGTCATTGGCTCCATTGCGCTGTTGACTATACAAACAAAAATACAGAGAAAACTAACTTAATATATATGTAAGGCAAGCGCACAATTGCAGCAGTTAATAAATGCAATTTTAAAAGCAATACAGAATTGTGAACGAACAAAAAAGAACTATTCACAGAAGTGAACGAATTGAATAAGTTCAACTTCATCGTTCTTTTCTGTTCAGTTGCTCACTTTAGAATCTAAAGTTTAAATCATTAGATCTCCTTTTGTGCCTTTAATATTTTCAATTGCAAACTACAAATAAATATTAATTTATAAAGTCATTCATTTACAATTGTGGCATATTATTCCGCATAAATAAAGATCAAACGATGAACAAAAATGATCAAATTAGGGAACAAAATCACTAGTAGAAAAAGAACCAACGAACTTATTCAGCATTTGAACGATGTTTACCCAATACTGCTGTAAAGTTTGGGTATCGGTAGCATATATCGATATTTAAGGGTGACCATGTGATACTGGTGTAATTTAGTACATTTGGAACGCGATCATATCGATAGTGCAAATAATAAAAGCATCGAATGTTTCAGTTTCATTTTCGACATCACATAGAACGAAGTTGTCGGGCTAGCGCGTGTAGCCTGTACGTCTTCATCTTTTTTTTTTCGTTACCCTTCCGACAGAATATATATATATATATACATATTAACAATACGCGACGCGTCGAACGGTGTGTGCATATTTATTTGTTGTTGCTGTGGTCTACTGTGTTAAATTCAAAATATTAATGCTCTTAAGTGCATTTGATAAAGAAACAAAAAAAGGTCCTCCATCTGCACTGCTACTAAATAATTCTAGCTGAATCGAAAAGGGTGCTAACGCTATGTGGAGTCCGACACATTGCAGTGTAACTGGTAAGTGCAGGTGTTTCTCACTCACTCCCTCCACTCCACTCCACTCACTATCTGTCTTCATCTATAGTCAGCTGGTCACACTTGTAAATGCCGTTGCATAAATAACAATTCAGAGGCGCTCCTAAAATATCGCATTTTAAAACATCAAACTGGTTTAGCGAGCGGTGTGTGTGTGTGTGTGTGTCATATTATTTAAACCCAAAGCTAATTGAATTGCGTTTAAGTACTATTAATTGGTCGAATTGCGCATTATGCTTCTTATTGTCAAACAGCTTATGGCAAAAAGAACAACAAAGCATACGATTTTTTTATTGTTGTTGTTGCTTATGTGGTGAAAAGCATTGTAAGCTATTCCAACATGTTTAAAATTTCACTTTTCTGAACGCATGACCCTCGACTGCGCTGCTGCTAGTTTTCCCGGTTTTCTCTTTTTTTCTTTTTTTGTTTCTGTTTTGCGCTAGTATCAGTAAATGACGTTGATAAGATTATGTATTTATTTGCCATTTTCATTGCTCATGCGATAAGTTTTGTAAGACTGTCGCTTACTCATCTGCAAAAAAAAAACACTGGCAACTCTAACTCCCCCCTCACCCCTTATTCGCCGCTTAACATTTCGTGTTTTTTTTTTTGTTTTCTTTTGGCGCATGGCGCGCATATTTGATATATTTTGATTCCGCCTTCTCTTCTTTGTCGCATTCTTTCGCGTACATTTGTGTACATTGTATGTCTCTGTGTGTGTGTGTGTTTGTGTGTGTTGCTGTTTATTTGTTGCCCATTGAATTGAACAAGCTTTTTTTGTTATTGTTTAGTTTCGGCTGCTTTCATGGCTGAATGTCAGTGAGAAATCAGCGCTCAAATTTCAGATGCGTGATTCGTGACAAAATCAAAACAAAGCAAATAATTCCATCTCTATATTTTTCTCATTCATTCAAGTTAATAATTATGAATATTATTATAAACATACATACATACATACATATGTATCTACAGATGAATAGGTACAAATATGACTCACAAAATGTTGAAAAGCGTTCGCATCTAAAGCCAATAATGCACAAACACAGAACATACACAGAAATAGACAAACGCTGATAAGCATACACACATACACACACATATACATATGTACTTAGTCTGACGTCTTGTCATGGAAGCTTAATTGATCATTTGTTTTTGCTATTGTGTTTTTCTCCCTCTCCCTTTTTTTTTTTTTTCGTTTGCCTTTCTACCTTGAACTTGCGGCTGATCTTCAGCGAGCTTTCATGCATATATGTATGTATGTATGTGTGTATGTAAATGTAGCTGTATTTTAAAATGTATTTGAATATTTGCATAGTCTCGCACCAAACCAGCAACAAAGTAAACCGAAGCCTGAATTCTCTTACAAACTTAACTTTAAAAAAATAAACATCACTTTGTTTCAATTTACAAAAAATTCGACATAAAAAAAACTTCGACTTGTCATTTAAAGCCGTTGACGTCAATTAATAAACAAATCCGTTGGATTGTTACTTCATGTTGTTGTTGTTGTTGTTGTTTGGGTCTGTCTTATGGCATTGTTTGCATACTTTCTTGATAAGTGAATCCAACACCCTTCCCCCTCCCCCCAATCAGTTGGTGGAGCATAATATAATAAAATTGTCTGTTTCTGTTTCGGTTTTTTTTCTGTTTGTTTGCCATTGTCATTGTATTAATATTTGCACTTGAGATGAGCGCACGCCCACACACACCCACCCACCTACACACCCACCCACCCACACACACACACACACACACAGACACATCATAAGAAAGAGATATAATCACAAACATCTGTTTCTGGTCTGGTCTGGTTACTCCAAAAAAAAAAACGATTTAAATGACAAAAGCAAAAACAATTTTAAGAATGAAATGTTGACAAAAGGATTTTTTTTTCCCTTAAATATTATGTTCTTAACGATTATTAAACTAATTTATTTGAATTTATTAATTGGATTAAATATATGCGAATTCTTTAAATTATTTTGCCCATATAGGGAAAATATCTTTCAAATTATTAACAAAGTATGAACTATAAGAAAAGTTTACATGTAGTTTTAAATATATATTTATGAACATATATTTTCCTAGACGATTTTTTGTAGCCCCATAAAAAATGAGCACACATCGTACTTGGATTTAAGTTAATTTCGTTGATGGCTTTTTTTTTTTGTTTTTTTTTTTTTTGTTTTTAATGGGCAATCGGTGGGCAATAAATTTGTAAGTAATGGCGGCACTCCCCAACTAGCATCTGGCACTCCCTTGCTGTGTTCCACACCTCCCCCACCACCCACTTAAACTATTTCCCCCCCCATGAATTCACACTTATGTTTTTGGGGGT
This sequence comes from Scaptomyza hsui, assembly GCA_018152825.1. Classification (NCBI taxonomy): domain Eukaryota; kingdom Metazoa; phylum Arthropoda; class Insecta; order Diptera; family Drosophilidae; genus Scaptomyza; species Scaptomyza hsui. Next base: position 11,818,253 of record JAECXO010000001.1, read on the forward strand.
CTGTTTTAGAAGTTTTTGAAAAGGCAACAAAAACATTGCTTCAGGTCTAATTGCGTGCGTTATTTTGAGCAATAAATTGTTGGAGGCCAGTCTAGCTGAAGTTGCAGCAACAGCACAAACAACAACAATAACAACAAAGCCTAAGAATTGCGCAATTTTAAACAGACCACAAACTACCATCAAACTAACCAATCAACTAAAGAAACAAACAAACATTCCCCAAAGCAACAACCAAAAAAACAACAACAACAACACAACACACGCACATGGCCAATCCCCAAATAAACAGAGAGAGAGAGAGAGAGAGAGAGAGACGGAGCACAGAAAAGCTAGTCGAAAGTAACATACCCTAAAGTTTTTTACATGCTTTTATTTAACTTGACTTGTCTGTTTCATTCCAATATTTTATAGCCTTTAAGTAGGTTGATTAATATTATAAATAAAATTTGTCAAATCAAAAAAAAAAAAAAAAAAAGTTTTTATGTTTGTATGTTTTTACCGGATTCTTGTAATCAAATTTTCACCAAGTTCCCGACTAGCTAGAGCTCTAAAATTTCCACCAAAGATGTGTTTCAGATGACAATACATGTTTTTAAAGTTTTTGGCACAATAATATATCGATTATTATGTAAAAACAACATACAATTTTTTTTATGGTTTTTTTTTTATTAATTTAACTTTTTTTTAACAATCCCAATAAAACATTTTCAAATCATATTTTGGGGATGGTTTGTTTTGCTCTTTCTGAAAGCGTATAAAAGCATGTCTTCAAAATTGTTTTTGATTTACTTGTTTTGCTCTCAACTGAAGTTTGTAAAAAGTTTTCAAAAGCTAAAAATGTTTTCCTACTAATGTAGAAATTGTCTATTTCGCAAGGTGCGCCAAACTTCACAGCCATATCAATATACCCTCGAATACCCTATTCAAATAGAAATATTGCATGCACAAACAAATTTTTATTTTTAAAATTTGTTAAGCACCAACTTTAAACTCTTTGATTTCATTTGTATTTCAAGTGAATGAGCAACGATTAATTATCTAAAAACAACATTAATTTCAAAGAGATATATCTATATATTTAACCGATATACTCACATGGTCAAAATAATAAGTACATGTGCATAAAATTTTTTTAAATCATTAATAAATACATTTTTATTTAACATATGAGAAAAATAAATGATACATTTCATATCTTATATATTATATTAAACAACAAAAACAAAGAAGTAAGAAAACAGAAAACAGAAGCAAACAAAGGGTTCGAATTTCCCCATAGAACTTAAAAACTACAAAAACGGCTGGACAAAATAATTGTGAATTGTGAATTATTCAACATTTTTGGGCAAGTTGATTGATTTTTTGAAAAGGTTTGTCTTTCTTTTTTTATTTTAAGAGAATTATATAAAAATAATTTTGCAGATGTCTCAACTGGAATCCCATACCAGCTTTTTGTACAAAATCCCATAATTCGTTTGCATTTTGAAAAGTTTGATTTCCAATTCTTCTCTTTTGTATTATTTATTTTTCTCATATGTTAAATAAAAATGAATTTATTCATGATTTAAAAAATGTCATGCACATGTACTTATTATTTTGACAATGAGTGTATGTTGAACATGGAATGTCAGAAGCAAAAGACAACAAATAATAGTTTTGTACGTAGAAAAATTGTAAACACTTGTTGCAATTGTTGCTTGTTGTTGTTGGTTGTTGTTGGTTGTGGCAGCTACTGTCCAATGCATGCACTTATGCGAAACAGTTACGTTTCATTGCCCCCGACCCAGTTAGCGACTACTTATTCCCGGCGAATAACAGAAGATCAAGAAGAAGAAGAAGAAACAGGTCTGAAATCGGATCGCAATTCTCAACTCCGCCTCCTGTCGCATCGCATCAATTGATTTCCAGTTTCTCTCTGCCCCCGCCTCCCGCCTCCCGCATTTGACATGCATTAGCTGCAGAGAAATGAAATGAACGATTCTGTTGACCTTTTGTGTACATGCAACATGCAACATGCTCAAATTGTCTCTACGTGTTTAAAACTAAAGACAAGAAAGTAGAAGAAAATAACGCCAACATTTAATTGCCTCTTTCGCATTTCACAAAGCAAGAAAAGAGAGGGAAAGAAGACAAGTTATTTTGAATTTATTTTTTTTTTTACATATTTGATGAGCGGTTTCATGCGTTGCATGTGCAACAAATGCATAATAATAGCATTCAAAAACAACAACAGAAATGTATAAAAAGAAAATGATATGAGATATGCAATGAAGAAATGAAATGAATGGCCGCACAGAGTTGCATTCGGGTTGGTTTTTCATTCGTTCGGGGCGATTGGTGATTTTTTCTTCTTCTTCTTCTTCTTATTTTTCTTACTTCGTCGTGGTTCGCAATAAATCAGCATTTTCGCACGATCTCAGCTATTATTAATGTTGTTGTTTGCAGCTGTAGTTTATGATATTGCGGCTAATTGTTGTTTGAATATTTATTATGAAATGCTGTTCTCTTAACGGCTTTTCCAACTCCGTGTTAACGTGTTTACGCATTTTGTTATTATGTTTGTTTATTCGTTGTTGTTGTTGTTGCGGAAAGCAAGCATAAGAATTATAGAAATTACATAAAGACCAGACTCATTATGTTCGGCTAGAGTTCAAATTGTGTTGGAAAGCCACTCATTTAAATATATAGCGGTACCTTTCCTCTGAGAAACTCAAGAAACTAAGATTATAGCTTGCTGACAGACAATGCTCATCAAGGTTATTTAAATGAAGTTTGAGACTGCGGTGAAGAAAATTCTCTTTGGGTATAATAAAGTTGTGCATGCTAAAAAAAAACGTAGATCTCTTAAGATAAGCATATATATATTCTTTAACCATGTCTGCTTTTAAAATGAACTTGTCGATCTCAGGGTCTATCTAGTTTTGCTATATCGATAACTGCTTTTGTTTCCGATCAATATCGATAGCAATAAAACACATTATTTTTATGATTGAGAAGAATATATATTACGTGTATGTATTTAATAAAGTTTTCGTATGATAAAGTTTACAAAAAGTCGAAAATACTCTTTTAATGTTTTTGCACAAGTCAAAAATTGTGCCAATTTTAATGGCAAGTTTCAAGTTTTCAGTTTTTTTTCACATAAAGCATTATTGCAAGGGCGCCGTTGACCAATTTGGTGACAATTAGGAAATACAAATGTATGAACAGTACGCCCTCGCTCAACGCAACCCTCGATACACTCAACTCCTCGATGTAATTTATTTCGCGATCGATATGCCAGTAGTTAAACATATAAATAAATTTAAAATAGCACAAAAATGTGAAATCCTAGGTAAACTAGATAGTGGCATTGTTATTAAATATGTATATATTTTGGGAGGGAATATCATGTGCATAAATCCACAGTAACTAGGATTAAACGTAATAAAGCTGCACTAAGAAAGTTCATCGAAAATGCGGAGTCCGGGCCGGGAAAGCGTGTTGCAATTAGAGCTTGCGAATATGCTAAAATGGAAAAAATCATTGTACTTGTGGTTTCTGAAACAAAGAAAAAGTTTGCGGAGAGAAATGGTCGAATATTCGCGAAACAGCTGTACAGAAAAGTCTAAATTATAACAAAGTCACAGACCACAATTTCTCAGTTTTTCAACAAAATAAATAAAATAAAATGAAAACCTTGCTGTAATCACAGATTTATTCGATTTACTTTAATTTTAATGTGTAGCAAAGGCATTTTTTTTTTGTAAATAATATTTTTCCTATTTTCGCAACAACCTCAGTTTTCGCAAATGGCATTTTAATAGGTTGCGTTAAGCGAGGGCGTACTGTATGTATCTGTATTTATATGTAAAAAAAAAATCGTGGCCCCAATGCCAACGGAAACTGAAACAAAACACGAAGCGAACCAAAGCGAATTTCAAAATAACAAAACCAAAACTACAAAACTACATTTGAATTTGTATCTGTGTGTGTGTGTGTGTGTGTGTGCGCGCGTAACTTGAAAGTATTTATCTCTGATTATCCGAGTTTGTATGTGTGTGTGCCTCACAAATGCAGCTCATTAGCATTGGCCAAGGAGCATTGGCCTCTCGGACACAACAACAACAACAACAACAGAAGCAGCAGCAGCTCTCGTCTTGTTATTGCACCACGCCCCTCCCGCCCCAAAGCACGAACCAAAATATATATAAAGTAGAACAGCGAACTCAAAGTGCGTGTTGAGAATTTTAGTTTTCTTCTTCTTCTTCTTCTTACATTGCTGTAATTGTGACTTTTACTGCAGAGAACGTGAAGGTGCTGCAGATAAAGAGAAACAACAACAAAAAGCTTTTTTCTTCTCCTCCTTCTTCTCCTTCTCCACCACCAACTCAATGGCATTGTCTTGAATAAGGTCATTTGGCTCTTAACGGTCCACTGCCACTGTTAACTGTCGCCAAGTAAAGTTGTTTTTATTTCGGCGTTTTTTTATCTTCGCGTCAAATTCGGGTTGGCGCGTTTTTAAACGCCCACAAAACGCGCGCAAGATAATTGAATGATTATGATGATGATGATGATGATTGGCAAATGATGCAATCTCAATGCAATTTTATTAAATTACTTCTGTTTATCTAAGTATTCAAATCACATTGGTTCAGAGGGGAAAGGGAAATGACAACAACAACAACAACAATCACTTGACAATGATTTGATTGAAATTAATTAACCTCAAATGATGACCTCCTCCAAAAGAGAGAAGCAGAGAGGCCAGCAAAATGCCAAAAGAGCAACACACAATTGCCGTCAGTTGCATTGTTGTTTGCTATACCCCTTTGTTGTGCTAAGAAGGGGTATATTAAAAAAAAAAAAATCAACTTGGTAAAAAGCAATAACCAATCCTAAAAACCAATACTTATAACAAGGCTTGAGTGTTTGCTAGGGTATTTTCACGTCGATCAGCTTGGACTAAGTCAATCATACTTGTTGCTATTGTTATTGTCATTCACTTTGGCAACGGCAACATTTTAAAGGTGCAGCAATCGCATTGTAACCTATGTGTGTGTGTGTGTGTGTGTGTGTCTTCGGGTCATGCGAAGAATTCAAATAATTGAAAATAAACAATCACATTTTATTGCTATTGCTTGAGGAATGCAAAGAAATTTTACTTAACTAACTTTAGCGATAAGAAACTTTTATCAAATTCCATCAACGTTACTAATAAAATATAGAAAAGCAGTTTATTATTTTACTCCCTAGATATAATACTAGAAATATGAGAGCCCCAAATTTGTCATGTTGCTGCCCATATTGCCTTATGCATATCAATTTGGTTTTTTTGTTTTTTTTTTAAATATATTTTGCAACAGGAGAATTATGGAGAAAATCGCAAACTCATTTGTTTTTGAGCTACGTAATATTTGCAACAAAATATTGCTCACACGTAGCATAAAAAACTGAATCATTGCATACCAGAAACGTTGACTAAGTAAGATTTATATATATATTGAAGATTTCTTAAGAAAATCTTACTCTTTTCTGTTCCTCATTTCACTTTGTCTTTAAGAATTAAACAATTCGTTTGTTTGTATACGGCTCAAAAGCTTTGTCCATTAGCTGCTCACTTTCACTTGCCCACACTTAAAGCTTTCAAAGTGCTGTTAATGTAAACCGAAAAACTTGGCATAATAACTGTACAACAAAAGTACTACCATTAAACATTCTTTGTGTTGACTATTTATAATAGTTTTTTTTAAAGGTTTTGCCATTGGCTGGTGATTGGTTTGAAACTTAACTAAAAAGTGTTTTGGACAAAAAGTCACCCACACTTTATCCCGAACAAAGCCGGCTAATAACTGCTATATGACTTTGCGGTTTTGCATGCAAAAATGTTGTGTTTTAAAACTTTTCTTTATAACTAAACTATGTACAATGTATGTATGTAATTGAGGCTTGAACTGAACTGTGTCGGTTTTTTTTTTTTTTTTTTTAGACAATGGCTGCCCACTATGAATCCACCTGATTAATCTCACGCTCTCTCTCACTCACTCATCACACACACACACACATAACTTTTTCTTTCTCTCTCTGAATACGACTAGCTTTCGATGTGTAGGTGGGTTATTTGTCTATAATTCATTGATTACGCCAGCGCGCTGCTTGCTTGGGCTTCTGTTTGTTCTCGACATCGTGACTCAATTACGTGTCGAAAGCTTTTGTAGCGCCGCTCAGTGCTATACCCCCCCACCCACTTCTCAGATCGAAATGCGTAAACAGTTTGTTGAGGTGCAAAAATACAATGGGCAAAAAAAAAAAAACAACACTGTACTTGATTGACTCTCTACAAAATATCACTGATCGAATTGCGAGCGATGAACAAACTCAACTTACATACATTTCAGTCTTAACGGCGTGACTCAAAAAACGAAACAAATCAAATGCCATTAACGAAAGCGGATAGCAATAACAACAACAACAACACACAACAGCAGAGCAAGTTAACGGTTTCGCTGCTCACTGCTCGCTCTCAGACACTCTTTGTTTTGTTTTTGTCGTGTGTTTGGCATATTTTAGCATTTTGCCATTTACCTTTTGCCTTTTGCCATTTCTATTTTGGTGAGCAGCCATTTTTGCATGTCTCGCATGTTTACAGCTTAGTGATCAGTGCTGGCATTTTAGCTTTTATTTGCTACATACCCAAAACGTTCGGATTATTTAATTTTTTAAAGTTTTGTAAAACACATTGGTAAACCATATTTGTTGTTCTCTGCATGATTGCAGTCGGCAGCTTGATTAAGGCATCTTGAAACCGGTTTTTTGCTAGGCATTTGACAACATTCTGGAGTCACCAGCTAATATTGCTGTGCCGGCTGTGTTTAACCTCAATTAAATACAGACATATGAGTATGTGTTCTATATAGTATGTATGTATGTGTGTATGTATGTAGCTCAGGTGACTGGCGATGTCATCGCAAAAACTTCCCAAATTGGCTTAAGTTATGTATAAACACACTTACATACATACATACATACATACATATGTATGTATGTTCATGTAGTCATGCATAGAAAAGAAAAAGTAGACAATCAAAAACAACAACAACAGCAAGTGTTGAATGCGGGCCTAAAACAGAATGGCAAAAAAACAAAAACAAAAAAAAAATATAAGCGGGCAAAACGAAACAACTGTTAATGTAATAATAATTATTATTGGGCGTTAAGACGCCCACAGTGGTCAGCGGGCAGCGCAGTCGACGCCGTCACTTCTTTCCCTCGTAATGAGTGAAACACTAACAAAAAAAAAAAAAAAGGGAGGCAAACAAATGTGGAAAAACAAAAAGTTTCGTTTTGTTGTATTTCCATTGAGCGCTTTTCACTTTACGCCAAGTAATTGTTGCGACTGTTGTTGTTGTTGTTGTTACATTTTTTGCGCAATTTGCGTTTCGCTAACAAATTGTTGTGCAAAGCGCATATGGAAAATATGTATGTAATAATCAATGAACAATAATAGTTATTGTGAATCGATTAGTTGAAAAACTTGAAACAAAGAGTTTCTTGATCTAAACTCTTCTCAACAATGTTTGCAGTTGTGGTATTCCTGCTGAACTCAAACTCTCATCGGATATCTGAATATTTATGTGCATACATATAATTAGAGCTAAAAATTGTCTATGCATTTATGTAACTGGACTGGAACCAGCGACCCACTCTCCCAAGTCTTGACTTCACAAATACAATGCTGCGACTTTCTGCGCCAAAAGCAAATTCTCTGCTCTGCGGTTTCCATATCAGCCGGATGCATGTTTATGCTTTGGCTTTGAGTTTTTAGTTTTTAGCTTTTTTTTAGCTTTGAGTTTTGGCTACGTCTCGAGGTCACGCGGCCCTCTCAAGTGAAACTCAATGCGAAATTCGCTTTTGGGTCGCTAGCTGATTGTGAGATGGGTTGGGGGAAAGAAGAACTGAGTCACACCATCCAACAAATGTGGATTATTTGTTGTTAACTCTTTCACTTGTTGTTGTTGCTGTGTTGATACAGCTGCCGGAAATGAAGACGTATCAAATCAAAATTAAACCATTGCCCAAGCGATGCCTGGATGCTATTTTTGGTTCACAGCTGAAAATAACCAGGAACTTTATAAAGTTGAAATTAAAAAAGAACGAAACGAAACGCGGCATTGAATAAATAAATACACATTTAAAGAAGGCGTGTGCTTTAAAATATGTTTGTTTACTCGATTAAGTGCTATATTAAATTTATTTTTAAATATTTACCAAGTGTAAAATGGTTGTTTTTAAGTTATTTTAGATGTTTTATTTTATTGACTTGGATTGGTTTCAATTTGTTTAAATTTTTTTTGTTAGTAGTTTTTTTACATCGCTTCTCTATGCAATTTCATACATATTTTTTATTTTCGTGTGTTTAAGATATGTTTGTTTACTCCATTAAGTGCTATAGTAATAATTTTTTTTAAATATTTATTAAGTGTAGAATAGTTGTTTTTAAGTTATTTTAGATGTTTTATTTTATTGACTTGGATTGGTTTCAAATTTGTTTAAGTTTTTCTCATTGTTATCACTTAACCTTTTTTTTTACCATCGCCTCTCTATGCAATTCTCATATATTTTTCTCATTGGTTTAAAATTTGTTCAAGTTTTTCTCATTGTTAGCACTTAACCTTTTTTTTTTACAATCGCCTCTCTATGCAATTCTCATATATATATTTTTCTCATTTACAGTTCAGCGTGCGCGAGGTCTTTTGACCAAGGGCAAAAATGGCACCAACAATTGCTTTGTCACAATTGCACTGGGCAAGGAGAAGTACCAGACATCGGTCAAGGATAAAGCCGAATCGAGCGTCAACTGGAACGAGGAGTGCGAACTGTAAGTACATGAATGAATGAATGAACCACAGATCAACCAATACATGCTCTCCTCTCTAGAAAAATACCGGATCAGGGCAATCGAGCTGAGTTGACGTTAACATGCCTGCATCGCAATAACCTGGGCATCGATGAGTTTCTGGGCCAGGCGACACTGCCACTGAAGGACATGGACGTCTACGATCGCCCCAGGGCCAAGTGGTGCAGGCTGGAGAGCAAGCCGGGCAAGGAGAAGAAGAACAAGGAGCGCGGTGAACTGGAGGTGAGGATTGCGTTCGTTGTCAAATCCGGTTCACTGACAGACCTGAGCAAGAAGGACAAACACAAGTCTTCCATTGGCCAGCTGGCCAGCTCGGTGGGCGGCAGCCTGCTCTCCATTGGGCAGGGTGAGAAGCGCAAGAGCATCAAGAAGCTGGCCGGCTCCCTCAGCTCCAAGCTGCACATACGCAGCAAGAAGAAGCACGACAAGGATGCGGGCGATGACAGCGGCTCCTACAGCGGCTCCTTTGCCAGCATCGGTACGCCCAACAGCTCCAACGGCTTGGGCGGCATCGGTGGCGGCAGCGGACGCCGACGTGGCCAGCGGGCCGGCGAGGCCGATCCCGGTGTCATCAGCGAGGACGAGGATGAGTTTGTGTTCGACAATCTGTCGCACAAGAGCTCCGGCAGCTCACTGAACATCCAGCGCTCCGGCCTCCAGCCGCCGCCGCCGCATCCCGTCTCCTCCTCCTCCGGCAACAACAGCTTTGCGCCACGCAATCCATCGCCGCTGCTGAGCAATGGTGCAATCGGGAACGGCACCAAATTCACCGGAGGTAAGCCCAAATTGCAGCAGACACTCGATGAGGATCCCATCGTTGCCGAGATGGAACAGCTTGAGCTCGATTTCAGTGTTCGTGCACGCACTCTGCCGCCTCCCTCAAAGCCGCCGCGCACCCAGCCGACGCCCCAAGAGCTGGAAATGGAACGCGATCGTCAGGGGGATGGGCAGGTGGGGGATGAGCAAGGGGGTGAGCAAGAGAAACAGAAACAGGGACAGAAACAGGGTCAGGGGCAGGTAGAGAAGTTGGAGTCGCCGGCAGATGAATGGGCATCCAAGTTGTATGGTGGCGGCAAGTTTCTAGAGATTGGCAGCAGTGATTCCTTGAAGCGACGCAGCTGGGAGACACGTGTTCCGTTGCCAGCGACCACAGAGGAGAAGCCACCAGCTATTACCACCACCACCACCACCTCCTCCTCCTCATCCTCCGCTTCCAGCTCCTCATCGGACAGTGAAGCGGAGGCGGAGGAGGAGGAGCAGCAGCCGGCGGTGGTGGTGAGAGAAGCTGAGAGGAGCAAGAACACTTCGTCGTCACTCTTCTCGCCGGATCTGGAACCACGCAACTTTGATTCGTTCAACGCAAGCTTCGCCAAGTTCGAGCAGCGCAACAGCACCGCAATCTTTGCAGACGAACCTCCGCCCAAGCCACAGCCACGTGTCCTGAATGGCGAACAGCTGAAAGCGGAGACGGCGGCGCTGGCCAGGGCTGAGGCAGCTGCCGAGGAGGAGGCACAACGTCAGCGTCGCGCCGAGGAGGATGCGCGTCTGGAGGCCGAGCTGCGTTTGAATGAGCAGCGGCTGCGGGAGCAGGAGGAGGCACTGCAGCAGGAGGTTGAGCTGCAGCAGGAGGAGCAGCGTCGCCGCGATGCCAAGCGCCGTGAGGAGGATCAAAGGCTGTTGAGCTTTGCCACACGCTCCACATCGCTGGAGGAGCAAAAGCCGGAACGGGAGCTGGAGTCGGAACAGAGTCCCATAGTAGCTGCAGTGGCAGCTGCTGCAACCGCTGCTGCTGTTGCTGCTGTCCCAGATCCAAGCATAGAGCACAACTTCCTAACGCCCGAGCAATCGCCCAAGGAGTTCAGCAGCATTGGTGGCGTGGAGAAGCGTCTGGGCAAATTTAAATACGGCAATAAGCGAGGTGAGAGCTCTCCTGAACCCACAAACAAACAAACAAACAAACAAACAATCGACAGCCAACGAAACAAAATAGGAACCCACCTTAGTCACCACTATCCAGCCACTAATCCACCTCAACTCAACTCAACTCACCTCAGTCTCTTGTACCTCGTGTTACTGTTATCCTCGTACGCTCTTCTACGGCGGGGAGTGCGGCACAGTGTTGTGTAACGCTGGCGGACCTAAAAAAAAAAATACTGAAATACGCTCTAATCGAATCAAGCAATTTTCCAAATCCGAGCTGTCATCTATGCGTTACATTTTTTTCTTCCGTTATTTCTTAACTTTGTTATTCACATTAATATTCGCACTATCTCTCTCTCTCTCGCTCTCTCTTAAGCTTCATCACTCTTCCTCTCTCACTCTTTTGTGCCTACCTAATATTCAAAAATCTTTTCGTTTTTTACATCCGCCAGTAAATTTGTGCCCTGAACACTGAAATTGAGGCTAGTTAATTGTGGCACAAGTTAACAGCACTTTGTCTCACATCTCCCGAGGAATTCACTTTTATTCTCTTTCGTATAACCATAAACAGTGTTGTAAAATGTAAACTTTAAATAGTAGAATGACAGATCCTTGTTCCGTTGAGTTCACCTCTTGAAGTCCTCATTAAATGCATCTTTAGCGCTCTCTTCTTTGACAACCGTTATTAACCTGCTTCTTTCGCACACAGATAAACAGAACGATACGGATAGCAATTCACCCAGTCCCAAATCGACGGAACGCATCATCATCGGACACGAAAAATCGCATGCGGAACGTCGTTCCGAAATCTCTGCACAGTTGGCCAAAAAATACGAGGGCAAGTCCCGGGAGGTAAGAACAATATTCAAAATTTCACTTTGCTTATGACTCACTTTCTGTCTCTCTCTTGCAGGAGCTTATGCTGATCGCCAATGGAATGGAGAATGAGGCATTGTTGCAACGGCAGCGCGTCAAGGAGCTGGAGGATTATCTGGACAACTTGCTGTTGCGTGTTATGGAAACGCATCCGAAGATCTTGCAGAATCCCTATTCGCGTACCACATCAGCCAAAAGGTAGACAAAAGGATCTCTCGCTATCGCTATCTCTGTCTCTGTCTCTGTCTAACTACCTTTCGAAGACTCCTCTCATCTCTCCGTGTGTTGTCGTCCTCTTTGTTAGTGTATTATTGCCTTGTTGTTCCTTGCAACATCGCACTTTAGTCTCATTTCGTTTGCATGTTTTGTTTACTATCATTGTGTCTAACATTTTGATTTTGTTTTGTTTTTTTTGTGTGTGTTTTTTTTTTATCCTTTTTATATGCATATATATAAATTTATACAATTATGTATTTTTCTTTATTTAGTTATAAAAATTACATCAATATGAATGACTTTCTAAAGTAAGTGCTGTGAATTTTTGCGCATGTAGTTGCACGCACACTTAACCCAACAACAACAACAAACAACAACAACAACAACAAGCCACAATTTAGCAACAATAAAACTTTAATGCACTCTAAAAACAAACAAACAACAGCTAAAGAAATACCAAGAATGAAAGATACCAACAACAGCAGCATCAGTGGCAGCGACAACAACAACAACAACAACAAACAACAAAATTTAACAAACAACACCACCAGCAACAACAACTACAACAACAACAAAAGAGTAAGAAATATGCAATGTGTTTTTTCAAAATTTGTCTCTCAACTGGTGCTCGGATAATTTCTCAACACATGACTACCCCTACCCGACCGTCGCTCTCTCTCGCTCTCTCTCTCTCTAACGCTGATCATCTTTGAATGTTTATCTCTCTACCATACTGCTTGTTGATGTTGAAAGTTCTGTTCACACACACACACACACACACACACGCACGCACACACTCACTTAACCAGACAGCTGAAGTTCAAATTTAGCTTCAAACTAAACTCTTTTTTTTTTTGTGTGTTACTAACAATCTCAACATAACCTCAATATTAACTTGAATTCTACTTTTGGTCTTTTTGCAGCGGTTAAGTGTGACAAGAACAGCCAAATCATAGTCGAAGGAGGAAGTAAGAAGAAGCTGATGCAACGCGTTTATATACATACATACATACATACATACATACATATATGTGACATAGAAATCAAATGAACACCAAGTTGCCTTTTGTCATTAGAGAAATTCAAGTGCTTTCTTATTGTATTTGTTTAGCATTACTTTTACACATACTACAATTACAACTCTTAGAAACTAAGCAGTATACTATTTTACATCTATATATATATATATATTTTTTTTTTTATCACAAATGACTTCTAAACAAAATATGGCCCAAAGCTAAATTATGTACCATGTGTAGCGTCTTAACCTTATTCGGTGTGTATTGTATTTTTCTGTAACTTTCGTTTGAAATGTGTGAACGGTGTAAAATTAAATGAAATTATTTGTAACATTTAAATTATTGTAAACAAATTTGCTAGACAATTTGTAAAGCTTTGTGTTTCGATTCAACAACAACAACAACAACAACAACAACAAATCAATTGAAATTATCCCAAAAGTATTTTTTTTATTTGCATTTTTTAAATGTGTCCCGTTTTCTGTGAAGAGTCCCGTTAACCGGCTACGATTGAAACAATTTATATTTAAGTATAAATCCTAAATTATTTATGTACTAGATGTTAAGTGAAAAGAAAAAAACAAGCAATAAGCGAGGAGATAACTACATACAAGTTATATAAATAATACTATGTTGATAATTGATTTTACTTATTAAACAACAACAAATAAAAACACCTAACATTGATATTTATATATTGAATCATCTTTTACTTATAGTCACAAAAAAAAAAGGAATTAAATAAGGTTTAAATATTAAAATGCTTTTCTATATATATTCTTGATCAAACACTAGAGATATAGAAAATTAAAGTTAAGTCACAGCTTTTCAGGGTATCTGCTGGTCTGACTTTGTTTCGTTTACTTCTCATTTCGCCTGTTATTTCCAAACTAAATTTATTGAAAAAATGTTATGTTGATATTTATAAAATGTTAAAAAAGGATTTTAATGTATGATAGCACAAAAAGCTGTTCTTCTGGGCGTTGCACCAGGGGTAAACATTACATTTAAGACATTTGGACATCGGTGTTCCTGTCTTGCACAGTTTGCAATGTCCTTGTTCTCCAAATATTACCCAATGACCTATAGCATCGTCACGCTTTTAATCTGGAGGATCCGACTCATTTCAATTCCATACTCAGTAGTTATTTTTGGCTGCGAACCAATGTAATGAACCACAAGTGTACTAATAATTCTAAAAAGCAAATCCAGGGATGCAAAATCCAACAACTTTTATCGTTATAATTGCAGAACTAAGGATGTGCGACTCCCGGTTTACTCCTGTGATTGTGTACAAGCAGTGCACTGCTTGTCAGTCATGCGTTTATTGAAATCCCCAAAAGTATGCAGCACAATTTCTTAAAGCAATATATTGTGAATTCTACGATCTCCTACTAGGTTCTAGGCTTGCGGATTTTTTATGAATATGGTGTGACACACTATATACTATTATTAACGACCTCTAAAAACTTTGTCTATGCTTAAATAGAAGATAAGCAAGTAGGAACTCTAAACAAGATTAAGTTACTTTCTGCAAACGTTGCAAGAGCGATGAGTAGATAAGTTGCAAATAAGGATTTGAAATTCGAGACATTGGTTAGAAACCCAAAGTGGAAAAAATTGTGATAAACATGCCAGAGTAGAGCAGTTAACCCGACGTAATGGCAACTCTTTCCAATAAAATGGTGAAAAATATTGATGGGCTATTTGGGGTGTTCGATAATAATGCGCTGATGCCATTAATAATAAAAATTATGGGGCGTTTACAAGAGGTTGTCATGACAGTCGGCTGACATTTATGCAATTTTATGTGCGCGCCGGCACACAAAGAGGCGGACAAGACGAGGACGAGGACGAGGACGAGGACGAGACGATGGGACTGTCGTCTAATCCACCCCACTGGGCTGGGCAATGACAAGTCTATCAATTTTTCACACACTTATGACACGACAGCGAAAGGCTGCAAAAGGAGCAGCAGCGATTAAAATGCAGCACATTTCGCTACCTTTCGCCCTGTCACAACTTGATGCACGAACGAACGGTGCTTTAGAGGGGAAGGGGTAGAGAACCCGAAAACAAAATCAAAGATTGAGCCATGCAAAATGTTACTTTTTCTTTTTTTTTGGCCTTTCCTTCTTTGGCTTCATTGCACAATTTTCAAATTTTTCGCGCATATCGAATCGAGTAATTTACGAATTTTAAACGTCCTCAATGAATTGCAACATCTTAAATTACAAATTTTGTCAGCGAACTGACGGATTGAGTATGGACAAGAAGAATGAACCCCTTGACTGTAAATTGAAAAACTTTTCTATTGTTGTTGTGAATCGTTTTGTCTTTTATGCATCTGCAATAAAATAAAAATGGCAAGGATTTAGTAAGTTACAACTACAAAAATGAGTTAAATTTAATAGCTTGGAAACTTATTTGTTATTATTTGTAACTTGTAAGTAAATTTTCTTAAGTTAGTTTAGTAAGTTTCAAGTTGTTTCCAGCTTGTTTATGCAGTAAATTCTTAAACCAGTTCTTCCCACATTGCTCTGCTTTGGGAAAAGTTGTTAATTTGAACATTGATCTAGAGACAGTTTTGAGACATTATATCTTATGACAATTACTTTCCGTTTGATGTCATCCCAACTTGTAACATGCCAAAAACGAGAAAAAACGAAAACAATAAGAAAACTGTCGCGTTATGCTTGGCCAAACGGGACACAACTAGATCAGATCACTTGGGACAGGGATGGAGGGACAGAAACAGAAACAACATGTTGATGAGTTGAGATTTGTACATGACAGAATCGTTACACGGGTCCCACGTGCCTTCCGCAAAACTAAATTTTCTTTACTTATGTAGGTACTTGATTTGGATGTTGGTTTTACATTTGTTTTTTTCGTGAGTTTTTCAACAATTTCAGAATTTTAGAATGCGGCTGCGTGGACACATGTCAATCAAATGAAATTAACACGTCGTCATCAACATTATCATCATCATCCATAGGTAGTTGGTTCTAACTATGGGAAAAATTGGGATTAGCTTGGGGCGTCGATTTTTGGTGGTGGTTAAGGCTCAAACGCTCAAACGCATTAGCAGCTAATGCACTTTTTTTCACTTTCACTTTCACTCTCTCTGTTTCGCTGTTTCGCAGTTTCTCTTGTGTTTTTTGTTTTTTCTAACTATTTGCGATTTTCATTTTCGCGATTATTGCGGTTGAATGCATTTTACAGCGTTGATTTTTGCATGGGGCCAAGGTCCGAACTAATGGGATTACGTAATATCATTAATCAGCCAACTGAATGTATGTATGTACTGTATGTATGTACTACATATATGTATATATATTGTATGTATGTATATGATGGTTAGATTGACATGCGTCGCTTGATGTGTGCAAATGCTTGACAGGCATGTGGCATGTTTAATGTTGCACCCACAACGAAATATCCCTTCTTCCTTCATGCCACGCGTTGCATACCGCTCGCCATGTAATTATGTAATTACACCCAAGCCCAGGACCTGTACTAACTGTATCCATAGTACGTGTGTGTGTTTTTGTTTTTGTCCGGCTGTCGCATCGTCACATATCGCACTAATTGCATTAAATTGTTCTACACGGATAGATAGATCGTTCAGTCCAGCTGACGCTACTTACTACTTATTATTATTATCTGCTGCTGCTCTTCATTTTTATTTATTTAGTTTTCCTCCCCCTGTTTGTTTTTATTGATATTGTTGCTTGTGGAGTGCGACAGTTTACGATAAGTTGCGTTCCTCGACTATTTTCGATTGGTAAACATTTTAATTGTACTATCTAATACCTCCCCCTCCACTCTCTTACCCTCACCCTCACCCTCACCCTCACCCTGTTGTAATTTCTTAATTTCACATGTTGGTGTTCTAGGTGCAATTGTATCTGCCCCTTTTTATATTGTTTTTTAAATGCTATCGCCTAATTAAGTGAATTTCTTTATTTTTTTGGACTATAGATTCTATAGCATCCTTTAAAATTGTTAGTTAAAGTATCTATATCGATGTTTTCATAATCAACTTTCTCTAACCTCCTCTTCCTGTGAACTCCCCATTGACCATTAAAAGTATATTAAATTCAAATTATACAATATACAGATACATGATGTTAGATACAAGATACGAGACAGTTACATCCTCAGAGCTCGGATGCAACGAATAAAGTAATTAGCCGTGCCTCTTGCTGTGGGGTCGGCATATATACAAATATATGGAAATTTACATTTGCCTTGATTGACAACTGATCTTTTTTTTTTCTTGGTTTTTCTATTTTCTCCTGCCTGATGATGATCCGATGATCCTTTTGTTTTGGCGCAAACACTCATAAATGATGTTCATGTGTCGGGACAAGGCCTAAAAAATAAAAGACGAATAGGAAAAAAATGTTTCCCACGTAGCACCCTCAGAGGAGTAGAGAGGAGAAGAAGAAAGCGAAATGTTTGTTGCAACCATAGCTAACAAGCCTGTAATTACTCGACAAAGATTGTTGCCATGTAACACCTTAATGGACTTACAATTCCAACGGACGGGTAACAAACTCCTACCCGGACTGACTGACTGTCTGACTGACTGACTGTAACTGTAACTGTGATTGTTACCCCTAACGTCTGACAGAAATTTGCATAAAAAAAAAGAAATGAAAAATCGAAACGGAGAAGCAAAAAAAAACTAAGCACGAAAGAATTATAAATCGGGAAAGGGGTTTACCGAAATCTGTTGTGACATCAGACATGAAAATATTTGTGAGCATAGCTAAAAAGGATTAAGCGTTATGCTCATACATTTTCATAATTTCGATGTCCTTACAAATTAGCATAGCTTAAGGAATCTTTCTTTCTTTCTTTCCGTCAAAAGAGAGAGTGTTAGAGTGTTAGGGAGGTGGGGAGAATCGTGTAATCGGGGCCGGCATATATTTTGACAACAGCTCAATTATAGTTTAGGTAAGGCGCAAGGATTGGCAGGACTTAGGGTTGACCAAAAGCCGTCAACAAATGTGTATTATAAAGGGGTTTACAATACAAATACAAATCTCAACATGTAAGTCGCTTAAGTCGCAAACAACAACAACAACAACAACTGCTCTTTGTAAGGACACAGCTGCTCCTACAATTCCCGAAACCTTATCGCAGCGACCTTATCACAAGACACAACTCCTAAATGTGGCAATTAACTTAAAAGACTGACCCTTGGTCCCTGCCAGAACCTCTCGAAGACGCGCATCGAAGCCTCTAAGTAGTTGCTGCTTGCACTTCCGACAATTAGCCACGGCACAGGACACTGCACATACCGCTTACCGCTTGCCGCTTACCGCTCATTGCCTGCCACTTGTGGGAGTTGCGTGTGTAATGATTGCGGTTAAGTTTTGCCTTCCTTCCTACCTCAACTTCAACTTCAACTCAACGCTCAACGCTCAACTTTCTCAGGGTCATAGCTGACTGCTCACCGGCAGTCTTCACTGTCTTCGCTTTCTTCTCTTCGTACCCGGTGTTCAGTTCAATGGAGAAGCAAGAAAATCGGAAATTGTAAGAAAACATTTAGTACAAGTTGCGAAGGAAAAACTGAGAACTCTTTTGTGCAATAATATTGAGCGACATAAATATTAATCATTATTGTGATTTTTATTTATTTTGATCAAATATAATGATTATGGGTAAGTTTTATAAAATTACTCAAAGGCAATACCGAAAAAATTAAAATGTTATTTTAATAATATAACTTATAATGATGACGGTTCCTGGAAAGAAGTCTTAAAGCCAATTAGTCTTAAAAATAAGTTGAACACTCTCAAAATTCTTGGGTTTTTGTGTGTTTAGTTGTCAACGAATTTGCAACTGTCCAAGATCAAGCGGCAGCAGCGGCTTTACCCCCTCCTCTCTCTCTCTCTTAAAAAGGATAACAGCCGCAACGTTTGTGCTTCCTTTTAGCCTTAGTTTCTCAGCGTCCGGCTTTGGCATTTAATCTCGGACGGCGCGGCGCGGTCAGTTTGGCGCAGCTGCCAACGCCACCACCACCACCAGCACCACCACCATCAGCAGCACCACCACCACGACCAAGCAGGATACTTTGCTCTAATTTAGTGACAAGACGAAGGACATGGTCCAGAAGATTTGGCATGAATTTTGCAATAGAAAATTGGTTCATCTTGCGTCAGGCATAGAAGTGGACGGTCCGTTGGATCTTTTGTTTTATTATGAAGACCGAACGAACGTTCGGTCCGAGGCACTTTCACGCTCCCTAAACGGGACACACAGCGTGGACACAGCGTGGAACGTGAGCAAGATTGAGAGCAGGCCAATAAATCTGCTCTGAGCATCAGCTACGCATCAACAACAATGACAGGCACCATTGTTCGGCTCAAGAGCTCGTGCGCTGTGACGTTCGGCTCGTCGTGATCGGGTGTTTCGGCTGTTTCGAGCCGATTCA
Source organism: Scaptomyza hsui (assembly GCA_018152825.1). Taxonomy (NCBI): domain Eukaryota; kingdom Metazoa; phylum Arthropoda; class Insecta; order Diptera; family Drosophilidae; genus Scaptomyza; species Scaptomyza hsui. Next base: position 11,837,628 of record JAECXO010000001.1, read on the forward strand.
CAGCGTGCCATAAAACCAAAGGCGCCAAATCAACATATACTTGTACATTTGTATGCAAAATAGGCGCCATGTTATGAAGCAGCTACAAAGGAAAGATCTAAGGAGCACTGCGGTTCTATAAAGTTCAAAATGGCGAAGAGAGTACAAGATATGATTACAAAATGTAGAGCAGAATTAATAGGCAGAGAGAAAAAGTGTTCTTAACTTAATTTCGAATTATTTTAAATTAGGTTTTTGATATTCTCAAATGTGTGTTTATGTGTAAAGGAAAAAAAACTCTATTTAGGCTAAGATTGACATTTTTGACTGCAGAATAAAGTTTTAAATGCAGTGTTTTATTTCGGAATTTATGATTAGTTCTCCGGGTACTTTATATTCTTAAAAATATGTATTTCATATACTTATTCCAAATTTAAAAATGTTATTTGTTAACTGCTATGGTTTAATATAACACAAGTAAATTGCCTTGAAAAAGCTTTGAAATAAAAGTGCAGCTAAAAATTTAAGCTCAATGCAGAGTTGTATTTTGCAGCTTCTGCAGGAGAGAAAGAGAGAGTAATTTTTGGTTGGGGTAAGCCAAGATGAAGAGATCAAAGATCTTAACGCTTCAAGTGGCTGGGCATTCAATGCCGATCGGCGGCCACTCCCAGCAATTAGACGGGGCCTGGGTTCCTAAAAAAAAAAAAAAAACCACACACACACACACACATGGATAGATAGATAGATAAATTCTGGTTTTTTACACATGTTCGATGGGCTGGTCGCAATCCAAGTGCAAAAACTGTCGCACATAAATTTTAATTAACTTTATTTTTAATTGTTGCAAATTTATTGCAAAGGCAGGCAGCGCAAACAACGTTGCCCTAAGCAATAGCAATAGCAAAAAAAAAAAAGGAGCGCAAAGGAAAGGTATGGAAAGGAGCAAAACTTCTTGCGCTTTGTGGGCAGAACAAAATGACAAACGAACAAACAGCAACAACAGATAAAGAATGGGAGTAGGGCCAACGGTAAATGTTGAAGGAATCGATGCAGCCAGCGGCAGAAGCGGTTGCAGCAGCATCAGGATCATCAAGGATCCCTTTTTTCAATTGTTTGCAAGCCGACAATTTTTGCTCTAAATTATTTGCCATAATTTCTAGCTCGTCTTGTGCAATTTTCTTGCCCCGACCGCTCACCCTCTCGTCTTCCTCTTCCTCTGTCGCTGCGAGCCACGTCAGTCAGTCAGTCAGTCAGTCAGCCGCAGCGCCGCATCCTTTGCTTCCTTTGGCTTGCATTGTTGTAATTTACTTCCTCTTGTTGAACGTCTCAGACTCAGACTTTCTCTCTCTCTGTCTCTCGGTCTGCGTCTGCTGCTTTCCCGTTGTGTCTGAGTGTGTCTCTATGTGTGTGTGCGTGTGTGTGTGTGTGTGTGTGCTCTTCATTACGCTGTCCATTGTTTTGTCTTGTCTGCCTGCTATTGCTGCCGCGCATCTTTCGCATCCTTAATGCAATTTTTTTTTCTTTTTCGGCATGTTGTGTTCCAGTTTGCAGCCTTGCTTTTTCAGGGTCACACTCAGTACTTAGTCCCCCCTCCCCTTGCTGCTCACTCTCTATCTCTCCTCAGTGTGTGTGCATTTTGCACAGCATTGCGTTTTGTTTAAGATTGCCTTGTATTTGACAGTTGACAGTTGGTCGACTTTTGAGCGTTAAAGTTATGAGCATAAACATGACATTCTCTTCAGGGCCCCGTACTCGAAAGTAACTCTCATCCTTTTTTGATTTTCATTCTATTTTCGTTTTTCTTCATCTTGTCCTACAATTTTTTTTGTTTTATTTTTTTTTTGCAAACTCATGGCCATGTCGAAAATTGACTTCCCTCGTAGGCGTTCGTTACGTTTACCGTTCCTAGTTGATAGCTTGGGGAAATCGTCCTATTGGGCTTCAAGTGGGAGGCTTTTTGTTTTTAGTATAGTCAGTTTAGATATTTGCCTGGATATGTTTACAGTATCTGTTTCAATATCTAAAATCTCTCCCCATTGACAGCTAATGGGTTAATGAAGTTCCGATCATGTAAACATGTGTGCACACGCATATGTACTTATTTACAGTTACACTTATGCAAAACGCAAACAAAGCCGCGCGACAAACATTTGATACACTTTTCCCTTCCATGCATGCATAGTTTTTTGGTTGCCTATTTGGCGGCGCAGCAAATCAAATATCGATAAATTTCGCATACAATGCAAAACAAAACGCATTAATCAAAATCAAACGGAGCGCAACAACAATAATAAAGCATACACATTAAAAAAAGGGCTGCACTCTGGGTATGCTAAGAGCGGTCGGCTTAAATCGTAGAAGAGCAAACAGAGCAATCGGTAAATGCGATTGCGATTTCAAATGTGATTGCCAAATGAGAGTGCGAAAGGCAAAAGATGAGGCGCAAAGCTTATGCGCCAAACTACCGAAGCATTAGCCACAGGCCATTGAGCATTCAATCAAACGGAGTGTGGGGCTTAAGCGAAGGTATGTAAAATGCACAATGCACATACGAACATATGTATTTATATGCAAAAAGTGTTAGCGGGGGGAAACGGAAAAGGGCAAGGGCAATGCCAAAGAGTGAAAGTCAAGTGGCTCTTTGTGACGCTCTCCATCACACACAGACACATGCACAAACACATGCACACACGCGCTGCCTGCCATCGCAGAGCGCGAGTGAGAGAGAAAGTGTGTGAATTCATCACAAACGAAAAAAACTGCAGGCAATTTGCATAGCGATCGTCACTCGGCCGGCCCTCGCTTAAATGTTTTCGCTCACGCTCTCGGGTTTTTTGTGTCCCGAGTGGGTTCTCGGCTCGTTAATTAAGCGTTAAATCGTTGAGCACATAAAAAATAAAGGAAGAATCTCAGTTGTCGCATGTGAATAATGTAAATTGATTTTAAGTGGTTTTTGTGTGTTTTGTTTTCTTGGTTTTTTGTGTTTTTTTTTTAATGTGTAAACCGCAGAAAATGTGCGGCTTATGTTAATTTTTCAAGCAGGCCATCATCTGGAAAGACAGTCAAAGACAGGGATACGCCCAGTTGGAAAGATGCTCGTTAAATCATATTAATCAACACATCCTTAGGGGCATAACGGACCCAAAAAATACAATATATGGCTGCGGGACAGCGCATCTGATGCAATTCGTTTGTCGAATTCTGAATCTGCTTTAAAATCCCATTTAATCCTTTTGTGTGGCTATGTAAACAGCATAAAACTCACCGAAACAGAGAGAACCGAAAGACGATGCAAAGAAAGCCATCCTAAAAGGAGGGCTGCTCAAATTCGAGGCAAAAAGAAAACCAATATGCGAAACCCTTTTTTTTTTTGCGCAAAATAACCAAACGAAAAGAGTTGAAAAGTTGAGAAATTTGTTTTTTTTCTTTTTCTTCGTATTTTTGCAAGGCAAGGCATTCAATTAATTTACCCTTACCCCTTTTGTTTTTTTGGTTCCGCAAAAGGATGCAGTTGATGACGTTCTAGAAGAATGGCACTAAAAAGCAAACAAAAACAACGACTTTCACCGCAAAAAAAAAAAACACAGAATAAAGCGAAAAAGCAAAAGAAAACGTGTGAAATTTATGAATGTCGTTGTGGAATGGGTAAAAACAATCTTTCAACACGCTAAAATGTATCTAGAGTAAAAGGAGAGAAGTAGTTGTTGGAAATGTTGAAAGTATTACGTGTTTATTAATTTAGGTAGGTCTTAAGTTTAAGTGAAGATCTTGAAGGATTTGTGATTAAATTTGCAGGAAATTTTAAATAAGGTTCACTCATAAATCATTTTAACAGCTGGCAGATTTAATTTTGTGATGTGGGCTGTACTCAAGATTGATGCACAACTGATCTACAGAGATTAAGCTTAAACTTGTTCCAGACTAACTGATCCTGTCGCTTATCTTTAGACCACCTTATGGAGTATCTGCCAGATGGCCAGCGTTGACAGTCAAAGGTGATCGACGATGTTTGATCTTAACTTCACTCAACTCATAATTGTTTTTGGCCATAGGCCACCGAGCTGCAGGATAGCAGGACGACTGCTAATGGACAGGATCAGCACCTAGTCAACGTTTGTAACGTTTTTCAAATGTTTCCTGCGGAAGTTGCAACATTTTTCAATTACACTTTTTTTCTTTTCGTATTTTTTGTGGTCGCTAAAGAGCCGCAATTAATACTCATATCAGACAGTCGCCAGGAAGTTGCGCAAGTTGTTAGCCAGGCTAATTAACGTACCTCTACCCCTCTGCCCCTTCGAACAGCAAGTGTCAAAGCCTGTTGCTGCCACTAGGCCAGGCAAAAAAGCAAAGAGCAGAAAGCCAAAACCGACCCCTAAACACGACATTCAAATTGACCATCGTAGGGCGGAGGTAGCGAAAAAGGAAACCCGACAACGACAACGACAATGACGATCACTTCCTTGAAGGGAAAAAGCAAATTTAATAACTAAGCGATCGCCGATAGAGATCTAAAAGTCATTTGGTTAGCGACTGTGGGAATAAATACCAACAAAAATAAAAACTCGATATTCTTAGACTCTGACACTAAATGCTAAGTCCTTAAGCTGTAACTTTTAAAAGAGCTTTAAGTGAAGTAAAGCTTGTTGTGAGGAATTGCAATGAAAATCGGAGAAAATAACACCAAAACAAGAACTAGAAAGCAATAATCAAAGGAAAGTAATTCGTTCAAAAAATCTAGTGCAATTAATTCTTTAAAAAAAAGAGTCAGAATCGAGTAGAACTTAAGCTGTAACTTTTAAAAGAGCTTTAAGTGAAGTAAATTTTGTAAGGAATTGCAATGAAAATCGGAGAAAATAACACCAAAACAAGAACTAGAAAGCAATAATCAAAGGAAAGTAATTCGTTCAAAAAATCTAGTGCAATTCATTCTTAATAAAAGTATTATAAAATTCTTTAAAAAAACGAATCAGAATCGAGTAGAACTTAAAATCATGACTTTAGAAACTTGTTCGCAATAAATGTAAGAAAAAAAGAAAGGACAAAATAAAGTGTTAAAGAAACATTAAAGTTAAAACTAAAGTTTTAAGTTAAACTTTAGGAAAAACTTAGAGTAAAGCTCTCAGTAGAAACTTTAAGTATAGTAAGAGAGATATAAAGAGCGTCCTGCTGCAGCCTGAGAGCGGAGAGAGAGAGAGAGAAAGAGAGAGCGAGGGAGAGGGAGGGCAAGAGTGAACCGAATTTGAGTTGCATGCTGTTAGAGACAGGGTTGCAGGGTTGCAGGGTGCGCTTGCGCAACAACCCCTAGATGTGAGGCGGGCAGAGGCAGAGGCAGAGGCAGAGGAGTATAAAATGCTGCCCGCTACCCCGAGCCAATTCAGTTTGTCAGCGAGCGCCGAGACGTGAGGAGAACTAGAGACTAGCCGAGCGAGCGAGATCCAAAAGATCTGGAGCGAGAAACTCCGACCACATAGCTCAACACACACACACACACTTATACACAACCAAAAGCACATAGACATGTTGAAGTGGACAGCATCCACACAGCGGTTGCACGAGTTGCCCGCCACACAGCCGGAGCAGGGGAGAACGGGCAGACGCCAGCGACGCCATCGACGTGCCACCATTGCCAACAAGGAGAACGTGCCCCATATGGGTGACTACAGTTCCACACCCATGCCCCTGCCCCTGCCGCTGAGAGTGCGGAACAGTCCATTGGTGCTGGCGCCGCTCAGCGATATCCGTAATGTGACTCCGGAGACGGTACAGGAGCAGCAGCGACGTCAGCGGGTGGTGCAGAGTGTGCGCTATGCAACCACATTGCCACGCTACGAGGTGGAGTATTCCCCGACAGCGGCCACTTTGCCCACGGGCCAGCACTTGGCGCTGCGTGGCTTGTTGCCCCTGGATCCGTTCCTGGAGCAGCCGCGCTATATGGCTGCCACACAGCAGCTACGGCAGCGGCGGCTGGAGGGCGACTTTCTAGCCACCATGGAGCAGCCAAAGCCAGAGCAGCCAGTTAAGACGATGGTGCGTCCAGTGACGCCGCAGCCGTCGACCCACATGGGAGATCAGACGCTGGACAAGCTCATCGATGCCATACTCGATTCGGCATGCAAGGCCAATGGCACGAGTGGCAAGAAGAAGCCGCGCAAGTCCTTCAATTTGAGACGTCGCACCTTGGTGAAACAACAGCTGGAGACGCAGTGCAGCACGGAGATGTTGTCGCCCTCGTATGCCGCTGGCGATGATCCGGCCAGCGATTTGAGCTTTGGCCTGCATCCACTGCTGCCTGCCACACCGGAGCCGGCCTCACCCCTGTGCCCCTTGCCGCACAGTGTGCTGGTGCAGTTGCCCACGCCGCAGGCGGCTGCCGCGGTGCCTGCCACACATTCCGATACCTTCTGCCTGGAGACGCCAGTGCGTCCGCTCAAGAGGAGTCGCGGACGGGAGGTGGAGTCGCCTCTGAAGCGTTTCAAAGTGGATGCAAGCAACTATTTTGAGGTTGGCCTTGCGCTGCCCTCCTCCATCTATGTCTAGGTGGCAGAGAGAGAGAGAGAGAGAGAAAGTAAGAGTGAGAGAGAACGAGCTAAGCAACGCTGACAAACGGGGGAAAAGGCTTAACTATGACGCTTATTTAGTTCCTAAGTGCTACATTAATAATAATTCTTTTTTTTTTTCAAAATTACCTCCTACTTTAACTTAGAATCCTGTACAGAAATTTATATTTAAGTTAAATTTTTTTGCTGCTGTTATGTAGTTTTTGTGAAACAACCTTTTTTTCAATATTTATTTATTTATAAGAGAAAATCAATTTTTTTTAAATCACTATTTATTTTATTTATTATTATAATAAAACACTGCAGTAAAATCAAATGTTTGCATATTTTCCTAAAGCAACTTGAAGAGGAAAGAAAGAAAACAATTTGCACAAAAAGTTTAAACTAAAGCTTTGAGCACAAATTTTTGGTTGATAATCGCAGAGAGCTTTGCTTATTGAGCATAGACAACTTTACAATCTTTTTTTTTAGTGTAAAAGCTACGTTTATAGGATTGCATTGCAAAGCTTTTTGTCGCATGCTGCGACATTTATTTCAGCTGTCTGGCAAAAACAAAAAACTGCCACTGTGTTGCGGCTTAAGTTGTTTTCTGTTGTTGTTTTTGCTGTTCCTGTTGCTTGACCAAGTGATTTGCTTTGCTTGTTTGTTCAAAACAGCAGCAGGTAGTCCAAACGGATCAAAACGGACGCTCGGCACGCCCCCGTTGCGTCGACAATAACAGCTGCCGAACCGAACCGAGCCGACAGATCGCAACGATCTCACTTCGTTTCTCTCTCTCTTTGTTGTTGTTGTTGTTGTTGTTGCTGTATCTGTTTTGGCTTAGCTCGTGCGACAGCCGTCGAAGAGCATTTGACATGACACTTGTTAACACTTTGACGCCCTCTAAAATGTGCGGCCTTTTTTCGCACTGTAATTCGTTTTGAGTGCTGAAAGAGATAGAGACAGAGTGAAAGAAAGCAAGAGGGTACGAGATATTATTGTTGTTGTTCTTGTTGTTTTTGTTGTTGGGCTTCTGTGAAAAACCCGCAGCGACCCGCTTAATCCGCAGCAGCAACCTGTGCGTAGGTTGCCTCTACCTCTACCTCTACCCCTGCCGCTTTCGACCTGTCATCAGCTCTCACATTCTTGTGGGTTCGTCCCTAATTTGTAGCCCATTAAGCCGTTGAGCGGACGCGCGCGTTAATTGAATTATTTTTATTATATTCGGCTTTAGACGTTTTCCCGGTAACAGTTCCTGTTTTGCACTCATCTTTTCCTGCCTGTTGTTTGCACTTGCTTCGCTGTCGCTATCGCTGTCACTGTCTGCTCTTCAGCTCCTCGCCAGCTGTGCTCACCCGCATCGTTAAACTAATTTTCTAATGTCGCTGACGGCCACACCTACCCACACACAGCTACCCACACACACACACACACACACCTAGACAACCCTTTAAGGAAAATGTAAATTTTCTTTGGGATGTAACAACAGTCGGTACATTTCCGGCTTCTTCTTGTTCTTCTTCTTTGGCTCTTTGAGTTTTTGGGTGTCACTTGTCTAATCGATAAAATTTTTATTAATTGCTTGTAAATGTGATAAATAACTTTTGAGGAGTGGCAGAAGGAGTTCCAGGGCAACCGGTCACAGCTGACAGAGCGTGAAAAACCATTTAGAATAACTGTACAACTGGTATAAAGAAGATCAGAAAGCTACTTTGTAAACGAACTATGTATACAGAAACAGAAGCTTCCTTTCGTAAACAAAGTTCGAAAAACCTCGGATCTGTACACAGAAAAAATTAAAGATGCAAAAAACACTTTCCGAATTTTGTTCTGTGCTCACTTGAAGCAAAACCAACAACAAATTCCACCGACACCGGCTATCGCAACAACAAATTGTACAGCGAATGTCGGAGAATGATCGTACATCGAAAAATCATAACTGTGCATGCAAAAAAATTGTGACTGCTGTCTTTGTCTTTCGAAAAGAGCTTTTGGTGTGATGCTGTATACATAGTAGAAGAAATGGTTTTTCTGTGCTTCGGAGCAATTCCAACAACACAGGAGGACTGGGAGCAATGGGTCTGGGAGCCCCTGATCTTAAGTATTTAGGAATAGAATAGTTTTGACTTTTGTCAATCAGTCTATAAGTTGTTGCCAGTATTGTTTTTTCTGCCTTGACTCAATCAATTGTTGTTTGATTGCAGTGTATAGAATATGCAAATGATTGAAAGAAAGGAAAACGAATTCCAAGGTCTTTTCAATGTATATAGTTTGTAGTAGTGGAAGTGAGGCAACAAGGACTCATTATGCAGTTAATCAACAGCTGGCCGCAAAAGGAAGTGGCTGCCACAGCTCGAGGCGAAACTGAGAAAAAAAAAAATAAGGAAAGATTCAGATTGCCAGATGCCAACTCGCGATCTTCGCGCACACACACACACACACACACACACACACATCATTTTGATTGACAAACAAGCCGCTGGGCGAATTTCGAACTTCGCTTTCAACTGCCTTTTACCTTTGTACCTTATGCCTTTGCCTCTTACCTCTTACCTCGTACCTTCTACTTTACCTCTACCACATTTGATCTTTGCTTCTTCTCAATTTGCACTCATTTTTGGCCGCAGGCGTTGAACTTTCGCTGCAGAAGCTGCTGCTGCGATTGCCAGCTGAGACACACCGCAGCTCCCCTCCCCAAACACACACACACACACACACACACACACAGTCACTTTCACGATAAAGAAGGTGACATATTTAGCTGCTCCGCATCCTGTTTGGCCTAAGCCGGCTTAGAGAGCATCCTGCCATTCTAGCCAGCCTGACTGTCAGCAAGGATGTTGCAATAATTGCCAAATGTTATGCAAACAATACCAACACAGATTTTCAAATCCACAGGCTCAGTCACCGCGTGTGGCAATGTGGCAACAACAACAACAAAAAAAAAAACACTAACCATTAATATTCAAATCCCCCCGCCAACGTAGCACCCGAAAAAGAGATGCATCATCAATGTTCGTTAAATGGGGTGACGAATAATAAATACTCTCACTGATATAAATGTTGGAATGTGTTTGGAGTTGGTAGATTATTGAAAGTGTTTTTGAATTTGCTTAAAAAAAGAAAATTTATAGAACATGAAAAAGTTCTCCCGTTACAAACTATGCCATTGCATAGAAATACCCTTCCGGTAAGGGCATAGCCACAAAAAAATATATTAAAATCAGAGCAAGGGTAGCTCAGCATCAGTTTGAGAGTATAAGCATTGGCAACGACGACATTAGCGTAATTATAATTCATTTTCATTTTCAAAAAAAAAAAAAATTCTCTGTTAATGATAAACAAATTTTCCAACAAAAAATAATAAAGGGTTGCAGCTAGCACGACGCTGTTGCAGTTGCGACAGTTGCTGCCTCAGTTGATGCTGCCGCTGATGTTGCAATTGGCAACCGCTGCGCTGCGCTGCCGACGGCGATTTGCAAATTTTCAGCACGTTCAGCTAATTAGCTTAGCGCCCGCCCGACTTCCCGAATTGCCCCGATTTTGATGTTGAAGTCGATGTTGATGTCGATGACGTTGTTGATGAACTGACGTTGCCCACTTGGGAGTGTTGCAACGTCAGCTGCCGCACACAAAGCCGAGAGAGAGAGAGAGAGGAAGTGTTGAAAGTCAAAGTGCAGCAAGAGGATTGAGATCGGTACTGTTGTTGTTGTTGATGAGTGGGCAGTTGTTGCAATAACGTGAAGTCATCATGCATCAAATAATACTACAGTAGTCCCTCGCAAATGTAAACTGCATGTCCCAATGGGCAATGATGACGTGGCAACTATGTCCAAATGTGTGAGGCACATAAACACACAACACACAACAGTTGGCCAAGGAAGGACGCGTGGCCAGCAGCTGCCAGAGTTGCCACATATCGCCGCCGGTCATTACACATGCACAGCTATGAATAATATATATGGTAAGTTGCCAAAGTCAATGCAAAATTTGTGCAACACAGTTAAGCTGCTTGCCGGTGCTAATGATAACATGGCATAATAATAATTATTGCCAGCCGTCGTCAACTTGCAGTTGAAAGCTTTTATTTTTCGCCCCGTTGCTGCAAGTTGCAACCCCGTTGCACGCTTTTGTTGCTCTTTGCTGGTGCTGTGTTGTAATAATATTACAACATAGGGTGGTGCTGTTGCAGGGGTAACAGTCGTTCATCACAATCATATTTCACTGTTTACTTACATTTACATACGACATTCACAATTTCTGCGGACGCGACGCGACGCATGCGCTACAACAAAAGGACAGACAGACAGAAAGAGAGAGAGAGTGTAACGCTTCCGGGCGATTACACGCGTGCCAGTTCAGGAATTGGGTGAAAATTTACATTTTTTTGCGCTGAATGAAAAACAAATAGGAATAAAGGGAAAAACATTGAAAAGGGGAAAAAGCGTTCTCTCCACATACCTACATACATATTTACTTTTTTCTTTTTTGATGCTCTCTCGATTTGTGTGTTTGTTGTTGCTGCGCAGTGAAGTGGACAAGCGGAGCAGTGGCGCAGCTTAAACGGTTCTACAAATCGCTGACATTTGCCTGTCACTTTGTCATCAGTCGGCTACATAAACGGGGGGTGTGGTCGCTCACAACTGCTCTCCTTTTATACTTATGCTTTCTTCTTCTCATTCACATTCACATTTTTATAACGGACACGCGTCCCGCGACTCTCAAACTCTGATTGACATGATTCGCACTTGACTTGCTGCGCCGCGTATTAAGTGAGCAGCCGAACAGTCGTCGCGTTGCCGAAGCCAAAGCGGCGCGCCGCGGCGTTGATTCGCGGAACGCCCCTGCGCCTGCGCCTGCGCGTAAGCGTAAGCGTCAGTGTTAATCGCCTAATGAAGCCAAAGCGTTTTTGCTGTTGCTTCAACGCACAATGGGTTCAAACCATACAAATGTACAATTGTACGACAATGGAAAGCACATCGAGTGCTAATCAAGTTTAAATGAGTACCGCTAACCCTAAGGTTGGGGTTATTAAAAGGTTTGAAACTACATGCATATACTTATAAAATATGATACAAATGAAATGAAATTCAGTTGCTATAGTTTTTCCAAGACTAATGATATTTTCATAGGTAACAATCGTTAAAAGTTAAAAAAGTATACAAATTTTTGTCAAACAAAATTAACAGAGTATTTCTTAAAGCTAGTAAATAGGTGTATACAGAGTTTAAATTAATTTCATTTTATCAACTGAAAAATTACAATTATATTTAATATTGTTAGTTTTGTTTTTAATAATCATTATGTATTTTATGCAAGGAAAAGGAGGTATTTACAAAAACCTTGAGTATATATATGTACATATTAAATACCATTTGACTATTAGATTTTCTACTTTTATATGTTACGAGTGGGAAGTGTAAGGCCACTGTAAAATATAAGCTTAATTTACTCATCTCTATACCACTGTGCAACAACTTCAGGCCCACTCGATGGGCGAAAAAGTACGAACGCTGCTGCGCAGGGTGCATGCTACATGCTACACACAAATGGGGTAAGTATTTGGTGCAAGTTTAAGTCAGTCGCTAAGCTGAAACAGGGCCGCCGGCGCATGCAATTCCGATTTCTATCTGATGGGCAAACAAAAACCGCAGTGGGTGCAAAGGGAGAAGGGTAATATACATCCATACATACATACATACAAATAGAGCCACCCTATTGGCAGGGATTTTTGGGATTGTGTTTAGGCGGCGAGGCACTTAGCACTCGGTATTTACATGCGACTCGCGCAATGTCATTGCCAAAACAATGTGAGAGACACAATGAAACGCGGCATCGTTTATGTTAATTTATGCACTATTAAAAGCGGCGCGGGGCACTTAACTCCTCGTTGCATGCAACATACTTTTTTTTTGGGCTAATTTTTGCCCGCGGCTTCAGTTACACATATTTTTGCTTTTTTCTAGCTTTACTTTAATTTATCCATATTTTTGTAATTGCCTGCACGTGATTCGTGACTGTTGTTAAGGATCGTAAGGGATTCTCTGGACATGTTGAGCGAGTTATATTTTTTTTGAACTTTTTGTGGCTCATTCATTTATCGTTGATTGGCCAAGCTGTCAACTGGTCGCCGCTAATGAGCCCAAGGCTGAGAGTTGTGCGATTGATTTTGCCACCGTGACAAATTAAACGGCGCTCGTCTAATGAACTCAAAAAAATAAAGAGAATAGAAAACTGTTAAAAAGCAGCACAAAAAACCAACAAAATCTAGTATTCTATTCTATTTTCAGAAAAAGGAAAAACACACACACAAAAGGCGCAACAAAAACGATTTTTCTTCGGCAAGTAAAAACAATGCAAAAGCAACAAAAAAGTGTCGAAAAATTTTGTGCGAAAAAAAGGGAAATTTGTTGTGTGGCAACCGCAGCAGGAGCAGCAGCGGCATGGAAAAAACCCTTGCAAAAAAAAAGTTATATTTTCTTTGTGTTTTGTATAGGTTTTTTTTTAAAGTTGAGGGTTTGTTTTTGCCATTCTTTGTAATACAAACAAAGCGTTTTTGGCCGTTTTTCAAAATCCACAATGGAAATGATGGCAAATGAAGCGTTTAGAAAGATGAGTCCAAAGATTTGCAAGAGGATCGCACACATTAAAGCCCTATATTTGACACCATTCATCAGTCATTGATCAAGAGCTCTATCTATTATAGTCTATTATCAAAGGAATATAATGTTAATCGATTTCTTTGAAGGCTTTAATAGATTATTTTAAATGTTGTCTTGAGTCTTTGGCTAAATATTTCCTAAATCGCAAACGTTTCATTTAAGTTCGTTCTATTAAGTCGATTTTTCAACAGCTTTCTATTCAGATTCTAACAGTAACTAATTGCTCTAGATATAAATACAAATTAATTGCTTATTACAAAACGTTTCTTCTCAATACATCTTTTTCTAGTTGTGTATAGAACGCTAATTGCACTCAATTCATAGATCATGGTGTTTTTCCAAGGCAGCTGCTTTTAGCTGTTGTAGTTGTTGCTGTTATTGCCCTTTGTTGTTGCTGTGGTTCGCTGTTGGCCAGCCCACAGCTAGCTAATTGCATTGAGTGGACAGGCAACGCCTATTGGGCTCGTATGATTATTGTACTATATACTGCCTATATTCATTTTAAATACTCTGGCATATAGCTGCAGATTAAAAGTTTGAAATACTTATTAACTAATATAGGCAATCACAAAATAAATTAAAATATTAGGTATTTGGTTATTTATCTATATATCGTTAGCTTAATATAGGAATGGCGAAATTCGTTTTTGCATTTTTTAAATGACCACTATGTGTGTATGTGCTATGATTAAAAATAACGAATAATTTAAAAAAGCCTTTTTACTTCGTTTCATTTTATAGCTTTTCTTTTTAAAATAACAAAATGCAGTTACGTCCTTTTATATTAAGCTATCGATATCCTTATTTGCATTGACTATAAGTTATATAGGCAGTTTTTCAGCTTTAAGTTTAGTTCATGATTAAGAAGTTCCACTATTTGCAGGGTATAGTGCAGTCGACTACACTAAGATAGCAATGTACCCACTTGCTTTTTGATTGCAACGTCACACAAACACACACAGAACATAAATACAATTGAATATTAACTTATGGAATATGGCCAGTTTTTTTTTTTCGATCGGCTTTAATCTAAAACGTTGTGTTACACTTTTCGACTTTTGTGTGTGTGTGTGAACAAAAGAAACGGCGATGTGGCCAGAAATGGTGGCACGTGCAGCGTGCTACATTGGAACGTGGCATGCTGGTCGACTGACCGCAACAATGGGTCGCGTTTAATTACTGTTATTGTCGCACCCTTCGGCCTTCTCATTTGCATTCAAATACGGAGCTGAGGGCGCGGGCGTTTTGCGCAGGCGCATGCGGCATGCGGCATGCCACCAAATGTCCGAAAGACAGAATGAAGCCTGCAGCTAGAAGGAGCCGCATATGCCACCACACATTAGCATAACAGTTGAGCCACCATTGCGACAATTGTGCATTCCATTAAAAGAAGTGCCAAGAAACTTAAGCGTTTTCTTTATAGTTCTAGTTGCGTTCTTTCATTACACACTCAATATTGCCGCCTCTTGGGCAGCCAGCAATGAAATTTATGTAAATTAAATTAAAACTTCAACAAGCGGAACCAGTTCGCAGTATAGCAGTATAGTAAGTAGTTACTGCTACTGCAACATATGGCATACATATATCCGTCTCTCTATCTATCTGGCTATCACTTGTAGGTTGCAATTGTGCATTGGAAGTTACAGCCACATAAATTTTCAAAGCACCCGTCAATTGTCAGCACCCAAGTCTAAACCCCACCCCCTCTCTGGCTGCACACCCATGGAACCCTTCCACCAAACGAAACACTTGAGATAAAGATCGCGATTGCAACCAACTGACAAACCAACAAACTGACTTTAGCTGCATGCCACGAGTTATGAATGTATGTATACAAAATGCATATTACGAGCACAATATGAATCCGACGAGAACGAGTAAAATATTTAAGCACTTTAACGAGTCTTTTATAAATTTTCATTTGTTAGAAATATTTTTAAAACTATTTCTACTCTAATTTTCTACATTTTCAGTTTCAGGTTTAAATATATCAATCTTCACTTTAGTTGGATGCCTAATTTTTCGTGTTTCTAGAAAAATAATTGACTGATTTCGACTTGAAATTGACTACGGAACATAAACTTCAATTTTAACGGTCTTTACTTTTCATAAGCTTTTTAAACAGCTTTTAAAACTTGATCAAAAAAGAAAAACTGTGTTGTAAATAGTAACTGAAATAATTTGGACTTATTTATATTAAGCACTTAAATATTTTATCTGTTTATTATCAATTTCTAATTTCAACCCGAAGTTCGTGATGTGATAAAGTATTCAGATTCAGTTTAAGATTCATTCATCAAATCTCTAGAAAGCGACTATAAAACTCCCGCAGCGTCAACTGTCAGCACCTACAACAATCAGATAAGTCAAAACTGAAACGGGAACGATTGTTAAGAAACTCTTTTTTTCCGATCATATTTGAAACTCACACTTGAGATAGAGATCGTGTTTTTAGATGTGTAGTTAGACGAAGGATGATTATTTGGCATCGGTATCGAAATGGATTGACATTTATGAGGCATAAATTTTGTGCACTTTCTGCTTTCTCTCTCTCTCCGCACAGCCAGGCCAATTAAGTGCAACGAATCGGGTCTCTAAATTTCGGGACGGGCATTCGTTATAGACAAAATGAGCTGACATGGCTTGCAAAAAAATTTAAATATGCATCGACTCCCATGGGATGTATGTAGGATAACAGGGGTGGGCCATTGTGTTCGGTGTTCTATGCGGCTGCCCCTGAGTGTCATCAAAACAATGTTTGCCAGCTAGTTTATGAGCTGTGCCTCATTGCTCATCATCCTCATCATCCTCATCGTCATCTCATTGCAATTTCCATATGCATTTTTGTCTACCTAGCGCTATGTGTGTAGTATTTTCAATTTCACATTAATTTCTTTTCAATACGTTTGCCATGCCAATCAAAATCATAAAGAGCATTTTTGCCTTCGTCATTATTACCAAAACCCAAGCTGACCGAGGCCGAAAAATATCCACAAAAATGCGCTAAAAGTCGTAAAAAAAAGTGTGACTGCAACAATGCTGAACACTCGGATGAAAAACACACAAACGCATTTACGCATCTTTATGTTGTTTTTTTTTCTAGGGGGTCATTAAAAAAACCAACAAACCTATTTTTTTGGTCAAGCGCAACGACAGGGGGTCGAGATAGTAGTGCATTAAGGGTCGTCACTTAGGCAAATCCTTAGAATTTTTTAAAATTTGCAATATTAATAAATGGTTTTTGTATGAGTTTCATGAACCTCATCTTTAATCAGCGGGGTTCCTCCATTCTTTTGTGGCCAATGTATATTTGTTTATCTTAGCTACGTATAAAAACACAAACAAAAACTAATCAAAAAACTCTCCCTGTAAGATCTTAGAAGTGACCTAAGCAGCCAATCAATGCTTGTGGAAAGTCTTGACATGATCCTTGATCCACTTTCGAACTCTAAATGGAGAACTTCAGAAATTTACTTATATAGATCGATCGATTGAAGATTTCTTAGAATTGCTAACCTTAACCTTCCACCCACACAGCGATTGACTTTATTTGAAAATCTTGATAGGATCATAAGAATTCCTGCACATAGGTTAATTGTATTTCAAGTTGTAAGTGAAGTTCTATTCTATCGATCTTCCATATTCAAAAGTGTTATGCAAATACTGATTGATCGTTTGATTGATGATCTCTGCTTTTGATTTGCAACCTTTCACCCAACACCTACATGGTGTGAGTGTGTGCGTGTCTCATGCGGTTACTTCCTGAGTAATTAGGCCAGAGCTGCATATCCATATCCCTATCACTTGAACTTGAACCCCGTTGCAAGCAGCAACAACTGCCTGGCAATCATTCAAATGAAGTGTTATCCTGTGATCCTGTCGCAGCTCCTGCTGATTTCCCTGCACTAATTATGATGTCAGAAACCTCGCTCGTTTCGTTGACCAACAACCCGACCCAACAGCCCACACCCAACCACACACAAACCGCACACACCACACAGACACAACACAGACACACCGACGCTGCTTGACGGATTGATCATCGTGATTAATGATGTTGGCCCTGTGGCATTGCGTGACAAGTTTGTTAGTAAATTGAACGTGCCACGGCATACAGCCTGGTGGTTTTTGGGATTCTGATTGCTGCTTGCAGCTTGTGGCAACACCTTTTTTTTTTTTTTGCTTTTTTGCTTTTTTCTCTTCTGGCCCCAGCTCGGAAATCGCTAAAATCAGCATCATTAATCTTAGGCGACTGTACAAACGTTGCACTCGGCCCGTTATCCTTGGCCTTTAGTTGCTTTATGTGTATACTATGACTATCATTGTCAGTTGGGCAAGGAACTGGGAACAAGGATTCCCACGGCGATCTGCCAAATTGTTTTTAATGAAGTTATCATAAACTGTCCGCTGGAATCGTTCAGTTCGCCGCGTTTTTGATCCCATCATAAACCAACTGTCCCCAAAAAGCAACCGTGCGTAAATTTTTCTTTTTGCCCCGACTGCCGACTGACCACAACAACAACAACGGACATCAAAATCAAAGAGAAATTTATGCGAACAATCGAACGATCCGAACAATCGACCACGAATCGAACGAACCCTCTTCGCTTTCCTCTTTGCATATCTCTCTTCGTATTTTTTGCTCGCTCTCCCGTCTTCTAATCTACCTCAAAGATTAATGAGATTTTACCGCAATTTACTATGGGTGATTTTCTCATTTTTAATGTTTTCATTTTTTTGCCTTTTTAGTCCACTTTTTTTGTGTGGATTTTTTATGGCTCGTTTAGAGTTTGGTAAATAGGGCGCTTGTCTCGTAATTTACATGAAATTGCTTCATTTACAGAGGCTGTCTGAGGTTTGTTCTCCCCTGCTGCCTTTGTGGTGACTAATCACACACACACACAGAGACTGAAGACCGACCAGTCTTGGGAATTTGCATTAGAGAAATTTGATTTTTTATGGATGGGTCTCAATCGATTGCTCATCATGTCAAGTCAAAGCTTCTTCAGTCGTAGAAAAGGCTCAACGTTTTTTTTTCCTTTCTAATTCTTAGTTTCTAGAGCAGCTGCATTTCAGCTGCTGTCGAAATCGACACGCTCGCAAAATTTGCCATGAAATTTCCATTTTTGGACATCGGACATTTCTCTTTCACTCTTGCCTTTGTCTTGTTCTAGTTTTTCTTGTCCTTTCTTAGTTATACTTTTGGCGCAAAAGTATGAATTTTTCATACATTTTGATATGGTTATTGATCTTATGAATGGATGACCAAGGGACTAGGCTTCTGACAAGATTTTTACTGTCACTATTAGCACACAAATTTAAAGAACTAGTCAGTTTGAAATATCAATGGAATCAAACCCAAAAAGTTTAGTCATGATATTTTTTGTTCTCCACTGAACTAAGAATCTTATCATAAACTGCCTCTAAGCTTTTGCAGAAACTTATTTCAGTTTAACTTAAATGCAGGTTTGGGTTTCCCTTCCTTTCTGACTTAAATCTCAATAAATAGCTTGAAAGTTTATCAAACTTAATCACGATCTCAGTCGCAATAAAAAGGGTTTTTGTTTGTTCTTCTAAAATTTCTTTATTTTTGTTTAAGTCAACTGATCGCAATCTGAATAAGTGTCCTTTGTAGATCCTTCTTATATATAGTCTTGTTTCACTGTGAATATCTGGGTTGCATTTGAGCTTCTTTTACCCTGATTTTTTAATGTTGGTGTGGAGCCTGCGGGGTCTCGTAAATCAAATCAAATATGTCATTCGAATACTTGACATGCTGCATAACAAGTTTTTTTAGTGTTTTTTTTTTTTTTCTTAGTGTGCGCTGCATTTATTTTAAAATCTTCGGTTTTCTTTTCTTTTTTTTTTTGGCTGTATGTCAAATTACTTGAGGGCACCGCAATGTCTGAGAAATTTTTGTGGGTTCGCGTCGGGAACGCAGTTGCAGCAAAAGGATCATCCAAGGAGAAAAGTACACGAAAAAAAAAAAACAGGACTGCAATGCAGACAGCTCTCAAAGCTTATTCTACATTTTTTTTTTTTCATACATCGGTTTTTTGGTGCGTTTTTTGTGAATAATTTTTTCGGGTGCCTTGGCAACAGTCAAACCGGAGTCGCCGTGAAGTAGTTGTTGCACGACACACAGACATGACATTAAGAGAGACAAACCTTTTTTTTTCTTCGCCCTCTGTTTTTGTTTGGATGTTTATTTTTGTTTTTTTTTTTGCGCTCACTGAGCGCTGTGAGAAATGCAAATTTGGCGGCGGCTAAGAAGTTTTGAAATTTGTAAGCAGAGTGCTAAGAAAAAAAAGAAAAAAAACTGGAATTTGGACGACGCATGAGATATGTATATGAAAATAAACAAAAAACTGCACTAATTTGATATGTAGAAAACGGACAGAGGGACATAGGGGCAGTCTGAGAGATATGCAGTTGTTGAAAAGGGTCACAGGATGAACGCATTCAAAGATGTCTTGTGGCAAAAAAAAAAACAACACATCTTAAAAAAAAACTAAGGTGTAAGCTTGCACTTTTTCCTAACTGCATTTGAAATGTACGCACGGAGAGTAGACGACTAACAGTTACCCTGTACAGTGATTAATAAGCTCTTCACTAACATACAGGACTATCCAAAACAAGTAAGAAGGCTCTAGTCGAGATTTCCCGACTAGGAGATATCCCGAACCCTTCACTTAACGCGCACAGTCATTGTCTGTATGCCCCTGTGACTAAACTTCAATATTCGATATCTCTGGTGTTTCTCATTTTGTATCAAGTTTCTAAAACGTGTTTCAGATTTTCGATATTCGACATTTTTATGTTATCGATCGCATGTGTATATCGGAAACGGAAATAGTTATTGAAAATCGGAAACAAACTTGTACTGACTAGGACTTAGATGAGCTTATGTTCAAAATCTGAAGTCTCTAGCTCTTATAGTCTCTAAAATCGACGCGTTCATACATATAGACGGACAGACGGACATGGCAATATCGCCTCAGCTGTTGATGCTGATCAAGAATATATATACTTTATAGGGTCGGAGATGCTTCCATCTGCCTGTTACATACTTTTGCACAAAACCATTATTCCCCGTTTACCCATTTCATGGGTTCGGGGTATAAAAATTCTTAAAAATTATTCGAGCTCGAAGACTTAAGATTACCCGATTTACAAGTACATATCTTTAAAAACACTCCATAGCCCATTTTTTAACATTTGTTTCTTGGCAGGGTTTATAAAAAATGGCTTGCAGTCCATTTGGCAAAGCTGCCATTTTATTCTTCAATCTTTCCATTTTTTTGGTCATTTATCAAATTTCAAGCAAAAATATCCACAACAATTGCCGCGACGACCAAAGCAGATCACATTCTCATTCTCATTCTCATTTTCGTTTTCATTCGATTTTGCTCAATGTAATATTTTCACTGTCAAAGTGCATATCAAAACAAAGACTTTGAACGGTGACGGTGCGCTCTTCAAGGATTGCTGTCGTTGTCCTTTCGTAGGATCGTAGAAACTGTCGATCTCATTTCTTGTTCGTTTCGGGCGCGTTTTGTGTGTCTCGTTGTCAAGCTGTCAATCAAAAGGCATCTTTTTTTTTTTCAAAATGCGCCTCAAGTTGCCCGACCAAAAAAAGAAGAGGAGTAAAACTCTCACAACTCTCACTTGCACACGAAACTGTTGCTGTGTGTGCCTGTGTGTGTGTGTGTGTGTGTGTAGTGTATATAAATCATAGTTTTGTCAGAGATTTGCATTTTTAATTTTATCCATGCGATGCAAAAATGCAAATCCTGCAAAAGTCCCACATTGTTTATCGCTTACAAGCAGAAATCAAGTTGATGCTAATTTTTTTTCCTTCTTGATATTACCTTTTTCTGCCCATTAGGCAAATGTAACACCCATCCACACTCGCACACTCGCACACACAAACACCGCATATGTCAAGGGGTTGTCACATTTTGTGATCCGATTTCCGTGGCCGAGTGTCAAATGCATTTGCAATTAGTTTGCCAAAATCGCCTCAGTCCCTCAACGCTCACCCCTTCTATATGTATTTGCTGGGAAATTGAATTTATAAACGATTTAGATAAATTTGCAATAGGCCTTGCAACAAGGACAACAACAAAGTGGCCCGCACACAGGCTACAAAACATGCGCAACCCCGAAGGGGCAAAGAGATAGATAGGATAACCCTTCTTCACTTTTCAAAATCGAAACTCAAACTCACTCCTTGTTTTTGCTAATTTTCATTTTAATGAAGCGCAAAATACAACAACAAAATAGCAACAACAACAAAAAATCTGATTGAAATTCAAATCAAAATCGATAATGAAAATCGTATTGATTACAGGCAATGAAAAGCGCAAATATTGATCAGAGCCGATAAATAGATCAGAAATTGGTTAGATATGTGCAGGAGATAAACTATTGATATGATAGTTTATAGATTCAGGTAATAAACAAAGCTCCACAAAGTAAAGCTCTTAAACGAAAATGATAAAAAAAATGCTTATTATACCAAGAACTCGTTATTGCTAATGCTTTTTATTTCTCTGTTGAAGAGAATCGCATTACAAAAATGCGCTCATTAAAAAATAAATATGAATCAATTTAGATACACTGTGTGTTTGTTGCATGTTATTGTAGCTTATGCTGCTCAAGCAGCTGAGCAAATACAGAAAGAAGCTCAATTGATTCTCGTTAAAAAGCAAGACGTAATAACTACTAGATAACTAAGTATGAGTCAACTAAGGAAAGGCAGCTGTGCACTCGATGTGAAGTGCCGTGACTTTGGATAGTGGAATCGTTAACGACTTTCGAGGACGACTTCCACGAACTGCAGCCACCCCCACAATGCAATGTTGCACCGTTGCACAGTCGGGGACGTAATGGGAATCGTGTTGACTCGAGGCGCCTTCACTCAAAGGTGATTTGCTTCTTTTTCTTCTTGTGTAGCAAAAGTTATCCAAGTGCTCGTAAAATCTGAAGATGGACGGCAGACGTCACATAAAAGAGCTCGCATAAATTTGGCCAACAATTGGTCGAAATCGGGTCAAATCCAGAACGGCTGCTAATGCACAGGGCACGAGCAAGGATGTCCTGGCATCTGGACAAATATTGACCGAAGAAGCTTCTACTCATAAATTGCCAATTGCCAGTTGGGCCAAGAGCTCTAACAGCTAACAACTAACAGCCAAACAGCCGCCTACATACAAAAGGACCTCAGAGCACACACACACAAAATCAATATCAAAGTGAAAGCAATGACCAATCCGTCCGTCCATCCGTCCAGCAGTCCGGCTTGAGCTAAAGATCAACGCTGGACAGAGACATTAGGCTACTGTTTTTGTAATGTACGTACATGGTTGTTCCTGCTGCCGTTCCCGTTCCCGCTGCTGCTGCTTCTCCCTTTTTTCCTGATGCTTGTGTTCCATTAAAAAGAAAATAACAACACACGAGACAAATCTGGGCTAAGACACCTTGCAACGTCGCCCCGTGTGGGTTTTTCGTACCTTTCTTTCTTTCATTTATATGTGTGTGTGTGTGTGTGTTTTTTTCTCGTGTTTTTACTGTTCGGCAGCTGTTGACGCATTGTCTGACGGCAACGGCAAAGCTGGCCGGAACAAAGGATACGGCAGGTAAGGCACAGCACCAAAGAGAGCAAAGGAGAGCGCTTCAAAAACCGAAGAGGAAAGGGTGTTGCTAAGAGAACGCAGCATTTGTGCTGCTCTTAAGCTGGCGCCCCTAGCGGCGAGTAGCGACAGCTTAAATAAATCTGTACAATTGTTAAGCAGCTAAAGTATGTCTGGATACGGCTTATACAAGAAATTGCTAGAAGGATGATTATAAAAATGTGTGTTTTGAAAAAAAATGGCAGTGGAGCAAAAGCTTTGTTTTTTTTTTCACATTTTTAAGAAAGAAAAGAATTCGTTGAATAAATGACAAATCCCTTATATCCTTAAGCATAAAATGTAAGAATCAAAGATCATAAATACTTAAACTTGATACAACTCACGATCACAAACTGATCAATATAAGTAAGAACTAAACATCCAAAGATTCCCATAGCGATCCAATCAAACCAAATCGAATGCAGTTTCACATAAATTCCCAAGGACAGTGACAAAGTGATTTTCTGTTTTTCCCACTACCATACTCCTCTTCTTCCTCTTCTGCTTTGTCCACGCTTATGGCTATCATTATTATTATTATTATTAGTATCTGTGACAGTCTTTCCATACACCTCAAAGAGAGCACAGTCACACTCGCTCACTCTCTCTCTCTCTCTCTCTCTCTCTCTTCGCGCGGTGGTTGCTCGGGCGCAAAATCGGTTTTTGCCGAAGCGAAACCATAAACGTTACGGAACGCATGCGCCGCTCCTCATTTCCGTTTGTTGCCTCGTGCGCTACGAACGTACACGCGCGAAAAACGAGCTCGAACTGTTTCTAAGTTTTAAGATCATTTTTTGTTTGGTACTCTATTTTTTTTACGTTAACCGTTTACAAGTTGTTAAAGTGTTGAAAGTTTGGCTTTGTATTTTTTTACATCAAAGTTTAAAGTGATTTTGCAAAAAACCATCTAGTATATAGTGAGAGAGATCACTCTACAGTTAACAGGTAAGTCCTTTCTATGTAGATCGTATCTGAATGTTTCAATGGATCAGATCTTATCATAAATACGCACAGATCGTTGGTAATCGATAGGCTCGGTTCGGGCTTGTTGCATGTCATCTCAGATCTCCGATCTCAGCCAAGTCTCAGTTTTCGCTCCCAGCAACAGTCCACACCTGGCAGCACACACACATGGTTGTGTGTGTGTGTGTGTGTGTGTAATTGCGCTCGCACCCATGCGCCGTGGCTTATTTGTCTTTTGCTCTAGCTCTAATTTTAATTTAGCCAAGGAACAGGCAACAGAAAAGGTACACGACAGGAAAAAAAGAAGAAGGAAAACCCTAAGACCTTACCCCTAGATCACACGGGGAGAGTGAGGAGAGGAGACCCACAGCCAGCCAAGAAAAAAAAGGGGTGGTGCTCTGCTCTAATACATTTAATTTGTTGCTGTTTTTTTTTTTTTTTTTTGGTTCTATTTTTTTGGTTTCGTCTTTGCTTTCTTCGCTTTCTTCCTTTGCTACCCCGCGCGTGAGGCTGCTAATCCTCGGGGCACAAGTCAGGGACGGAGGGAGCGAGCCGGAGATTTTCGATTTTCGATTAAGTACACAACAAAAAAAAAAAATAGAAAGAAATTAAAGTTCCAAACGCTTTCTTAAGTAAATGGAAAAACATTTTTTTTGCTCACCTCGCTTCGGTGCATTTTCTTTTTCTCTGTCTGTCGGTCTTTGGCAATTTTCAAAAACTTTTCATCGGGGTGACGTTTATGGATTACATGAATACCCTATTTTCTTTATGCTCAACTCCATGTGCGTGTGTGTTCGTGTGTGTGTGTGTGTGTGTGCCTGGCAGCTAGATAAACAGAATGGGAATGAGGTAGATCAGAAGGATCCTTTCAAGCAGTTCCTCCTTGCTTTGGCTTTGGTCGTTTTGCAAAAATGGCATCATTATGCTGGGGCGTAATTGTTTCACACACACACACTGGCAGCATATCCTTTTTGGCAAGGACTCGCCCAATTTTATGGTTTGCGGCTGCGGCGAAACTGAAAGAAAAAAAAAATGAAGAAATATATGTATGTATGTATATAGGGAATCTGTTGTGAAAATTAGCATAAGTATAATTTGAATATCGAAAGGCAAACCTGAAATTGCGCGCAAACTGCAAAAGCAGGACCAACACGAAGACGACCACGAGGACAAGAGGAGCGGACTACGAGGAGCCGCAGGACGACGTGTACGTGAAAAACTCGTTTGCGGCAAACACAAACACACAAAAATGCAAAAACCGAAGGCAATAAAAAACAATTTGCAAAAATTTCTTGCTTTCTTGCCCATTGTCTTGGACCGTTTCATTATTGCTACATACAGATAAATAATTATATATATGTATGCTTGCTTGTGTGTTGTTGCACATTCGCATTACATTTTCAGTCAGTTTGGCAATTCCAAAAAAACAAAAAAAAAAAAAATATATAAATAACGCTTGCGGCCAGCTGCCTGTCTTGGCCCAGATATAAGAGCTAGACAACTCGATTGAACCTTTAAGCTGTATTTATTTTCGGACCATCCTTATGAACTTATCTGCTTGAAAGCAAAGTGATACAATTAACTTTAAGCTTTAACGAGTTTAGGGGATGCAAAGGGGTGGAAAGTTCTAGTTTGGTATTCAATGCAATTTTTTTTTGTGGCTTGCTCTATGTTCTAGCCCTGGCAAGGACATGCCCACAATGACGAGAATGCATCGGCACTCCAGCTCCAGCAATGGCGTCGAGGAGACGCGCGGACGTCGTCGCAACATCGTCGCCAGCGGCGATGCCAACAAGGAGAACTTTGGTGTACACTTTATGAGCAGCCCGTTTGGCAACAGCAGTCTGATTGCTCTGCAGGACCTCAGCAATGTGCACGGCAAGAGTCCGCAGCGACGCAGCTTCAGCGAAGGCAGTGGACCGCGTCAAGCCACGCCCCCATTGGGCGCACTGCGCTGCTTGCCACGCCTTGGGGGCCATGCACCAGCAGCAACAACTGGAGGTCTTGAGGATTCCCAATTGTCCTCCTCGCGCATGGGCGATACCACATTGGATCGCATGCTGGACGCCATCATTGAGTCGGCGCGCAAAGAGGTGCGTTGCAAGCATCAAACGGCCGCCACAGAGACGGCGGCAGCGACGCCAGCTGCAATGCTGGAGGGAGTAGATGAGGAGTGGAGTGAGAGTAGTGTGCATGAGATGGAGGTGCGCACACCCACGCACCTGAAAAGACAGCGTGTGGTGCGGCGCAAGAATCAACAGAAAAGCAGCACCAACGCTCAGAATCATCTCAGACGCAGTGCAGCACAGAGCCATGTGCCTGGCCAGAAACTGGGTCAGTTGGGCAGGCAGCCCAGCTTGGAGCATATACCCAGCATTAAGCGTTGCCTGAGCTTCTCCTCGAGCTCCTCCGCCTCCAGTGATCTGGACGATGAGGAGCACTTTGCCAAACGTGGTTCCATGGCATCGTGTGCCTCCTCTGCCTCAGCCTCAGCCTCCACAAGCACTGGCGAGTATCATCCAAGGGGCAGCATCGATTTGAACATTGGCTACGATGCCCAACAACAACAATTAAATGTACATGGTGAGTTCCAGGGATCCCGGCCCCTAAAATTCCAGAACTTCATTTACAAACGGTTTTTTTTACATTTTTTTGGGAGCGATTTTTAAAACATTTAAGCAAATTTCATTAAGTTTATACGCAGTAAGTATTAGAATCAAAACTTAACCACAAAACATTGAATTGAAACATTGGAGCATTGAAAGAAAAGGGTTTAAGGAACGTGGAAACGGAAAATGAATAGTTAAAAGTTGATTGAGGAACTGCTTAGGCTCATAGTAATTTGTTACAGTCTTGGAATTTAAATAGATAAAGCTTTGTGAATGAAGTTTAACCATGTTAAAATCTCTATTCATCAATTTAGAAAAAAAAATTTCACAATTTTAAAAGAAAAACATGTACAAATTAATTTTCTAGTTATTCGCTGTCGCGATCTGCAGCGGATGCACGGCACTGGCAGCATCAATGCGTACGTCAAGGTGGCCCTGGCAACCGGCAACCATGTCAGCAGCAGCAGCACCACCACAACCACCACAACCACAAACAGTAGCAGCAGCAGCAGTGGCAGCAGCAGCAGCAGCAGTGGCAGCAGTGGCAACAACAGCTCGAGTCGCTTCCAACGCACCGCCGTCCATCGGCACTCGAGTCGTCCGTATTTTGATGAACGCTTTAGCTTCCATGTGCAGGATGCTGCGACGTCGACGTTGCAGCTGCAGCTGCAGCTGGCCGTGTGGCATCGGGATCGTCATTTAAAGTGAGTACGAGTAAGGTCAAAAGCAGTCATCCAAGTTAAGCAAGTAGCATATAAGTATATCATATCGAAAGCTGTCTGCCGCACCAACTAAGAAGTGCGTGTCATTCACCCCCAATTGACAGGACACTCACACACACACACACACACACGCACACACGTACACATCGAGTGTAACTGAGAAAAGGCTAAGGCGAAGGCAAAAGTTCTCGCTCCGATGGGTGGGTAAGACGTCAGCCCAGACTCAGCCTAATTGTAACGTTTTCCTGTAGCACACTTTGCCATTGTGCATTTCCTGCACATAAACAAACGCAGCGCCTTTTTAGGGGGCGTGGCGGACTAGCCACCGAAGGGTGTATAGTGTAGTGTTGCCCTGCTGTGACTTCCACAATCACACACACACACACACACACACACACATAGAGAATTAGACCCTCAGACATCCAGCGCATGCGCTGATTTTGAGTTTTGGCCATCATCTCTAGGCCGCTTTCCAGCTAGTAGCTAACTGTAACATTTTTGCCTGGGCTCCTCCAGTTCTTTTGCTTTGCTTTGGTTTCGACTTCGGTTCGGTTCGGTTCGGTTCGGCTCGCTTCGGTTCGCTGCTGTCAGTCAACTCAGCACTGTGTGCGCTCAGTTCGAGTGTTCAGCTCGCGCGACGCAGACGCAAAATTCGGCACAGGCTGGCAACGCTGCGGCCAACAATAAATACAATAAAGAACAGAAGTACAAACGCAACGACGGCGTGTTCAGCAACCAAATAGCAACAACAACAAATGCGGAAAAATGTGTGTGCTTAAATATTAACAACAATAATAATAATAATAATAACAATAGTAGTAGAGTGTTCATTCATATACAACTTAAAGCATAAGCGTTACATTTTTTTTGCATGTTTTTTATTGGCACAAGCAATTGTGTCATATGTGTGTCTGTGTGCTTGTTTCTCAAAAAAAAAAAAAAAAAAAAAGGAAGAAGGAAATTCCTTTTTATTATGCTGGGCAGCTAAGAGTATGCAACACCAAATTATATAACTGTTTGTGTGTGCGTGCCTGCGTGTGCGCGTGGTAGTATATATGCGAGCGTGTGTTCATTTCGCTTTTTGTTTTAGTGTAGCATAATTTTAGGCATGCTGCTTAAAATTAATTGTAGGCAGCAGTGTTTGCGTCTGAGTGTGTTTGTTTGCGTGTGAATTGCCGTTTTTAACGCGCACAGTGGCCAACTTAATTGAAATTCAAGGACATGACAGCTCGCGCCCAACGCACGCACAGTGTGACAAACACATCATTTCGTCATTTCTCGTCATTATATCAGTTTATTAATGCCGTTTGCCGTTGACGTTTATATCAAATCGATGAAAGCGCGCTACATTATGCAATTGCCACAGGTCAAAACGGCAACAAAATTCGAATTCTAATAGTAGCCAACTACACTAAATGCACACCTGGGACAACTCACACACATACTGACATTTAGGCACAACTCACGACTCACATATCTGCTATTAATGCTATTTTTGTTACTGCCTATTTCCACAAATGCCTCGTTAAGCATTTTAAGCAAATTTGCTGAACGACAGTTTGCTAAATAATTCATTTGGCCGCTTTTTATGCCTTGTGGCAAGGGTTGCCAGTTAGCCAGCCAGCCATTTGCCACTTGCCACTTGCCACTTGCTACTTGCCACTTGCCTTTTGCCTAGTTTGCCTAGTTTACCCAGGCAGGTGGCAACAGTTTCCTGTCGCAACAACGACTACGCAGCCTTCTACATTTTTAATGCACTGGCCCCATTTCCACCTCCACCTCCACACTCCACACCCCCCCCCTCGTTCGTCGCGAGAGTGTGCGTGGCTTTGCCCAAAAACGCGAATGCCACCCAAGTACACTTATCCCCCAGAATAGTTCACCCCGTTTCCTCTGTCCGTCCGTCCGTCTGTCGGTCTGTCTGACAGTTGTGATTGCAATCGCAAACTTTGGCGCTGCTGCAAATGAAAATCAATAAAACTGACCCAAATACGCGCGGGCAAAACTTCAGAGACTGAGCCGGGCGCAAACACTAAGAAAAAAGATTTAAAAAAATTGTTGTTTAAAAAATAATTCTAAGCTCAGGGGCCAAAGCGCATTTCCGGGGCTAAAAATGCGTTATCTGTGTGTATGTGTACGTGTGTGTGTGTGTGTGTGTGTGTGTGTGGGAATGCCAGGGCACGGACAGCTTAGACGGCCGCTAATTGATTTATGTCACGTACCGCAAATGCTGTTAAAGGGGGGAGGCGGAAGTTTTACGAGTGAACGGGGAGGATTAGGGGGGTGGGTGTTTGTGGGTGGTGTGTATGTAGCATGGCTAAAATAGTAAACAAAATGTCAGTGCAACGTGACGCAAAAGCGTACCAAGTTGATCTTATCAGACGTTCGTCCATTTTAAACATTTTTGGGCTTGACCCGAAGCTCGCTTGTTCCTTCCGTCCGTCCGTCCAGCAATCATTGGAATGTCCTTGACCAGAACATGCAGCAGTACATTTAAAGAATACTCAATTTGTTACATTTTCTTTCCAATTTTGTATGCTCTTCTTTTTAGTTTTTTTTTGTTCGAGGCCAGTTTAGCCATTAAAAGTTGTTAGACGACTTGATTTGTTAGGTGCTTGAAGGCTTAAAAGCAAATTTGAAACTTCCCTTTAAAAGGTCGACTTCCGTTCAACGTTAAATGCCAGCTATAATGTTGCTGGTATTCTTGAAGATGTGCAACTTAATGTTGTGTGTGTGTGTGTGCGTGTGTGTGTGTTGCAATCTGTGAGATCTACCTTAAAACCTTAGTCTTCACCTGAAGCACTCGTGCAAGATTGTAGACAATTTCTTTTCCATTTCACTTCCTTTTACTACCAGCTAGCGTGATGAGTTTTTTTCCTCAGGCTAACAGTTTTACTTGTTTCCGCTGCTAGCGGTTTTCTATTGTTGAACCCCTTCCTTTTGCTGTGCGCCATTCCTTACTGTCGTTGTTATCTAACAATGACAAATCAATTAATTACCCCGACCTTTTGAAATACTTTTCCAATGGATCCCTCGAAAGGTCAGTCACAACCTTTAACTAGTTAAGATTTCCTAAGTTCCATTAATTATTTCGCTCAGACATTTTCGTAAGGATCCCTTGGATCCCTCTTAACTCATTAGTCACAATCATCAACTAATTTTGATATTTCAATTTGGCATATACTTTTTAGACGCAGTGAATTCCTGGGTTGCCGCACATTTCCATTGAGTGCTTTAGTGCAGCAGAGTCATAGCGCTACCGGATCCTACAAGTTGCACTCGCAGGGATGCCTTCATAGCTGTCGCAGCAAACCGCAGCAAGCCGCCCAACCACTCAACGTTACGCCCACAAGCACCGCCAGCCGTCCACACCACACCAAGGAGCACGAGAAGGAGAAGCAGGATCTGAACACAAAACCACAGACCGATACAGTTAGACCCACAGCAGTGAACGTTATATCAAATATGTCAGCGATGGCCGTACCACTGAAACACAATTCCGCTGCTGCCACTGCCTCTTCCGTGCTAAGCGATGACGTCATCAGCATCAGCATTGACAGCATGGCTGCCGTTGGCAAGGATGATATACAGCTGCATCAGTCCCAGCAACCGATGGTGCTCAGCAAGAAGGCGCTGCATCAACGCGACGCCGATGAGAATCTCTTCTTGCGTTTCCTCGAACTTGACCCACCGGCAGATGGAAATGCAAACAACACCACAGCCACTGGCAATGGCACAGGCACCGGAACGGGCACGGGAACGGGCACTGGAACGGGCACACCAGCTGGCATAGGAGGAGGAGGTAGTGCATCGAATGCGTCGAATGCCAATGCCAACAATGCAAATCATGTGAATGGTGGCAGCAACAGTTCGCGACGTTGCTCAACACTGCCACCACGACAGCCGACGGGACGAACGCCGTTTACGATGACCAAACGCTTGACGAGAACGGAGGAGCGTGGCTTTGGCTTCTCCATCGTGTGGACACATCCGCCGCGAGTGGAGAAAGTGGAGGCGGGACTGTCAGCGGATCGTTGCAGCATTTTGCCGGGCGACTATGTCATCTTTGTGGACAAGCACAATGTGGTCACGATGCCCGAGGCTGATGTTCTGAATTTGATACGATCGCAGGGCTCGTCCTTGACGTTGGAGATATTCAGAAGGTCAGGCGCGGGCGCCAGCATGGCCAGCACTACCGGCCTCACAACGGCCACAGTCAACAATCACCAGCAACAGCAGCAGCAGCAGCAGCTCACACCAATACACAATCCGTCTCAGTCTCAGTCACAATCGCAACCTCAAGCTCAGCGTCAGCAGCAGCAGCCGACGCAGCTGCTTTGCGGACTCGAGGAGCACTCGACCAGCATAGGTCAGGAGCGGCTGGTCTCACAACGAACGGGAGGCAGCACAATGTCACGTCCTCAGCTATTGGGCAACACGATGTCGAGACCGGCGACTGCCTGCTCCGGTACCACCTCATCGATTGAGGCGGCCAAGCGGCGACTGCATTTGCCTCAGGTTACATTTAGCAAGGAGGTAGGCAAGGGCGTCATTGTCTAACCCGAACCCTAAAACACCTGGCACCTAGTTTTAGTTAACATTTTATTAAATTTGTCGTTTATATCTATTATTTTTTTTTTTGCATTTTGTACATATCTTAAGCACATTATTGTTAAGTTTTTACGTTTAAGCTTTTGCCATACACATATTTATATATAGTTTTTTTTTTCCCTTCCCATTTGAACCTGCTTCCCCAAACACACACATTTATACCCTACGCTCCTCGCTTGACAATAAAATTTTTTTTCGGTTTTATGTGGCTTTTACTTTTTCATTTTTTTCCTGCTCTTCCTTGCGTTTGTTTTGCTTTGCTTTGCTTCATTTCGTTTTTTGTTTCATATTTATAAGCGCATTGGGTCAGCGGGGAGTTCGGAAATGTGGGGGCTGACGTGATTTAAGTCTTAGTCCCAAAACGAGTCGAAAGTGTAATGAACTCCCACAAGTTGTTTGCCTTGGCTCTCTCTATGCTATGGATTATTTAATTGGATTTCTTGGTTACGTTCTGTTTTGCATAGCATAGTTTTTGGGGCTGACAAGAGTCTTAAGGCAGATTCAAACTTAAACCTATCCAATAATGAAATGCAAAAATGCCAAGGAATTTGCCAACGCACGGCTAAGCTTAGGTTTTCCAACGATAGGTGGCGTGCATGACAAAATGCCTGATAATCTGATTTAATTGAAGCTAACATAATCCCTTTCTGTCTCTATTTCCCTTTCATCTGCTCGCTTGTGCTATTCATCGCCAGTCAATTGTGCCTATAACGGATAACCGTCGTCGCTTTTTACTGCAGCTCATCAGTCGAGAGCAAAACTTTACGGCTGCCCTACATTTTGGGGTACAGCGTTTTGTGCAGCCTCTGTCGGATCGCAAGGATCTGATCTCGCCGAATGATCATCGCACCTTGTTCCAGAACATCGATGAGCTGCTGCGCATTGCCGAGGATATACTGGAGCAGCTGTGCAGCAACGAACAGGAGCAGGAGCCACACATGAACTTCGCCTCACGCGTCTACCTGTCCAAGACGACGGCCATCTGTGCGGCATACAAGAAATACTGCAATGGCATCAAGCGGGCCGATTGCGTTCTGGTCAATAAGTCAAGGCAGGCGGGCTCTGAGTTTATAGCGTTCATCACGGAGCCGGCTGTGCCCCGCAAGCGTCCCGATCTCACCATGTTTATACATCGACCGCTGCAGCATTTCCGTGAGATCCTGAAACTGATGCAACTGCTGGCGAGCAACTGTCACGTCGATACGGAGGAGCACAAAAACTTTAGCACTGTGATTGGTGAGCTGCAAGCCGCCTATCGTGAGATCACTGTCAGCAGTGGCCTGATGGAGCCACTGGGCGAGGGTCGTCCACTGCTGACGCTACAGGATTTGGAATCGCGCATGGTGTTCACGAAGTGCAAACCATTTACGCTCGCAGTTCAGGGCCGCCAATGGATATTTGGCGGGGATCTGTCCCGGGTCGAGGGCCGCTCAATTAAACCCTATTGGACGTTGCTCTTCAGCGACATCATTGTGTTCGCCAAGGTCAGTCGGGACCGAGTGCTGTTTATTACCGAGGAACCCATACCCATTGCTAATGTGGTTGATTCCTGTTTTCACATGCGCAAGAAGAGTGAGTTAAAGGTTCAATTAATCGTAGTCTTTTAATCTCTGACCTCATCTTATCGATAGCTACTGAATTTCGTCTGACTGTTGATCCCAATGGACGACTAGCTGAGAGTCCGACGGGCTATTGTGCTCCGGATTTGACGCGTACGCCCAAGCGTGGCGCCCGGCGAAAGAGTCTCATCTTGCGTGCACCCTCTCTGGAGCTGAAGGCCGTCTGGCAGAATCTGTTGCAGCGTCAAATGTAAGTCAAGAGGTTTAACAAGTCTCCTCCTTAAGAAAATTATAACCCTACGAACGATAGACGAAAACCTTCCTTGAGGAACTCAAAACAGGAAGAGGGATCACCCTCTATATTGTTTGCTTCACATAGAATCCGTTTTTAAAACCCTATGCTTTGTTTCGTTACAGATTTTTGGTAAATGCCGCCTTGGGCTCAACGCCACTATCCAGTCCGTTGGACTCACCGGATGTGCTGAACACACTGGTGCCGCTGAGTGACATCGGGATGACCTCCGCATCGATGGGTTCGATGAAGCTGCCCTCGCTGGACAGCATCAATTTGAGACAGCAGAAACAGCAGGTGCGTCTCTTTCGCAGCAAGCGCCTGGACAGCGCCGATTCCTATGAGAATCTGCAGCGTTTGGCCAGTGCCCTAGTGCCGACGTCCCACCACCTCACCGGCCTGGCCTCCGCCTCCGGTTCCTCTGGGCCCAGTCACACCCATTGCAATGTCCATGCCCTTGTCCATGCCGCCCATGCTCGCATTACGGCCAGCACCCAAACGGCACAAATCTGTTCGGCATCGCTGCCCTCAAGGACCACCTCACCGGCCCGACAGTCGGGCAGCTGTGGTGGCGGTGGCGGTGGCTCCATGCCCAACGGGGTGGGTGGTGTGGGTGATGGCTCCCTTCTGCGCCGGTACAACACCAACAGC
Organism: Scaptomyza hsui; assembly: GCA_018152825.1. Lineage (NCBI taxonomy): Eukaryota > Metazoa > Arthropoda > Insecta > Diptera > Drosophilidae > Scaptomyza > Scaptomyza hsui. Next base: position 11,871,886 of record JAECXO010000001.1, read on the forward strand.
TCCTGTCTGAGCAGCAGTATCGCTAGCCTGACCACCCACACAGCTCAGACCCAAACACAGATGTCGGCACAGACCCAAACGTCGGCGCAATCGCTGCCCAGCGCCAGCAGCAAATGTTTGACAGCCATACCGGAGGTGAGCAGCGAGCCGGTAGCTCCGATGTCGGTAGTTCCGACTCATGCGACTCGGAAGCTGCTCGAGTTCAGTCTCAGCTCGGTGGGCCGCTCCTTTATCGATGAGTCCGCCCATGTTGGTCAGCAGGTGTCGCTGACGACACCTGAAACGCCCACGCCGAATATATCGCCCAGTTCGCAGGTATGCAACTCGGATGCCTTCTCCAATGACTTTGTGCCGCCGATGGCGGAGGCAGCCACAAGCGGCTCGTGTGGCCGTGCCTCAAATATACCGTTGGCCGAATTCGGCGGCTCTTGGGATTTGTTGGAGCTGGATTTGCAGCTGAATGAGGTGAATCTGGATCCGTGCTATGACACGGATGTCGAGGAGTGCATCTTTCTGGGCGATAGCGTGGGTGCCGGTTCCAGCGCCGGCGGCGGCGTCGTTAATCAAATAACTAGTGCGGATGATGACAGCGACGATGATGATGATGATGATGATAGCGTCGTTGTCGACGATCCTTTCGGCATGCTGCCCACTAGGCCGACGCCGCCGGATTCGCTGGATCTGTGATTTGACTTTTGGTTAAACGATACGGATAAGACGGACACCAGCTAGAGCCACGCCCCCTCTTCCCCCTCCCACACACACACACACAAACACAAACACAAACACTACCAGCACAAACTTGGAATAATACAAAATGAGCTTAGACAACCACCACCCAAAACTGATTCAAACCCCAACTCTTTACTCTAATCTAAACGACAAACTTCGCCTGCACCTTCTTCTTCCAACCCACTCGATCTCTCTCTTTTACTCTCTCTCTCTTTCTCTCTCTCTCTCTCTTAATCTTTGAAAAGCTACCTCGTGCTCATCAGTTGCCTTTTGTCCTAGTCTTTGTCGCTCTCAGTCTCAGCTTTGGCTTCAGGTTCCACATTGGCTCAAACAGCTTCCATTCATAGAGAGCACATACAGTCGATCCACATAGGTACCGATTGTGCTTCTCACATGTACCAAATGGCATCCACTTGCGTTCCATCATAGTATAGAGAAAGCAAAAGCTTCTTCACCCAACGATCCTTTAGCAAATGAGTGTGATCTATCTAACGAATGCCTTAATGGAAGATAACTGTTACTGCAACTGTAACTGTAAATGGAACAGTTACTTACAAACAAACATACTATATACACAATTACATACATACTTATGGCTCTTTATGAACGAAACGAATATTAATTTTGTTTTAATTCTCTCAGCTCAGTGAGATTGATAACAATTAATGAATTGTCTTGGCATTGGTATTCAAGTCGTTTTTGTATAATCAAATTGTACAACATTTGTTGATAATCAATTATGAATTGTCTTTTTTATATATATGCACAGCTAAGGGTTAATTATACTTAGATAGATATACTCGTATTTATGGGCACTGCTTAGGTATACTCATTTGCATTGAGTGCAGTTTTGAGTGTATTTCGTTCAGTGAATCACCCGTTTATCGATAACATTTTCGATCAATATATATATTTATGTATGTACTTGTCTCTCTATATATTGTACTCGTTCTTGTATTCGTCTACCCGTATTATCTATAGCCAGTTGAGTGTAAATATCATAAAAGAAGAATACTATATATACTATATATATATACACAGAGATGTTGATATTTACCCTATTGTGTATGTATGTGAAATTTTAGATTAAAACAATTCTTGAATAGTAATTTTTTAGCTTAGTACGTATTTACTAGAGTAGTACTATATACATATTCCCTAGATAGTCAAATTTACACATAGTACATATGTCTATAAAGTATATTCATATACATGTGAACATATACAAAAGCGCAGTAGACCGGTAGGTGGCGCACCAAGCAGGAATCATGCAAATACACTCAAAACACACAAAAAAACAACAAAATAAATAAGAAGAAAAAACTTTGTTTTATATTCGTATTTACATACATACATATTATATACAAACCTATTCGTAATAATCGTCTTAATAATTCGATTAAAATGTTTTTGCCAACACCCTTTAAAAAAGAAAACTTAAAAAACAAAACAAACCAATCAAAAAAAGCAGAAAAAAATCAAAAAATATGAAACAAAACCAAAAAAAAAAACATGCTTCCATTTTGTAGCTAAGCGCCAATTCGAAAAGAAAAAAAGAAATGAAAAATAACTATTGTTGTTATTGTTGTTGTTATAGTACTAACTTGTGTCCATTGTCTAGTCCCTTTCAAAAAGTATGCTCCATTTTGGTAATATTATTGCTTAAATTTACTATTAAGTTAAACATTAGCCAAAATAATCTGCCACATAGAACAGAAAATCTTTATAGGTTAAATCCGATTCTTCTCATTTGTCTGTGTACATAGTACTTACATACATCATAAATTAAACCCTTCCTAGCATACATACATACATATATATATGCAATCTATACATTTATAACTGTATCTGTAACAGTAACAAACTTTGCTCAGTCTCAGCGCCAAGTCGTATACGTAACGAACTTAGTATTGCAATATTATCGTTCTTAATAGGGCGGCTTTCATCTGACACACTAAACCAATTATGTTTCAATGCACACACACACAGACACACACACTCACATGGTACTATCTTTAGATCTCTGGTATCAATGTCAATTATTTATTGTTATGACTAGCACTTTGTTGCCTTCTAAAAAGTAGTCGTAACTTAATACACTTAAAACAAACACGCACACACACACACACACAAATTTGAGTCTCTCACAATGTCAAGCAATATGGAAAAAGCTCTCAATTGGGATTTGCATATTGCATGCCAAATACCTTGTGTGTTTGTTTCCTTTTACCTTAGTATGTAGAACTTAAGTTCGTTTTTTATTAAAAGTTGAGTCATGTTCTGAATTTTAATTTCCGATTTATTTCTAAAGCAGTTTACTTTTTACTATAGTCACGTTACAAGCAAAATCCTTAATCATTTTTATGACTTGTATATACCGTTCTGATGGTATACTTAGTTCTTTTAAATATTTCCTTTGACAATTTTATATAAGCTGCTAAGCAAATGTGATATTTTTCCAAAATAAAATTATTTTTAATACCTTAAATATAGAATATTTAGGTTTTTTTTGCGCACTTCTTTTTATTTTTCATTTCATATATTTTAGATGCTTTTTTTTAGCCATTTTTTATATTGTTTGCACCACTGTGAGACCTCATTTGGTGAGTCGCCTAGTTAAAATGAACTACACAGGACATTGATTGATATAATCTTAAAGCAAACACACACGAAAACACACATAGTTTGATTGAACAAAAAACACAGAAACAACACACACATATAACTGTTGGCCTGAAAGGAACCTAGTTCCCAAAGGTAATTTCACTAGTAAATTACTATAATGTATACGCCATGTGTGCGCGGCGCCCTAGTGAGCAAATTTGTGTTGCCGTAGCTGTAGTTTATTTATTTCTTATCCCTTTTTGCAATAAGCTATATACCCAATATGTAATATTATATATATACACAAAACAGAATTATATATACATATATATATATTTATATTAATTGCGAGCCAATTGGCGCTCCATATATATGTGTTTAGGAGATATATATATTTGAAACGATTTTTTGTGTTCTTTTGATATATTTTTGCCAGAGAAGTGAATGATACGTATAGTATATGTATATATATATATATATATATATATATATATATTAGATTGAGATGAGTTGAGAAACGATGAATAATAAAAACAAAATGATTCTTTGACTAAAAACGCTTGTGATGTTCTTTTTATTTCAATTCCTACCAAAAAATAATACTAATTCTCCAACCAACTAAAACAAAAAAAAAAACCCACCGAGCACTCACTTTGTACCACTCTGTACGTTGCCCAAAATGTTCTAACTGTGCCACATATACAAAAAAAAAAAATCTATTTCCCGGTCCCGGTTCATCCTGCGTTCAAAATTTATTGACCAGAAAAAACCCAAAAAAAAAAAAACCAAAATTGACAAATTAAAAATTGTGATGGACTCAATTTTATTTAGTTTAAGTTTCTATTGCAAACAAACTTTTATCGCTTCTTCCATTATGCTCATCATTTCAATTATTTGTTATCTTTATCGTTATCGTTATCGTAGTGTAAACCTCTTTAAGTGCAAGCGTTTTTAATCAAAGATGGCCAACTAAAAAAAAAGAATGATCGCGCGTTTTTATTGTTTCTGTTTCTCGAAAGCCAAGCAACAAATAACAAACCAAAAGTCAAAGAGCCCAAAACGAATCCAAAAATGCCAAAGACAAGTTCAAGTTAAGTCAATGAAAAGAATAACCAAACAAAATTAACTCAAATCAATTCAGTTTGAGCCCATCACAAAGTTTTAATTTGCAAGCAACATCGGGCAGCTGCAGCTCTGTGTGTGTGTATTTGTGTGAGTGTGTTTGGGTGTGGTTGTGGTTGTAATTTGGTAGGAAGGGTGTTGGTGGTGGTGGTGGTGTTGGTGGTTGGCCTCTGGCAAAAAAAAAAAAAAAAAAGAAGAGTTGTTCATTCTAATCAAGCGGTTGGGGAATCGCCAAATCTTACAGTCGCGCATTGCGGGCCATGGTCATGGTCATGCCGTCGAGCAGATTGAGCTGCTGATCGATGAGAAGTGCCGCATCCTGAACAAAACGGGCACACCCAAGTCGAGTGCCCTGCACCTGGCCAACTGGATGAAGGGTCAGCTGGACAAGCAGCAGCAGCAGGCTCGCCTTGCCGCCGTTGCACGCATCTCCCAGGAGAATATCAGTGTGGAGGATGAGCAGCTGATATTTAGCGATAGCGAGCAGGACGAACGCATCACCTACTGGACACGCCAGCAGCTGGAGAAACGCACCAAGGAGCTCAATCTGGCCAAGGAGAATGGTGCACTGACTGCAAAGCCCAATTTTGGTGGCAAACGTCTCAGCGGCGTCGAGGAGCTCAGCATGAGCGCCATGTCCGACATCTACTCCGAGGCCGGTGCAGAGCTGGAGGTGGAGGTGGTGCCCAGTCAAATAAGTCAATCGCACAGCACCACATCCGATAGTCAGGTGAGTGAGACAGCCAAAAAAAACCCTCCTCTCCAATCTCCAGTATTGCTAGAGCTTGTAATTTGTAGATCACCGTACGCTCAAGTCCCATAGTGCTCGACAAGCTGGCCGTGTGCCGTCACTGCCACAAGAATTGCCAGCAGAGTGCCGCCAGCGGTGGTCGGGGCGGTGCAGGCGGCGGAGCTGCCGGCTCCTCGCCGCTCCTCTGCACATCGCTCAAAGTGCAGCACAGCCAATCCTCACCCAATCGCTGCTGCAAGCTCAACGGTCTAGGAGCTGGAGGTGCTGGCACTGGAGCGGGCACGGGCACGGGCACGGGCAGCGTGACGAGCATGTCCAGCAGCACCATTACGGGCGAGCTGTCCTCCAAGGTAGTGGCTAGCAGCAGTAGACGCGAGACCGGCGACACCGAGAGCGATGTGGCCCAACTAATCACGGATGAATTGTCCCTGTCGCAATCAGAGGCCACCGATGACAGTGTGGGCGCGATGCCCAACAGCAGCAGCAGCAGCGCCGTTGTCGCCATCGTCGATCCAAAGCTACGAGTTCTAGATTCCCAGCAGCAGCAGCAGCCGCAGCAGCCCTTGGCGAATGGTCATTGCTCCATTTCCGCATCTGCATCCGCTTCTGTTTCTGCATCTCCGTCCGTTTCGGGTTCGCCGAAGGTGCAGCCGCCGCCACCGCCTCGACGCAATCGGGTCGTGGCCCATCTCAGCCAGGAGCCGGCGCGACCCCGTGCCAATCAGCAGGTCAAGGCCATTGTGACCATTACGGAAACGGCGAGAATAATGCGCAGCACACAGCACAACAACAACAACAACAATAACAATGCCACCGTCTCCAGCTCCGGCTCCGGCTCGCCAGCCAAATACGCAGCCTGTCACTGTCGCTGTGCACCGGAGGACTTTATGCAGTCGCAACTGGGGCCGGATAAGATGGAGCATCAGACATGCAAGCTGCTGGAGTCGCCCAAGCAGAAGGCAAAAGCTGTGCAGCGGCAGGAGGATGAGCAGTTGTCCCTGATGCTGATAGGACTGGCACAATTTGCGCCCGCTGCTCACCTCTGTGGAGGGCAGGAGATCAAGGAGACCAAAGAGAGCAAGGGGCGCAAGGCGTCAACGCCAACGATTGCTGTGGTGCCTGCCACACCGGAGGCGGTGCTCACCAAGACCAGCACAAATGTGTGGGACAACAGTAGTGGCATGGATCACAGCACTGGAACAACGACAACGACGATGACGACGACGACGACAACGGCAACCACATCGACGACGACAACGAAGCAGCCGAGGCAGGCAATCATTGAGAACATACCGGAAGATTCATGCGATGAGTCACCGCTGGAGGAGGAGCCACCGTATCGACCTATGAGCAATGCACTGCGTCGCTACGGCACCATGTCCAGCCTGGAGAAGCTACCCTCCGATGAGGTGGACGACGATCCCGAGCAGTACACACAGAACGGTCTCAACGACGATGCGGACAACGATGCCGACAACGATGAGGAAGATGATGATGTCGACGATGTCGAGGATGTCGATGATGTCGATGAAGCGGTGGCGGACAGGGCTCTCGCACAGAACCTAAACGAACTGGCGCCCAGCTGCTCCAAGGCTGCAGAGAGCCTCACCAATGGGGATGTTCTGGCCAGTGGTGCTTGGACGAATCGTGCCGGTGCCTTTGTCAGCGACAAGATGTCCTTCTTCGAGGAGTCGCGTGCCTTCATTGACAAGTACTTGGGCCGCTGGAATGCCAATGACGAGCAGCAGCAACAGTTGGTGGGCAACCAGACCGCGTCGGAGACCGATGAACAGATGGATGAATGCACCTCCGGAGCGACCAGTGGTGAGGAGGTCTGGGGCACACCCACCAGCGGCGGAGATAACGACGATATGCAGCTGATCAACTCGGAGAATACGCATTCGGTAAGTGGCGAGAGAGAGAAAGAGGTCCTACTGTTACTCTCCCTTCGATGACCTGTTGCCTTTTTTTTGGTAGTCACCCACCAAGTCGAGCACCTCGCTCAACGATGACGATGACACGGAGCTAATGATGGATGAGCTGCTGATGGCCCCACCGATGACGGCGAGCACAATACGAGGACTTCTGCCACGGTATGTGTGAGAGATAGAGAGAGAGAGAGATATATATATATATATAGAGAGAGAGAAATAGAAACAGAAGGATTAAAGTGATACAGATGGATCATACAATCTAACTAGCACACCGTTGTTAGAGGCTTTAGTTAGACTATATATATACTTTGAAATCAACAATGCTGATCTATAGTTCTCTCATTAAGTAATTAAGTACATACATATATATATATGTTTTTTTTTCTGTTTTTTTTTTCTTTCTTCTTATACTTTTTGATCAATTTTTTTGTGTGTAGTTTTTACAGGTGTTTCTTTATAATCACACTTTTCAAAACCCAATCGATAAACATTTGTATTAAATTCGTTGTGCCAAATATTTTGACCTTAAGTATATGCTACATACATACATACATCATCTTGGGATTTAGTTTAGTTCATACATACTAGCTTAATGGTACAGGCCAACCAGATCCATGATGAACTCGTAATACTCGTATATGATATAGTCTGATCATTTCTTTTGTAGTGTTTTTCTTAGTCGAGTGTAATCATAGCAACTAATTATATATACGAGTATGTACTACATATGTATTGTGTGCTATATACAACATTATTTATATCTACATATTGCTCAAATTCAAAATTTATATCATTCCATCAACAAAAAATCAATTCTGAACAACAAAACAAAAAAAAACCATGAACAAAATTCGTTGCATCTCATATCGTATATCGAATCGTATATCGTAACTTGTAATGCTTAGACGCCGTCTTGAGCCCCTGTTCGAGGAGGAGACCGAAAGCGACGAAGAGAAAACCCAACAGGACAGCGATGACATCAAAAAGGTGGGTCGTATTTAGAACAAATCAAAAACAATTACAAAAAACCTATTTACAAGCCGGTCAGCAAACAGAACAAAGCACTTTTTAAATGTTTCGTTTGAATTTTACTTGTTTTAATGACGCATGGCAACAGTGGTCGCACTGTAGCGCATGGCAATGCCGCAGCTGTGGCAATTACACTCCTTAAATGATAATGAAACTATGCTTTCGGCGAGCCGAAACTTGAATACACTTGCAGTTGATTTTCTTTTTCTTTTCTAAAACATAATCTTATAAAAAAATGTTTGTTTATGCTGCAAGTGTATTTTAATATATGTTGCACACACAGTGTGCTGCATGCATTGCATTGCAATCAGTCAGTCAATCGAATGCAACTTTGATTGATTTGATCAATTATTGACTTTTGTTTTCTCGTCTTTTTTTCCATATGCAACAAACCAACCAACCAACCAACATTATATTAATCACAACCAAAATGTGTGCCAACTGCTCATCACCATCTCTTGAAAACATCACGAACATCGCTCAATCATCATCAATCACTCACACATTGCATACATTCAACATCATTACATAATTGTTCATTCTGTGTGTTTAATGTAATTTTGCAAATTTGCTTGTCGAATACTTTGCTTAATAACGTTACAAAAACAAACTACTTGTATTTTTTATTCTTGTTGTTACATATATTTATATTTATATTGTTGTTTATTAACTTATTGTACATGTATGTGTGTGTATATATATATTTAAATATATATATATATGTCAAATATATAAATATATAGAAAGTCGTAGTGAAATTAGTGAAGCTTTAGCCAAACCTGCAATACTGCGAGCTCATAAACATCACACGCAAGGACAGAGACCCACAAGCGATTGAGAACGATTGACAATCATGAACATGAATGCACCAAACAAAAATACCCAAAACTTCCAAATTCAATCGAACGATAATCAAAATTCCGAATAAAAACCAAACAAAACCATAAAAAAAAAAATAAAAGGACGAACTAAACAATAAATTCAAATTAACAATCAAATGAACGAACCCACTCATAAACCACATCAACTGCAAGCTGGATGCTTTATCAAAACCAGAATTGATTAGTTGAATTCTATTCCCAACAATTGGTAGGGGGAAGCAACGACAAATGGCCACTACCTAGAGGATTTGGCTGGAAGTTCAAGCGACGAGGCAGCCCCTCGAGCAACAGCAACCAACATGGCATCAGCATCATCAGTGGCCAACAAACGCCACCTGGTGGATCGGGAGTTTCCGGATCTGGATCCGGATATGGATATGGATATGGATCTGGATGCGGAGTCACACTCCAGCGAGGAGCGTCTGCAGCCGAATTTGGTCACACCATTATTGGGTCCACGACCATTGATCACCCACACAATGCTTTTACCCACCACCGCGATAGTGGCGCCCCCACCAGAGGCCTCATCCTGCGAGTATCTACTCGAACAGCGCCCGTCTGCCCGCACGGCACCATCATCGATCACATCGACGACATCCACAACAACGACCACCATGTCGACCAGAATGACGAAGACGAGGATGACGACGACGATGACGATGACGACGAGTACGGCGATGCCGACTTGGAGCAGCAGCAGCAGCAGCAGCTGCAACAGTACGGCACCAGTGACGACGGTGAGTCGAGCTCCCTCATCGACTACTACAACAATCAGCAGCGGGAGCGGCACTATCAGCAACGCCGGCAAAGTCATCGTCAAGCCACCGAGATTTATACCACCGCCGCCGCCGCCTCGTCGTCTGTTGCTCACGCAGACAAATCTAAGCGGTGCAGCGGTCAAAACGGTAAGATTAACGACATCCCAACTATCTTTACTCAGATCAACAAAGAGGTGCGCTCTCCTATCAGGGAACTCAGGAAATTTATTTTCCCCTAAGGACAGATCACAAATTTTCTATTGACATAACTTGTTTAGAAAAAAACCGATTGAAAAACATTTTTTAATCTCAATGAAATGTGCGTTTAAAAAATTCGTACCCTTACCATTTCCAAAGTAGTATTTTGGTCAAAACGGTAAGATTAACTACTTTCCCAACTATCTTTACTCAGGTCATCAAAGAGGTGCGTGCTCCCATCAGGGAACTCGGGAAATTCATTTTCCCCTAAGGACAGGTTGTCCTTTTACCAACTATCTCAGCTCAAATCAGGTCATCAAAGTCATGAATTCTAGTGTAAGAGGTTCGGTTTTTCCTCTAAGGACAGATCACAAGCTTTCTTTTGCTATAACTATGCCAAATCTAAGTCGATTTTGAGAAGTAATACCTCCTTGATCTTGGTTTAAATAACCCTTTTTTATCTCAAAGAAAAATTACCTTCTCTAACTATTTCGATCCTATTTGCAGCAGCCACCTCAAAGAAAATCTGGCGCTACTGCTGACAGTGGCTCTTCGGCGGCTGTCGTCGACGCCGTCAGCGCTTCGCCCACAACCGTTACCGGGTCAAGGACAACGCCTGCGAGTACCAGAACCTCTGCACCGTCAGCGGGATCAGCGGTGCAGCAGTCGGCGGTTGCAGCAGCAGCAGCACCGGAACCGGTATCGGTATCGGTATCGGTACCGGTGCCCGTCCCAAAACGCCCATCGTCAACGATAATCGAGACCTGCCTGCTGGGTGCCGCAGTGCCGGCCGGCTCCAGGACTTCATCAGCAACAGTCTCGAGGATAGCAAGGCCAATACGCCCGACCAGCACCAGCACCAGCACCAGCAGCAGCAACAAGCAGAGCAGCCCAGCTGTAGCGGTACCGGCAACAACAACAACGGTAGTAGGAACGGACGCAGTCGCTCCGCGTTCATTGGTCGCTGCCCCAATGCCGCACGCTGGCTGCGGTTTAAGTCCAAGGCTGGAAATGCGTCTGGCGCTCAACCACGACATTCTCGGGGACGAGGACTTGATCTGCTACGAGCCTGGTCCAGATCTAACAACTATTCTGGGGTAAGTTCGAGTATCAATATTTATGGTAGGATAGAGGACTAACTGTTTATTCACTTGGGGTTAGCAGGCACGACCTCTCCACATTTCATCGTCTGACGGGTCGCGATTTATTGAGTCGTTCAGCCACGAATCGGGTGCAGCCAAAAGAGGCTGTCATATCGTACTCTCAACAACGCAACTCCAAGATGGACACACCGACGGTGAATCGGCGACCACGTCCTGCCGTCAGTCACGTGCCCGTGGGCCAGAGGAGCCACAGCAGCAGCAGCCACGGAAGTCCGCTCGCCGCTGGTTCAGCTCGTGCCGTCGTCGGAGCACAACGCCCGCCTCTAAATCCAAATACATGGAACAGTTCTGCATATGTGGCTCGAGCCGGCGGCGGGAGCGAAAGCGTCGGAGACAGCAGCACAAGTTGCAGCAACAACAACGCCGGGAGCAAATTAGGCGATCTGGAAATCTTAGCGAGACGCGAGAAGATATATTGCATGTCTCAATCGAGGAGTGGCTATCAAGTCAGGGCGACATCCGAGACATCCACATCCACAGCAACAGCCACAGCAACAACAACGACGAAAATGACAACGATCCAGACGACGACAATGGCAACGAGACGCGACTGTTCCTCGCCAATGAGCCGAGCAGCAGCAGCAGTCTCTCTGACGAGGACGACGAGTATTATTTCGATGGACGCAGTGGCAACATCAACATCAACAACAACAGCAACAGCAACAACAACAGCAACAATGACTGAAGCGTGCCTCGAAACGGAAGCGGGCAAATCGAATCGCCTGTAAGTGCCTTGTGCCTTGCCACAATTCTGTCCATCTCTGCCCCCTCCCCCAACAACTTCTACTACTTCTACTCTCCCCTACACCCTCTTCACACTCCACTCCTGCAGCATCAACTTTATAAAGCGCCGCAACAGCAGCAGCAGCAACAGCAACAATCCCAACTACTCTGACAGCAGCACCTTCGCTAACGACTCCCAGCAGCAGCAGCAGCAGCAACAGTTGCAGCTGCAACTGCTGCCACCGTCGAGCAGCCAGCAGCTGCTTAGGCAGTCGCCTCAATCTCAGGCTCCGGATAATGCGGACATGGCACCAATGTCGCCACGCAAAGACAACGTAAGTGATTACTAACATTTGAATGTGATTCAAGGCCATAAAACTCAATACAAAAGTAATAGTAAAGTAATAGGAACAAGTAAGAAGGTTTTAGTCGAGATTTCCCGACTAGAAGATACCCTATAATCCTATACCTAGCGTTCTGTCATTGTCTGTATATATCTGTGACTAAACTTTAATCTTCGATATCTCTGGTGTTTCTCAACCGATTTCGATGAAACAAAACATATTTCGCAAATTCAAGATTTTATTGTTATCGAAACTGAAAAAGTTCTCTATAGTCTAAAACAAACTTGTACTGCCTAGGACTTAGATGAGCTTATGTTCAAAATCTGAGGTCTTCAGCTCTTAAGTCTCTGAGATCGACGCGTTCATACATACAGACGGACGAACATACGACTCGGCTGTTGGTGCTGATCAAGAATGTATATACTTTATGGGATGGGCGGTGCTTTCTTAAAAAAAAAAAGACCCCACTAGCTGGTAGCCGTAACCTTATCTTCCGTGTTTCTTTAAAAATCAACATCAAATGTTCACTGATGATGAATATTAAGTTAAATTATTCTCCTTTATTCATTTGTATTTTAAGCTACAAGTTTAAGAACTTAAAATTTAATGGGCAAGTCATAACAATTTTATAATTCTTTAGTTGGCATAATTCTATAATTATTATAATTATTATTATAATTATTTTTATTAGTTTATTTATTATATTCAAGTGTAGTAAAAGTATAAGCTTTAGTTTTTTTAGAAACTTAATCTGAAAAATTAAAGATATTATTGTTATCGATGCTGAAAGCGAAAGAACTATTGATATTTTAAAGGGAATTTGGTCTGCCTATAGTTAAGTAGATCTCATATTCCAAATCCTTTTTATCTATTTTTAATGGCTTAAGGGTATACTAATTTTCTATACCATTATAATTATCATTGTTTGATTAATTAATTACCTTCAACTTTTATAGGACAAGCCCTCGCTGAATCGCCGACTGTGGAAGCAAATCACGAAACGAAGACGCACCAACTCCGTATCCCAGATAGTTGCTGGTTAAAATCCCTAAATGACTTTACACACACACACACACACTCACACTAACACTAACACTACACCTTTCTCTTTCTCTCTTTCTACTTATCGATAACTCTTTTTCTATCTTTAAATAGAGATACGCGTAGTTGTATTTACGTATCCTGCGATCAGCTGTGTGATATTTGCCAGCCGTAGTGCTTTCATTATATGCTATACATATGTTTGTGCGTATGTATGTACATATGTGTAGCATTAAGTTAAGAGTTAGTTTAGTTTGTCAGATTGTAAAGGAACTTGAAATGTTTTCCCCAAAAAAAAAATAGGAACATCGTTTACACTTGCAAGAGAACAGTTATTAAGAGAAATTTTAAGCTTTCCCGTCCTGGCATCAAATCATTACAAAATCAGACTGCTTTCACGTAAAGTACAGTTGTAAAGTTGTGAAAGTTACTACAAACATACAAATGTATATCACTGTTTTAAAGTGTTTCCACTGTAATGCAGTTCACTGACTAGTGAAGATTGTCACTCTTTTTCCACTGCTGCTAGTGTAAACGGCCTGTAAAATTGTTTTCAACTGGCATTTAGATAAATTGAGCAAACATACATCAAAAATAATCAAACACGATGATGATGATGATATAGAAAATGATACAAGAATTATGTAAAACTTATGCTAAGTTTTTTGATACTTACAATTTGTAGCTAGTAAAAAGAAACAACAAACCCAATAAACGAATTATGGACGCTACGTCCAATTGCGTCCAAGTCAAATATGTGACTCCTGCCAAACAGCTGGGCAACAAGTCGCTAACTATAACTACAATAGCCAGGCCAAGACCATAAAGCCAAAGAGAAATAAATACAAAAACCAAATGATTAATACTAATGAACTCAAAATACTTTTATGAGAACAGCCAAAAATCATATGGAAGAAAATGAGACAACGAATGGAGTTGCCAGAAGGCAAAGCTTTAGTAACAGTTATTTAACATAAAATAAATTAGGCAAAAAAAAGGTAATTGGGCGGGTCTTAGGGCGCAAACACACACACACACACACACACACACACAAAATTGAGCCAAAAGAATATGTAGCAAATAATTAACTGAAAGTGAAGCATATAAAATATGTTTAGAGTATTTTTTAGAGAATGATATCGCAATTGGTAGCAAAGTCAAATTAGTTTAGGTTTACACAAAATTATCTATTGTGAATTATTTGTTTGTTTGTTTTTCTGTTCGTTTGTCGGTATTGAATTAACAATAAAAATTGCCTTACGTATTATATAAACTAATGATTGTATTTGTAGCGCTAATAACTAAAAAGAAAGCAAACTTTATACATTTTATGGCATTTTGCAATTGTCATTTGTCCAGTAAAGAGGTTAGAAAGAAATACTATAGAGAAATCAAATGTCAAAGTAAAAAGTAACAGTAAAACGTAATCGTAGTTGCAATGAAGCAAAAAAATTTTAAGAATTCGCATTTTTCTCAACTATTTACAGCATATTTACATGCATTTTTTTAGTCAGATACAGATACAGATACAGATACAGATAGAGAACAGATACACACGTAGGGACAGATTGTGGGCATGGGGTGGGGGGAAGGGAATAGAGGTATAATTATGGCAAGCAAACTTTATTTCACATTGAAATTGTTGAAAGCTAACAAATTATATGAAATTAATAATACTAAAATACTAAAATTTTAAAATTAAATCGGACAACAACAAATGATCGAGTACATTTATCAGCTTTAATAGAAATCCTAATTAAATAATAACAAATATATACATAGTTATATAATTGATACTTTGAATTAGCATGTACGAGATCAAACTATTAGGCATTTATCACTTTTAAATATTATACAACACAAACAACAACAACAACAAGACATGATCAAAACGGCGCCTCATGCTTAAAAATTTTAAATGTGAATGATGGGCATATTTACAGTAAGCCAGCCGAACAGGGGGGGCTTTTGAATAAATTATTCCTTCTTTTTGAAATTCCTGACCGTTAAAGTAAATACTTTGTAAAGTTTAAGCATAAGCACTTTTGAAATTCAATTACGAAAAAAAAAACGCATTAAGAATGAAAATTTGTTCGATTTTATTAATTTGTTTTTAATCGTTAGATTGTAAATTGATAAGCTTAGCGAAAATGGATTTTCCTCTTGAAATTCAAATATAAATTCAATTATTTGAGAGAAACGTAAAACACAAAAACATAAAATTTAAAATAAATCAAACTCAACAAAATTATGCGCTGTGTACTTTATCTAAGTTTCAGCTCACACAAAGAGGGACGGGAAAAGATCTTCGTTACACTCCAATGAGAAGTAAAAGCTCAAAGCTCTATGTTGAGACCATCGCACAAAGAGAATTGAAGGACATAATACTCTCGAAAATAGAATTTTTAAGACTTTATTGTAATCAGCGCAGTGCAAGCTTTGCATATATTTTGTTTCCCATCATTGCTCAGCAATGAACGTATCCGGCTTTGTACTATGCCAAAAAAAAAAGAAGAAGAATAAACGATCTATGTATAGTTCTGATTGCACATCGCATCGCTGGCTACAAGCACTAACAACAATGGCAAAAAAAAAAAAAAAAAAAATCAACAACAGCAACAACAAATTAATTGCCAGGGCCCAACCCCAGTCAAAGCTTCAGCCTAGCCTCAGCTGCAGTCGCAGTCGCAGTCGCTGTCCCATTTGTTGGTGCGTGCAGTGAAATGCAGTTTTGAAGCGTGCCGAACACGAAAGAAAAAAAGTGGGAGAGGGCGCTCTCTTTGGGTGTCGTTGCTGCTGCTGTTGCAGTAGCTGCCGAGGTTCAGTTCGTTTAGAGAGCGAGGCGCCGCCGTCGTCGCTGTTGCTGTCGCTGTCGCAGCTGTTTGCTACTGAGCTTTGGCGAGCTCAAAGCTGACGACGCTCAGCTGAGCGCTCAGTTTGAAAACGAGTTTCGTGGCGAACGGTCGATCAACGCCAGTCGTAGCCGCAATCGAAGTCACAGTCTCGCAGTCGTGGCCCTAAAGAATTTTGCCGCAGCCTCTCGCCAAAGTGAGTGTGTGTGTGTGTGTGTTTGTGCATTGTTTATTTACATACATTACATATTTCACCAATTGGCGTTTTAATTGGGCAGCGAGTGCAATTGTTTGTGGGCAGCCGCTTAATATTAGTTTTTTTTTTTTTTTTGTGCTTTCCCAAAAAAAGTAAAAAATAAAAGTAGAAAACGAAAACTGCACTTTACATGTATGTATGTGTGTGTGTGTGTGTGTGGATGTGGATGTGCTTAAGCTGCATGTGAACTAACAGGAAACAACGAGCAATTAAACAAACGACGCTACGTTGACGTTGACGCAGACGCAGTCGCAGTCGCAGCTAGAACCATGGAGCATAAGACTTGGTAATTGAGGTCGTCGCTAGGTAAGTTCTGATCTGCCGTCTCCCTTCTCTTCTTCTTCTTCTTCTTCTTCTTCTTTTGCCTAATGCTGTTGCTGCAGCTGATGCTTCCGTTTGGCTTTGCCAACATTGAAATTCACTTACAGCACCAACAACAACAAAAGCGCTCGCTGCATAGAGACAAAAGATACATAAATGTAGCTACTACACGGATACACAAAGGTGCATTGTGTGTGTGTGAGTGTGTAGACAAACGGTAAATAATGCCGGTGCTTACGCTACAGCACCGCCCGTAACTCCCCAAGGCAAAATTTGCAGCATGCACAGTGGTGCACAAGCTATCAACAACTTATTGAAAGTACATGAGTCTAAAACTCTCAGCTTAAAAAAGCTTATGAAAGCAGATGACCTTGAGCTTTAAGCTTTTATTATGCACGTTAATATCATAAAAATATTTTCAATTCATAGGAAAAAAAAACTTAACCTAATTTATAGTTAGATTTAAATCAAATTTCTAAGAGAATTGCAATTCTAAGTTTCGGCTCCTACTTTTATAGTTGGCTTAAACATTGTACCACTGTGCATGGCAAATGCGGCAAATCAAAATGACAGATAGACACTGTGCAACTGCAGCTGTGTTATTCCACGCTAGAGTTTAGTGTTGGCCAGTGAAAGCAGCGTCAAATCTGCGTCTACTCTACTGTATCTGTATCTGTATCAGCAACTGTATATATACATGTATCTGTATCTGTATCTGTATCTGTATCTGAATCTGAATCTGTTTCTGTACAACTAAATTTGTTGCCAGCTGAGAACTTAACTGCTGATGTTGCTGCTTCTTCTGCTTCTTCTGCTGCTGCTGCTGCTGGTGCTGTTGCCTGGAATTCCATCAGCATCAACAATAATAATTATCTAACTATCTGGCCGCATAACTATCTATTGATGCTGCTGCCACAAAAGCCGCAACGGAAACGCGCCACTTTGCTTTTAGATCGTTTTTTGTTTTTTTTTGTTGGTCAGTCAGTCTGTTTTTTTTTTTTTTTTTGTAAGGTCAAAAACCACAGCTGCTAAATGCATATTAAGTAATTTGGAAGCGAACCAAAACAACGGCCAGATAACACATCTATGCGGATGTGCGGATATGCGGACACACAAAGATACACAGATACAAAGATACATTGCCTAGTTTAATTGTTGTTGTTGTTGTTGTTGCTGTTGAACTCAACAAGTTTTAGAGCCAAAACGGCAAGTGCAAAAATTTGTTGCGAAAATTGATTAACAGCAAACTGGTTGAAGTTGGAGGAGCCATTACTTCCCGCCTCCCCCCCTCCACCCCTCTGCCACCCTGCCTCATGCCCCTTGTATACAGTTGTTTAAATTTTATGAAATTGCTGCTCAAAAGTATTTTTTTTAATTGAATCCCATATAAAAATCAAACGCAATGCAAACAGTAAAAAAATGAATAAAAAAAAAAAATATGATGCCGACAAACAATGATGATTATGATGTTGTTGTTGTTAGTAGATGATCATTGGAACTTGGAACTTGGAACTTTATTATTTTGAGTGTAACTTTTGGCTTTAATTTGTTTTCATACTCTAGTTTGGAATTTTAACTAGATTTTGTTAAGAAATGTGAATCGGAGTTATCTAAATGAAACTTTGTTAGATTGTTTTTAGATATCTTGCAACTTTTATTATGCTTTTTAGGTTAAAGCAAAGAACCCATTAAAAATAATCACATAAAAAATTGATTTCTTATCAATCAACAATCAGAATATATTACTGAAAAGGGTATTTAAGCATCGGCACATTAAAAAATAACTCTCTGCTTTCTTGATTTTTGTGATGTTTTGGCAACTTTTGTTAAACACCATTTCACTGGACAACAACAACAATAATAACAATGACAACAAATTGAGTAAGTAATAAACTGGTTTACCCGTTTATTGAATTTTTTATACATTTGCATCGCACGCAAAAGCGCTTCAAATGTTCAAAATAAACATATACATATATATATATATACATTTTTGTTGGATTTGTTCAATAACAAAAAACACACACACATACACTCGAAACAAGATGGGTTCTCAGTCCGGGCATGCTCATAAAACTGCTTAAGGTATTTTGAACCTAAAAAAACGACGCAATATTTTATATTATAATAAAAAGCTCACAATACACGACTGGTCCAAGGGGCAAAGGGGCAAAGGGGCAAAAGGGGGCAACCCAACCCCTTTTATGTGAAAAGTGTCAGCAGCAGAAGCAGCTGTCTCGAGACTTAAGATCAGCATTCTTTATACAATACATTTACTTATGAATAAACAGGGTTTCAGTTCATTTTGTCTCACTTAAGCCTTGAACTGTATGAATATTTGTGTGTGTGTGAGTGTTCTTCTTCTTGGTGTTGTTATCTATTCAGTTAAAAATAAGAGAGAGAGAGAGCATTCTTCTGATTGCCTTTCATTCCACCTGGTTTCCAATTTTTCCCATTCACATCGATCGAGATTTCATGTTCCCCATTCCGTTCCACTCACTTTCATCTGAGCGGAGATTTCGAACCGATTTCGTTCCCTTTATGGGACCTTTCTAAAAACTTTGTTATATGACTTGCTCAGCAAGTGTTTGAGTGTGCGTGTGTGATTTTTCTTTCATTCACACACATTCTCCAGACTTCAATTGGCGCTCATCCGCTAATTGATTGGCTTTTCCAATATGACTCAAACCTTATAATGCATTATTTGTTTCAACCGTTTTGCTGTGTTTTGAAACATTTCGTTAACTTTTACACTGATCAAAGGTAATCATCTTTATCAACACTTTTTTCATGCTGTTTTAACACTTATATATATACCCTATATATATATTGTTGTTGTTGTTGTATGTGGGTACGCTTCAGATCTTGCTTAATGCTCTTCAGGGTACTTGAACTGACTTCTTCTTCTTCTTCTATTCCGTCGTCGTTTGTTGTCGTTGCCTTCTAACAATGGAACCTCACAGCGGTGTCTCTCTGGATTCTTCTTCTTTTTTTGTTGTTGTCAGAAGTACTTTGGTGTTCTTTTGGTTCTTTGACTGCGACGCTTCTGTGCATTGTCTAGAGCCAGAGCTTATACCATACATAATAATTAGAATCATGCATAGCTGCCACTTACAGGGTGTGTTCTAAGTGTGTGTGTGTGTGTGTGTGTCTGTGTGTGTGTGTGTGTGCTTGTGAGTTCGCTGACTGACTGACTGACTGACTGTGACTGTGCCTATAACCGTAGCTACTTCTACTTCTACTTCTGAAGCACGCTGCTCATAATCACATGCCATAGAAGACACTGAAGACACTGCCCTATACACTCAGAAAAATAATATGTAGAGCTTAAGATCGTAGACTCAGAGCTTTTTCTTCACTATTGAACTTTTGATAAAAATCTAAGCTTCTAATATTTTTTTTAAATAATCATTTGACAAAATTATGTACTGAACATAATCTCACTTAAAAGTTGTTTACACAAGAAATTAAAATTTGTTATTGATTTTGATTTAATTTTAAAATTAAATTTAGTTCTTGAAAAAAATAAACTTTTATAAAGAAATTCATCATCTTGGATTCTATAGCTTGAACTTTTAATAAAAATCCAAGCTTCTATTGTTATTCTTAAAATATTATCTGACAAATTTATTTACTGAACATAATCTCACTTAAAAGTTGTTTACACAAAATATAAAAAATTTTGGTTGATTTTAAAATTAACTTTACTTTATGAAACTTAAATTTAGTTCTTGAAAAAATAAACTTTTATAAAGAAATTCATCATTATCAAATTAATTAACATTTATTTCTGAAAATTGAGACCTTCAACAATCATTTTAAGATTTGAAGATCCATCTCTTTGGTTCTTCAACCACACTTTTTTCTCGACTATTTTGCTCGGTGTCATTAGATTTGGCTCTTGGCTCTCGGCTCTTGTCGCTCATTAAACATGGCTGCGTTTTGTGCCAAGCAAGCAATTACAAAGCCAAAAAAAGAATCAAATAACTTTAAACACTTTGTGTTCTGTTTTGTGGCTTAAAGCCAAATGGTCAGACAAACGAAAAAAAAAAAAAATAAAGAAACGTTACAAAATTGATTGCCGACAAAAGACGCAGATTACTGCGATGTCCGATTGGTACCACTGTAAGATTGTCAAATCCGGCGTTTGCTCCACTGTCCGCTGTCTTTGCGTCTTTGCTGTCATTAATCACCGCTCAGCAAATTGAATTCTGTGCATGTAGCTTCCTTTTAACAAAAGTCGACAAATTAACGTGTTTTTAATTGGCACCGGCCAACTGGGAGCACTAAAAGTAACAGCTAAAAGCCACAAAGGCCAGCAGCCAAACTCGAGGCATGCCACGAAAGCAACACCAAACAACAACAACAACAACAACAACAACAACAATGGGGCAATTGTCATGTGAAGTCGTTGAACTCCTCGCCAGAGTTATGCGCCAAGTTAATTATGATAAACGTTGGGGAGAAAGGGAGAGACTTTAACTGAAAGAGACACACTTTTGATTATAACAATAAATAATTAATATGTATACCATATATGGTAGTAGTATGTGTGTGTGTGTGTGTGTGTGTGTGTGCGTTTATAATTAGAACTTGAGATGCTTGCAGCTGCCTGCTTGTGGCATGCTTGGCGAACTGACCTTGACAAGGGCGGCGCTCGCTTTTAAACGTGTTTGGCCACCAACACAAAAAACCGGTATTACCTTCAACACAAAAAAAAAAAAAAAAACAGATATGAAGCAGAAAATAAGTGTCATCTACTTATTGTTATTATATGTATGTACAGAAGTATTTATGTAGTTGAGTCTGGCAACGCTTCACAGATTTTCATGTGACACTGTCCACTGTTTTTGTTTTTGGGGCCGTGTCTCGTGCCTGCCCTCCCCCCTCCCAAGTCATAAATGAAATGCTTCCCAACAAAATGTGTTTTTATTTTTCTCTTTATTTATTATTATTATTATTTTTATATGGATTTTCAACTACAGCTCGATTCGATTGTATTGCGTATGAAAGCGTGAAAACGCACTGATTTCAAGCAGCGGTCTACTCGAACACACACTGAACAATAATTAAATACACACGCACACACACACACGCACACACACGCATAGTGATATTGATCAGAAAGGGGGCTCAATATTGCTTTTATTCATATCATTTGTTAAGCTTCAAATGTACAAGCAAAAAATCATGAAAAAACTCTAAAGTTGAAATAGAAAATGTTGTATTTCAACATAAAAACATAATCTATTTGTTTAACAATTGAACCATAAGTAGGGAAAAAAGTGTGTATCTTAGGATATACTTATAAAGAAAATAGAATGCACTATATAATAAACATAAAGCAATAAATAATAGGTTAATCTATATAGGTTTCTAGTAAATCAATTTCCAGCTGCTTTTTCCATCTCTTTTGTGCATTTGCTATATTATAATTATTCATTTCGTATCATATGTTACAGATTATAATAATACAATTTTGAAGGCATAATTTATTGACTGCGTTTCTTAAAACTGTCTTTAAAGGCATTTTCATGTCAAGTTAAAAAGCCACTTTTCATCACTTGAAGCCATAAAATTTGGTAATCTATTTAGTGGCTCTTAAAACCTTAAAACAACCGACTTGACGCTAAGCAGCCTACTCATTGGCCATTTAAACAGCGCCCTATGCTAGGGTTTTTTTTTTTAGTTTTAGCTTTTTAGTTTTTTTTTTTTTTGTGCTCTTCGAGCCGTGTCGGGGTTCGTTGATTTCTTTTGTTTGTGTCGCTTGCATAATTCGTTGCTTTAGTATATTGTGGTGAATTGTTGCTGTTGTTTTTGGCCATTTGATTTGTATTGTTACTTAATTGCTTTGAACCTGAAAACTGAAAACTGCCAAAGTTAGCGAGAAAAACAACAAAATCAAACACCTCCCATTTATTGTGACTGTCTGCATATGTTAATGATTCAAAATATTTACATAAATTGTGTGTGTAAATACATTAGTACTTTTTGGTCTTTTTGGGGTCGCTGATAAACAAAACACGCGCCACACAGAAAAAAAAAAATGGCCAAAAAAAGAAGCTAACAATCCCAGTTTCATTGTCACCAAAGCTTGAGCTGACATTGAAAATCGGGTTGACACCAGCTGGAATCAAGAAAGAAAGAAGCACAACGTAAATAAAAGAAAAGAGAAGAGGAAGAGCAGTAGAAAAAGAAGCCAAAAAAGAAAGAAAAGCATTTGTCGAGCCGTCGCGTCGTCGCTAGCTGAAATGTGAGCGGCATTAACATTGAGGCAAATGGGTCAAATGGCTAAAAACCAAAATGTTGGGCAAGGGCCAAACGAAAGACGTGCGTGAAATAAGGAGTTAGAAAGAGACAGAGGGGGAAGGGAGGGGTGAAAAGAAAGAAAGATGTGCCCAAAAACATTGCGACGATCTCATTGTATAATATAATTAAAGTACGTGACATGATTTTGCGATTAGTTCAAAGTGCCAGAAAACTTGACAAACATTGAGTAAGCTTAGAGTATCAAAATCAATCAATGATTAGAAACAAAACTCAATAAGTTGTGAACTAAACTAAAATAAAAATAAAAATATAAAAAATTAAGCCATGTACCAATATCGAGATTTAAAACATATAGATTGTATAATCTCTGCAGTTACGTGACAAGTTTTCTATAAACTATAAAAATTGCTACATTGCTGAAAGTAAACAAACTTAACTATTCTATATATGTACATATGTTTATACCAACTTGAAGCTGATGTTTATAAATATTGAGTCTGGAAGATGTTGAGCAAGGCCCCCAAAACTGAAGACGTGCGTAAAATAATCTCAAGTTGAGTCCCATTGTATAATGAATTAAGTTTGTGTTAGAGTTGTAACAACAATGGCAAGAAACAAATACGATATGGATACGATACGATATGCGAAAGAGGGCAGATACGATATACGATATGCAACATATTATATACGTGACATGGCTGAGTTATAAGAGGCTTAGCTTTCTGGATTTATATAAGTTAGTTGGGCTGCAGTTGTGTGTGAGAAAAAGAGTTTGGCGAATTCCATTAGCCAAATGGCCAAACGTCTCGAATCATGCTGGTGGCTTGCGTGTTGCAAGTGCTTCCTGCTTTATGCTTTATGCTGTTGCAGGCATGCCACAACACGCACTGGACACCAAACAGCGACTGAGTGAGAGAGAGAGAGAGAGAGAGGAGACTGGAGAAAGGGAGAGGCTCTGGAGGCGCAACTTGTTCGGCCAGTCTATAAGACTGGATACACGATTTTGGGGCAGCAGAAAGTAAAACTCGTTGCAATTGTTGTTGTTGCCCAGCTGTTTTTTTTTTTTTTTATTTTTTTGGGTTCCAACTCTGCAGGTGACATACATTTTTTGTGCTTTTGTTGTTTTTGTTGTTTTTTTCGGCAGAGCATGTCCTAAAATAATTTTACTTTTCCTTGCCTTGGCCAACTCGTTTCTCAACTCTCGCCTCTAACACCCAACTGCCTTGGCTACTTTCTCTGCCCTGACCAAAACGAGGCAACAACAACAAACATGTTCATCATCATCGTTGTTGTTGTTGTTGTTGTTGTTTTGGAATGCCTTCAGGTTTTTCTAGTTAGCATATAGCACCTTGTTGTGGGGTCCAATTCAAGGTCGCGCTTTTTTTCTCAACGCCAATAAATCTCTCCCTCCCTCCCTCCCTCCCTCCTTCCCTCTTTGTTCCCCTCTCTATCTCTGTGTTAGCAGCTGACAGAAAGAAATCATTCAAATACCTTACTGAACACTCAATTACGAACTGCAACAAAAAAAAAAAACAAAAAAAAAAAAAAAAACAATCTCTGTTCCAGTCAATGACATTTTGGCCTGGGCCAATAATACATTCACCTTGCCTTCTCTCTCTCTCTCTCTCTCCTCTCTCTTCATGAACTCCCCAATTTGAACTCTCCCATCCCAACTTCAACTTCGCCGCTGAGTTTCTTCAGGCGAGTCCGAGTCGTAAACTGATATCCAACAAACAACATGAAAAAGATGAAGAAAAAACAACAACACTTGTCCAGATACTATATATATCGGGTGTACAAAAGTGGCAGGTTGTTCTGTGTGTGTGTGTGTGTGTACGGTGTGTGTAATCGATATAACAGGGTCACCAGACCGCAGCTCTCTCGGATGCATTTCTTCTCCTTCTAGTTCCGCTGAAATCACACACTGTGCTAGTATTCCAGCAACTAATACGTTAGATATTGGATTATATTTAATTTGGATCAGCTGTCAATGATATGTTTTTTGGCTTAATTGCAAAAAGAGAGAAAGCTCTTCTTGTCTCTAATATGTTGTATGTGTGCTGCCAATTCTTTAGAAGCAATTTTAGTTTCTAATCGAATTTATCAACTACTTAAAATAATTCCTAGTTTAAAAACCTATAAAATTTTAACTTTTGTTGTCCGACATGGAAAAACTGCATTAAAAACTATAAAAACAATCCATGAAAAACTATGAAATATAGTTATTTTAAAGTTTGGGGTAATGTTTTTAATGAATTCCCAAAAAAAAAGGAGTTTTCTCCATTACAAAAACTTACTTAACAAAAACTAGCAATTTTACTATATGTTTTACACAGATTGTTTTGATAAAACTATGAAAAAAAAACCACGAAAAACTATGAAAGGTAGATTTGAAATTTTCGAGTACAATTTTTAATGAATTCCAAAGAAAAGTACATTTTTTCAAAACAAAAACTTACTTAACAAAAACTAATAATTTGAATATCTGTTCTACACAGTTTGCTTTGATTATGCTTGACAATATCGATTATAATCGCTGTTCGACTCCAGATAACGGTTCTCATTCAAACATGCCAGAAATTCCACATAGAAACATTTAACCCGAAGTTAATTTGAGGATTAGGTCAGGTGAGATCAGTTTAGGTCAGTTCGGTTTAAGCAATGTTTACTTAAAAGAAGCTTAGCTTCATGAATAGATTAGTTTATGACTTTGGAGCTAGCTCGGCTTTTATAAAGATGTGATTAATGTAATCAACCTGAATTGTTTGAAACGTTTTCGAATATGAATCGAGCATTCGAATGGTATGAATGCTAATTGATGTTTGGTATGCGCAATCAGCTTAGACACCTGGCTCGGTCCATTCAGTTGTCCATTTTCATTGATGAAGTTACCCCCCACACACACACACAGCTCGCCCCACCCACCGCACCCGAAACCACAATGCACAATTTCATATCTAGCCAAGGTGAGCCACATTTGAAACCCAACCAGGCGAACAGCAGGCTGGGCGGCCCAAAACCAAATTTAAAGTGACCAAATAGCCAAATGAATTTTCGCTGCATTTTTGACATGCCCAACCACACAACAACAGCAACAACAACAACAACAGCAACAATAACAACAACAGACAAAAAAGCAATCAACAAACAGGCATTCGGTATTTGTAGATGCAGTTGCAGATACAGATACACACAGATACTTGGGCCTGGGCGGCAATTGTTTAACTTGGCAACCGGTTGAATGTAATGTGTACATATATATACATACCTATATATACTTGTAATTGTAATTAAAAAGCGCCGTGGCAAACGCTAACGATTAAGCCACAAGGCAAAGCCATAAACGAGCCAAGTTAAAAAGCAAGTTGCGCATCTGTGTGGGACTCGGATTGGATTGGATTGGATTGGATTGGATTGCTTTGGTTTGGTTTGGATGCGATTCGAGTGCGGCACTTGTCGACGATTTCCTGTCATTAGTTATCTGCTTGCTGCATGTCAAGGTTGTTTGGCAAGCCCAGCAGCAGCAGCAGCAGCAACGAACATCTTGAAGATACTTTTTTTTTTTTTATTGTATATTGTATTTACAATTGCAGTTTTGTATCTCGTTTGCTGTTGCGTTGGCGCTGGCGCTGTTGGCCCCTTCAAGTTTTCAGGTTTTTGCTGCTGCTGCTGTTCAAATGAAATGCAATCCAGTTATTATCCAAGTAAATGCAAAAAGTTGCAACAACAACAACAACAACATTTTCATTTCTCTTCACTTTCTTCCAACTTAACTCGCACCTTTAGTTGTTGCTGCTGCTGTTGCAATGTGGAAAATGTGTGCGCGGTATAACAAATTTATGAGCACCACTTGGTTGCAAGCTGCAAGCTGCTAGTTGCAACACCGCCAGTATCTTGTTTGTTCGCTGGTTTCGGGGAGTCTGTGACAGGTTGCCCCAGGTTGCGATTATTGGGCGACATATTCGGCATACGGAATTCGGAATGCAACAACAACAACATTCGACACTTGCAGCTGCAACAGCATTGCAATAGATACCCAGACAGAGACAGAGACAGAGATAGAGACAGAGACAGAGAGTGAGAGTGAAGTTGCGTGAGAGTGAGAAATCAACTTTTCCAATTGCAATTGTTTTAATCAATTGTATATGATCTCATGATTGCTGCATTTACAATTACAAGAAGAAAATACGAAACAAAAAAAAAAAGGTTAATTGAATTTGAAATCGAAAGCGAGAGATAAGCTGAGAGAGTGAGGAAGAGAAAGAGAGAGAGAGAGAGAGTAAGGAGTAAAAATGTCATACGAACTTGAATACAACATTTTTGCATAATTAAAGCTTGAGTTTAACTGCGTTCAACAATCAGTTTTCTAACAGAAAGTTCCTTTGATGGGAATACAAAGAAAATTTATCTTAATCAAATCCGCAAAAAGCTCTTAATAAACACTTTATCTGTTATTATAATTTTACCCTCCATTCCCCGATTCGCACTTCAATTCAATTCAATTCAATTGGCTCTGAACAATGGAAAAAGTTGAAGCAGAAGAGGAGAAGAATGGAGAATGGAGAATGAAGAAACTGGCTTATGGGTATTAAAGTATCAAGTATTATGCATTAAGTAACTTGCTGACTGGATCAATTGAGCAAAGTGCATTGATAGCTTCACTTAAGGCACAAAGCTGATAGCGCTACGATATAACGATACAAGTACTATATAAACACATTACGTATACGAACAGTTGGCCGTAATTGAACCTGAGACGCAATGCAACTGTCATGCTAAAGTTCTAGACTTACAGGGGGCGACGGGGGAGGGGGTGTGCGGAGAGGGGGGGGGATACTATAGCTGAGGTCTGGCCTGCAATTGACCTAATTCTCTGCTGCTGTGGCAGTTGTTGCATTTTATTGTTTTGTAGTTGCTGTTTTTATTTTTCCCCCTTTTTTTTTTTTTTTTTTTGCGCTATTGTGCAGTCATTAAGGCTGACAGCGGTGCACTGTGTGTGTGTTGTGTTGTTTTAGTTGTTGTTGTTGTGGGCTAGTAGGGCACAAACTTAGCATCTTGCCGCTGGCATTGATTGAAGCCTAATTAAAGTCGGAGATGCGCCACAACTAACGGATTTAAATAGTTCTGCCAGCCAGCTAGCTACTTATCTAGTTCAGCCTGCGTGTGTATGTGTGTGTGTGTGTGTGTGTGTGTGTATGCTCGCAGCTAATCAAGCCAACACAAAAGGTGTGGCTTTTAAAAAATGTTTAAGCAACAAGAACATAATAGAAGAAAGAGTTAAATACTTTAGCAGAGAATCTAACTTAATTTTAGAACTTTTAGTTTAGAACTTTTTTTGGTAGATATTTTAAGTTAAGCAACTTTGTTTGATGCCATTCTTTTTTAACTATGTACAGGGTATGTAAAGAAAAAGTAAAACATAAATGTTGAAAATCTCTGTAGAAATCTCTTGAATTTTTTTTCTCCTCTCTACCTTCTTTTTTTTGTGCTTTGTGAGTGGCAAGAACAGCCCCAGAAATGCGAGAAGAAGAAAAACAACAACAAGAACAAGAGAGAAGCCAATGATCATAACTATCATTACGCTGATCATATGGTTTTATTGTCGAATTTGCCTCGTCGTGAAACTTGTTTATGTTGTTGTTGTTGTTGTTGTTACTGCCTTTTTTTCGAAATGAGTTTGTGCCACTTAGGTTTTGTGTGTTTTTTTTGTTGGTAAGTTGCGCATGGTAAAAAAAAGATAGCAACAACAAGAATTTCCGTAAACGGGGTCAGCAGCACGAGTACAGCGAGACAGCCACAAACTCTTGGCCAATGCGTTTTAGCCAATTTTTTGTTTTCGTTGTTGTTGGCCAGGTGAAATGTTTTGGCATCGCGATTTGTTGACGCTTTTGTTTTCTTTTCTTTTTTCTTGTCTTTGCATAGCTATAGCTGTAAACTGTTAATTGTACTTACACAATAACAAGCTCCCTCCCCCGTCTCCCCCCCCACCACCACCCACTAGTGTGAGAAGCGTTTTTCAATGTTCTAGTATGTTAAGGTTGAGGTTATCAGTACACGAAAACGTGCTAAAGTACACAATAAGTATCAATAGCAAAGACAAGGACAAACGAAATAACGAACGAACAATGTAAAAACAATTGATAAAGCGAGAGAGAGAGAGAGAGAGAGAGGGAGAGGGATAGGGAGAGTATATGCTATCGTCATCAGTATCACAATCACAATTATTATCATCATTATCGCATCATAATCAAAACAACAACCATCATGTGGTATTTGTTGTGTTTACACCATCGAGTGGTTTCTGATAAGCACAAAATTGTTGGCAACATGCTTCTTTGGGTTTTTTCTTTTACAGAACTTCCTTCAAAGCAATAGTTAAACATGTCTTAAATGATTTAGATACGAATCGACAGTAACAACAATATCTGTCGAATTCCTTCATAAATAAATGTAACGCTTTTTTTTTTTTTTTTGTTTTATGGGCCGATTAAGTTAACGCTCAGCGTGACAAATGGGAACGCTCCATAGTTGGAATTTTGAACAAATTGGGAATTTCCTTTAAAGCGTTTACTACCTAATGGATTGCCCCTAAAGCTCCATCAAACTGTGAATTGTGGGGGAAAAAAAAAAAGACGTTTGAAGGAACAATATCTTCAATTCTTAGGAAATTATTTAATGTCTTTAATTTTAGAACAACAAAAACAAAACTATCTTAAACACATTTCAAACTTGAAAGCTTTTGACTAGCGCAAATATTTATTCAGTTCTTTAACCCAAGTTGTTTACCCAACGTCAGCCTTATTACTTAATGTGATGACTTTATACTATTCTTGTGCATATCAGATTTCGCTTACTAAGAAGCAGCTTTACACCCACACAGCTGTGTCCAATGTTTGTCATAGCTATTAGTAGTAGTAGCTTAGGAATTGATTCATGTAGGCATCGATGTAATTAAATAATCGGAAATCCAAGCCCATGATTTGACTCTCGGCGCGCCCCTTACAGCTCTAAAAATTTGTGCGTGGCAGCAATTAATGAAGATGGTAGAAAATTATATGTAGATGATGTCATATGTGTGTGTGTGTGTGTGTGTGTGTGTGTTAGGATAGGCGAGGCTTTGGCGGCCGCCTTAGTCCAATGCCAATCGATAGACGGCACGATTAAAATGGTCACGCATGTGCTTGAAAGGCAACGCAGCAGGGGCGGGGCGGGGCACTCCTGACTCTCAACTCCCATGCACAAAACTTTCTGCAGCAGAAGCAGCACTCAAAGGAGGAGCGCACCCAGAAGAGCGTAACCCACGCCAGCGAGCGTCGCTGAAGGTCGGCGGTTAGAATGAAATGAAAAGCTTGCGCAAGTAGCAGTAGCAGAAACGTCAGCAGCAGCAGCAGCGCAGCAGCAGCAGCGCAGCAGCGACGACGCGCCGTCACCTGCTGTCTTATGCAACGCACGCGGCTTTTAACTCTCAGTTCAGTTTGCCCGACTGGCGCGACAAGTGAAGATAGCACACGGCATAAACGCTCAACGGTAAACGATAAAGCTACAACTACAAATTGTCAATTGTGCGCTGCAATTGTTCCTTTAACTGCGCCGGCGCCAATTGCTCTTATTGCTGATAAGATAAAACAGCAGCATTAACAACAACAACAACAACAGCAACACTGAATGGCTTTGAACGTCAGAGAGCGCAAGTGCGAGCATACACAGATGAGAGTGAGAGAGCGCATTTTTGTTGTTGTTTTACTTTGTGGAGTGCTGCCGTCTGGCGCTATTATTAGAGAGTTACCGTTGCTTTATTATTGCCATCTACTATTATTTGTGTGTGTGTGAATGTTGTTGCTGGTAGTATTGGTGTTGTATTCGTGTTCTGTGCATATTTTGCGCGTTTTTGTTTTCAGTTTTGTTAACGTCGTCGTCGCCGCCGCCTCGCAACGGTGCTGCCAAAGCAGAGAGACAGCCCGCCACCAGAAAACAAAGCAGCAAAGCCAAGAGCGTAAAATTCAAGAACTCAAGAAAAGAAAAGACCAAAGCAAACACGCCGCTAGCCGCAGTTAGTACGCAGTTCTAAGCACTTCTTTCTTTTTTTTTCAAGTTTACTTTAATGCGAGCCATACTACTATGTAAATTTGTGTGTGGGTGTTTATATTTGTTTTTGTTTTTGTTTGGTTTTTAATGACAACGTGCCGTTTGTTAAACAATCGCTGCACACGAAATATTTAAAAACAAACAAACTGCAGTGACAGCCACTGTGCAACAAAGAATACAAAAGACGACAAGGCAAAACACAAGAAACAAACAAAAAGAAAAGTGGCACGCGAAATTCTAGCAACAACAAAAACACAACAGAATGTCAATAAGAAAAGTGACCCTCATGGGGCCGTCATGTGTGTGGAGAGTTCGAGTGTGGTGAGAGAGAGTTACTGACTGAGTGAGTGGTGGGAGAGTGAGAGAGTGAGTGAGCTATTATTGTTGACATTGCGGCAGGCAATTGTCATTTTGACAGCTTCCACAATTCCGATCGGCGAATGACGAATGACTCTAATAACAATAAAGTGGAACAAATTTGCTGCCAATCAGTGAGAGTTTCAAAAGCTTTTGAGAACTTCGCACGAGATGCGACAATTCTGTGACTACTATTATTATAATCTCTATTTTCAGTGTGTGTGTGTGTTTTTTTGTTACCAGCATTAAGTGTTTTGCTTTTGTTTGTTTGACAGTGAAAACGGCACAAGTGGAACAACTTTGGGAAACTTGAATAGACTACAAATCTATCAATCAATGGAAAACTTTTGCACTTTACTATATTCGCTGTGCCTTAACGCCCATTAATTAATATCAATATTATGTCAAGAATATGCCTTAATCGGACTTAGTATCAATACTGCTCTGATACTATTTCACCCTGAGGCACTTATGCAATTTTATTGACAATCACTCACTCGCCATATTCAATGATAACTTAAGTAGCTAACCCATTCAATTAACTGAAACGTATATGGCTTAACACCTGCATGCCCCATATACGTACGTACGTATGAATTCAAGCAAAACTGGCACAAATGGAGAATTGTGCTGTGCGATAAAAAAAAGACCCGCTGAATGTTATTTAGCATACACATTAGTCATAGACCGGCTGATAATAAGTCGGCGTTTCTATTGCTTGTCTGTTTTTTAGTCACTGCAGATAAAGTCGAAGCGTAAACTTTTCCACACATTAGCATAGTTGTTGCTTGACTAGTCAAAGACTTGGCGCTTGCATACAAATAATAATAACAATGATGAGCAACAATAAAAAAAAAAAAAAAGACATTCCGACACGTCGAATCAAGTGATATCATCGCCTAACTTTGGATCTCTCTCAAATCTCAGCTGCAATGCCAATGCCAATGTCACATTCATTGCACAATGAACATATCTGAAAACAATCAAAAAACATTTACACACACAGCTAAATTTAAGCCCGTGTTTCAACTCAAAATTCCCAATGTACAACACAAAAAAAAATACATGGTAATTTAATCAGCAATTCGTAAGCTCTGATTAATCATCAATCACTGAGTTGTTTTTTAGGGAAATTTTGTTGTTGTTGTTGTGTTTCTTTGGAATGTTTGTACTTCTGATTTGCCTTATTAGCGTAAAGTGGCCCAAAAATGGAACTGAGCAAACACACAATTATATCTATGTGCATAACGGTAGAAAGCTGCCAATTTTTGTTGGCCAACAAAGTCACAGATTCATACAGGAATATTTAAAAAAAAATATTATTTATACAATATTAGCACATAGCGTTTATAAATAGAAAGAGAATATATCTAATAAATTACGTGACTGGAAAAGTTAAAGTTAAACCGCTTTTAAGCTCATCGCTTGGATATATTACAGGTTTTTTTTTAATTTGATTTGATAATGATGTGACATCAGCATTTATAGTTATTCTGACAGCATACACACAACACACAACACAACAAATGAGCCAAAGAACAAAAATAACCATTAAATAAACGATTTAAACTCTAAGATCTTTAACTAACCCAAATTAAATTCTCTACTCAAAGTTATATCAGCCATAACCATAAAAGAATTGCATAAAACTTCGTCGAGTGAAACTTTGATAATAACTTTAAAGATATTTCATCTATACCGCTGAGTTTTTTACATTCATAACTATTTGCTATTGTTAGTTAATGATGGGATAAACATTTTAATTGCTTTCGATTTGCCCGGAATCACTCGAGCGATTACTCTGTCAATATTTATTTTATACTATATTGTATCTGATGATGAACTTTGACGACAGACATAAAGATATATAGTTGAGAGCAAGTTGATGGATAGAAGAGAGCTTAAAAGCTCTTGCAGCTGATTAGCTATTTTAAGCGTGTTCCAACTTTTTTTCTTTACTGCTTCTCAACTTTATGGTTGCTTTGTATTTTTGGCAAGTATAATAACAATGGCATGTTTATGGAACGTGATGATTTTTGAAAATTGTTTCGACGTCGTCGCCTTGTCGCTCGTTGATAGCCGAGGAATTTATTCTTACTCATGTTTATTTCAAGTTTAACTAACTGACTGTAAAAAGCTTTAAATTCCCCGTCCACCCTCCACCCTCTCCCTCTCCCACTTCCACTCACTGCGTAAAAAGAGTTAGCAGCAACAACAAAAATTGATAACCAAAAAAAAAACAGCAACAACATTCCTAGCAATTTGTTTGGCACGGGCTTGCAAGCCAAGTTAGTAGAATGAATAAACAAAATACGTTGAAAAATAAAAGAGGTTAACAGTGAGTAAATTTAAATTAGCCATGCTAATAGTTAGGCTAATTAGTGCGGCAGCTCGTTAAAAACCAAAAAAAAACCTCTAAATCGATTTACTAACGCTACAAAGTAAGGGTGGGGTGGAGGGGGGCTAATAGGGGCGTCTCTGTGCAGATTGTAGACGCAAGTTGAACACGTGTCTCAATTACAAATGTACAAATGCACAATCCAACATATGTAGTGCAAAGGTGCAATTATTTTTGTTGCGGTTGCTACTATTATTATACCCTGTGCCAATTAAAAATAAAAGGCGGTTTTGTGACCAGGTCAACTAAATGTAACCTAGGGATTAAAAAATATTCTTAGGAAGCACATAATAGCGCTTTAAAATAAACATTGAAAAATGTCTAACCTTACTTTTTTTTTTATGAATTTTAAGAATAACATGTTGATGATTTCATTTTTTGATGATGCATACATTGGTCTGGGGACCAATACTTTTTTCATACTTTCCTGCATAAACAAGTAAGAAGGCTCTAGTCGAGATTCCCCTTCTAGGATATACCCTGGACCTTATATTTAACGGTATCTCTGGTGTTTCTCAACCGATTTTGATGAAATATTTACAGATTTTCATTATATTGTACTGAGTTTCTAAAACACTTATCGATTACGTTTACCCATTTCATGGGTTCAGGGTATAAAAATGCAAATTGATTTGAACTGTAGTAGAAGACATAAAAAAGTTAGAGGGTATCTCTGCTTCGATCACACTTGTCTCAAGCATTGCCCGCTGTTTCTGTTGTTGTTTATTTTTTGTGTATTTTCTTGCAGCAATTGCGCGTAATTTGCATGGTAAATGAAGTTGACGTGCATCTGCACTTGCCACACACACACACACACACATTGTTGCAACTGTAGTTTGAACTATGCCATTATGCAATCAGAAGACCCTCTCTGGCTAGCTAGCCCCCCTCGTCCCCGCCCGCATTTTGTGCAAATTGAACGCACGCGACTAAAAACGCGCCCAAGTCGCTAGCGCTTATCGCGCGGGGGCCACTCAAA
Organism: Scaptomyza hsui; assembly: GCA_018152825.1. Classification (NCBI taxonomy): domain Eukaryota; kingdom Metazoa; phylum Arthropoda; class Insecta; order Diptera; family Drosophilidae; genus Scaptomyza; species Scaptomyza hsui. The sequence goes on from JAECXO010000001.1 coordinate 11,906,684, forward strand.
TCCATATATCCAGGCCATGTTTGTTTCTATGTGTGTGTGTGTGTGTGTGTGTGTGTCTAGTGTTTGTTCATTATTATAGACGACAATCGGCGTTAAGCTGAACGCAAATAGCAACAAAATTTAACAGGTTAATTGATAGTAGAGATGGCAGCAAAAAATCGTGACACGACACGAAAAATAAACTGAATCTGAAGCTATAAAGTTAAAAGAAGAAAAGAAATACAATATTTACTCAAAGTCAGAAATGGAACCATATAAAAATGTTTTTGTACAATACATAAAATAACGCTCATACTAATGTAAATAGTTACATGACAAACAGCTTTTGTCAGATGGCAAAGTTTCTGACGTTGAAGAATTCTTAACTTGCGTTCAATACATACATATGTATGTATGTATGTGTGTGTTTATCAAGTTGCTGTGTGAATTTAATCTGGGAAACTTTATGATTATAATAAATTGAAATATTTATGAACGTATGCTAATTTCCTGGCTGTAAATGATTTCACTCGATTCTAAATACAATCAACTTTTATAACTGCTGCAATAAGAAAAATATGTTTTAATAAGCTTTAAGTTTTATTTTAAACTTATGGCATGTAACGAACATACGGTTCTGCTGTCTGATATTTCTTGAAGGTAGAAGTAATGTTTCCCCCAAATATTCAAACAAAAATGTATTAACATTGAACTATCATAATTTCAGTCTACCAAAAAGTAACCATCGATCATTATTTAAGCTCTTGTTATAACAAATGTTTTGGTTTTTAAAGTTATCTTGACGAAACGTGCTAATTAATCGATTTTCTATGCATCCAATTAAGCTGGCAAATATTTATTTCACAGCATAGAAACAATCGTTAGTAATATTCAGTTTTTAAATAAAACGGCTATTTTTAAAAATTTACTTGAGATTCTTTCTTCTTGGAAGTTATTCGATCAAGTCCAAAGCTTATCTAGCTGACATAAGCACATCCAAAAGCTATCTCTATGTGTGTGTGTGTGTGTGTGCGTGATAAGAGAACCATTCATTACACAAGGAATGCCTAAATAGTGTGAGGGGCTGCCCCCTCACCCCCTCACAGCTCATCCAATTTACACGTAGATGGTGAATAGGAAATTTTATCAGTACAGCTGGTTCTCTCTCTCTCTCTCTCTCTCTCTCTCACACACACTCTTTGGCACTGATAAGAGGGAAGTGTTGGCGTCTTTTGTGCTTTTGTACTGTTTTCTAGTAATCGTAATCAGCATTCAAATGATTTTCACTTGCAGATTTCGCAGCGCACAAATCGCACGCCATTTTGTAGTATGCTTCAGAAATATTACGAAACATTCTAGAGAGGGGCGTACGATAAAAAAAAAACACAAAAAACAGCATCAAACAAATCGAGAACAACAATAAAGTCAACAGCTAGCTGAAACGGAAACGGAAATCGACAAACGAATAGTTGAAAGCAGGAGAGAGTGAGACAGAGTGTGATTGCAATTGAGCGAGCGTGCCACGCCCCTAAACATGAGCAGCATGAAGGGCGGCTTCTCCACACTCAATCGCTGGTTTGGCCGCAAAAAGGGTAAGCTCCTATTCCACAAACCCCTCAATTCAATTTTTTGCATAACTATTCTCGTTCTCTCCCCTTAGACAAATCTGGCGTCGCATCGAATGGAAAGTTATCGAAATCGACGACACAGCTACACCATTTGTCCACAGATCAGGGCCTGCACATAAACGAGGCTAGTCAGCTGGATTACAATCGGATAACTCCGGTGCCGGCGGCCACCAGCAATGCACCCTTCGAGCAGACATTCCGCATCACCGTTCTCCTGCCCAAGGATCAGCTGTATGTGACCCGTCTGGGCGCCCGTGTGCCACTCAGCAAACTGTTGTCCCTCGTCAGTGACAACAAGCAATTGGATGCCGATAAATACGAGTTTCGTAATCCGGGTAAGATTCGCTTAGGAAATGAGCCTATCAGAAAACATCCCTACCAGATAATGTCTGATTTTGAGCCTATTGAACTGGAAAAAAGTCCTATTAACAAACCAATTGCTTTTTCCTCTCCTTTCACAGTGGATGCTAGTCAGGTGTACAGCTGCGAGTTGACAATTGGCGCCGTGGGTCTGTCGGAGATTCGTTTGTGCCACAAGTCCGAGTCCTACGATAGCTTCAATGCCGACTCAATGCTCAAGTTTCAGCGCACTGCGGCCGCCCGCGACTCCTTGAGCAGCAGCTCGGACTTCAGCAGCAGTCGCCACTCGCAATCGAAGCTAACGGCCAAGACGCCCAGTCCCTATAGTTCGAGCAACTCGCTCAACTCCATGGACTCGACGGGCATGAACTACACCCGGACGCCGGTGGTGCCTCCGAAGGCACTGGCCGTAGCGGTGGCCCCGCCGCCACGCAAGAAGCGTGTTGCGCCACGTCCGCCCAGCCAGCTGGTCATACCGGAGCAGTCGGTGGCCCAGTATCCGGTGAAAGGTGCAGCGACCCAACCGTCGGAGCCGGCGTATGCGGTGATTGTGAAACGTCCTCAGCTGTGCATGTCCACACCGAATTTGGCCAGCACACCGGAGCTGGACATGGAGTCGGAGCTGGAGCTGGAGCTGGAGACGGAGACTGAGACGGAGTCGATGCATCAGCTGGACTGCAATGGCAATAGTGCCAAGACACCGGATGCCACCGACAGTGGACACTATGCAACGCTGGAGCTTAAATCGCTGCCGGAGCCAACGCCCCGCAAGCGTCTAATCCAAATAAAGAAGAAGGCGGCACCAGCACCGCCACCCGATGGAGGAGCAGCTGCCTCTGCGGACACCATATCGCTGGCCTCGACAACGGCCTCCCTAACGGATGCAATGCTCACACCCGTGACACCCCAGCCGGCTCCAAGGATTACCACACCCATACCTGCACCCATCACAACCACAACCACAACCACAACGCCCCAGGTGGCGCCACCACTGCCGGCAAGTGCAGCACCACAGCTCCTAACCAACGGCAATCAGAATGTGTCCAAGGTGCTATTGAATCGCACACCAACGCCGGAGCCACGCTCGATGAGCAGCGCCAACGGAGAGGAGGAGGACATCAATGATGCTGCCTCCAAGCAGGCAGATTCGGGCATTGGCGAACCTCTGCCCTCCAGCACACCCTCTCCCGAACCCGAACCCGAAGTGGAACTGGAGCTGAAGTCCGCCTCGAAGGCCACATCGCACATGGAGTCCAGCTCGGAGGACGACGACGAGGAGGCCATCAAGGTGTACAACTTCAAGACCTCCAGTCAGAGCTCACACAAACTGAAGGCCACAACCCTCGCCGAGTTGCGTCAGCTGGAGGTGGAGGACGAAGCTGCCTCCGATGAGCAGCCATCACCCTCGTTGAATGGTGCAACAATGGCAACGACGCCCAACAGTGCCAGCGAACTGACCTCGCTCTCGTCCTGGAACTATGCTGGTCCCATATCGCCACCACCCGACTTCTCCGATATCACACAGCGGAACAAGAGTCCAGCCGGCTCACCGCTGGACGAGATTGTCGACGAACTGTCCACGATCATACAGCAACAGCGTCTGGACACGCTCATCCGCCAGGCACCCGAACAAGCCCAAATCGAGGCAGCCAAACCGAACCGCTTAACCAACTTCAGCATTGCCACAATCAGTAATGGACATGCCACGACCACGACCACAACCAAGAGCAGCTCCAGCTCCAGCTCCAGCAGTCGCTCTCCATCGATTACACGCGCCGACTCCTTTCAGTCGCAGCCAACCACAAATCGTCAGAGCCTGACCCTTCGCTTGCGCAGCTCCTCCCAGCTCTCCCTCAACAAACTCGATCTGCAACAGCAGCGTCGCTCCTCCAGCGAACTGAGCATTGCGGAATCGCCATCGCTGCAGAGCCTGGAGCTCATCAAGAACATATTGAGCAACTCGCGCAAGAACAGTCTCGCTGGTAGTCCAGATGCACAGTCAGAGTCGGAGCAGAAACCAAAGAGCAGTCCTACACATGAGACTGCGGCTGTACCAATGCCGTTGGCCACGACTGTAGCGTTGACAGCAGCAAAACCAGTGCCCACTGCACCGGCCACGCCTGTAGCTACATTGGCGTCTGCGGCAGTGGTCACACCTGTTTTAGCCACAGTGGCGGCGGAGTCCACAACTGTCACTACAGTGGAGTCCATTGCAGTAGTCACACCTGCATTCCCTCTCTCTAGTCCCACAACAACGCCGAGCCCAGTTAACGGCAACCCAGTTAAGGCATCGGCTCCAGCTCCCGCTCCCGCTCCAGCACCGAAACCGTTGCCACCAACCTATCGCTACTCCGGACCGCCAAGCATTAACTTTGCCACGTGGAGTGAACGACCCAAATCGCAGGTGGCCATCAAGAATGAAGGTGACTACATCTATGGCGGTGCCACAGCAGCAGCAGCAGCGAGATCAGCAGCGGCAGCAGCGCCAGCAAAGCTGACAATTGATTTAGCTTCACCCATGCTGCGTATGGGAATTCCACGCAAGGATTATCATGTGCCCATTACGGTGAAGCCGCTGCGCGATGCCAGTCAGGAGAGGGAGGGAGAGCGAAAGCAGGAGCGTGAGCAGGAGAAGGAGCCGGAGTGGGTGAAGGAGCAGCAGCAGGAACAGAAGCAGCAAACTGAGCCGGAACAAAAGGAGCCACAAATCTTAAGGGAACAGCTGAAGCCGTCGACGTTGCCGCGTCCAGCGAAAAACAACCGTTACACGCTGCCTGCCAACAGCAGCAGCAGCAGCCTTCAAATGAATCAGCAGAGCAACAACAACAACAACAACAACACTGCATACAACTCGCTGGAGAGACAGCAGCGGCAACAGCAGAAGGAGCAGGCAACAACAACGGAGTCGGCACCCTTCGGTCAAAATACCTTAAGACGCACTGGCTTCAAGGAGCGCATGTTGGCCAAGGAGCAGCAGGAGAAGGAGCAGGCGCTAACCAAGCGCATAGCAGTCAATGGAACAGCGGCAGCAACAGTTGCAACAACAAACAACAATTATGAGAAGCAGCAAACTGGAACTGAAACTGCAAACGGAAACGGAAACGGCAACGCAATTAGCGCCATCTACAGCGCCAGTGCTGCAAGTGAAGCTGCGTTCCACAGTCAATACCCAAATGCCCGTCAAGTCAGCGGCCACAACCACAATTACCACGCCCACACCACCAGCACCGCCTCCAATGTTGGCCAAAGCCAAGCCACAAATGCGCAGCACAAATTTAACCGAACCCGATCCACGTTCAGCGCTCCTGGATGCGATACGCAATTTCAAGCGAGATGAACTCAATCGAGCATAAAGGGCGAGAAGTAGCAGAAAGAGAGAGAGAGAGAGAGAGAGAGAGAGAGAGAGAGAGAGATGTCGCTTGCAAACTAGAAACGAGTCAGAAAAAAAAGCAACATTCCAAAAGCGTATCAAAGAACAAATTTGCGAGCTCTAAATGTAAAAAAAATATGTAAAGAATTTGTGGAAAGGAAAACGAAATGCACAAAGCGAATGCGCAAAGAAAAATGGAATTAACTTTTAAATGCAATGAAACAAAACAATCCAAAATTTTTATTATAATTTTTAAAGGTTTTTTTTTCTTTTACATATGTAAATATTTAACAAAATGTTGTTGTACATGAAGTTGTTTATTTTTTTTTTTTTAGTACCAATTTAAAATGCTTGGCGCGCTTTACCAATACATATGCATACATATAACTATATGAATATAAATATATACATATATCAATTTTTTTTTTAACTATTATTAATATTTGTTATGAACTATGTAATTTTATGCAAGTTAAAAAAGGAAATACTTTGTTTTAGTCCTAAGTCGTCACAAAGAACCCAAAAAAAAGTAAAACAACACAAAGCGAAAGAAAAAAGAAATCGCATATTTTAAATATGTTTGTATATGAATATAAACTTACATACATATATACACATTACTAAATATATATACATATATCATATTTTGTATGTCATAGTGAATTATAGTAACCAATTTTCTAACCAATGGGACTGGTCTACTTAGTCGTGTCAAAACATAAAAAAAACAACAAAATTAATCCTATTTTTAAACAAAATCCAAAACCAACTAATAGCACAAAAGCAAAGCGAGCGATTAGCAAACGAATTGAAGCGTTAACTGTTTAATGCTGATATAAATTATTATTAATACTTACACAAACACACAAACAAAAATACACACACACATATCTGTATTGTGCGCTGCAATTAGTTATATTGTATTGATACATTAATAAATAAAATGCATACAACTGATTAAGATTTTCTTAATTCAATTTTAAAATTGGCTTTTGCTTTCCGCGCCAATTCTTGTAGACGTTTGGGCGCCTAAGTTTTGGGTCTTTTTTAATGTGTAAGGGCTGTGACTAACCTTTTTGCTTGAGCGTAATTTAGCCAATGCAGCAACCAAATGTTTAAATTAGCTTTGGCGCTACGGTATGGGCAGCACTTTTAATTGGCAGCACTTCCGTCGATAGTCATCGATACCAATACTATTGCTAATATATATCGTAGAAAACTAGGCAGTGCAACTATCGCACAGTTCTGCGCATCTAAGTCACAAATTCACAGAAGAAGAAGAAAATCTCTTGGCGCCAAGGAAATATTTGAATTGAATTTTTGAATTTTATCTTTTTAAAGTTTTTTTGAATCAAATACACATCGAATTGTAAGCTTTAATAGTTTAATAGGTATTGGATACCAAAATTAGCTGACTGGACACAAAATTTACGTCAAAAATGATTAAATATATTATTTTGCTAATTTTTTTTTTGATTCATCAGAAGGCCCTTGAGTCGCAATTATCCAAAATTCCATTTATTTGCATCAAAAGCGCTTAATTTTGCAATTAAAACAATATTTAATATGTTGTAGTTTAAATTCAAAGGCGGCGCCCAAAAAATCGCTGATGACGTCACAAAATTCGATCGATAATAAGGGTGGTTATATCGATAGCTGCGCAGTACGGTTTCGATATTTTCAGGGCTGCATTGGACATTTACCGATTAATCGATAATTAATTTAGCCAAGACAACAACCAAAATATTTGAATTTTTGGCGCCATGAAATGGGCAGCACTTTTTATAGGCATCACTTTAATCGATAATCATCGATTATTAAATCTATCGAAACTAGAATGGAGTGCAACTATCGCAAAGTTATGCGCATCTACGTCACAAATTCAAATAAGAGGAAGAAAATCATTTCGCGCCAAAGAAAAATTTTGAATCTCTTTTATTTAATTTTGCCTTTTTTAAGCTTTTTAGCCAAAATACACATTGAATTTTAATCTTAAATAGTCAGAAAGGTTTCGCGCACAGGAATCAACCGATTGGACGCAAAAAAACGCAAATTAATTTTCATTCTCAGCGCTTCGTTTAAAAATCAGAACAAAACTTAATTTTTGCAATTGACATTTCAAACGCGCGCTCCGAAAAAATGAATGCTGACGTCACAATTGACTATCGCTAAAAGTGAAATCTATTCGATAGCTGCGCAGAACGGTTTCGATTATTGGTAAGGCTGCATTGCATATTCACCGATAGATCGATATGTATTGTATAACTACCATCTGTTGTGTTGAAAATCAGCAGCAAACATCATATTAAACCAAATGTCACAAATCCTCCTGAGAAACATTAAGCGGCTGGGCAATGCTGCAGGGCTCCTCACCAACAGCTGCTCCGCCGCCAGCCCAGTAACAGTCGCCGGCGCTGTCGTCCTCTCACAACAACTACACACGACACCGGCATGCTACGAGATACGAAAATTGTCCCGACTGCGTGTGGTGGACAACAGTGATCTTGGGAAGCGTGCAATGGCCGAGGGTCGTCCACCGCGCTGCATACACGTGTACAACAAGCGCGGCGTGGGCCTCATCGGTGACAAGGTGCTGGTTGCCATCAAGGGGCAGATGAAGAAGGGCATCCTCGTGGGACTGAAGCAGAAGCAGCGACTAAAGCAGCCGCAATTCGATAGCAACAACCTGGTGCTGATCGATGACAATGGCAGTCCATTGGGTACACGCATCCATGTGCCCATACCGACTGTGTTGCGCACCATTCTGAAGGAGAAGACGGTGGCGAAGGGCGCCGATTACACCAAGGTGCTGGCCATTGCCAGCCGTTATGTTTAAGCTGCCGCTGTCAAGTTTTACACTTATGTTTTGAGTTTTACGAATAAAAACATGATTATATTTGTTATAGTAATAAGTAGTATATTTGTTGTGTTTTAATGTAATTTATCGATCAGCTAATTAGAAGATGCCTAACGTATGTATGTGTTTGTTTGTTTGTGTGTGTGTGTGTCTGTGTACGTGCTTGAAACATGTGTGCGTGTCGTGTGTGTGTGTGTGTGTGTGGGTGTAAATATATATATTTAAATGTATGTACATATGTATGCGCGTTTCATTTGTAGTTTAAGTTTACAGTAATAGTTATAGTTGCTCTTTCGTTTCAGTTTTTCTATATATATGTATGTGTATATGATAAAATAACAGAAATGCACAATAAAGTTGCTCAGGTTGAGGTCTAAGACAGGAAACATAGCCGAACAGGAACAACATAAAAGCATCGGTCGCTCCAATCAGAGCGAGAGCGAAAACGGAACGTATCCTCTCGCTCTGATTAAGACAGCACTAGTTTTGTCCTGCTCGCGCTTTCTTCTTTTTCTTTTTTGTTTTTTTTTTTTTTTTGTTTTTGTTTTTAATTTGACCATTTGAAAAAAAACAACAAGAATGGAATAGCATCTAATAATGTGATTAGTATGCCTCCCATTAATTGGGTATGTAAGTACAGGTACAGCCTCCTCCTCATCCTACTCCTACTCCTAATCCAACTTCTTCCTATCCTTATACTCTTCGTCATTCTTATGTGTATGTCCTTATGCTTCATTCCTTAAATATTGCCGGCACTGTTGTAGAATTGGAAATTGTTGTAGTTGACCGGCGTCTTGGGACTGGGGCACATGTAAAGGAAATCGTCGTTTTGCAACTGGGATTGGGTTAAATTTGGCTCGCTGGCGCTGCGATGAATCTTCGGCAATGTGCGCAGCATATTCTCCAGCATATTCAACAATGGTCGAAACAATGGACGCTCCTTGGGATTGTATTTAATGCAGTCCTCGGAGAGACGCTTCAATGCCTGCGGTGCATCCGAACGCACCTGTGTCATATCGGGACGCAACAAACCGCGTCCCACCATAAACAATATCTGATCCTTGTTGCTTATGCTGCGATAGGGCAGACACTCGGCCAACAGCTCGTACATGACAATGCCAAAGGCGTACACATCCGATTGGAAGGAGTACGGATTGTGCTCCTGCATCCGGATTACCTCTGGTGCCATCCACAATATGCTGCCCGTCGGCTGATTGGCTTGCTTCTCGCCAGACCATCGGGTCTTGGCAGTGGCCAGACCAAAATCACCAATCTTCACCGACAGATCCTCGTGCAGAAATATGTTGTTCGTCTTGAGATCCCTGCAATTCAGAATTTGCATTAATATTATACAGATATATAACCAAGGAGTATGCAAATGTATAAATGATTGGCAGGTAAAAATAAGTTACTTTTTTTATCGCTAAAGTATATTACGAAAATAGTTAGAAAGCTTGCAAATTAAAGTCTTTGTTTTTAGTGTTATTCCTAATAATGACTATCCTTTTCAAAAAGTACATTCCAAAATAATTGAATAATTTAATTTAAAGGGTTTATCAACGGAGTATTTAAATACGATTGACAAAAACGTTTCTCTTTTTATAAATTATAAATTTTTAGCACAGAAAAATTAATTCAAAGAGACAATGTTTGAACCATAATTCTAAGTAGTTGAGTTTTAGGAAAACCATATTTAATAAAGTGATAAAATTTTTGCTAATTTACTAAATCTCATTTTAGTTGACTTAATCATGAATCTGTAGCTTTCACAGTTTTTATCAAGTATTGATAAAATTATTTTCAAGCTGAATTGTTCTTTTTTCATTTGCTGTCATTATAAAGAGCCCTAGGCGACAATCATTGTCTGATTTTTCATTCGAAAAATTAGTTTTAACCCTTTCGGGACGGAGTTTTATTTTGAAATCCAAGATATTTGTCTTAAAACTTTTTGCATATATACCTTTCAGAAAGGGGACAAAAAAAAATGTTGTTCTGCATACTTAAAAATCCTGAAATCGTCCTTTTATCCTGGGACATATAATCCCAATACGTATGTTCAGTGGGACATATAATCCCAATGCATATTATCAGTGGGACAATTATCCCAATGAGTGTAAAAGCAATCAATATAAATACAAGGATCAAGTCATTAAACGATGTTTTAGTAGCTTTAAAATTAATCAAAATACAGAAGTTTGAAAATTGCTGGGACGTATTGTCCCAGTAGTCCCGAAAGGGTTAATGAAGGCAAACCCTGAATATGTTTGATATTTGTGTTTAATTTAATGTAAAACATGTAATATAATATTTAATATGTTCTTGTTTAATTGTTGTAAGCCGATCTCGTAAAGAAACATATTTGTTATTAAATGTGATGCTGAAAATAATTTGTTTTTCTCTAAATAGTCTCAAATAGTCGAAATAACTGGAAAATAATGGAATATATTAAAATGATTATTTTCCATTATTTTTAATAATTTACGGTAGTTTTACATTATTTTTGATTATTTGTAATCGTAATCATTAAAAAATTGTGTGAAACCAAAATAATCGCAATTTAATCATTAATTTAACTTTTAAACAAAAATAATCTAATTAATAATGACTACAATTAATGAACATTATTTAACAGGTATTGTTCTATCACATTAAAGACAAGCTACAATTATCAATTATAAAATGGCCATATAATAAATATAGATAATCAAGGTTTTGATCCCTAAAATCATATGTAAATACAAATATTGAAATATCTCAGTTGAAAAGTGTAAATGCAAATAAGAATTATATCTTAAATAAGAGAAAAATTTTAAGGGAAATAAAGCAAGAACTAAATTAAAAAAAAATAATTAAATAAATATAGATAATTCGAATAAGATCTAACCTGTGTATAATGTTCTTGGCATGTAGATAGTCCATGCCCTGGGCCACTTGGCGTCCAATGTCGATGAGCGTGTTGAGCTTAAACTTTGTCTCGCTGACATGGACGTGCTTGTAGAGGCTGCTGCCCTCGCACCATTGGGTGACAATAGCCAGCGATGGCTTGGACACGCAGCCCATGAACAGAAGGATGTTGCAGTGACGTGTCTTCTTGAGCATGGCCACCTCGTTCTTGAACGCCTGCAGCTGTGCTGGACTTGGTGTCTTCACTTTGAGTGTCTTGACCGCAACGGGCCCATGCCAATGGGCGCGATAAACGGTTCCAAACGACCCCGAACCGATCCGTGGCCCAATCAAAATCTCCTCCGCTTGGATGTTCTACAAATTGAAAGGTTTACTTGAGTTTACGATTGTTGCATTAATTGTTGAGAGTCGTTACCCAATTTTCCTCGTTGTTTTTGGCATCACGGGAGAGCAGATTCTTGTTGCTCTCATCGGCGGAACGAGCGCGAGGACGATTGTGCTTCAATGTGCTCGTTGGCGATGACTGCGTCGAATTGGCGTGATCCGTGATTGGATACTGCAAAGCGAGAAAAGACAAAAAAACAAAAGTGGGAAGAAAAAGTAAAACGAAAAAACGGCAAAAAAAAACATAAAACATAAAAGGGAAAAATGGCATACATAAGTTAATTTATCGATAGCTAAGCAATTGAGATCCAAATGAATTGTTGCTTCTACCCAAGGTGGTCTCAAATTTGACAACTCGCTCAAATTTCGGTACCAGCTAGCCCAGCAAAACGGATGTGTATCTCCCTCGCACTCATAGTTAAATGGCAAGAATGCAGAAAATGTCGCTTTCCCTTTCGCTTTCAACTGGTACCGAGCTGTCACAAATGAGACCACCTTGTTAAATACATCTTGCTTCTACCGATTGATTGCATGAATCTAAGAAAATCAGATTGCGCATTCGCTGTGTCAAAAAAAAAATCTACTGCGCATCTACGTCACAGTAGAATTTAATGGAATTTGTGTTTCGTTAACACTAAAAAATTTTTAAAATAATAATTATAAATTATTTAATAAAAAAAATAAAACAACATTATTGACTGAAAATATTGTTTTTGACCCTGCCAACACAGTCAACGCTTTGGTTATGTTCCATGTGAAGTCCCTTTGTTTGTTTGTTTTAAAGATATTGTGGATCTAACTTGCACATAAATTTCCAAGCAAAATGTTTTAGTCTAACGTGACGTCACAAAATCAGCTGTTTGCTTGAACAAAACTAACGGAATCTGGTTTTCTTAGATTCATGGATTGATTGATTGATTGATTGATTGATTGATAGATTGTTAGGACACTTACCGGCAATGGCGGCCTTGCCTGCATGATGAGGCTGCGCTGCGTCTCACTGGTCAAAGGTCGAATGCTATTGATGCAGACATTGGGCGCCGAATTGGAGCGATCGTCCTGGCTAATGCGCGGCGGTCGGCCCTGTCGGTGGTGGGCAGAAGGTTTAGAGTGGTGGCTGCTGCTGCTAATGTGAATGGTGGCGGTGGTGGTCATGGTATTGCCGCCGCCGCTTCCACTGCTGCTGCACCGACGACTGTTACTCACATTGAAACGTACGGCATTGCTGCGACCCACGGGCAGGCCCACCGAGTTCTCCGGATACGACGACAGCAGGCGCTCATAGTAGCTGTCCACGGAGAAGGGCTGGCAGAGCATCGGCACGCGGCCGGCGCATCGCTGATGGAAGCGAAAATTGCACTGGCTGCAGTAGAAGCCGGTGAAGAGCAGCCGACGACAGCCCTCGCAGAAGACCAGCGAGAAGAAGGTCTTGCGTATGAACTGATGCTTGATGTGCGGACCCAAGGGAAAGCGATCCAGGAGCCGCACATAGATCTCCTCGACATGCAGGGTGCCGATGTCCCGATTCCAGGGTATGATATTGCGTCCACTGTGCGGCGTTGTGCTCACCTCGCACATCGATGGCTCCAGCTGGCGGAGCGTGAGCGCCTTCATCAAGGCATCGCACAGACGTGTGCCGGCCACCACCTCGACGGAGGTGCGCTGCTGATTGGGCAAGTGTGCCCGGAGCAGCACCTTGGGCTGGCGGGTCAGGGTGCTGCACTGGCTGGCTGTGCCGGAGCCGCTGGCCACGTCGCTCATGTCGTGGCCATGGCGTGCCAATTGGAGCCGCTGCTGCTGTAAAATTTGTGTTTGATTTTGATAATGCGGCTGATCCATGTGCAGCAGTTGCTGTTGTTGTTGTTGCTGTTGTGCACGGCGTTCCTTTTGTATGAGCTCCTCCGGTCGCTGTGCTTGCAGCTGTTCCATTAACTCCTGCTCCTTGGCTTCGAGTTCGTGCAGTTTTGACGTCAGTTCCTGGTATTCTGTATACGCGTGTGCGTGGGTGAGTGAAAGAAAGTTAAGAAAAGTGAGTGGGTTTTTTGTTTTAAGGGTGGGTTTTAGTTGAATGTGTGGGTGGGTGGTTGGGTGGGTGGTTGGGTGGTGCACCTGTTAAGTACATGGCCGGTGGCTCCTGCAGGTTGGCAAACTTTGCATTCAATGCATCGATGCTCTCGCGCGTCACATGCTTCACCAGCTGCACATTGTGCAGCTCATCGGCGAGCGGATCGTAGAGTTCACTGTCGCTCTCCGTGGATGCTTCGCTCGACATGTTGCACAAATTGCAGTTTCCAGCACAAATCACTACACAACTGTCTCTCTCTCTCTCGCTCTCTTTTACAGCGGCCTTCTGACCATGACCCTGAACTTCGTTGCTGCTACTGCTGCTGCTGCTATTTTTGCTTCTTTGCTTCTTCGTTTTCTTCGCTTGTGTTTGTTTTGCGCTTGCGTTCAGAATTTGCTCGTTTGACACTGGATACCACCCACGTCCGCTGCTGCGGCATCCGCATCGAACGGTATATAGTACAGTGCATATGCAGAACCAGCTGAGAGGCAACGGCTGTTGCAACTGGCAGCCAGCAGCTGCATTTTTTTTCACTTGCCCGACTTTTTAATTGAATAAAATGCAAACCGCGAATGCTTGTTTCTGTTTCTGCTACTATTGCTGCTGCTGCTGCTTCTGCTGCTGCTGCTGCTGCTGCGTTGCGTATATTCTTGAGATGACAAGTTCAGCACTGAACTGGTTCGATAGCACTAGCATACATAGTTATCGACGTTAGCTTATTTACTCCATTGCTCACGCGCCTCTATCGGTTCTTTTCGCCACTGTCAAAAGGGCGCGGAATTAATTTTTTATATGCACAACATATAAAGGACAGTTTGACATTAATTGTACAAATTTACATCGACAATGATATAAAACATGATTTTCTTCAACAATTTATTTAATTAACACATGCGTTAAGCACACAAAGCCTACTGCCACCGGCTTGCCAAAAATAACTTCAATATAAGAGTCGTATAAGACAAATTGAGTCGAGCTAAATGAACTAAATGAGCGAATATCGGGCAACGGCAACCGGCAACGAAACATATCGATAGTAGCCGCATCGAACGCACTCTTAGCAATCAATTAATACCAATAAATTAAAAAAGTTTTTTACAGATATTCTTTAATCGTATGTATATATTATTTTGTTTTCATTAACAATTTTGGCAACTAATGTATCGATATTTTAAGCGCCTATAACTATTGCTACATTGCTAGCAACCGATATCGGGTTGCATGGCCGCATTTTCACATCCCTAAACGCTAACCAACACACATTGGCATTTTCACAGTACGCAAACGTTTGCAAATCGAGACTGCTGCTGCCTACTCTCAAAATTACTGAGGGATTCAAAATTAATGCACAAAATACATAGACACTTCTAAAGCGGTCTTGCGTATGAACTGATGCTTGATGTGCGGACCCAAGGGAAAGCGATCCAGGAGCCGCACATAGATCTCCTCGACATGCAGGGTGCCGATGTCCCGATTCCAGGGTATGATATTGCGTCCACTGTGCGGCGTTGTGCTCACCTCGCACATCGATGGCTCCAGCTGGCGGAGCGTGAGCGCCTTCATCAAGGCATCGCACAGACGTGTGCCGGCCACCACCTCGACGGAGGTGCGCTGCTGATTGGGCAAGTGTGCCCGGAGCAGCACCTTGGGCTGGCGGGTCAGGGTGCTGCACTGGCTGGCTGTGCCGGAGCCGCTGGCCACGTCGCTCATGTCGTGGCCATGGCGTGCCAATTGGAGCCGCTGCTGCTGTAAAATTTGTGTTTGATTTTGATAATGCGGCTGATCCATGTGCAGCAGTTGCTGTTGTTGTTGTTGCTGTTGTGCACGGCGTTCCTTTTGTATGAGCTCCTCCGGTCGCTGTGCTTGCAGCTGTTCCATTAACTCCTGCTCCTTGGCTTCGAGTTCGTGCAGTTTTGACGTCAGTTCCTGGTATTCTGTATACGCGTGTGCGTGGGAGTGAAAGAAAGTTAAGAAAAGTGAGTGGGTTTTTTTGTTTTAAGGGTGGGTTTTAGTTGAATGTGTGGGTGGGTGGTTGGGTGGGTGGGTGGTGCACCTGTTAAGTACATGGCCGGTGGCTCCTGCAGGTTGGCAAACTTTGCATTCAATGCATCGATGCTCTCGCGCGTCACATGCTTCACCAGCTGCACATTGTGCAGCTCATCGGCGAGCGGATCGTAGAGTTCACTGTCGCTCTCCGTGGATGCTTCGCTCGACATGTTGCACAAATTGCAGTTTCCAGCACAAATCACTACACAACTGTCTCTCTCTCTCTCGCTCTCTTTTACAGCGGCCTTCTGACCATGACCCTGAACTTCGTTGCTGCTACTGCTGCTGCTGCTATTTTTGCTTCTTTGCTTCTTCGTTTTCTTCGCTTGTGTTTGTTTTGCGCTTGCGTTCAGAATTTGCTCGTTTGACACTGGATACCACCCACGTCCGCTGCTGCGGCATCCGCATCGAACGGTATATAGTACAGTGCATATGCAGAACCAGCTGAGAGGCAACGGCTGTTGCAACTGGCAGCCAGCAGCTGCATTTTTTTTCACTTGCCCGACTTTTTAATTGAATAAAATGCAAACCGCGAATGCTTGTTTCTGTTTCTGCTACTATTGCTGCTGCTGCTGCTTCTGCTGCTGCTGCTGCGTTGCGTATATTCTTGAGATGACAAGTTCAGCACTGAACTGGTTCGATAGCACTAGCATACATAGTTATCGACGTTTGCTTATTTACTCCATTGCTCACGCGCCTCTATCGGTTCTTTTCGCCACTGTCAAAAGGGCGCGAAATTAATTTTTATATGCACAACATATAAAGGACACTGACATTAATTGTACAAATTTACAACGACAATGATATAAAACATGATTTTCTTTAACAATTTATTTAATTAACACATGCGTTAAGCACACAAAGCCTACTGCCACCGGCTTACCAAAAATAACTTCAATATAAGAGTCGTATAAGACAAATTGAGTCGAGCTAAATGAACTAAATGAGCGAATATCGGGCAACGGCAACCGGCAACGAAACATATCGATAGTAGCCGCATCGAACGCACTCTTAGCAATCAATTAATACCAATAAATTAAAATAGTTTTTTACAGATATTCTTTAATCGTATGTATATATTAATTTGTTTTCATTAACAATTTTGGCAACTAATGTATCGATATTTTAAGCGCCTATAACTATTGCTACATTGCTAGCAACCGATATCGGGTTGCATGGCCGCATTTTCACATCCCTAAACGCTAACCAACACACATTGGCATTTTCACAGTACGCAAACGTTTGCAAATCGAGACTGCTGCTGCCTACTCTCAAAATTACTGAGGGATTCAAAATTAATGCACAAAATACATAGACACTTCTAAAGCGGAGCCATGGACGAAGGTAAGGTAGTGTGCGCCCCATCGGGGCATAACAGTGTGCCCAGTATTTGTGTTAAAACTTTTGTGCCATTCTTTTGGCTCTCTCTCATTTTCGCGGCGTTGGTGTTTGTTCCCCCCGCTAACGCTAACAGAATACACGGCAGCGTCTTCGGCTGGCGGCAAAAAGACCGGCATTGGCAAACAGCACAATACGCTGCCACTGTGGGGCAATGAGACGTCTATGAATCTGAACCCCCTCATACTGGCCAACATACAAAGTTCCAGCTACTTCAAAGGTAACCCTCGCTTCGAATTTTACCCGCCAAATTTTATTCACCCTTTATACATATGTGAATCTAGTACACTTATTCAAACTGAAAACCTATCACGAGGTGGTCGACGAGATCTACTACCAGGTCAAGCACATGGAGCCCTGGGAGCGAGGATCACGCAAAACATCCGGCCAAACCGGCATGTGCGGCGGTGTGAGTTTATGAAATGTAGCGCTAATCGTTGGCTATAATCTCGACAAGAGTCTCCAAGTGTTCGTAACCGTTTGCTAATTCATTGCCATTCATTTACAGGTACGTGGCGTTGGCGCCGGCGGCATCGTATCCACCGCCTACTGTCTTCTCTACAAGCTATACACACTGCGACTGACCCGCAAGCAAGTGAACGGGCTGCTCAATCACACAGACTCGGCCTACATACGGGCACTAGGTAGGTGTTGGTAAGTCGCATGAGTTCAGCCGTGTCTTCACTCGTTGCTTGCTCCTGCTCCTCCCGCAGTCTCTTTTTTTTCCCTTTTTTTTTTCAACCATACACAAATCACAGGCTAGTACGCAGCATATGTGATAAAAACGGATCAATGTTCATATTAAACTGTACACGAAGAGAGTCGATTGAAAAGAAAGCGAAACTGTTGAAAAGTTGTTACTTAGCAACTAAAACTTTTTATTAAATTTACTAAACATCCCCAAGAATTGTAATTATATTCAAAAACTGAATTTTTATATTAAGTATGTAACAGGCAGAAGGAAGCATCTCCGACCCTATAAAGTATATATATTCTTGATCAGCATCAACAGCCGAGTCGATATAGCCATGTCCGTCTGTCCGTCCGTCCGTCTGTAAGAACGCGTCGATTTCAGAGACTACAAGAGCTAGAGACTTCAGATTTTGAATATAAGTTCTCCTATACCATAAGCAGAAGAAGTTTGTTTCAAATTATTGATAACTATCCTGGTTTCCGATATACACATGTAATCGATTACAAAAAAATTTCGAATTTGAAAAATGTAAAAATGGGGGTTGAAATAATGGATAACGATAGAACTTTTCTGAAAATTTCGTTCAAATCGGTTAAGAAACACCAAAAATATCGAAGATTGAAGTTTAGGTCACAGATGCATACAGACAATGACTGTACGCGTTATGTACAGGGTTCGGGGTATCTCCTAGTCGGGAAATCTCGACTAGAGCCTTCTTACTTGTTTAAATAAGAATTGTGAACAATAATACATGGAAACTTGATTGGCTTGAAATTTGATACCTAAAGACACCCTTATAATTAGCAGCCATTTTGTTAAGATCGCAAACTTGTTTCACAGTAAATTTCAATTGTTAAAAACTAGTTCTAGTTCGTTGCCTAAGCTGCGTACTAGTCCTTAAAAACGATACCATTGCAAATTTGTATATAACTTTAGCTTATAATTCTTCAATTGTCTTGATATGTTGCTGCTTAGGTTTTATGTACTTACGCTATACACAACCGCCAGGAGATTTGTATGATTGGTACGAGGATTATCTGCAGGACGAAGAGGAGATCGATGTGAAGGCGGGCGGCGGCCAGGTGAGTCAACTGTATGAGCCACCAATTCCACAATATGCACAACGACAATCACAATCCAACGACAAAGCACTCTAAACAATCCAATCCATGAATAACCCATTGATATTTGTTGTTTAGGTCGTGACCATTGGTCAAATGGTGTATCAGTTTATGACAAAACTGGACTGGTTCTCCACGCTCTTTCCACGCATACCCGTGCCCATCCAGAAGCAGATCGAGAAGAAGATTGAGCAATATTGTCGTGAGCAGAACATTACGGTCAATCAGTTGAGCTCCGGTCGCGGCAACGCGGCAGCGACACCGGCTGCACCAGCTGCATCCACCGTATCCACCGTTGCCACCGGCTGCGATGACTACGAGGCAACTGCTGCTGGCAACCGTAATCTGGCACGAGCCGGAGGTGGTGGTGGTGGTGGCGGCAGCAGCGGGGGCGGCGGCGGCGGCGGATATCCGCCATCAAACTATCGCAATGATCACGATGATCGCGACTATTATGCAGCTCAGGCCTCGGGCTCAGCGTATGGACGCAGTCGTGGCTACGACGACTACCCACCACCGCCCAATATGACCGTCTCGTCCATGATGCCGTATGGGGATCGGGAGCGCGGCGGTGAGCGGCGGCGCAGCAGCAAGCACAAGAAGAAGCACAAGCACAGGCAAAACTCGCGCAGTCGCAGCCGCAGCGGGAGTCGGAGTCGCAGTCATCGCAGCAGTCGCAGCGCCAGCCGTGGACGCCAGCGGCACAGTGAGCGCAAGCGGGTGGAGGAGCGTGGTGGCCGGCATCGCCACAACGATCAGTATGATGAGCGGGACAAGGAGCGGGAGCGGGAAAGGGAGCGTGAACGAGATCGGGATCGGGAGCGGGAGCGACGCTATCGGTAAAAGGAAGCCAGATGCTGTCGAAGCAAAACGTGAACACAATTGCTATATATAATTTTCTATATATTTTTTTTTGTACTCCCCAACCACCGCACCCCCTACACCCAGACACTACCGCCCCTTCATTACTACAAACAACTCTCAAACACACACCCACAAGTAAACATATTTTTATCCAGAGCTCCGCCAACTGCTGGACTCGTACTCGTACTCAGGTTTAAACGGACACCAACACATTAATGTACAGACACACATACATGCTTGCCTGTACATAATGTGTGTGTGTGTGTATGTGAGTGTGTGTGTGTTCTTTTTCATATTCATTTTGCTACTTATTTCTATTAATTATTTACTAAGACTTATAAGTAACTAAATGTTATAACAAAAAAAAAACACACACACACACACACACACAAGCACGTGTGCACACGCACACACACACAGTCAGACATAGACGCAAACAGCAGCAGAATGGCTATATCTTATAACTTTTAACTCCTAATGATGATTGTAAATTTTCCAAGTTGTGTTTCTTGATGCTGAATAAAGATACCATTTGTTTAAGCCAAACGATTTGTCATTTCTAAACGCTCAACTTTCGATCAGTTTAGTAGCTAAATAATATTTATTTTTTATGTTGGGAAAAAAAACAATCTTAAGAGTTCCTGGCTTACAAGCCGTTTTAATGTATGCCTAAAAGTATGCTATTGAAAATCGTTGGCATTTAGTTTGGTCCGAGACTTTAAACAGGCCTAAGAGATTTTAAATTTCAACACATAAAGATAAAAAAACAGCTTTTATTCGCTTAAATACAAATTCATTGCTCACCAAACATTTAGCGGTTGGCTTAACTCTCTAACTAACTAACAAGTAGATGAGAAAATGTTGTTCAAGTGACAATTAAAGCATTGTTTAATCAGCAACATTTACATAAACAACTGCATATGTTAAGCCAGTAAATATTAAATATACATTCGTATGAAAAATGGGCAACTTCATGACAAACAATTGACAGCCGGGTGCGAAGTGAGCAACCAATGAATTAATGTTAATATTTAACAAGCCAAAAAGCGCGCCCAAAATAAACAAGATCTTTTTTTTTTTTGGTTGCTGTATACATACATATATGCGTGAGCTGGTGTGTGTGTGTGTAAACAACAAAGCCAGCCTAGTTTATTAACTAGCAAAAGCTGAGCAGAGAAGCTCCGATCCAGCTTAAAGCAGCGGGCAAGCCTCCATTCAGCAAGCTAGCCAACGATGTGTGAGAATTTGAGTCAGTTTCAGTCTGAAGTCTGAAAGAAACAACAACAACAACAACAATAACGACAACAACAAAAGCAACAAATACAGAATGAAATAATAAGAAATAAAGAAAACAGTTGCTTGCGCACAGTGAAACGCGAAACAAGCGCTGGCTGCCAACGTTGCCGCCGTCCGTCGCCGTTCCCTTGTGTGTTCGCTCAGTCGTCGTCATCGTCCGCGTCAAGAAACTTGTTGTCGTCCGTCGCGACGACCGTTACGACAAAGACAAAAAATAAAAGCCGCAAAAAACAACGAGATAAAGCTGCGGGCCTACAGGCTAAAAAGTGTTAAAAGAGTTTAAATGTAATTTGCATGTGTTTGAAACAGCTGCTAAAATTCAATATCCAAACACACGATCATACACACACACACACACACAGAGGCTCTCACACAGGCACACACATTGACAGGCATTAAAGTGTTTGCAATTGATCAATGTCAGCGCATGGGAAAATGCAGTGAATGAAACAACCAGGGCTGGCAACAGTTGCGAAACATAACAACCACAAACCGCTAACGCAAACGATTTAAATACACATTAATTTGCTGTCAAACAACACACTCAAAACGAAACTACAATCTATTATTTGCCTAGTCGTAAGTAGCTCTCGGTGAGCGCAGCCCTCGCAACGAACGATACGCATAAACACCGATCGTATACAATTTGCGCGTGCGTGCTCGCGTCAATCGCTTGCTTTTACCATTTTCGTGTGCAATAAACATAGCGCTGGGGCTAAAGTGTGTGTGAAGTGTATTGCATCCCTCTTCACACTGACAACAAATTGATTTGCGCGCAAAAAGCTTTTAATTGAAAGTTCGCTGCAACCAGTTGATGATTTCGGTCACTGTGCCAGCTGCCCGGGCATGCGACGGCATCAGTATAAGAGAAAACAATTGAGTGAGACTGCGCATGAGAGAGAGAGAGAGAGTGCGCACACGTTTATTATCCTTCAGTTCGTTTAATACTTTGCCATTACGTCAAATGCATTGACGTAATGCAATTCTCTGTTCAAGCATGCAGCCATACATAAAATACACACACACACACACACAAAATATTGTCTCTATCGCAGGTGTGTAGCCCAAAGTGGTTTCGATTTCACACGTAGGCAGCGGGGTAGCAGTGAATTTGACCGCTTAACGTCATATCAGCGTCAGCAGCAGCAGCAGCAGCGACGGCAGCGACAGCGTCACCGTCTTGTCAAAAAGCAAAACAAAAAACTATAAAAATATACAAATTTGCACTTATTTGTTGCTGTAATTTTAATTGTTGTTTGCTATTTATGCCGCTTGATGGAGCGGCAATTTCGCTGCCAGCGAAAACGCCGACGCCGCCCACAGGTTGTTGCATGACTGATCGTGTCTAAACATTTATGTGGTGCGCCCTTGTCTCTTTTCCTCCCTCACTCAATGGGTGCTTGTTGCCTGCCTGCTCTCTGACTTACAATATTCATACGCGCGTCATGCTGCCGTCACTGACGTCATTGACACGACATAGCGCGAACAAAGTGCGAAGCCGCACCATGGGCCGACGATCATAAAAAGTACAGTGGTCACTTGATATTAAGAACTACTCGGAATTGTTCTTGAATTTTGT
This sequence comes from Scaptomyza hsui, assembly GCA_018152825.1. Lineage (NCBI taxonomy): Eukaryota > Metazoa > Arthropoda > Insecta > Diptera > Drosophilidae > Scaptomyza > Scaptomyza hsui. Next base: position 11,929,229 of record JAECXO010000001.1, read on the forward strand.
TTTGTTGTCTATGAAAAAATAAATTGAAGTTATTTCTCTATTATCTATCTACTACATATTTTTATAGTTGCACATTTCGAGTGCTTACTGTATAGCTGTATAGGTGAAATTGATATTACCTGTCCATTAACTGACTGTTATCGATCATTGTCAACGATCCGTATTGGTCATTGGCAAAAGCTCTATTGCATTCCACACAGCTCATCATTTGGTGTCACTTAAAATGATGCGCGTGACAAATTACAAACACGCTTTATAAACGGCACAATTAATGCGTCAGTTTGTAGATTCATAGCTGAATTCCATGGCAGCAGTTATGTATGTACGTACATACGTATGTATTTCAATTACACAGCTTTTTGCCAGGGCCGCAATCTATTAACATATAAATACGTACATATAGTACATATGTTTAACTGATAACATACGTTATGTGTGTCAGATGAATTTCGTGTTATCATGATATCTGCATGTAGTACATACATACATATTTCATTTATCATCATTCTTACTTGACTGGCAAATGCATTTTCTTGCATAACTTCGTTAATCATTACGCGATTGCACTGAGTTTTTTTTTGAATGTGTGAAATAAATGTACGAGCTTTGAAAGTCTAGAATTTTATTATGTTTTTTTTTTTTTTTTTTTGTATGTGGGAAATACACAATATCAATTAAATTCTTTTCGGTTTGCTTATCTTCACTTCATTTTTTGTTTTGCTGGGATAATAAATACTTCCGATTATTTGCAATGACGCACTTAACTATTGGTAAAGTTATGAACACACTTTCCCCGAAACACATAAAAGCTGAAAAACTTTCTTAATTAGCATTTGCAATTACACTTAAATGCGTTTCCTTAGAAAATACACAAAAAACAAAGCCATGACGATTGTTTGCTGCTTTGCATTTTAGAGAACTGGGAAACAACTGGGGTTTCTTCATATTGAATGCACTTCAACGTAAAAAACTTCCACAAGGGGGTTGATTGCCGTTGCATGTTCTATTTTTAACTACTCGTACTCGTCCGATTATTTGGAGCACGATATACGTCACTCGACTCGAGAGCGTCATAAGCCACCTTCATCTCCCGCTGAACGAAGCTTCATTTTGATGCGCTGCAAATCTTGCAGTGTGGGCCCACTGTGCGTCAGCATACATATGTATTTTAGTGCTGACGACGCGACGTCTCTCAGTCTGTCTGTCAGTCGTTGTGTGTGTGTGTGTGTGTGTATCCATGTGTCTGTATGTCTGTCTGTGCGTTTTTGTGCTTAAATGCAATTACGCGCTCAAGTTAAGAAAACTAGCAAAGCAATTGGAGCGCAACAACAAAAAAAAACGAAATACGAGTATAAATAAATAAATAAATAAGCAACAATAACACTCTGTGTGTGTGTAAGTGTGTGTGTGTGAGTGTGTGCATGTACGTGCGGGATCATTGCACATTGCGTCAACGTTTCAAGATCACACACAATTCCAATTACAATTTCAATTCTGCTTGCAATTGCAGCCAGAGCATAAAAAAAAAAAAAAGTTTTTTATTTATATAAGAAACACTGTGAGCCGCAGCGGTCGCGGTCGCGGTCGCGGTAAGCGGGCAATGAGCAATTACGAAAGCTCAATAGAACGGACTAAAAACCGCCAAACGCAGCAGCAGCGGCAGCAGCAGCAGAAACACCTTCAACAGTAGCAGCAACATCATTTCCAGTGGCCGTCGTCCGTCGTCAACAGCGTCACGCTGCCGCTGTAGCAGTTGACGTCGCCGTCGCCGTCGCAGTTGGATACCAAGTGTATAGTCGAAGCGACAGTTTAGCGACGGCAGCGGCAGGTGTCATTTGAATTTGAAGTGCGCGGACGCGTAAAACTCGCGAAAACCAAGTTTATAACGAACGCAACGCAGACGCCGACGCAACGTAGTGATTTTATACACATACACACATACATACACACATACACAGATAATTCGAGAGCGATGAGTGAGCGCCGCGACGGTCGAGAAAATGCCGCTTCCGAATCTGAAAACGTTAGCAGAAACGAATCCAAATCCGATACCGATACCGAAACAGAAACCGAAACCAAATCTCAAACCAAAACCGTTTCCATGCTCAAGATAATGACAGCGACGCCGGCGTCAGAGACAGCAGCAGCAGCGGCAGCAGCGGCAGCGACTGCGTTGACAACGGTTAACGCTCAAAATAAATGCGCGGCGGCAGCGCCAACGACTTTTAGTTATCAGAGAGCAGCGAAGCGTTGCGCACGCCTCGAACTGAAAACCGCAAAAGCAAAAGCAGAAGCAGCAATAACAGCACAAACAGACACAAAACAACAAGAAGCAACAACAACAATAGAAGAGACAACAACAACAACTAGTCGTCTCTCTGAGCACAAGGCGCAATTGCGCGCAGCTTTTTTCCAGGACTTGAACGCATCTAAAAAACAACAACAACAACAACAGCATTGTCCAGTGAAAGAGCGTGACAAAGCTTTCGATACAACAACAACAACAACAACAACTACAGCAAACATACAGCAGCTGATTGGCAAGTTTCAGGCAATGATTGTGCAGCAGCCAGCAGATATGTCGACGTCAACGCAGGCGCCGGCGCAAACGCAGGTGCCGATGCCGATGCAGATGCAACTGAAGCCGGCAGCGATGCCAAGCAGCGTTGCCAACTCAGATGAGGGCTGCAATGCGGGCGGGCTGAGTCCCTGCAGCAGCGACAACGAGTGTGAGGCCAACGCCCTGGCACGACACAAACCAAAAGTGATGCGCTGTGCCAGCAGTGACTCGGCCCTGGGACTGGAAGTCGAAGTCGATGATGTGAATATGGAAGTGAATATGGCAACGCCGCAGCGACGCATGACGTTAACCGTTACCGATTTACCGTTGCGCCCAGCACTTTTACCGCTCGCCGAGCCGACAGCTCTGCCCGATTCGCCCCTACCCTCGCCCACCACCGCCCTCGCCATGAGCGTCTGCCCGGGGGGCGTGGCCATGGGCGTCGGTGTGCCAACGAAAGTGCTGCTGGAAGAGCGTGTCGTTGCAGCGCTGTCGGCACCGCCCGGCTCCCGACGCGAGTCGACGCAGAGCTGCATCAGCGAGCTGGGCGGGATGGCGGGGGTGCGTTATGTGCGCACGCCATCGGTGGTTGTGTCCGACTATTCGGACGATATAACCGCCTGTGGCATTAGCATGGAAGAGATGGAATATTTTCGTTTGCAGCGTGCACGCTGCCAGCGTCGCTGCTCGCTGGAAGCGAGCGCTGCTGCCGCTGGCGCCGGCAAGGATGATGGACGTGATTCGGATGTGAGTGCGGCGAGCAGCTGCAGCAATCTGTACTATTGTGGCTCCACCATATCCGCCCTGGATGGCGGCGAGTGTATTGTTAACGGTATACGCGTTGCACTCGCACGCAAATCAAGTCACAGCAGCACCGACGACGAGGACCTGGAAATGGCCGAAGGAGAACAGCAACAGCAGCAGCAGCATCAGGTGGAACAACAACAACAACAACAGCAACATCATCAACAGTTGGAACGGGAAAGTGAGCTGAGCGAGCTTTTGGCTGGAACGCAGCTGGGCGATGTTTCTAAGAAGGTAGGCAGCAGCGGCCGTAGGCAGCGCTGCAGCAGCAGCAGCAACGATGGCAACAATGGCGGCGACGGCAGCGTCACAAATGTATAGGAAATCTCAATTAAGTTAAAAAAGACACGCACACTTTTGAGCGGGGGGGCGGGGGATAGCTTTTTTTTTTTACAGAAAGCAAGAGAGAAAGAGAGTAACGACGAAAGATAGTGTGGGCAAAGGGGGGGGGTTTCATGTGTGCTTTGTGTATTATTATTTTGAGTTGTTGTTTAAATTTAGTATTTTTTATTATAGTCTACTCTACATACATACATATTTACAAACATATACAGTGGTTGCTCGCTAATTGCCATTTGCAAATAATTCTAATTTGCAAGTAGTCGAAAAGACAGATAATCGACAACCATATACGATTTCAATTAAGATAATCTTTTTTTTTTATTAATTTAATATATATTCAATATTTAATATATATGTTCAATGATAAGCAAACAAAATATATATGTATATTTAACAAAAATTAGAGTTTCAGATTGCAAGTTTTAATTTCCGAGTGACCGCTGTATATAGTATACAATATTTTTTCACTTTTTTTTTCTTCGTATGATTCGAGAATAAGAGAGAGTTTGAGATATTAGAGTTAGAGAGAAATGGGGCGTGGAGATGGGTTGGGGGGGGGAGGCAATAAGTGTGTGCGGGTAATTAATTTGGCTCTTATCTTATCGCCATGCTAGAGATTCCATTGCTGCGCAGCTACGTACTACGTACGATCGGGTTTTTTATATTTTTAGTATTTTTTTTTTTTTTTTTTTTTTTTGGTATCTTATGACTTGCCGCCGACGAAATGATGATGATGTTGAAATCGGGTGCGCTGATAAAAAAAAAAATATACAAAAAAAAAAATTGTGGCACAGACTTAAACTATATATAGAGCTGTCTTATCACACACCACCACCACCAACAACAAAAATAACGACGGACGCTTATCTTAGTGATTAACTCTGTATGTTGTCGTATTATAGATATATACACAGACATATGAAACTACCTATATATACGATATTGTATATGATTTCTCCTTATAAAAACAAGCGGCAAAAACAACAACAACAGCATCAATCAAATTTTTTTTAAGCTATTCAAAACGAAAAAACTTATATGTAACTAAAAATTATACTATATAAACATATTATAAATTACGCGTAGGCGCTTAACCTGATTATACCTATATCGCTCCTATCTGGGCTTTACTATATCTTTATCTATATGTGTCTACGAATATCTATGGCTTTTTTTTTTACTATATACTCAGACAAAAGTCTGAAACGATATGTGTCTCACATATATGTTTATCTATTACCGTTAGATAGTACCTGTTCCGATAGAATTCTATTAGCTTCGAGCTAGGCCCCACAATACATACAGAAATACTATATATCTTAAACTACGTGCATAAGCAAGAAATTGCTAAATTTCATATTACTCACGAATCCGAAGATTTGAGAATTCGGCCTTAAAACAGGTAATGTTCTAAACTCTATATGTTAAGTGTCTTTGTTCTGAAATGAAATCTTGAACAAACCCTTAGTTGTCGTAATTAAATGAAAATTATGAAAAAATGTTTTCAAGTCTTTAAATTCAACTTAATAGCTGGGATTTTGGGTTTCGGAAGGACTATTAATCGATTATTTCGAGTTTTGGAGTTCAAAGCGAAGCATTAGTTAAAAATATTTTTCTCGATAGTTACTTTCAGTTTTCTAACTTCGAAATACTGTTGGTTAATGTTATTTTAAATGAGCTGTTTAAATGTAAAAGTTGTTTTAGCTTTCCAGATGTTATTTCAATAGTGTTTTCTCAATAATTATGTCTGTTTTCTAGTCTATGAAATATCTTCTAAATGTTTTTTATGTGTTTGCAGCTGTTTCTTTTCCCAACTATTAAATAAAATGAAAATTATTCCATCCGCTTGATAAGAAACAGACTTGCGATTAAAATTATTCTTCTAGCTTCATGTAGTATTTAATTTAATTTATCACTTGCCTCTTTCATTCTTTCACAATTTAAATGAATGTACTCATGAATGTACTCACACTCAAAATATATCTTGGGACTGAACTAGTTTCCATGTGCTTAGTATCATCCGCACAAGCCAATGCTATATACATACTTGTACTTGTATAATTCATTTAAATCTCGGTGGAAGCTGCTGAAGCCCCGTATTATAATTAGATATATTATACACAGTATCTACGTCATAGTTATTTTTATAATACGTAGTTTGATGCGACTGGAAAGTCACAGATTAGAAGCTTACAATAGTATTAAAACTGAACAACTTTCAATATGAAACAAAGCTGTTTTGCTTTTTGATAAGATAACATCAACTGGATTCAAAGAGTTTCCCCGAAAAGCGAAATGTGAATTTTTCCAGAAAGCTTGCCCGCAAAAGATAAACAATTACCATTAAAACTGTCTTGGTTTGAGTATATTTATCATCTTCTGTGTGTATTTTTGTGACATGCTTGAAAGGTCGTATTATATATGTATATAAATATTTGTTGCTTAGCTCATTTATTGTCCTATTATATCTAGAATGTCTGGCACACTTTGTGAATCCAATTTCCTGAAAAGGTAGATTTGGGGTTGGGGCAAGAGGCAGCATTTGTTTGGCTAACCATATTTTTGCATTCTATGTCTGTCTGTCTGCTTCTTTAAAATTGTGGCGTGGGTTTTGTTGATTGCTTAAGATAAAAATTACTCTTTCTTTGTGTCTGTTTGTGTGTATTGTGTGTGTGTGGGTGGGTGTCAAGGCAACGTGTGCTCTGTCTGTGTGCTCTTGTGACGTCACTGGACACCATTTTGCTTACAAGTTGCTTGTCATTAATAATGGCAAATCTTGGTTGCTGACTTGCCCCTGAGGCCCCACAAGCCATAAAACTTTACAACAACCAGCAAAATAAAAAAAAAATGCTAAGAAAAAAGCAAAAACAAAAGAGATAAATTATAAACACTTAAGGCGAAGTTTTTATACTCTCCTGCAAAAACAAAAAGGTAAAATAAAATAAAAAGAAACGAAAAAATTCATTAATGATATCTGAAAGTTTCATTTTGGAATAAAATACAATAATTTTCAAGAATCGTTGCATGGAATTCAGGTCAACAGATTGTGAATCAAGAAAGTGTTCTTCAGAATGGAAAAATAAATGTGAATAAAGAAAAAAACACAAAGTTGTTTATTTAGTAGTATATTTCAAGAATTTTAGGATTTCTGCCACCTTCTATGTTTTATACATGATTCATTACCTTTACAAAATAAATTGCAATATAAAACATTTTTTGAAATTTTATTCTTTTAGTAAAAAAAAAACGTAAAAATAAAAAAATCAATAAATGTTATTTTTTCCGTCAAACTTTCAATTAATTGTCAAAATTTTATTGATTCCCTTGGGGAAAATAACTAATTTTAAAGTTTTATCCTTCAGACTGACTATGAACTTTGAATGAATTTTAAATAATATAATTTAGCTATTTTTTAATATTAACAAAAACTGCTAATTTTAAATCAGGCAAAGCTTTTGTTTACAAATTTCAGCTGTCATAAGTTTGTTCAATCGGGTTTGCTTAATACTAGATTGATTTGAACAATAAATTTTGCATTAAATTGGGCATCTCAGCTCTTGTCATATTGTATATTAAATATCATATATCACAGTTGCGTGCCATAATTGATTTGGTTTTTCACAATACATCGAAATCCGAATCTCTTCCACGGGGGTATATCAACAAAATGTATTCATATATCATCAGCTGAGTGATATGGAAATTTGCCGGCGATCATTTTGCTGATGATAATGATGATGATGATGATGATGATGATGATGATGATGTGTCGCATAATACTCGCTGCTATTATATCGGATATATAGCGCTTTTGTTGGGGTGCCGTTGCATTGTTTTTGTTGCCTTTTTATGGCAGATATATTTACTATACTATACAGAGTCGCGGCCATCCGTCAGTTGAACAGCCCATAGTTGTGACAGCCGCAGTCGGCTCAGTCATATCTAATCAGACCCCAACAACAACTCTTGGCGTCTCTGTCTCTGTCGACGTTGACGTTGACGTCGCTTCGCTTTGTGGTTGGGGGTGGGACGAAGCTTTTGAATTATGACGCCCGCTAATGGTGCGAGAAATCGATTAAGTTTGAATGGGACAATGGGTTGAGAGGGGCTGAAACACACACACATACATACACATGTATAGGTTTGGTCTACGTTTCCGACTCCGGAGCACACAGATTCTGCCTTGTTGACTGCGACGTCGTCGTCGTTGACTTCCGTTGACGTCAGCGGTCCCATCAACCGGGCCACCGTGTGATCGTCAAAAGTAATTACATGATCGAGCGGGCCTCGCGGGCGTCGCTGTAAGCCACGAAAAAACAACAAAAACAGCAAATACAGCAACAACAAAAATGAGAAATGAAAAAACCGCAAGTCAAGAGCGTAGCATAAGGCAAATAACAAGCAACAACAAGCAACAACCACAACAAGAAGAAGAAGAAGAAGAGAGAAAAAAAAGAACAGTGTTGGGTTATTCACTGTGCGCAATTTGCGTCATTTGTTCAATGTCGCTTGTCGCTGTCATACACTAGCTTGAGGGTCTTTTAACTATGTCATGGAAGTTGCAAGACTCTCTCATTCACTTTTTTTTTTGGCTACATGTCTCTAAAATATTTGTGGAGATTCCAAACCTCTAACCTGAACCTTGGGCTTAGGACCACCATAAATCTTAAGCCCAAGGTTAGGTTTCGATTAGGTTCAGTAGGTTTGTAATACAACCCGATTTAAAGCCTAGAGATCTGCATTCTTGATAAGCATTAAGAGAAGAAACGATTTGATTTTAACGTGGAAACTACAGTACAACCTCGCTCAACGCAACCCATTAAAATTTGTGCAATTGCGAAAACTGGAGGGTTAAATTTTCTGTAAACCTGTTTTCTAACCATTATTATATTTTTGCTAGCCATTAAAATTAAAATAAATCAAAAATTTCTGTGTTCAAAGCAAGGATTTCATATTTTTATTTTTAAATTTTTTGAAGAATTGAGAAATTGTGGTCTGTACTTTGTTACAATTTATACTTTTCTGAACAGCTGAGCGAGGTCGTACTGTATCTTAAACTATATTTTTTCTCCTACAAAGATTATCGACGGCTAAGTTTTTCTCTATTTTTTTTTGTTTTGCCTTGAAGAGTTAGAACGGTTTACTATATTTGGTTTAAGCTTCGTTTAATGGATTGTTTGAGGTTTTAGTTTAAAGTTTAAAATGCATTTGGTTTTAGATTCGCCTTAAGATTTACATCAAATCGCTGTGAGCATTATCGGAGCTTAATCAAATGCTTATTTAAATGCTTCAACGTTTGTATTATACAGTTCTAATTAGTATTTAAACATTAACTAAAGATCTCTGGGGATCTTGTTTCATCTGTAATTTGTGATTTGCCAATTTCCAGTGAATCGAATTCAAGTCGACAGTTTGTTGCAGTCTGCGTGCCGGGTGCTGCAAGCAGCATATTTGTCATTCCAGCTGCCGCCGTGTTGCAAGCTGTAAGCTGACACGCCTTAATGCTGTTGCGGCTGCTGCTTGTCTTTGGCTTTGTCTTTGTCTTTGTCTGCTTTCTGCTCCAATTGCCTAAAAGGTTATGTCGCCTGTCGCGCGACACCCAAACACAACGACAACGATTCCAACAACAACAACAACCACAGCAACAACGACAACAACACGGACTGGCGCTGAGGTGCATGCAACACACGGGCTCGCGCAGTCTTCAATGTTGTGTAGAATAGGTTTTCTACACTGCAAACGAAACATTTTAAGAAGTTTGCGAATTTGTAATGATTTTAAGCCAAGAAGAAGACGAGTCTTCAGAACAGATTGTGGAAGATTGTGTGAAGTCAGAAACAAAAGATACTTTGAAACTTTTCACAACTTAAAACGAAATCGATTTTCGTAACAAAAACATTTTGATCGCAAGAACAAAAAGCAAAGAAAAGTTTCTTTGACTTTCTTGCAGTGTGAATGCGAAATTATGGCGACAACGTTTTGTGGCATGCCACAAACAGACACTGCCACAGACAGTGTACATGTAACACAGGATATGTGTGCAACGTGTTTCCTACTCGAAATAGATTATCGTTTGCCAGTTGGGCGCCAATAGAATGAGTACTTCCCATTAGGACACTTATAAATAAACTAAAGACAGAAGTAAATAAGCCTTAAGCAAAGCTAAGTTAAAGAAGAGATACTCTTTCTTAAATGCTATAAAAAGTATGATGATATGACATGATATGAAACATCAGAAGACTTAAGTTGTGATGAAATCGTTTTGAATTATAAAAATACAAATTCCACAACTGTTGTGATAATGTTCTTCCATTCAAGTCCTATCAAACTAAAGTTAATCTTAACAACCTTTTGAGATGAATGAAGAAGAAGCTACTAAAAGAGAATTCATTGTGAAATAATCTCTGGACTAGAAATTTCTTTTGTCCGTTTTGACTTCAAGATTAAAAAAGAACACAAACCAAACAATTCAAAAAAGTGAATATGCCTTAAAACAAGCATTTTGTTGATAAAGAGGAGAAGAAGAAGAATTACACACAGCCAGAAGAAGTTGTTGCAAGTTGTGGTTGTGTTTTCAGAAATTGGAGACACAGAAGATTGAAAGAATAATTTGATACAACAGATGATGGAGAATGCTTGTTATAATAATAAATGTACGGGGAAGCGTAACACAATACACAAATGGCACTAAAACACCTGAGATAAGATTAGATAAGAGCCAATTCTGATAAATATGAGTAGGACAAGAACTTCAGATCGATTGCATAGTTAAGAAAAAATAAAAACAAACTTTACAAACGATTTGTATTAGATCAATTTCAAGTGGACAATTTTTTTTCAGTTGTTGTTGTTGTTGTTGTTGTGAGGCGATGTGGAGCTCATTCCGTATGTATCGCTTTGTATCTGTTGCATGTGGCCAGTGGACAGTCGATATCTATGACAGCTATGAGCTATGAGACACACACACACACACTGAGTGTTGGTCCATTGCCTGAGGCTTATCGGGTCGCCTCATCTGCCTGACTTCATAAAACACTTAAACAAAGTCTCTTTCTCACTCTCTCGCTCTGTGCTTCAGTGTAGGGGCAGGGTGGGGCGTGGTGGGGCGTCACCTGGGGGCATAGGCGTCAAGTGGGCAATTAATAGCGTACAAATATTGTGACAGGCACACAGAGAGCCCAGCCTGTCATAAAAAGTTAGAGCTGCGGCCCCCTCTCGATCGCCCCGTTACGATTAGGCCAATGGCCAATTTGCATATCTGACAGACAATGGAGGGGGGGGGGAAACAAAAACGAACCATTATGCAAATCAAATGCATGCCGTCGCAATTTGCCGCCGCAATTAGCAGGCTTGTTGAGGATCGCGACACGATCCTAACCCAAAGCACCCAAAGGGTGGGGGAAACCTCTGACAGCTTTGTCGCTATGCTTTTCATGTTTCGATCAGCGCCATTATTCCATCATGTTGTCGTCGCAGTCGCAGTCGCAGTCGCAGTCGCATTCGTCGCCGCGATCAGTGCCAAGGATTAAGTTGAGGGGATGAGACACACACACACACACACACACACGAATTCGTACATAAAAAGCGACAGCAGCAAGCCGAACATTGCATACTCTAGCAAAGACCAAAGACCAACTGCTCACAGCTTAACAGCATAAGCTGACATACAATTTCAACATAACTGTTAAACCGAGACACTAGCTCGCACACATAATAGCAATACCAAATGCAAAAGGGTACACAATAAGGCATCGCTTGGGATTCGTTTAAACATCGGCAGCGTCGTTGCTTCGGCATCGGTTGCTCCTCGTGCCTGCAGCGAACGTTGTTGGCAAAGTTTGGAAGCTTTGCTTGTGGCTGCCGGCCGAGCGTTCAGTTCAGTTGCTCGTGCGCCGTTCCAAAGTCAACAAGCGATCGATCGGCCATTTGTGTGCGTTGTGCGCGATCGCGTCTCTTACACACATTCACACACATTCACACTCAAACACGCACGCACACTCCCTCTCTGTAACGTACCCCTCTTTGTAGTTGGTGCGCGCATTCCGATTGCTGTTGAAATTTGTAGTTGCAAATAAATAAAAACAATTCTTTATAATTAATTATTTATTTATTTTTGTAAATATTTTTTTCTCGTTCGTTTGTTTATTATTTGTAATTGGTTTGTCAGCAAGCATAATTGCTTTGTGTGCGAATTACAATTGTAAGCATTTGTGTGGTTGCTGTAACGGTACTTAGCGACTGAGCAGCGCCCGCAAAGTTACCAAAGCCCAAGTGAGTAAAAATAATAATAATACAACAACAACTACAGCCAGAAAAAAATCACGAGAAGTTTATCTGTTATTTGTGAGTTTTTGGCTGTTTGTTTGTTTACGTTTTTTTCTTCCAATTTTTTTTTTTCGCTGCTTAGATTGAGAAACGCTGCGGCACCAAATTGATTTTGTTGATTCTGCTCGCGATGCTTGTTAATTAAAAGTTATTTTCGCTACGATTTATTAATTTGCAATTTACACCCCAAGCTAGTAGCTACCATCCAAAGCTATTTCAGATACTCTACAACTGCGCAACTGCATATTCAAATGGTTAATTTAATGGCTTTTTGGTTGGCTAATTGATTTTGCACTTTTCAATAATAAACTGAAGAAAAATTAATTCAAAAAAAGCTAAGCTTTTAAAACCATAAAATTTGCTTTTTGGGGTTGTCGAGCAAATTAACAACTGCAGATACTTTGATGACATTTTACGGTTAAAGTGTTTTACCATTCAAAAGATAGTTTTCAAGCTATCTGGCGAATTCTTTAATAAAAGATATCGAGTAAAGTCATTTACTTTTAATAGTTTTTTTTTTCACTTAGCATAGTTAGTGATTTTTAAATTCAAATTTGATTAAAAACTTTAATAATAAAACCTCTGAGTAGTTTATAGTTAAAGTTATAGGATCTTTTCAGTCTTTAAGACAATGACTAACTTAATCTTTAGCTTAAATAACAGTTTATATATAAATAACATGTAGATATGTAATAAAGATTTAAAAAAGTTGCAGTTATAAAATCGTTGCAAAAAATATAATATGTTTTAACGATTTTTTATGTAAAATTATTTTATATAACAACTATTGTCTGAATCCTTTATAGGTTGCTTTTTAGTGTATATAAGTTGATCTAAAAGATATTTTGATTGACTTTTTTAAGAAGTAAAATACTTTTATACATGAAAACTTAAAGCAACTTTTTGCATTTAACTTTAGATACATTTATCATTCGATTGTAGTAACTTTTCCACATACCTATAATCCTTAGCCTGTTAATCAAATACTTTCCGCATATGCAATCAAAATATGTCTTAAGGATTTGCCAAAGCATAAATTTCTCAAAAATCAATTGGAACTACTACGTTAAGAACTTAAGCCTGAGAAAAATCTGAAAGATAGTCAAGAGCCAAGTTTAAGACTCGAGCAATAAATTCTGAAAAATGCCAGGCTAGTTAAAGCCAGAGAAAAAAAGACTTGATAGACTGCAGTTGAGGAGCTTAGTAAAAAAAAGGAAACATTTCTAAGTGAAAGATACAGGTTTCTGTAGATACTTTTCGTAGTTGTTGTTGTTGTTGTATGCCGCGCAAACGGATTGACCCTTGCGAACGTGGATGGGGGCCAATTGGCAACTTGGCAACTTGCAACTTGCAACTTGCAACTCGGCAACTTGCAACTTGGCAACTACCATAAAAAGCAGCAGCAGCAGCGCATTTATGGCAAGAAGCTGGCAGCTGGTAGTAAACAGTCAGATACAGATACTTAGAGTGGGCTGCATCGTGTTGCCTGCCACATTGCCACATTGCCACATTGCCGCTTGCCACATTAATCATCACGCGGCAGCGATAAACTTTGACATCGATGCGTGCAGCAGAAGCAGAAGCCACAGCCACCAAATGAAGCGATCTTCATAAATCAAAACTAAATAAATAAAATAAAACAGCTGCTAACTTGGCCAAGACGCAACGCTACGCAACGCTGCCTCCAGAGCTACCGATACTGGCGGCATATTTGATTTATATCTAGCCGGGCCAACAGCGGTCGCCAACAAGTTAATTGAAAACGAGGCGTGACAGTGAAATTTGCCGCCGCACGCCAAGCTTTATGTGCCCCGCAGGAGTCGACTCAACTCGACTTGAGGTGGGGCACTGTCTCGCCACTTTACTGCCCAGTTAGCCAGAGTTAGCCAGTTAGCCAGAGTTGGCCAGAGTTGGCCAGTTAGGCAGCGTTTCAATTTTTACCCATTTTCCAAATGCGCCACTAAACTGACAGATTTGGCCATAATAAAAAATGAAAAACACAAAATCAAATCCAGCCAGCCAGCCAGCCAGCCAGCATTGGCCGGTAAAATAAGTTGCCAACTTTAATTTATTGTGACATAACGGTATAATCTGACATAAATTATTGATAAGACGACCGACCATAAAAGTACAAGACAGTTGGCTTAAGCAACAACAATAACAAAGACACAAAAAAAAAAACAACAACAACAACAACGGCAATGAGAAATATGTAACTTCAATTTATGAACAAAAGTCGACGATCAGTTGCTCTTCAAATAATCGATTATAATCGATGAATATAAATCTGATAATAATGGTTGCTCTTTACAACACTTTTCACACAACGTTTAGTTATCGTTAGCATAGAAATCGATAAACATAAAACTAAAACCTATGGCTGCTTTTTTTTACAATCGTTTAGTAATCGATAACATAGAAGTTAACGAGCATAAGTCAAATAATAATGGTTGCGCTATATTAAAATCTTCAAAGATCTTTTAGTTATCGATAAAATAGAAATCGATAAGCATAAAACTAATAACTATGGTTGCTTTATAAAACTCTATTTTACGATCGTTTAGTAATCGATAGCATAGAAGTTAATCGACATAAGTCAAATAATAATGGTTGCGCTATATAAAAATCTTCAAAGATCTTTTATTTATCGATAACATAAAAACCGATAGACGTATATCTAATGATAATCGATAACACAAAATTCGATACACATAAGTCTAATAATTATGGCTGGTTTAGTAATTGATTATTATCGATAAACATAAATCTTTTGAATATTGGTTTTTTTTACACAAACAAAATAATTATCAGATTTAAAAAACTTAATAAATGAAATATAGTTTGATGTGCTTAATCATTTGGATGAACTAAATTCGATTGGATTAAAAAAAACAGTGTATCGTTCTACTATCGATAATTGCAGATCTGATCTTGAAGTTAAAGTAATATATTATATATATTGATGAAAATGAAATGGAAGCAATTGTTTTATGACTCTTGGTGTGTTCAAATTGTGTTGTAGCACAAGATGAGCTATGGTCAGGGTATAACATGCAACAACAACAACAACAACAACAACAAAATGTGCAGGCCTGCTTATAAATCATTCGACTAACAACAACTGAATGCTGCCTTTGCAACGAGTGCTGTGTGTGTGTGTGTGTGTGTGTGCTGTGGCAAAGTATCTTTTGGATCTATTATTTGACTTTTATGTGCGCATAAATGCGGCGATGTGACTGCGAAAACAACAACAACAACAACAAAAAAAAAAAAAAAAAACGTTGCCAACTGCGTGCCGCATAAAGGCCAGTAACAAAAAGCCTGGCCAGGAGTCAGTTAAGCAGCCAGTTTTTTTGGGGCAGCCAACATTGGACGAGTTTTCGCAGCCAGCAACTGCAATGTGCAGTGTGCAACTTGCAACTGGATACTTGCAACTTACCAATTGAGCCAACGTTGGCAAACTCCGACTCCGACTCAGACTCAGACTTAAGACTCCGGACTTCGTTCGCATTGCACTTTCATGTTAATTAACAAGAAATTTTTATCACACATCCATATATTCAAATATATGTATATATAAAACAGAAACTGAAACTTTAGCTGCAACTGCGATAAGATGCGACAGACGACAAATTGTTTAAGGTAGCTTACAGAAAAAATAAATAAACATACTCAGGGGGAGAGGTTGAGGGGAGAGAGAGAGAGCGAGAGATAACCAGGAATAGATAATGAGTGACAAGAAAAGTATTTAAATCTTCTTTCATATCGTAAAATATCCATTTTAACAGGCATGAAGTAGAGTCTGTGAAAGATTGTTGCATATTCAAATCTTGTTTGGTTTAAACTTGAAACTATCTTTAATTTGTTTACAAATACTTTATCTTTTATGTTCATCAAGTGTCTCAAGAATAATGAAAGTAAACAGACGTGAGAGCTATAGAAAAATGGGGTAAAGATTGTTTTTAAAATAAAGAATTTAAATAATCAAAAAAACAAACAAACTGAATAAAAAAAAGTTTAATTGAGGCGAATAAATAAATGAAATGAATGCATAAATAAAAATAAATAAACGAAAAAATATACATATTTAAATATACTTTTCTTTTAATTCGCACACTCCATAAATTTTTTTTTCTCTTAAACTATTATTATTTATTTATATTGTTGCTTTAACTCGTTTGTTAATACCCTATATATTTTCCATTGTCTAATTGCAGGTATGTTGCACTTTGGGCTTAGTTAAAGCAAAAACCAAACACTGAGCAAAACAAAAGACTTAAGCAAAAAACTTTGCGCCAGGGCAGAGAAAAAAAAAAAAAAAGTGGCGCAGTGTGGCCGTTTGTTTCGATTGTTTTCCAACGTGTTGCGCGTTCAAAAAGGGGGGCAACTATGGCCTTGTTTCCCTCCTCCTCGCGTCCGCGCACGCTCATGGAGCAGCTGCTGGCGCGTAAAATTGAAGCAGCGGCCGCTGCCGGCGCTGGCAGCGCTAGTTCAGGCACTGCATCCGGTTCCGGTTCCGGTGCCGGTTCAAGCGCCCTGCCAACGCTGCCAGGGTCAGGTGCTGCCTCAATTGTGAGCCGACTGCGTCGCACCGATTCACTGGACTCGACGAGCAGCCTGGGCTCACTGGCATTTGGCGAGGACGTTTGCCGCTGCGACGATTGCCTGCTGGGCATTGTCGATCTGTACGTGATCAGCGCGGCCGAGGCGGCCAAGAAGAAGGTAGGTGCAAGGTGATAGGTGTTAGGCGCGCAGGTTCACATTTCCAATGCTTTCCATTCACACTCAATTAGTATTTAGTTGGAGCGAGCAGAAAAAGCTCGCGACTGGTTTGCAACTCGACTGCAAACGATCGAAAGCTTTTGCGGTTAAAGTGTTTATTATTAGCAGCAGCAGCAGCAGAAGCAGCAGAAGCAGCAGCAGAGGCAGCATTTGGCAGCTTTGGTCAATTCAGCTTCGGTCTCAGCTTCGTCGTCGTCGTTGTCGTCGTTGTCGCATTAAATTATTGAACTGTTGGACCGGTCTGAAAGCTGCCATCGTCGTCGTTGACGCCATTGACGTCACAGGTTTTATGATGAGACGTACGCTTTGACGCTGACGCGCTTGGCCTTACCTGCTCACTGTGCGCGTGATAGAGAGAGAATGAGAGCGAATTGAGAGCAGCATGAACAGCGCAGCTCAGGCGTGAAATAATATACAAACGTAGTGTAGTGTAAGAGCGACAAGAAGCCGGGGGAAAGTTCATTGAATAAACTGTGCAGCAGGAACACGAGATGGAGATTAAAAAGCAATAAAAAAAAGTGCAAATAATTACAAAATGAATTACCCAAGAAAGTGACAGAGTAAGATACATAATAAGTAGCTAAGCTAGATATCTTACTCACTTTTGCTGTTATCCTTTTCATCTACCGTACGCACTTACAACAACAGCTTGCACATTTTCGCTCTCATTTTGATGCATACGTCATTGACACTGAGTAACTGTAATAATGAGCTTTGCCCGGCGCGCTATCCAATTGGAAACTACACATTTGCAATGCTTTTTGTCTATGCCCTTGCGGAGCACCTAGTCAACACCTCACCCACTCCCACTCCCACTCTCTCTCTCTCGGTTGTGTACTCTCTCTCTTTGTTATTCTTATACGCCGCTCTCTACGTAATGTATTTACTGTTATCAGCTGCGCAAGTCCATTGTGGTTAGGACTCGCAATGTTATTGAATGCTGCTGACGACTGCGACGCTACGTCGCTGCTCATCGCGGTCGCCGCGCGTAGCGTAGTTGGCTGCGGCTGGCAGTGGCTCTGACTCTGTGTGTCTGTGTCCCCCGACCAGTTGAGCTTTCGCAGCGATCGCGTGCGGCTGGGCTCTGTGTCTCTGCATCTGCCACTGTTACTCTGCTACTGCGAAATTTTCCTGTCGTTGTCGTCGCGCATTGTTGTTGTTTTTTTTTTTTCTTGTTTCCTTCTTATTGTTTCGATTCAAGCCAATGTCAGGCCCGCGTCACAGCTGCTGCAATACAAACATAAACAGTAACTACAACAAGAACAACAACAAACGAAATAATAACAATAATAATAATGACAAAATAACATTAAGCAGAGCTGTTTTTGACTGCTTGCTCTCTGGCTGTTATTTCGAAAAAGAAGAACAAATTCCAAAAACAAAAAACTTTAACTCAAAAACACAACAAAAAAAAAAACGTTTAATTAAATTTTTGCCTCGGCTCGCGTTTTTGTGTGTTTTCATTTTGTCTTCTTATTTTATTGTTGTTTTTTTTTTTTTTTTTTTTTTGGTTGTTTCACTTTTTATTGCTGTGCGCTTTTACTTGTGTTTGTGTGTAAGTTGAACTGTTGTTGTTGTTTTAATACATATATGTACATGTACATGTAAGTATGTGCGTGTGTGTGTGTGTGTATTACTTGTTGCTGCTTGTTAAACATGAAAGCTCGCACGTTGACAACTTTTTTCGCGCTCTCTCTCTCTCTCACACACACTCTCCATCCCTGTTTCCCGGTCTGGAAATGCTGAACCGTTGCAAGTTGCGCAGTTGGTTCTTCTTTTGCTTCTTTCTGTGTGTGTGTGTAAAAGTGTTAATTGAAGCACGCGCCAAACGCGACGCACGCCAAAATTGGCGTGTGGACGTCGGCATGAGGTGGGGGAGGGTATATGTACACACACAAACATATACATATATATGTACATATATAATTTTTAGCTCTGCAATGAAATTAATTCAAGTTTATGTAAACATTTCAACGTCGACGTCAATGGAGAGAATGTTACGCACTTTGCCAATGGTCGTGTGTGTGTGTGTGTTTTTATTTTTGTTGCTATTGTGAATTATATAATAAAAGAGTGAGCGATTGCGTCGCATGTTTTATTCAACAAAAATTATCAACGTTTGCATCAATTTCGGCAATTGACGCTCATTTAGCGCCAGCGTCCCCAAAACTGGCAACAGCCCAAACATTTACCCTACCTCAGCCCACCTCCCCCTCCCCCCATCTCGAGCCATCTGCCATTCACACTCCAGCGCCATAATTGGCATCAATCGTTCAATACACATCCGCTCCAAACTAAACCAACCAAACCCACCCACCCACCCACCCACACGACTCGCCCTCAACGACGATCAAACGAGCTAGCTTCCCCGAACCCTCTACCTCTACCCCCTACCCCCTACCCCCCCCCCAGTTCTATCGCATTTGGTGCGTCAATAGCGACGCGCAACCGAAAGAGAGAGAAAAAAAAGTGTTTACTTTATTAATTTTAAGCTTTCGGCAGTTAAGAAACAAAAAAAAAAAACACACACACACACACACATGGAGAGCAAAATAACAACAATAAATACGTTGCTTTATTTTTCATTGTTATGCGGCGTGAATGCCGCACATTAAGCGCAGTTCGGGTGTAGATTCCAATCTGGGGATAGATCAGAGAGGGTTCAAGGGAGACAGTGTGGGAAGGGGGAAGGGAGGGTTGGACAGGCAGCAGGAGAAGGAGGAGTACAGTGATCGTTAGAGCTGGCGCTACGTACCAATCCACACCCAGATATACGTGCTATTTTTTTTTTATTATAATTATTATTATAGATAGTCATGTACTATATACAATATATCTATAACTATATCTACAACAATGTACATACAGATATCTACAATGTGGAAAATTTGTTGTTTTTTTTTTTCTTAACTAGATAACAAATGGCAAATTGACTTTTAAGAGCGCAGTCAAAATAATGCAGAGAGTAGAGAGGTGAAAAGTAAAAGAAAAGACTAGAAACAAAACAAACGAAATTAAGAAAAAAGGGGATAAAAATGGGTGAGCGAGAGAAAAGAGAAGGGACAGAGAGTTAGAGCGAAAAAGGGAAAAGAGATGTTAAAGAACACATGGCAGAAGACAGAAAAAATAGGAGATTTGAAAGGATTACGAGAGAGATGAAGAAGAAAAGAAAAATAAAAGGATGGAAGAGTAAAAAAAGATTTGACAATTCGAGTTTAGAACAATAATAATAAAAGCAGGACTCAGTTTATAAAAGAAGCAAGTGAAAGTGACGTAAAAAAAGCAAGAGAGAGAAAAAGAGAAATAGATAGAGCGAACAGGGAAGAGAATTTGGCTAAAAAGAGATCTTCATAAGACAAATATCCCTGCTTAAATCTCTATTCTGTAAAAGAGCTTTAACGATATCCATTTAGTAGATAGAAGCTTTTCTTTAAACAGAGAATCTTAAAAGAAAGAAGCTTTTAACTAAAAGTAAAGTAAGCTCTAAGGAACTTAAATAAATGGGAAATACAGAGGAGAACAAAATGTACAAACTCTAGAAAACTATAGAACTTTAAAAACCATAGGAAAAATAAAGGAAGCTTTCATTTAAAAACTTTAAATAAAATAGCCTTGAATTAAGATTGTTTGTGTACAATTTGTAGAATCGCAATTGAGATATTCTATATAGTAGAACAAGACGCATTTCAGATTATCTAGACAAAGTCTGGCGTTATGAAAAGGCGCCTATATATACATATATATACAATATATCAAGGTATTATTTGAGACAGTGTGAGGCAGTTCAGTGCATGTGTCCCTTTATCAGTTTCTTGACGCATTGCATACGATTCAGTTCCGATTGAGCGCACTGAAAGCGAACAAAAAAGAATTGAAATATATTTATATTGTGTTTGGAATATTTGTATGTTTATGTACTGATTGTTTATATATACTACGAAGTGTTTATACGGATGTTTATACTGTATGTCCAGTAGCGCCATGTCTGCTTCCTTTCACACACTTTCCTCTCTCTCCCTGTCCCTGTGTCTCTTTCTCTTTATTTCTATTCCACTTTTGTTTATGATGCAGCTGCAGTTTGATTGTTCCGGTATATCTTGGCGCTTCTATAGCGATCGGCCTACTTATAGTAGTCATATTCTGTAGCCACACACACACACACACACATATGTGTGTGTGTTTATACAAAAGGTGGCACATTCAACGTCGACGTTCCAAGGTTCCCAAAGTTGTGGTTGTTGTTTCGTTATCGCAACGCAAAAAAAAAAAAAACTTTTGCAAATGACGTCAAACATTTTAGAGCGAAGATCACAGTAATTAGCTAGAAGGAGAGAGGGAGAGAGAGCGAAAAAAAGAGTGTGACAGAGACAGGGGTGTGCGAAAGAAATTTCAATGTACAGTGAATGCTCGAAAGCAAGGTTTAGGACTTACAAATAGTTTCAATACCAATAAACATATTTCTAAGTGTTTGAAAAAAAGTGTTTTTTTTTTATGGAAAAATCAATTTTAGATGCCTATTGTTTAAAATTCTATATCTTTTCGATAAGTGTTTGCATTCATGAAGTAGATTTCTAATAATCAAAATTGAAACTTAAATTAAAGTCTATCGAAGCTTTCTTGGGGATTGCATTAAAAATCGTATGAGAAACCCAGATTGTCAAATTTAAATAATAATAAAAATCATTAAAATCGGTTTACCCAAATACAATTTTGAGGCATGAAAAAAAATGTATTTACAAACTTAAACTTGAAGAAAAAGTAAATTGTAATATATTTTATTTTCTAAACAGTTGCTTTATGCGAGCTTTTACTGTATTTGGCATTCCGTGCGTGTGTGTGTGTGTGTGTGTGTGTGTAACTGGATAGCATGATTGCCATTCTTGTTATTTTTTTGTAGTTGTAGTTCGACATAGATTGTTATTGTTGTTGTTGTTGTTGTTGGCATTACCATTTCCATTATTATCATAATGCGGTTGTTGTTTCGCCTTGCCCCCGACTTCTGCTTGGGCCAGTTTAGTTACGATTTTGGTTGACTTAACGTTGTGGTTAGACACACACACACACACACAACACACATACATAGATACATAATTACTTTAGGTGGTTTTGTGTTTATTTTGGTGGAAGTATCTCTCGTCTAACCGCAGATGGAGCTTGCCAAAGCAGTTTGAGATGCCAGCACGCTCCTGCCACAGCCTACTCAGATGCGTGCGCTTCATTTACAATCTGTCACCCCTCCCCACCTTCCAACCTCCCAACCTCCCTACCTCACACAAGATAGACGGCAAACATATGTATGCATTAAATTTAATCAACATTGATTGATGTGTGCGCCAATGCATCGACTGCAAAGATAGCAAGCAACGACAACGACAGCAACACGTCGACAACAACCCAAAATAAGCAATAGTTTATTCGATTCAAACGGGCTAACAACGAATTCCCAAATGCACTTTATTAAGTATCAGGATCTCATGTTAATGGTGGATAGGACCTTGTCCTTTGCTCTTACTTTTAAAGACTTGCCAAATGAGGGAATAATTTTATTCCTATAGTCGGTCACTTTTCTCTCTGAGGATGAAAAAAACCTATCATGCCGGTAGGGTCGTGTCGATAGGATCTCTTTGGTAAGGTCGGTAGGTCATTGATGTTAAGGTGAAGGACCTTGTCAACCCATTAACTGGTTGAAATAGTAAATTTCCTTTGCTCTTACTTTTAAAGACTTGCCAAATGAGGGAATATGTTTATTCCTCTAGTAGGACCCTTTATTCTAGTCGTCATCCTTTGCCGCTAAGCTTTGAGAATGAAAAAAACCTATCATGCCGATAGGACCGTGTCGATAGGATCTCTTCGGTACGTCAGAATGTTCTTAGATAGATAGATAAAGGATCTTTTAATAATTTATAAGCAAGGAAGCTCCTGGTCTAACCTTCTCAGAATCTTATAGGGTATTTATAAAGTATTTATAAAGTTCCTCTTACGGCTTAGGCGCAAACAGGTTCGCAAATGTGCAGAAATCAATCAAGTCAAATGCAGCAACAGGCAACAAGCAACAAGCAAACAGCAATAAGCAACAAGTGACATACCCAGACCTATTCAGTTGGTACAACAACTTCCTCTTACTCTCTCCGTCTCCCCCTCTCCGTGTGTGTTTAGTTGAAACAGTGAGTCTAATGCGTATGTGGACGTCGCTCGGACGTCGCCCCTCACATGTCGTGTAAAATGTCCGTGTGCGCAATCACACGACCGCCCCCGAACGCAGCCGTAATAAATACCGTTAACGGACAGAGCACAACGTCGCCACCGACGTCGCCAGTGACGCCGCCAACGCCACCGCCATCGCCCCAGGTGCGGATCTACGAGGACTTTGACAGGATGAGCGCCAAGGAGGTCTACTACAATGAGGCGGGAAAGAAGGTGACAGTGAAGCTGCTGCACTTTCCCGACGTCCTGCCCGAGGACATTGCCAAGCTGCGTTTCGATGATGATGTCGATGATGATCACGATGCCGATGCCGATGTCGATGACGATGATGGCGTCGATAGCGATGCGGATCGCTCCGCCAGCAACAGCAGCAAGGCGCCCAACGTCGACACCGACGTTGCAGCAGCAGCTGCAGCTGGCAACAACAGCAGCGGCGGCGGCGGTGGCGCCACCAAGAAAATCCTTCGACGCAAACTCTCCGGCAACAATATGCAGACACGCAAATGTAGCCTGGCCTTTGCCCAGGCGCATGGCATCAAGCAGCGTGCCGAGAAGAAGCTATCGATGCCAACGATCAGCATTACAGCCAATGCGGGTGAGCATGTCAGCCTCGCGGCGGGACGCAAGCTGTCGCAGCAGCATTCGCAGCCCTTGATGATGATATCGCCGCCACGTCGCAGTCACTCACCGCTGGGGCAGAGTTTGTGCCCCGGCTACATACAATACTCCAAGTCGCTGCTGGAGGTGCCTATGCCCAGGGATTATGGGTATGCCAGCAGCGATGATTTGAGCTCCGAATGGGACTCGGATGTGTCCACATCGGCGGGCACGTCGACAACAACAACAGCAACGGGGCCACAAGGCTCCACACCAGGCAGCACTAAGAAGGTAAGGCGACAGTAAATGCTGTGCGCTGCTGCAAAAGTAACGTTTAATCGGCGTTTTTGAGTTAGCTCAGTGTTATCTGGAGCTTATCCGGCACTTATCCGGTCTTATCCGAAATTATCCGGTGCAAAATAATCGTTAAGTCGCCGCTTTTGAGATATTTCAGTCTCAAAATTCGCTAAATAAAGTTATCTGGAGCTTATCCGGCACTTTTCCGGACTTATCCGAAAATATCCGGTGCAAACTAATCGTTTAGTCGGCGTTTTTGAGTTGTTTCAGTCTAAAAATTCGCTTAATAAAGTTATTTTGAGCTTATCCGGCACTTATCCGGATTAATCCAGATTTATTAATCGGCGTTTTTGGAATAATTTAGTGTTATCTGGAGCTTAACCGACACTTATTCGGGTTTATCTGGTCTTATTCGAAATTATTCGATGCAAACTTACATTAAATCGGCGCTTTTGAGTTACCGCTAAGTTAACCTATATGGAACTTATCCGGCACTTATTCGGATTTATCCAAAATTGTCCGGTGCAAAGTATCGTTTTATCGGCGTTTTTGAGTTAGTTTAGTCTAATAATTCGCTAAATGAAGTTATTTGGAGCTTATCCGATTCTTATCCGGTCTTATCCGAAATTATCCGGTACTATCCAACACATAGTAGAGCGCATCCAAAGCCGTTTATGACTCTCCCAGGAATGTGTGACGTAGCTGCTTTATACTTAAAGCCATTAACTTGATTTCCTGAATTATTTTCCTCTATACAATGCCATTGACCTTGCATTTTGCCTTATCCGAACGACTTAAGTGCTTATCCAGTGTTGAAGCGACACTCATCCAATTGTTGCTAAATCATTGCCGTCATTAGCCCCACCTTAAAATCTATCCGGTTGCTATCTGCCCACATCCGACGCTTATCCAGTACATTTCAACGATTAACCGCGCTTACTCAACGCTTACGGCGTATGTATGCGTGTGTATGTATGTGTGTAGTTGAACAGTCATTGACGTCATAAGCCCCGGTTCTACAACAAAACCAGCTCGTCCCAATTTCTGCCATCTGCTTTTTGTATCGTCTTGTATTTTTGTTTAAGTGAAACTGATTATTTAAGTGTCGCCATCTAACGAAGATAAACGTCAGGCAGTAGATGGCGCCACGACACACAGAAGCTTCCACTCATGTCTCATATGTTTTGTTGTTGTTGTGTCTCTTTGTTAGAGCTCCGGCTGGCGCAAGATACGCAACATTGTGCAATGGACGCCCTTCTTCCAAACGTACAAGAAGCAGCGCTATCCATGGGTACAGTTGGCCGGTCATCAGGGCAACTTCAAGGCCGGTCCCGAGCCGGGCACCGTCCTCAAGAAGCTCTGCCCCAAGGAGGAGGAATGCTTTCAGGTGCTCATGCAGGACGTTCTCCGGCCGTATGTGCCCGTCTACAAGGGTCAGGTGACCAGCGAGGATGGTGAACGTAAGTTTTGACTCTGTTCTAGAATGACATTGACATTCTCACCAACTTCCTGTTTTGGCCTTCACAGTCTATTTGCAGCTACAGGATCTGCTAAGCGACTATGTGCAGCCGTGCGTTATGGACTGCAAGGTGGGCGTACGCACCTACCTCGAGGAGGAGCTGTCCAAGGCGAAGGAGAAGCCGAAGCTACGCAAGGACATGTACGATAAGATGATACAGATCGATGCACAGGCGCCCAATGCCGAGGAGCATGCCGCCAAGGCAGTTACCAAGCCACGCTATATGGTCTGGCGCGAGACCATCTCCAGCACCGCCACGCTGGGATTTCGCATTGAGGTGTGTACCGAACTCTTCTCTCCCCCCCCTTTTCTTGCTGATACTTATCGCAAAATTTGGTCTTGCAGGGCATCAAGAAGAGCGATGGTACGAGTTCCAAAGATTTCAAAACGACAAAGTCACGCGAACAAATCAAATTGGCCTTTGCCGAGTTCCTCAGCGGTCATCCACACATTCTGGTAAGTAGCTCCCAGTAAACCCTCACCACCCTCAATCCTTCTTAGGTCAAAGATGAGTGTCTCTCTGAAAAGGTCTGCTTTATAGCTTTATCGATGTGAATTTCAAGGAGAACCCTTTAATCTCGATAGGTTCACACAAACTTAGTTTCTTTTTCTCTTTTTCTCTTGAGTTTGATCTATTTGTAATATTCAAATTGCCTTTTACTGGTAAGTAGCTCCCAGTAAACCCTTCACCACCCTCAATCCTTCTTAGGTCAAAGATGAGTGTCTCTCTGAAAAGGTCTGCTTTATAGCTTTATCGATATGAATTTCAAGAGGAACCCTTTAATCTCGATAGGTTCATACAAACTTTTTCTCTTGAGGTTGATCTATTTGAAATATCCAAATTCCTTTTTACTGGTAAGTAGCTCCCAGTAAACCCTTCACCCTCAATTCTTCTTAGGTCAAAGATGAGTGTCTCTAAAGGTCTGCTTTATAGCTTTATCGATATGAATTTCAAGGAGAACCCTTTAATCTCGATAGGTTCACACAAACTTAGTTTCATTTTTCTCCTGTTTTTCTCTTGAGGTTGATCTATTTGTAATATCAAAATTCCCTTTTACATTACAGCCACGCTATATACAACGCTTGCGGGCCATTCGAGCCACCCTGGCTGTATCGGAGTTCTTTCAGACGCACGAGGTTATTGGAAGTTCGCTGCTGTTCGTTCACGATCAGACGCACGCCAGTGTTTGGCTAATTGACTTTGCCAAGACGGTGGCGCTGCCCAGCCATCTGAAGATTGATCATTACTCGGCGTGGAAGGTGGGCAATCATGAGGATGGCTATTTGATTGGCATCAACAATCTCATTGAAATATTCGTCGAGCTGCAGGCGGCCATCGAAGCGGAGTCGGTATCGGGCACTAGTTGTGGCTCTGGATCTGGTTCCGGCTCCGGTTCTGGTTCCGGTTCCGGTTCGGTATCACCTGCGCCTGCATCTAGCGGCAGTCAGGAGGATGAGGCGGCCAGGAAAATGTGAAAACAGCATAGGCGAAAACAAAAAGAAAACGCATGAAATTAAAATCTACATACATACTATAATCCATATATATACATACATATATATAGCTAACGATGATACTGAAGCGTTCCATTGGGGCTGCGCCCCGTCAAGGACATTTCCTAGCACATTCCCCAGAAAATGTGTTAAAAAAAACAAAAACAAAACAAATCGAAAGAGAACTAAATGTTTAAGCAACATAATTAACCATTTCCCAAACTTAGTTTAGCTGGAAAAATCATACATATACGAAATGTATACAATATATTTTTTTTGTTTTTTTTTTATCTCTCTCTTTCTCTCTCTTTAACCCGTTAAGTTTAAATTCAAAGACTGAACAACAATATGCGTATACCTATATAAACATAGAAATGTATATATATACATATGTATGTATATCTACACATACATACATATGTATGTATATGCAGTATAGTAAAATTCGTTGTGCTCTTGCGTTGCTGTTGTAGTTGTAATTGTAATTTATTTGCGCAATTTGCACTAAAAAAAATATAACAATGCGAACCGAATACTGTAACAACAACAAAAATCAAGTTCAAGAACTATTTACTTATAAATAATGTTATTAATTTTATGTTTATTTGATTATCTACTAATAACTAAATACTAATTATGTGCACTATTAAAACTCATGTAAACCGTTAAAAAAGTAAAACAAAAACTTTGTATTCTTTCAAATTGCGCGCGCATGTTTTCATCAGCATCCCTGAAAGCAGGCAACATATTTTTATCCGCTCTTTACAAAAACACACAATGCCTTGAACAAGGGTGAAAAAATGTCGTAGCAAACTTTTAGCTGCCTAGTAAGCTGGTAGCTGCTCATTAAATACCGCGAAGCTAGTATATTTTTATGTTTCTCTGCCCGTCTGGTATATGGAGTATTTTGAAGTTAGTCGCTTGCGGTCACATTGTTTATTAGTTAGTTAATGTTTGTTGCTGCGCGGTTGGCACGTCGCGAGTCTTCACGCGCACGCATCGAAACAGTTAAAACGATTTTTTTTTTCAAATGTTTGTTATTGCATTTGACGACGTCGCGCGCTATTGAGGTGCATTTTTGAAACTCGTGCGCGTTCAAACATTTTTTTTTTTTCAAAACTGAATCAAAGTGCGTGTTTTTTTATATCTGGTGTATTTTGTGAGAGTGTGTGTGTGTTGTTTTGGTTTTGTTGCTGGATTTTGTATTTTTAAAATTAAAACACACCAAAGCGCATAGATACATGCACTTGTACATATATAAATGTATGTATGCACATGTGTATGTGTGAGCAGCGGCGTCTGTGACTGCTAAAAAAGTTTCTGGTTTCGTTGGCGCGACAAGAGCGACAACAACAACAACAACAACATCAGCAACAATAAATAAAACTTCAATATGCGCCGACCGGCCTTCGACGCAGAATATTAACAATATACGTATTTATGTATGTGTGTATTGTGGAGAACAGCAACAGCAACAACATCAGGAACAGCAAGGGGCGCGGGCGCGGGGGGAGTTGCGTTGTCGAAAAATTGGAGAAGCAAGCATCGTCTCTCTTACTCCGTCGCTCAAATCATTGAGCGCTCAGCTGTTAAAGGCAAAGGCAAAGGCTAAAATAGCTCAAATAATAATCACACACACGGACACACTTCAGAGTTGAAGAGAGAGCAATCAAGCGCGGGAGAGCAACGACAGTATTTGAGCTTGAGCCGTGCGTTGAGAAACCAACAATAAGAAGAAAAAAAATTGAAATAAAGCACAAAAACCCGCAAATCAAATATAACAAAAATCGTGATTAAATATTTTTTTTTCGTGTGCTCTTGAAACGCGCTTTTGTTTTGTTGGTTGAGGCTGTAACAACAACAAATGGAAATATAAAACTGAAACTTGACGAAACGTTAAATACATACATATTCATACTTATGTACATATGTTGAATCAGTTTTGCTTAAAGACAAGTGCAATAAAAATATATTGAGAATAGCAACAATATACGGCGACAACAAAATCAATATTCAAATTAAGCAGAAAACAACAACAACAACAACAACAACAGCAGCAATTTGACAACTTGTCGATAAGCCGAAAGATAACGAGCCGCAAAACGCTGCTGAAGAGCTGCAAAAGAGAGCGAGAGCTTAAGAGAGAGAGCGGCGAGAGAGAAAGAAGGCCGCAAACAGCATCCCAAAAGCAACGAAAACCGTTGCAAAATAGAAAACCACCCAATAACAACAACAACAACAACAGAAAATGGGACGTCGCACGTATCTAAATCGAGCCCATGCAATTTCCTACCCCAGTCGAGTCGAGGGCTGGCTAGATGTGTGTGGTAAGTGTTCAAAAAAAAATTTAAAAAAAACCCCCCTAAATACATAAAAGCATTTACTAAATCTGGGCTTAAGTAACTAGAAAAATGCATTGGGGGAGAGAAAAATGTTGCATCCTTTTTCACTTCCAATCAAAGTCTTGAATAACTCTCAAGTTTGACTCTCGTATAAAGTAGCTATATATACATATTTATAAGTATATATTTATAACGTTTTTGAATAAACTGTTGATTCAGCCATATTATCGTTTGTCACATTTGGCGATCACATTGGTTTTTTGGGAGAAAGTTAATAAGTTCACGTAATTGCATACAATAAAGACTAAATCGCTATCTCAACACATCAACACCTGCTAGCTGTTAATGACATGTCTGTGTCCGTGTGTGTGTTTGTGTGTGTGTGTGTGTTGTGTGTGTGTGTGTGGCTTTCTTGCTTGCCCAGCTGACCAGGCTGTTAAAAGCGGATGTGCGCTCCAATTTGTTTGGCCAGAAAAGCAAAACAAAAATTATTATTAATGCTACCCATCAAATGAAGGCAGAGAAAGATTTGGTGTAAATACAAGCCAAGAATTTATAAATTAGTAACGGAAATTAGAACTTTTTGAAATAAGAACTGACTATAAAAATAGTCATAGTCATAAAAAGGGCGTTGAAAGCAACAAATTAAAAAAAAAAAAAAAACCAATGTAAAACTGAAGAGAAAATGTAGGTTAATTGAAAAATTTCTATTAAAATGAATAAAATAAATGTAGAACAAAGGAAGAAAAGGAGAGAGGGAGAAAAAGTGTAAGAAGATGTGTAAAAAGATCTGCCTTCAGATAATATACATATATACTAGAGGTCTATAAACTAAAGAAAATATTAACCACAGCTATACTTAGACCCAGATTTTTCCTAGTCGAACATTTGATTTAAGGGTTGACGCAAATCGGCAAATAAGGGTAAATACATAAATACGTTAGTAGGTCAACATATTTACAAAAACACAATACGAGTTGCATAAACTAGTTCAATAATAACTGTTGGGTAAGCAAACATTACCGAAAACTCTTTGTTCTAATTTTGACAGCCCTGGACAGCCCTGGAGCTCGTTCATTTCCATGTGCTTGTGCTTGCATTTGTATATGTTTGAAGTGTGGCAACGCTGCCGTCCGGATGCTGTCCAATGCCCGTTTATCTCTCTTGCTGTCTTGCTGTCTCTCTCTTTTTCCGCTTTGGCTCTCTTTTGAGCACCTGTGCAAATGCAAGCAAATGCCGCACATTTGGCCTGGGAAAACTCAACAGGGCTGTCTCTCAGCAACAAAAACTACCAACAACGTTTTTTTTTTTGGGCAGGTTGTCACTGTTTGCTGTCATATGTGCTTTTTGTTGTTGTTGGTCGTTTTTCCGTTTTCCGTTATCTCGAACTATTAGCATTTTTACCTGTCGCTCATCCGCTTCACTTTATTGCAGTTGTTCTTGTTGTTCTTGCAGTGCGAGGGGTTGCTTGTTTCACACACATGCACACACACACATGCACACACCCACACATGCATTCAGTGAGAACGTGCAGGCGACAAAAAATAAATAAAAACCCTATATATTATGAGCTAATGACCTTGCATTTACTTTTAATGTATTTTAAATGCGCTTCTCATTAAATTTAACCAAATTTTTATGACCTCTTTATGTATCTGTTTTTAGATAGTATTTAAGGCTCACAAACTTGAAGACTTGACAAAATATTTACAGTTTTATTAAGATTTGTTAATTATTTCTGGGATGATAATTTTTGAAACTTATTCCAAAGTTTTATCTATAATTTATTCGTAGGCTAAATGTTTTTAAAATGTGATTTTTATTAATTTTAAGACTTAATTGTGTTGGCTGTAAAGGTCTTACAGACTTAATGATATTTTTGCATTTTAAAATTATTACAGAAAATGTTAATCGTTAAAAGATTTACAGGATTTCTATTTATTGACAATTGCATCAAGCTATTTCTACTTACCAATCCTGCACATAGCAAAAAAAATAGTTTGTGTTATATATTACTCCAAAATCGAACCAATGTTTTATTACTAGTATTTTTAGGTTCGGTTAATGGTTAATTGATTATGATTAAACACATTAAAATAGATAACTTCAGTTTCTTTGTTCTTAGACGATTTCACAAATGTAAACCTTAATTATTGCCATCCCTTATATTGCCATAAGTAAAATCAATGCACATTTGCAAAAAGATCGAAACTGATTTGTTAATTTTTGTTGCCTGGCAACAACTAATCGGTGTTGTTGTTGTTGTTCTTGTGGGTGCTTGCCCATCGATAAAGTTGTGTGTGTGTGTGAAGTAGAGGAAGAAGTGGAAGTAGAAACATAAAGGCTTCAAGGCAAATGGCAAATGGCAAAAGCTCTTATTGCTCATATCGTTTCGTTTCGTTTCGTTACGTTTCTTTTATGGCTTAAAGGTTTATTTCTTTTTATGATATTGTATTTTGCGCCCGCAGCGGAAGGAAGGTGTGTTGTTGTGTGTGTGTTGCAGGTTGGTGTGTCAAGGTCATTTGTGACATTCTAACACAGCCTTTTAACCGCTTAGCCTTACCTTTGCACACACACACACACACACACACACACACACACACACACACATTTATAAAGGTCTCGACCGGGTTTGGCCATTGGCCCCTGTTGCGAAGACCAGCTGTTGTTGTTGTTGTTGCTGCTTCGTGCCCGCTGGCTTGACATCATTTTTCCGTCATGTTTTCTTGTTGCTGTTGTTGTTGTTGTTGTTTGTTTGTTGCCTGTTTCATGTTGTTGGCCGCTTTCGCTTTGCATGTCACTTGACCGTCTTGGTTAACACGTCTTCGGTGTTTTTATTTATTTTTTTTTTCGGTTTTTGAATCTGCTTTTGGCCATGTTGGTTTGGTTCTTGCGCAGCACGCTTTTTCATTTTGGATCTAAGCTAAGTGGCTTTCAGGCCATTTTGCCATTTCTCTACACACATGTATACCCTGTAATAAATTTCGTAGGGATGGTTTGGTATTGGAATCTTTGAAAGTACGTGGACATTTATCGATAAACCTTTTCACCTGTTATTAGAGTACAAAATAAGTTTCGGTTACAGGGCATCGCTTAGTCTATCATTCTCTCTCTATGTTTGACTCATTTCTTCGTCTAAGCGCGTTCAAAACTCAGCCAAATGCGCGTTTAAGGAAGACACCAGAGCTTAAGAAAGCTACCAAGAGCAAGATAGATAGAGAGAGGGAGGGAGGGAGAGAGTGAGAAATCGTAAACGTCAACGTCAGCGGCGACGATTGGCGATGGCGTCATTAACGACGTCGTCTTCGTCGTCGTGGCACAGTTTTTTTTTTTTTTGTTACTGCTATTGTTCTTGTTGTTGTTGTTGTTGTATTCCAGTTGGTTTTTTGTTTTAAGCCAAATTGCAGCTGTTGGCAATTGTAACCGTTGTTTAATTCTAGTTCTTCTTTTCCCTGGTTTTTTTTTTTTTTTTTTGATTTTTGTTTATGCATCGATTTTGTTAATGGGTTAAATGGCGGTGTCGCTGCAGCAGCGCCACCTGTCGTCACACAGAAAGTTCAATGCGCCAGTTTGCGGTTAGTTTTGGCAACCACAACAACAACAACAACAACAAATAAAAAGGATGGAAGCAAACTCTAGAAAGTGAAACAAGTTGCAGCAGAATTCGGAAACACACACACACACACACATGACTTGTTATCGTTGTTGTTGTATTTTCTATTTTCAAGTATCGGCAAACAGCTGCCCACCGCGCCCCTCCCTGCTGTCGCAAATGTTGCCCAGCAACTTTCTATGAAAAAATTCACTTTTTCCTCAAGTGTGTGTGTGTTTTTTTTTTTTTTTTTGCTTGGACGTCGTCGTCGTCGTCGTCAACGTTTGTGCCAGGCCCAATCAGGCTTTATAGACACCCCCCGCCTCGCCTCCCTTGTTGCCACTCCCCTTTTCTTCCGCGTTCCTCACTGTGTCTTTGTTTTTGGCAAATGTCGATTGTCGAAATGGATTAACACGTTGTTGCCACCTCGTCTCTGCACCATGCTGTCTCTCACGTTTTCCCATTGCCCCAATAACAACAACAACAACAACAACAACAAGAGCGACAAGAAAACAACATTAGCAAATATATACAAAAAAAAAAAAAAAAGGAAATTTGCAAAACCTGTTGATCGCATGAAATTATAGCCGCCATATGCCAAACAAGCTGGATGCAGACATTAATCGCCATGCAGAAGGGGCAGCTGAAGGGGAAGCCCAGGGGGGGGAGGCCAAGTAATACGAGTATCAAACATATCAAAGATATTATTATTACACTTGATAACTGAAAGTCAAATGTGTAAATTATGATCGTTGGGGATACAAGTTACGAGTTCTTGTTATAAGAATTATAAACTAGTCGACTTAAGTAATTGCTATAAGTTCTTAAACGTTGTTTTTCAATATAAACTAATCTTTTGAATCTCAATCAAGACCTTCAAGAACTGGAAATGTGTACTTTAAGTTACTTTGTATTTAAAAACTCACTAAAAAGTTGCTTCAAGTCTTATCTATTATAAATTAACTTAATAATTGAGTTATAGTAAAGATATGTGTCAAAAGCTAATTAATAACATTTGATATGCTTGTCTTTTGTATGGTTTTTGGCCTCTATTTGTGATCTCATCCAACAACAGGTTGTTTAACTGGAATTTTTTGAGCTTATTGTGCGTTGTAATAAAATACACAAACAGATGTACCAAGGTTTTAGAAGACAAGATCTGGTTAAAGGAAGATAGACAAGCAGATAAAAATATGATAGAAAGATGTCAGGAAATAGATAGATAAATTTATGGAAAGATAAAATAATAGTGGGATAGATGGGTAGATTTAGAGATTAATAATAGATGTATTGAACGGTGAGTAGATTTATAGATATTTAAAATCGTTGATAGAAAAAAGTGTTTTTAAAATCTTCCAAAAACAGTTACATTTTAAAAAGACAAAATATAAATCACATTAGTTGATCCTAAAACTTAACAGATTTCGATTCAGTTACATATAAAAGCTATTCCAACTTGATTTATAGTTCTTCACTTTCAAAACTAACTGCTTTTTCTAAACCAAAATAAACATAAATAAAGGAATCATAAAAGTTAATGATCCAGCTTTAAAACTTTGTTCCAATCGTAACAATATAAAAACTATGCAGTTCTTTGTTCTTTTACAGCTCTCTTTGTTTTAAGTTTTCTGTGTTTTTTTTTTGCAGTCTTTTTTTTTTTGAAATATTTGTGCCCTCGTTTTAAATCAAGCCATCAAATTACCAAAGTGGCACAAATCGTGAGCCAATAATATGCATTATTATTTTACTTGCCATCAACAGTTTTTGGTTTTGTTTTTTTTTTTCTTTCCATTTTTTCTAATAATCTCCCACAGACGGCAAATGCAAATACATAAAAAAAAAACAACAACAACAAACAAACAAACAAGAAATTCGCGTGTCTTCTAAGAAATATTACAAAATTACGTTGCGTATACGCCCTGAACATGAAGAAGAAACAGAAAAGCTATGATTATATATGTACATATGTGTGTGCGTGTTTTTCTTAAGTCTGATGAATTTTGCAATCGTTAAGATACAAATAATAAATAGCAAAAAAAAACCACATACGTTAAAGTGGCGCGACTAGGAGATGCCCTGTAATGAGGTTTTTTATTTGTGCTTTGGAAAACTTATTTTTATAAGTTATTGGTAAATCGATATTCATCGACCTGGACATAGTAATTAGGCATTAGGAATATTTTCAAATGATTTACAAAAATTGACTTTCAAACACGAAAATATCTTTTCCTAAACTTTTTTGCGGCTATTAAAAATTGTTCCATAAATCGATATTAATCGATTAGGAAATACCGTAAAAGCTAAGATTCTGAATACTCTGAGTAGATTTACAAGATCAAATAAAAATACTCCATTTGTGAACCACTTGCAATATTAACAGGGTATAAATACAGACTATATAGAAGTCAACAAAAGCGGCAACGACAGCAACAAAAGTAACAGAAAACATAAAGAAAAAAAATCTATAAATGAATTGACAAATAAAATGCGGCGCGGCGAACTCGGTTCAGTTTCGGGCTCGTTGAGCTGATTACATGATGCGAAATTCAAGTTATGCTATAATTCTGCATTGTTTGTTTAAAGAGGTGAACAGAGCAGTGGCAAGAGGGGCAATGGGTGGGGAGGGGGGCAGTGAGAAAAGAGAGAGAGAGAGAGAGAGAGAGATCGGCAACGGCTTTTGTTTGTTTGCTGCTTTCAGTATTTGTGCTGATTTTATTTTTACGTTACGTTTTCGCATATTTTCCATAAACCTAATTAAAAGCTGTCGTTGTTTTTTGTTGTTGTTGTTGCTGCATTTACGCAACTATTTGTGTTAGATTGCATGTTTATGTGCATAAGGGGAGGGGGAGGGGTACAGACATACACATGTTTGTACTTATGACCCCGTTGTTGTTGTTGCTCTATACGCACTATAGTTCCAAAATCCAAAAATGCACATCCATAAACTTTAGCTCGCCTCCCTACCCCCCCCTACTCCAGACGTCTCCCACTCCCACTGATGTTGTTCATCTGTCAGTTTTTCACCCACACACACACACAGATCTCCGATTTTTTCGGGGCTTTTCTTTGCGTCTGGAACAGCTGCTGCGATGTCTATGCGGAAGTAGCTGCTTCTTAGCTTCCATTGTTGTCGCAATGTTGTTGCTTCTCATGTTGGCGCCTGCCACGACAAAATCAAACACACACACACACACAAATGTTTTAATGCCCTTCCCGCATGCATTTCTTTAATGACAATGTGTACCAGGAACCGTTTTTTTTTTTTTTTTTTTTTTGTAACTATTTACACCTGGCACGCAATATTCAACCTTTTAATAGTTTATATAAAGCACTTATTGCTTGAAATTGAGTTTGTTTAATGTTGCTTAAGATAAACGATTTTATTGATTATTATTTTCCAAGTGATCAAGTTTATATAGACAGATCTTTCAGTTCCTTAAGTTAACTATGCAATATGGTATCAAAAATACTCAGTACAGTAAATACTCATAATGAAGAAACACTAAAAACTAGATTACAAGGAAATAGAAAAGTTCTAAAGCATATTTTGCTAAAGAAAACATTAGTTAATTTTTATTAAGTTAAGAATTTCAATTTTTTTCATTTATTTCGTATGTGTTCCTGATTTCATTTAGGGTATTTGCTCGTCCACATGACACAAATTCAACTTTCTTTGGCTTTTTCAAACAGAACCAATTTGGTGTGTGTCGATCGTCACTATAACTGAACCGTTCCCTCCCCCACCTACTTTACTCTTCCCCCCTCCCGCTGAAGAGCTGTCCCAACACCTACCCCACTCAACCGCAACATACAAATGTATACACACCCACAAACACACACACACACACATGACGCATCGCATAAATTACTTTAAATTACTTTTAATTGGCAAAGTTTTTATTTTCTGTATTTAATATCTTTGGGCGCTTTGGGCATTTTGTTAACTTAATTGTGTTTTCTGTTTTTGTTGCTTTTGGTTAATTTTGTTGCAATCATAATTTCTGCAGAGTTTAATTAAACACCCAACTAAACAAGAATAGAGTTTTCATTATTGTTTTAATTAATGTGAACTTTAAAGAGCTTTATCTAGTTTATCTTTTCTTTGCATTTTTTTTTCTTATTTATAGTTTTCCTACATCTCATTGAAAAGCAAAGAAAGAAAAAATTATAAAGATCTTTGAAAGATTTTATAAAAATAAACACGACTAGAACTTTTTTAGTGAAACCTGTAAACTAAAAATAAAACAGTTTCAAGTGTG
The DNA here is from genome assembly GCA_018152825.1 of Scaptomyza hsui. Classification (NCBI taxonomy): domain Eukaryota; kingdom Metazoa; phylum Arthropoda; class Insecta; order Diptera; family Drosophilidae; genus Scaptomyza; species Scaptomyza hsui. The sequence continues at coordinate 11,966,346 of JAECXO010000001.1, forward strand.
CAATATTCACACAATAATAAATCTTAAACTACTTAATTTTAAATCAATTAAGCTTATTTTAGTTTTCTGCAAAGTGTGTTAAGATTTATCTTGTTAGCTTATGCCAAGAATAATCATTAAAAAAAAGTGAATAGTAATAATAAATCAGACCGCACTATAAATCATTCAAATATATATTTATAACTGAAACTAAACTTGGAATGCGCAAAGCTAAAAGGCACGTACATATGTAAAATAGAGTTGCACATTGTAGTTCAATTGAACTGAGCGAGTTAATCAGTCATTTAGTTCATTTAGCTAGTTCCGTTGTCAAACGAACCAACGAACTAAATGAACTGTTCGTTCGTTCAATTTAGTTAATAGTTCGCTCGATCTTATACAAAATAAAGTTAATATATATCACGTATGACAATCAAATGTATTTAAAATAAAGCAATAATACTTTAATGAATTTCAGTATGGAATTAATCATTTATTAATCTCTTTCTGTCTCTCTCAATCTCTCTCCTCTCTCTATGCTTTGAATGCTTGGCAACTCTTACAAAATTCATTGAAATTCTCACAAAGTTACAGTTATCTGTGCAAAAGCTGGCGATTAGCGGCTGTGTTGGTAAATGCGCAATGCAGTTAGCTATGCGCGACTGCACACTAATCGATAATTGATCGATAAAAGTCAAATTTACAATCTTCCGCTTCAGCCACGTGACGTTAGGTGCTTGTTGTTGTTGTTGTTGTTTTATGTGACGTAAGACCAACAAAAACAAAAAATAAAAAACAGCTGTTGTTTTTTTTAAGCTAGTGACTAGCGACTGGAACGCTGCCGCCTGGTGGCAGGTGGTCAAAACTAAATGCCACGCCCCGTCCCCTACTCACCTCCCCCCTCCCTTCCCACTGCCCTTGACAGTGCAAAGCGCTCAAGCTTTGTCAAGTGCATTGAACTCGTTAGCGAGAAATTCTTATGCAAAAAGCAGCAGCAGAAAAAAAAAAAGAATTCAAAACGGCCAACGAACGTTTCAAAATTAACGCAAACTTGCTGAGCAACGCTGACGTCGCTGCTGACGTCGACGTCGCCGTTGACTTAGCTTGAGCTTCAGTTGTGCTCTTCACACAATTACATACAATATTATTATTATTATTATTATTATTACTATTACTTATGGCGCCTCAACTTTTAAATGTGTGTGTTTGGTTCTCGCTTATGTCGTGTTTTTTTAATAGTATGTGAAAATGATAGAGTAACAAGAGCCGTCTACAACCCACAACCCTCCCCTCCCCTCCTCCTTTGCCTGTACTTGTACTTAAGTACTTATTGCCCCACGCACTCACACCACTACCTACAGAGTTTTGGGTTAAAGTTTGTTGTTGTTTTATTCGTATACCCTGGCAAAGGGTATTTAGGGTGGGCCATGAGATGTGTAACGTATTGAAAAGAGTAAACTTTTTAACCTTAAATTAGCAAAATGTCAAAGGAACTATAAAAAAAAAAAAACGGTTATACGGAAAATTCTTTAAAGAAAACAAATTTAAATATTACAATTAAACATATAATAATTGTTTATATGTAGTTTGCTTTTTAATAAAACTTCAAGGACTTTTAGAAAACCAAATTATTTAACCTTTTGGTTTTTACAACAAAAAAATTGGTATTATCTTTCAGAAAAATGCAAATCAAACGAATGAAGAAATCTTTCACTTATACAAAAACACTTTGTAGGGTATTTCATAAGCGACCAAACAATGAAAACTCTTTTTCGTTCTTGCTCAAGTTTTGTTTTGACTTTATTTTATTTTTTTTGGGGTCGTCTTGGGTCGTCTCGTCTTCACATCTCTATTCCCACCTCCGTCAGTCTCCACTCTCCGATCTGCTCTCATCTCTCCTCTCTTTCTCTTATGCTCCCTGCTTGTATTCCGTCAAATTAAAACAGTTTTCTTTCATTTTTATTATTTATCTTGTTGTTGGTGTTGCTGTTGCTGTTGTTGCATTGTTATCGCATACGACGCCGTCAAGAACGTAGAAGAAACGAAGTGAAACGAACTTTGTGAATTTTGCGGGGCCACGCAACAAGTGGTCGACAAAGGGGGGGAGGTGGGAGCAAGTGGGGACGATGGCGATGGGATTAAATTATTGAATCAGATGCGGGCAAGGCAAATGGGAGGAGGAGGAGGTGGTGGAGGAGGAGGAGGGGATAAGCAGTTACTTAGTTCAACTTGGTTGCCCATTGTTTGTTGTTGTTGTTGTTGTTGTTGCTGTTATGCTTATTCTTTTTGTGATGCATACAACTTCCACAATTTTTCCACACAGCAACACAGACAAACGGCATTTGGCGCAGTTGCAGGTTGCAGTTTTCAGTTTGCAGTTTGCAATTGCAGATGCATTTCTAATTTGTTAGTACCGCTGTCTTATTAGCAACACGCATGCGTGCAGCCGAAGCAGCAACAAATGCTTGTGGTGGTTGTTCAGGGGGTGAGGTTGGTTGGGTTGAGGGGGTGAGGCAAATACATTTAGTTTTTTTTTTTGCTTTTCGGCATTTTCTAGTGCGTTTTCGTTGCGCGCGCATATGCGATGGTATTTTTTTTTATTGCCGCCTAAAAGCAAGCAATGTTTTTTTTGTAACTTGCTTATTGCAGAGCAATGTTGCTGGTGGTAGGTAGATGGCGCCAGTGTACTGAAAAATGTTTAAAGCGTTTGCAAGTAAAGACTCGATTTGGGCGAAGGAGGGAAAAGGAAGGCTCTAGAATATTAGTAACATTACATTTAAATACAAATTTGGCATCTTTTATGAGTTCTTTGCATTTTGTTTTTGCAGAAACGGAGGGCGAACTGACACGCCTCAATAAATCACTGCCCTGGGGACCGCTGTACTGTGTGCTGCAGCAGGATGATCAAACATTTACTGCCTACTGCAGCGAGGAGATATCGGTGAGTAGTAAAGTACATAGCACGTAAATATAGCGAGTAACAGAAAACGACAAGATAGCGGCGAGCAGCGGTAACGAGTGCCGAATATCTGTAAGATGTATTTATATAAAAAGCAATACCACTTAGCAATTATAAGTATATAGGGGAGTCAAACGCCGAAAATCCAATAGCCTAATTGGTCTGATTTGGATTAGGGCCACCAGCACTTCGGCTGCTGAAAGCAACGAGAGTATCGTAAAACTATCGCATTCGAGCTTGAAAGCGAATATCAAGCGAGAGTATCGTTAAAATATCGAGCTTGAAAGCGAACGTAAAGCTCTGCGCCATTGGGTGTATGCACCTAACATACCTACGTATACACAGCAAATTGCTAGCACTCGGTCTGCATTATATGAAGCCAGCGATAGAATGACGTTTGAGTCCTCTATGTATAAACGCTTAGTGGCAATATGTAACAAATAACGATTAGTAAAAACGCAAGAAATTAGCTGGTAGCGAGTAAAGTAGGGTTCAGTAGCTAAGGTTACTAGCAAGAAAATAACGAGTACTGAGCTAAAAGTGATAAATGGTCAGCTACAATAAAGTATTAAACAAGTACTAAAAAAATAATGACTTAGAAAAGGTCAGTAGCGAGTAACTAAGTACTAAAACTATCTCTCCCCGTAACGAGTGACGAGTAAGAAAATGCTTTCTGAATTTGCAATACCTATTAAGATGTAAAAAGTGTTTAGTTATATGTAAGTAACGATAAACTATTAAATAATGAGTAAAGTGTTATTTGTGGCGAGAACATATATTATCTGTCGCTTGTCAACATGTTGTATTTGTGCTAACATTAACTTGACATACTACATACTTTATGCTATATATATGTACATATATATTCTATCGCTTATTGTCTCTGTATGTTGTGCATCTGTTCTGTATCTCTTTTTACCCCACACTCTTGCACTCACTAACATGGACCATAATACGCTACTACTAACATGTAGATATTTCCGGCAACGCCCAAAAAGGAGATTGAGGTGGGTAATGCTCCAATAATAAGAAAACAATCTAACTTAAATTAAAGCCTACAATTATTTTACCTAAAGTCGAACAACATTTTTTTAACGATTTTTCTCTCGTTACTTCTTAATAGCTTGGCGATGTGTGTTACGAGGATATTCCGCGCGTACGTCTCGATCGTGTTCGACGTCCAGCCAAGGCACTGTGGGACGGTCCACCCACACTGGCCGAGGAGAACGAGAACGATTCTGATTCGTGCCTCGGCACTGGAATGAATGGCCTCAATGATATTGTGCTGAACACAACACTCTACAATGATCTAGGTAAGTGTCTGACCTATCATTAAAACTAAGTTAAAACGCGACGAATTTTCTCACATTGATATCAGTTTCTTACCTGGACTTTTCTCTAAGTGCTTTTATCTTACATAATTGAGGGTTTTTATTGAGTTGGCACCTATTTTTTTGTGGGTTGCCCTTTTTCGGTGTTAGCCCCGCACCCCTGCTGCTGGCTGTTGCGGTCAAGCGGCGCTTTAATTGCATTGACCTACGGCTTAAGCGCATTGGTAATTGCAATTGTTGTTGTTGTTGTTTGGAGCTCTATTACCGATCATATCAACAGCGTTTGCACTATCTCTCTCCCGCTCTAACTGCCTCTAGTGTCTTGTCTGGCGCTGTGTGTGAGAAGGCGCACTCAGGAAATTTGTTTGTATCGTCGTCACGCATGCCAGCACATCGAGCACAATAGCAACAGAAACAGAAACAACGAGCGCGAGAGAGAAGGGAGAGAGAGAGAGCCGAAAGAGAGATAGCGGCGTGGAGTGGGCTGGAGTGGGAGTTGGGTCCACCCGACAAATGGTAACAGAAGCAAGCTCATTAATGACAACAAGCCACGCGCGATTGATCAGAGTTGAGAGACATGAACCTGACAAAAGCAACATAAATTCTTACGTTTCAGTTGAATTTAAAAATAGATTGATTTAGATGTGTCTGTGTTTAGATTTGCATAAATTAAAATGTGTGTAGTATTTCAAAAAGCACTCTTGCGAATGCTTTAAACGGAATGTTTGGAATGTGAAACATTTTGTTACAAACTAAATGTACTTGCATATTTGAGTTTGTAATGAAAATCAAATGAGCATGAAGAGAGTAGTCGACTGGGAACTAAACTCTTTCTCTCTCTCTTTCTGAACTTCAATACATTTTGATTAATGTACATATTTAAACTAATGCGATCGTTATGGCATTTTCTGAATACATTTCATATACAGCATGCAATGTTAAGAGTGCATTTAAATTCAAGGCTTTTAATTAATTAATTATTTTTTGCATAATATTTGCCTGTGCAACTTTCGCGATAACTTAACCCAATTACGTAATGTTGTGGGGGATAGAACAATGCCAAAGTAAAGTAAAAACCAGATCAATTTATCGTAATCGTTATCGTTTCGGTTATCGTTTCATGCTATTTGGCAATTTAGTGTTATATGCTGTTAACAATGGTTTCCTTGTTAAGCTTTGCACACACTCTTTCATTCATTCATTCATTTGCTCAATTGTTGGTCACTCATTGATTGTTGTTGTTGTTTTGTTGTTTTGTTGTTGCTGCTAAAGTTGTTAATGGCTGCGTATCAAGGCTGCTGCTGCTGCTGCTTGGCCAATTCAAAGCTAAATAGCCACTGAAGCGAAGACTGCGCAGGCGTCGCTGCTCGACACCAAAAACTCAAATGCAATTAAAAACTGCGATTAGCTCAACTTCTGCTGATGATGATGATGATGCTTCTTTTTGCTTCTTCTATGCTACTTATACTTCTAGCTGCAAATGTAAACAAAGTACGCAACAACAGCGCAACAAGAAGAAGAAGAACAGCAACAAAAACACTTGCAACGCTTCGTGCGTTCGCAACTTCGTTTCGACTGCCAAACAGTTCCATCAATGAACCGAGAACACTGACCGAAAGAGAGAGCGCAAAAGGCGCAGAGAGCGTGCGAGCGTACGAACGTGTCTCATTTCCGTTGCGTTTCATTTCACTGCAGGTCGATGAACAGTGTGGCAAAAGAGCTTAGTAACGTGTGCTAAATGTTGTTGAGTTGACGTAAAGATTTTTTAAACATGAGTTACAATAAAAAAGGCTTTCAAAAATTGGCAAAAAAAAAAATAAATAATAACAATATAAAAATCTGTGAAATTAGGTACAGCAACAAGAATATTTGTTTTGTTCTAATTTTTTTGAGAATTATTTTTGAATTATTTAAAAATTAACCCGAATCACGCGCATATTAAACATAGCAAAATAAATATATAAATTCATGTGATTCCCCGATTTCAATAAGTACTCTGCTCGTATAATACATTTTCCGAGTAACCGAGCGTTTGTTCAAGTAAGTGGATGTTTAAATTTAATCAAAATAAAAGAATGGAAAAAACTCGAATTCGCGAAAAAAAAAGTTCTGGGTTGATTCGGGTTAACAAAGAACCTAACATTTTATGTTACCAACATTTTTTTTATTTTATAAGTTGTCGCTCATCACAAGTCGTTCCTTACATCCGACCCACTGTGCCCGTATTATGGCCAGCTTTGGCGTCGCTGCTGCTGTTGCTGTTGCTGCGTTTCGGTTCGGTTCGATTCGTTTCAGTCCACTTTAAGCTTCCGGCGCAGGCGGTTGGGTTCGTTACTCGTTCGTCAGCACTCGCTTCGGTGTGTTTTTTGTTTAAAAAAAAAAGCACTTGCTCTTTAGTTTTTAGTGTGTTCTGTTTTTTGTTGTTTTTTATTTTATTACGCTCGATTCACAGCTGAGTGGCGGCAGATATTTTTTTTCGAGTTTTGTTGGTGTTTTTTTTATTATTTGCTTTTGGTAGACACGTCAAAACAAATTTCCATAATAAATTTGTTATTTTTGTTTTTCAACTTTGTTGTTGCTGTTGTTGTCGTTGTTGCTGTGCTGTTGTTGTGAGTGAATGAAAAATTGCTGCGCGAAAATTTTTGTGTTCGGTTGGAAAATATTTTGTAAAACTATGCGCGCTGCGGCGCGTTGCGAATTCGAAATGAAATGTTCTAAAAATAAAGTGCAAACAACAAACAAACAGACACACACACACACACACACACACACACCAGAATCAAAACTAAAACCAAAACAACAACGACAACAAAAACAAATAAACGTGTATAAAACGCACAACAACACAGCCCCCCCAAAAAAAAAAAAATACAAAAACTGAGCGCAAAAATCGCCCGTTCAAAAACTGGGCAACAACAACAAAATAAAAACTACTGCAACAACAACTTGAAAAAATAGTACACACACACACACACAGACGCACACACGCAACACATCATCTTCAAGCACATCATCTGGGCTATAAATTTAGCCAAAGGCAACGCAACCAAAATTGTTCTACAAAGGAAACTCATTGTCGAAAAACGCCCACAAAATGCGCGCGATTTTTGTACGCGTTTTTCAGCATCAAGTGAAATAATGAAAGACACAAAACAAAAGAAAACAGAATAAAACTGTGTAAAATGTGAAACTAAATTAGGGAAATGAGCGCTTGACACCAATACAACAGTACAGTTAAAGGCGTTAGGGGCGTTAGGGGCGTGGCACCTGAGGCCGGAAAGTCTCTTGTTGTTGTTGTTGTTAACCGTTTACGGCTATAAGCGCATCCGGATTAGCTTATGTGACAGTGTAGTGTGTCAGCAGGGGAAGGGGGGGGGGGCAGGGTGGTCAGTTGCCTATGGCCTATGTAAATCAGAATGTGGCCAACTGTGTCAGTCGCATTTGGCCAAGTTAACAACACACACACACACTCAAAACCGCTTAAAAGAAAGCGAAACACGAGGTGGAAAGAGAGCGAGAAAAAAGCAAAAGCAAAAGCTAAAAAAACGCTTGCTGCAAATGCCGTCAATTGACACCAATTAACTAATTTGATGCACATGACCCACATTTTATTTATAACAAAAACCAACAACAATATTAATTGCACAAAATCTAAATAAAACTGCATAAATACGCATTTTATATACATATATTTTGGCCATTGTTGTTGTTGTTGTTGAGGCTGGCAGAAAAAAAAACTTTCTTTTTCTAGTTGTTGCAAGAAATAATTGAAACTAAGTGTGTGTGTGTGTGCACTAGTGCAACACCTAGTGGAGATCGCTCCTCCTTACCCCTCCCCTCATAAACCTCAAGTTTTTCCCCCCCTCCTTTGGCAACTCTCTCTCTCTTTTTGCGTGAGAGATTAAGTCTCAAAGACAACAACAACAATTGAAAACCGCATCAAATTTTCAGCTTGTATATTAAAAAGTTATTTTTTTTTTTTCTTAGCTAGACAACGTTTTAAAATACTCTTACTTGACTGTCTTGTTTCTTTTTGTTGACTGTTTTTTTTTTTGTTTATAAACTTTCATCATTATTTGATTTTATTGTGGTAAACAATATATTGAATTCAATTTGTTATCTGTTTTTCTTTGTTTTACTTTAACAAATTATTAAAATGTTTTAATATAACTTGATCCTGAACCAATTTGCAAACCCTATAAATGCCATAAAATCATATTAATTATCTTGAAAAAAACTTAGCAAAAGAATTTTCATTGCTAATATTCTTCTACCAATTGTTCTTACATCAAGCTTTTCTTCATATGGAATATTCTTAACCTTAAACTAAGCATTGGTTGACTTTTTGATAAAGTCTCAAAGCTCTGTCCTTGTCCTAAGTTAAAAGCTGAAAAAAAAAACGATTTTGAACTGTACAAAAAAATGCCCTCCAAAAGTAACTCTGCTCATTTTTTCTTCATAAATCACTTAACTTATGAAACTGACAAGCACTTCACTTACTTAGCTTATGCACTTTTCGAATGCTCTTTGTTTTTTTTGTATTTTGTATTCAACATAGTAAATGCTCAAATTGTTTAGGATCGCATTATTAGAAAATATATTTATTCATTTAACGCCCTAACTGAATATTTTTAGTGCAAAAATGTATTTGGTCTAATATTTCCTGTTGCCATAATTATTGTTCCCTTTGTTTTCAAATATTGCTTCATATCAGCAACAAAACGGACATGACTTTAGTTTGATGTTGTCACGCATCAAAGTTCTACTTACAGTTGTTAGAAATCATTGTAACTATTTGAATAAATTATAGTACTCGACTACCAAAAGCTCTATAAAGTTATATATGATTAATATTTGTCAGATACTCTAAAAGTTTAAGCTTCTTAGCTCAGGATCCAACTATCTCTCATTGTATCTGTATTATTTTTTTTTTACGAGTTTTACATTCTCATTGTATTTTTAAGTTCCTTTTTAATTCCCAACTTTTTGCTATTGTCGCTATGAACGACTCTGCCAAATACTCTATCATAACTTTTTTTTTTTTAATGTTTCTGAAGTTTTCTTTTTTGTTTTGAAAACTACGCCAATAGAAACAATGGGCGCTGCCTTTGTTGGGTGTTGCGTGAGGGGGAAGTTCGCTTTGGGTGGGTCATACTGCACAGGGGGGTGGGGTGGGGTGGGAGTTTGCCATTGTCTGTTGATGATGATGAATGCCATTGTCTGACTATTGTTGTTGTTGTTGTTGTTGTGTCTGAATGACTCTGTGTTCAGCTGTCGCGACGCTTGTTGTGGGTGAAATTGGCAGTTAGTAACAAAAAAAAAATAAATAAATAAAAATAATAAAAACAGCAGCAGCAAATAAAAAAAAAAAAAAACGCAACGTTTGCCGCTCGCGCGTTTTACTCGAGTTTTTTGTCGCCAGCTGTGAGCTTTCTCTCTCTCTCTCTCTCTCTCTGTGCTTGTTAATTGCATGCGCAAATAGTTAAAAGTCGAAATTAAAATGCATTGCAATAGGCCTCTGTCTGGTGGAGCTTAGGCGGGGCAGGGTAAGGGGGGTGGGGTAAGGGGGGCAGCATCTCTGCGTGTTGGATAGCAGGTGCAGCTGTAGATACAAATGTATCTGCGAGAGTTTTGTCGTCGTCGTCGTCGTTGTTGTTTTTTTTTTTTCAGTGCTTGCAGTTTATTAAAAGTGAATTTTTTTTTCTTTCTGTTCGCCGTTGTTGTATCCGTTACTTTGAAGTTGTTGTTGGCGTTCAATTGAACCATTTAAGAGGAGGCATAACGAAAAGCAGCAACAACAACAATTAACAACGCCACAGTATTCAGTATTCAGTATTCAGTAATTCATATGTCATAAATATCTGTCAGTCACTCGTCTGTATCTGTATCTGAGTTTAAGTGTGTGTGTGTGTGTGTGTGTGTGTGTGCATGTAAATTGCCCGTTCGCACTTTGCACAAAAACAGCGCGATGTCGTCATCATTCATAATGATCATCATCATCATCATCTTTTGTGTGCTTGCCCCAAAGTCTCGAGTCGAGTCGAGTCGATCTACATATGGCAATTGTTTCCACTTCCAATTTGAGCTAGCCAATTATATAATAAGATACATATATACATATAGATACACTTATACTTATGCAAGTTCTCTATTTCACAGTCCATTTGGAATTAGCGCAAGGATTCGATTAGAAAGTGTGTTTGATTTGTGTTTGTTAAAAAGTGAAATCAAAACATTTCATAAGACAGAAGAATTCGATCTGACAAACTCTTTTTTAGCTTCTAGAAGATCCGTCTTCAGATCGTTTATAGCTAGAAGTATATTACATCTTCTTGATGCGATTCTTTCTTCTTGAATCTGTAAACATGTCCATAAATGTTTACATTCAATTGAAACACACACACACACACACAACCGATGAGAAGGGTTACACTTGTTGATTGGTGGGGGGTTGGGAGAGAGTGGGGGGGGGAGAGGGGTGTGGCCAGGGTCACTATTTCTGCTTTGGATTTGATTTGTTTACATAAATGTTTATCACACCTTGAGATGCGTTTGAAATCATTTCCAAAAATACCCAAAAAAAAACTCATTCCCTCTACCTCTCTCCCTCCCTCTCTCCCTCTCTCTTTCTGTCTGTCTCTCGTGTTTTGCTGAGAAATCAGATAAATTTAGCGAACAAAAATGAGGAAGAAAAAATGAAAAAAAGAAAGAAAAAAAAATAATCGCGTAAACAACCAAAACTGGGCAACAAACTAAACTAAACTAAACAACAACAACAACACACAATTCTTGCCATTAAAAAACATAATGCCCTACAGCGTAAGCTGCCACCTTCCCCCCCCCCTTTCGTACTGCCCCAAAAGAGTGAGCGAGAGAGAGAGAGAGAGAGAGAGGGGGAAGGAGAGGAGAAGATTAAACAGTTAAATTGCTTTATGTGCCCATTGCAACATCTCGAGGCCCCGTTGGGCGCTACTTGGGCCCAATGAAAAAAATACCCTCTAGCCCTGGGCCCCCTCCCCCCCTTCTTTGGGGCCAACATTGTAGTTTTTTGCCCCCTGCAAAAAAAAAAAACAAGAGAAGAAAAAAATAATTTACATAATATGCAACACATGTTGACACGAATAACGAGTGGCAAACTAGAGAGGGTGGAGGGGTGAAGGGAGGGGGGGGCCTGCAAATTGAGCGGCACTTTCAACCCAGACACCCTCCCCCCCACCTTCCCGCTGAGAGCTACTTACGAGCTACTTCTCCATCCAGACAATGTCTAAAACTAAACTATCTTTCTCAGTCCAATGTCCGAACCCCGTCATTTTCCACCACCAACAACAACAACAACAAGCCACAGCGTGTGAAAAGTTGCGTTGTTGTTCCCAAAGCGTGTTGAGTGAAAAAGTGTGGCTCTTAGTGATAATAACAACAATGCAATACAACAGAAAACAAAAGGAAGAATCAGAAGCAGCAGCAGCAGGCAACAAAGAGTCAAAGTTGCAAAGTTGCAAACTTTTAAAAAAAAAGAAGTTTAGAGTCGAGAGGTAATTGCGGGTTGTGTGCTTAAATGGGCATTTGGAGTTGCTCTTTTATTGGATGCCGTAGAGTCTGAAATAGTAAAAAACATTTGCTTCCTACTTGAATGTAAAGAAACCAAATAGGCCAAAAAGGTTCTCTTAGCTTTAAACAAGCTATGAAATGCACTTTGACAACCCTTAGACATCCTTTCTTCCCTACACAGAGAGAAAAGGTCCTGCTTAAATTATAGTTTTGGAACGATCTCACATTATGTAAATTTTTTTTATTAATCAAGTACAATTTATCATAGTTTAGAAAGACTAAACTTGAATCAAGTAAAACTATACGCAAATCAAGTTTTAAATGTATCAGAATTCCATAATTTCATCGCTGCAGGATTTTCATACTTGAATCTTAAATAATTTCTCAAGGCTTTCCCCTCTATGGTGAAAGATCCTTAGAAATTCCTCCACTGAAATACTTTTTTCCGACTTCTTTAAAGCAAAATACTTTTTTATGTTTATAATATTTTTTCTTCTGCATAGCTTTGAGAATTTTCCTACCAAAATCACAAAAAGACCAAATCGTTGGCAACCCTGTAAAACTAATTCTAATTCCATTAAACTATTTGTCAAACGATGAACCTGATTATCCGAATAATGCCATTCAACTCGATGATGATCTGACAAAAAACCAAAATTCCCCACGCATATAGACAAGAATTATATCAAATTTTTGTTGTTTGGTATTAATTTCGCCTGTTGTAAGCCCATTGAAATTCACGGCTTGTTGTTTGTTGGCTCAAAAGACAATTGAAGTCTCTGTGTTTTGTTTTTTTCACAGTCAGTCTTTTCTATAAATGGACTGTGTCCCCAAAAAAAAAAAAGAAAGAACCGCAAATATCCGTACCAAAAAAAAAAAGATGAAAAAAATTACCGACCGGACGAACTACAATAAACAACAATTTTCACTTTTTTTTTTGTTGTTGCTGTTGTTGTCATTTGCTGTCTTCTTGATTGTTGTTGTTAATTTAATTTGACTGCGGCCAACGAGCGATCAACGACCACAACGAGCTAACTCCCCCCCCTCCCCTCTCCTTTGCTTGCTTAGTTTTTCAGTTAAGGTTTTGTTGTTGTTGTTGTTGTTGTCATTCGTCTTTGCATTGTTCTGAATGAATCACACAAAAGGCAGCACGTTTATGCCTGTCCCCCCCCCTCTTTCTCTCCTCTTGCCACTGACACCTCCCCCAAATGGCTGAGTACTTCAAGTACAAAGCTTTGCCCCCCCCTCTCTGTCTGTCTCCTCTCTTGATTCTTCATTCATTCCTTCTTTCATCTTGGTGCGTGTCTCTTTCGAGTCTTCGAGCTTTATGTGTGTCGCAATTATCGCTCCGCAATCATCGTGGTCCATTTTGTTGTTGTTGTTGTTGTTGTTGTTGTTGTTGGCAAAAGTCAATTACACGACCGTGCAAATAAAACTGGCCATAATGCCAGATATATATATCTTTCTTTTCTTTATCCGATCTGTGTATGTATCTTCATCATTTGCCAATCTAACGAACTTTGCACAAAGCCAATGACCTTTAAGCTTCTCTCTCTCTCTCTCTCTCTCTGTTCAGGGGTCTCAGACCCAGACCCAGAAACTGCGCTTGCATAACGCTTCATCATATGGCCGACTGACTGCGACGCCGGCAGCGGCAGCGACTGCGACTGCGACTGCAACGTCTTTTGTTCTATGCGACAATGGGGCGTTAAAATGTTTCCCACGTCCCAACAACAAAACGGCGAAAGAAAGCAGCGAGGGACGCTCTATAATTTAAATAGCACTTGAAATTTGGCAAAGCATAAAATCAGCTTGCTTAATCAACTCAGTTCGCCAGGCTCATTACTCTAATACGTTTTCTCACTACTAAATGGCCCATAAAAACGATTATAAAATCTTAAAACACATTAAAACTTTGTCAGATTCTCAAGGTTGTTACTTCGAAAAAAAATAATATTATGCCATGAAGTCATCAGTTAAAAAAAAACCTTATCTTAAACTTAAACAAAAATCAAAAAATCCTTAAAAGTTTAAAAAATTTCATTTCGAAATTAACTTTAACTAGTCTCGGAAGCTTGATTAGAAAACGAGTAAGAAACCTAGACTTTCTTAAGAAAATTTCTTCACCAATCTTAATACAATCTTTAGGGTTGATCAATATTATTTCGCAATTTCTTAATTTCTCCGAATTTGTAGTCTCTAGATTGCATTGTTCATACATCGACTATATACTTTATACTATTTTTAAGCCTGTTACATACGTTTGCACAAAACCATTATACCCTTTCTACCCAAAATCTTTTCAATGCCACAGAAACTTGTGTGTGTATTGTGTTGTGTCAAATTATTTAGCCACACTCTTTGATCACTTTCTACCATAGAAAATGGCAATTTGATCATTGTAATTATCTTGACCGAGTTGTGTGTGTGTGTGTGTGTGTGTGTGTGTATTATAAACGTTGTGTGTTTCCTTTTGTCCGTTAATTTGCTTGATTATTTTACGCTGGATTTGAGCTGTTAACTGCTTAAATCTCTTGTTGTCAATTATTCTGCTCAAGTGCTAGAAAACTAGTGTGTGTTTGTGTGTGTTAAGTATAATCTGTATTTGTGTTTGGCTGCCTAATTGTGATTAGACTTTTGTGGCTTATTATTTCGTTATAGTAGAAGTCTCATTAACTAAATTAGCGAATAATGAGGTGATCTTTATAATAATAGTAATGAGTTATATAATACCTGAAACTTCCTAAAATTATATAGCTTGTGTAGAATAAAGCTTTTACCGTAAAAACAAACCAGCAACAAATTTAATAGAGCTTAAAGTTCTGTCAGCTCAACACTTAAGCTTTCTGCCCTTATACTAGGAACTTTAGCAGCAGCCCTCGTAGAAGTATGTTTTTTTTAGCAACCCTGTCACTGTCTTCTGGCAACGTTGACGTCAGCTTCAGCTTCAGCTTCAACTTGAGCAGCGACGTGCAAAAATTCTTTACGCCGCACGGCCCACGCAGAAGAAGCGAAAAAAAAACCGTCAACAATGTGATCTCTCTCCCCTCTCTCCCGTTCCACTTTTGTGGATTGTATGTGGTTGTTGTGTGCGTTGTGTTGCCATATTGTTGCATTAATCAGCATTAAGTTGGCTGCAGTTGAATGCAATGATTGCCGTATCGTTGCATCGCTTCGTTGCTTTATTTGGCGCATCCGTTGCGGTGCTTTGTTCTACACACTAAAGTTCATCACACACACACACACACACACACACACACACTTACACATATATTCAGTCTGCAGTCATATGTTTTTATTTTCTGTTCGATCCCATGACCATATGCGCACGTATATCAAATTCTGTCCATTTCTGTCCATTGGCTCGCACTTCCGTTTGAGAGTGTCCTGTGTGTGTGTGTGTGTGTGTGGCACACCTTGTGCAATGCTTACAGGTGCGACGTCGACGTCACGCTTCGCTGCGCTGAGAACAGCTGCATTCACCTCTCTTTCCTTCCTTCCTCCCTCTCTCTCATTCTCTAAGCCGAATGGAGAAAGTGAAGCAGCGAAATTGTAACTATGACTTTTAACTATATGTAGTATACACATAAAAATATGTTTTGTGTGTATTATCATCTCTATAGTATCTATAAAGAGCGACCTCATGCGAGAGCTCTTTTCTTTTCTTTGCTTACTATCTATCTATCTTTGTGTCTTTTCTGTCTGTCTTTCTTTCTTTTTGTGTTTTGGGCTCACGCAGCTGAATTTGTGGTTGAGGTGTAGTCTCGAAGAAGAAGAAGAAGAAGAAGAAGGAGTGGAGAAAAATGATTATGGAAAAGTGTGTTCATGGCAAAACGCACGCAACGCGACCAAAAGGAAAATTCATTAAACCACAACGAACAGTAGAAAAGCCATTGGGGGGAAAACCCACAGAGAGCTAATAGAAAATGGTTATAAGCGAAGCGGCCTAGAATTCAAATTTTCTGCGTGAAAGCACTCGATTAAATCATGCATAATTTATAAAAAAAAAAAAAACAAACTAATAATAATAATAATAGCATTCATTTACATAAATCTCTCTTTAAAAAGTCAAAATCGATAACAAAGCGATAAGCATAACAGTATGCAAATTACATATCGATTATAAGATGAGTAGCTTATCGATAAACATTTAATAGCAGTTGACTATAATCGATAACTACTTACTTAAACGATAAATTGGCAAGACAACTTATCGATAGCTCGCTAACTTCACTTGAAACAGTAGCCCTTCACACGTTTCATTTCCTTTCCATTTCGTTCCAAGTCGCAACCAACGAGCGTAAAATTGTACAAGTTAAATGAGTAAAAATTAAGCAGACGACAATGATGTTAAGATCAAGCCCAAAACACTTTGGCCAAAACGCAAACGCAGTCGCGCGTGTGCAAGCACAACAACTGAGCGAGAAAAGAAAACAAATTAAAACAACTAGCTTAAAAAGAAAACCAAAATTAGTTAAAAATTTCAACATAAGGTGCGCTATGGGTGCAAGGGGTTGTAGGGCCGGGCCAGGAGCTGTTAGGGCCAAAACCTTAGGGCAGCCAGCACGCCATGACCATAAATCTTAATTGTCGACGCAGGCAAGCGAAACCGACGACGCGACGTCGCGACGTTGGCGCCGCTGCTGCTGTCAGCTGGCTGACTTTCTGGCTTGTCATGGCGTCAGCAAGTAGTAAGTTAGTCAGTCAGTCACTTGGGCACTTGGTACGTCGCTTGGTCGTTGTGGCTGTTCGTTGCGAGTGTCTCGTTACTCGTTACTTTTACTCGCTACTCGCTAATAATTGTTTCTCGTTGCAAAGGCACCTTTCATGTAGCCGTCACTCGTTTCTCATACTCGTTACTTTTGCTAGTCATTTCCTGATCTTAACAACAAAACCAAAAAGTGTTTCCTTCAAATCTAAAGAGCAAGTGTTACTCGTCTCGTCGCTAGTGCGTAACGGTTAAAGCAACGAGTATAATGTTACAATCCACAGGCCAAGTGGATACAAATCATGCCAGCACAAAGGCAAACAACAGACTAAATTAAAAATAAATAAAAAAAAACCGCAACACAAACCAAATATATGTAATAACCAACAAAAAGACAACTAAAAACAAAAATTCACATACCAAAAAAATACCAAATACCCAGCAGAGCAGCAGCAAAATACTAAAAGTACCCTTAAAAATATAACAAACAACAATAAACATTAACATAAAATGAACTGCGGCGCACTGCGCTCTGTCAGCGACGACGCAGCGCAGCTGCAGACAACGTTGACGCCGCAGCAGCAGCGCAGCAAGCAGCGACTGCACCAGGAACAACAACAACAACAGCAGCAACTTCATCTGGAAGCTCAACGCAAAATGCACTCAATGCCGCGCACGCCAACTGCGCAGTCGCAGCTGCAGTCGACGTCGACGGCACAGTGTCGCGCTGTTGCCATGGAGCAGCCGTTGCGGCGCAGCACAATGCCGCGTGGGCGTGGCCTCGCCTCCTGTTTGCGAGGTGAACGCGACGATGCCCCAACGCCGCCCATTCACGAGGTGCACTGCGAGTTGCAGCAGCTACAACAGTTGCAACAACAACAACAACAGCAACATCTGCAACAGCAGCTGCAGCAGCAGCAACAACTGCAACTGCAACAGGATCAGCTGCAGCTGTGCAGCGGCAGTGGCAGCATTAGCGGCAGCGGCAGTGGCAGCAACGTTATGCCTGCAACAGCAGCACTCGATGCAGGTGGCAGGAGTAAGTACATTTTCACAAAGGATGTTAAGAATAAGAATTAAAATTCCCTTTAACCTAGATTTCTACCCAAACTTACATGCTCCAGAAAAAATAACTCTCCCAAGCTTATTTCCACGTACGATGTTTAAGGTGTTCAAGAACTGAAAAGTTAATGTCATCATTTCGGTATTTGTTGAATAAATAAATTCTTATCGATTAAGCATCGCAAAACGAAACATTCCCCACTATCTGTACACACTTTTCTGGGACACAACATAAACAAATATGATGAATAAGAGGAAGCATTGGGATGGGATGGGATGGGAATGAAGATGATGAAGAAGAAGAAGCAACAGCTCAATGAGAATGTGAACTAGAAGTTGACAAAGTTTGTTCGTTAATGTGCGTGATGCCAATGACATCATCAGTAGAAAGGAAGGGGGGAGCGGGGGGTCGGGCAATTCGCTTTGATGTCATTAGTGTGGCGGGCTCCACACAGAATTTACAGTTTGTGTGCACAAAGTGCGAATAATAAGCGAGAACATGAGATGAGATAGAAATTGTGAAATTGTAGTCGAGATGCGCTCAATTCCCAATGTTGATGAGAAGCTGTGTTTTTTCCCCTCCCTCCTCCCTTGCCCTTGCGTTAATCGATCTTCGTAGTAGTTGAGTAACGGTAGCTGGGCAGCAAATAATGCTGACCATGCGCAACAGCAACAACAAAACAGCATTAATCCGTTTTAATATGCGAAACAGTGTAAAGAGAACCGTTAAGCTTTAAATGTACAACAAAGCGAACAATTAGACAAAAAAGAGTTGTAATGTAACGAAACGAAACGAAACGGAATGGAACGGAACGGAACGAAACGTTATGATGTGCAATATAAAATGGAATGAGTTGAGCTTCCTTTCCTTTGTAATGGAATCCAAAACAATTCCAGCAAACAACAACAACAACAGCATTATCACACTGTCTCTCTGTCTTTCGGTCTGTATTATTCTATTGAATTGGATGCAGTCAATGGGAATGCACAATTGCTTGCATCATTCAATGATTCTCAACTTTACAACTGTTGTTGCCCTCTTCGTCTTCGTCTTCGTCTTCGGTCGTCGCTCGTTCGGTATTTTGTGCTCGTAGTTATTACACTTTATATGTAACTAACTGCTGCCAGCTACTTTGTTATCGGTCGTTCCTTTTCTCTCTTTGCGCAAGAAGGAAAGGAAGAAGAAACTTAGTAAAAGGGCATCTGCTAGCCTAGCATTCCTTACAACTTATATTTCTATTCTGCCTGATCACTGTTTGTCAGGGTTTGTCCTCAATGGAAAGCAACTCTATTGGGGAGTGGGAATGGAACATCGACTCTTCTCTCTTTCTTTTCTATCTGTCCTAAAGCGAAGGCCATTCCAATGTGCATTCACACACGTGCCTCACCCCTTTGCCCCCCCCTTTGGCCACTTTGGCCCTGCTGTTGCTATCTGTAGCTGTATCTCTTGATGTATCTTTGTATCTGTATCTATGGCTGTATCTGTAACTCGGACCGAGGCGTCTTTGTCATTTGACAACAAACATACATACATACATATGTACATACAAACATAGAAAACTTGAGCTTGGCGCTGAATTGGCGCTTTTTGTTCTATTCATATTCAACATTAATTGAAATGAATTCAAAACATGTTGCACCCAATGCAAAAAAGGTCAACTTATGTAAATGGGTCGGGTGATTCTTTGGGTGTCACATTGTTTGTTGTTTAAAAATAAAATGAAAAAATATAAGCCGTAAGCTTAGACCCATTATCTACTCATGCACAATTGGATATATATTCTAACCTTCATATTCTCTCTCTCTCTCTCTTTATTTCTCTTGCAGGTGAGTACAAATCGAAGACACTGCCTCGAATACACTTTGATACGGCACTAAACGATACGTCATTGAATGAAGGTAAACTAATTCTTTGTTGGTTTATGCATTGATAAAGTTTTATAGCTCAAAGAAATATAACGGTATACAAACAGATTAGATATGTACTTAATGTTTATATGAAGTGTATGTTAACATACAGAATTTAGATTCACTATTAACAACATTTGAAAACATTTAGCATAGAGCTTAAAACTTAAGCATGCGGCCTTATCACCATGATCATAATCTAAAAACGTTTAAGGCGCTTATCTCTTAAGGCGGCGTCTTGAAATCTTAAATCGTATGTTAAAGCTGCAGGTTTTGTTGCATACTTTGCAGCGCCAAATAATTTTGCATAACTTTGCATAGCATACTTTCGGGCTGCTCGTAAATTGTATGAAGTGAGGCAAGCAGAGAAACCGCATTGACAGTTCATTGTGCCGCTGACCACTGATGTCAACTTTTGGAGGAAAAAGCGGAAAAAATTGGGAAAGCTTATTTAACATCAGTGTGCTTCTATTAAAAATTCTATAAATGTCGGTTTTTTAAGGCAAATTTAGAGCTGTGTTGCTACAAAGACTGTATAGCCTTGTTTTAGGCGCTGAGTTTTGTTTTTTTTTAAAGAAGCATGGCGACTAGCTTACACATTTGATTGTTTTTTTTTTTAAATAATTTATTCAGTATTTTTTTTTAATATTTCACCAATTTTATTAAATTCAATGGATTCTTCAT
Source organism: Scaptomyza hsui (assembly GCA_018152825.1). NCBI lineage: Eukaryota > Metazoa > Arthropoda > Insecta > Diptera > Drosophilidae > Scaptomyza > Scaptomyza hsui. The sequence continues at coordinate 11,986,525 of JAECXO010000001.1, forward strand.
ATATTGGGATTTAAAAACCGATTGCGCTAATTTTGTATTTAGATTTCGTACCGCATTAACAAGTTCATTGTGCCGCTGACAAACGCAAATGGAAATGGAAATGGAAATGGCTTGTTTTAAGCTTCATTTATAAGTCGCATAGTTCCGCAAAAGGTGCTGGGGATAAAGCGATGTGTTGAGGCATGGAGTAAGGGAGAGGAAGAGGGAGAGGGACAGGGCAAAACGCAAAAGTCACGCACTTCCGTTAGCAGCCAGCTGCTGCTGCGGGTGCGAGGGGGCGAGAGAGAGAAATGATGCCTCTAATTTGCTTATTATGCGCTGCCTGTGTGCTCAAGTATCGCCTTATGTTACACACACACACACACACACACACACACGCAGTTTGTGAATGTGTGTTTGTGTGAGTACCTGGGCTCAATTAGATCAATTACGGGCCACATTGCCACTCAAGCCCTTATGCCATATGCCTGCGTCTCGTTTCGGCGTCTCCTTCTTCCCCTTCATGCATACATACTTAAATATGTACACAAACATACATACATACATACATACACACATATGTATGTATGTAAGTATTTACGTTCTTCCACTTGTGCTCTTTCCAGTTAATGTTGCCGTTGCTTTGCTTTCAGTTCCATTTCTTACAATGCATGCGCTGCGCTTCGTACAATCGGGCATATTGTTTGCAGCCTCGATAAATATGTATGCATGTTTTTGCATGGTATGCAGTCAGGTATGCAGATATAATTAGCTCTGTGCGTATCGTCAAAAAAAAAAACATGTTTGTGCATGCCTTTATCTGTTTTGTGTTTGACTTGGTACGGACACGTACAAACATGCATGCAAAATTTACCGATATTATACAAAAGAACACCGAGAAACTCTTGTGTTTAACAATGGGTTCGACAACGCGGGGGGTTGCTCACAACTTGTATCAACAATTTTCGCATCGTCCTAAAATCAATTTGAATAATATTCATATACTCACAATGAATAAAACAAAAATATAACGGTAATTGCAGTGCATTTGTTTGTCCGCATTGCCTTGCACTTTATTTCTCTCTCTTTCTGTCTTGGGTCGACAATTTGGTGGCTTTGTCAACGCGCATGGGTAGCACTGTTTCTATTTGACAGCGTTGCTTGGCTACACTGCAGACTCTCTTGTTGAATAGATCAGGGCTGCGGGTTTTGTGAACTCCCAACTCACAGTAAATAAGTCACAAGTTCACTGGTCTCAATAAAATATATTAAATTATAAGTTGTAAAACATTGTTGTTTGAATATGAAATAAAAATGTAATGTTTTAATAGCCAACTATAAAAAAAATAAACAAACAACTCCTAATGTGTGTGTTTATTGAGTAACTTTACGTCCCTGGTTTTGAGATTCCAGCCGCGTTGATCGTTCTCTCCCTCTCTTGTTTTGGTCTCTCTTTTGCTTTTGCTGTGTCGCTCACACTTTTATCGTGGTCATATGCCGCTGCTGTAGCAACGGCTGCGTCGGCGGCAGCGTCAGTTGTGAGAAAAGCGCGTCAGCGAGTGGAAGCCAAGCGGGAAGACGACGACGACGCGTTACGATGCGTTTTTCTGTTTTGTGTTTTATTTTTGTTTGGTTTGATACGTTTGTGGTTTAGTTTTCGCCGTACAATACCTCTTCTCCTGAACTCTTAGAGTATAATTATCCCTTTATTGTACAATTGTTTTTGTTTTTTAAGTGTTATTCTACTTGTGATTCTTTCGAACATTTCTGTGCTTTGCCATTTGTGAAATCTTGTGTAATATACATATATGTATTTTGAGCTCTGTGGCATGCAACGAAACGCAGCGAATGTGATGCTAAGCCTCGATAAAGTTACAACAACAACACAAACAACAACAATAAACAGCGACAACAAACTGGCGACAACGACGCGTGAAAAAACTAAGAAAGAGCAGCAATAGAAAAAAATGAAATGAAATGAAATAAAATACAAAAACAAACGCGGAAATGCACTTGAGCGCATAATTTTTACAAGTCAAGCGACACAAACAACAACAACGGCAACTTTAAAACAAAAACAAAACGAGCAAAAAAAAGAAAGAAATTACTTGTCAGCAAATTGCAGGCAGTAGCCAAAGAAGCCACAACAAACGGACAAACCACACACACACACATGCACGCATAAATATAAATTTTACACATACATATATAGAAGAACCTGCGAGCGACAACCGCGCCGTCTCTTTTACGCGCGCGCGCGCGCCTGCGTGTGAGAAGGAGAGAGAGAGGGAGAGAGAGCAATGATGAGCGCGGCGCCTGTGCGCAGCAGCAGCAGGAACAACAACAATTAGAAACAAGCGCGCAAAAATGTTGCAGGCGCATAGCGACGCCAGCAGCACAAGAACAACAGCAGCAGCCAGAAGTAGTGCGGATAGCAGCGACAGCGTCACGGCAGCAGCGACGCCAACGCAGGAGGAGAAGACACAACGACGACGCTCCACATTTTATGTGCCGCTGGTCATTGAGGACGACGACGATCACGATCACAGGGATAATAAAAGCGAGCAGCAGCGCCATCTAGCGCCGCACAGCGGCAGCAGCAGCTCCAGCTTAAGCAGCAACAGCTTGAACAAATCGAGCAGCGGCGTTGTTGCCAGAGTCAAAGTTAAAGCGAACAAAATGTCGCCACCCTGCGGTTTTAATTGGAGCATAAGTGGCAGCGACGTTGCTGCCCACTACTCCGACTCGGATGATGAGGATGTTCAGCTGCAGCAGCAGCAGCAGCAGCGTCAGCGTCAACAATTGCTCAAATCAGCAACAACAGGAACAACAACAACAGCAACGCCGGCTTCCAAGCTAAAGCGTTATGGCATTGTGCTCAATGTAATTAGTTTGAATGGCAGCGGCGTCGAAGAGAGCGCCGGCGAACCCTTAGCCGATGTGCCGTTAGATGGCGCCAGGTGTGCGCCACGCACTCACTTTAACGAAGATAACGACATTGTGATGGCAACGCCACCCAAACAGCAGGCGCTCTCTCGCTCACGCTCACCCACCGACGTTGACGTCGACGCTGACGTTGACGCTGACAACGACGACGACGACGATGAGGATGACTCAGAGATAAGCCGCATGCAGACGAACACCTCAACGCCGATTAAACTAATGAAGTCGCGTTCGCGCACAAACATTTTGGCTGTTCCGCTGCCCACAGTGGAACGCGGTCTGGCAACGACGTCAGCAGCAGCAGCAGCAGCGTCGACGGCGGCGACGACGTCAACAAAAACAACAACAACATTGATCACGTTACGCGCCAAGTCGAAAACGCTGCCGCAGAACCTAACGGCTTCAGTTGCACTAAACGAGGCGGCCGCACTGGACGATAATTCATCGTCGCACTATTACAACAACAACAACAACAACAACAAGAAGCAGCTGCGTCAGCTGTTCGGCGGCAGCAGAGAGAACAACAGTGGTTCAATCGGTTCCGGTTCCAGTTGCAGTTCACCATACAAATTGCAGAGCAGCGTTTCCGCTGCATCCATCATAACGCACAGTTTTCCGCCCAAGAATCTATTCCTCTTGAAGTCAACGCCCAAATTGACTGCAGCCGATGCCACGCCCCCCCAACCTCAGGCAGCTATTACGTCGCCGCCCAAGAAATCGCTCAGCTTCATACGACGCGCCCATTCCACAAAATTGTCACGTAGCAATTCCCTGCTTAAGACCATAGGTGGCGCTGGCGGAGCAGGATTAAGTGGAGGTGGGGGAGGAGGAGGAGGAGGAGGATCGTTAGGCATGCACAGCGGATTGGGCAGTACGGGTGGTGGTGGTGGTATCGGTGGATTCCAACATCATCATCATTATGGCACATCGCTGTCGGCTTCGAGCAGCTGCGCCAGCGATACAGGTGGCAGCTGGGGTAAACATTTCTATCAGAGCTACGATGTGTGTCCCTTGGGATTGGATGAGCTGAGCGCCTACTTTCAGACCGATCACTGTGAGGAGCTCATCTGCGAGCGTTTCATGATCAAGGATCTCCACCTGCATTCAACAACAACAACGGCGGAAAATGCGTCGGGAGCAGCTGCAGGAGAATGAGAGGGAGGAGAAACCTCCACAACGGAGCAGCAGGACGATGATGCGGGACATCATTCTGGTAGGTTACGAACTCTCTCTCTCTCTCTTTCGTTTTGTTTGCCAGTTGTTTGCGTTCGTCACGTCTCGTTGGTTTCTCACTTCCTGTTACTACTATTTAACGAACCCTTGATCCACCGATACCCCTACCCCTACTCCTGTTCCGATTATTAGTTCGTTTTTCGGTGGTTGAAATTCGCCTCACGGCCAGGGTCGTCGCCTATTACATTTGTTACATGCCTTTCAGTATTCGATCGTGCGCCTTTTGCTGTTGCGTTTCAGCGAAAAAGAAAAAGACAAAGCAATGAATGATAAGATAAGAGAACACGATTTCGATTCCATACATACGGTAAACTCCCCACTCCATCCCCCATCGATGGACTTCCAACCGCTTCCACACACACACACACTTCCACACTTCCCATACATTATGTACTTCCAAAACTCACAGTTTGTTTTTCTTTTATCGATGTACTTCACACGTTCCGTTCCCTCCCTTCGACTCCCTCACTCACCCGGCGCATACTTTGTTAAGCCTTCCTGTTCTTTACCTATGCTACTCTTTATTTACACTTCTCTCCTCATTGTTGTTGTTTTTGTTTTATTCAATGTTCGATCGTGCGTCTTTACTCTTTGGAATGTGTATGCACATACATACATACAGCATACATACATACATACATACGTACGTTTTTATGTATGTTTTCTTACACATGTCTGCGTGGTAGCCCAATTGTGTGGCTCAATTGTTGCCCATTTTGATGGCGTTGGCCCTGAGAAGGCAACGAAGCGTCGCACAATGGGCGTCAACTGGCTGACAGCACTAAAAAAAAAGTAGAAAAAAAGTACATAAAAAAATATTATTTGTAAACTATTGTATAAAATACAATTGTACTTCGCCACTTATTCCACAGACATACATACATACATACTTACATTCGTACACAAAGCAGAGGTAAATACATAATGGCTTGATTATTTTACCATGGAAAATTGTTCAATCCAATTATGTTGATTATGTTTATTAGCTTACATTTGTTTGTATTTTCCTGTAAACAAACAATCAACAACAGAAAAGACCATTTTTGAATATTTAGTCAAACTCAAGTAGAATAATAATAAAATTATTTTCAATTCACAATTAGAAGTGGAAGACATGAAGTTGATACTTTTGATATTAGCAGCAATTAAAATCAATTTAATGTTATAATATAATACAAAATAAGACGCGTTCGCATAAACATACTTATTTATGCATGTATTTAGTTCATTCATTTGAATCCATTGTCCCTTCCAGCATTTTGTTGCTTTTTGTTGTTTCGGTCTCTTTGGCTACAATTTCAATTTCATTGCGCGTCGCTGCTGTTCTTGTTGTTGTTGGTTCTTTTCTTCTTCTTTTTTTTTTTGCCGTTTTTATTATGATTCACACAGACGCACACTGACACCCGCACCGAAAAACCAGTTTGGGCTGTGGAACACTGAGTGAGTTTTAAGTTGGAGAGAGAGAGAGAGAGAGAGAGAGCGAAAAGAGCGAGCCCTGAGAGCACACGGGCGAACGGCAAACAAACGAGCCGCTTTATTTTAAAAACTCTAAATTGTTGTTGGCATTTTGAATGCATGTTTAGCCGCTGTTGTTGTTGTTGCTAGTATTTTATTATTTTTGTCGATATTGAGTGAGCGTTCGCACACTTCCAGGGAGCGCAAGAGGGACGGCGGTGCATTTGTAGAAGAGAAACACACACTGCAGTTCAGCGCTGTTGCATTTTATTTGAAATTTGATAAGGCGAGACTAAGAAAAAAAAAAAAAAAGAAACTGTTTTGTAACAACGACTCAGCTGAGCGATTCTCGATAAAGCCTCATACACAAAGCATATACAAACACTGAAAACTCTTGATAGACGACACACAAATAAGCAAACATTTGCTGGAAATGTGTTTTGAAATACAACTAGAAAGATACGTGTGTGCATATGTATATGTATGTGTGTGCATTTTTCATTTTTATTGATTGATCCAACTGGTGCCAGTCTTCTTATCGTCATTTCTCTCTCTTTGACATAAGGATAACTGGCATGCCTGGAAATTATATTTACCGTATCTCATTGATCTCTCGCAGTGCTTCCAACATTTATCACCTGCGTGCGTGTTTTCTATTTTATTCCATTCATTTATCAGCTTCTTTTGAGCTCTGACGGATCGTGTGAAATCCGTTTGTTTAACGTGCCGTTAATTGAGTTAACCTTATCGCTTAGACAAAAAAAACCAATCGCTATATATAATATATTTCTCTATTCGTAATCGTATTCGATTTCCAATTCCAAAATCGGCTTGACTTCTCTAATTTATCGCTTTCACTCCCCTCAACTTCTCTTCGCTGGTCACGATTTAAAAAATCCGTTTTGAAACGCATACCCAAAAGTTAAAGTCAAAGACAACGGCGACAATGACGACGATGACGATGACGATGAAATCACCAAACTCTCGTATTCAGATCACAAAGATCTCTGGAGGTCGCTGCCTCCTCAGCTTTTGACCAAAAGTGTCATCTCACCCACCTCCCCTCCCTTTGCTGCCTTACCTCTCTTTTTTTTCGCTGTAATAGGCCCTGGCCTCGCCATATGTGGCACTGATCGCGATCTCTAAAATAGAATTGGCAAATTACGTGCCTAAAACGAAGACAGGCATGTAAAATGTATGCGTGCAGGCGACAAAAATTGCATAAGCGCTATTAAAATTTACGAGATTTGAATGAATTTCGAAATATCAATAATCAGTTAAAAGAAACTGTTATCAACAACAAACAATTTAAATGCGCTACAAATTTCTGAATTCTAGATAGCGAATCGTGCTCCAAATAAATATGCTGACATACATACAAACATAGATGTACTTATTTATGAAGTTGATTGCTTATTGAACCCATTTTATTTGTATAGCATATCTCAGATCCGTCATAAAAGCAAAATGATAAATAACTGTCTCTATGCTGATAAGAAAGACTAAGAAACAGCTAAAAATTGTTGGATTTTTTCCACTTTTTTTCAGACGAACTGCCATAAATTCCAATTGAAATATGTGAAATGTCAAGTGCTGTGATGAGATATGATCTATAAATAAAATACATACAAACTGTCGTTTGTTGCATGAAAATTAATGAAGTTGCAGATAAAGTAAAAGGAAAAAGAAAATAAGATTAGACAAACACAAAATATTATAAACAAACAAACAAAAAATGAACGTGAGAGCTTGAAGAAAATTGAAAGCACGTAAATGAAGTTGGTTGTTTATTTATTGAGCTGTCTAAGGAGAGGAGGTGTACATATAAATGAAAGTTTAGATAGTTAAGATTTATATTTTTTGTTTTTCTATCTTTCTTTTCATCTTAGTCTGTCACCATTTGTGTTTATTAATAGTAAAGGCAGCTTGCAACTAGAAATTACTGATAATAATGATAGCTTCCTCTGCAATTATGCTCCTTTCCTCTCCATCTCCCTCTCTTCTTATCTGCTGCAATCATAATCATAGGCAGTCGAGAAGTATTCATTAAGTTTGCCCCCTTCTTCAAAGCCATTTGTGCACTTTTGTAGGGTGTGTCGTGTATGGTTTTTTTTTCTTGTGCTTTTATTTTTGTTCTTGTTGTATATGGGTCTTTATGGTGGGCGTGGGCGGTGTTGGGTGTGCTGTTATACAAATCATAATCATAATCTGAGCCATTTTTGTAACTGGGGCTATGTGTTTAACTTCTTCTTTTTGTGTGTGTGTTTGTTTTTTTTTTGCTTCCTCTTTGAGTCGCTTTTGTTTGTGGGCAGAGCGCCTATTTGGGTAAGAAGATGTTCCAACGAGTTTTGATCTTGTATACAAATTTGTTTCTATAAAAACATGACAACATGACACAATTTCATTTAAGTGTGTGTGTGTGTGTGTGTTTTTTGTTCTTCTTTTGATGACAAATCGCAATGTTTGCATCTCTTTGGTCCAGCTCTCTGGACGATGAATCAACGGAACTGTGCGCATCTCATCAAAAATGTATAAATCTCTTTATTCAAAAGGAAAGAGGAGGAGGAGGAGGGTGTAGGAATTGGGGGTTGGTTCACAAAATAATGTTTACCTTTGCTTGATGACTCACACGATGTATATACTAGGCATAAAAAAGGGTCTAACAAGAATGATAAAATGATGCGTCTAATCAACTGCTCTTAGATAACTAGCTGGGTGGCCTGACAAGGTCGTTTCCATGTCTTTAATCTCTGTGAGTTTCTTCTTTTCATTCTTTTTTTTTTTTGTGAGGGCGTCCACCAGAAGAAGAAGAAGAAGCAGAGGCAGAAGTGGCAGCCGCAAATGAAAACCAGTTTGCTGCCAGCTAAAGTGGAAAAAGAAGCCTCGTTTACCTTTTTCATTGTTGTTGTTGTTGTTGTTTGTTTTGTTTTTCGGGGCAGCAGTGTGATGAATCATATCTAGTGTTGTGTTCTACCTGCACGTTCCATCACAAGCCAGCTTCCTCCTCCCTCTCCTCCTCCTCCTCCTGGGGGCGTGGCCACAACAACCGGGGCAGGTGGTGATGTGCAACAGCAGCTGCTGCGACTTGGACTCCTTTTCTTTTGTCTTACGTGTGTGTGTGTGTGTGTGTGTGTGTGTGTGTAGAGAGTGGAATCCAAGCCATGTCCGAAACCGGTTAGCTCTTATGCGGGTTTTACTCCGGCCTTTGCATTTTTCTTCAACTTCTTTCCTCCCTCTCCTCTCTCTCTCTCTCTCTGTCTGTCTCTATCTCTTTTGTCTCAAATTGAAATAACCACAAACGAAATTCCTGCAAGCAATTTTCCCGCAACAGCTTAAGCTAAATATGCCCATAATCTTTCTCTAATCCCTAAGTCCGCTTCTAACGGTTTTTTTTACTTAACAATTGTTGCAAACAAACAAAAAAAACAGAAACAGAAAACGATACAAAGTACAAACGTCATTATTATTATATGCAAGCACGATTCTGCGAGACTGGTTTATAGACAAGTTTTATAAATACCGATGATTAAATCGGGAATACAAAAAACAAAAAAATCAAATTATTTATATAATACTTAGCTTAAGGCCAAACATACTTGATACTTGATTACAGATAGTTAGATATATCTAAGAGCTTAACTAATCACAATTCCCATATTTTGACACTTGCAGATACTTCATATGAGAAGGCCTGTCGCCGCGGCTCGGCGCCAACCACGCCCATCTTGGGCAGCAAACAGCATCAGCCGGAGCACAATGCCGCCTCCCGGTTCACCAACTTCTTCTCCAAGCGGTAAAGTCGAGTGTTTAAGTTTGTTGCTTTTTAATCTAATTCCTTTATTTTGTTGTTATAAATAGATCGAATCCCCTGAAGCGCACAAAATCGGTGACCAAATTGGAGCGCACCAAACGCGGATCAGGCGGTCTGCGAGGATCACGCTCTCACGAGAGTCTACTCTCCAGTCATGCAGTTATGTCTACCATTGGTGAGTAGGAAAATTCGTTAGATTTGTTCGTTACTCGATAAACTGTATTCATCATTTGGGGTATTCAGTAGCTATGATATATGTACATATGTGTAAAGTAATAAGTTGATATTGGAAAGCTTTACAACAAGTACACAGAAATATTTTTACAAATATCATCTTATATGTTATATTGTTATATCTCGTTTTTCGAGATTATTTATGTAATGAAGTAAGGTCACACTGAGCAACTAACTAGCTGTAAAAGCCATTAAATTTTAAATTAATTAATTGTACACACAAATCAAATTGTTTTTCAGTCAGTTTATTCATTTTTGTATTTTAGTTGCTTAATACAAAATAGTTGGTCATTGTAAATGAAATGTCATCAAACTGGCAAACAGCTGACATTTGGCAAGTACGACAAAAGAAACGTGTAAAAAGTGCACTCACTAGCTACAGTGTAATATATACCATATAATACATATCACATATATCATAGCTACTGAATACCCTAATTGTTACTCGTTGCTCTTAAAACCTACTCGCTACCCATAAAATGTTCTCGTTAGTCCAATGCTTTACTTTTATTCAAGTGACTCGTAATTAATCACTTTCCCGTTACTGTCTTACTCGTTACTCGTTACTTGTTGCTTACTCGTTTCTCATTATGTGCTCTTACACAGATCTGTCCTGCAGCGGCGCTGTTGGCGTTGCGCCCGTACATCAATCGGTGCTGGGTCGCCGGCACTGCTTCCAGGTGCGCGGCGGGCCGCGTGGCGAACGTTATTACTCGTGCGGATCGCGTCAGGAGCGAGACCTGTGGATCTACTCGCTACGCAAGTCGATAGCACCAAATGCGGAGCACACTCGCCGCACCGACAACTCCCTCAAGCTGTGGGTCTACGAGGCAAAGAATCTGCCCGCCAAGAAGAAATACTTTTGCGAACTGCAGCTGGACAAGACACTGTACGGCCGGACGAGTGTCAAGCTGCAGACGGATCTCTTGTTCTGGGGCGAGTACTTTGACTTCCCGGACATACCCGAGATCAATGTGATCACCGTCAACGTCTTCCGCGAGGTCGACAAGAAGAAGAAGCGCGACAAATATCAATTCGTTGGCTCCGTCAAAATACCCGTGCACGAGGTGACCTCTCGTCTCATCTGCGAGGACTGGTATCCCATACTCAGCGACAAGGCTGGCGACAGCCTCGGTCGCACCGGTCTCGGCAAGGACAAGGAGCGCGAACTCCTGCCCACCTTGCGCATCAAGTGCCGCTTCCAGAGCACCGACATACTGCCCATCAATGTGTATGGCAATTTTCTGGCCTACCTCAAGGAGAACTACAAGCGTGTCTGCGAGACCCTGGAGCCGGTGATTGGCGTCAAGGCCAAGGAGGATATTGGCCAGGCACTGGTGCTACTCATGCATGCCCAGGGTCTGGCCGGCGCCTTCCTCACCGACGTCGTCGCCCTCGATCTGCTCCGTGTGGGCGACCAGCGTTTGACCTTTCGGGGCAACTCGCTGGCCACCAAGAGCATGGAGGCATTCCTCAAGCTCACCGGCGAACAGTATCTGCAGGACACCCTCTCGGCGCCCATCAACGAGCTCATCCAGTCCGAGCGCGACTGCGAGGTGGATCCCACCAAGACGCCAGGCTCCTCCGCGGGCTCCCTGCAGCGGCAACAGGCCGCATTGCGTGGCGCCGTACGCAGCGCCTGGCAGTGCATCTATGAGTCGCATAAACACTTTCCGCCGCAGCTGCGCGCCTGCTTTGCCACGTTCCGGGAGCGACTGCAGCAGCTGGGTCGCCAGGACATGGCCGACAATCTGATCTCGGCCAGCATCTTCCTGCGCTTCCTCTGCCCGGCAATACTCTCGCCCTCGCTGTTCAACATCACCAGCGAGCTGCCGTCGGCGCGTGCCACACGCAACCTCACGCTGGTGGCCAAGACGCTGCAGACGTTGGCCAACTTCACACGCTTCCAGGGCAAGGAGAACTTCATGGAGTTCCTCAACGACTTCCTCGAACAGGAGGCGGGCCGCATGCAACAGTTTCTCGAGTACATTTCCACGCGTCCCGAGATGGCCATGCCCGATTCGATCCTCGATTGGGCCGGCTACATCGATCAGGGCAAACAACTGTCCATCCTGCACAGTCTGCTCAGCGAGAGTCTGGCCAAGTTGCCGGAGGCGCGCCAGCACGAGCTCGATCCGCTCCAGCACATACTCGATGATATTACCCGGGCCAAGGAGCTGAATGGTGGACATGCTCTCGCATCCGGCTATCTACCCATGTCCTCCACCCATGAGAATCAGGAGAATCGTCAGCCCGAATCGTCAGCTGGCGGCGGCTTGGCGCCCAGCACATCCAGCAGCTCTCTGCTGCAGCAACAGTTGCACCACCAACAGCAACAGCCGCCGCCACAACAGCAGCAGCAGCAATCTGCACAATTGGCACAACCCCAACATGCTGTGGTCAGTAAACCCTTGCCGGCGGAACGTGGCATCATGAGGGGCGTCCTAACGCCCAGCGCTCTGGAGAAGAACATCTTTCGCTACAATGATCCCACAGTCAATGTGCGACTGCAACAGCAGCAGCAGCAGCAACAGTTGCAGCAGCAACAGCAACAAATGCTCTCCAATTCACAGAGCTCCATTGCCGGAGCAGGAGCACCCGGTGGTGGTGTCTATATGAGTTCGCCAGTGTTGCAGCATGCGCAATCACAGAGCTCGATGGCATCCTCATCACTCAATGGCAGCAGCAGCAATCTGCTAATGCCGCCCCATCAACAGCAGCAGCAGCAGCAACATTGTCCAGCTGCACCACAGGCAAGCGCTGCCAGCACCATGGAACGTTTGGGTGGTGGCTATCAGTATGTGGTGAATGGTAGCAATGGCAATGATTATGACAGCTCCACCAGTGGTTCCAGGGCGCGCACCTTGCCACGCAACAACAACAACAGCAACAGCAACACGAATAACAACAACAACAACAATGGCTTAATCTTTGATGACATGCATGGCGAGTTCATACAAATCTCTGGCCTGGACACGAGCAGCGCCTTTGTACGCAAATCGCCAACACCAATGCTCAAGGCGACAGCAGCTGGTGGCAATGGTGGTGCGGCTGGAGGTCCTCCACGTGCTGGGGCACGCATCAATCGTCACAATTTGAACTTAAATCTGGGCATACCGGATCACTCGAGCAACTATGTGCGTGCTCCGCTCAATCCCAACTCGAATATGCCCAAGAACCTCGAGGATCTCGACGATCTCTTCAAGTATGCCGAGGAGCAGGAGGTTATCGTTGAGCCACCGCCCACCAATGCCGCCCACGGACACGCCCACGCCCACAACAGCAGCAGCAGCAAGCAACAGCTGTCGGCTAAGAGCAGCCATTGCAGCTCTGGCTATCAGAGCATCTCGACCAATCCCTCGCCCGCACAATCATCCAGTCCCGTTGAGATTCAACTCCAGCAACAGCAGCAGCAACAGTTGCAACAACAGCAGCAACAGTTGCAACAGCAACAGCAACAATCGTTGAAGCTTGGTGCACCGCTGGCCTTTAAGAATCCCTCGTATCAGCTGCAGAGCGCAAACAGCAACGCCGTTGTCCTACCCTCCTCATCCTCCTCCTCCTCGTCGAGTCGTGGCGGCAATGCCACGCCCCAACAGGCGTTCGGCGGGGGTGGTGGAAGGCAGGTGAAGCCACTGGGCGCCGGCTTAGTTGCGGCACGTGCCGCCTTCCTCAACAGCGGCGGCACCCTGGACGCGGCCACCCTTACGCCCAGCTCCTCGGATGAGCAGCTCTCCGGCGACAACTATTATAGCTATGCCCAGGCAGCGGCTGCCGGAGCTGCCATTGCCAACAAGTTGGTCGGTCGCTATAAGCGTGAGCCGCTCAAGCGCGAGGATGTGTATGGCAGTGCTAGCGGTGGCATTGGTGTTGCCTATGCCATGTCCACATCGCATCATCACCAGCAGCAGCAGCAGCAGCAACAACAACAGCTGCAGCAGCAGCAACAAATGCATCACCAACAGCAGCAGCAGCAGCATCAACATCAGCAGCATCAACAGCACCACAATGAGCATAAACAATATGGAAGCAGCGGCAGCGGAGGAGGAGGTGGAGGAGGTGCTGCCTCATGCTCAACAGCAGCAGCGGCACAGCGCAGGCTAAGTCTGGATTCGGCGCGAACGCTCTCCGACAGCAGCACCGATACAGAAGGTAAGAAACGAGAACGAAATGGAATGGAATGAAACGTTCGCTGTTCGTTTGTGTGTTTCTTTCCCAATCGTTTTCGCTCTCTCTCTCACGTTTCGTTTCATTTCCATGCACTTATTTACATTTCCAAAACGTTTCTCTCAATTAGGTCACTGCGCACAACTCCAAGAGGGCAAACGACGTCGGCAGCTACGCAGCAGCGGTGGAAATGGTAATGGAGGTGCTGGTGGTGGTGCTGGCGTCTCGGAGCTGGGTCTGGGCAAGAGCTACGATCAGAATGGCGAGATACAGCTGTTGCAGGAGACGCTGGATACGCTGCGGCACACACTGGATCGCGATGAGGCCGAGTTGCGTGATTCCAGCGATGAACTGTTTGCATTGCAGCGACCCGGTGGCGCCACTGGCAATGGCGTTAACAATCTGAGCATGCAGTCCGAGTCCACCATGCGCAGCATTATTGACAGGTGAGTGTGTGTCTCTGTCTCGCTCACTCTCACATCAGTCATATAACTAATACTAGGCAAACATTTTGCAGACTTATCACCATGGAGGAGGAGCTGCGGCGCGAGCAGCTTAAAATGTCACTGGCCCTCTCGCACAAGCAGCGCGTCATCGAGGAGCAGGGACAACAGATAGCGGCTCTAGACGCCGCCAACAGTCGGCTGCTGAGCGCGTTGACAGCGCTGCGACAGCGCTACGAGACGCAACAGCAGCAGCAACAACAACAGCAGCAACAGCAGCAGCAGCAGCAAGCACCAAAGAACCAGAAGCCACAGTGAGCGGTTAAGGAGGAGCGGTAGATTATAGCGGCAGAAACAGGGTTAAGGATGCATGTAGAGCAGCTTCCCCCTTTCCACCAAACATTCACACACACACACACACACATATGTACACCCCAAAAACACCAAACACAAGTTGTAGACGCCGCCGTTGTCGTCGTTTTTTTTTTTATAATTGTAATAAGGAACATATTTGTTTACTATATATATTTTTTTTGCGCCAATTTTTTTTATTGCTATGCTACATAAATTATGCTACATGTTTAATATATATACTTCTATACATAACACATTTATGTATCTAATATATATGTCTGTATTCATATATATACATATAGTATATATGTGTACATATATATATGTTATACATAAATAATATAAATAATTTCTCAAGCTATGTTTAAACAAAAACGCAACTGTTGCTGCAGCAGCGGCAACAGCAAAAGATTGTAGAAAAAAAAAAAAAAAAAAAAAAAAGAGGAAAAAAAAAGAAGAAGAAAAATAATTAAAAAAAAAAAAAATAAACCAAAATTAAAAAAAAAAAAAAAAATAAAAATATAATTTATTTTTTTTTTTTTTTTTAAATAAATATAAAATAAATTTTTTTTTTTTTTCTTTTTTTTTATTAATTAACATCTTTATTTAATATTATTCAGGAACAGATCTAATTAAAGCCTTTAACCTAAATGTTGTCTTAAGTAAATAATCTCTTAATTATAAATTATAATTTGTTTTCATCTTATTATATAGGAATATGTCAAATTACGAATAGTGAGGTTTCACGTAAAAATGTAATCATATTAATATCTTAGAAGCAGCCCAAAATGTCTTCTTTTGAGCCTGCGAATTGGGATAGCCCCCTGTAATCTCCGGGCGAGACGATTACGGTGGGCAGTTAGTCGGTCGTTGTATCTACTTGAGAAGAACGAGATTTGGTCTTCAACAAGGCTTAGGTTTAAGTCATTGTGGAGCGTTTGGCCGCTAACGAACCACTCACAGCCAGTGATTTGTCTTAATGTCTTGTTCTGGACGGTTTGAAGTCGTTTTCGGTGGGACGCAGCCGCCACTCCCCAAATTTGGATGCCGTATCTCCAAGTTGGTGCGATGATTTGCTGATAAATCTGACGCTTGCATCTTAGAGGAAGTTTGCTTTTCTTATTTAGCATCCAGAATAGCTGGTTACGCTTTAGGTTGCACATTTTGACAACTCTGGCAATATGTTCACGGAAGGTTAGGCGTTTGTCCAGTGTGAGGCCTAGGTATTTCGCCTTAGTCGCTTGCTCTATGTCCACATTATTAATGTGGACCGCAGGAGTTGTGTTACGGCGTAACGTAAAGCAAACGTTTACGCATTTGCTTTCATTGATTTTGATGTTGTTCGCCATGGCCCATTTCTCGAATTCGTTGAGATAAGTTTGCAGCGTTTGTGACGACTCGGTCTCACTGTTCGAGGAGCTGAGAAAGCAGACGTCGTCAGCGAAGCTGGCCAGCATCATTTTGCTGTTGTCATGGGTCATTTCATCATAGCTTGGCTTGGGGATGTCTGCTGTAAAGATGGAGTACAGTAGCGGTCCTAAGACGCTTCCTTGAGGTACGCCAGCTGCAATGGCAACCTTTGCAGAGGTTGCGTCTCTTGACTGGACGCAAAACTCTCTGTTTGTGAGAAACGACCTGATGAGCTCGAACAAGTTGGCTGGCAGCGCTGTTTTGACTTTGGCTAGTAGTCCCGGGATCCAAACTCTATCAAATGCCTGTTGTATGTCAAGGAATATGCCGTTGCAGTATTCTTTATGGTCGTAGGCCTTCAGGATATGATTGACTACACGGTGCAATTGCTCAATCGTACTGTGGCCGGCTCTGAATCCGAATTGGTGCATTGGGATGATATCATTGTCTTCTAGGTGTATTATAAGTCGGGAAGCTATCAGCCTTTCCATAACCTTCGATAAGGAGGGCAGGAGACTGATAGGCCGGTAGGAGCTTGGATCCTGTTCCGGCTTCCCTGGCTTTAGAATCATACTGATTCTAGCACTCTTCCATTTTTTGGGAAAGTATTGCACTCTAAGTATCGCATTGAATATCAATGTGATAAGTAAAAGTGCTCTCTTGGGAAGGATTTTAAGAACTGCGTTGCTTATTAGGTCGTGACCTGGTGCCTTTCGACTTTTGAGGGTACGTATCATGTTTGAGACTTCTTCCAGACGGATATGTCTTATTGGAGGTGACATCTGGAATGGGCGCTGTAGTACTTCGTTTATTCTGTTGATATCCCCCTCGGATGCGAAATTAAACGCAGTGAATCTGTCGCCAAGGTGTTCCGCAAATGTTTGTACTTGCTCTTCTAAGGAGCGACACCAGTTACCATTGCTGTTCTTCAGAGGCGTAACTTTCTGTGGCATTCTTTTTACTTTTTTGGTAAAGGACCACATATTAAAAATGGAATCATTAGAATAATCCATATTGGTCAGCATATGTTCGAATTGCGCATTTTTCAATTCAGCCATGGCAACGTGAAGCTCTCTGGCGCATCTATGCCATTGAGCTTTATCCTCAGGACTGTGCGTTCGAATATAACGTCTTCTCAGTGCTCTCTTACGGACTAGAATCTCTGCAATGGTTGGGTCAATTCTATTCGAGTGGCGTATGAGGGCTCTGCTATGATTGTTTGCAGTGTACACGTTTGCACTCCTCGCCGCATTTGTCACGTTGGTAGTGAAGAGGTCTACAGCGTCGTCAATTTCAGCAGCAGAGTTGAGCTCAATGTTAAGGCGTATCGATCTACATAGTTCTTCCTTGAAAACAGCTACATTTGTGTGTTTGCCAAGTAGTTGCCTACGTTGAGTGCATTGTATGGCTTCTGTTTTTAATGTAGTGATGAGAGACAGGTGGTCCGATTCAAGGTCCCAGCTGTCTCTGATGTTTAGCATGTCGTGTGGGATGTTGCGATAAATTGCAAAGTCTAAACAGGATGGTCTTCGAATTACTGCGCTTGGATAGTACGTTGGTGCTCCAGTCGCCAGGATGTTGGCGTTAATTGAGATGACGCTTGCGGCAAGTAAGTTACCTCGGTAACAGGTGATCGCAGAACCCCACCATGGATGTTTTGCGTTCCAGTCTCCGCTGATAAATGATCTTGGGAAGTTGAAGTTAGCGAATATGTCATCAAATTCTGATTGAGTCCAGCTGAAGTTTGGAGGGCAATAGATTGATCCGATGAATATTTGTCCTATACATGTTTGGATTTTGGCACCCACGATTTGGACTTTATCATGGACGATTGGCTCAATGGGAAAGTGATTGATCTTTTTGTTAACCAGGATTGCAGCTCCACCCCTGCGGCTGCCGTCAGGTAGATTTGAAGTGTAGACTTCATATCCAAATAGTTGAAGGTTGGATGTCTTCGTTTCGGTGAGAAGGAGAATGTCAATATTCTCTCTCTCCGCAAGGTGGCCGATTGCCGTCATTTTGCCGGCAGCACCTCGCGTGTTCCAGGTGAGAATTTTTATTTGGGACATTGTGTAAGTTGCGCGTTAATTGCGACAAGCATCTGCAGCATCTGGGCTTGCATGGCGTGTAGACCCTCGATAGCTTTTGTGAGCGATGCAACTGCCATTTCTAGTTTAGATTCTTGTGCATTTTGCTGTTGTGACACATCTGGGAAGAAGTGCGCATGATTTTTTGCACCGTAGTGATGTTGCTGTTGAATGGCATCCTGTAGCCTATTTGTTAGGTTTCCTGGTCGTTTGTTTTGTTTTTCCGTGATTGGATGTGCATTTCTGGCTATTTGAGCATAAGAAACTCCATTTTCATAAAGTTTAGGTGTAGAGTTATTGTTTATACCCACTTTTGGAGTTTTCTGTACATTGTCGTTCATTTTGAGCAATTTTTGATAGGATTTGCAGCCACGGAAGTTTGCTGGGTGGTTTTCACCGCAGTGAGTGCAAGTTGCTGGTGCTTCTTTGCTTCTGGGACAATCTGATGATTTATGGTATTCACCACAAGAGACACAGATAAAAGGTCTGTAGCAATATCTTGCAGTATGACCAAACGATTGGCATCTCCGACATTGCACAATGTCCTGCGCTTTTCTGGCTACTTCAAAACTGACGCGTTGGCGGCATAGAAATCGTAGTTGAAGTATATCTTTGTTATTTATATTCTTTTCTACATTAATGAAGAAGATGTTCATCTTTTCACCGCTCTTGTTGCTTTTTGGGTTATATATTGATCGAACTTTATGCCCCTGACTGAGTAATTCCTCTTTGATTTTATCATGGAGCTGTGAATGGTGTAATCCTCGCACAACAACTCTGAATGGCTTCTCGTCTTTCAATTGATAGCAATGGAATTCAATTTTCAGTTCAATTAGTTGTCGTACTACAGCCCTGTAGGTATTTGCGTCTTTGGTGTAGATTCTGTGAGTGGAGCCCACAGAGGATTTGATTTCAACATTTTCAAGATTTGTAACTTCCTCGATAGCGATAAGGAGTTCGTTCACGTTTGTCACGTCCATAAGAACGATTGGTGGTGGTTTTGTACTACCAGTAGAATCTGGGTTTACCGTAGATGAATCAGTTTTACTTTGTACGTTTGCGTTCTTGTTATGTACGTTGCTGTCTTTAGCCTTAGAAGCGGTGTGAGAACGGTAGGCCGCTGCTGCAGCGCTAGTCGATGGTTCGTCCACACTATTGCAGTCCATCTCGTCGTCATCAACTGATAGTGTCTCGAACCTGTTTGCTGTCACAGGGTCACTGGGTTCTAAATTTCTAGTAACGGCACGTTTTCGTTGAATTATTGGTGAGTTCGATGACACCTTCCTCTTCTGGCTCTGTATTTTTTGCCATCTAGGTGAATCAGATTCATTGAGGTCCGGTAAAGGGGGGAAGTCTATAGAAGTGCTAAAAGCTTTAGGAGGCATAGGCGTTGAGCACACGCTACTGCATATGCTGGGTGATGATGTAGTGTAGGTATTTATTGTACTATGAGTTATTGTCAGAGTACTAGTGACACAGGCTGCATTACTGCTTGATACTGCTATACCATATGGGTTAAGCTCGTCGCTAGTGGCCAGAACTTCTGCCAAAGTTAACTCTCCTGTAATCTCCTCGTTCATGACGGCTTTTCTCAGAGCTTCGCTTAGAATCATCGTTTTCCTAGAATTTGCCATTTCTCGCGATTTTATGCAAAGACGAATGTAAGTCAACCACTGCTTTTATTACCCCTCTTGTGCAGCTGCGCGCAGTGTGAGGGGGACAGCGATACCCTAACGGGCCACAAACCCTAACGGGCCACAAATGCAGTCTTATCGCACTACACTTATGTTGTTGTTGTTGTCCAACTGCCGACACTGCGCTAGACAGCGTCCGAATTTTTACGATCTGTGCTATTTTTAGCACACGAAGAATAGAGAACAAAAGAATAACGCGAAAACATGCACTTTGTTTTTTTTTTTTCCGTGACACAACCGATCTCGTCAAGAGCAGATTAGCGACTGATTCCACATCAAATCTGGCTTTTTTGCAATCCGAATTGCTTGCAAAACTAGGAAATTGCGGGAAATTTGGCCTTTTTTTTGGGAGATCCGATTTTCTTGGTTTTTTTATACCAAATTTATAGGCAATGATGGTGCCTGTAAAAATACTGCTGGTACTGCATTCACAACTGCAGTATTTTATTTTCGTTTTGATTGAGTTTTGCCAAAATACACCAGTTTTCTGTCTGCAAGTACCAGGCGAACAGAATCAGCAGCAAGAACCGAAAGCGATTTTCATATTGCATACCATTGCGCTGGCCTTAAATCAAAACCTAATAAAAAAAAATAAAAAATTTTTTAAAAAAAAAAAATTATTTAATATTTTTTTGCTACCACAAATCTTTCATATTGCATAAATTAACGCTGGACTTAAATTATTTAATAAACAAAAAATAAATGCTGCAGCGTTCAGCTGCTATTTCTGTTCGCCTAGTACTTGCAGTCAGATATCGGCACCAATTTGGATGTTGATGGTTTAAAGAAATCATAAATCAAAACAAGCTGGTGGTTGGCAGTTCTGTTTATTATTTATCGTATCGAACCCGTACATTTTTGTTGCTATCTCTTATTCGTTTGAAAGTGACAACTTTTAAAGCTTAGCACAAAATTTGCTTCCCAATAAATGAAGAATCCTCCATCAGCTTTTTTAACGCTTTTTTCCAATTATTTGCTCTTTTTTTTGTTCTGATTTAAAGCCAAGAACATCTATTCTTCGTCCTCAAAAGTTGACTTATACGAGCTTAACGCTTAACACGAACTAAAAGAACGGGCTTAACGCTTAGCACGAACTTAAAAGTTTTGTTCTAGCGTTGTTGGCGTTGGCGTGGTAACAAAGGCTCAAATTGGAAGTTGGCGTGGTCACAAAGGCTCAAAAGTCAATATATTTGAGCTCCTAAGAGTATGCCGCAACCTGAGTAGTTTAAAATAAATTGCTTAAGTTGCTTTTTGTACTTGTACGTTTTGTGCGGCTCTTAATTTGAAATAAAAAACCGACATCTATCTCTTATTTAACAGAAGCACACTGATCTCAAATCAGCTTTTTTCCCGTCGGCCAACCGAATCGCTTGAAAAATAGCAAATTGCGGAAAGCAGGAAATCTGGCTTGCCCATCCATAGTTTGTACTTGCTTTTTTCCAATGTACAAAACATTTTAGTAATTTTACTCTACAAATACTTTGTGCTCTTAAAAGTATGCTGCACGTTTTATGGTTCTGACTGCTCAAAATAAATACTGTCTCAACGCCATCTTCAGTAATTCATCAAAACTAGCTTTTTAGTTTCGTCAGCTGATGACTATGCTAAAGAATTAAATAGGCGCCCTCTACTGAAAACACACAGCAACTAATCAAACGCATTAAACAAACAGTCCACATGAACAACAGATGGCGACACGTGTGCCTTTAACGTGTGCTCTAAAAACTAAAAAAGGGATAAGCAGCAGATTGTGTTGAGTTGAGTTGAGTGCCGCATTACGCAATAATAAAAACTGTCACCCAAGTGTTTGACACACAAATCGCTAATCGCTGCCGATTACGGTAATGAAAGCCAAGCCAAGCCAAGCCAAGCCAGCTAACAGGTAAACGGGTCATAAAAATGCTAGGCGTCGCTCAATGAGCTGAAATTCCAAGGGATTTCCAGCTCCCTACACCATTCATGAAACGCACAAATATATATTTGCGCACATGTGTTGTCAATTACCTGAGTGGCAGCAACAGCAGCGGCAACAGCAATTTTAGCCACAGGTAGTAAAATTAACTATTTAACTTAGAAACCATACAGATCTTTTTTTCTCTTTTGTTGTCCAGGTACTCGCCTGGGATTTTCCGACCGCTTGTTGAATGAACGAACGTTCGCCACGGTCAGAAGGTATAAAACCAGCCGTAAACGCTGAAAATGCATTTAGAAGCCAAGGCAACGTCATCCAGTCAAGCCATGTCCTCGTCATCATCATCAACTCTGCTCGTTACATTGCTGCTGCTGCTGCTGCTGCTTGTTGCCGCTTGTGGCAGTGCGCTGGGCGCCAACCAAAAAAGAGTAGCCATCGTCAAGGAGCCGCTGTCACTGGCACAACAACTACGCATCTGGCAATGCCGTCAAAGGTGCTATCATCAAACGCTGCTGCAGCCCGCAACGCCAGGACTCTGCCACACCAGGCCGGATTGCTTCATGTGCCACGACTATTGTCGCGTTCTCGTCGTCGCCGAATGGAGCCTGGCCCGGTCAATGTGTGCGGATCGCATATTTTGCAGCCAGGGTTGTCGCACCGCCTGCGCATTTCATCGGCTGCATACTGAGAAAGTGTCGCCATTTGCCAATGCGCTCCACAAGACGTGAGCTGGGTGAGAGGGTGAGGGGGGCTGCAGTGTGTGCCACATGTTGTATATAGCCATTAAATTAACTTATACTTAAGAGTGACTAAGATCTAGATTATACAAATACATATACCTATATTGCAAATAAACTAAAATATCAAAAGGTAAAAAAAATATTTCTGTGTTGTCTTTCAATTGCATTGTTGTTGCCTCATGTTGCAAGTGGCATCCTGTAGGCAGGAATTGGCCAGGCTGTTGCTGCCACAGCTGTTGCCTGCTTTATTAATCACCAAACGTTGATGATGACGCTTTGGCTGCAAGGTTGCAACCTCAACAACTCTGCCGCAAAAATAATTTTAAACTGCAACACAAAAAAAAATGGGCATAAAAATGCAAACAAAATTAAAAAAATGAGAAATATAATTTTGCTTGTTTTGGTACAACTTGAATACCCTAACAAATGTTAGGTAAATGAAATTATGGTTTTCTGTAAGGCTTTGATTATTAAATTATTAAAAGTAAATAACTTTGTAGTTAAAAAAAGTTTCACGAATGAAGAATACACAGATTAAATATTAAAATACAGAAGAACATTTATATTTTAAAATTGTTTTTTTTATTTAGAATGAATTCCTACAGTTTACTTTTATTCGCAAATCGTCTGCTTCGTGCCAAAGTTGAAGTACCCCCAGCAGGGTATAATAAAGACATTAAGTTGTTGTTCACAAGGCACAAAACTGCTGCCCGCGCATAGAAAAGCATGCAACAGGTGGCAACAGCAGCGACGGCAACGGCGACGGCAACAGCGACTGCAACTGCGACAGAGGCGTCACCAGCTCTTGATCAGTTTTTGGGCCGGATATTGGCTTTGCCTTATTAACTTATTTGCTATATGTATTTTGCACTTTGCAGTATTTGGGCCAGCATATGGCGCTCTGTGCCAAGCTCTTTGCCAATCGTCGCGATGCCAGCGCAGCGATAAGGCCAAAGAAGTTCCCTTCGTCTAACGGTTCTCATCGCCATCATCATCATCACAACAGAAACATGAACATATTTAAATCTCTCTCTCTCTCTCACTCTTACATCGCATATTGCTTGCCACAACAACTAATTACATAATTGGTAGCCCCCCCCACCCCCCTCTCTACACACACCCCCCCTGAAGACAGCTGTCACATAAAGCAGCGGCAAGCGCATAAAAACCCAGCGATGATCATAAAAAAATCGATTTGAAGTCTATAAAAATCATATCATACAAATTTGTATATGCCATGCACGTTAAACAACAAATGTCATATGAAAGGTGGAGAGGAGGGGAGAGGACCGGGAAGAGATAGGTGTTGTTTGAGTATAAACGGGAAGCGTTAACTTTATCTACAAAGCGTTAACAAAAGCGACATAAAACGAGCTGAGAAATGCAGCAAAGAAAATACACTATCTTAAAGATACATTTGTAGCTAGAACACGATAGAGAGGAAGAGAAATTAACGAAGAAGAGACGAAGATAGGTAAATTAGAAGTATTTAAGATTATCTAGAAGTATTTCCTAATATGCCAAAGCCAGTGGCGGATTTACCAGTTTGCCTAGGGCGGCAAATTTTAAGAGGCGGCAAATTTTACTCCAAAAACCGATGGCTTTATATGATAAATTTCTCTAAATTTTGTATTCACTAATTCGATCGGCTTTGAGTCAATAAAAGCTAAACGCTGTAGCTCTTGTATCAATGGAGTCAGAAGTAGTGCACAAGATGACATACGACGATATAATCAATGATTTTGCAAATTCAAAGTGCCGCAAAAAGTTATTGTAATGCCTTAAATACTAACAGATAATGAGTATACTAAAAAACACATATCAACTTTTCACGAATGGACAGTTTATTTGTAAGTTTTGTTCATGTTACGTAACTATTATATGGTATTAAGACATACCTTTACTTTCCTTAATAGTAGTAAAAAAGTGAGATTTTCTTTGCTTAAAAATCCGTTTGTTTATTATTCTTTGCTGTGAAAATAATAAAGGATTTGATTTATGTTATTGTGAACTAAGGTTTAGAACTTCAGAGGTCAATCGAGGCGGCAAAAATTGAAAAGCCTTCATGCGGCAAATCTGTAAGTCCGCCACTGGCCGAAGCTTCATATAGAACTCAAAACAGCAAGTTCTTCAAAATTCTTCAACTTCCATTAGGAACTTGTTGCAATGCTTTTGACATAGTTATAAGACCCCAACTTATGACTGGTATTGTTAGAGCATTTCTGGTTAACTAAAAAGAAAGGAAAATGCATTTAAAATGTTAAGCTTAGCTGCATTTTGAAAGCAAATTAAAAGCCACGACAAATGGTCAAAAAAAAAAAATAAAAGAAGGCTAGAGAAAAAAGAGAAGATGACAAATAAATTTCCCATTGAGGGGCAACAGGTGCTTAACAAGAGGCTCACTAAGTTCGTTTGTCTGACTTTCTGTCTGGCGAATTGAAAAGTTTCCCGATGATGCAATAAATTCACAGATAAAATTTTTATTTACGATTCGCGCGGGCAAAGTTATGCAGTTGATGGGAAGGTGCTAGGGGGGGAACGGAGGTAGAGAGACATGCAGTCTAGGCAATATTCTAGGGAGGAAGGAGTAGGGAGGGGACTTTATTGAAATATATGTATACCATGTGAGCGTGGATCACGACTTGACGATGACTACTCCATAGAAGGGACTATATATATATATATGTTTATATATATATATTAATTAATTATAAGCCACGGCTGCAACGGCAGGTACAAGAGGGAGGATGGTGGAGAGAGGGCGGTACAGGATCAGACAGCTGGGACAGTCTGGACAGGCTGAACTGAACTGTGTGCTCATAACGTGCACGAAGGTGAGAAATCAATTTTCAGTATCTCGCTTTGCGCTTAATACTTTTTCCAGTGAAATGCGCCGCAGCAACGACGACGACGACGACGACGATGAGGAAGGAGCGCCTGGAGGCACAACTGGAGTCGGCCAGTGAGTGAGTGAGTGAGTGAGTGAGTGAGTGAGCGAGGGGCTCTTGCGTTCCATGCTCCACTGTTGTCAAGCCTCAACCTTAAACTGAACCTCAACCGACTCTGAAAGTCTGAGAGGTTTGAGTTTTTGGGTTTTGGGTTTGGGTTTGGGCTTGGGCAGCCCCGGCACGTAAATTAGGATAACAACGTGAAACATAATTATTACTTTGGACAGATATGGCAACCTCGACTGCTTGACTTGCGCCTGCGCCTCGTCCTGCGCCAACAAACCTGACTTGATACCCTGTAAGCAGGACTGAAACCTCTACAAAAAATATAGTGTTTTAATAAGTGGTTTAGTTTTAGTTGGTTTTTAAATCTTAGGTTCGTGAAGTAAAAGTAAGTTTTAAAAAAACACAAGAAGGTTAAAAGCACGAAGAGAAGTAATAAAAAAAAGTAAGTAGTAAAGTAATTATGAAAGTAGAGCTTAATTGCTTAACATCTTGTAATAAAAAAATTCCGTACTCCCAACTTCAAGTTAACATTAACTTAACTTTCAATTCCTCCCATTTTCTTTCGATTAACGAGTTCCTTTTGACGAACCAGAGTAACTTCTCGTCGATCAGTTAGTTTCAACTGCATGTTTAGTTGTTTATTTTGCTTTTGTGGCCCAAATAAATGTATTAAAGTTGGTTAACGCCTTCCCTTTTTTTTTTTGCTTTTTTTTTTTGCGGCTTCGAGTCGCTGTCCAGAGCCGGGTTCAAGCGGATCTACCAACAACAACAGCCTTAAAGTAGGTGTAATAAAAAATATGAATTGTTGTTGTCTTAAGCTGCAACAATACCAACAACAACAGCAGCAGGTTAAAACACTTAAGCAGCAGCCAAAAATCATTCAGCGCATTTTACGAGCTGAAGCCAATGTTGCTCATTTTGTACTCCAATCGGATTTTGGATGGGGATTTAGCTTTGGGATTCCAAGTTTAAGCGGAATCCGTGTGAACAGCAAATTTCTTTGAAATTTGTGTATAAATAACGAATAAATGTAAATACCATAGAAATACATAAAGTGAATATTTTCATTTGTTACTGAAAAATGCCAAATGATTGTTAACTGTGTGTGGGTTTAAAAATACAAACAAGGAAAGTATTCATAAGTAATCTTACCTAACCATATGTTATTCATAGTTCATATTTGTAAGTATCTCCTAAATCCATTTTTAGGTGCTTTCAAGTAACTCTGCTGAAAGGAATTCACATTTTTATCATATGTTTATTTCCAAGTACAAATAAATAATTAAATTAATTTCAACGAGCATTGATTGAATTCTACCATACAAAAAAAAAAAAAAATAAAAATAAACACACACAATGTCTCAAAGGTGCAAATTGGTATTTGATCCTTGGGCTCATCAGGTAATTAACGCACAGCGGTCGCACTTGCACCTAAAGAGGGGATTGGTAGGGGGGGAAGGTATGCCCACCCGCTGTTGCTGCTGGTGGAACGAAGGAAATGCCACAAAATTGAAAATGCAAAACGAAATTGGCAACCTGGCTAAAACTGGCACACAACTGGGCACAAAAC
Source organism: Scaptomyza hsui (assembly GCA_018152825.1). NCBI lineage: Eukaryota > Metazoa > Arthropoda > Insecta > Diptera > Drosophilidae > Scaptomyza > Scaptomyza hsui. Next base: position 12,013,511 of record JAECXO010000001.1, read on the forward strand.
AACGTGGTTGGGGGAGGAGGGGAGAGGAGAGGAGTGGAGAGCGGAAATGTTGGCCGTGCGTAATGAAGACGTTAAGCTCTGAAACTGAAGATGAAGAAGACGAAGCTAAAGCTAAAGTTAAGGCAAAGGCCGAAGGTGGAGCTGGGTTTGAGGAGACTTGGCAACTCTAAGGCTTTAAGGCTGGCAGGCATGCGTCCGTTGTTGTTGTTGTTGTTGTTGCTGACTCTGCGTAACTCTTTTGCGGCGGCTCGTTTTGGTTCCGCTTGCATGTTAACTGAAAATTCGTATGAAGGCGAGAAATTAATGAATCATTCACACCTGCATGACGGATTGTCGGCATTACTCTCTGGCTCCATTTTGTACGACTCTGCGTTTCTTCCTGCCACAGAGAGAAAGAGAGAGAGAGAGAGAGAGAGGGGGCGCAACGGTCCTGACGCTTTTATATTTTTTGCTTCGAAGGAGTTGCCTTCTAATTTATTTGCCTGATGTGTGTATTACATTTGTGGCCCCGACTCTTGCCACACGTTGCAGTTGTTCTTGTCCCGATTCCGGACGCGTTGCATTTCGTAAATTGCCTCTCGGCTATATATGTACATGTATGTATGTGTGTATGTATGTACATGCAGGTCGAGTCTCTGTTTCTGTGCTGCCTGATGATGCGTTCAACACAAATGTATCTGTAAGATACAGTTGCGCTGCTTGGCGCACAATGGCCGAAATGCGTTCGAGACAGAGAGAAAATAAGAATCCAATTCATTATGGTGCACAAGACGCACGTGTTGCAAGGATGACGACCCTTAGCACCTGAACACCTTCATCTCAATCTCCATTAATTACCAATGACAGCTACTTGTCACTTCGAAATGTGAGTGTCGAAAGTATCGATTAAAATATTAACATTTCACCTTAATGCTAATTTTCCTTAAACAATCATAATTGTTATCGATTTTTGGTACTACTTATCGATATGCTGTACGCGATAATTGCAGAATGCAGCCCATGGTCCATGCTGTGGTCCAGCTTCCAGCTTCCAGCGTCGTGCTCAAGTCTCCATTGCGTGTGAACTTGATGGATGCACTGCCTGCCTCCGCCTCCGCCTTCTCCATCTCCTTCTCCTTCTGCTTGCACCACACGCAGCCGCCGGGCACTTTGCTGGAAATTAAAATGCATACATACTCAAATGCGCATTCGCACTCGCTACATCTACAGTTGCCACACTTCTCTTGCCTCTCCCCTCGCCTTCCTGCCCAAAGCTCAATTCAAAAGTCAGAGACATGCAATTTGGCGTTTTTCAACTGAAAAAAACGTACACATCTGTGGATAAATATGTGCTCTTTATGTCAATCTTAAGTTTCATTTAACTGTTCATAGATATATATATTTAATTCACATTTTCAAATATTTTAATATTAAAAAAAAAAGATACATATGTACTTATACTATTTATTAAAGGCTTAACATTTTTTCTCTCTCTCTCTTTTTAGCCTTTTTTTTTAAATATACATCTATATATATTTGCACAACTTTATTATATATATACCCCATATTTTCCATACATTTATATCATGGGATTATAAAAAATAAATAGTTTTTTGTGGTATTTCTTGCCCTGTAGCTTCTGTTATGTTCCAAGTAGCGATTCAATGCTAAACGATGAATTATATTGAGGCTTCTGCTTCTGCTTCTGCGGTGGCGTCTCCACTCTTTGTGCAACAGCCAACACAGGCAGCATCGATGGCTCCAGTGGCTCCAGTTTTATCACAGTGTTGGCATTGACTTCCTCATCCAACTCGCCGTCGCAGCTTTGCTTTCTTTGGTTTGTGGCAAAGTTGGAGCTGTCCAAACTGTCGCTGCACACCACGCCCCCAACCACATCGATGGGCAGCTCATCATCGTAGTCATCCTCCTCACGATCACGATCCTGCTCCTCACCCAGATTGCGTTCCCGATGCGCTGCCAAATAGTCGGCTCGCAGCTGCTCCACATTCACCTCCAGACCCTTGAGCCGTAACTTTTGTGCCTGCCGCTCGATTGCCTTTGCAATCCTTTTACTCCGCTGTGCACTGCACGAAAAGGATTCGCATTTAAAGATTGGATGCGATGCTGGATGCTGGCTGCTTAACTGTACCGTGTACTTACCGTTCCCTGGCACGCAGCTCCATCAGCGGAATTGGCGCTCCACTGCAACTCTGCGGCTGAGCATTATGCGCCGGCCTGCCCGGACCCTTCTTTGTGTGCTCCTTTTTGCGCCACTTGGCGCGACGATTTTGAAACCAAACCTAGAAGAATATTCGGTTACAAATTGAAACTTATCGACTTAAGTTTTAAGATAGATAAAGAAGATTTACATCAAATTGAAAGATATACATTTCTACTTAAATATGCTCCTAAGAAGTTAGTTATCACTGCAAACTAAGCAAATCATAAACCTACAGCAATACAAATTACAGACGGCCAATTCATTAATATTTAAAGGGCTTGACTTGGGAGTAATTTGCGCAGATTGCCATCGAAGTTGGCTTGATTGCACCCCAAGAGCGCCAAGTCAATTTAAGGCCAAGTAGTATGTATAGATTAACTTTTAATGTGCATAAAGGCAATTGGATCCATAGCTGGCAATTTCTTTGGGCAAAATGAGTGAGCCGTGTGCTCATCAGTTCAATGGGTAAGTAATAAACGTGTATTGAATAATAATAATTATAATAATAATATTGCTATCATTCCGTTTAGTTATGATTGACGTACTACAAGCACTATTTACGGGCTTCCACTTTCGATATGCACTCATTATTATTCATGGGGTTAGAGGGATGGCGTCGTTGTCGTTAACAAAATGGCGTCCCTAATTGAGGGGCAGCAGTTTGGCTAGCGACTCAAGCGCAACGCATTGTGTAGGTGTGCGGGTGTGTGTAAGTGTGTGTGTGTCACTTCAATTTGAAGTCATTTGCATGCATTGTGCATTTTTTAATGTGCAGCAAATTGTTTTTGAGTAGCTGCATGCGATGCTCACAATGTCTGGGCCGAGCTTTAACGAGCGCCGCGAACCTCAACCCCGAACCCCAAACCCAACCTCCCATCCCCATCCCCATTCCACCCCTCAGCCAGCTGGCTCACCTGCAAATCCGTCCGTCCGTTCGTTTGTCTGTCTGTCGCAGTTTCAGTCTCGTCTTGTTCGCATTGACAAATTGATATGTCATGTCAAGAAACAATTTCGAAAGGCAAAAAGCCTAGACGAACGAACGAACGAACGAACGAACGAACGAACGAGTGAACTGAATGAACTGAATGAACGAATGAATGAATGAATGTTCCAGAGAAGACGATAATCACACGCCTGACATGCAAGGCTGGCTATAGAGTTGTAGTTGGAATCGTTGTCGTCGTCGTCGAGCAGAAAGGGTTAAGACTTTGGATGCAATTGAAATCATTACAACAACAAGCGACACGAAACGCAATTCCAAATGAAATAAAATGAATTATAATGAATAAAAATAGTCAGGTAATTGGTTTTATTGAGTAATTGAGTTTCAGTTGCTGTCAAATTGTTTTACAATTGCGCACACGCAAACTATAATATACAGCAGCCAGTGTTTTACTACATATGTACATATATCGAGTATATATATATAATAATATGAATAGGCAGTAAACAATTACGTAAGCATGTCGATAAGTAAGCGACAAATCAACACAACTGTTATAATAATCAAAATGTATGCACATTTCAAAAATATCAATGAAGAGACCGTTTTGTTTAGTAGTTATCGATTATCGATTTATGATATACGTAGCTCCCACAGCTCGTGAAAGGTCTTGTTTCATTAAATGTTGTCACAAACTGACATAAATTGACATAATTGATTGAATACCTTTGATAAGTTGCCGATATAATGAAATCGATAACCTATCGACTTGTTAACTAGAGCTTAAGTTTTAAATAAAAGCGGTTAATTTTAAGCTTAAGCTGTACACAGAAAAAAAAAGTTTAAGAATTGTGGGCTTAGTTTAATCTCGAAAGCGGGATTACATTTCAAGAACGATTTTGGGCTAATGACCTTAAATCAAGTGCATTATACTTAAATATAAGTAACGTACTTAAAACCAACATTTAAGCCGATTTAACCTCAATATAAGTACAAAATAATTGAATCTTCTGAGAGAAAATGAATGTGCCTTAATTTTTTTTTGGTGTAGGTAAACCCAGCTTTCTACTTATGGTTAATAATGAAAACACTTCGATTAATTATCGATAAATTAATGAAATGATATGTTCTTGTTTAGCATTGTTTTTAATCGAGTTTGCTTATAAAACGTTTTCTGTAAACTTACCGCTATGCGTCCCTCCTTCAGATCAAGCCGCATTGCAAGCGCCTCCCTCATATACACATCCGGATAGTGGCTGCTGAGAAAGGCACGTTCCAGCTCCTCCAATTGCCAGGTGTTGAAATTTGTGCGGCTTCGCCGACGATTGGCAGCCGCTTCAGTTCCCGCTCCCGCTCCCGATCCCGATCCCGCTGCAGCTAGAGCGCTGCTCTCGCTGGTCGTCTCATCGTCGTGGGCGGAGGCGGAGGAGGCGACTGCAAAAGTCGATAAGTCGTTGGCATTAGTCGCTATTGTGGTCTGAAATCGCGAAACGCGAAACGCGAATCGCTGAATCGCTAAATCGGAGCAAAATGGATACAATCCGCCAACAAGCGGGCATAATTAACTGACAAAACGCGTGGGCGTGTGGGTGGAGAAGGGGCATGGATCTAGGGTTTTAGACATTGCTTCTGTCTCTAACCGTACGTATGTACATGCATGTATGTATGCCTTTTGGGTTTCGCTTTACGGTCGGCTCTCGTGCATTATAATTGCAAACAATTAAAGTCTATTTATGTAAATTTCCAAGATATGCTAACGGGTCTAACCAGGAACACAGCAGGAACCAGGAACCCAGCCGGCGAACGCCCAAATGTTTGCCACGCCCTCGCTCCCTCTGCTCCCTCTGCTGCCAGTGCACCCACCAGCACCCGTCCAGCAATTGGTAATGTTGTCGGTGCTGTGTTTTTCAGTTTCAGGCTTTCCTTCGCTTTTTCGCCCGGCGTCGTTTGTCTTTCTAATTTATAGCAGCGCAAATTGGTTTTCACAATTAGGAAGTGGTGGGTGTTGCCTGGGCCTGGTGCCTCGGATATGTTTAAAGCGCCTCTGCGGAAGTAAATTACATGTAAACGCGTACCCAATTCCCTCTCCCTCTCCCTCTCGAAGCTCCCGCTCCTTGGTGGCAACCTTGTGTTTTAGTTGCAGTAGTTTAAGTGAAATTTAATTGCAGAATTTGCTGGCTAACCAATTACAACTGAGGGAGAGAGAGAGGGAGAGAGCATTTAACAAGCCCTTAGTAGCAACCACTAAAACCGCAAAAAGATAACGAGTCTTAAGGAGTTTGAGTTTCAAGGGTTGTAGTACCACCCAAAACAAAAAAGAGACAAAAACCAATAAAATGCACATCAGGTACATGTTAAAAGATTTCGATGCTGCTCCTGCTGCTCCACGTAATGATGACAATGATGATGATGCGGCAGACCACCCCTCGACCGCCTTCTCCCTTTCCCTGACGAAACCCCTCGAGGTGATAGTATGTACTACGTGATATTCATATGTTAAAATGCACACAGATTTCAACAATTTATAAACACATCTGCTACCAAATCGAAGGAGTGTCTCGAGGCCCGTTCCAACAACCCTCAATTGACTCAACACAAAGGACCCAGACCCAGACACTGCACAAAAGGACGAAGGAAGGAGGGAAGGAGGGGAGGACAGGTCCTTTTGGTCTCGGTCTTGTCCATTTGTACACGGGTCTCAACTCTCAAACTCTGAAACTCGGCTCAGCGGCCTCATCATCACACTTGAAAGAGTAAATAAAATATAATTCCTCAAGGGTGTTATAAATAAAATTATCTGAATTATGGTTTCTGTTGACTTTCTGACTCTTTGTATTTTCTCTCTCTCTCTCTCTCCCTCGCTCTTGTTTGTTTGTTGTTGTTGTTGTTGTTGTTGTCGGCTCTGATGTGGCAAGTTTTTGTAGTTGCTATTGTTGTGGCATAGTTTTGCTGCTGCTGCTTGGGGTCTGTGCCCCTAATTTGATAGAAGGAAAACTGAAAACGCCTTCACATGTTAACTGACTGAAATCGATAGGAAACTGTGGGCAGGCAGAGAAAGAGGTAAGGGCGTGGCAGAATAAAGTAAAGGGCTGGCATTAAATCAGATAATGGACAAGCATTTGATAAGAGACAGACGGGTACAGAGACAGGGAGCACGAGAAAGGGCAAAAGCAAATAAAAATGATGTCAGCTACAAAATCAGTTAAAGAAAATAATCAATAATGTATAGCCAGAAGTCGGAAAATTAACTGAGCGAAAGATATTTGGTCTCAATTAAAGGACCATCTTGACATAAACTTTAAACATTTGACTAAATAATATTCAATATAAATAGGAAAAATATTTATTTATGCTTAGAAAAGTCATGCTTAATATTAAACCATCTTCTATTGAAAGATTTCAATGATTCCAATCTGCATAAGTTGGATACTTTATTAATATTATTATACTCGACTAGAGCCTTCTTACTTGTGTTTTTGTGGATTTTGTAAACATTTTTTTTTATCAGTATTTTTTTTTTCTTAACTTTTTTAGTTCTTACTAGAGAAAAATTCCCTGATGTAAAATGCCATCAAATTGTTAATGAACTATAAAATAATCTAATTTTCTATTTTTTTTCTATTTTCTCGTATCTCTTTCCCTATTTTTGTGTCCTTTTTCAAAAAGTACATTTATGTCTGTCGCTTTACAAATTTGGCCTAATTAAAAATGGTAGCCCAATTTTAATTAGGCCAGACGACAAATGTTGCACAGTTATTGTGCGAGGCGGTTGCAAAATTTGCATATAAACAGTATAAATTGTTGTTGTTCTCCTCTCTCGCTCTCTCTCTCTCTCGCTGCGGACAGTTTCTAATCTACGGGCTGCTGCATTGGGTCGTCCACAAAGCTAGCCCATCCAACGCCTATTGCCCCTTAGTTTTGCCTAATTTCAAAGGTCGTTAAGCAAACAAACTCAAGTGGAACAAAATGCAGCAAACGAGCGAAAGAGAGAGAGAGACAGAGAGCGAGAGGAACTTGGACGACTTTTGAGCCTCAAGGGAACATCACACCAAAAACCGAAAAATCCAAAAAAGCGGCTCGTGACCATAACGCTGAGCGTTCTAGTACAAAACAAACCGCCCCAAAGGCGAATCAAATCTGTAACAGAAACTAACGGAAAGCAGCATCCGTCGTAGTCCGTTGTCCGTAGTTTATAGTAGTACCAAGTCCCACAAGAACGACCCACAAAAAATTACCCAAAAATCACCATACAAATCTATAAAAAAAAAAAATTAAAACATAAAAAAACGTGGGTAAAATGTACTAGAAAAAAACAACGAGAATGAGAATAAATGTTGGGCTCATTAGCATTTATAGGCCACACAAATGTCAGACAGTTGGGTCGTGGCACCTTTTGAGGTTCATTAGAAACTTGTCACATGATTTGATTTGCCTTTTTTACGCGTTGTTTAGACTAAACACAAAAAATAAAACAGGGGAAAAAAGTGAAAAAAAAAAATGAAAAGTCAAACAGAGAACGTTAGACAAACACACATAACAGCTATTAGGGCTGCTAATTATGCGACCCTCGGCACAACCCCCCCTCAGCAACACAAAAAAAAAAAAAAAAAATAACAGTGTACAAAACATCTATAAAACAGGGCGTTAAGTCAGACACGCGCCCCTGATGCATCAACTCCTTTTTTTTTCTGTGTTCATCTAGAATGTTTCAGTGTTTTTATTTTTTTGTGTGCCTGGTTTTTTTGTAACCCCTTTCTCCTGCCACTTTTCGTTGCCTGTCAAAGTCGTTTAGCTGCTTGTTGTTGTTGTTCAGATTGATGAATCGTCCGAGAGTCTAAAAACTGGCGTCTGTAACTTTTGGAGTGTGTTAAATTGTTTGCACACCACACGCTGAAAGACTCATGCCACAGATTCAACCATGAGAGAAGGAGACGTGGGAATATTAGGAAGTGAGAGAAATATAAAACTTCCCTACCAAGCAACGAATTTTAAGGAAGTTATTGGGTTCGAATAAAGGAGGAGATTCATTAAGATGAACTAAGCTCGGCTCATCTTCAATCCTCAAATATTCGAACCCAATAATCAGTTCTTATTTAGAATCTTAACAAAAGCCACTAAGCAGTTATATATAGAGGAGTCAAACGGCGTTTTTCGAACTGCCCTGATCCAGACCACCAGAGATTCGGCTGCTGAAAGCAGCGAGCCGATCGCAAAGCGTCGCAATTTGTACAGACCGTTAGGTGTATGTATCTCTGTGTGATTGTCGCTTTGAGCGGCTGTCAATTGTGGAAGGAGGATAGCAGCAGCAGAATGCTCCGTAGACCTACGGAGATATATGTATGAATACATATGCGTTTGCTTCTTTTCAGTATTTTGTGGTAAATGTGGTGCACATGAACATACACGATAGTTTCACGATACTATCGCTATTTCAGCAGCCTAAGTGCTGGTGGCCCTGATCCAACGCATTTTTTCGGCAGTTGGGAAAACGCCGTTTGACTCCTCTATGTATAACTACTTAGAGCTGGAGCAGTAAGGATTGAAGGATCAAGTGTTGCTTCGATTCGTGTCTCTTCGAAGCGCAATTGAATTCTTCCTTTATTGTTTGACTATTTCCGATTACAGAATCGCAATCATAGAATATCTTAAAGATAAATCTGAGGTCGCGGGGTTAAAACATAATTTATTTCTTGTCATCTCTGCCTAGCTTGTAATTGGCCAGGTTAAACAGATGCTGTGCACATTACATTTACACACACCCATTGGCCCGACCGAGAGTGTGTGATCTAGGGAGCAGCAGCAGCAGCAGCAGCAGGGAGGAGTGTGTAAAAAGGGTGCCGCACAGTGGGCAACAAATGTGTGGCACTTAAATTAATGAATTTCTTTGCACTTGGCACGACCATAATTGGAGACGGCCCCAACAACAGCAACTGAGTGACCGACCCGAGAGGGAAAGAGAGAGGGAGAGAGAGGGAGAGAGAGAGAGATGAAAAGTAGGAGAAGTGGTTGATCTGAACATTGAGGGCACTTCAATCTGCCGATCTGGCGTCGTCCGTCTGCTGCCAACTTGCAACATGAATTTATATGAGTTGTTTGCATTAAAATGAATTGATCGACACGACGTTGCACGTTCTCTCTCTCTCTCTATCTCTCTCTCTCTCTCTCTGTCGTGTGGTCTGTGTGTATTTGGTTGCCGGGTCATTGCTCATCTGCCACGCCAGGCACGTCAACGCAGCAAATTACTTGCCTCTTGCTGCTGCGATGCAAAATTGAAAATTCAAGTGGTTAACTTGGCAACATGTTGCCATCGACGGCAGCAGCAGCAGGATCCTCTTTTTGGTCTGGGGTCTCGTGTTGCATGTTATGATTAAATTTTGATAGCCAACAACAATCAAGTCAAGGAAAATCAATAATTTTTACGCATCTTGTTACGTTGGTTGCTGCCACATCCAGTGCCACAAACCAGTGTCTTCCTTCCATCCTTCTGCCCACTCTTTCTGTCTGACGAAAAGCTCTCAAACGATCGAGACGGACTGCTATCGACATCAACGAAGACGAAGACGGAGACGGAGACGAGGTCGACATGCCAAAGCGGCGCATAAATGTTTTGTTGTTTTAATGAAGACGTCGGGCTGCAGCTCCTACTTAAACTTCAACTTCAACTCCAACTCCAACTTTGACTTCAATTTTAGCTCCAGCTTGTTGTACGAAGAAGACATCAAGGCGTTGCATGCCAGCAAAATGTTTCCTCTTCTTCCTAGTATTTGTGTACCCCACAAATACTTGATTGAAAGGGTATTTTGAAGAAGCAGAGAATATTTTGAGGTACAAACTTTCTGATTTTGGGGAACACTTTGGATAAATCGAACGATAATTAATGAACGGTAAATCCAAGAATTCATTTTTCCGAAAGCAATTTCACAGGGTATCTCCAAGTTGGACACTTTCTCGTACAACACCTTAACTGGCCTTTTCTTCTTCGCCTTCTTCTTCTTTATTGTGTTGTTGCTCTTTTTTTTGCGATCGAGGGGCGCGTCTGCGTCTGCGTCGTCTGCACGCCATGACTATCCGGGGCCTTAAACGCTATCTTTGTCTCTCCCTCACTCTATCTCTCTCTCGTGCTATCTCGCTCGCTCTGAATGTAGTTTGCTGTTGCAGCCTTTGCGGCTGCATTACGAATAGGGTCTAATTATTGTGGCAAGCCCCTGAGCTATAATTTGCCTGATTGATTTACATAACGATCGAAAATGATCAAGACATTAATTTCTTATTAACGTTGCTCCTCGCTCGCCATCTCTCGCTCGCACTCGCACGCACGCTCGCTCGTTATTTAAGTTCGGTTCAGTTTAGTTCGACTCGGTTCGGTTCGGCTTGGCGTTGGCGTCGCTGTCGCAGCTCCAGTCCCAATTCCAACATTGTTGTCGGCCGCCTGCAGCCACCGCTGCCGCCGCATTCGTTGCGCCTGCGCGTCTGGGGCGTAACTGTGGAGCAGCGTTCCTGTACTGCGTATGCGCATCCGCTGGTAACATCATCTTCTTCTTCAGCTGCACATTTACTTTTCAATTTCTTCATTTTACTGCCATTTGACTTTGGCCTGTGCTCGGCTTCTGCTAGAGGGCGCCACTGCAACAACAATGCACGTTTTCTGCTACCTTTTTGCACACACTTAAGCGCTCTCTTCCATTAAAGCTCTCACACTCAGGGTATATTAAGTACGCACTTTCCACGAAAAAGTACCATTTGCATATCACACTGGAAATTCCCTTCGCTCTCAGGTGCTCTCTCTCTCTCACTCTTTTTAAATGTTTTGTGTTCGCAATTTGGCATGCTTTCCTTTTTGCGCCCTGCGTTTGCGTCTTCATTTTGCTCTCCCTCTCTCTCTCTCTCGCTGATCGTTTTGTTCGTTTCGGACATAATTAATGTTAGTTTTAACGCTGCTTGAAAATGTTATTTCCCTTGATTATAGCAGGGCACATCGGACAACGGCTGCCGTAGCGGCTGTTCTTCGTTGTTGCTGTTGCTGTTGCTGTTTACTGCCGCTGATTGTTGGGTCTTGGTGTTGGGCAGAGTTGCCTGGTTGATGTTGGCGTTCCCTCACCAACCAGCCAGCCTTACTGCCTTTCTGCCTTTCTGGCCTGCCTGGCTGCCTTGTCTGGTTTGCTGTAGGCAGTCATGGGGAAACATTTTATGACGATTACTGTAATTCGTTGCCGCAAACAATAATTACTTTCCATTACGAAAATGGCGGGCATATTATCACCTGAATATCACACACACACACACACACACACACATACACTCGCATGCATATGTATTCATGTGCTGAGACTGCAAGCAGCAGCGACAAACACAGGTGTTAAGCGTATGTATATGCCGAAAACGTCGACGCCAGCGTCGCAGCCAACGTTCGTGTCAGACGTCAACGTTTGCGAACGACGCGAAACGACCCGACGACGGCGACGCGACGCGAAGCGAAGCGAGTTTGCTATACGCGATTCGACACGGCAAACGTTTCGGCGAGCGAGCGAGCCAAAGTCGCTGTGGCGTTGTCTCAAATTTTCGGTAATAAAATATGACAACTCAATCAAGGCCCATAAAAGCCAAGGCACAAAACAGCAACAACAACAACAACAACAATAACAACTGATGATCAGGGCGGGTCTCTGGGTTTTTGCAGTCTCTGGGCAAAAGCTCAGTAATTTGCAGAGGCTGCAAAGGCGATCAAAATTTACGATCATTTTGTTTTCAAAATCAATTTAGAAAGGAAGCGCGGCAAAGATCAGCCAGTGCACGACGACAGATGCGAAAGAAGAACAGAGAAGGAGAAAGAGAGCGATAGAGCGAGAGAGTTAAAGCTTCAAATTGAGTTCTTAAGTTGTGGTCCGTTTTCTGTTTGCTGCCTCCTCCTTTCACTGATCGCACGATCGCCGGTTGTTACGCCAGTTTGCAGTTTAACTCCGTCTTGGAAGGAGTGGAAGAAAACAAAGAGAGGGAGAGAGAGAGAGAAGGAAAGACTTTTGCTTTTCGGCAGTTATTAGTCGGATAAAACACGAGTCTTGCACATTTGAGAGCTTGTAATTTACTTAATTTGATTACGACCAGCACTCAACTTGAGTGGGCGTTCACCAGCTTCAACTTTGGAGCCATTGAAGAGCTCCATTTGAAATCTCAGTGCCTAAATCTGCATGCGAGGTTGAGCTGGGAGAAGATGAAAAAAGAAAAAAAAAAAAAACTGCTGCAGGTGCTCTGGAATGTTTGAGTTAAGCTTAGGCAAACATGCAATTTTAGTGGGGGTGGTTCAAAAAATTGATTGGACTGTTCAGTAATGTAGTTTAGGGCACAAATAGAACAAATAGAATTAACCGAAGGCAAATAAGAATATTTAACAAACCTGTGAAAAGTTTTATTTTATTAAAAATGAAAAAATTCAATTGGAATGAGATCATAATGCTTGAAAAGAATAAAATTTAAGTGAAAATAATAACGGCCACACTTTTTTTTCTATATAACCTCAAAATGCACTGAAGATCTCCTTTGGTGCTTTCCAATGGACTTAAAGTAAAATTTTAAATGTCCCAAGGTACTGTTTAAGTACTTTCTCTCACAATGGTACTTTAAAATTTCCTTAAAAAAGCTCAAGTGCTCAGACACACTGAAGATTAATCGAAATTAATTTTTAAATTCAAGCATTTATATGCAGTATTTTTTTATGTTTGAGATTAATAGTGCAAACAAATTAATTTAATGCACAGCGTGCAAAAAGCAGCAGCAAAAAAATCTATTAAAATAAACAATAGTTTATTAATTGAAAGTTATTTATGTGTGTGTGTGTGTGTGTGTGTGTTTTATTCATGTCTGGGGCTATGGCATATGATTTATGCGTTAACCCAACAACAATGAGAACAACAAAGCTAAAGAGGGGCTACAAAACACAGCTAAACATGAACAACAACAACAACAACAACACCAACAAGAGCGACAACAAAATCAAAGCATAAAGCGAAAGCGCAAAAAATAAAGCTCAGCATAAAAATTGATTTCTGCTGCTGCTTTAATGAATTCTCTGCCCTGGCTCGGGCCAATAACAGCAACAACAACAACAACAACACAATCTCAATCAATTTCAAGTCGCACATCACATCAAAACAAATTACCAAGGAATTAATTTGCCATCAGAATCACGCAAGCGCAGAGACTGAAACTGAAACTGAGACTCCACTCAACTCAGACTCCAGCTTAAAACTCTGAGAGCCAGACAGTGGAAGTGAGAGAGACAGAGAGGGGGAGAGAGAGCGAGTGAAAGAGTGATAGAGAGACGCCAGGACGTACGGGCAACGAGTTTGTTTGGGGCAATGCCGATTAATAGAGCGTCATGATGGTGCTGCCTGTGATAGGGGCGGGGGAGGGGCGAAGCGGCAGTCGGAGGTAGGTGCCGTGATTAATACATGAGGATTTAATTAACTTGCCATGCTGCGCGCGTACACTATCTCGCTCGCACTTGCCAAATGCCGCCCACTGGCTCTCTCCCGCTCTCTCGCTGTCCATGTCCAGCGCTCTCTTCGCTCGGTCGACTGCACAAACTATGGCGACGCCAACGTCAACTGCGGCTGCTGCTCTGCTCTGCTCTTCAGCCTGGACATTGGAAGGAGCGCGAAAGAGAGAGAGAGAGAGCTTGCGAGAGGACAACTTGTTGTAAATGCTGTGAGCCTATATTTAAAATTGATAAATATATGGCTGGCAAATTTGAATCTATAAAATGTTCAGCACAGATTCTTGGACAGCATCAAAAGCTCTTTTATAGACGATAACTAAAAACTTAACAAAAACTTTGCTAATTGCATTCAATATAAAAAAATTTACCAAATATGCACAATGTACATACATACATACATAATAAGTACACACACACATACAGCTTAAGAGCATAGCAGGTGTGTTTGTGTGTGTGCGTATATGTAATTGAAACATGTTTTTTGTTGCTGCTTTTTTTTGCTGCTGTTGCTGGCTTGTTCATTGTTGTTGCTGTTGTTGTTGTTGTTGTGGCTGCTGTCGCTGCGCGAACGCCTGCAGCGCGAAAATCGGTGGCATGTATAATTTTTATCACCTTTAATTAACTTTTCAATTAATAAAAAAACGTAGCAGCGCGCTACAACAACAACAACAACGACAATGAAGTATATCCGCAGCTGTTGTGGCTGTTGTTGTTGTTGTTGTTGTTGCTTTTTGGTTAGTGTTCGCTGGCCAATAAAATGCCGTCGGCATTTGAATTGTCTTTTGTCTGCACGCGAAATTTGCAATGAGCAATAACAAGAACAACAACAACAACAACGTCAGTCGCAAGTTGCAACAAACGAAACGTGAGGCAAGTGCGAAAGCATTTCAAGCCATCAAGGTGTTAAATGTAATAAAAAAGTGGAGCTGTAACCAAAGGACGGAGAAAGAAATGAACGTAAGTTCCAAGAAGAAGTGGATTTAAATTATATTACTATTCTTTTCCATTTCTAGAAAGTTATCTTAAATAAAGTAGTTAAGATGCAAGGAATAAAAAACATTAATCGAAATAGTCATCGATACATAAAGGACACAAAAATGATTGAAAAGTTTTGGAAGAAAAAGCTAACAAAAAGTTCTGAAATCTTCACATTCACTAAAGGATCTAGAATTCAATATCATATGCATGACGTTACCGCAATCAACACACACACACACACACACACACACATTTGTCGATAGAAAAGTTAAATGTTTGTAGAAATTGATTAAGAACCGCAAGCAGCTAAACAAAGACGACACAAAGACAGCTAACAACATAATTTTCAATGGCAACGGAAACGGAAATGAGCACACAAAACACAACAAGAAACAACGTGAGATTGAGAGAGAGAGAGAGAGAGGGAGAAAATGATAGAGATAGCAAGCAAAATGGCTACAAAGTCAGCTAAAAGTGTCATTACAGCTCACAAAAATCCAACAAAAAAAAAAGTTCAGGACAAACAGAAAAGGAAAAAAAAACAACAACAACAACAAAAACAAAACGAAACAAATCCTGCAAAACATTCAGGGACGTCTGCGTTGTTGTTGTTGTTGTAGTTGTTGCCGTTGTGGCATACGGCTCAATTCAATTTTATCGTTTCAATATTAACCCAAAACAACCCCACAATATTGCCTTCATTTAAGGTTTATTAGATACAACGACGACGAAGCCAAAGACGCACGCAGGACGCAGGACGCAGGACGTTGAGCGGTGGGCGGTGGGGGAGGGGTGGTATGTGGTTGGCAGGGGGCTGGCTCAACGAGCGGAACGCCAGGCAATAGATACAAGAAATATGTATGTAGTTACAACAGCAATAAAAGAAATAACAGTATACAGTGATTACTGGCTAGAAGGGATCTAACATTTATTAAATCTTAAGGAAACTTTGTTGAAAATTGGTTTTAGATTATCTGCAAAAACATAATCTTAAGTTGGAAGTAATTAAATTCTCGCAAGTTAAAGATTTAAAAAAAAAATATCTACAAACAAAAGTGATGAAAAGACGCCTTAAATTATATGTAAATAGTTATTTAAAAACCTAAGGAGCGAAAGTTCTTCTTTTCGAGCGTCCACTGTATATCCAAGCAACACTCACACACATACACCCACAGACACACACATACAGCACAAATTTTCCAATTTACGAACGTCGCCAAAAGCCAACGAGAAAGCTTTTTGCGGGGCGCTTGTTGTGGCCAAGGGGGCGGAAGAGGTATTGCTGGTGGTGTGTGTGTGTGTGTGTGTGTGTGTGTGTGTGTGTGTGTGTGTTTGTGTAACAAGGATAAATGCCTTGCTGTGATTGTGTGTGTGTGTGTGTGTGTAACGGCATAAACATTGATCCAACCGTAAAACTGGCTGACAATCGTGTCCCTGCCTGTCTGCCCGCAACATGTCCTGCCACAAAATCCCAACTCGAGCGTCGCCCCCCCCCCCCTCCGCCCCCGCCAGGAGTGGCAGTGAGCCAAACCCGAAACGACGCCAAGCCAAGTGTATAAATTGTATTAGCCCCGAAGTGTCGAGAAGGCCAACGAGAAGCGGGACGCAACGAGACGAGAGCCTTGCATAGGCAATTGCTGGCAAGTGGGGGGGAAGGGGGGGTGGGGAGGGTGGTGAGCAGGGGTAGATCATTGGCTCCTGGGGGGGCGTGTGCTGGTATCCTCACACAGTCTGCTGCTGCTTCGTCCTGGCTGCTTCGTCCTGGCTGCTTCTCTGCTTGCGTGTACTGTGTGTTTTGGTGGTTGATGCGCGTCGCCTTCGCACGCACGCACTGACGCACGCACGCACGCACGAGGAGGGGGAGGGGGAGGGGAGGCAACACTGGCAGCCATGAAGACGAGGCCAATATGGCTGCCAGGGAGCCAGTCACTGCTGTGTCCCTGTGCTCACAACAAGTGTCATTTGCAGCAAATTGCAAACCGCAACAATTTCACAAAGGACGACAGAACGAACATGAAGGACAGGACGAGGAGTATGACAACATTGACTAGGCACTAGGTTGGTAGGGAGCGTTCGATGAAGCGGGCAACGCGGTGTACGGCTGGCGGAGCAATCTGTTTCAATATAAACGCACATGAGGCATTTACGAGCGTCCTCCTGGTCCTTGTGGGTGGCTAAAAAGCAGGATACGCTTCGCTGGCAAACTCTTGCCGTATGTGTGTGTCTGTGTGTGTGTGTGTGTGTGTGTTGGAAGGAGGATGCCACTTAAATGCCTCATGATGTAGTTTTAGTTTAGATTTGATTTCTGCCTTTTTATGTTTCTTTCTATTTTAGTTTATTTTTTTTCCTGGGCAGGGTTTTATGACGAGTTGGTTGGTTTTAGGGGCTTTTAGTTGGGAGCTGAGCGAGTAGAGCGAAAAGATCGGAGAAAAACATTTCACACTTGAGTGACATTTGTAGAATTTACTACAGACAACTGATAGATTTTTCTACGCAACTTGTAATACATATTAATATTTTATTCAATTTATATTTAGTTTCATTATTCGTCCAATTAATTGTTACTCGTTGAATACAATTTTTAATTTTGATAAACTTTGTTGTGAAAGCGTGCTACACATCTGTCTTTCTATAATAACTATTGAATGGTCTCTTTATTTGCTACTCGCTACTTAATGCTCGCCAATTTTAGTAAACTTATTTATATACTTCTCGCTAGAACCCATTTGTCACTTTAATCTCGTCACGTCTCTATCTTTCACTTGTTTCCTTCAACTGTTAATATGTTTTTATCTCCCCCCTCACTCAAACTATTATTTCCTGCCACTCGTTACTTCATGCTCGCTACTATTACTTTATATTTTCTATGCAAAACAGCTGCTGTTTGAGGGGTATCTTAAGTTTCTGTTCACTTTCTTGCAACTTCATTCGCTATCCATTTACATGACTTTTGGCATTTTTTTCGGGGTTGTTTGAGCAACAACTACAACACTCGAACACTACTGTTTGCCGTGTGTGTGTGTGTGTTGCTGTTCACTGTTGCGCTTTGCAAACATCTTCGTCCCTTGGGTGTCATAATTCTTGACGAGCTCATCTTTTACTTAAGTTTTACATAATTTTCATGTCGTTGCCCGTGCAGAGCGCTTGTGGGATGTGGGTGGGACTGGCACATCACTTGATAAATCCCATGGAGATAACATAAAATCGAAACGTGTGTGTGTGTGTGTGTGCGGGTGAGTGGGAAAGAGATGGTGGGGAGAGGGTCGTCGGTTTTTGTGGTAAAACGCTTAACTCTACGTGTCTGTGGCTTCGCTTTTTATACCTAACAATGTATACATGGGAAGGAATTTGATGGAAATTGAGGATGAGGGAGCTGAGATTGGTAACGAATTTGAATTGACCCTTTATGAAACAAACTAATAGCCATGAGATACGATATAACAGGATTTGATAAGCTATTCTGTCTTTGGTAATATTAATTTCATTTGTAACCTATCCATACATTACGATAATGTAATGAAATCATTAGTACTTAACGAGAACATAGAGAGGAACCCATCCTTCCCTTATGATGTCCCACTTAAAAAGCAAGTTTCCACTTCAGCGATGAGATACAAAAATGCGAAATGACAGCAGAGAAAAAAGAAGGAAGGAAGAAGGAAGTTGGGTAAAAAACCAGTGAATTCATTTGCAATCCTTCTGCTTAATGGCACTTCTAAACGGCTAATCTCAAATGGCCTGGCCAATTTGGCTGCCAACTTATTGGCCATTTTTTTAGAGGCGTTGTCGAGGGGGCGGGCGTGACGGTATAAGACAAAAAAAAGCCTAAAAAAAAAAAAAATACAACGCCTCAAAACTGTAAATGGCCAACAACAACAACAGCAGTAAGTAGCTAAAAGCAAAAAAAAAAAAAAATCCAAAAGCGACCACCCTAAGCGCCAGTTATCCCCCTCAATCCGCTCCCGTCTTTTGCTCTTTGGTATGTTGTTGCTTTGTTTTTTTTGTCTTTTATTTCGGCAAATTTCATTATCTACAGCCGCCATCTTTGTGCTAAACGGCAACAGCGCACACATACATATATACACAGGGTTTTTTGTTGTTGTTGTTGTTGTTGGTGGGGCCTTATTTTACCTAAGCCAAATCCGCCCCTTGAAGTGTTTATCCTTTTGTTGTAACTGTTGTTGTTGTTTGCTGCTTTGCTGAAGTGTTTTCAATTTAAGTTTAGCGAACAAAACGCCTTTTGATTTTTATTAGCCGAATAGCTCCACACGCCTAACCCAAAAAAAAAACCCCTTTATTTAAAAAACAGTCAAGGGTTAGGATGGTTTTCGGGGGTAGTGGGGGAGGGGAGTTTTGGGGCTGTGCCAAAATGCATATTTTCATTTGCTGTGGGCAGTCGTGGTAATTTTCAGCTTGTATTTTTTGTATTTATTTTATTTTTTTTGGCTAGCAGCCAAAGCGGCTACAACACAAATTGAGTGAATTTATGGGCAAAGGGTTGTCGCCCTCGTAAATTATGCAAATCATCATTTTCTTGTTGGCGAGGGCGATGTTGCAGCTGCTCTGCTTCTTCCTATTAGTTGCTTTTGGCAGAGACGACGACGACCACGCTAACTAAATGAGAGTCACTTAAATAATTATCATTTCCCGAGGCAAAACGCTCGTCAAAAGCTCATTTGTGTGTCTCTCGCCGAAACGCTCCGAATTTGACGATCGAACCAATTAGTCAACGAGACGAATGACTTTTGATGCTGCTTGCTGAGCGTTTTATTAATTATGAGGAAAAATCGGTGGAAAACGTAACAAGTTCAATTTTTGACCAGCGCATTAGTTGCTGATGTTGATGATGGCTCCGTGTGGCTTCCAGTCTTGTTTTTTCATTTCTTTTGGGTTTTTCTAATAGATACTCTATAAGTTTGTTGGGGTAACTTGGCCAGGGCATGGCTCAGAAAATTGATGAACGAGTTCAGGAAAAATCTATCCGGATAAGCTTGTAAGCGTATTGAAGTTTCGTTTAGTATGCCTTTAACATCATCCAATTGACTCTAAATCTCATCTCATCGAGCTCCACTTCACTTTACCTCACTACACACACACACACACACACACACACACACACAACACACAATTAATCTAGTGGTCTTAAGGCAGGGGCCCCCAAATAGAAATGATGGCAATTACCCGAAGCGCTCGCGGTCGGCGAGGCTAATGAGCAGTAGGAGATCGTCTCAATTCATTCATCACTGATGATCACTCATGATGATCAGAAGCAGCAGAAGCTAGAGAAGCTAGAGAAGCTAGAGAAGCAAGCAGAAGCAGTAAAAGAACTCAAGATTGGGAATAGGGCTTCTCTATTTGAAGCGTTTTGGGGGCGTGCCAATGGCGTTCTTATTAATTTGCTCGAGAGAAAGAGGGAAGAGAGGTAACTCAGGGAAAACACGAAAAACAAAAAACAAAACCAAAAAAAAAAACACAAAAAACGAAGAACGAAAAACTTAATTAAAATGTCGTAAACGAAAATTGTATGTTTGTTGGCTTGTCGGATTGTCGGTTAGTTGTTTGGTTGTTTCGGTTAGGTTAGGGCCAAAGTGGAGATTAAGAGGGAGAGAGAGAGGAGGAGAGAGGAGGCGGGTTAGCTCCCAAAATAATTAAGACATTTCACTTTGTGGACCTCGGGCCAAATGGAAAAATTGTTAATACAAATTGTTTGTTGCCCAATTTGGGCCGTACCATGCTTTTCCTCAGCTATATTGTTGCTGTTGTTGTTGTTGTTGTTGTTTTCGGGGCCGCGACCGAAAACAATAAAAATGACTAATGGCAGCTAATTTCCCGTCGTCGTCGTCGTCGTCGTCCAAGACGAACGAATTGTAGTTTTTCTTTTGGCCGTTTACCACCACAGAAACAACTCTCTCCAAAATTTTCAAGAGGCGGCTCAAAAGTAGTTCGCTTCAACTTGAACTATTCCGATTCCAATTCCCATTCCCATTCCTATTCCTATTTCTATTCTCGTTCCCGTTGCCGTTGCGGAGGCGTTGCCCAAATGCCACTGCTCACATGAGCAATGGGCAGGTTTCAGGTTGCTCCGTTTCCCAGCCTTCTTTTTTTTTTTTTTTAATGACAGGACTCGCAAACGGAACTACCAAATAGTACGAATTGTGAGCAATTGCGAATGGAAATGGCAACCCATGGAAATGGTAATGAAAATGAAAATAGAAACATTTCTTTTCCGCTTCGTTTGTTCACCTGTCGTTTGACATTTTTTGGCCACTTTGTTCACCTGCTTTTATGCATTTTTAATGAGTCTTCATCATTCTTTTACATACTATATTTCTTACTTACTCTTCTTTTCTGTTCTACTCAAGCAAAGGTTAAATGACAAAATGGCTTGTTAACAAAAGAATTTTGGTAATTTTTTTACAGTAAAATTTAGTTCTGTTTTTGGTTTAATGTTTTCTTAGTGAAAAAGAAAGGAACATTTATGTGCAGACCTGAGTACGTTCCTATTTAGAATGTGGATTTAAATTCTGCACATCAAAAGCCTGTGAAAAATTATAATCGTTCTTCAACACGAAACTGATCTACTTATCTAATATT
This sequence comes from Scaptomyza hsui, assembly GCA_018152825.1. Lineage (NCBI taxonomy): Eukaryota > Metazoa > Arthropoda > Insecta > Diptera > Drosophilidae > Scaptomyza > Scaptomyza hsui. The sequence goes on from JAECXO010000001.1 coordinate 12,034,718, forward strand.
TCATATTCTCTTTGATTTCGCATTAGAGATGATTATAAATTACAAATTGTTTTAATGAAACTTTAACACAGAACACCCTAATATGTTTTGGTTATGTTCACTCCCCCCTTTTCTCTCTCTTCTCTTTCACTCTTCCCAAATGTAACATTGTAACAAAATAATTTTTGCACTAGGCACAAAAATAAAATGCACAAAATAGCTTGGCAAATTTAATTACGCGCATAATCAAAAACAACAACAACAACAATAACGGCAACGGTACTCTTATGCTCTCCCACTCTCCCATTCTTTCATTCTCCCACTCACATACACATACGTATTACGTACACATGCACAGCCGAAAAAGAGCCACAGTAAGCTTAATAGCAACAACAACAATGTCACAAATGGCTGCAGTTGCTGCGGCGCCAGCGTCGGCCAAATACGTATGTATGTATGTGGATGTATGTTGTTGTTGTGGTTGTTGTTGATTAAAAATTGATCAAAAAACATAGCAACAAACAAATTATGCATGTTCGTTGTTGTTGTTGTTGTTGTTGGTGTGCGTGTCGCAGCGAATTGATTAAAAAGAGCAATGCGATTGAAATTTTATTGGTAAATTGAATAAAGTGCGCGCCGGGGCGCCAGCAGCTAAAACTTGATTTCGTTTTAGCGCGCTTTGTGCTTTGTGGCTATCCTAATTGTTGTTGTTGTTGTTGCGTCACAGTCGACGTCGCTGCCGAAATGCTTGCTGTAATTTAATGAGCTTGCATATTGTATGTTTATATGTATGCTTATGTTTTTGTGTGTTGTTGTTGTTGTTTAAAATTTGTAGTGTAAAGAGATTATTCAATTGGATAAACGTTTACGAATGTAACACTAAAAGGGAATTAAAAAGAATAAGGATCAAGAAACTCGAAGGAATATTGCAATGTTCTTTAAGTGAACGACGAAGAAATGGAAGTCGAAAAAGAGCAGTAAGGAAGTACATAAGAATATGGAATGGGTATTTAAGGCAACTTAAAGAAAATACACTCGAAAAAATATATATGTATGTACGTATGCAACAGAATTGATTTAATTACCCTCATTGGCATCCGTTTGCCTTGTCTTCGGCGTCGCTTCTGTCTCCTCCCGTGCCACAAATTTGGAATCCTTTTGCTGCTCTTTGACCTCCTGCAGTTCGCTGGCTGCGCTCGCTGCCGCATTCGCGTGATGTTGCAAGAGCGCCATGTGGCGCAGCATGTTGACGCCATAGCGATTTGAGGCACTCGATCCACTCAGCTGTGGCTGGAGATTGAGGAACGGCGCCCAGCCGGCTGCAGCAGCAGCCGCTGCATACAGATGCAACGCTGAGGCAGCAGCGGCGGAGGCTTGTGGCAGGTTTGTGGCAGTCACAGGAAAGCTGGAAAGCATCCCCATCCGTCGTGGAGCCTGTGTCTGCGCCTGCGCAGCTGCTGCCAGCTGCTTCAGCAGATGATCCATTTAAATGGGGCTGGGGGTGGCGCCCGAAGCAACTGTTGCATTACACGCTTAAGCTAACCACAAACACACACACACACACATGTAACAACAACAACAACAACGGAAAAAAAAGGACTCGCAACTTGAACTTTGATGCAGCTTGTTGGATGCTTGGATGCTTGGATGCAGAGGACCCGGACCCGGACCCACTGTGCGCCGGCTGCGGCGGCGACAAACAAATTGATTCGAATTAAAATTACGCTCAAAGCTCCGAAGCGCTGATTTACGCGCCGACCGAGCAAAAGAGAGATGGATAGACGGAGAGAAAGAGAGAGGAAGAGAGAGAGAGATGCTTCAAAGTTGACGTCTAAATGAAAATGGCAAAAGCGGCGACGACCGCAGACGACGATGATGACAACAACGCTTTGTTTAATAACTCAATGTGTGTGTGTAACAACAACAACAACAACAACAACAAAAGCTGGCGAAAATGGAAAAAAAAAGTGTCGCAGGCATTGGTTGGGTTTGTGTCCATGCTAAAAAGTGAGATGGCTAGCGACACCTGCAAAACAGCAGCAGCAATAATAGCAACAATAACAACAACAACAACAAGCATAAGCATTTTCAACACTTGTGACCAGATGTTGTTGTTGTTGTTGTTGTTGTTGCTGGTCGCATGCGCGACTGCAAGCAAAAATCATTAACGTTCAAATTTATGTGCGCCAAAGCGAGAAATAACAAAACGAAGGCAGCAGCAAACGCAGCAGCAGCAGCAGCGCAGTCAGCGTCGACGTCATTGCAATAAAAAGAAAAATGGTTTCACTTAACAAACACGCCAAGGCGCTCCGCTCTCCGCAATACACACACACACACACACACACATACACGAAGACATGCAGCGCAATAATGGTATTTTTCTGGCTCAGTGCGCAGCACATGCTAAAGTGAGAGAGAGCAAAAGAAAGAGAGAGAGGCGCAACAGTCGACGACGACAACGTCGTGAAAATGAAATGAAAAACGCCAAAAAAATTGATTTAAAGTGAATTTGTGTGCGCCTCTGCATAAGTGTGTGCGTGTGTGTGTTCAGTGAGTGCCCACGAAGAGAGCGAGAGCGAGAGAGCGCGCAGCGTGCATTGCAATCGTCGAGATATGTACAGTGGAGTGCGCTAGAGCGAGACAGCGCTAGCTCGGTACAGGCGTGGCCAAAGAATAGTGGGAAATTCTCAACTGCGCCGTTATGATTATGGGCAATTTAAGCAAAAGAAGGCAGCGCTGCCAGCAAACAACAACTACAACAACAACAACAATACACATTTTATTGATTGTTTTATGCGATTATAATGTAATAATGTCTTAAATATGCAGCAGCCTGGGCACCCCATCATGGTTGTTGTTGTCGTTGTGTGCAACACTGCGCAGCTGCGACTTTTACCGTCTTTTATAAATGAATTATGCACACAAACACACACACACACACACACACACACACACACACACACAATATGTGTGGGTGCGAGTGAAAATTTGCCGCCCTCGCTGACCATTTGCTGGGGCTGTGATTGGCAAAAAGAAAGAATGAAAGAAGAAAAATAATACAAAACCCATTACGCTCTTCTTCTTCGACTTTAGCAGCTGCCTTCTTCGTTTTCTGCTTCTTCTGCTTCCTACTTGGCCCTTTATCGGCAGGCAAAAATCTATAAACGGGGCAGCGGCCGCCGCACTCAACTCAATTCAATTAATTTTCACTTGATTTTTCCACACACAAACAAATTTTCATTTAATTTGCTGCGGGGCGTTCAATTTCTCTCTCTTTCTCTTTCTTTTCTTTTCTTTTGTTTGCTTCTTATTATATTATGCTGCTTCTTATCGTACGCCATTTTCTGGCGCTTGATTTTCTATTAGGTTTCTCGCTTAACTTTTGCCAACCCCCCTCACCACTCAGCCTCCTACCACCCACCCGGTCGTTGAACATTTAAAGCCAAAATCTTGTTTGGCATTTGCTGTCATTATTTTTGTATATTTGAATATATAACTTATTTACGCATTGTCATTATAATGTTTATGGTTATTCATTTGTTAGCATATTATGATTAAATTTGCATTTTCCATTTTCACTTTTTTTTTTGTTCAGTTTCATTTCAGTTTTCCATTTCCATTTTCACTTTTTTTTTTATCAGTTGTTTGCTGCGCTTGCAACTGCGACAGCATCGATATCAACTTAATTAAAAATAAATCAAATAAATATTATTCGCCCAAATTGTGTTTTAATTCCAGTTATTTGCAGTTTCGAAAATAGATTAAATATCCTTTTTCGATCTTCATTGAAAAGGTAAGGTGGGGGAATGATTTAAAGGTTTTTTATTTTTTTTGTTGTTCCATTGAATTAAAAAAATATTATTTTTTTATTAAAAAATACCAAGGAATTAGAAAAAAAGATTTTTAAAATCTTTTTTTTTAAATCTTGTTTGTGAACATTGAAGAACTAAAGATAATAATCTTGAAAGAAATCATAGAAATAAATTTATTTTTTACCCTAAGGTTTAAGAAAACGTTTCTTTACCCATATTTAAAAAAATAAAATATAATAAAACTTTCAGATAATCATAAAGCGTTGTTAAAAATATCTTGAAAAAATAGTCTATCGTTAAGTTCTTAAAACTATTTAAACTAAATTTAATTCAAATCATATGTGGTAAAGAAAATGTATATAAATATATATACATATAATACTATCAAAACTCCTTTAGAGGAGTAATAAACACATATTTAAAACTATGTATACAAAATTATTACTGTATATTAAGCCGCTTACATTCGGTAACATTAAATCTATAATTATTAAGTTCCGTTCAATTAATTTCCAATGTTCATTCATTTATTGCCCTTCAGTTTTTTGTTGTCTGTGTTTCTTTTCTTTTTTAATATATATTTTTTGTGTTTATCAAATAGCTGTAATCATGAATCAATTATTATTAAAAGCACATTAAAAACAATAAAATTGTCATTATTATAAAAAGCGAAAGAAAAAAGAGCAACAATAAACTAAATGAATTAAAAGTTGTAATCATTATTTTCCACATATGTATGTATATATATGGTACATACATGTATATATAATTACGATTTAAACAAATCAAGTTGCAAGTGCTTATCAATTGATGGCTCCATATCAACCCACCACACTCCACCCCGCTCCACATTGTCTGATGACTGTGATTTTTATTACACTTTATTATTATTATTTACCTACTGTCGACTAATTTGTTTTTAATTTGTGCTGATAAAATTTATGAATAAACAAATAACCGAGCGTCGAGCAAATAATGAAATTAATAACTGACTATGTGGGTGGACGACGAGGGGGAGACAGGGAATGGGCCCCAACAATTTGGTTGATGAATAAAATAAAGCCCTGCCTTCTCCCCCTTCCCGCAAAACAAACAACTAAACGACAGAACATGCCACACTAATAATTACAATAACAAATAATCGCAGTCATATTTATATTCATAATTCAGATACTGACTGACAAATAATGACATTACTTTTGCCCCCGATTGATTTGTCAAATCGGATATTATTTGATATTTCCAATTCGAATTCGGAACGCATTCAACGATATGAAGCAGTTGGCGGTGTTGGTGGAGGGGGGAGAAGGGCAGCTACAAATGCGGCTTAATAGACCACAACGAGACGCTACACTAACAACAAATTTAATAATGATGGTGAGTAGGAAAACTAAAAAGCTACAAGTTTTTTAACTGCTCATGAAGATTAAGATAAATGTTTAAAGGGTATAAGAAGCAGTAAGGAATTATAAAGAAACAAAAAAAAGCTGAAAAAAGATTTTTGGAGATAAAATTAATTTTTTCTTATTCTTCTATAAATTACATATATCTTAATTTGACTTTATTTTTAATGTGATTAAAATTAGTTTTGCTCATTTTTCCATTTTCAAAATATTTTTTTTAATTAAAGACACCAAAAATTGTAACTTTTACTTAACATATTTTCCAAGTATAAGAAAAGAAACTAGCAATTTTCAAAGGTGTTTGTGTACCTTAATTAAAAACATTTAAAAATGCTTAAGATTTAAAACTGTTTTCAAAATAAATACATTAACTTACAGCATATATATGTATATGTAAATATTACTCAAGCCAAACTGAAATCTCTTTCCCAAATTTTGTAGGGTATTGCAGCCCTAGACTAGTTAAACCTCTTTCCAAAAATAAATTCTGCTATCAATGAAGTCTGACAAAGTGCCGTGGATGGGGAAAGGTGCCAAGGGGGTAGGGTAAGGTCTAGGTCGGTTCGCTAGCTGTTCTTTTTTGTTGGTTAAAGTAATGACTTTATTAGCTTACTACATGGAAGCAAGTCCAAAAAAAATGTCATCAAACTCAAGCGATCAATTCCATAACATTCAGGTGTCGAGGGGGTGGGAGGGTAATGTAAGGTATGGCTGTCACATTTGGGTTGATTTGTTGTAGGCGATAAGCACTTAAATTAAGTCTTAATTCCTAATGCCTCTTGTTGCACACGTGTCGCGTTGCCTGCCACCAGCAAAAATGGGGGAAGTGGTGCAAGGAAAATTTGACGTCGCTCTATGAAATGGACATTTAATTATTTGCTGTGATTAAACACACACACAACCAGTCTCTGTCCCTCCGCCCCCTTCTACGTCACACGTCGTGTGTCAATTGTTGTCCTTCTTTTTGGGTACAGAGAGAGAGAGAGAGAGAGGAGAGAGGGGGTAGGGGGGGGAAGCGACTGCACTGCCAGCTTCATATTCCAATTATTTATCTTATCAGCGTATCTAGTTTTGATTTTCATGTTGCCCACTAAAAACGCCCCAGATCTCGCCCATCCCCCTCCCCTCCCCCCCCCCCTCACGCTCTCGTTGCACTACTCTTTTGACATTTGACAGTTGCATCAGAGGCGTCGCAGAAGGGGGAAGGGTTCTTTCTGTGCTATCTTTTTGGCATCTTTTGGCGGCTGTTGTGGCTCTAATTTACCAACTATCTATGTATCTGTATCTTCCTTCCCTTCCCTTCCTTTCCTCCCCTCCCTCATACTCGCTGTGTTTTGTATTATGAAAATATTTATCTTTCCCAGCAGAGCGAATTCGATGGAAATTTGAGCGTTCCTCCCCTCAAACCACGACCCCTTGTTGCCCCTTTGCCCACTTGGCGAATGAAGTGCAAAGTGTGATAAAAGTGGTGTGCGGTGTGTGTGTGTTTGGTGTGTTTGTGTGGTGTTTGGTGTTGTGCGCAATGCTTGTCAAATTAATGAGATTTAGAGTTTTTGATTTCTGATCGATCGATGGAGATAAGAATGCGGACCCTCAATGCCTCGATGCCTTGATGATTAAAGACCAAATAAACCAAGGGAAAGCCTGAAAAACCAAATTTCGAAGATAGAAAGAGAGGGGAGAGAGAGGGGGAATCTTTAAATGACTAACAAATGCTTGCTATTAGAGGCTAAGAGTTTCCACTTTATTATGATACGATTAACGCCAAATTGGTTTTAACTGCTAAACCAGAAAAAGATTTTAACCAACGAGTATCATTAAGATCGAAAGTTAAGACAACTATTGGAATTAGATTGGATATGGATGCTATGGGAACTTTTTCTGTCGTATAGAATTGGATTGCAAAGTTACCATAGCATCAATTATAGTTGCTATCGACTATCGATTAAAATCGTTTAAGCTATAAATGGAGTTGGGCAAGATTGGTACATTGGCTCATCTAAAAGTCAACCGATAACTCTTTTCACATGTCATCGATAACAATAAAATCTTGAATTTTATAGACAAGAACATGTTTTTGCAAAGTATGGACAAAATAAGGAAGTGAAGTGAAGTTCTTATCGAAATCGGTTAAGATTAACCAGACATAGGTTCATAGTATCATAGTATAAGAAAAAAACTAATTTGCTTAACTAATTTGCAACTGTGTTTTTTGCCCCAGAAGTAATCACATTGGCGTACCCCTCTCCCCCTTCTACCAATTTAGACACGTTTAAAAACCTTTGCTCCCCAATCAGCCGTTCACTCTAAAGATAGGCAAGGGGCGAGGCGGGTGGCGTTGTGTGTGAAATAAGTTGTAAATATGCAAATATGTTAAATAGATGACCTTTTATTGTATTTTAGGTGGCGTAAGCAAAAAGACAATCATAACACACACACACACACACACACCCAGAAACAAGTGTTAAAGTTGCCACATAGTCAAAGGGAAGATACCTACAAATAAATATATATATGTATATACATATATATAGCATTAAGAAAGGGAGGGTTAGCAACTCAAATTGACTTCTAAAAGCAGCAAAATCAGCACAAAATTTGCATTTCAATAAACGATTATCGTAACTTTGCGTACGGTTTTTGGTTACGGTTTACGGTTACGGTTTACGGCAAATATTTCTCTCCGTTCTGCTCCCCAATCTACACCTATTGAGGTTAGAAGTCGCCATTTTGAGTGTTTTTCTCCGTTTGCAAAAAAGGTTGCCTCTAGGCAGAATAATGGGGCATGGGGCAGAAAGGAATGGGTGCGGGTTGCGGGTTACGGGTTACGGGTTGCGGGGGTGTCATCGGTTAACGACAGTCAACGGTTCAAATTGTCGTTGTAAAAGTCAAATGTGGAAAATTTATTTTATACATATACATATATATTTTTAGCTTTTAAATTAAATAAAGTTTAGTTTTGTTGTTGTCGCCAGTTGATGTCGCTTTTATTTGCATTCAAATTTTGTCACCTTTTTGGCTAAACCCTCCCACCACCCACCACCCCTCCACTGTTTCTTGCCACTTTGGGTCGCTTAAAAAACTGTTCCGAATTTCAGCTCACGTTTGCCATACGCCATCTCTTTCTCTCTCATGTGTGTGTTTATTGTTTAGGCTTTTCACGGTACCAGTGGAGGGAAGGGGCGAGGGGCGAATGGGGGGCTGTATTCCTGGATGGCATCATCACAAATCACAGGCTCACGTACAACGCTTAAATATGGCGCTCGTTTTCATGTCCGTGTCCAGCAAAGCAGAAAAATAACAATAATAATAACAACAACAACAACAACGCCGCCAAAAGAAAACACTAACAAAACGAGACAAAAGGAGCGAGAAACGGAAACGGAAATGGCGAAAAACTCGTCCATTCTCTCTGTCCATTTTGCATGCAAACGCAATTTGATAACGAGCGAACGTATTAATATCATTGAGCCCCATTATTTCAAACCAGCCCCAATTCTCCCCGTATATGTGAGGTCCGATTCCCATTGGTTCCCCTTCAAAAAATGACGTTCAATTTAGCTGGCTTCGGAGGAAGGAAAAGAGAGACGTTCCAACTGAAAACAAGTCGGCTAAAGAATGCACTTCAATTAGGTCAGATTTCTGGGCGGAATAGTTAAGAAAGACAATCAAATAGTTCGATTTTGAATGGGAATGAAAGTGACTATATACTAACTAAATAATCAATTAAAATCTTTCTTAACTTAACTTATTTTGGAATAACATTTAAAAGCTCCAACCTCAAACTAGATTAAACTTTTACCTTTTTGAAAAACCAGTTTTTAAAATGTGAAGTTTTAGGTTTTCAAAAGTGAATTCCGAAAATAACCTTAAACATCTCTCTGCTAAAATTGATAGGATTCATCATGCCCCAAGCAATAAGAATCTTATATATATTAAAAATGCAAACGCTTTAAACAGTTGAAGTGAGCAACGATATGCAACGTTGCCAGATCTCTGTGCTGTGAGAGCTGCCACTCTTCTTCTACTATTTTCATGTTCTTTTTTTTTTTTTTTTTGGTTTGGAGTAAGGGTTGGGTGGGTAAGGGGGTAGGTTTGCTGGCTTATCGGGGCGCGTGTGCAACATATTGCCACAATTCGTTGCCACATCGCATTGGCAATTGTGACTGATGGCCAATAAATTTGTACAGTCATTTTTACACTGCACATGGACGTAGACGGAGGAGGGGTATGGAGAGGGGGGATTCTTTGGGGGCAACATGTCGATTTCTTTATGTGCGCCAGCGCCAAAGCTTATTAAATAAATCACACACACACACACACAGAGAAACGAGAAAAAAAAAGAGTTTCAGTAGAGGAGGCAGTGTAAGGTCAGGGAGGAAGTGAGGAGGGGGGTAACAGGTTACATTGGGGTTGGCCACTTGTCATTGCTGGAGCGTTGCAACGGCAGCGCCATAAATTCATGCGCCCAATTATCTTATTTGTCCGCATAACGGAAATGTGAGACGCAGAAGGGGCAAGCAGCCGATAGATAGATAGATAGATGGGAGGAGATGGGAGAGAAGATCTGGAGGATCGTTCCTGCTCAGACAGACATTTCATTTATTTTCATTGTATGTCATTTCAATTTTTCATTTGCATTTGAGGTTAAAGGTTGACTTCGCCCCAAGGCAAGCTGCAACATGAGTTTTCTTGTCTGACACAAAAAGCAACGCTTGTTCTTTACTTTCCAGCTTCTGTCTCTCTGCTATCAGTGTGTCGTCTGCTCGCTGTTATCAACAACAAATGCCAACAATGCATAAAATATGTACATATATGCTACAACAAGGGGCAGGCTGCAGGGTTCACTGCGGGGGCGCAGCGCATCACGTTTCATTTTCAGTTGTTTCTCAGCTATCGGTTTCTCGGTTTCTGACACTGCGACTGCTGCTGCTGCTGCTGCTGCTGCCTTCAATAATAATTTGTCCATGACTAATTGGATTTATTGGAATCGAATTTATTATGTTATGCTTATTTAATATTAAATTTATGCGCTGTTTATTTTGTCTATACAGATTTATTTTTTGTTCTGTTTGTTGTTTAGTTATACAGTGCAGCGAGGGGGTAGAGGAAGAGGTCGGGGCTGAACTTAACAGTCGAAAGCTCTATATAGAATGTGTTATTCTGATCAAGTTTTTCATTAAATCTAATACTATGTATGTATGCAGATCAATTGTAAGTTCGTTGAATTTTGTCATTTAGTTTAGTTTAGTGAAACAAAAGTCATAAACACTTTGTTTCAGATTCATTATAATCCTTTTTGCATAGTAAATCTTTGATAGCTATTATGATCTATTAGCGCATTTAAAGATGATAAATTTGCCATTAAGGGGCAATCATTCAGACGCCTAGACTTCAGTAAGAGCACCTGCTATATAAAGCATATAGTATGTGCTCTAGGCAGAGTCCTGTAAGCTGCTCCTTGCCTGGAGTGTGGCAAGAGGCATGAAGGGAGAATGGCGGCGAAGGCCGAGCGGCTCAGAGGCGCCGCTAATGACCCTAATAAACAGTTTTGTGGGCGCTACGCATACTAATGAGCATCCGGACTAGAGGCAGCAATACCAGCACCACCAAAGACACAAACCACAACACAACAACAACAACAACAACAAGAACAAGAACAAGAACTCGAAGAACAGTTGCAAAATGTGCCACAAAGTGCAGGACGTCAACACCTTGCACAGCTCTCACTTTCTATCTATCTCACTCACACACTTTCTCCCATGCCACGTGTCCATCTATCTGCCTTTTCTAAGTCGTAGTCAAAGTCCTTCCCCCCCCTCCTGCTCCTTGGCTCACACACATAATGAGCAATCCATCTGCACAACACCCGCACGTAGTTTAGTGAAATTTGCTGATTTACATGACTTGAACGACAACAACAACAACAACACCAGCAACCAGTGAAGAGTGGCAACCCTGCACACCCCCACCCCCCAACCGAGCCTTGCATGTGTGTGTGTGTAAGTCCTTCTTCGCAGCTTAATAAATTGTTTGCCATTAATAACAATAAAAATAGATAATCTCCGTATAACAAATTAATGATGTGCGCAGAGAGCAAAATCAGAGAAAAGCAACACAGAGAGAGAAAGAGCGAGACAGAATGAGGTAGTGAGCAACGTAGGGAAAGAAAGAGAAAACGAATAACTGCAGTAGCGTATATGTATGTATGTATGTATGTTGGTAAATATGAAAAACTTCACTTGTACTCTAATAACACTGCCCAACAAATTATTATTAAAACCTATTGTTCTTTTATACAAAACTTAATAAAAAATGTTTTTGAGAAAACAAGTGAGTTTATATTTAAATTCTTATAGCGAAAGTACAAAACAACTATTATTTTTCCGCCTCGGTTAACGAGACGACCCAGGTTCAACTCCTATCCCAGACTATAGTTTCATACACGATCAGTTTGAGTTTAATAATTCACTGATGAAAATGTTTGGCAACATTCGACATAATACATTTCATTCACATTCTTCAATTGTTTCAAATCACCCACGTGATTTATGTCGTCGAGCCTGCTAATTAACTATTTAGAAGAATTGAAGAAACAATTAATGAAAATATTTTTTTTTTTTGTATAAGTTTGTTTTGAGTTTGTGTAAGTACAACATAAATCCGATTTGAATCCACACATAAAAACATTTAAATAAAGTTTTCCTCACAGGCATTTTTCTTGTACCAAAAATGTTGTTGTCTAGTGTATTTGATGTGGGCTAACGGTGTTTTGGTCTTCGGTGGTTGCTTGTTGGACCTGTCGCGGCAAACCGTTGGACAAAGTCAAAAGTCGCGCCAAGGTGTGTGTGTATGTGTGTGTGGGTGTGTGTGTGTGTTGTATGTGAACGTGCCACTTGCCACAGGAACAACTCCCCCGGGGGCCATGTAGTTGAGTACGGATTTGAAGTAAATTAAAAGTCACTCACACCCTGAAGCAGCCCAACCCCCTGTCCCTTTACTACAGCTACCCCAACCCTCGATGTGCTCGGCTACGCACTTGAGTTCATTATTATGATATTTTGTGTCAGCGCCATCCCCGAGATCTGTTGCCTGACTACCCTTACCCCTGCCCCTGCTCCCGTTTACTGCTGCTGCTGCTGTTGCTTGTGGGGGCGTGGCAGCGTGTGGGCAAAAACTCAATTATAACAATATGCTCAGATTTATTTCAGCCCAACTAGGTTTTTCGACTAATTCTGTTGTTGTTGCTGCTGCCTTTTCCTGTGTTTTTCAATTTCAATTTTTGTGATGAGCTCTACCTGATGAGACAATGCAGCGGATGAGGCAGCCCATTAAACAACACAACACAACACAAAAAGAACAACAACAACAAAATAATAATCAAATGGTCAACTCTTGAGGCTCATAAACTACCCGTTGTTGGCCATAACTATGAGCTAATAAGCCGACTAAAAAATCAAATTTCAAAACATAACAATAAAAGTGGAGCACAACGTCTTCATCAGCTACCTTTTCCTCTCTCTCTCTCTCTCTCTCTCTCTCTTTCCCTCCAGGCTAACCTCTCACACTGTTCTTCTCTTTTCTTTTTTCAGCTGAAGAAATGCCTGCTAATCATCGCACAATGAAATAAATTACAAACATTGTTCGTTTTAATCATGAGCTCCATTCCATCTCTCCTCTTCGTTCCACCTTCTCCCTTTCGAGCGAACCCGCTGTGAAAATTGAAAAGCGCTCGAAAGTAAATAGAAAACGTTAAGATTCAAAACACTGAGGCGCAAAGTTTAACACCAGAGCCTTCTTGGGTCAAGCAAGCTCCAAGCAACGATTCCAAAGAGTGTGAATAAATTAAGGCATCAAGATCATAATACCAAATGATCGGCCACGATAAACACTTTGATTAGCAATGTGTTCTGTGTGCTTGTGTGAGTGGGAACTCCCGCTGCGAAATTGAAATGGAAGCGGCAGCAAAACGAGCCAACAACAGCAACAAAAACGAACCAATAACCAAAACTTAAACCGAATCGCACCAAAAAAAAAAAAGAAGAAAAAATAACAGCACTCTGGTGAAGATTGCTCGACGTGCAAGTACCCTTTACCAGGTTTGTATAGTTCGTTCTTATTCAATTCTAATAAGTACAGTTTTGAAATCACACTAACACTTCAACTACGTTTCAATTCTTTGGTGAGCGCCCGCATCACTTCCAATGGGATGAATATGTCACCGTTTACTGATTTTATGATCCACGCCAAACTGTTAATCGCGCTCTCCGTGGCTGCTCTCAGCAGTTTAGTTGTCCTTCATATTGTCTATTCGCTTTGTTCATGTACCTTTGCTCATTCGCATTGACGTCTCGTATGAAAAGAAGAGAGACAAAAATTTGACATCGGCAATGCGAGCGCACCAAAAAATATTACAGTTACACACGTGTGTGACTGTTTACCTTACCTATGCTCTGCACATTAGCTAACGGGGTCGCTGGAACTTAAAACGGCTACATACATGTTATGCTACAAACTTTTGCACAGCGTCGTTACACCCTTTTATCAACAGTTTGTTAAGGGGTATAACAAAAGTCTTGAAGGTTGTGGCTTAAGAGAGCGGCAAACACCAAAATGCCCCATAATTATGACAATCAGTTGTTGTTGCTGTTGGTGTTGCTGTTTATGATGAAGCGTTAATCCGCATTGTTGTTGCGCTGTTATTCAGTTGTTGGCTTAAGAATCTGTTACAGAAAACTTAAAAGCGTCGTTTTAATAACTTTATTGATTTCGATTAAGCGCTACAAAGTAGGGTGCACAGCATTTCAGGTTGAGCATATCAACAGCTGTGAGCAGTTTAAGCTATATAGGAGTTTATACAATTTATTAGCTTTTTTGTGTTTATTTCTATGAAATGAAATGGTACGGATAATATATATAGACTAAGCTAACGATGTTTTTTTGCTTAAAGATAAAGAAAATAGGAATGAGTATTCACAAGAAAATACTTATGCTTGATCAATTTTGAGATATATAGAATAAAAAGACTGGAAAGAGTTAAATTATGTTGTAAAGATATGGATACAGGGTTTATAATTATGTAGCACACCTGATCAGTCGAAGGTGCCAAACATATTGCCACTTATATGTACATCACTAAGCCCAATAAACAACAATTCACGAACAATGAGGCAAACAAAAATATCTTTTCAGTCCAATAAAAAACCTATTAACAATGCTCAGATACACAAAAAGGCAGACCCAGATACAGATACAAATACAAATACTACAGCAGAGGTGAATCAGTAAAATTATGAGCCAAAGCAAAGAGTTTGTAGTATATGTATCTTGATTTTTTTTTTTGTGTAAGAAGCCAGTTGAAGAAAAATATTTAATGAAAAACGTGTGAAGAATAGTTAAAAGGCGACCAATTTGATTTGCATCGAAAAGTAATTGAGCCACAAAAGTTATGGACGCTCCACGGGGGCACACGACCACGAAAAAGAGTTGAAAAGAAGTAGAAGGGGATGAGGGAATCACAGAGAAAGAGAGCGAATGAAAGAGAGAAGAGAAAATCTTTCAAATCATGCACAATTATTAAAATACATAAACGTAATAATCATATCAACAGGGCAGCATCGACAGCAACAAAAGGCGATGGTAGGGGGAGGTGGAGAAGGCTGGCAGGGGGGAGGGGGTGGCGCAGCAACACGCGGAATCATTAAGAGCATGCAACAGCAACAACAACCAAAGCGCGAACACTGAAAAATTAATAAGCAATAAAATTGCCATGAAATGAACTTCACAAATTCCCATGAAAGCGGGCCGCAGTTGCCGTCAACGTTGACGTCGACGTCACGCTGTGCAGCGCGGCAGTGGCAGGCAGCAGCAGCGGCAGCAACAACAACAACAACAACCAGTTAAACTTATCGGGCTTAAAGTCTAAACGGTTAATTGTAGCGTACCGCAACTTGTGCTCCAAAAAATAAGAATACTGAATGCTAATTTAATTGACACATTTTGTGGCATGCAACGTCGACTCCGAATGCTCTTTGTGTGTGTTTGTAAATCGGCCTGTTGATGATCAGCTCTCCCTCTGGCTCCCTTTCTCACTCTCTCTTTACATATATATATTTCTACTAAGTGCTCAGTAGGTTAAACCGTTATTTAGTGAAAGCAAGAATCAACTTCATGAAGTACCAAAAAGTGTTCCCTGAAGTTTATGAAATATCTACTCAAATTTAATCAACTTTTATTTATTACACACTCTTAACATTTTTATTGACAATATTTGTTTCTAATCTGGGTTATTAACAAGAAAGAAAATACCAAAAGGTTTGTTCGTCGTAATAAAATTATTTTTTATCCCATTTTTATGAGTATTAAATAAATACGAATGAGAATATTTTGAGTGCTACTTCTCCTTTACTTCTCTCCTTTACTTACCTTACTTTATATTTGACTTAAGTGACCAAAGCATTAAACTGCGCATTTTTACAACCGAAAATTGATTTGTTTATTTGTACAACCATAATTTGATGTGGCAAATGACAATTCGATTTTTAATACGTTGCATAAAAATCGCGAGTCCATTAATGGCACATTCCCGTTGCAATTCTCGACGGCCCCTAAATGGTATTGAAATAATAAAAACACTTTTGTTTCATTTATGCGTATTTTTCATGCCATTTTTATAATGTGTTTGTCTTTATTTTGGTTTTTATTTAATTCTTTGCCAATTTTTATTTGACAAAAAAAAAAAAAACATTTTAAGATGTAATTTTCTTTGTGTTTTTACAATTTGCTTTTTATTTTTGTTGGACAATATATATTTTTTGTTGTTTTTTAAATACAATATATGTACTTTGCATTCTATTTGTAATATTTGTTGTGTGTTTCATATGTGTTAGATACGTTATATGTATGTACTTTTTCTTCATCTGTTACTAACTCATTACTTTTTGCTTTTCATCTTTTAATCAGGACAAAAAAATTGCTACTTTATAGTTTTTAATTACATTTTTACACACACTCACCCACACACATACAAGCAGACATACACTCAGTCATACAGCACAAAAAAAAACTTATTTTTGTATAGTCATTAAATATGTATTTATTATATTGTATATTTATCGTTAATATTACCTTTTCATCTTATAAGCATTGCTTAGCCACACGACAAAAAAAAATACAAATAAAAATTAAACAAAAAAAAATATTTAGTGTTAACTTAATATTAATATAAAATGCGCGCTACGAAGCTAATTTTTAGTCTCTCTTGGAACATTACAAAGTACGAAAAAAAAACGATTGGAATAAATAAAATCACTTAGCTATAATTAAGCTCAGAGCCCAGAACTGGAGTGCAAGAAGTAAAGAAAAACCCTTAACGATTAGATTATTTATAGATTAAAGAAGAACCCGCGAAGAAAACTAAATACGAAATGAGCAAAAAAAAACACATTTAGGAACTCATAAATATACATATATATTCAAATGACAAGGAAATATGTTTATAGTATGTTTTTCTCTCTTATAGCTTCTAACTGAGATTGAGGTGACCCCAGTTCCAGTCCCAGTCCTACCCCTAGTCCAATTCCCTTCCCCTATCCCTATCCCCATCCCTCTCGCGATCCCAGCACAAGACCCAGTCCAGTTGCAACTTCAGGATATTATTGTAGATGGTTGCTGCTGCTGCTTCCGATTCAGGAGTGCCTCACGTGTTGTTAAACAGCAGCGATTCAATGCTGAACGGATTACTCCGACGCATGCTGATGGGCGAGGTCTGGTGGACAAGATTGGCCGCTGCAGCAACCGCTGCCGCTGTCGCCGTCGCCGCTGCCGCTGCGCTGTTGTGGTGCTGTGTGTTCTGCAGGTTGAGTTGATGGAATGCCTTGGCGGGAAACATCAGTGATTTCGGTGATGCCGACTCCTGTGCCGACAACGAGTCCCGCTCCTCGCACTCACCAGCCTCCGATGGCTCCGAGTGCATATAACCACCACCAGCACCACCAGCCCCGCCACCACCGCCGCTTGTGCCATTGCTGGTGTTGTGCAGCGTTGGTGGCGCCACCGAGCTGGGACTGCCCAGGCTGCCGCCACCGCCTATATAGCTGCCAGCACGTGAACTATCCCCGTCGGCGTCGAGTCCACCGCCACAGTAAAGCATCCCATGAGGGCCACCCGAGCCCAGTCGGGCGGGACTAACCGCATCGCTGTCCAGCTCATCGTCGCTATCGGTGCCGCCAACCACATCGATCTGTATGCCATCGTCCTCCAGATCGGAGTCGGAGAACGTTCCGTTCGCCTTGTGCTGTGATATGTATTCGGCCTTCAGTGCCTCCAAGTCCACGGTTATGCCCTTGGCCTGCAGCTTCCGCGCCTGCCTATCGATTGCCTTAGCCAGCTTCTTGCGTCGTCGTGCACTACACTCCAAAGGAGAGAGGGGAAGGGAAGAAAACAAAAAAAATTTGGGATCAATTAGAAATTGAAGTTAATAGGTGGATAGGTATAGCTCGATTTTTAAGTGCTGCCAACTTGAAAAATTAATCTCGTTTTATCTGTAAACTTTCCTTCGAAATAAATACCAGAAATTTATTTTTATAGCTTAAAAATTTTTAAACTCAGCTTGCAAAGCCTAAATTAGCAAATCAGAGCTGCCAACTTGTTGGAAGAAGTTGAATAAGAACCAAATTTAATTTTTAATGCAAACATGTGAAATTCTAATTGTTACGTCAGTATATACCATATTTCCATATGTACAGTGCATAATGCGCTGCTTGCTGTGCAAATTTTATTAGAGGGCTGTCAACCTGTTGAAAATTTGTTACATTCCAGCGAATGCTTCTGACACTAACTTAAAACTATATATTACTAGGTATTAAGATAATTTTTGTTAATAAGTGCTGCCAACTTGTTTAAAAAGTGTTAACTCCATGAAAGCAAAAATTTAGCTGTTGATAAAGTCATCTTTTGCTCAATATTCTTGTGAATAAAGGTGGTAAACACAGCGAACGCAGTTGAGTGCTGCCAACTTGCTTAAAAGTACATGTTTCAACACTTACCGCTCCTTGGCTTTGAGCTCGTTGGGAGGAATTGGTTCGCCGCTGCACGTCTGCGGCTGTGCATTGTGGGCGGGTCGTCCGGGACCCTTTTTGGTGTGCTCACGCTTCCGCACCTTGGCACGTCGATTCTGGAACCATACCTATCTGGAACAAAGCGTATAATCTCAGCAAAGATGCTCTCTCTCGACACAAATTCCACCCCTCGTCCCATCAGATCGATTGAAACTGAACTCACCGCAACTCGCGACTCCTTGAGATCGAGACGCATGGCAAGCGCCTCACGCATAAAGATGTCCGGATAATGGCTGGCGGAGAAGGCGCGCTCCAGTTCCTCCAGCTGCCACGAGTTGAAGTTGGTGCGCGAGCGTCGACGTTTTGCAGCACTGCTGTCATCATCGCCATCGCCAGGAAAACCTGCAGCAGGAAGAAGAAAATGTTGTTTGGGGTTATTAAAACTAATTGCGGTTAAAACTATCTAATATCCTGGAGAGAAACATAATTTTGTGGCTTGTGTGTGTGTGTGTTCACTAATGCCAAACACTTTGTTATTAGATTAAATGGGAACCCTAATTAAGTGTTGGAAAATTATTTAAATTAACACAACACACACTAGATACAAAATATGCATAAATATTCATAATCATATATTTCAATTACAAAAACGCCCAGCATTTGCCACAGGTCCAATGCCTAATAACATGTATCCACAACAGGCCCTCCCTCCTCCTCCTCTTTCCCCTTCTCTCGTTCGAAACCCTCCCTCTGCTGCTGTTAACCCTTTATCCCATTTCATGCTATATCCTTTTGGTTGCAGTTCCCATTTGCCGTCGGCGGCTCGCAATAAAAACCAAACAATTTAATTACGTTTCTATTTCGCCCCATTTCCATTCCCCCCTCCCTCTACCACACATACATACATAGTTTTTGTCCAAAACAGGGGACGCGGAATACACACACACACACACACACAAAGGTCCGTGGTGTGAGCTGCATGCAAAAGCTTGGCAATTTATCAAATTAGCTGCGATCGGGCCAAAAGAATCTTGCACGAAAGCCGACAAAAGCCAAAAAGGTGTTGCGTTTTTCGAGACGCTTTCGGACGCGGAACACCAAAAACTACACACACACACACACACAACACACAGCACAGCAGAGGTCAGCTGTATAGGGATGCTGTGCACTGGCAGCGGAAAATCGTATTTAAATAAAGTTTGAACGAATTTGAATTAAGTATCTGGGAATTTGTTAGATTCATTCCTTTGTTACATTAAAATGCACATTAGCATTATGCTGTAAATCGAGAGAAGTTCGTATTCTGCACAGGTAATAAATAAAGAATTAAAAAGAATAAAAGAAAGTTCGAATTACTGAAAAAAGGCAAAAATGTACTCATTTCAATATAATGTCTTAGAAAAAGAGAGGAAAAACTTAAACTTGAAATGAGAATTTTATGTTATAACTATTTTCTTATCGTTCTGTGTTCTAATGAGGAAAGGAAATGTCTTTCAAACGACTTAAAAAAAAAGCTGAAGGTTTTCAAATCACTTATTTATTTTAATGTGTGTATCCTGAAAACTATTTTCTAGGTGAACTGATTTTAACGGTTTGTTATTTTATGTGGTTCTATAGAAATTTTAAGTTTTAAGTTATTATTTAGCGACCCTTAATATTTAAGAATTTTGTTAATTTCTGAGGTCGGCTTACATTTATTATATTAGTAAATATAAAATCATGTCTGATTATGTTAGATTTATGTGATTAGTCTAGACTTAAATTATTCGTTCATTTAATCCACATAATTTTCTTTCCATGTAAGAGTCCTACTATAAGTTTAGTTGGTAGCTCATTGAAATGCAACCGATTTAAGTAAACAAATGGCTGCTAATGGTGGGCTGCATAAATGTGCATGCTATTCACACTCGACACAAGTGAATACACTCACCTTTCGGTTGTAGTTTAGTGTTCAAAGCGCGTGTCAACTTTTGCCTGCTTTCGCTTTATGAATGCACACCCATTATATATGGATGCATACAAATGGCATTCAAATGCATTCTATTGAGACTGATTAATGTGCATATATTTTCGTAAAGTACAGTTTTTAACATATATATATATACAATATAATGCCAATAAATGCAGTCATTAAACTTATTTAAACTTATACAGAGTGCTTTTAATTATTCATGCAGCTAGACTCTATCTTTCTCATTCTTTTTTTTTTATACATTTTGCCACTTTGTAAACACACATATCCTTAACTATGCCCAGAACCTCAATCAACATGTAGACGTGTATATATTTCCCCCGCAACCCCTCCGCCCTCTTGGGGGCTACGCCCCTAATGAATGGTTCTGTGCCGTTTGCTGTTAAGTGTATCTAATTATGCGCAAGGCGCTGTGTTACGTTTGCCGCCGCTTTGGCAAAAGCGACAAAAAACTCGTTTGTTTTAAACGACTCAATGCGACGAGACGCGACGGTCAGCCTAAAATTGGCTGTGTGTGTGTGTGTGTGTGTGTTAATAACTCAATAACAACACCAAATACACAACAATAATAGAGACATTAAGAGCAAAGCAACAAAACGTTTCACGTACTAGTACTAGACAAAAAAGGGCGCAGCCAGCGTTGCCACATTTCACAAGTGTAAGTGTGAGTGCAAATGCATTTTTGTAGGGCGGACAAAGTGCATTCAAATGACTTAATAATAGCACACAGTCACACACACACACAGGCACACATAATTCATGTTTTGTGCCCTAGAAGGTTTTCTGTTTCTGTTTCTGTTTCTGTTTCTGTGATTTGTGCCTTGGCAAAAGGATAATTGAAATTTATTATGATTATATTGCGCCCACCGTGTGCCAAATGCCATGTGCAACGAGCAATGTGCAATCGAGCTTCAAACACTGCCACTTTTGCCACCACCACCCATCATCATCGTCATCATTATCATCATCATCATCATCATCTATGTAAGTGCAATTTGGCAACGCTGCAGCGCAGCCTAACCTCAAACTTTACAAAAAGAGAGAGAGAAAGAGTGAGAGAGAGCGCTGAGTACTAAGAAAACGAGTTGTGTGTGTGTTGTTGTTGTTGTTGTTTGTTGTGTGCATGCCACAGACACATTCCGTGGCATGCCACGTTCGTTTACAGCGCGCGTCAGCCAAGCAATATAACAGTTATACACCCCTAACCCAAACTAACACCCCCTCCTTACCACGCCTCCCCCCAACCCTACCCCCGCCCATCTCTGGACAAGACGCGCGGGCCACTTAAGTCATAAAAATTAATTCAACTACAACAAATGGAGGAAGCAAAAAGGTAAAAAGCGAAAAACAAAAAAAAAACAAAATCTGAAACTCTTTGGCCTGTCCAGATTGAAGTTAAACGCAACAACAACAATTTGAAGAAAAAAGGGCGTGCAGAAGTTGGGGTTGATGTTGAGGGAGGGGATGTGAAAGCCGAAACTTAATTGCAGGCAGAAAGCAAATGTTTATTACCCAGAATCGTTAGAACGCAAAGCTTTGAATGCATGTAGCAGTATATCAAAGCACGCCAATTAAATTGGGTAACATAAACGGGTACTCACTTGCACTCATTTCGGTTATTTGTGGATGGTTTTTGCTTGTTTTCAATTACAACTTGAATAAATCAATAAAAATAGTAGAGCTTGAATACAAATGTAAGTGATATTCATTTTATGCATTCATTACAATTTTTCGAAATTATCCCATTAACTGTCTCACTCATTGATTCTTCTTTGTTGTGACACTTGTACATTCGAATGTAGGAACAGTTATTTTAAAGCTTTAAGCTTCTGTTCTCACATTCGCTTAAGAGAACCATCTCTATCTCTTTCTATAACGTTAATATCCCAATTCAATATATATTTTCGTATTATTCTTAAACGGTTTCGCTTGAAGAAAACTTTTCTTAGACAGGTATAATGATTAAACATTTGTATGCAGTAGAGTTAAACTTAACTTCCGTCCACTGAAAAACCCTTTGGGGTGACCCAAAACCTCATTACGAGACGGAAATACTTTAAAAATTGAAATCAAATCTATTTGCCAGGCGAGGCGATTCATCATCTGTCAGTTCGTCAGAAGGCGGAAGTGCTGCCAACTCCTTCAACTCATTTCAAATTCATTACGACAAAAAAAAAAAAACAAACAGAAGAAGCAAACAACAAGAAGTTGAAGAAGAAACAAAATGGCGTCGGCCAGAGAACGAAAAATCGCATGATAAATGATTTCGATCGTTTTATGACAGTTTCTTCATTTCCGGCATGAAATGAGCAAAAGCTCAGCCAAAAACAAAAGTAAGCAAGAATACAAAGAAAAACCGGAGCATGGCCATGTGACTGATGGTGATGTGTACTGTACACCTCACCCCACCCCCCCACCATACACTTCTCACACCCTCCTCCACCACCCTCGCCATGCGAAACTGTTTCTGTTACTGTTCGTAAAAAATGATTAATGAGCATTGGCAACGACACATAAACTGAAAGCGCGTACCTTTAACTGAAACGATCCCAACACCCACCCAGCACCACGCCCACTGCTGCATGTGTGTGTGTGTGTGTGTGAGTGTTCGCCCACGTCTTGGGACTCCGCTGCTTTCGGGACTGAGTTGAGTACTATCTGGCATCTCGAGCGCACAGCAAGTTCGCTAATCAAATTGAATCAAATCAAATTAATAATTACTTTTTAAAATGGCGACGCGGGCAGGAAGTGGGCGCTGTCTGTCCCCTACACACACACTGTCACCTCTCTCTCTCTCTCTCTCTCTTTCTCGCTTGCCTGCTTGGCAATTAATTAAATTCCCCCGCCGCCCCTACACCCCGAGTCCCTCTGCGTCGCGTACAAAGTGCAGTTAATAACCCGCAACAAAAAAAGCTGCCTCACTTCAAGAGCGCACCTCTAGAGTGCCACGCCCCCTCACACACACACACACACACACCACAGTGTAGCAGTGTAGTATCAACATTGGATATATGCATTATGGCCATAATTACACCAACTAGCCATCATTTGTTAATGCTAATTGGCCAATGAGCCGCGGCACTCAACTGGCTCGGCTCTGACTCTGGTTCTTTTCTGGACTTGAAAGACGCGCCTCTTGGCCCGGCTTATTGGCCATGCTCATGCTGAGTGCTCGAGTTGGCAATCAAAAGCGCAGCCAACTCAATTGTTGGCCATAAGCCTCATCAATTTGGCTCAGTGATTGCTCAACAGCAAATGGAATAGAAATCATAAGAGAAAAAGGGGCAGAGAAAGAAAATTTGTTTTCCTTTCCCCAAAACAAGATTTAGATGGGAAAGCGTTTAGCAAGATTCTATTAGAATTATAGATTAGCAAAGATTAATGGAGAAGGTGCATTTATCGATAGATCAAATAATGCATGATGATAAATGTGTACTAAATTAATCGACTATGAAGATTATGAAGACCAAAAGCTTCTGAATTTTATAATCGAAACTATTAATGGAGGAGGCAAACGAATTTTCATCATTATACACAACAATATAAATATCAATTACAAATATTTTATATTATTTTTCTGAGTATATAAGTAAAATTGAAATTTAAGATTAAAACAATTTTTCTAAATTAAATATGCATTGGTAGAATATCTGCATCAAACAAGGAACCAACAAAAATAAATAATAAGTTAGCTGCATTTTTAGGATATTTGGCTTTAATGCCTGTGCAAAATACTCGAGGCAGCTAAGCAATAATATTTTACTGTAAACAAAGAATAAAGACATTTCATATACTAAAAGGCCCATCTGACCTACTTTAAAAGTATTGTAGTATATATCGAACTATAAGACCATCATAAACTGTCTCAATTTATTGAAAGAATTGTCTCAAAAATTCTTTGTGATTGTGAATGAGAAATGCTTGTAGACACTTTATACTTAAAATGTGTCTAATGAGACTACCTCAAATCTGATGATGATAATGATGATGACTACTGTCACTGTCACATGAATTCGAATTCGAATTTGAATTTGAATTCGAATTACGAATCAGTTTCATTTCGCTCTGACCTTCACATCTCTCACAGCATGGTTCGTTTTTCTTTTTTTAGATCAAGCAATAGTATTTAATAGTTCCCGGGCCCGAAGCTACTTTGTATGCAAACGAACAGAAAGAAAAAAAAAAAACAAATAAAATCCAATCTGATTTTTACATAATAAGCGCTCGCTGATTAGCTAAATCAATAAATAAGTTTTGTAGGTAGCAAAAGTCAAGCGACTGGCAAAACTGACAGTCCTAAAACATTTAGCACATCGGCTAATTGAATGAATTAGCATATATAGCTATATGGTAGATAATGACAGCTCAGAAAGGGTCTCAATCAAAACTAATCTCTTTAACTTTTCTCTCTTTCTGACCTGCAAAATGACGCCACTGCCACAAAAGCGATTTCGCAATATATTATAATTAATTTGTCCAGAAAAAAAAGGGTTTGTGAATCGAAAATAAAGTTCGCAGTTTTTAATAAAGAGAAGGCTTTGTTTGACTTTGAATAGTCGAGTTAATTGATTTCTAGCGAATGCGAAGTTTTTAATAACTTTATTTGTAGGAAATGAAATTGGTGAATAATAACCAATTAAATAAATAATTATAGTTTCTTTAAGTCTTCTTTTCGGGCTAGAATTTCAATGGAAAAATGCTATAAGGTTGCTAATAACTCTATTATCTATCAATTAAAAATATTTTTGGATAGTTAACATTGGTCAAAACTCCTCTTACTATTTTCATTTATTTATACTAAGCTTATAAATATAATCTTGAGGTTGTTTGAAATATTATGATAATAATTGTGCAAATATTTTACCAAAAAGTTTGTAAAGAACCTGCGTTTTGAAGTTGATCAAGTTGATTTCTAAGAAGAAAAAGAAAAATAGAAAATCTTAAGGTCTTTTTTATCTGGAAGGATTATAAATGAATACGATCTTTCTTTAAAAGTTTAACTTCTCTCTGTATTTGATATTGTATCTATAGAAAATTAACTTTCAGACCAGAAATTTGTAAGTCACAGAATCAAAAGAATTTTGGGAGCTGTTCCTCAACTATTATCTCCATAAGAAAATTAAAACTAACTTTGACTATTTCTGAGCACCAAAGCCAAAAAAAAAACTCAAAAAGTATTTTTAGCTCAAGTAAAGCTCTAGAATCTTTTAGTCGAGAACATATTATTAAAAATGTAATAAGAGTAGAAAGTCTTGATTTTGGTTTGTACTAATAGAGTACTAGAATAAAGTATCCATAACTTAAATGGAGAATTTCGTTCATATCTCAAGAGTATATTTTATACTTTGTTTAATATAGTTATCTTTTATTCTTGATCCAATAATATGCAAAATATTCGATTCTTTGCGCACATAGAATCATATTTCTCTATATGTATGTATTTCCCTGACCCTTTAACAAAGTTTAAGAGAATATTCTTCTTGAATGGAATTGATTCTTCATTCAAGATTTTAAAATATTCTCTCTGGCAATTTCTTCGAGCTGTGTTCTGTTGAACTGAATGCACTTACCGCCATCCTCATTGGAGCCCTCGCTGGGCGGTCCCGCCGGCGGCAAGCTCTGCCGATTGCCGATCATGAGGCGATGCTGTATGGTTGCCACAGTGCTTGCAACGGCGGCAACCGCTGTCGTCTGGGCGGCACTGACATTGCGCAACGCCGCTGCACTGAGACCGGTGAGATTGGCGAAGGCGTTGCTGGCATTGACCGCTGCCATTTGGGTGGCAGCCGCTGCAGCGGCGGCCGTGGTGGGATGTCCGCCGGCGGCCGCCTCGAACCGCGGCCTGCCCAGGAACGGACCGTTCGGGCCAAAGACGCCGGGCACACCGAACTGTAGGAAGGGTCCCCAGGGGGGAACGCGTACGCCACCGGGCGCCAGTTGGGCGGCTGCGGCATAGAGCTGCAGTGCAGCCGTCGGATGCAGTCCCTCCGACGGCATGGTGACGGCGTTACCTCTGCTGCTGCTGCTACTGCTGCTGCTGGAGGCGCCGCTTAGACGTTGCTGCAGTTGCGGCGGCGTGGCGGCCAAATGGCTGTGACTGTGACTGTGACTGGAGCTGTGACTGGTGCTGTGACTGTGACTGTGACTTAAACTGTGACTTGTTCTTTGGCGCTTGATTTCGGTGTTGTCGCAACTGTTGTTGTCTTCTTCCTGCTTGAAGTTGTTGTTGTTGTTGTTGTTGTTGTTGTTGTTGGTATTGTTGTTGTTGTTGTTGCTAATATTGCTGAGCTTTTTGCTCTCCGTTGTTATTGGCTGTTGTTGTTGTTGTTGTTGTTGCTCTAGTACCATTATGGCCCAAATATCTGCAGCCGCTGTTTAAGCCATGGAAGTTTTTCGAAACGCGAACACGATTTTTGTTTTTGTTGTTCACGCACTTAACACTCACATACACATATGTATGTATCGTATGTATGTATGTATGCACTTGTCGCACAATTGCTTTACCGTTAGTTTCAGTTTAACGTGCTCAAAAAAAAATGATTGGAATTATTGCAAGTTTGCCGTCGTTTTGCCGTCGGCCGGCATTGTGCCCCAAAGTGAATCAAAAACACACAAACACGCATACAAACAAACAATGAATGGAATAATGATTGCACTCTAGCTTAGGCTGGAACTTTGAGCGCGGCCTCTCATCAATTAAAAAAAACTTTAATAGTTTTGTACGAGTGTGTGTGCGTGTGTGTGTTGTTAGCAGAGTGAGAGTGCGGGGCAGCAGCAACAAGCAGCGGACGACGCAAGCGCTCGCAATGAAAATTCAATTTGAACTGAGCGCCGTCGACGACGCGCCAAGCGAGGAAACCGACAAAACACAGCAAAAGCGCCCACAAAACGCAGACAAGGCGTCGGCGTCGGCGTCAACAGCGCGCTGAGAGCGAGAGCAAGAAAACGAGAGAGCGCCAGTCAGTGAGTGTGTGAGTGCAAGCGAGTCAGACAGAGAGCTGAGGACTATGGCAGTGCAATACAACAACCACCGTTACCACCACTAACACCACCAACACCACCAACACCAACACCACCAACCCAAAGCAAGCAGCGGCAGAGATTGTTGCCATGTTGTTGCGGTCGCCGTGTGTGTGTGTGTGTGTGTGCGTGCGAGCGAGCTGGAAATTCATCAAAAAGCAACAACCACTTAATTTTTATATGCGCAGCGTCGCCTGTTTCAATTTTGATCAACTTGGCGGCTGCTGCTGTTGCCGCTGACGTCGCTGCTGCTCCCTGGGTAATTCATTTCAAAGAAATGCTGCTATAACTGTACGTACGTATGTGTGTATATGCTTGTGTGCTTGTGTGCATGGCCATTTTCAATATGGAGTCAGCAACGCAACCGAAGTGCGAGCGAGACAAACAGCTGTCGTCTGACCAGTTTCATTGGCTGTCGAAAGCTTTATGAATAGTGGGAATTTTTAGCGCTTGCTGCTCAGCTCAACTGAGGCGCCATTGCCAACAACGACTTGAAGTGTTTTCAATTTTCTTTGCATGTGCGAGTGTATGTGTGTGTGTGTGTGTGTGTTTTCCAAGGGCGGAGTTATGCAGCATTTTTCAATTTGCAGCACATCAAATTATTATGCTCCACTCCGCTGTTTGCCGCTGCTGCTGCTGCTGCCCGAGTCGACGCAACTCCCAAACAGTTTCCCCCCCCCCCTTATCCCCTTATCACCTTGCGAGGACTGCGCTGCTACCAATAACCATAAATGGCAATTTTGCAGCGCCAAATAGAAAATGAAAATTCGTTAACAATTAATTAACAAACGATATTTTTCCTCCCCCTCACCCACCCACCTCCTATGGCCACTTTGACTTTTCTTAGCGTATTTTGGCTAACGATTTTCTTTCATCTTCTTCTTCTTCGTCTTCTTCTTTCTTTTCAATTAAAATGTGTGGAGACCTTTTCTTCTTTTCTTGTTATTGTTATTGTTTTTTCTATGCTTCGGTGCGAGCGAGATGGCTAGAAGTCGACACGAGCTGCGGCAGACACAACGGCGACCAATTTGCTTTTAATTTGTTAACATAAACGCCTCGCACTGCTCCCCTCCACCCACACCCCTCCAACTTCGGCAACACAGCTTCAAATCGTGTGTGTGTGTGTGTGTGTGTGTGTGTGTGTTGGTGTGTGTGGCCTGCGCATGAATCATTCATTTTATTAGCGCTGCTGACTGCGACGTTGACTGCAACAGCAGCAGCAGCAGCAGCGCAGCTCCACTTAACCCATTTGCTCTGCAGCATCCCCACCCACATCCCCTCCCCCTCCCCTGTCAACCCCTCGAATGGTTGGTCAGTAAAAGCTGGCTAAAAGCTGAAGCAATCAATGTCATTGTTGTTGTTGTTGTTGTTTTTTTTTATGTTTTTTGTTTTTGTTTTTGTTTTGGGGGTGTCTGCCTATAAAGCATATTTTTTTTTGTTACTACCCCCAGAGCGCCAGTGTTGCCACACCCCCAAAGAACAAAGCACAAAAAGAAAAACATAAAAACCGAGCAGCATCCTCCTCCCTCCCTTCCCACCGTTTCTCCTCCACTGCTGTGTCAACTGTTTTGTTGGCAGGTTACTTAATTGCTCTCTCTCTCTCTCTCTCTCTCTCTCTTTCCCTCTTCTCGCTGTCAAGCTTCGTTCCTTGTCACATGTGCGCCCGTTGTCTGCTGGTGTTAATTTTATTAATGACATACAACGCCACTGGCCGACACTGATCCCCCCAACCCCCCACCGCCCCCCTTTGCTCACCTGACAATCCCCATTCGCGTTGTTAATAAAATTTTCATGCGTACGAAAACTTAATTAATTCTGTGCTACAGTTTGTTGCAGAACTTTTTTCTCCCTTCCTCCCTTTTTCCCTGCTGCTCTTCCTGCTTTTGCTAAACCAAAATGGCAGCCGTCAGTTGCAATGTCCCCCACCCTCTTCAAGCCACCCGCCCACCTCTTGCTTCAACAAAAATCAAATGAATGAATTTTAATTATTTTTTGTGGTTGCCTTAGACCCCCCTCCACCCCCTCCACCACCAACACCCTAAGCAAACACGAGAGCGAAAGAGAAGAGAGAGAGAGAAGAAAAGTTTTTAGTAAATCGAAAAGTTTTTGGAGCAGGTAGCTGACGCAAAGTTTTTCTTGACTATGCGGAAACAGCCGGAACATACAACTAAGCCCTCCCTAGAGGGGGGAAATTTTTCCTGCCTGCCTGCCTGCGGAAATAATATAGAGAAAATGCTTGCAACAAAAACATAAAAACATCAGAGTCAGAACAACAAGAAGAAAAACATCTAGCAAAAAGTTCCTGACAGTATATGTATATAGCATATAATTGATATATATGTTGCTGAACTTTTGACCTTTGTGGTACTATATACAATATATATCCATAAATAGTTTCCTAGAAAGTCAGCTGAGGCCATCAGCTTTTGTATTAACGATTTAAGATTGCTTCTTATTATACCTAGAATCCATGAAAAATTGATAAGGGAGAGGAATGATAAAGCTTTTTTCTCCTGTTTTTTTCAGAATATTTTTTTTATATAAAATTTGTTGTTCTATTATAGCCGTATACTTATTTATCTTAATGCAATATTTTATTTTTATTTTTATTTTTGACTACATAAAATAAAAAATTTATAACTTAAGACTTTTAGTAAATTCCAAGACATTTTAAATATTTAAAAATCGTTCCCAGTTCGAATCAAATTCCTTGGATTTGCAAATAAATCTTTATAAAAAAAACCACTACTAAAACATAACCTAAGTACAAGATCATTGTCCGCACTATCCAATTTTAAACATAAGATAAACATACAACATCTAAGCATCTCGAACTGAACTTGCAATAATGTCGTTTATATCTTACCACAACTTAAAACTTTATAATAATAATAAAATTCGATTAAAATTGCACTCAATTATAAAAAAAAAAAAAAAAAATATCTTATTGCTAATATTCTAAAATATTCATTGCATAGCTCCACAGAGATACTAAATACATAGTAACAACAATTGTACATTGCACTTGCCTTTGCTTGAGCAGCATACTGGGAAATACCATAAAATACTGGGAATTTGTTCGTGCTGAGGTTGGGACCTTTTGCCAGAGCTTAAGCACAGAAACTGACAATTGCTTTTGATGCTGTTTTGGGGCTACTTGAGACTGTTTGAAGAAATTGCCGTTTGATTGTCGCATCAAGTGTTCGCCAGGGACAAACCAAGACAATGATATGTATACATGTAATAAGAAGACGAAGAACAAGAAGAAGAAGAAGAAGGAGAAGAAGATTATGATGATGATGAATATGATGAGCCAACAGAGTACATGAAATTACATAAACAGATATATACGCAGTTGATAAGCGCTTCAGTATAGTAAAATATTATTTATTGTCTATTTTTAATGGTGTGAAAAATAGGAACGGGGAGATTTTAATGGTTTTTTAAAGTAGTAAATTTAGTAAGCCTACACAAATATATGTTTTATTGATTGTCAGAGCAGTAATTTAGTAGAGACTTAAAAGAAAAACTGAGCGATTGTGTAATATTTTCACTTATTTTTTTCTAAAAACAGTGCTAAAATTTTAAAGTCGTTTTATATTTTTTTCTGACTGAAAATGATGTAAGGGCTTCAGACAAAAGCTATGTAAAAAAGTTTACTGATTATACTCAATCTGATTTTGAGACTTTTAAGAAATTATAATAAACTATGTATCATAAGGACTATGAAAAAATTTAAATGTAATTGTGGGTATAAGCAACTTATGATAACCAAAAAAACACAATAAAAAGCATTTTATAATAAAGTGTAAGTAGATATATGTAATTGTATATTTGCATTTCCCTACTTTTTCTTAGCTGTTCTAACTTCTATATACTAACTGTAACGACCTTCTCACTGATAAATAATTTCATTAAAAAACTGCTTTTATTATTTAGATTTCTAACAATTACAACAGTTGTGGTTTCAATCAAATATTAACGCTTAACGAGCGTGTTAATTGCCCATCAATGTAAAAGACAGTGTGAACAGATAAGCCAACAATAAACCATAAACCATAATGTGACCGCAGCATATCGAAAGTCAATGCCACGCCCACTTCACAGCTAAACAGGATCAACAGATGCAGCGCAAAATTTGTTGCTTCATATTATTTATACCAATTATTATTGCTATGTGTGGTTCTTCGTGTTGTGTTGTTGTGTTTTGTGAACCAGAGAAAAACGAAAAAACAAAACACATGTGTCGCTAATTTGTTACAGAATCTGGGCCACGCCCAAAAACAACAACAACAACAACAGCAACCACAAAATTCTCTGCAGCACTGCTCTGCTCGTAAGAAAAACCGTTTGAATGCAGCGCAAGGACAACCCCCTCTGCACCCCCCTGCCTGCTTCTTCTTGTTCTTCTTTGTTTTTTGGTTGCTGCTGTTGTTGTTGCTGCTGGCTGCATCAGGGCTACGAGAGCAGAGACCAGAGCAGCACCCGGCCAAAGTCAAGTCAAGTCACACGAAATTATGGCAATTACGTTAAGCAGCCATTTATTTTTATGAGCCCACGAATTATGAATAATTGCGCCAACAACAACAAAAACAACAGCAATACAGTTAGTAACAACTATAAAGTGACGTTGCGTTGCTGTAAGGTGGGGGGAGAAGTGCGTGTGGGGAAAGTGAGGGAGGAGGCTGATAGAGAAGAAAATAAACACATACATACATATGTATGTATAACGGTTCCAATGCATGTCAACAATACCGTTAGCACACAGGTTCGAAATTTCATTTGACACTCGTTAAGCAAATAATGAAAGCAACAACAGCTTGCACGACCAAAAAATACTCTGTAAGTAAATTAAAATTTTCAAACGTATGTCAATTCGCACTAAATAGAGTTTTACTTGGCCCGTGATTATTTTTTTTATGTGAAGACTATTTTCACTTAATTAAAGTATTATTTGGCATAGTTTAGTAATTCGTATCTTAATCAAAATGTATTTTAAAATTACATATACTTACGGAATATTCAATATTTTTTCTTCCTACTAAATTATTAAAATAAATAGACTTTTCTGTAAACACTTTTATATCTTTTTAAGATCAATCACATAAAGTAAATATATACACATATACGGATGCATCTGATTCCATTTTAACTATGGTTGTTTTTATAGTTGGCGTTAATATACACCTTCCCAATCTTTTTTGAGGGTGCGTGAATGAAAAATTGCTTATAAAATTGCATAAACTTGGCACAGAAGAGCACAAAATCAAAGAAACATAATCGAAATAATAAAAATCCAATAAGAAAATTTGGGAAACAGAACTATACTTTATTTTGCCGAAGTTTGAATACACTAATGGAAGGTATATGGAAGTTTTCGATAGAGAAGTTCACTAAAAGTTTTCAAATTTTTGGCTTCATTTTTTTTTTTTAACAAATTTAGAAGTGCACTCACTATAGCATATCACATTTATTATTGGTAGTGAATAACCTAATTCAACATTTGCACGTCACAAACAACAACAGAAAACTAACATAGCCAACTTCAAAGGCAGGGCATCATTTGCCCAAATAGATAGATAGCTGAGGCCAATTCCATAAGATGGCTTCTGATGGCTGCTTCTGCTTCAGCTTTTGCCATTGCCCGTTGCCGTTGGCTTTCAGACGACAACAATTGACATTCATTGGCCAGTTTGATGGCCTCTGCCTCTGCCTTCCCCTCCTCCACCCACTTCCCCTCTGCAACAAAGCTGAATATAAGTTTCTTTCCAGCAACATTGTCGTCGCCGTTGGTTCTTAAGTCTCGAGTCTCGAGTGTCGAGTTTTATTCGCATTCTCGTTCTCTTTCTCTTCCTTGTCTACTTAGCTGTCGCGATTGATTTTCTCTAACGCCAAGGCATCCAAAGCATCCTTCAGCCTCCGGGCTCTAATATCCTTGGCAGCGTTCTCTCCTCGCAACGCTGGCGGCAAATAAATTACATTGTAATTTGTGTGTCCTCGTCCTGATTGTTGGCGTTCCCGTTCGCGTTCTCCTTCTCGTTGTTGTTGTTGTTGTTGTTGTTGTAGTCCTGGTCTAGACCATTCAACCCACCCTCCACTGAGCTTCCTTGTTGCTGCCTGTTGTTGTTGTTCTTGTTGTTGCTGTTGTTGCTGTTGTTGTAAGCTCGTAATTTGATTTCGAGTGCCTTTTGCCCAAAACCGCCCAAACCGCCCACCGTTTTGGCATTGCTCATTTTTAGCTTTGGCGACGTGCCCAGCAGCCCTCTCTCCCTCTCCCTCTCTCTCTCTCTCCCTTTCCCTCTCTCTCTCTCTCGCTTAGATGCCGCAGCGAGAGCTCATTTAAAGTTGATGGTGTGTGAAAAAATGTGAACAGATTGTTATGTAATTGAGTTTTTAGGCAGCCGTTTTGAGGTCGCCTTTTGTGGCTGTAACTTCGTTGTTCTTTTTGTAGTCCTTATGTCCTTTATGTCCTTTTGCTGTGGGTGTTGTTTGTCGTATTTGTTACATTTATTTGTCGCTTGATTTGATTTCGTTCCCCAGCCGCTCGTTGGCGGCACGTTTTACCCTCCTTTCTTTCCCTTTGCGGTTTACACACACACACACACACACAAACACAAAACTCTTGGCTGCATTAGTTGGCCAATTTGTGGCTCGAAATTGAACTTGTTTGCCGTTAAGTGATTGTATTGGAAACGTGTTAGAGTCCTAAAGGTCAAACACTGATTTTATTCTACTAAATACTTAATTCAAATAGTGTTAAAGATGAATGAAATGAATAATAAGGAGTTTAAGTCAAAAACTTTGAACATTTAAGTGCATAATTAGTCAAAGGATAACTTGAAACTTTACCTAACCTCACAAATTTACATAACCTCACATCCATCTTAATATCACGCCAAGTTAATTAACTAAATTTGAAAGCTGATTTAATTAAATAAAATTTACTTTATGCATCTACTTTGTATACACAAATTTGAACACAATAAAACATGAATATTCAGTGAGCTTTTTACATTTGATTTCGTTTTGTGTGAATTTCGGAACCAGCTATAAAAAAAAACAACAGAAAGAATGCATTTTTGGCATTCAACAACAAGAACAAAAACAACAGCAACGACGACGACGAACGATTCACGCATTGGTCATGGTTGTCTCGGACTTCGACTTCGTCTTCGTCTCCGTCTCCTGCTCGTCGTTTGTCGGTTTGTCGAATGTTCGCTTGTAACGATCACGAACAACACCTTTTGGTTAACGCTGGACTCGTTTGTGTTCATGTTTCGGCATTCCCCACCCCCCTCCCCCCACCCCACCCAACTCCACACACTTACGTCGTTCTCGTTCTTATTAGCTTGCATTTAAAACGCAGCAGGGTTTTCACACCTTTTGCACCCCACTGCGTCTGTATGTATCTATCTCGTTCTCTCTGTGTGCCGACAATAAGCGAAGACCCGAAGGTGTTTGGAAGAGGGAGAGAGAGAGAAGAAGAGCGCACGCGCGGCACAATCAAATTCAAATCACTTTGCATCTTTGAGATCTCAATAAAAATCTTGTTCTTGTTCTTGTTCTTGTTCTTCTTCTTCTTTTTGGCTTTTGTTGCTGTTGTTGCCTTTTGTGGTTTGTTGTTGCCGTTGACTTTAATTGTTGCCGCAGGAGCATTGCTCAAATATTAATTGGTTTTTGTCTGTTCTTGTGTGTGTGTGTGTATGTGTGTGTGTGTGTGTGTGTGTGTGTGTGTGTGTGTGTGTATGTATGCTCGATGCTGGAGGATTTCTGGCTAAAGATGCTGACGGCGACTGCGCTGCCGACGCCGACGCTGACGACGACGTCTGACGCGGCTGCCTTTTGAGTTTTGTGTGTTGTTGTTGCGGCTGCAAAAATTAATTACGATATCATGATTTACAAAATTAGCCGCAAATGGCGCGGCCTTTTTTCTCTCTTCCTCTCGCTCCCCTCCCCCTTTATGTGTCCAATGTGATATAGGGCGTGGCATAGTGGGCATGGCTTGTCCTCTTATTTTTCTTTTTCTTCTTTTTGTATACCCTATAGAGAGTGTTAGGCTATTTAAATGTGCTTGAAATAGACAACAATAGACAACAACATTAAGTGTTGAAAAGTATCTAAAAAAAAGTTTAACTTACTATATAAAATGTTTAAGCTTTTGTAATACTTCAAATATTTAACATTTATAGAAGTTTTTTGGTCAATCGAAATTTCTTTTAGGAAAAAACAAATCTTAGAAATGTAAGATTTAATAGATATCGATAACAATTGTATATCGGAAAAAGGAGTAGTTATCGCTCATTTAAATTCCATAATTTCAATTTATTGGCAATATTTTTTGTAAGTATCAATGTTTAAGAAAGTGCAAAACAATTTAAATATTATTATTATTATTGTTTTGGCAACTTTATTTAGCTTTATCAACATCGCATTTTTTTGGCAAATCATCAAGCATTTTATTATGTTTTTTATTTATATTTTTTTGTATGTGCTGTTGTTGCCACACCCACAAATCGCATCACTTGCCAAATAGCTGGCCCGATTTTGTGGCACAAATCATTTGGCGCCCCAAATTGCCCACCCCTCTCCCCGTCGAGTATATGGAGCAGCTTTTGATGGACACGTAGAAGTCATCAGTGGCTTTCATTATGTTGCCACTTTAGTTGGGGTTGGGGTTGGTGGTAGTTGGGTGTTTGCCACAAATTGTGGCCTCATTCATTTTCATAAGCACTAAGCTACAACACATGGCGAGATGGCAGGGCGGGAGGGGGGAATCGTTTTGCATTCTGAGCTGCAGCATCTTCTTCTTCTTCTTCTTTTATAGTGCGACTGTTTTTTGGTTTTTTGGATCTTGGGGCAACGGGGCGTATGGCAATTAATGTGCTCCAACCGATCGGCCTTGGGCTGTGTTTGGTTTTCCCTGCTGCTCCACATCCCAACAGCATTCATGCCACATTCAGCTGCCCCGTTTTGTGTGCAGTGCCAAGACACGCCCACTTTGGGGATGCCCGCTGGCGTTGCCACTGTTACAATTTTGTCGCTCTTTGGCTTTGGTAATTAACATTGTTGCACAGTTGCAACTTTGCCGCTGCTTATTGTGCTTTTTGTGTTGCACTTTGTGCTGTGCTTTTTTTTTTTTTTTTTTTTTGCATATTCGCATTGCGTTTATTAATGTCATCAACGCCCCAAATGCCACGCCCCGCCCCGACGGTTGACAACTCAATTGTTTGCTGCCCCTTCGCAATGTCATTAAAATGATTTCTGCGATCGGCATTAACATATACACAAACAAAAAACAACGGGAACAATCAACACAAAAACCTCGCCTAAGCCAAAGGCAAACAACAAAAAAATTGGAGCTAATTTGATTAATATGCAACGCAATGCACTGCACTACCCCTCTTCCCCCCCTCCCGTCGCTGTAAGCCTAATGATGGGAAGTGCGAACGCATTTTGGCTCCCAAGCGCTTTGGATGCGGACGCGAATTCACAATTCGCACGAAGCGTAATTGCAATTGTAATTAGTGCAAGTGTTCGATGCAAGCAGGTCTAGCAATCAACTGCCTGGCGACACCCCGACACCCTGGCAACCCTGGCAACCCTGTGACCCTAACTAACCGTACTCATGGAGCATACCACACCCAACACCCTAAGACAAAAGCATTAAGGGTTTCGTCTTTAATCTTAAGGTCAACTTAGTTGAGGTGTGGAAAGGAATTTTAAAAGGACTTTACTAAGTTGTACTCAGGAGGACCCTATAGCACCTTATATAACTGACGTACACCTTACATTCCACACCGTAACCATGGTTCTGGCTCTACCTTGCACCCTACACAGGACACGCTGATTCTACACCCATAAGTCAAAAGCATTATTTCTCTTTAATCTTAAGGTTAACTTTTAGGTGTGCCTTGGAATCCTTATTTATACTTAGGGGACTGTCGACCTTATATAACTGACATATTACTTAATTTGGTACTTCATACAATAGGGTTAACGGTACACCTACATTCCA
This sequence comes from Scaptomyza hsui, assembly GCA_018152825.1. Classification (NCBI taxonomy): domain Eukaryota; kingdom Metazoa; phylum Arthropoda; class Insecta; order Diptera; family Drosophilidae; genus Scaptomyza; species Scaptomyza hsui. Next base: position 12,071,977 of record JAECXO010000001.1, read on the forward strand.
CCGTAACCATAATTCTGGATCTACCTTGGACCGTAACGACCCCTGTTGTACCTCAACACCTAAGAAAAAGCATTTATCTTTAATCTTAAGGTTAACTTAGTTGTTTAAAAGAACTTTATTACATCAGGAGGACCCATAGCACCTTCTATTATCTTGACATTCAGACGCTAACCATTTCGGCTCAACACCCTACCACACGCTTTCTACATTTTATCCTTTACCTATCAATTTTCATCCAACATCCTTCCTGATACACCCTACATTCAGTAATTTATTGGACCGTATATGTGTCCCTATTATTTTACATATGCCCCAGCACCTAGTACCCTAACACCCTTCTATTATGGTAAATGACCCTTTCCAGGACCTTACACATTTTTCTACACCCTAGCAATTCTAATAGAGCAGTCCCCTGACACACATACTACATGTCCCCCTAGTTACCCTACACCCTACCACTTGATAGTTCACTGTTTGACTAGTAGCAGGTCCTAGATCTAAGCTTCACCCCCCTACCACTTTGTTCACTGGTTGACTAGTAGCAGGTCTAAGCTTCACCCGCTCACACCCACACACACACACACACACACACACACACACACAGCAAGCTCAATATTTGCGTAATCCGAAACGCATGCAGCGATTTCACGGCCAGCCACCGCAGCAGCAGCAGTGTAGTGTTGCTCCACCACTGGGACCAGTGGGACAAGGACTAAACAAATCCTTTGCATGGCGCACACGTTGAGGCTTTGCCTTCTGGAGCTTTCGACACGGCAACTGGCGCATTTCACGCCTCCTTTGGCATCGCTGGGCATTGCAGAGAGTAAACAACCACCCGAAAAACAGATGCCCCGATGAGGATGCGGATGCGGATAAGGATATGACAAATTTCACGGCAAGAGTCCTTTCGGGCAACGGGCAGCGGGCAACGGACAACGAGGTAGCTAAGGTGAACGTCGCCAGCGGCTTAACTTTTGCTCGAACGTTGGCCAAATTTGAAATTTTGGAAAAATTTCGAAAAGCCGATAATGAAGTCAAGATTGCAATCGACCCACAATGAGTTGGTGGGGCTTTGTTCTCCCTGTGTTTGGTATAGGCAGGACACACTTTAATCAATCGCAACCGATTTGTCGGCTTAACATGTACAACATGACGTAAATAGTGAACCCATCCCTGGGAATGGGAATGGGATTGTAAATAGTAGGTAGCAAAGGGGATGCAGGATAGGACAACAACAAGGCGGCAGCTTTCGCAGGGTGTCGCGCATTAAAGTGAGCAATCGACAAGGATTTAGGTCTCTGGAGTCTGGAACTTGGCAACGGTTGCGGCATCGTTTGGTGTTGGTGGCTTGTCAGGATTAGCGCCAGTTGTCTGCCCAAAGTGGCCAGCTAATAGATGTTGTTGTGGCTGTTGTTAGCACAGCGTGAGAAGCTCAGTTGGCTTTTGTGTGTAAAGGTCAAAGGAGAAGCGAGTAGCGAGTAGCGAGCAGCGAGTCGAGGAAAGTAGCGAGAGATGAGAGGGAAATAGATAAAGGAACACTTGAGGTTATGAGAAAGTTTGTTTGTAGAATAATTATGAGTGAACTGTGGAAATCAAATTAAGTGTTTCTTTTATAAACACCCTAACACACATATTTCTATATACAGATCTAGAAATAAGTCAACTTAGAAACATATTTTCAACTTTTTTATTAAAAATCCTCCAAACTGCAGTTCTTAATAATTAAGAGATTGATGAAAGACAAGCCAAAATAATGCTTAATACAAAATCCAAAGAATAGTTGATGTCAATTTGAATGGAGTTGATGTCCATAGTTTAGGAGATAGTCGAAAATGACTTGACAAGCGAATAAAACCAGAATGAATGACATTCGAATATTTATAATGGTTTAAATGCGACTATAATAACAACTAATCGAGGCTTAGGATCAGATCAGACGCCTTTTGTTTGGCTGACTTTGCACATACTACAATATAAGTACAAACAACCCCTCAACAAGACAAGACCTCACCCCTCCTCCCCCTGCCTGCCTGCCATGACTGAGAATGGACCCTTGACAATGGCTCAATTTTTATGCGATTTACTTGTTTTGATAAACATTCGTCGTCGGCTGTCTTTTCGTGTCTCTCTCATCTCTCGTCTCTCGTGTCTCGTGTCAAACGACACCCTGGACAAGTCGAAATCAGAATGCGAAATCAAATTCCATTGGCAACCCCAAAGCTGCTGGAAATAATTTGAAAATTACTTTTGTTCCACACACACACACAGAGAGAGAGAGAGAGAGAGAGAGAGAGGGCAACAATTTTTATGAAGGTCGCGTGCGGTTTGAGTTTTGATCGCAACGATAAGCCTGCAACAACTACAAAGTGTATATAAATCAAGCAAATCTACATATAACACAGGCCGTGGAAGGGGCAGAGGGAGGGAGAGACTAGCGGCACAAGGCCTAACCCCAAAGCTAACCCTAATACCCGATACTTAAACACCCGAATACCCCCCGCTGTAGCTTTATTGTTTGATAAGTATTTTGATAATATTTTGAGTGCTGTGCGAAAACAATAGAGCAAGCAAATGCTTCGAAAGCAGCGCAACGTTTAACACCCCGGCCAAAAGTGTTTTTTGAATACCCTGTATGAAGAGTTATTACGACTAAAAGAACTAAGAAAGGAGTCAGTGGTTCAGTTCGTGGCTCAAATCAATGTTTGATACTATAAAAGTAGGTTTCAAGACTGTAAGACCTAAGAGAGGTTCACGTTTCGTACCTATGTTTTACATAAAGGATCGGTTCATCGAACCAATTCGCTTCTATAAAAACTTTTCCTTTATATGTGATAAGAACTTACTTGTTTAAGCTCTAGATTCACGCCAGTTTGGTTCTGAGCCGGTTCACAATTTTGATAAGTTAGGTTTTTGTTATACGTATTTCTAAGCTCAGCGATTTAAATGGCTGGAAATTATAGACTTTACCATGACTCTCCCAAAACCGATAAGTATCGACTATTGGCCTTAACATACTCCGCCTCTACAGGGTATCTACCAGTCGGTCACTCTTCAACTAGAACCATTCCCTCGTTTATCTAACAAACTGTTTAGGGGGTTGAGGGAAACTGGTTTTCCTGCTTACAAATTCAATTGAGATTTATGACTGCTTAGCCAACACTTAATGCACGCACCATTTACCAACACTGGAGGCCCCACTCTCTCCCTCTCTCCACACACACACACTCTGGCCAATGATCATGTCCAGATGGTGGGACAGTAATGAACACCTTGGCGCGCCAAAATGACAAGCTTGCTCGCAAATTGGATTACTTCATTGCAATGCGGTCAGATAAGAGCAACAGCAACAACAACTTGCAACAACATGCGGCAGCAATCCAGTCGGCTAAGATCAAGCGGGGGCAACAAACGAAGCGCAAAAAGGATCACAAAAAAATGTAAAGAAGAATAACAAAATACCATAAGCGATATAAATAAATAAATACAATTTTGCAGCCAAGCATTTGGCCGATTGATTTCTTCTTTACAGCAGCAGCAGCAGCAGCAACAGCAGGCAGCAAAAGAGGGATAAGTGGGGGGTAGGGTTAAGGCTTGGAGGCTCTCACAAATTGCCGCATATTTGTTGAGTAATTACGCTTTAACTTGTAATAAAGAAGACAAACAATAAAACGAGGATCCCAAGCTAAACTAAGGATGAAGTTCTTCTCTCTCTCTCTCTCTCTTTCCGTCTCTCTCTCTCTCTGTGTGTGTCTGTACCAAATAAAAATGTTAGCCAAGCACCTGGTGCCTACGTAGGTGAAGGGGAGGGGAGGTACGGCGGGCGTTCTCAATTGAAAAGCGTGAATAACAAACGTGAACGGGCCGCAAACGCGCAAATTGGCTAAGAAGTCAGTCAGTCAAGAAGATTTGAAGTCAAAGTCGAACTCAATGTCCACAACAACAACAACAACAACAAAAATTTGGATCAACAACATTGCCGTTTATACGATGAATACTTATTTCGATTGTAATTCAGCTTATCATGATAAAGCAACACAAAATGTTGTGGAAATTAAATTAAACTTAATAACAGGAATACACATAAAGTATATCTTTAGCTAATGTTTTGTAGTTATTTTCTGAGCAGGCTTAAACAGAATTATGTTCAAAAAAATATATTTATATTTTATTATATTCAACAAATTTTACGAAATCTGGCATGTGTTATTGATTATTTATTTAGAAAGAAAATATAAAAAGCGGATTTTATACAGAAAGAACCTGCAAGTGGATAAGTTTTGACAACCTTTCCACTTTCGGTTTGTCCATCAAAATAACACGATAATCTTGAGAAATTAATTATGCAATAAAATAGTTTTCTTAAAAGAAATAAATTGATCGAGATACAAATTAAATCTTATAAGTATTATTTATATTATTTTATTACAAACCAGCTATGTGTAAGACAGAGGCATGAAAAATGTTATTAGGAAGCATTATTCTAGAATCATGTTTTCTAAAAAATGGATCAATTTAAGTCGCAGCTGGATTATTCCCTTTCTAATTGATTTGATCATCACAATGCAGCACGTATAAACGCAAATAAGTAGTATCTGCTTAACTGCTTGCTCTCTCTCTCTCTCTCTCTCTCTCTCTCTCTCTCTCTCTTTCACTGAACTGTTGGCTCTAACCACAAAACAAATCTTTGCACTAAGCAGGCAGAGTCAAAAGGCCCCAGAAAGAGCCCAAAAGAGCCAAACGTAGCATCGCTTAATTTACTGTTGAGGCACAACAAGCACGAAAACCAAAACCAAAACTAAAACCGAAAGACGAAGACGAAGACGAGGACGGAAACGGATGGAGATGAAGCTGCAAGATGAGGCAGATGGAAGACTGGCGAGTCCAAAACTGGACTTGGCTTGCAGATTGGACTAGCGAGCAGAAGACGAAAAAACAAAAACAAAAAAAAAGAAAGAAAAAAAAAACCATAAAATGCATTATTATGCTAAATGACTATAAAAATCACGTTTACAATCCATTTATGCCTGGGATAATAACCCATCTCTTTTGAGGCAGCGTCGCAAAGGAAGAAGCTGAAGCTCTTGGGTGTTGTTGCACGTTGCACGTTGCACGTTGCAAGTTTCGTAGTTGCACTAGTCGAATGCTGGAGCTAAGGCTTTGAAGAAGGAAGGCAAAATAACCCTGAGAGGCAGAGCATTTGTTTACGCCGCGAATAATTGAGTTATCTGATCCCTGCTAGCCACAAGACAGACACGAAAAAGGCAACAGACTCGACTCTCTCTCTCTCTCTCTCTGTGCCTAGACAAGACATGGGGGGGTGGGGGGTCGTGTTGCATGTTTGTGGCAGCAGGTAGGTGTGGCCGGAGCCTACGTAGCAAATTGCTGGGGCGCATTAGAAGGCAACCGCCGCCTCCCTCCCCACCCTCTGCCCCACTCCCCCCAACGCCAGTGACTTGAGCCTGGCTGGCAGTTGGTAATGACTTTATTTGGTTGCTGCGTTAATGGGGAGCAGTCGGCGTCGACGTCGACGTCGACAGCGGCGTCAACGTTGGCGTAGGCAGCGCAAATTGAAAGCGCATTTCAAAATTTTTCACACCTGAAAATTGTTTCGTTTTCAAGAAGGTTGACTGACACAGCGGGGTGCGGGCTTGGGGCAGGGGCAAGTGCGGATTGTTGAGTTGTTGTTTTTGATGTTTTTATTTTTTTTTCTTCTTTCTGTTGTCTTGTTGTTTGTGGCAAGTGCAGCGAATTTGTGTCGGCCTGGAAACACTTTTCACGTAGCGCCGACTGCAGTTAAAGCCAAAAAAGATGCCGACCGGCGGCTGCAATTAATCAAAATTTAATTTCAAACAGTCGACGTCAACGTCGACAGCGACGTTCGAAGCAGCCAAAAAAAAAAAAAATAAAAATAAAAAAAAAATTGAAAAGGCTAAAGAGAAAACTGGCTAAAAAGAAAATGTAATTAATCACAAGGCGGTTGCTGTTTGCAGCACTTTTGCTTCTTCATGTTATTCGTCTTGTTGTTTGGGAAAAGTAATGAAAAGCCACAAGAAAGGCAATGAAAAGCGACAAAGAACAATAACTAAAGGCAGCCTGCATAAGGCGCCTTGTTCAACAAAAACCGTTACAGATTGTTGTAATAGTTATAATAATATTGGCTTCAAAATTCATTATATCCATTATGAAGACATATAGCTTCAACTCCAACAAAGGCAATTAAGTGTATACTTAAAGCTGAAATAGGGCTTATCATTTGCTTAAGGCTAAAAATGAGCTAGTTTTTAGCTGATATAGTTTAAAGATCACTTTTAACTTATTAAATAAGCAAAATACATATGTGAAATAATAATTATAACCATTATGCTTATTTTATTATTCTTTGTCTTAATTTAGATAGTTCTTTATTTATTAAACCCAGCTCATGTAATCCTTGTAGATCATTTGGGTTTTTTTTATTTTAATAATTAGCTCACAAAAATGTCCATCTATTTTTCGTTTATTTGAAAACCTTACACAATGTACATTGCGCAAGCGACATCTAGATGGCGCTTACTTCTGCGTTCAAACGACTTTGAATGATTACGCTAGATGTGTTAAAAATTGTGTTTAAAACGATTCGGAGTGATAACGCTAGGTGGTGCCGTAAAGTAAAATACAAATTTTATTGTGAATCTTTTTCAGGTTGCGGCATACTTTCAGGAGCTCAAATATATTGACTTTTGAGCCTTTGTGACCACCCCAACTACCAATTTGATCCTTTGTGACCACGCCAACGCCAACAACGCTAGAACAAAACTTTTTAGTTCGTGTTAGGCGTTAAGCACATTCTTTTAAGTTCGTGTTAGGCGTTAAGCTCGTTTAAGTCAACTTTTGAGGACGAAGAAAAGTTGTTCTTGTTGAGAGCAAAAAAAAAGCGCAAATAATTGGAAAAAAATGGTTAAAAAAAGCGGACGGTTTTTTTTAATAATTTATTCAGTATTTTATTTAAATATACTATCATCAACTTTATTGAGTTCAACGGATTGATTCTTCATTTGGATTTAAAAACCGATTGCGCCTAACGATTAAAGGATAGCAACAAAATTGGACGGGTTCAATATAATAAATAATAAAAAAACTGGCACCCACCCGTTTGTTTTTTCTTTAAACATCGTCCCATATTGAAAATTATGAATAACGATGCAGTGGACAAGACGCGAATAAATTTGGTATTAAAACCAAAAAAATTCTAGAAAAGCTGATCTTCCAATAAAAAGGCCAGATTTTCCCACCCCCTTCCCCAAATCGTCTAATTTTTCAAGCGATTCGGTTTTTCAAAAAATACAGATTTGACGGGAAAAGCTGATTTGACATGTGTGAAAAAAAAAAAAATCAAATCAACATAACAACACCTACACTGCAGATATAAAACTTCTTAACCTTCATAAGGATGTAATTCCGGTCATTCGATTTCTTCAAGTTTTTTTCCGACCTGGAAAAATGTTGAACAACATAAAAAAATCAAATACAGAAGCGTAGCAACAATTTGGTTTAATTTTTATTGTTAAAAAACTTTTTATATTGCCCTTTCCATTGCTCATTTTTCCATTGACCATATTGCCTTTATTTCGCTGTTCACCTTGTCGGTCGATTTCATCTTCATCTTCTTCGTCCTTGTATATGGTATTTTTGTTGTTCTTACTGCATTTATTGTATTTTTCTATTGCTTAAATTATTTTTAATAGACAAGTAACACTATGCAACAAGTTTTCAACAACAAAGAAAAGTAAAAGAAGTTTTCAAAACAAAATACGACATAAATCATTATTTGAATAAACAATTTAGCAATATTAATGTCAATGATAAATATGTTGCATAGTGTGATTGTAGTGTTTTAATTGTTTTCCCTATGTTAATGTTGATTAAAAGGAAACATAATTTGACTTGTTCGTTTGTTTGTGTATTACATATATGTATATTTCGTATATATATATATATATACTATATAAAAAAAATATAAACATATTTACAAAATGTGTTGTTCAATACAATAAAATTAAAAACAAATAATATACAATAGTAAATAATAGAAGAAATGAGCTTAAAACATAAATAACAAATAAGTACAAAAAACAAATACGGATTAACAATCAATTAAATAAATTTACATATTGCATTTTAGTTAAACACTCCTCAACTAATTAAATACATAATAATAATTAATTATTCCTTACCATCAACTATACCAGATGTTTACATTGCTCTATTATGATGCATGTTTTTACATGCATATTTTTCGTTTCGTTACATTTCATTTCGTTTCTTAATCGTTTTAGGGTGTTTCTTTTGGGTTCTGCCAAGACACTTAACTCTGGGCACGAGGGTTTAAGAGCGATTCGTTGAATGTATTGGCGCCCAATATCAAAATTATATAGAAGCTACAGATATGCCCAAATATATGTAAGAGTATCAAATAATTCATTATTTAACAGAATAATCAACTTTGGAATAAAGCGACAGATACTTGAGCAATATCCGAGTACCTCCCTCAGTGTCAGACTGTAAATTTGCTAAAGATTTGTGTGTTGGTATAATAAACTCGATAACAAATACGCTTATTTTCTATACATATCATCAGTTTTCAAATGTAACATAACCTCATACATATACGTATGTGAAGTAAATTGCATATCGTATCGCTAATATATAGATTTGTTATCGATTTCGTTGCATTGTTTTGAGAAGACTTGAGCAAATTTACAGTGATAACAGTTTCAAATTGAAGCCATGTTGCAAAGGATTCAATCTTCTCTTTGTGGAAGCATCTTATACATACAATATATATATGTATAGATATATACATATACATAGCTTATAATAACACATCTCCGAATGTTTTTGCATACATTACAAATGGGAAAAATAATCACAGCTAAAAGGCAAGCATCGAAAGTTGAAAACAGTTTCCTAGAATTAAGAATTCAACGCGCTCGCAAAAATGCATCGTGCACAAAGTGTGTGTGTGTGTGTGTGTGTGTGTATGTGTGTGTGGAGCTGGCTGTATGTTCATCGTTATTATAATAATTACTTTTTTGTATTATTATTCGTTATCTATTATCAGTTATAGTTATGCATAGTTATATACATCTGTTTGTTGTTTTTTCGTCTTCTTTTCTTAGCTTTTGCTGTTCTTATTGTTGTTGTTTTTTTTTTGTTTTTTACTTGACTACGCATAATCATATCAATTAATATAATATTTTGCTTTTACATTTCATTAATTAGTTAATATTTATAGTATAGCACCGAGTACAAAAAATGATCAATAAACAGAGTTTTTAATAAATCCCCTTTGTTGTTTTCTTTTTAACAACAATTTGCATTTTACACTTATTGTTGCTTGCTCTCTCTTTCTTTCACTCATTCTCTCTCTTTTTATAACGTTTGTAAATGCTTTTGCTTTTGCTTTTGTTCTTGCTTATTTGCTTTTTGATTTGTTAAATTCTACTACTTATATAATGTATTAATTTCTGTTGCTTTCGCTTTCGTTTTTATACTTTTCATTCAATTTCATTGTCGTCAAAAAATTACATCGAACCTTCGCCGGATATCTATAAAAAAAAAATAAAAACGATTTGTATTAGAATTCTATATAATATATTGTCAACTTACCTGCGAATGCGAACTGTCGCTCTCCACTTGCTCGGAGTAGCAATGCTTATAGTTAAGATAGTCTAGAAGTCTTCTTGGTAATGGCAATGTCTGTATTAGATCCTTTCGTATAACCGCCTTTAGTATAACAAATCTGCAAGACAATTCACAGATTTAAATAATATCGAATAGATAGAAAGTTGTAGAATGCTTACCTGCACATATGCTGCAAGCTTTGTACATGCTTAAATCTAGATACTGGATTGGTTAATTGAACGCGCATTGGTCCATGCTCCGGCCGACGATGCAGAAAGAACAAATATCTGCGTAAATAAAGTTGGAATTAAGGTTTATATATAGTTAATGCTTTGCTTTTAAATGTTCACCTGCCGCTGCGCGAATGCTCGACTGCCTTCTCAATAAACTCGGTTATAGTTTGGGATTTGAACTTGGCATACGAGCCAAACGAGAATGTGCCTATAATTGTATAATATTGTGAATATTACGATTTAGAACAGTTGATGAGCAAACTAACCCTGATCCTGTTCGATGCGCACATGGCGCACACAATTGTTTAGCTTGAAGCTCAACGAGAATATATAATGATCATCGGAGCTATCACGCACTATAAACGAGCCATCCGGCTCATTGGAGAGCACCTTCTCGGCAGCCTCGCTCGAAAGCGGGCCCCAATACCAGCCATACTGTATTAAAAAAAAGAAAGAGTATTAGCAACGAGTAGAGTAGAGTGCTTGAAATTGACTAGAAACTAACGTCTTTGACTTTCTCAATGCTTGAGGTAAACTGCAGCGCACGCGGCTCTTGAGCGGCAGCGCTTTTCTTTAGCTCCTCCGGCTCCGTTTCGGCGGCATCAATGGCATAAGCTGCAGGAGCACAATTTTCAATTAGTTTAGTTAGTTGAAGTAATTATAGTTATATGTGGTTACCCTTTTTTGGCAATGGCGGCAATGCACGCGACTGAAACTTCTTGCGCAGATCGGCATTGAGGCAATTGTTGAGCTCCTCCGTCTCGGTTGCAGCACTTGCCGCACAGCTGGCTGTTGCCGCTGCCGCACCAGCTGTTGTTGACGCCGTTGCAGTTGCCAACGCATTGCTGCTAGCTGCTGCTATTGTTGATTGTGCTGTGTTGATTGAACCTGCTGCTGCTGCTGTTGTTGCTGTTGCTGCTGCTGCTGCTGCTGCAGTTGCATGCTGTGAGTTGGCGCCGCGACAACGATTGTGATTGCTGCGCCGAAAGCGAAAGATGCTGCAAAACTTTTGCTTGAGATTCAGTGAGAATTGTGACTTCTTTTCCGTTTGCAGCAGTTGTTTGTTATTTGGCGGTTGTTGCTGTTGTTGTTGCTCTGGCAACAGTTTGTCTGATGAGGTTGCAGCAATTGCTGCTTGTTGCTGCGATTGTTGCTGTTGTGCATAGTTGCTGCCAACATTGCTAATGTTGTTATTGTTGTTATTATTGTTGTTCAGCTTATCATTATCAATGTTGTGTTTGTTTTGTTTGCTCAGATATTTGGTGGTGCCACTACTATCACCCCCTCCACCTCCTCCTCCTCCACCACCGCCACTGGCACGCGTGCTGCTGCGCGTTCGTGCTGTTGTTGTTGTTGTATTTGTTGTATTGGTGGTATTTGTTGAGACACTCCAAATGGTCTCATTGCTCGATTTGACGCCCAACGCTTTTGTTGTTGCTGTTCCTGTTGTTGTTGCTGTTGCTGCTGTTAATGTCGTTGTCCACGAAGATTTGCCGGCATCGGAGTAAAGCGTATGATAGAACTGCTTCACCTCATCCAGCGTCATGTGCAGCGGCTCCGCTTCACCACCACCACCCCCCTGCTGCTGCTGCTGTACGACAGGCGTACGATATTTGCCATGCTTGCCATCATCGCTCGTCTCGGCTGCTGCTGCTGTGGCACCTGCCACACCTGCCGCATAGCGCTGCTTGCGCTTATTACGTTTATTTCGCCTGCTGCTGCTGGCTGCTTTATGATACGATGGCGGCTGCTTAGTAACCACATCCGATTGCTGCTCCAACTGCTGCTGCTGCTGCTGCTCGAGTTGCTGCTGCTTCTCCAGCTGCTGCTCAATCATGTCGACGGGAAAGGCATAGATATCCGAATCGATGGGCACATTGTAAAAGTCGGAGATCTCGCGCGTGAACAGCGCATCATGCGACATGGCCTGTGTTATGAATATGGAATCATCTGGCTTATTGGCCGACGAGACGTTCAGCGAATTGTGCGAGCTGCTCAGGCGACTGTTGAGTGAGTTCCGCGAATTGGGACGCTGTCCGTTTTGGTAGTGCTGATGGTGTGGATGGTGTGGATGATGATGTGGATGATGGTGATGATGGTGTGGATGATGATGCGCATGATGGTAATGACAGTGGCTGGTGTGACCCAATGGACTATACAGCAGCTGTCGTCGCTGCAGACTGCTTGCGTTATCCTGCGTTGTTGTTGTTGTTGTTGCTGCGGCGGCTGCTGCTGCCGACTGTTGCTGCCTGCTGCGTGCACCATAGTACAAGTCGTAGTCGTGGATTTCGGAGAGGCCGGCGCTATTGAAACGCTGCTGTGCCGCCGCCGCCTTAGCGCTAGCAATGCTATCCTGTTCCGTGGGTATCGCCTTGAAGTAGCGCGTATGATCCTGATAGTAGGGACAGAGGGTTTGCTTGATTTTGATGATGGAAACGGGCGGCGGTGGCGATGGCAACGATGGCGAACAGCTGCTCTCATCATCCTCCTCATCCTGCTCCTCCTCCTCATCGTCATCCTCCTCCTCCTCCTCTTCATCCTCATCGAGCATATCAATGCTGTTGCCCAGCGAGCTGCTTATTATATTATTCGGCTCATCGTATATGTTATCCGTATGAGTGTTCAATATGGAATCGCTGGAGTACAGATGCTTGTTCATGGCATACGATTCCTTGAGCGTTCGCTCCTGTTGTTGGTGCTGGGTGTGATTGACCACAAGGGCGGCGGCAGCGGTGACAGCAGCCGCTTCACTGGGCAACAGCTTGTGCTGATGCGTCTCCGTTGGCTTGGCGAGCAGCAGGACCAGCTCCTGATTGACCGTGCCGCTGGCGACATCATCCTTGAGATGCTCGAACGAGGATTGCGATGAGGTCCAGCGGCGCAGGCTGTTCACAATGTTCTTCGAGATGGAGCGCACGAGCGTGGTTTGTGGCGAATCCTGGAATTCAGGTGGCGGATCAATCGGTGCCAGCGGTCCCTTTTTCAGCGTATTAAAGTTCTCCGCACTCATGCCGCCCTCCGAGCAATTGTCCAGCGAATCAAATTGCGACACCTCGCCATCACTCTCAACCATCTGAAGAATGGGGAAAAATGTAAAGTTAATTCAAAGGTTGAACTAGAACTGGAAAGATACTCACCTCAATCTCGAATTTGCACATGCCAATGCGATAGGAATCACCGCTGGATATGGAGCTGTTGGTGGTCAAGGGCACACCACTGTCATCACTCAGAGATGCAGCCGCATTCAACTCAATGCTATTGGCGCTGACCAATTCGTGATCGCGTTGCGTCAACGACGATGGCGTTGGTGGCATCATGCTGCTAAAGCTATCGCTGCTGCAAATGCTAACGGTCACTGCCGTCGTCGTATTGCTGTTGCTGTTGCTGTTGCTGCTGTTACTGTTATTCGGTTGACTATTGCTGTTTCCATTGCACATTTGATTCTGGTTGAGGCTTTGATTATTTTGGTTACCGTTTGAGTTGTTGCTCTCCTTAAGCTTAATGGACGATTCCATGTTCTGTGCGTCTTCTCTTGGAGTGTGTTTCTGTGTGTGTGTGTGTGTGTGTGTGTGTGTGTGTGGGAGTGGGAGAGAGTCAGGGAGAGGGGGGAAGAGAGAGAGAGAGAGAGAGTGTGTGTGTGTGTTGTGTGCTGTAAAGGATAAAAAAGAAGAGATTTTCTTAATTAGTCAAATGCAATTAAGATAAATATATTTTCACATTAGCTTTGAATTAATTGCCCAAATGTCAAGAATCAACTTATTCGCATATTAACGACCTGGCATAGCCATTTAGTTAGTTTTAATCATACCTGTTAAATAATGATTATTAATTGTAGTCATTAATAATTAGATTATTTTTGTTTAAAAGTTGAATTAATGATTAAATTGCAACTATTTTCGGTTTCACACAATTTTTTAATGATTACGATTACAAATAATCAAAAATAATGTTTAATTACCGTAAATTATTAAAAATAATGGAAAATAATCATTTTAATATATTCCATTATTATCCATTATTTTAAATAATATAATTATTAATTATTAAAAATAATGAAAAATAATCATTTTAATATATTCCATTATTTTAAATTTAATTAACGGTAATTTTACATTATTTTCGTAAAAGCGAACTATATAATCACTACGACTATTTTCGAAAAATAATTTAATTGATTAGTAATTCTAATGGCAACTTAACAGGTATGGTTTTAATTAAAGTGTTTAATTTAGCCTGTAAGATTCCTTGGGGTTTTCTATTTCTTTGGTTTTCCCCCAAATAGTTATGTCATCGTTTGTCATAAATATCTAAGTAGAAAAGGCCTAGTTCTTAGTCTAAACTCTTAAATTATTGTAAGATACCAATCACAAAAATCTGTAGTTATAACAAAGAGTGAAATAAATTGAATTGAATTGAATTGAATTAATTTTAGGTTTTAAGAAGTCTTTGTTATTCATGTACAAGTTGTACTATTATATAGAAATACCGGTTCATTCATAGACTTGAACCGGTTCGGTTCGTTTCGGTTCGGTATTGGCAATGATGATTAATTGATTAATTGATTAATTGATGACACACATCACATGACCTTTAGGGTGCGGCGATGTGGTTGCTGCGAACGAATGCAGCACAGCAACATGCAACGAATTGAAGGTCAATGACAGTTGCGTGCGCCTTCAATTTCAGCCCACCACCCACTCACCACCCACCCAAGCAAGCGTTTTGTCAGCATTCGCTTGTGCGCAGAAAATTGTTGCCAATTTAGTAGTAGATTTTGGGCGTAGATTTTTACTACCTTTTTCGTTGCCGTTGCTGGCACACACACACATACGCTTGCACATCCACCCACACGTATATTATCACACACACACACAATACCAAAACATTTGAGTGCGTAAAAAATGATGCGCTGTGTGTAAAAAAACACACACACACACACACATACAGCAGCACCGCCCAGCAGCAGCAGCAGCAGCATCAGGCCCAAAGGAGTAGCCGGGAAATGCGACGCTACTGCGCTGCCGCTGTCAACGTCGCCGCCTCGTCGTCGTTGTCGTCGTTTTCGTAGTAAGTCGTGCGCTGTAGTAATTTTTTTTATAGATAGCTAAATGCCGCTGCCGCTATTTTAATGCGAATGCACTTTACTGGGAGACCGAGTGAGTGGGTGGGTGTGTGAGCGAGCGAGATAAGAGATAACAAATATTCTTATTAGAATTTTTGTCACTTTGTATGTACACAACAGGACACACACACACACACACACGTATGCACACATACACGCAACGACGCAGCAGCAGTAGCTCACATATACGTAACACCTTTGCTTAATTTAATTATTGCTCTCCTAGCTCTCGCGTACACACAGCTAGACACTTACACACACACACGCATATTTGTATTTTTATACGTGTATCGTACACACATGCAAACACACACACACACACACAGACACATATGCAAAATGCATTAGCATTCATTACAATTCCACGGCGCATACAATTTTCATTGCACTTGCCTTGCTCTGGGCTCTCTCTGGCCTGGCTGTGATTGCTCTCTCCAACGCCTACAGATCGCACTTTTTGATTAACACGCGCACTTTGTTAATGAACACATATTGATTGCTTGCATTTGCACACATTGCAATTGTTTTTCGGCTGCTGTTTTCAATTTCAGCATTATTTTATTCGTCCAAAACTTCGACGTCGTTTCAGCGTCGTCTCAAGTGTGCCCAGTGCACGCATTGGCCAAAATACAAATATTCATAGTGCGCAATAAAATACCAGCAGAAATACCAGCTGCTATCGATTTTAAGGGCACTTATCGATACATGTTGGCGGCTTACTTTATATTTGAAATAAATACGCTTGTTGAAATTATCGACTTCATTTTTATTGAGCACAAATTAAAAACATACAACTTTTTTGCTTATCTAACTAAGAGAAGAAAAAAAAAGAGACATACAAAAAATGCGAATTGATCTCAAGCTGCCTGTTTAGGGCATCATGCGCAGGGCACCATCCAAACGGATCACCTCACCGTTCAGCAAGGGATTCTCATAGATGGCCTGCACCAGATGGGCATACTCGCTGGGCTCGCCCAAACGTTGAGGAAACGGTATCGACTTGGCCAAAAAGGTGCGCACCTTCTCGGGCAGCGCCGCCAACATGGGAGTGTTGAACAGACCCGGTGCAATAGTGCAGATCCTAATGCCCTGGGTGCTCAAATCACGGGCAATGGGCAGCGTCATGCCCACAACGGCTGCCTTGGAGGCCGAGTACGCAGCCTGTCCAATCTGTCCGTCGAATGCGGCCACCGATGCCGTGTTCACAATCACACCACGCTGGCCATCCTGGTTGGGCTCATTGGCGCCCATCAGTCCGGCGGACAGGCGAATGACATTGAATGTGCCCACCGTATTGATGTTGATCACACGTTGGAAATCCTCCAATCTGTGCGCAACGTTCTTATTGAAGTTGTACGTCTTCACGGCGGTAGCTGTGCCCGCACAGTTCACAGTCAGATCGAGTCGTCCAAACTTCTGCTTGGCCGTCTCCAGAGCTGCGGTTATATCCTTCTCGGATGTCACATCCACGGGCACAAAGACCACCTTGTCGCCCAGCTCCTTGGCCAATTCGTTGCCCTTCGAAGATGGCAGATCGGCTAGGACAACGCTGGCACCCTGCTTGACCAGACGCTCGGCGGTGGCGCGACCCAAGCCGGACGCACCGCCGGTCACCAGGGAGACGACGTTCTGAAATGCAAAAATAAATCGAATTAATAACGAATACACAAAGGAATTTATTCAAACCGGTTAATGCGTTCCAGCAATTTGATCATATCAATGTCGATACGATACGATTTGTATCGTATTGTGTAACGATAACGCGGCGGATAAAAAACGTTTGATGGTTCAAGGTACACACCCGCTATGTATGTATCTAGTATACTGTACTTTACAGTTATTCTTAGCAGACACTGATCGACCCCAATTGGACTTTGTACCCGGGGTTGCCGGGTTGCAGTTACAAATGAAGGGCATTATCAGCTGCCATCAAGCACACACAAAATGTTTGATTTGTTTAATTGTAATTGCTTACCTTGAGCATATTGAAGTGATTTCGGTTTAAATGAAGACAATTGATTAAGCAACTGCAGAGAAATCTGAAAGACTGGTGGCTCTGTGGCAGAAAACACCGGTTGCTGCTCTGGCGACGAGGGCTGTTAAACAACTATCGATAGTATGCAATTTAGCTTGATATTTTTCATGAAAAATACCAAATCAACGATATATTATTGGGATATTGCTATCGCACTGTCATCAACAGTCTACAATGTATTCTAAGTGTAGCCAGTGTAAACAAACAACATAAACTCTAATGCTTATAAATAACCACACAAAACATTACCATTTTAAAAAAATATGCAGAACTTTATAATTATCGAAAATACTGCACAGAAAAACAGTATTGAACAACCCGATATATTATTTCGATAACAATGAAAAAAAAGAACAACAGCTGATCGTTTTGACAGCAGTGTTTTTTTTGTTCTTTTGTTTTTGCTTTGTACCGTTGTCAAATAGTGCGTATGAGACGCAAAAAACGTAAATGGTGCTAAGCGTGCGATGGATGCCAAAAACAGCAAAAGTGCAACCAAATCATCACTTACAGACGATGCAGCAACCAACATTATATACAAAATACGTCTACAGCAAAGTATGTTAAAGCAACACCAACTTGCCACGAGCTTAGATTTGTAATTTCTTAATTGCTTACAGCCAACAATTGTAAGCAGCCGGCGCAGGATCGACTAAAACGCATGCAGACGGCCCTTAAACATGTGACCAGCAAAAAGTCAGAAGTCAAAGAACGTCACACGTCGACCACAAAAAGCAGCAGCAAAAAGAGCGACAACAACAACAACAACATAAACAGCAGTCCGCCTAACCCAACAACAACAACGCCACAAAGTAGCTTTAACAACAAACCACAGCAAACTGTGACCACTTCCACTTCCAATCCCACTAAGAGTAACGCGGTGCAGCCAATCAGCTCGAAGCGTTTGGTTCATGATCGTGGCGTTAAGAACGCCTGGGCGAAGCCGAAGGCGCTGCTTGATGCCAGTAATCGACTGGATAAGAGTCGAACAACAAGTGGTAAGCAAATTACATTAATTGATTTATTTCATACAAGCTCATATATTGCGGTTTCTAGCCAATCAACGCCTAGCGCTGCTGCGAGAGTCATTGCAGCAACATCAGAAGGAGACCAACAACAACAACAACAACATAAGCAATAATACCATCAATAAAACAGCGTTGCCAACTAAAAAACTGCCAGCAGCTGTTACTGTTACTGCACCCAAGAACCCAAAGGTTCAGTCGATTGATGAAGACGAGCCCATGGATATAGACTCGCCGGAAGTGGAAGTGGAGGTGGTAGAACAGAAGGTTGCTCAGGTAAACACCTTTTCTATTGTCCTTTATTTATGTAATTACTTAGTTTGCAATGTCGTTCAATATCATTAACAGCTTTTTAGCTGTGTTCTCAAGTAACGGTGAATGTTTGGTTGAGCAAAAAATAAAAGCACATTTATGAACATAATTTCGATAAACAGAAATTGCCAAGTATCAGTTGTGTATGCGTCTGTCGCATCTGTCGACATTCACCAACACTATAATAAGGTGTTATATTCCGCATTCCTGCCCTCTTTGCACGTACTTAGTTTTTGTCAGCATGCACAAGATTTATTTAGCTATGCTTCTATATCTTTGTGTTTGTTTTTGTTTTTAATATTTTGCTGCAGCTAAGAATAATAAAAACACACATGCAGTGAGCACTCTGCTCTCTTTAAAATATAAGTGCATCGCTACAGCGGAATAGAACAACTTATAGTTTCATCATGTTTCATTCCATCTCGTTTGCTCTGACTTCTGAACATTACTCCACACTTAACCATAAAAGTTGTGAAATTCATTCCGCTTGATTTGTTAAGTGAAAGTGAAGAGCAGAAGTTAAAGTGTAAGAAAAAAAATGGAAAAAATTACTACTTACATACTATATCATTATATCATTCAACGCACATCAGTTGCATACAAAATGCAATGTTTCTCACGCAATATAATAATAACATATCTTACGTTATTTATAGCCTGCCGCCGCAAACTCGGACGTAAAAACAAGCAAACTTGCAAGCAAACCGGAGCCGAAAGACAAATCGAGTATGACACTAACACGTCTGCTGACAACTGAAGATCCGTGGCCCGACCGCATCATGGATCATATGTATTTTGTGCTGGATACAAATGTGCTCATTGATAATCTAGTCTTTGTGGAGGATTTGTGTCATGTCAATGTGGGTGGCACAAACGGCACCATGCTTTTCATACCATATGTGGTCATCAAGGAGCTAGACAATCTGAAGAAATGTCGCGGCTACACCTTGAAAGACGAGTCTGCCATGCGCGCAATTCGCTATCTAAACGACAAGTTCGACAACAGTCTAAAAATACAGGGTAAGCTGGTACTATCATATAACAGGTAACTGAATAATTCGAACTTGTTTTGTATTTCTAGGTCAATCCGCGCTGGAGGAGTCGAAGCATTTGATTGAAATTGATTGTCCGGATGACAGCATTATTAACTGTTGTCTGCAGCTCAAAGCTCAGGTGCCCCACCTGACACTGCTCACCAACGACAACAATCTGCGCCTCAAGGCCAAGGCCTCGGGCATTCGCGTTACCTGTCGTTCCGATTTGATGAATGAATATCTGGAGGAGTTTGATGCTTTGCTCACATAGCAAATGCTTTTAAGGAAAAGAAGAAGACTGCGTCTGTGATAGGCATTGGTCGCATACATCACTATTTAAGGAGGAGGAGGAGTAGGAGGAGGAGTTGGTGATCAACACCAATTGATAGAAGTAGGAGCAAACACTGCACCGTTGAAAACACGAAGTACAATTCCATCTATTCAGCTTACATATATATATAGTCTATCAGTCTATATAATGGTATATATTTGGTTATATACATATATATGAACGATGCAGATTCGTATATGTTAAGCAATAACATAAACATCACATAACAATTTATTACCATTAATTGCATTTATATAGTGTTAAACCTTACATCACTGAAATATAAAAGCAATAACGTTTGTACAATTTTGAAAGAAAACAAAGCGCTTTTTATTTGTTATTTGATAGCGCTCTTTGGTGGGGACTGGCATCTAATTTCCTTATACAATTTGTTTGCTAATTTTCTGTTGTTTTCCTAAGGGTGTGAAATAAGAGATAACATGAAAGAGGATGGGAAAGTTCTTCTCATGATGTTTGTAAGGTCTTTGAGGTTTGAGGAGGTTATCAATTGAAGCGTCTAACCTAACATGACATGATATTATATATCATAAATTGAGGAGATAGCCTTATGGCCATATATCAACTAACGAGACATCACTTATCTAGGGAACTGCTTCAGATAGCGAAACTTAGGAAAAAAGAGATACGAAAAACCAAAACATTTCTCGATCTTGAACAGTAACAATTTCGCTAGCAGTGTATTTAGAAATCGGTGTGTGTGTGTGTGTGTGTAGATGTCAGATTTATGGAGTTTTTGGTTGTTTAATTATAATTAGGGGGCGCCTTAACCTTATCGAAGGGTAAATACACACACATAGAAATCTTGCCGCTTCCGCTCTGTGGGCTGGGACTGGAACTGGGATGAGGTGCAGCAGCTGGGTTCAAATTCAAAGCGCACTAGACGCTTGTGGTGTTCGGGTTGTGTTCGAAACGTGCTCAATAATAAGAATTTTGTTTTTTTTTTTTGTTTTTTGGTGACAGCGACAACTTTATTGCCTGCCTGGCAGAATAACTTAAGCTACATAAAAATTGTATGTATGTTCACTCTATAATAATATATATGTATTTGTATATGTGTTTAAGTGTATTAAGGTGTTATTAAGTTTTATATATGTATGTATGTGTGTGTTTTTGTTTGCTTGTTTAAAGCTATATTATGGTATAAACTAGAGTTGAGCGCGTGACACGAAGAAGCACGAATCACACACAACACGAAGTGTCATTACTTCAAAATTCTAAAGTACAGCATGCAAAAGTATTACAACAGAAAAATATGTTATATTAATATGCTAAATATTGCAATTTAAACTGTTCTGGCTTAATGGCAGCATTTTTCAATAATTCAATTTCAATTCAGTTGACGCATTTTGTAAGTTAACTTAAAATCTATTTAAATTATTATAATGTTAGTCAAACTATAGCTCGTATTCGTGTTGAGCTAATAAGGTATATATATATATGTATATTAAAGTTATAATGCGTAACGCGCTCAGCTCTTATACAAAATATGTTTAAGCTAGTTTTGAAGCAGTGAACTTTTGTTTTCTGTTAACGTTTGTTTTGATTTGACCCGTTTCCTCATCTCTCATCTCTCGTTTCCTTCCGTTTCATTGCTTTTCACTTTGTTTGGTTTTTGTCGTTTATACACACTGCAATTGGGAACTGATGTCGTTCCAAATGCTGTGACGCTGCCACTGCTGCAGGAGCAGTGTCGCCCGATGCAGGGCCATTAATTGGCTCCAGCTCCAGGCCAGGCTCCTGTCCTACAACTTGCAATTGCCATTGCCACCCAGCAGCTGCATGCGCTCCAGCTGCTCGGCGAGCGCACGCTGCTCACTTGTCAGCCGCATTATCTCCAGCCGCTCCTCGGGCGTGTGCCCCTTGCGCTTGGAGCGATACTGCAGCATGCGCTTGTAGCACTCGAGTATCTCCTGATCGATGCTGTCCAGCTTCCTCTTCAGCTCGATGCGCTTGATCTCCTCGCTGGCCGCCGAGCGCAGTCGCTTCAGTTCATCGCTATTGAACTGCGCCACGGCGCTGATCTCGGCCGTCACCCGCTTGATTTCCAGCAGCACCTCGTCCACATCCTCGTGCTTGGCCAGCTCACTGGCATCGATCAGACCGCTCTCAATGAGCTCCTTCCTCAGACGCTGCTCAATGCCAACGCCATGCTTTCAACATCGAGAGGGAACGAAAGTTGCCGGAGGCAGCGGCAGCTGCGGCTTTGCCTCCAACTCCAACTCCATTGCTGGCAGGAGTGGAGGAGGAGTGTGTGTTCTCATTGCTGCTGCTGCTGTGCTCTCCGACGGCTGCCGCCTCGCTCGGCAGCGATTCGTCCATTAAAGCCGAGACCAGACGCTGTGTCAGCGGTCCCGTTATGCTCTCCTCCAGCATCCCCTCGCCCTTCTTCAGCATCGCATTCACATTTTGCGTCTTTTGTCGCGCTCCGCCCGGCTGCAGCGACTTCATGTCCTCCTGCGCCCAGATCGTCGAGTAGTGCGGTCCCAGACTGGGCACCGCTGGCACCAGCGGCCCTCGATACTGCTCCAGCAGATCGTCGATCAGCCGCAGATCCTCGTTCGTCAGGGGCATGCAATAAGGCTCGACCGACAGCCAAAATTTATTCGGCATATCGTTCTTGGGTAGCGCCAGCTTTGGCAATTGTTGCTGCTGCTGCTGCAATTGTTGCTGCTGCTGCTGCTGTTGTTGATGATTATGATGATGGTGATGATGAGGTTGCTGTGTTTGATGATGATGATTTTGCTGCTGGTGTGCATTAATCATATAGTCCATGCTGTCGTCCGTATGCACGGCGAGCGGACTACTCTTGGCTTGATGCTTGGGCAGGCTGCCCTGCTGCTGCTGCAGCTGCAACTGTTGCTGTTGCTGCTTAAGTATCGTCATCGATGAATGTTTCTTCCGCACGCCCGTCGGCTCATCTCGCATTTTTCGTTTGGCTGCCGCCGTTGCCGAGTTGTTGACGCTGCTTGGATTGCTCAGGCCGAGGAGGCCGTTGAGCAGGGAGTGATTGTTGGGCGGGGGGGAGTTGGGCGGCAGGCGGTCCAGCTTACGGCGATCCTGACGCTTCTCATCCTTGTCCAAGCTATCGAATTCAGCTTTTAGGACACGTGCTCGCAGCGCCACATTTGAGAGCATCAGCTCCAGCTCCAGCTGCACGGCATCCAAATCCTCGGCCGCCAAGTGCTCGTCGGCGGATCGCTGCAGTGCAGCGGCTATCGTTGGCAGCTGCTTGGGCACATCTCGGGTGCGGATAATCGGTATGATTGTGCCGCTGGGCAGTGCAAAGAGTTCCGTGTCCGTGGCACCTGGATGGGACAGCATTTTGCTGGTGCCAGTGCTGAGAATGCTGCTGCTGCTGCCGCCTAGCAGCATGTTCGTAGCAGCTCCACCTCCAACTCCGCCACCTCCACCTCCGCCGGCGGTGATAATGCCATTGGTGTTATGATGGGCAAGTAATTTGCCAGCTGATATGCCAAAGCCGCCGCCGCTGCCGCCAAAGTGGGCGATTTTAATATTCTTAATGTTTGTACTCATAGCAGTTGAAACTGCGCAGTTTCGTTGCAATTTGTTCGCGTCGCGTTAAATGTCTCGCAGACCAGATTGTAAATGAGCGTCTTCGTCGGCTGCAACTGTGAGAACTGACAATTATCAAGGCTATCGATAGTTGCGTGCGCGGACTATCGCACCATAGAGTGCCAGCGAACATAAAACGACGGTCGTTAGGCATTTAACTAAAAATGTGTGTGTTTAAGATCAACTATACAATCCAATTAGCAATCCAAGTGAAACATTGAGTACAACAGCATACATAAATTAATTAATTCGCTCGCGTATTATAGTTGGTCATACATTTTTCGAAACATCGATAGTCGCGCAAAACATAGATTCGCGGACTCACCAATACTGCTCAGCGAGCGATAAGCATTTGTGCAGTGTCGCGGCCCTGGTTTGTTGTTTCGCTTGCGTTTTGTTCTTTGTTGTTTCGTGCGCGCTATTCTGTGATAAAGTGTACTTAACCATTTAGTTACTGTTATCAATAAGTAATGATTAGGTCTTGGCCTGAATGCATACCATAACACGCCGACACCAAAAAAATAAATATATAATCTAAATAGAAAACAACATACAAAACTGCAACAAAAACAACACACACACACAGGAGCAGCGCTGCAACTAGCAGCAGCAGCAGCCAGCGTTTGTATGTCAACAGATAGAGGGCAGAGTGGGGTGAATGCATACATACATGCATATGTATGTACACAACATTGATGTGTAATTTTATGTAATTGAAAAGCAATTCCGAATTCAGCAACGTAGTTAAACTTAATCTCGTGATGTTTTCAATTAATTGTTGCTGACAGTTGGCTGCTCAATCACAAGACAACACACACACATTTGATTTAACGGCAATCATCATCATCATCATCATCGTCTAAATCATTAGCATTGTCTGGACATTGGCGTCTTGTTCATTTTACCAGCATTTAAGCTCTGAGTCAGTCAGTTTCACTGCGCGCTTGACATTTCTGCTTCTTCTTCTTCTTCTTCTTCTTGTAACCCGACAACTTTATTGATCAAATATTTGCGTGCAAGGCATATGCAATTGTATTGGTGCATTTTCGTTTGTGTGTGAGCTTGTATCTATACTGTGTATTGGTATTTGTCGAATATGTTTAGCTGCTGCTGTCTTATCAGCCAGCAGAAAAATCAGTGTACAAATCCAACAAGTGTTTTGTTTAGTGTTCTTGTCATTGTTCTAAAACTCATAGACAATTTGTCAATTTTTAGTGTTTTTCAGTGCTAGACGAGAAAGTATCCTGTTAATAATACATGAGACTAATCAAAAGGAATTTCTTGAACTCTAATCAACTGTAAATTGCTTAAATACCAGTGTTGACTAATCGATTGGTATGCCCTACTAACACATTAGCCTGCTTACAGGGTATACAAAAGAAACGCATCAATTACCAAAGCGTGTATGCGATATAAATGAATTGGCTCAATCCATTAGGCTGGTCAGAATGAAAAGTCTATATTTGGACGTTAATTGAATGAATGAATGCTCGCAATTGACGCACTATCAATTACCACCTACAATTCTATCGTTACACCTGCGTGTCTGTGTGTGTGTGTGTTGTTGTCTTATTGAATGAGCTTTAAGCATTGTCCTACAAACGCAGCGGAAGTACAGCAGCTGTTTGCTGTTGTTGCAATTAATATTTGTATTATTATTGTACATCTATATTGTACATCTTGTTGCCGCCAATGGGCAAATATTTATGCAATGAATTGATTAAAATGCTGAAAGGTTTTGTTTACTTGGCGCAGCGACAAAAATTTTCCAATTTGTTTAGCTTGTTAAGCGGCAAGCGCTAATGAAAATAAACAAGCAAAGAGTCCCCAAAATATATAAAGCATGAAGAAAGATCTTATTTTTTTTTAATGTGCCGAAAACTGTATACCCTTTTTTTAAAATCAACTTTTTAGTCATCATGTGTTTGAAAAGTATTTTTTATTTAAGAAGAACTAACTTAAATATATTTTAGCTTCATTTGTTTCCAAGTTGACAACGTCAGTGTTATACCCTTAACTATTAGTGTATTTCACGAAAAAAGAGACATCGTTTTTTACCTTATCAACAGAGCAAACACTTAAAAAACACGCAAATCCAGTTGCCAACTGCTTTCTTACAACGCTTTTTTTATTTTTTTATTTTTTTTTACAGCAAAATATTGTTTTTGTAACTGTGTTTAACTTGATTAACTGATTAGATATTGGCTCCGCCCCTCACCCCTCACCCAACGACCACCAACCCCCATCAACCCTACAA
Organism: Scaptomyza hsui; assembly: GCA_018152825.1. Lineage (NCBI taxonomy): Eukaryota > Metazoa > Arthropoda > Insecta > Diptera > Drosophilidae > Scaptomyza > Scaptomyza hsui. Next base: position 12,097,583 of record JAECXO010000001.1, read on the forward strand.
CACACACACACAGTAAGAAAATTTGCATTTGATTTAGCATTTTGCGGGTAGTTTGTTCAAATTAGCAAAGTCGGTCGTGCATGAAATAACTCGCAACTCACTTAAACACTTAAAGTTAAAATTGTTTTTTTAATTCTCTCTCGTTTTAATTTTGTTGCTTTTGCAGTGTTGGCTTAAAGTTGGCTAAGAACCAAGCCAGGGACACACGACAGCGACAGCAACAACAACAACAACAACAACAACCACAAAGTCGCCGTCATGAAGTTTGCGGAGCATCTGTCGGCGCACATAACGCCCGAGTGGCGTAAACAGTACATCAACTATGAGGTGAGACTTGTCACACACACACACACACACACATACACAGTATGTCACCTAAAGATAATGTTTATGAATATATATGTGTTGGCTTTAAATGAAGTATGACTAAGTTTAAATACCCTTATTATTTTGTTAAAAATTAATTGTTAACAAGTAAAATCAAAAAAAATTTTGAAGTCATGCTTTTATACGCTTTCTTGCATACAATGGTTAGCATAGTCAAGTTAAATAAAAGCGTGTAAAAAAAGTTTAATTAATAAAAAAAAAAACATAAAAAACGACCTTCGAGCTGTGAAGCGGCGGTCTTCCCTCCATGCCACCAGAGCTTGAGAATTTGGTCAGTCAAATTAGTAAGTTAAGCAAAAGGGAAAACTGTTTTTCGTGGTTTTTACATGGTATTAAATTTTGTATCGTGCCGAAAACTTTAAAAATATGTATTGTCATCTGAAACACATCTTTGGTGGAAATTTCAGAGCTCTAGATAGTCGGGAACTTGGTGAAATTTTGATTACAAGAATCCGGTACAAACAAACAGACAAGTCAAGTTAAATAAAAGCATGTAAAAACATAAGAAACTAATTCATAAATTAATGCCTAGTTATGAAGGATACGACTAACACATTTGGAATATAAGCTCTCCAATATCTCTTTAGGAATTAATCGAAATTAGTTAAGAAACACGAAAGATATTTGAGATTACAATTTTCTTAAGCAAACAAACAGAAGTTGAATGATTCACAACCATGAGATTTGTATAAAATGACAATATTGCTTGTGTGTTTTAATGACACACTTAAGGCTCGAGTTTCAAAACAACATAGAGGAAACTTGATCAGAGAACAGCTAAGTTGTGTAAACTGAAGCTTCTACAAATCACAAAACATCAACATCAACATCAAAATCATTATTTGTACACTAAAACTTTCACTTAATTTTTTTTTTTTTTTTTTTATTATTTTTAAAAGATTTATCATTTTAACTTAAATAATAAAAAGTGACAATGATTTTTTTTTTTGTTTTTTAAATTGTCTCTAAGCGAGCGCTCATCAAATTATTATAATTTATATTTAAGTGTTCTTTTTCAGAATTACATTTGACCTTAGCTTTATTTGAAATATAAATTCTAGTGAGATGAGATAAAAAGTATACTTTCACTTTACCCTATAGGAAATGAAGGCAATGCTGTATTTGGCCGTGGAGGAGGCACCCTCTGTGGACAGTGTGGAGGATGAAGTGCTTAAGCGTCACTTTGCCAATTTCGATGAGAACTTCTTTCACTACTGTGACAAGGAGTTGAAAAAGATCAATACGTTCTATTCGGAAAAGTTGGCGGAGGCAACGCGTAAATTTGCCACATTGAATGCGGAACTAAAGTCAAGTATTGAGGAATCCGAACGCACTGCCAAGAAGTCCAAGGGACAGAAGAGGCATGCAGCGTTGCCGGATCGCAAGGCGCGCGAACTGAAATTGGCCTTCAGTGAGTTCTATTTGAGTCTGATACTGCTGCAAAACTATCAGAATCTGAATCATACGGGTTTTCGCAAAATACTCAAAAAGCATGACAAGGTGAGCGTTTAAATTTCGTAAAATTCAATAATTGTTTGTTTGATTTGTGATTGTGATTGATTGCAGCTGCTGCGCGTTGACACTGGCGCCAAGTGGCGTCAGGAGTATGTGGAGGCCTCGCATTTCTTCATCAACAAGGACATTGACAACATTATCAATGAGACGGAGACAACGGTAACCGGTGAGCTGGAGGGCGGCGATCGACAGCGTGCCATGAAGCGATTACGTGTGCCACCGCTGGGCGAGCAACAGAGTCCGTGGACAACATTCAAAGTGGGTCTGTTCTCCGGCAGCTTCATTGTGCTGGGCATTGTTGTGGTGCTGTCGGCCTTATTTCACGACATAACCGGCGAGAATCTGAAGGTCACCTTTCGTCTGTATCGCGGTCCGTTGCTGCTGATCGAGTTCATCTTTTTGATTGGCGTCAACATCTATGGCTGGCGCTCGTCGGGTGTCAATCATGTGCTCATCTTTGAGCTGGATCCGCGCAATCATCTATCCGAACAGCATCTCATGGAGCTGGCAGCCATATTTGGTGTCATCTGGACACTGAGCATGATCAGTTTTCTATACAGCGCCACCCTAAGCATACCGGCCTTTATAAATCCGTTAACGTTAACGCTCATCATGGTGCTGTTTCTGGTCAATCCGTTTCATGTGCTGCATCACGATGCACGCTTCTGGCTGTTGCGCATCACTGGACGCTGCCTGGCGGCGCCATTCTTTCACGTGGGCTTTGCCGATTTCTGGCTGGGCGATCAGTTGAATTCACTGGCCACTGCCATCCTAGACTTTGAGTATCTCATCTGCTTTTACTTTACAAATGGCAACTGGACACAGGCTGTGGATGCGTCTATTTGCATGGAGAAGGATTTTATAGTGAGACCCATTGTTAATTGCCTGCCCGCCTGGTTTCGATTTGCTCAATGCCTGAGGCGTTATCGGGACACACGTGAAGCCTTTCCACATCTCGTCAATGCGGGCAAATATTCCACGACCTTTATGGTTGTCATCTTTGCCACACTTAAGAGTTTCAACAGTCGTAAGTGTTTGCCACTAGGGGATGTCTCTTTCTCTTTCGCTCTTAATGCCTAATGCTATCTCTTTCGATTTGATTTTAGCCAACTATGCAAACACCTTTGATAATCCGTACACCTGGCTGTGGATAGTCTCATCAATCGTCTCCTCCTGCTATTCGTATACATGGGACATTAAAATGGATTGGGGTCTCTTTGATAAGAACGCGGGCGAGAATACGTTCCTGCGAGAGGAAACTGTCTACTCATCAACGGTATATATTCACAGATTATAATTTTAAAAAAAACATGTTTGATAATATTTTGCTGCAGGGCTTTTACTACTTTGCCATAGTGGAGGATTTGGCACTGCGTTTTATCTGGGCGCTATCCTTCTATTTGACTGAAATGAAAATTGTGAGCGGTGATATTATGACCTCCATAACAGGCATACTAGAAGTTTTTCGGTAATTTTCAGCAATTGCTATAAAATAAGCATAATATTCTACTATATAAATTTCCATTTTACAGTCGCTTCGTTTGGAACTTCTTCCGCTTGGAGAACGAGCATCTGAATAATTGCGGTAAATTCCGTGCCGTACGAGATATCTCAATAGCGCCATTAGACTCATCCGATCAAACGCTCATATTGCGCATGATGGATGAGACAGATGGTGTGATCAATCGCTATACGAAAACGAACCGACCCAAGCCAAAGAAGATAAAGGATCCGGAGAAGCGTAGTCTGTTGCATCCACGTGGCTCCCTTCAGGATCTGAGCATTGATATTGACGGCACTAAAAAGCTATAATACGCGCTTACCCCACCCCTACCTCCTCCTCCCACCCAACTCCTACTGTATTCCACCTCCCCTCATTCCACATGGCTGATGAGTTTCCTAACAATTGTCGTTCTATTTTTTTTGTGGCATTATTATATGTAATAATTTTTTTTGCTTGTTTTTAGTTAATGTTTACAATTAGTTACTAAGTACTTAAAAGTCGTGTATGCCAACCAGATTACAGCAATAATTAGCCCATAAGTTCAACTAACCACATAATATGCATTCCATTAACGCATCTAGCAAAAAGACCTTATAATAAACTAACCCCGAAACGAACACAATTCGTACCCAAAACAAATCCCATCATTCCCATGGTGGGACAGTATTACGTAGAATGTCGATAAATTAGAAAAGAAAAAAAAAAAAACGAAAATCCTGAAAGATTGGCACTCAACCTATAGCAAAAACAAAAAATACATTCCTTTATGAAAAAAAAATCAAAAGAAAAGATAAAAACAAAGAATACCATAATTAAGCTTTAGACAATGATTTTTTTTGTCCTAGCGTCAATTTGTGTATACAACTAATTGTACTTATTATTAGTTTGTAGAGTTGTGCTTTATTTAAAGTTTAAAAAAAAAAATGTTTTTTAATGCAAACATGTTCCGGAAACCGGAATACTTGCATGGTTATTTATGGTTTAGGGAACATGTTGTTACTCTTTTTACATTACATTTAAAACCAGACTTCAGACGTTTAACGTTGTGTACCAAGTAAAAAGTTTTTCGTAAGCGGCCTTTTTGTAATTTAAGTATCCAACATTTTGTAATATTTCTAATTGCCGTTTATTGTTTAATTTTTTCTTTCTTTTTGTTGGAACAATTTCGTTGTATATGAATACATACCTTAACTTACTTAACTATATTGATCAGAACTGAACTAAGAACTGTAATAAATGGCACAAGACGTGCTTTTTGAGCTACATTATACATACATACATATACTATATAATATATATATACTACATACATAGTTCACAACTCTAGAACTTTAATTTAAGTACGTAACACCTATATACATACATACATACATACATAAATAACATTAAACATAATCATGTAGAAATTGTATTATTTGGGTCATAACTCAAAAAGAACCCACGAACAGAATTGAAACGAATTGTACTAAATAAATACATCTAGACATATGCAGCATAAAAAAAATATAAATTTGTAGATATACTAATCATCCCATTCCTTAGGACACATTCTCCAGGACAGCACAGACGAGCGCTGTACCGCGCATAATCCAAAACTCCGGATCACTTTTACTGCGCAACAAAATGGATAGCACAAAGTTGGTCGAGTGTCCGGTCGTGGAAAGTACGCCGGAACGCTGCTGTGTCTTATACAGTGGCGCCTCATAGCGGCTCGAATCGCTAACCTTCAGACAGGGCATAAAGCGTATAACAGGCATGCGTGTGTACAGCTCACCAAAACGGGCATCGCACAGGCCACCATGGCTCAAATCCCAGCGAGCGGCCTCCACAAAGATGCCATGAACATTGATCAGGGCATCAGTGCACTCCTCCAGATTGCCATAAAGACGGGCATCCTGCAAGAGAGAGAAACTGAGATAGCTGAAGATGCAATTACCCTTAGTATCCAAGGTTGACTTACGTTGCCCTGAGCATTGTGCAGCTCAAAGAAATCCTGCTGCACCAGCTCCAGCTCGACAACTTGGAAATCAATCTTAAGCGAATCAATGGGCAGGACACGACGACGCGCATACGTCTGCAGTATGCCAGTAAGGAAGGATTGTGGAAAGAAGAAGCCACTGATCCAATAGGAGCGTGGTGCACCATTCTCTGCCCACTGCTGGATGAAATCGATGCGACGCTGAAAGTCCACAATGTAGTTGGGCAGCGGTTTGATGGAGAGGAAGCTGCGTTTGGCCCACATCGCTGGCACTTGATTGGACAGGAGTGCACGGAATACCAGCTCGAGATCCTCGGACATGACCACCAGACCCTTGATGGCCTTAGACAGATTGCTCAAGCTGTCGTGGACAATAGACAGAGCAATGTTGAAGCGATCGATCTCCTGCACCAAGACGGTGGTTAGCGATGGCATTTGACCCTTGCTGTCAACCTGGAAAAAGAGAATAAGCAATAATGGGATATAGGTTCCTATAGGGTTGAGGATCATGCTCCACTTACCACACTGAGTGTGTCGTGGATGGGCTCACGTTGAATCTTGTTGACGAGCGATTTTTGTATGCGTGCAATAATCTGCTGGCAGAGATCATTCTCCATCGCCTGACCTTCATCGGCAGCCGAGCGAGGCTGGCCCAGCAACAAAGTGCTAACGAAGAACTGCGTCTCCTTCGTTTGGAACACAATGTTCGCATTTTGATTCATGCCAAAGATCTCGGGATCTTCCAGCACTGGAAAGCCTTGCACAAATTTGGCATATTCCGCTAGCGTCTTGGCCTGGGGATCTTTATAGTAGGTATCGCCACGACAATATTTATAATCCGTTTGTACAATGCGTTCCGAAGAGAATATGGTCAGGATGGTACGCAAGCAGCGCAGATCCCAGTAGTCAGTGACACGTCCACCCCAGGTGATCTCGCCATTAATATAGAGTATGGCCTCCCAGGGTATATCAGAAATCACCTCACGATTGATGAAAAAGTCAAGCGTTTTCAGGCCGCACTCACGATCACTCTCACTGAACTCGTATGTTATATTCCAGCCAAGTGGTCCGAACTTTCTGCGCTCCAGCAGCACTGCATGGAACATGCACAGTCCAAAGACAATTGCACGCCATTTACCATTCTGGATGTGCTGCTCAAAGAACTCGGTTTTCAGATCAGCCAGCGCTCCAATAACATTCGCCTTGATGCCCTTGGGCGGCTCATTCGTTATCTTCACGGAGTTCTGCAGCACACTAATCGGAAACGATTCTGTGGGCATGGAAGAGAGGAACAGTCGAAAGTCCTCATGCGCTTTGGTGATGCCTAAGGTCAGATTGCGTACTATCGTCTCGAGCACACGCATCCAGGAGGTGGCCAAGTGACAGTTCTGCAAAAACACCCAATGACCCAAGCGCAAACTCTTATCGATCAGACTCTCGGCAAGTGGACCTTGGCCCTGACCCAGGGATATCGAATAATACTTTTCCGTATACTTCATTTCGTTGGTGAACTTTAGGAAGCTAGACATTGGATCCGAACCGGTGGACAGGACAAAGATGAGCGGTGTCACGCACGTTGTGTCCAAAAAGCTAAAAACATATACTAAATGTCACATCTATCTTGAAGTACAAATTAACAAGTTTACAACTTACACGGCGCCTAGCTGTGTGCCTCCGGCGGAAACCTCTGTAAAATACTTGCCCACCGTGGCGTGCAGATAGCTGACGACGTTCAGCAGAAAACGTGGCTTTCGGAAGGCGCTAATAAACATGAGCTTGTGGAAGATGTGCAGACGTTTGTTCCACTTATCAGTAGGCTCTCCTTTGGTGTTGGCAAAGTTAAACACTTCCCTATTGTCCTGCAGCTGGATGAAGAATGGTTTGTCTATCTCGTTGGTGAAGCCAGCAAAGGTCTCGAATGTTTTCTCCAAATATAGGGCCGAATCCCATTCGATCTGACTAAGATTAACGCCCGGCGGCTGTGCCTTGGCTTTCATAGTGCCCACAGGGCCACGGGAAAGGAAACCAAATTCCTCCTCGTTAACGCGACCCTCCTGTCGCTCCACGGACAGAGCCAGCAGAAAGCTAAAGATAAGCTTGTGATTTTCAAACAGGCCACGCGATATATTATCATAGATGAATCTCAGCTCATCCACCATTAGTGTGGAAATGCGAACCTCAATGGCCATAACCTTGTGCTCCATGCGTAAGACATTGCAAAAGACCTGAGTGAAATATTTCAGACTGTATTGATACATGGGATCGATCTCAGCGAGTCCAGCGACCACAAAGTAAAGAATGGCGCCACGTGATGCTAGAATGCGATAACGTTCTCGCGAGGCCGTAATGACCTTTTCCGTTTCCTCCGTATCTATTAGACGTGCAGCAATAATTAAAGATGTTTCCTAAAAAGAGACAAAGACTTAGAGTTTTGAACAGATATTTTGATTTTGATGAGCTTACCTTTGCATCGTTGAGCGTTTCCACAAGTTCCTCATCGTCCAGAATATTGCCCTCCGAGTTAAACAGTAACTTGAGGACCTTGTCCTCCAGAGCCAGCAACTGTTGCTTATCCGCATTGATTTTGACAACCAGATCATTGCGTTGCGCCTCCATCGCTGGCAACTCAATGGCAACAATGTCACTGCAGCAGGCACAGGTGGTTATAATATAAAGTGAAGAGTACATCAATATCGTGCATACTTACGCCAACAGCTGATCCTCCAAGCCACTCTCAGTGACAAGAAAGTTGACCAGTGTTACATTAATGCAGACCTCGGGCAAATAATGTGGATTGGGTAGCTTGGTGGTCATGTACAGCTTGAAATTTTCATCGTAGTCAATAACCATATCGCCCAGTTTTAGATAAACGCGTCCCTCAAACTTGAACGTCTCGCGCTGGAGTATGGGTCGCAGCGATGGATCGATTGTCTCGTCAAGCTCCTCGAGCAGCACCGGATACCCCTGACGTACACTGTTCTCCAGTATGCGCATCATGTGCGAGTCTGTCATTTTGATGACCTGCAGATTGTTGGCTTTTTCCATGTTACGAATCCAGCGATTGGCCTGCTCCTGCGGATCAATCATGAGTGCCCAACGCAAAGCACGTGTCGCATAGATGCCATTCTCAATTGATATATTATCCTTGGGCAGACCATCGACATTCCATTGTCGCATCTCGTAGGGATCACCCAGCACCTTGAGCAGATTGAACTCCTTGCTGGAGGCAATGGCAAACTCACGACACTTCTCCACCCACAACAGACACATATCGCGACGATATTGATTGGAGAAGGCACCCAAATAGGCAACACAGGCAGCTGCCACCAGCACATCACCGGGCACACAGCCCAGATCGGCTGTCAGGGACTTCACTGTCTCTCGCCAGCGCACCTGCTCATCGGCCAGGGCGGATGTCAAGCGACCAGCACGATTAATGCGTCCATAGGTTAAGTCAACGTTGTCCTGTATGACCTGAAATTCGCGCTGTTTCTCTTCCAAACTGTCGCGCAACGATTGAATCTTTGCCTCAACGGCTGCAAGCTCTTTTTGCTTCTGCCGCAGCACTCGCATTACATCTTTAAGCTCTGCTTCGGCAGCTTCCTTGCGCTTGATCTTGGGTTCGACCACTTTGTACACCTTGTTGAAGCTGTCCATGGCAATGACCCACATGCTCACCGATTTAGCCACCTTGGAGACCTTCTCGAATTTCTGCAAATTGATTTAGTGTCATAAGATTGTCTACTTTTTACGTGATTTCAACCTACAGCTGGCACAAAGTCCTTGTGATCTATGTACTTTTTGACCTTCTTCACGACATCATCCTTCATGTGCTCCTTGTCATATTCGAAAAGTCGCTTGATGAAGTTTATGTCCGCCATAATGGCCTTGGCTGAGGCCCAGGTAGGTCTGTGTTGGATCAACATAAAATACAATATATGATTCCTTATTTCTCATGTACTTACTTAGCACCCAGTAGAATGCAGACGGCTTCCATGCAGAACTGTACCAGGGCTGGCGGTGTGGTAAACGACTTCAACTCATTAATGTCGGCCTTGGTTAGACCCTTGAGTGCCTCCTCGGAATCGCGCAGTGCCGGCATTGCTGTCTCTAAGTCTTTGCTGGCATCCTCGGATATGGCTTGGGCAATGGCTGCCTTTTCCTTTGCGTTGGCCTCATCCTCCATGACGCTCATCTTGACGGCATCCGCCTGTTTGGTTTCTTTGGTCAGATTATCGACAAGTGCCTTCATCATGGCCGACTTTTCATCCAGTTGTGGCACCATGACCTCCAATTCCTTTTGCATGACTGCTATCTAGAAAAGAATTTTAAGGGATGAATAATAAAACTTGATAGGTCATTATAATAAATACTTACCACTTCGTTTGTCTCCAGCAACTTGTTAAGACCGCTGGCAATGCGCTTACGCTTGGCTATAATCTCCTGCGTCTTGAGCTTAAGTAGGTTCTGGTACAGCTTAAGCAGCTCTAGATAGCTGCTGGGTGTGGTATAATAATGCCGCTTCATCTCCTTGTAGAAACGCACAGAAGCTTCCTCCACAGTCTGGGGGGCAGTTGAAGATAATATATGTAAGTAATAAAAAGAAAGATAGATTCGTTGCTGAAACACACACCTTGTGCATAAAGACGGTAGTGCTCGCCAGCGCGACACGTTGATCCATATTGGGTGCAATCTTTGTAAGCAGTCCCAGTGCGACGGAATACAGAGCTTCAGTGGGCCAACTAGTAAACCAATCAATTGTGGTGCAATTAACCAGCGATGGGAACATACGACAACGTCGACGGAAGGCATCACCGACCGGACTCATTGACATAACCACGTGCAGATTGTTTCTCACTCGATTGATGAAGAACTTGTAGATCTCATCGCGTGGGCAGCCCTGTGATCAAAAGAGCAGTAAATGAATATAATTTTAAAGTTAACAAAAATCACAGCTAACTTCATCCTTTTTGGTCGCATTGCAGGGTTCTCGGCAATCCAGGATAACTTTCTCGTAATCATCGCCCTCGAACAGATTGGGCACCTCGCCTGAGTTTAGAATATTGTTGATATCCTCAAGGAATTCCTCCTCCACAATCTGACTGTCAATCAGCAAAAATGTAACGGGCTGGTTGTCAACCTAAAAGTAGAAACAAAACATTGTTAGAATTATGATCCCAACTTGTCGGATGTGTACTTACTCCTGCGATGCGATAAAGCACACGCAGATCCTCATGGAAAGCATTGAGATCATAATTTCGTCTCATCTCAATCTGCCAGCAATTGTATTCATTGACATGTGAGGCCAAGCGCGTCAACGATTGTTTACCCATACCGGCCACGCCCACTAGAAGGCCATTGCCACGATCGCTGCGTAGAAGGCGGGCCAGTCGCACCGTATGCTCCATTGCATCCTGGAAGAGAATCAATTTCATGTCCCTGCTGCCACCACTCGAGTTATAGTCAGCGATATAATCATTGAGCACGCTTTCGAGCTTTGCATGATCCTTGATCTCATCGTAGACTCGCTCATTTTTCGGCTTGCCAAAGATCATGAAGTCACCAAAGAGTATGGCCGGCTCCTCAAGAGAGACGACCTCGCGATTGAACTGATACTTGCACACATCGTTCATCAAGCCACGAAAGATCGCCTTATCCTCCAGATTAATGAGACGATCGTGAAAGACACGCGTCGTTTCATGGTAAAACAATCGCAAGATTTGACTCTCCATATTGTAGTACATATTGTTTGCCTGCAATATGCCCTGAATACATTTGGACAGATCACGCAAATTGAATATATAGTGGGAGCGATCGGGTGTGGGCAGCATCACTTTTGTCACACGCATGTAGACATCCACACAGGCGTGCACCATTTTCTCCGATAGCGAACGGATTGCTGAGGAGAAGGTCTGCAGGAAGCCCAACAGGATGCCATTGAAGATTTGTGTGAGCGTTTCCTCATTTGGCTTGGGCAGCGAAAACAATGCAAAGTGACGCACAAAACGGGGAGTTAGCAAATTGCGTCCACCACCTGGTGGGGCGCAGGCACAGCCAAGCACCACATCCAATATATCCTTCCAAAACATTTTCTCGCGATCGTAGAAACCCTTAAAGTCCAGATACTGTCTGCAAGTGAATGGAGAATATTAATTCGGGTATAACAATAACAAGTTTTTCGAGATGTATTTAAACCTGAGCAGCTCGATAGCCGGCTGACTGCCATAGGTATCCAGTTTGGGCATATTAACATCATCAATGAATATGATAACGGTCTTGCCCACCGGTGCACCCAATTGCGTCTTCTTGCGCTTATCCAAGGGGCCCTCGATCATCTCCTGAGTACGCATGCTGCTTGTTTGTGCCGAAAAGTTGAGCACAACGGGTATAACATTGCCCTCCGATAGACGCTTCATGCAGCTGATGGCCAGCACCGTTTTGCCCACGCCTGTCTCGCCAGTGAACATGACCGGAAAGTCCCGTTTGAAAAGTATATCTGCCACATATCTAGAGTGGAAGTTAAAATACTTTAATTGTTAATTTGTTTTCCCATTCATGCTTACCCATATTTGGTGGTATCCACAGTTGGCACTTGCATATCGTAGTAGGATATATCCGACCTGAACACAAACTTCGGCATTATGTCATTCCAGTTACCCCAATCATTGGTCTCCAAATCCACGCGATAGTTCCACAACGAGCGACTTGGCGAGCTGCATGAAAAGGATTATAAATATTAATATCTACCTCGGTAGTATTAAGTCTTACGCACTTACTCCATGTTGGGATGCACGGCCATGGCCCTGCTCCAAAGGTCCTCGAATGACAGCTTTTCGGCATCCTTTAAATTAGATGCAATCGCCCATAGGACACACCATGCAAAAATCTTTGTTAGCAGATTCTTGGCATGCTCATCATCCAGTGTACTCCAGCGTACGCCCTCCAACTGGGACGAGATCAAAGAGCAGCACAGACGCACCTTGGAGCCGAGCACCTGATGTATGGTGTAGGTGGCACGTTTACGCTCAATCTTCAGCGCCTTGTCAAAGTAACCCACAAAGAGCTGATAGAGAAACTCATTAAGGGATGGGCTTAGTTTCTTGCCCATGTCTACTTCACGCCAGGTATCGACTAGCGGTATCCAGCCCAGATCTCCAGGATCGACGTACACCATGCCGCAGCGGGAAACGGTGGCTGGCGAGGCCTGCAACAGATCCTGCACCTCGAACAGCATGTGTATCCAGGCGGTCAGCTTGATACGCTCCGAGTTGGCCAGACACAGCATTTTATTATCATCTAGTACAGTGTTCAAGTTCTCAATCCACACGGCATCCACAGGACCATCGCACATGATCCACTGATGAATTTCATCTGTAAATTAAAGAAAAAAAATTTATGTTAAAGGTGCCAAACTATAACTGTGATTCCCTGTGATTCCTTACCCTCTATAAGTGCGGCATTGCGCACTGCTAGACCCAGCAGGCCATCTTGCCACTCCAGAGTCTTGGTGTCCACATAGCCGTAAAGCTCGTTCATGCTCACCGCTTTGGGATTCATGGTTTGTATGACCACAGGCCGGAAGTTGGGGTCGATCACTTCGTTCTCGAAGAGATGGGATAGTGCGAATTCCAAGGCATGCAGCACCACCGATTTACCGCCACCCGTTGGTCCCACTGTCATGACACCCCAGCGGACGCACATCGTCTCGTAGAGCTGCAGGCACTTGCGTATGGTAGTGGGCACGGGTTGAAGGTTCTTGCGCCGCAGTCCAATGCGCAGACTCTCCTCCAGTTTGGGATGCTGAGAGTCGGGCAGGTCGACACCCGGAAACAGATCACTAAGAATGCCGCGGAAGAGAACCGCATCATCGGCCAAGAACTTGGGTATGTTCGAGTCACGCAGAGCGGCAATCAAAGTGATGTCCTCCCGCTGATTGGGTGCGGCACGCTTAAGGGCACCAGCCATGACCAGGACAGATTTGACAGCTCGCATGCCGAAATCGTAATGATTCTGCTGACTGAGCTGCTGACTGCAAAGCTGGTACATCTGCACCATCTTGCGTGCCAGAATCTTGGGATCCTCAAAGCCCTCGGAGTAGAGAATAACCTCGGCGATGAGTGCATAGTCGGGCACCATCATCGAGATGGGTCGAAACAGTGCCTTCAGATTGTCTGGCAGTTCTGTGCGGCCGGCATAGCCTGGATTCATGGTAATAAAGACACAGCACGAGAGATTTATCTTTATTTCACGACCCTCAAACATGAAACTGAATAGGAAAAGAAAAAAATATTATATATTGTATAAAGATAAGGTATGTCATAGAATTTCTATACTGTACCGCTTGGCCCTCATGGCCTTGGCTGTGCGTATGGTGATTAACTGCTGGGCAATCACAGACAATACCTCAATGTCAATACGATTGAACTCGTCAAAACAGCACCAGGCGCCGCATTGTGCCAGGCCAGAGAAGAAGCGTCCCATCATCTTGTAGTCGAGACCATCGGAACAGTTGAAAACGACACACTGTTTGGCCAGAGCCTTGGCCAAATCCTTGGTTGTCTCCGTTTTGCCCGTACCAGCCGGACCGGCAGGTGCACCACCCAAGTCCATTTGAAAGGCGCCCATAAGACACAGATAACAGCGATCGGTGAGAGGAGTGAGCACCAGGACACCACCAGCGCCCAGATACTCGTAATAATAGGGTATGTTTGCGGCAGCCATGCGAGAGTAGACCGTCTCCGTTTCGATGAACCAATAAAACCGCAGCATCTTCAACCAGTTGAAGTCGTTTCTGAAGGGAGACAGACATTCATCAAGCAACAAACTTTAGTAAAAATGCTCCTGTTTACTTACGGACTTATGACGTTCTTTTCGATAAGCATGCGGACAGAGTCCTTGGCATGCACATCAATGGTAATCAAAGCACAAAGAATCTTTCGCAATAGAGAAGTGATGCTCTTGCGTGTTAGTGCCGCCAACGCACCCAAGTCTTGCTGGCATTTACTCTCAAATTTGGTCATTCTATCCGTGATACTACTCGAACTCTTTTTGTCTTTAGCCTCAAAGATGTGATGAATGTCGGCTGCCCATTGGACCTGGGAGACAGTGAGTACCACCTGATTGGGATGATCCTGGAACCATTCGTCACGCTCTTTGGCCGCATAGCACTGGTAGCCAAAGCGCATGTATCTTTTCACGGACACAAACATGGCCTCCTCCACTTTGCTAAGCCACTCCTCGACAGCTCCACGCGCTTTGAGGCCCTTGCCAAATTGCAGCTTTTCGCCCTCGGGCGATAGAAATGCAACGATATCGTTTGTGGGTATCATCTTGCCATCGCCGCTATCCTTCTGACCGAACTCCAAGCGATAAATGGCATCAAAGCATTTGCGCAAATGCGGCTGAACAGCTTGGGGTATGCGCGTCTGTGCGAGGATCTCAAGCAGCTCGTCATTGGACAGAAAGTAGAATCTGTAGGATAAGTAAAGTACAAGCTAAATAATAAGTCGGAAAATGCATGATATACTACTGCCTAGTCACCTGGGAAAGACAACCCGCTTAACCTCCAGATAAGCCTCAAGACCGCGTGAAATGGCGTCTAGCAAACGATTGTCCTCCATTAGCATATCGTATACCTCTGTGCTGGACATTGTGGGCAAGGCCAG
The DNA here is from genome assembly GCA_018152825.1 of Scaptomyza hsui. Classification (NCBI taxonomy): domain Eukaryota; kingdom Metazoa; phylum Arthropoda; class Insecta; order Diptera; family Drosophilidae; genus Scaptomyza; species Scaptomyza hsui. The sequence goes on from JAECXO010000001.1 coordinate 12,112,632, forward strand.
CGCTACCTTTTTGGCCTGACGTGTTATCTCTTTGAAGTTCTTGTCCACTTGGTTAAACATTTTGGCCTCATTGGGCAGCTGGCGCTGTATGTCCGCTGAGGAAAAGATTGCCTCCAAGTAGATCCAAGCACCCTGACAGTCCATCCAAGCCTCTGTGTTGAATAGGATAGAAAACAAGTTTTTCATTTAATGGCGCCAACAATGCCAAGACTCACCAAAGGTTTTGCCAAACTGATCCAAGGCCGCTATCCAATCATCCACGCGTCCTTTTATGGGACCCACAAATTTGGATGCAGCTATTGTATTAATATTAACATTGGCATCATCTAGAACCGTTTGCAGCTCCTCAGTACCGGCCAGGATGTAGACATCCTTTTGATCATGATGCGGTACAATGAAGAGCTCTGTTTCCTTCCATATGTTCTCAATGGCCTTGAGCATGTTCTCCAGCTGCGCCTCACCCGTTGCCTGTGAGGAGATCTGCATGAGAGCTTCGGCGTTCTTCTCACTATCGAAGGCATGCACCTCCTCGTAGGTGGCAATCTTGATGTTTGACTCCTGGAAAAACTTTCTGCCCAGCAGATCCTCAATCTCTGTCCAATGGCGCTATAAGTTGAGGTGAGAAATAGTATTCAAATTTTAGTGCACTTTAAGTTGTCTCTTTCACTTACAGCACGTAAGCTTGGATTACGTAGGTAGCCAATAACTGGCAACTTCTCCTTAAAGTCTTCAGCAGACTTGTGTAGCACCGGCACAATATCGTTGGGGGGTAAATACTTTTGGAATTGCATACAGTTCTTAATGGTCTTTGCATTTATTTCAATCATTTCCGCAACGGATAGAGTATTAAAGTCGGCTGCAAGCCAATTAGCTAGCGACTCCTCCCAGTCGGTAAGCGTTTTGTATAAGTTTTGTCGGATCCTTATATTATAGAAGCCCGAGTCCATCTCCTCATACATAGTCAAATCGATTCGAAACTCCTTCTGATAGCCAATTAGCTCGTCTGCTCGCTTGCGACACTCTGTCATGCGGTTAAAAAGATCGTCTAGTTTTTCACATACTGCCGTGCGATCCGATTGGCTCTGTGAGTGAGGAGCGAAAGAAGTAGGTCAAGTCAGACTGCCAGATGAAGTAACCTTTAACTTACCATGAGCAGCCAATCTTCGACGACTTCGACGGCCACGTTGTGTATGTCTTCTTTGAGCGCGTTGATGTCTTCTTGCATAACCTCGTCTAGCGTATTGATAAAGTCCTGCCGTTTCTCAAGTATCTCGGCCAGCGATTCCTTGGTGCGATTCAGATAATCCTCGGTGTCCATGTAGTCCTCTTTGCGTTCATCATCAATGGGTATATGAAAGTCCTTAATGATGAGCAACAAATCGTGTATGTAATCAATAACTAAAAACAGCGCATCAAGCTCCTCGTGACAGTTGTCCAAAAAGCGAAGATGAGCCACTATTGACAGTGTCGTCTGCGGCTCATAGCCAATGCGTCCATAGAAATCCTGGGCATCCTCGTACAATTTTGTGGTCTCCTCCTCGGCAAGCTTTGGCATATAGATGGCTAGGACGTTTTGTAGTCGCTGGCAGACTGGTGTAACCGCTTCCTTGAAGCCACTTTGGCCCAATTTCAAGAGACCCAAATACACATGATCTAATATACCATCCAAAGCTTTCAAATTGTTGCAATAGCGATCGCAATAGTTACGCAGCGCTGTAAGATCTGCACAAAGAGTGGGAAAGTGAGAATGTAAGCAAGAAAGTGCTGTTTATACTAGTTGAAATTTATACCCCGCTCGCTTCGTATATCTTCTGGATCTGTTGTAGCATCAATCTCATAGTTTCTTCGTATGGAATTAAAGCGTTGAGTATAAAGACGCGCCATCTCGTAAGCCGTATGCATCAGGGTGAATATATTACGTCTGTTAATGTTATTTATGCTCTCGATTAGGAAATATATATGCAATAACGGCTTATTACTTCACTTACCGATTGAAATTGAAGTTAAGATCTTGTTTTAACAACGAAGCCAAATCTGGCGCACTTTCATATAGACACTCCTCCTGGCGTCCCATTATCGATGGCCTAAAATAAACAAACAAATTGATCAGCCCAAAATTGTAATTAAATAAAACTTGGCGTTGTGATAACTTACGCTGTATACTGCGAGAATTCCGCATCCGTGGTAAAGGGTGGTATATCCAGCACCGTCTTTAATATCAAACCCGTTATGCGATGAAATATTTGCCTAAGAATTTCTTCAAGGGGCTCCACCTCGATGCGATCGGGCAGCAAACGCAGCTGTGCATTGAAAAATGGATGCTGTGGTGCATTTGGGGGACGCGGCTTCTCAACTTTTGCATTCAAACGATCGTGTCGCAGAATTTCCGCTTCTGTTGGCCCCACCCGATGATGGACATCGAATGCATGATGTAAATCCTCGTAACTTTGAACTGTAACGCGATAGAGCGTCTGATACAACATCATATCGCAATAGGTGAGAAAGCTGTTAATAGAAAGAACATCTAACTAAACAATGCTTGCAAAATGATCTTTAAATTGAACGGCAAAGCTAGCGCCATGAGAATCGTTCGTTTTGACGCTCAAGTCGTTCAGTCGCTCCGTTCACAAGTCATACTATCGATGGTAGATCATATGACTTTTCATCGTTCACAATGAAAGAAGTTCGATAATTGTTCAATTGATTCCGATAGTCGCTTATACAAGCTATCGAACAGGTTTGTTGTTTGTAATTTAACAAGAATTGAATTAAATCAAAGTTCCAAACCAATTAACTAACTTGAACTTATATACCCTGTAATCAATATATTTTTAGGTAAACAAATGAGAGCCTCTACTTACTTTGTGAGGGTCTTGCAAAAGGCACGTTTTCGAGCACGATCCATAAAGCTATGTGCCTCTCGCATTTTCTTGACCGATGGATAATAATTGATTTCATCATCCGGATAGAAACCGCGAGCCATAATAGCATCCGTGCAGGACCGATCTGTGTGTTGTCAAAGGGATAAACATAAAAGGTCTTCATAACACATAAAATTAATTAGAAATTTACATAAAGCCTTGGCCCCAATGGTTCGAAATTCATGGAAGACAAAGTTCAGTTGCTCATAGATGCGCATATGAAGCTCCAGGAAGTAGAATGGATGCCACTCCTCGATGCGCTCAATGTTAACAAAACTAAGACGCTCCAGGACAACAATATCGGAACGCATACGCAAAATAGCCTTGGCCAATTGGGGTATGACAATAAATAGATTATTCTGCAAATAGTTGCGGGCAAAGTTAAGTTTGCGCCATTTGATTGTCTTCTCCCACAACTTGAAGCCCTTCCACAAACGAAAGATGGCAAAGGTGCGAATCTGTATGATGCTTAAAAACTGCTGAAACTCCTGCTGCCACTGATTGAGTGGGGTGAAAAAGTTCTCGGAGACACGCCAATAGGTGACGCCATGTCGTGTAACCGTATAGTACGGTTTCTTCGTATTGAGATTCTCAAATTCCACTTCGCGCAAACTGTAGGGTGTGAAGAATTCGCTGTCCTTGGGCAGCATATAGTGCAGATACACATAGCTATCATCGGGCATGCTGCGCATGCGATTAACGACCAGATTTAGATCGGGTATGAGCGACGCACCAGTCTTAATGTTCTTAATATTCTCCGCGGTAAACTTGGTGTGACGAAATCGTTGCCCTTTGGGACCCTTGCGTGGTTTGCTTTTGGATCCACTCAGGGATGGACTGGGACTGTAGCTGCCACTGGTGCGGCCCGAGGCGAACTGCAGACCAATTTCTGTTGTCACGCTGCTTGCCTGGGTATCACCACTGTCCCTCTCCAATGTGCTCCTCTCCAGAAAGCTATGGCTGCCTGGCATCTTGTGGCTGCTTGATTTTTAACTTTGATTCCAGTAAAGGAATCAAATATGTTGTATGGAAATGCTTGTTTGATGGAATTCGCCTGGCAACTGTTGAGTTTTTTTTTTGCTTGTTTGATTCCTCTCTCCCTCTCTATCACTCCAAGGTAACGGCACATATCCGGGCGTCATGGCAGCCAAACAAGTTAGCTTTTTCCAGAGTTCTTAATGAAAGTTAAATGTTTTATTAAACCTTGACAAATTTAGGAATTTTGGAAGTAAAACATTAATAATTTCTAATAAAATAAAGACCCATCTATAAAAAGTCTCTTCAGATTTTTGTGAAATCATGTTTAATAATAATAAGATAAGGATCAGTCTCTTCAGATTTTAGTCAAAAATGTTTAATAACTAATAATACTTAAATATATATTTTTTTTTAAAAATTTATTTTTCATAAGTTAGTTTTATAGCTTAAATAAGTCGCAATCAAATCTAAATTGTCCTTAAATTAAACAATGTTGAAGTTTTCCCACAAATTTGTTAATTTTATTGCTTTCGCTAGTATGCATTGTAAAAGCAGTCCGCATTCTCCAACGGTCATAAATTGTAAGTAAGTAAGTAGAGTGTTAATCTTAGATTGAGCTTAAGCTTTGGGCAAGCTTTTGCTGGAAGCTTTCAGTTTCCTGTTGTGAATGGAATTGGAATTTCGAAAATGCGCTGCAGTCCGTTGCGTGTTTGCCGCGTTAACCCATTTACTTCCCATAGCGAGTCGCAACAAAAAGAACAAGAACAAAATACGCGTAGCAAAAGCTTTTGCCGGCATTTTCCACACACACATTGGTACTTGCAACGGATTGTTGCGCTTGCTGGCGACCGCAAATGGAAAGCTCAAATGCTGCCTGCCAGCTGACCTTCAAATTCGTATGTTGTTGCCACACGCGTTGCGTCGCATAAGCTTTTTAGCTTTTTTTCGATATCGAAAGTCGCTGCTGCCGCTGCTGTCGCTGCTAATTTTGCTGCCACTGCCTGATGATGAAGATAAAAAAATCGCATTTAGCAAAAAAGCTCAAGGTGAAAGCATCATCAGCCAACATAGCGACGACGACGACGACGTCGACGCTGACGTTAACGTCGACTGCGAGGCAGCGACTGCATTCGGAATCCGATGCCGATGCCAATTTTGAACGCTTTCGGATTTCTCGCCTCGCCCAGCCTCGTCGCTCAGCGTCGCTCAGCGTCCGGCGTCGTGCGTCGTGCCGAGAACCGAGAACCTGCAGCGCGGCATCGCACAGCGGGTCTCCAGCACGGCCGCTGCGTCAATGGCCAAATAGTCGTTGGGTATACGCCGCGATGTCAAGAGCCGCGAACGCGACGAACGCAACGCAACGCAACGCAACGTTTCGCAGCAGCAGCAACAGCAGCAGCAGTAGCACGCAGTTGTAGCAAGTAGCAAGTAGCAAGTAGCCACGCACCACACACGCAGCACTTGCCACCCGTGGTGCCCATTTGTGAGCCGTGCTTCTTGTCGTCGTCTTCGCCGCCGCCGTCGTCGTCGTCGTCGTCGTCGCCGTCGTGCAACAGAGCTTGCAACGCATGGGGAAGAGGAAGAAAGCTTATTTGCATAGCGCCTAACGGTTCAAAAGCAACTATCTTTCTCAAAAAAAAAAAAAAATAATAATAATAAAAGAGAGAAGAAAATTAAAAGAAAACGCAAAGAAATCTCGTCTATTTTTTTTTGAATTTTTTTACTGGTGTTTCTGCACAGATTTCACTTCCTCTTTGTCGCCCCGCCCCCCTCCAAAACCGCTTCGCGTCGCGCAGCCTACAACGACCGCTTATTTTCAAAAATCTTCTGAAATCGTTAGTTTTTCGAATCGGTATTATTATTATTATTTGGTGACTGCTTGTTGATGCTGCGCTGCTGTGCCTCATGAGGTAGGTGCCACTTCAACACAAGAAATTTGTTAATTCTCCACGCTCTATAATAATTTTTTGGCGGCCACCTTTCGCATAATCAAAAAAAAAAAAAGAAGAAGAAACAAATATCTATTTTTTTTCCAATTTTTTTTCGATTTAGCTTTAATTAGTATTTAAAGAGCCATAAAACTGTTGTGACGTAAATCCAAAAAAGAAAATCATCGGCGTCAAAATGTATTGAGATTTCTCAGATACATAAGTTTCTCGACGTGTCGCCTCGTTAAAAATCATTTTCATATTCATAACATTGCAGGGATCCAGAGTCTTTATATTTTAACGCATTATTCTCTCTCGCTTTGTGTGTGTGTGTGTGTGTGTGTTTGTTACTTTTATGACTTTCACATGTGAATTTCTTGTTGCTAAATGTTGTTTTTATGTGTAATTTGGTTTTCATTCCGGATGGATTCTATGGGTGCTATCAAGAAGTATTTGCGCACTGTCAAATGTCCTTGAAATTTTGCTTGTGTTTGTGTGTATGTGTGTGTGTGTTGTGTTTTTTTTTTTGTGTGTGGCAAGCATCAGTCAAGTTCGCCATTTTGTTGCAGAGACGGAACGAGAAAGAGAGAAAGAGAAAGAGACAGCTTGGAACAAAAGTTTCAATTTCAAATGTTGACTCTTTATTTATTTTGTTTTTCCTTTTTGTTCTTACTGTCAATCAAAAGTTGTTTAAGTTTCAGCTCATGCCACCAAAAGTGTGCAACTGCAACGGCGCACCCATTAGTGCAACAAAATGAATTGCTTCAGCAAGACTACGAATAAGAAGAAGAGGCAGAAAAAGAAAAAAAAAGAACAATAGCAAGTAGTATAAATGACAAAGTCAATCTGAAGTCAAAGCATTGCGATTCTGCTGCTCCTAAAATTCACTTAAATTACGATACGGAATTCTCGACCGTAGCGAAATAAGAGAAATTTTTTTCGTTGAATGTGCAAATTCGGCACTTCTCCTCCTGTCAGGAGGTGGAGTGAAGTTAGAGGATGGTGAGAGGGTGGGCTCAATTTTTTTTTTTTTTCTTTTATGTGCTGACAGCGTCAAGTCCGCAGGGCGAATTCTACTTACTTATATCAATATGCATGACAAGTTTAAAAGCCTTGTGAAGAACATTGGTGGGGGGTGGGGCACTCAACATGGTGAGGATGATGCTTGGAGCAGAAAAAGGGGGGTGGGGGGAGATGGGGAAGGCTTTGCTTGCTAACTGAATGTAAAGTAAGAGTTCACAAGTTAGACTTTTGAGAGAGATACAACTGCAAGTCGAGTGAAAGCAAAAGGGGAATAATCAAATGGAAAGCGTGAGAAGATAGGGTCGAAAAAGGATGCGAAAAGGATCTAAAATCACCATAAGCTTAATGTGCATAAAGTAGATACAAGGAGTTGAAAAAGAAAACGAACTTCAAAGGAAGAGGAGCAGAAAGAGGAAGCAAGTGAGAGATATAAATTGAAAAAGAGGAGAGAGCGAATTAAATTTACCATAGATCGCAGCGATTAAAACCTTTACGAAAGCTAAGAAGAGATACAATAAAATCGAGAAAGTTAAATTTAGGAAACAAATTAATTGCATCTAGAAGAGGTAATAAAAATCAAAGAAGAGAGAGAGAGAGAGAGAGAGAGGGAATAAAAGAGAAGAAGAGGGGAAGAAACGTTTAAGATAGCAAAAGAGAAAGCAACCAAAGAAAGGAAATTAATGTTTAGGGACATAAAGTGTTGAAAAGAAAATGATTCTTTCATTTACAGATATAGAATACAAATGTACAAAACTATAGAGAAACGCAAACAAATAGATAATTTAGCAAAGGTAATAAACAAAAACCACAACAAAATTTAAGAACAAAAAAATGCCTTAAATTTAAACCTTTATTTAAAGTATAGATTTATAAATATAGAATCTTTAATATACAAAACCTGTGTTTAATTAATGTTTAAATTTATTTAACACAGAACAAAGGCGCGTGCACAATTTGCCTTATTTTGTTGCAAAAATGTTATTGAAAAAGCCGTTACAAATTTCCGTTTCCTCCTTTGCCATTTCCGTTGCCATTGCAGCACAACACAAAAAGAGACGCCTCAAAACACAACCAGCAAAAAGAGAGGAGAAGACAGAACAAAAACAAACGCAACTTCCAGATCCCTGTTCGCAGTTGCCAGTTCCCAGTTGGCCTAAACACGTTCAATGAGCTGGAAATGCCCAAGTAGCCGCAATGAGGTCCACTCGCAACTCCGCCCAGCCTTGCCACAAGGAGGATGAGCAGCCAGAGCAGAGATTAGACAGCAATAGTAATGCGCCAATAAATGATAATTGAATAATTATGTATAAACGTGACAGCAACAACAACAACAATAACAGAAACAACAACAAAAAAGAAAGAAAAGAAAAATCAAACGCGTTTCGAATCCAAAACGAATACACTCTAAGAAAACGCGAACGCGAACGTGTCTATATTTTGGTGCCAAGTGTGCATGCGTGTGTGTGTGTGTGTGTGTGTGCTTGTGTGTGTATGACCGTGTGTGTAGGCACCTGATATAGCACGCTCTCGTTTTTATATTTATTCGATAATAAATTAATTTTTTTTACATATTTTTTTGTCATTCGCCTAACAAAATCAAACCAAAAAAAGTGACGTGCACAAATCTACCTAATAATATTGATATTATGTTAATATAATGATAATAATAATCATGATGAAAATGATGCCGATCAAGATGATGATAATAACGATGATGATGATGATGTTGATTATGTTGCCCACACTTCAAGCCAAAGTCAAAGTGAAAACTAACTACTAAAACAAAGAGCCAAACAAAATAAAAAAATAAAATAAAATATTACTTACATACAACTACATATCCTATATGTGTGTGTATATTGAAGCAAGCAGAACTACTATCTTTCGTTTTTTCGTGCTCTATATATTGAAAACTTGCTACACAATTAATACAAAATAGCTGGTAATACTTACCTATACAAATTAGCCATCTTTATATGATATTATCATAATTAAAACTACGAACTCAACTACCAAACACTAGAAATAAAGCACTAAGGTGAGTAAGAGTGTTTTACAACACTAATCTAACTGTAGAATTGCATGGAATGTCATTAGCTTTATCATATTCAATTTGAAAATGCTTATGAAAAATTTGGGAAAAACTAAAAAAAAATTTAAGCATTTCTTATACCTTGAGCTATAAATAAGGAAAGGGACGCTATCTATCTGTGTCTAGCGACCAAAACATCTGCTTTGATCCCAAGTTTGCAGCATGCAACTAGGCGTATGCGCAATGTGTATAACATAATTAAGCATACGTCACGTGTTACAACAAAGGCACCCAAAAAAAGGCAAACAAAAACAACATCGAACGAAAAAAAAATTCAATTTGCTTGCATTTTATGAGCCCAAAAGCAAATCATTGACAATAATAAAGAAGCGAAAGCTCCGCAGGCAAACGCGGCTTGGAACAGGGCCAACTTGGCTTGGCTTGGTGGCGGGTGGGTTTCGGTTGGTTTGGTTTTAGCTTTAACGCGGCAAGCAAGCAAGCAAGCAACAGCCGCCGTTGTCGTTTGGCGGTCCGGTCAACCAGCCTTGGGGCAGCGTCGTAAACGTGAATGATGTTGATGATGGGCGGACGGGGACCGCACAACAACAACGACGGACAGTGGACAGTGGCCAGTGGCTAAAGTGCCCATAAACATTTTGAACAGTGAACAGTGTGTGTGTGTGTGTGTGCACACTCTCACATATGAACAGTGGCTTTGCTTATGTTTTATGAAACTCGCTTTGTGTGCAAATTTGTTTGTGCCACAAAACGCCGAAAACTGTAACAACATTTGGAAAATGTATTTTTACTCTCTCTTTCACATTCTCGGCTTCTGCTGCTACTGCTGCTGCTGTCCTTTTGCGCATTCCTTTTCTATTATTATGCGCTGTTGCCTTGTGCCTTACATTCGCCATTTTCGCAAAAACTTCCTGTATTTAATTTGCCTCAACGCTCCTCGCAGCTGGAGTCGCACCACTGAATCCAAAAATGCGAGTTCAACTCGACTTTTTCCCCCCATTTCCCACCCTATCATTCAGTGCGAGAGGCGCAACAATAATACAAGTTGTACAAAGTGCTTGACTTTTGTAGATACTCTGTAAAAAATGTGTGTTTATTGAACTTGAAGTAAATAGCTAAAGGAAATTCGATTCGGAATTGTCGAGTTAAGGAGCAATTAAACAAGAAATAGCGGAAAGAAAAGTTTTGTTTTTTGGAATGTTGCAATTAAAAAAGTTTAAATAAAACTGCTATTGACCGAAAGTATTTAAAGTTGTTAGTTAAGTTAGGATTAAAGAGTTAATAGGTTTTAAAACAGTGCTAAGGATTATTTATAGTTTGAAAAGATTAAGCATATAGAAAATATATGAATTAATGTCGAAAAGTGAGAAAATTAACTTGAATCAAGCTAAACTCTGCTTAAAATATTATCGAAAGAGTTTTGCTTCATGAAGCTTTTTGAATATTTTTTTGAACTTTGCTGTGTCTCTTTAATCCAACTGCTGTTCATACCCTTCCATTACCAATTTGTGTGTGTGTGTGCGTGTGTATGTCGAGGGTATATAAACAAGGCCCGCTCGCACAATTTTATGACTCGCTGGAGTCTTTGGCTGTTTTCGTTTTTCGTTCTCATCGTTGCTGCCAACTGCTTATTGTGTGTATGTGCCTGGAATTTTAGAGTAGCATCCAATGGATGTGGCAGGCAGCAAAAGCCTTCAAAACAACAAACATACAGTTGTTCACCCACACACACACACACACACCCAGAGAGGGAGAGAGGCTGCAGCTGATGGCCCCTCAAAACTCCCAACCTACTTATTTTAGCCATAGCGTCAAGTGCCGACTGTTTCTTTTTGGCTAATAGCAGAAAGCGTTTCTGTTTCAAAAGACAACGACAAGTTGCTTTAAGCAGCCTCTAACTGGGCCGAGAGAGAGAGGAGAGAGAGAGAGAGTCTGCCTTCAATTGTGATACCATTGGTATGTTGCATATGCCACATTGCATTTAAGGCAGCTAAACCGTTGAGCAGTTTAAGCTGTTTAAGCATTTCATTTCCGAGTTGCTCAACTTCCACTTCCACTTCCACTACCATTTCCACTTGAACTTCCAAACTCATTTCGTTGCATACGAGAAAAGAGTTGAAAGTGCAGATTTTATTGCTTGTTGTTGTTCTTAAGGCTGTTGCAGCTGTGACAGTTGTTGTTTTTGTTTGTGCTTCCAAAAATAAAAAGCATTTTGGGAGCAGTGCGACAAATAACACTGCTGCTGCTGCTGCTGCAACTGCCGCCGCCGCTTCTAAATTTATGTAAGCTTTATTTTTAATTTTATGGCCGTGTTGCTCTTCTTGTTATTGTTGCTCTTGTTGTTGTTGCTGCAACTGGCAGCCAGCTGCATTCAGTTGCACTTTTCTATTTTTGTTTGCAGTTCGAGTTTTTTATGTGCGAGTCTCGTAATTTTTTTTGCGCGCGCATTTTTTTTGCTTCTGCCGAAACAACTAATTTATTTAACATAAAAACACAGAAATTCTCAGAAAGAGCAAGCGACAAGTGCAATACAATTAAAGGGAGACAGAAAGAATAGTTAAACATCAAAGGGTTCGAGACACAAAGTGCACAAAAACAAAATAACATTGAAATGGCTAGCTAAAAAGTAAAAGCTGGAAATAATTAGCTAACTATTATTTTCGTTTAAGCTTTACATTTGAGCTAGCAATTATTTTTTTGTTTGGTATTGTTAATGTTGCTTGTTCTAAATTGCAATTAAATTTTATTCATCTTATAGATAGTGTTTAGTAAAAGATCTTGAATTTAGAACAAAAATATCTTTAGCAACTAATTCATTTAAAGGTTCATTATTATTTACATATATAAACATTTCTATAGTTTATTCCTTTGTTTGCTCACAATAAAACTGTCGTCTATAAAATATTTGGACAAAATTGTATTAGCATAGGATTACTTGTTTATGTAGGTCAAGCATACTAAGAACTAACACATTGCTTCCTTCTTTTCCTTGTTGCCATAAGAATTTGTATTTTAAATTGAGCACTGATTGAATGTCAATTTATGAGATGGTTTTTGTTTTATTTTGCCTTGAATACTTCATGTTTTATTTGTGAAAACACAACTCAACTCAGCTCCCTATTGTATTTTCCCTTTTAACCGAACTCCCATAACAAATAAATACATGCATGTTTTAACATATGTACACATACACACTCGTGTGTAGAGTATGTTGAGTCGCATGTTAAGTTGTGAACAGGTTGTGCACTTTGTACCAAATTGTTAAATTTACAATGTGGTTTTTAAACTCAGCATATTAAATGGCTCGCTGCGATGTTGCAACATCAGCACAGGAGCCACAGGAGGTGCAACCAAAGAGCATGGAAGGAATATGGTGCATATTTTAGATTGGGGAAATCAAATTACAACACACACACACACACACACACACACTCATACACTCTATCGCTATCGCATTTTTTCACTGTATCTCTCGTAAGTGAAAATGAAATAAAAATATCTCATTTAGCATAGGGAGAGAGAAAGTCAACTGAATAAGCGATAAGCTGAAAGAGGGTCGGGAGGGGGAAACAAAGGTGAATATATAGGGTAAGTGCAGGACAATCGAATTAACTTTGGTTTTGGGCTCAGTAACAGTTTTTTTTTTCTTAAAATCAAGATGAGATGATAACCAATAAAGATAAAAGGATAGGGGTGTATATATTTTTTTAATATGTAAAATATGTTTTAAAAATGTAAGTAAGTTGATCAAGAAAAATAGCGACAGGTTGTAAGAAAGACAGATAAAGAAAGAAGGAAAAAGAGAGATTAAATGACACGAAAAATTTAAACAGATCGAACAAAATGTATCAAGATAAACAAAAAGAGATTGGTAAGCACAAAAAAGAAGACAGCAATTGAAATAAAAGTATAAATAAAAGAGAGCGCTGTGAGAAGAATGAAAAGTAGATTTTCACCATTTTTTTTTGGAAAATAAACATTTTTAAAATTTACTTACAAAATTTCCATACCACTAAAATATATATATTAACTTGTAGTTGTTTTGGGGATATTCCAGATAAATGTCATTTACAAATGTTTTGACACAGTTGGCAGTGGAAAAAATTAATATATGAAACATATGTATTTATATCGCCATAACAGATGTACAGACATCCAAAATTTGGTCAGCGATCATTTGTTGCTGCTCGCCGTTGATTATTTATATTGGGAGGGCTCATTAATAAAACTAAAAAGGTAAGGGAAGTGGGGGATGCGGGGTGTGGTGTTGTCTAGGTGACATGGCACATAAAGTGAGAAACTAATGTTAGACTTGGAAATACCCCGTAACCAAATAACTTGTCTTTTCTTTAGTATTGTAAAAGTCATAGAAAACTATTTAAAAGTATTGATAAAACCCTCATCAAGAGTTAATCATACCCCGTTTTTATTCATTTAATGGCTATAGGGTATCAACACCATAGAACAAGAACAATTTCGAAATTGGCAAACGAAATCAAACAAATTGAAAATGGGCCGACAAACGATCAAGCGGCTAAAAAGCGAATACTTCGCATGTTGTTGTTCTTTTAGCTATTTTATAGACCCACGCGCAAACACACTTACACACACACACACACACACACACACACACACACACATGTGCACAAACATATTGATAAATCGTCAACGATATTTATAGGAGTTTCGTCGTTCTTGACGCGCCCAAAAAGCATTTCGAAGGACAACATGGCCAAAAGGGCCTTTAGGGCTCAAATCGGCCACTCGACCATTGCCAACATTTTGGCCCAGATACGTTATTTTTGTTCTGTTTTATAGTACGCGCGTGTCAATTGATAAACAGCAGCTCAAACACTGCCCCATCCCCTTGATTCCCTTGTCATAAAACTGTCGCAATAAATCGTTAACAAATCGCGAACCAGCTAAAATAATTGCTGACAATTTAACCAGCTAGCTAGCAGAAAAAAAAAGAATCCCAAATACTTGTTTCAGTAAATCCTGCTACTTAATCAACAAATCCACTTCATTTTGTTGTTGTTGAGTATACAATACAACAACAACATGTAAATCTTATGCTAATGTTGTTCAACACCCAAAGAAACTTGTAAGAATTGCGGAACCTTTTAAAGACAGTGTGGTGTAATTTGGTGTTTGATTAAGAAAAAGTTAAATTATCAAGATAGATGGGAAAAGTTAAGGGAAGAGAATGAAAAGAAGATTGCAACAAAGATAAAAGATAAAAGTTAAACCAAGAAATATAAAAAGGGAAAGCGAAGACAGAAAAAAAAACTAACATTAGTGTGGTAAAAGGCTAAGGGAAGATACAGTTTTCCAGCACTGTTCCACAAGTCTGCAACCAGTTAAACATTTAACAATATTGTATGAAAGAAAATCAATGAACATAATGCTGTTATCATCAAAATGAGTCATATTGCCAACTTAGAAAGAAAGAGGGAAGGAGAGAGGTAGAGAGGGAGAGAGTGTGAAAGAGATAGAAAGCTGATTGCTCAACAAGTTGTTGTTAATGTCAGCAAGTGAAGCAACATGGCAATTAATCAAAAAAGAGCCAACAAAAACTAACATTACTTCAAGTATTATGTCAATGACACACAAAAAAACTAAATCAACTACAGAATTGTTTTTTTTTTTATATTACTACATTGATAAAACAAGCAAAAAAAAAGGAAGAAGAAATAAGTCGCGTAACGTGTTGCGTGGTAGATTTAGCTTTGATTTTGATTTCAATTTGATTTTGGGCGCATTTATTTTGTCGCGAGTATCAGACGTTTTATTTATAGACCTTTTTGGCAGAGGTGTGGTGGGCGGCGTCCAAATGCGCCGACGGCGACAGAGGCAGTGGCAGAGACGTCGATGTGAAGAAAAAACGCTCGACAAAAAACAGAAAATTTAGTGCAAATTGGCAGAAAAAAATAATAAAAACAGTTGTGTGTATATTATTGTTTTTTATACTTTGAAGCCATATGTGCAATATTTTTAATTGTTCGTGAGTTTTAAGGTCACACACACACACACACACAATCAATAAATCAATTGAAATTGGCACAAAAAAAAAAGAAACCAAAATGAAGGCGAAAACGTTGCGGAAGCGTTTTGAAAGCGCGTCGATTATTCAAACAAAAAACAACAACGAAAATTGCTGCTAATCAAAAGCTGCACGAATGTTGTAAAACAGCCATCAACAACAACAAGAATAAGGAGAAGAATAACAACAGCAACAACAACGGCAACGGCAGCAATAACTAATCTAAAGTGAGCATTGTGGGTGGTTGTTGCGTTGGTCAAGGGTGTAGGCTAAGTGAATGGTACTAACACACACACACACACACACACACCCACACATTGAGTCCAAACAGCAGCTGCAATCGTTGTTTTTTTCCTCTACATATATTTCCTATACCCATTAAATACAACTTAAAAGGATATTATAAAATTATGCTTTAACAGAAAAGATACAAAAATAACAATTGGCATAATAAGGCTATTATTATTATTATGTCATATATTCAATGTTGCCTTCTGTAGTAAAAGTGCTGAAATATCTTCATGTTTTCCAGCATATCTTCAAGTCTTTCTGGTTGTTGCCAATATACTCAAATGCTTCATGTTCGCTGTTTCGTTTTTAATTTTTTTTTTCTGTTGCTGTTGGGCAGAATTCATTTTAAATTGAGAAAAATCGCAGCTACTACTGGCACGAAATCACGAAAAGTTTTAATTATTTTCTAACAGGCAAACACACGCAAACAAAGAGCCAACAGCCAAGAGTGTGGAAAGAGTGAAAGAGAGAGAGGGAGAGAGAGAGAGAGAGTGAGAGAAGAAGAGACAATGCAGAGCAAACTCACACACACTGTTTTTGTTGCTGTTAGGGTTTGCTGAACTTTTCTAGGCACGCCATTTTCTATAAACACAAACACAGACACACAAAACTTGGCCAGGAAGCGGGCTTCTCGTTAGAGCCCAGCTATGTGTGTGTGTGTGTGGGTGTGTAACAGAAATTAAATACGTTAAATCGTTTATTGTGTGTTATATATATGTGGTGTGTGATTGTGGTGTGGTGTGTGCACGGCGGCAATTTGTGGTCATTTCCTTTTCATCAGCTTGTGAAATTTTTCTATTTTATTGCTGGTTCCTGCAACTTGAGCAGCGTACGTGCAGATGCTCAAATTACGCACACACACACACACATGTGTCCTGAGGAATGTTTAGATTACAACAGCCACACAAACACACACACACACACACACACACACACATGCACATGGGACAGGACATAAATATTTTTTCGTCGCTCGCCTTAAGCCCCCAAATATTTTGTCAGTGAGCAGCGGCCGCAGCTGCCTTTTCTTCTTACGTTCGTCCGTCCGTTCGTCCGTCGGTCGCTTTGGGGTCTGAGGTCAGGCCACGCCCCATTGCCCCACATTGGCCTTTTTTAGGGTGTGTGGGTGCTTTTTGTGCACTCGGTCACCTGAATGCCCAAGTTAAAGCAACTAAAAATTAAGTATACGCCATCGTGACCACTTAAAGTGCACTTTTCGCAGCACTAAAAAACTTTAACTAAATCGTTTTGCAACTTTGAGCACACAAGTGTTTCTCAACTTTATTTACTGCATAACAGCTAAAAGAGAAAGAGAGTCTTGGCAGCCATAAATTCATTTTCAAAACTGTGAGTAGTTGAGACAGATAAATAACTGTGGAAAACTGAAAAAAAAAACATAGCAGTATCAATGAAAACGTTTATTATTGACGTCTTTACTGTTTGAGAGTTAAAGCCTTAAGCCATAGAGAATGTTTAGCCTGGCATTCTTTTCCTTTTTCCTATTTCTTTCAATGCAATTTTACAATTTTCTTTGTGTGTGCGAGTTCAGACAATCGCAGAACAAATAGTATTTCAAATGGAATGCATAAATTGCAGAATGCAATTAATAAGCACACACACTTACACACAAATGTCATGGCTTTGTGTGTGTGTGTGTAAGTGTGTGTGTGTGCATCACCCAAAATGAATGACAAACTTTGTGCAACCAGCCGCTTGAGTTGTGTTCTGTGCCCCATATGCATAAATATTACCAACAGCCCTGTCCTTTAACCTCTTAAACCCCACCCGCCACACACACACACACACACACACACATATGAGGCCCACCCGCTTAGATGCGTGCGGTCGCTAGGTGGCGCTGTAATCAACTGTGTCAAAATGCCAGCGCAGAAAGTCAAAAGTCGTCGTCGCCGTCGACGTCGTCGTCGTCGTCAAGAGCCAACAGCAACGTTGAAGGCAAGTCAAATTATTACACACACACACATGCTTACACACGACATAAATTTCAAGGCAGGTGGCAGGCAGCATCCTAGGCGCACAAAATTGAGGTTAAAACGAGGCAAACGCTAAAGAAAAACTAAACTAAAAAGTAAAAAGCCAAGTGAAAGCCAAGCTAAAATAAAATATGTAGGCAGAAAATTTTAGATAAAAGATTGATGGTATAGACTAAAAGATACCCTTTAACTTGAAGTTAAGTCTTGGATAGCAAGATCCACCCGTATCTTCATACAATCCCATATAGCATACTAAACACTTACAGGGTATACTACAACAAAATAAAAGGAAACGAAATGAAAAGCAAAAGCTGACAGCTTGACGAACGTTGACAGGGGCCAAGCAATCCAAGCACCCACACAAAAAACATACACACGTGTGCTAAATGTGGGTGTGCTACGAGTGTGTGTGTGTGTGTTTGTGTGTTTGTTGCAGACTGGTGTAAAGGCAACGGCAGCCGTCGAAAGTGTTCGCGTTGTTTTGCTTGTTGTAATTGACACTTAAACTCGAAATTTGACGCGAATTGCTGAAGCACAGCCAACAGCAGCAAAAGCGCTGGCTGGCGGGGAGGGGAGCGGGGGGTGGGTGCAAGGAATGTTGCAGGATGCTGATGGATGACGATTGCCAGCGGCAACAACAGCACTAGTAGCAGCAGTGGCAACAACAATGCAATTCAAGTGTCGCTTGCGAGGCGGAAGTTCTCAAGCTGCAGCCGAGACGCACACACACACACACACACACACACACACATTCGTACACACTTAACGTTGGCATAATGAATTGTAATTTAAACAGACTTGCATTTAGCGGGGAGGGCTCGAGGGGGTTTCTTTCTAGCTTAGCCTCAAAGTCAGTTGTTATTAACTTGAATAAAAATTACGTATACGTTGCATACTTTTGTGCGCGGCATGCGAGCGCGAATTTAATGCCAGCGGCAAGCCAAATGTTACAAAAGCTGCGCATTAAATTCACACACACACACACACACACACACACACCAGCAGGAAAATTTATTGTTTTGCGCCAAGCAACATTTTTAGTGCGCCAGCTGCCTTTGCCTTGATTAAAGTAAAAATTCACACACACACACATGGCTAGAGTATATGCATAGTTATGTTTGTCATTTAACACATGTAATGCCGCGGCAATGGCTTTTGTTGTTGGCCGCCTGCTGCTGCTTCTGCTGCTGCTGCTGCTGCTGTGAAAATGCGCGAATGTTTAATGCCAACAACAACTATGGAAAACATACCAAGCCACAAGATGCTTAGCGTCATGCAAAGTCTTGGACGACTACAACAACTCTCTTCTTCTCTCTTCTTGGATGTGTGCTCAAAAAAAAAAAAATAAAATAAAAAATAGTTGCACTAAAATGGATGTACCGTTACTTTTATAGCACTATGCTAATGCCCTTAAGAATATTGCTTATGGCTTACTTATAGTGTGTGTGTGTGTGTGTACACGAGGAGAAATATATAGCAAGGTTAAAATATGTTGAAGCTTAGTACATTTTGTGATACTTACATTTGTACAGAATATTTGAATATACAAAAAATAATAGTGAATTATGTAAAATTCTACTTGAAACAAGCTTAATCGTACTTAAGCTAAGATTAAAAGGCATTAAAACTTGTTTTTCTCAGTGCTTGATTTAAGCGACAGACTGCCAAACGCTCTGGCACTTTTTTAAAGTTATAGCAGCAACAAAGTTAATATTTATGTTAGCTATAATATCTGAAAAGCTTTTACCAGAAGTCAAATTTGTTCCTTCTTTATAAATCTGTTCTTTTTCGACATTTTCCGCTGCAATTTATCTGTTTGTCAAATTAATTTGCCATTTACTTTAACAAATTTGTCTGCAGTTGACTTCTGTGTCTGAAATTTGTCAGTTAATTTATTGATCTGTTTAATATTTAATGAAATGCGATTCGTTTGCATTTCATATCCTGAACTATGTTTAAAAACAATAAAAATACATTTTTCATTATCTCGTCAACACTGTATATGGAATTAAGTGTTTTGCTTGGGCCGGAGAATGACAGAATTCACATTAATTTAATTATATGCTCAGCTCAATTGAACACATTTCACAATGTACTTACACATATGTTGAGTGGGATTATCGACATCAGAGCCGAGGACATGCAGATTAGACAAATTGAAACGCTTAATGTTAGATGAGAAGTGATTGAATAAGATAAATGGACCTACATACCATACATATGTGCCTGAATGTGTGGGCAACTTAACTTTGAGTGTTGTAAGTTCTTCTTTAAAGCAATTTAATACTATTCATTAGTTAATTTTAATTCGGAAAAAAAATTAATATTTTTGTCACTTGTTACTTTTGACCTACCGGACAGGATATTTCAAAGTTTATTTTGTCTTAAAAGTTAAAAATGCTTATTAATAAATACTGATATACATTTTGACCAAGAAGAGAACTTATCAATTTAAATTTAAATAAATATTCTTATGTTTTCTTCAATGACTTTCTTAACTGATTATTTCATATTTATAACTACCTATTTATCTAAGAGTAGACCTAAAAATGTTCAGTACTATAACTTGTATTAAGCTCTTTATGTACTTACTACACGTTTTTTATATAACTTTTGCAGATGTGTGATATATTTTTTGTTAAATATGCAGATGGGACACATTTGTGTTCCTTATGTTTGTCACACGCACACACACACACTCAGCCAGAGACACTGCTTTGTTAACTGTTTTTACACACACACACACACACACAGACACACACATGTGAGTGTGTATAATATATATGCATGTTTACTGCTCTGACTGGCAAATTAACATATTTGAAGCGAGTTATCCCTTAATGCGGTGTCCCATCTTTCAATTTTCCTCTTTTTATTCTTCCTTCTTTTACACTCGTTCGTTCTTTCATACTCCGCCACACTCAAGCCACACGCGTCGTATACGCAACTTAATGCGTATCATCCGTTTGTGTGTGTGTTTGTGTGTGTGTGTGTGTGTGTGTTAAGGTCACCAGCTATGTTGTTAACTGTGTGTGGCGCCCAGCTGTCTTTGAGTTGACAATTATTACCACCCAGTCCTTATTTCACCGCCCTTCTTCCCAGGCTCCCTCCCTCCTCGCACTTTGCTTGCGGCGTCAGTTCGTCTGCTTCATTTTTGGGGCTGTATCGTTTGTTTTGTTAATGAGGCAAGTGCCCGCAACGTTCTCTTAACGCCTCCTCCTGGCTCCATTCATATGAATAAATAATTAAAAATGTGTGTGTATTCCCAAACTGTGCTGAAACGAAACAAGAATGAAACACGACAAGATTGTGCATGTTAGCACGTTCCGCTTCCCGCTGACACATTTGGCAATTCATTTTAAAACATATTCAGCAGCGGTTTAGCTTCCTCTTCAGCCTCCCAATTGTTGTTGTTTGTGTTGTCACTAAATTTTGTGTTTTTTTCTCTTTGGTTAAAGAGCATGCTTGAAACCGCAGAACACAGTTTGTGGGTAGAGCCAGGGCTTAGGGTTTTCAGGGAGCGGTTCATTTGTGGCATTTGTATTTTCGGTTGCCAAGTGCAAGTTACGTTTCCGTTTCCGTTTTTGACACCTGCGGCTCAGCTCAGCTCAGCTCAGCTCGCCTCGGTTTGACTCGGCTCGGTTCGGATGGAAAACCATGCCCCTCTCCTATTCTCTTGCCCCTTTCCATTCATTTTGGCCCGCTAGCAAAACCGCAACAATCGCATTGGAAACCAAATGCGGCAACCATTTGGCATTCATTTTGACAGACAATGCGACTGTGTATTGTGGGAATATAGGATGAGTTGTCTATGGGACATCTGGCATGTTTCTGGCAATGTGCAATTGTGCGATTGTGGCAAACTAATAAAATGTCGAACTGTGGAACTATTGCTAATGTAACTTTTTGTGAGCAGTTTTTAATAGGAGAATTTTGGACTGTTGAGAATTTTTGAACTTTTCACAGCATATATATCCCAAGGATTTTAGAGAAACTCTGTCGGAAAAATTAACAAAAATTCCAGAAAAACTATATATATATATTTTTGTCTGTTTGATTAGACTCATTTTAGGTTAACTTTTGACTTTTAAAAGAATATAAAAACTACTTCATACCATTTTTACGAAAAAAAAAATGGACGATTTTTTTTACAAACGGAAAGAAAAGTTTACATTTCAACAGGAATTCTTTTTCGTTTTTGTTTTACCAATTTTACATAAAGTGTATATTTTTTTATGCAAACTAAAGAATAAAAGTTTTTCTTTGTAAAAAGTTAACTCATTTCACAGAGTGAAAAACGTTCCTTACTTAAAATTTATGCTTTAAACTAAAATCTCTACCAATTTAGCTCGAAAAAAATGTCATTTATAACCAAAGTGCATCGATGATGTCCCGTAAATTTTGTGGCTTGGTTCTGGCAAACGACATTTTCTCGCGTGTTTTCAATTTCCACAGCTTATTCATTTTTAATGAGCTATGACTGTATAGGCGTGTGTGTGTGTGCGTGTAATTGGCATATTAATTTCAATGCACACACACACACATATACATACACACAGGCTAAAGGCACTCGATTGGCTCGATGAAATTGAATGCCAGTTAATTCTGGCTGCGAAAATCTGCGCAACGCCCCATTTCAGAGCCACGCCCACTAAGCACTTGTGTGTGTTCTTTCTAGGTTCCTTTGTTGTTTTTGTTAGTTGGCCCCTTGTCCGCTTTGGCTTTTTGTGCGACCTTTTAGAAGCCGCTTAGAGAGAGAGAGAGGGAGAGAGAATCCAAATAGTTGGCCGGCAATCGCAAAAATCGCAAAATATCACAAAACTTTAATTTCGAATGTATATATGTATGTGTGTATAGTTTGTGTCTTTATGTCTAATGTTCAGGTCCCTTTTGCATCCTCTTTTTCTCTCTCACAACTTGGCTTTTATTTCGTTTTGCATAAATTTTGAAGAGGGCTAAAATACGAGCACTTGGCCAACATTTTTGCAATGTAGTAGCTATATTATTGTCTATGTGTATGTGTGTGTGTGTGTGTGTGTGTGTGTGTGTGTGTGTGTGTGTGGCAATTGACACTCAACGTGGTCAGTGCGAAGGCAACTGTTAAAACTTGTTGAAAGATTTGAGTACTTTCAAATGAATAATTTCAGCTCTTGCCCGTTTTGCAACATTTTTGGGGCAAACTTTTGGCATGCCCGAGTACAGGGCAAAGGGGGAATGGAAGTATGCATAAAATGTAAACAGTTTAAGCATAGTTTATGCACTACAAAAAGTAATAATATGCAAAGCAATGTTAGCAATGCAATGCAATGATTTCCCAGTTCGGTGAATAAAATAATGACTATTTAAGTGAACAGCATGGAATAAAAAGTTAATTTAGTTGTTAATAAAGTAAAAATAGTAAAATAGTAATTGTTGCTCAGCAAAAGCTAAGTGGCCTTATGCCAATCAATATGCTTGCAACATTATCTCGGAGTATTGGACTCATTGTTCGCTGCTTCTCCAAACTGATGGGCTGTGCATGCGCCTGAGACAGCTGATACAGGTCCGCATAATATTCCATGCCAGCGATGCCAACCGCATTGAAGCTAGCCGACACCTCGGTGCAGTCAATAATGGAGGTCTTAAGGGGCGTAACCAACAGTGTCGAATAGTAGGGCACCTTCTTGCCCTCGATGAGCTCCCGCACAAGCAGCACGGCGGTGCGAGAGCCAGCCAATAAATTCCAACGCGACCAACTGAAGTTGTGCGAGAGGGCCAGGGTGGAGATGCAGGCGTACGTATGCATTTCCATCACATAGTTCTTCTCGCAGGAGCCCTCCGTGTAGCAGAAGGCATCCTCGTCTGGGAAGATATCAACGGCCGAGAGTATTAAGGTTGCCTTCAGCTCGGATAGGGATAAAGTCTTGCCAAGCATGTCCGTAATGACCTGAGTGCTGCCACCTTGAAAATTGTTGACAGTGTAGCCGGATTCGGTAATGGTCATGTCCAAACTGATTAGCGAGGCAGTGAAGCTGAAGATTATCGTGCCAGGACTGTAATTGGAAAGTATAAGCACCAATCAATGATATTTAAACAGTAAAAGTCGCATACTTTTTCATATCCGGTCGCAGGTCCCAGGTCTGATAGGGCATATTGCTGTACTTGTTTAGTGCAAAGCCGAAAATGCCTATGAGCAAGATTTATCGGAGTTTAGTACAAGCCTCTGAGGCGCTTAGTAAACATAGAATAATTAATCCTTGTTCTGGTGGAGCTTACTCACCCAGTCGACCCGTGCGAAATTGTATGGAGAGCTTGTCCTCATTGAATTTCGTATCGTGAACATCTCGTGTGCTCCATTTACCCTGAGTAATGGCCGCTGTGCTGCTCAGCTTCTGTCTGCGTCTAAATAAGGTGTAGGGAGAAAGAGAGGAAAGAGAGAGAGAGAGAGAGAGAGAGAAAGAGAGAAACAAGTAAGAATGCTAAATCAAGAGGATGGAGAGCGTTGGACTATTAAATTTGCCTAGTTTGCAAACGAAATCGGTAATCGATTCTTATCGATAATGAGACGAAGACATCTCTCAACCCATTGAAAGAGTAGCTTACAAAAACTCATGTTCCTCATAAATAGTATCTAGAGGGAAACAGAGAAATGAGTAAGAATGCTTAAACAAAAGAATAGAGAGCGTTGGACTATTCAATTTGTCTATTTTTGCAAACGAAATCGGTAATCGATTTTTATCGATAGTGAAACGACGACATCTAAGCTCACAAGAACTCATGTTGTATCTAGAGGGAAAGAGAGAAACGAGTAAGAATGCTTGAACAAGAGAATGGAGAGATGAATCGATGCTTATCGATAGCAAAACTAAGTTACCCATTCCACATCAAAGGTATCTTAATTAACTACTTCTCATGATCGATGATGCTTCCTTCTTTCACACATGACCTTTAAGTTTGTGGAAGTAAAAAGGAAAAAATCAAGGAACTTTAACTCACGCTTCACTGTCGCAGTTGTCGGTGTTGCTGTTCCTGCTCAGCACTTGGTTAAAGGTGCCGCCCGCTAAGGACTCCCCGCCGACGTCGCCACCCTCGAGCAACTCCAGCAGACTGTCCTCATCGTCATCATCGTCCTCGCTGCTGTCCATGCTGCCAGCTGATTTGGGCGTTGTCTCCGGCTCGGTTTCAGCCGCATTCACCTGTGAGTCCCGCACGAACGAGATGCCCGTGTAGTAGGCAAAGGCGGCCGCAGCTGTGGCTGGCTGCAGCACTTCGACCAGCTCCTGGCTAAGTGGACGCATGTCGTCCGTTAGGTCCTCTTCGGTGGCATCGTGTTGTGAACCGCTGGCAGAGAGCTGCTCAGAGATTTGTTGCAGCATCTCCTCCTGCTGTTCACGAGGTAGCTGCATGCGCCACAAACGATCCATGTCCTCGATGAGCTGTGAGAACAGATAGCAGCCACTGGGCGTCACGGGCGGTGGGCGTGGCTGTGAACGAAACTTGAGCAGCTTGTCAAAGCACAGGGGCGGAAAGAGTTCAGCCGGTTCCGCCGTATCCAGAAACTCGGCACCAATGCCCGTGCAATGAGCTGCTGGCTGTGTGGAGTCCGTTGTGGCTGCTACCCGCTTGACTGCTGATTGACCCAGGCGCACATGAGCCTGACGTGCCAGGAACATGACCTGTCTTTGGGGCTGTCCGCTGCTCGACTGCGGCGACTGCTGCTCGAGTCGCACGCTGAAACCCTGCGGCAGCCGTGGCGCCACAAAATCCTTCACAAGTCCATACAGATCCACATTGCTGGGTATCGCACGTAAATCAAAATCTCCAATCTCGCGCAGCGTCTGTGCTTGCATGGCGCCCAAATCGGATTTCTGGGAGCGCAGCGGTTTGGCCGGACCGCGTGGCGAGCTCTTAAGCGGACTGGGCTGTGCATTGGTGGAGAGTGGTGTCACCTCGGTGGGTGTGGCTGTGGTGGGCGCTGCCGTAGCCGAGGCCGTGGCCGTGGCAGTTGGCGCTGGATCTGGCTTAACGCCATCGGCCAGCTGCGACTCGAGGGTCTCCATGTGTGTCTCCCAGCGACAGGCAATTGGCGGCTCGAACCAAATGACCGAATCGGGCAACCTAAGGAGGAGTAAATAGGATAGCAGTTAGGGTTGGGGCATTTCTGTACAATCTCTACTTACTGCAGTGTGACCAAAGCTAGTTTATCGAGCGCCGCTTCAATCATACGCATCTCGGCCTCAATCTCTTCGGGCAGTCGCCGTACGCCTGGCAGCACTGGCGGCGGTGGCTTATAGGTCTGATAGTACTCCTTATGCATCAAACTGTTGGCAGCAGCAACTGTTACGAAAAAAACCATCCATTAGATTAGTAAATACTATTTAGACATGGGAATCTCACCCGTGCGTATAAATGAGCGAGCATTTAGTTGTTTATCCTGCTGTGGTGTGTCCAGGAAATCAATGCAATAGACGCCACCAATGATGCGATGCTTGCGCAAATTCACGTCTGTCTCGAGCATGCCATATGCCTCGGGTCCCACAGCACGACGCCGTGCCTTGTTCAGTTCATCCTCGTACTGGGCATAGAGTTTGTCCACATCGTAGGTGCGTTCACGTATCGGCTGAGAGCTGGCCGAGTGCTGCTCCTGCGTCAGTTGCTCCAGCTCCGACAGTGGTATATCTCGGGCGCATTCGTCCAGCATCGATTGCAAGATCTCCTTGCGTTTGCGCCACTCGCGTTTCGTTTGTCGCAGGATGGCTAAAAGAAACAGGAAAGGTCAAAAAGTCAGAGTCAGATTATGAAAGATGCAAGGACGTACTGGCATTTTCGGAGCGTGCATGCCTTAGTTGAAAGCTGCTGCAATAGTCACTGAAGTGATCATAGTTCAGCCACAAGCCTCGCAATGCTGAGCTCTGCAGCTGCACCGTGGGTGGAAGGGAAATGTTCATTTCGATGGTTGGAAAGTCAATCTCATTGTGAGCCGATTGTTCACCTATGCGTGCCTTGGGATTGACAGCACTGAAAAAGAGAGTGGATGAGGTAATAAAGTAAGAAATCAGCTTTGGAAATAAGGACTCCTACATTTGAGCATCCTTGGAGAAGGTCCAAACAAAACTCTGAAATACAGGTGAACTGTAAATGTGCTTGGAGACGCCAGGTCGATCAATTCTGGAATAAGAAAAGTTCGATTACTAAGTTGACGTCATGGAAATAACTTACTCCATGTCGCGCTCAATGTGCGACATTGTCTTGTGGGTGAACTCGTCGAGGTGCTGCTTAAGGAACACTCTCATCTCTGTTTTAAGCTTAACCAGATCATCCGCCACATGAGCCGAACGTGAACGGGTGTAGGCCAGATTTTCATCCAGCTCGTTGAGGATCTGTTAGGAAAAAAAAAAACCATAAATGACCTGAAGAGGTTTAAAGGGTCTTTACTAAACTCACTCCAAGCACCTCCTTGATCCGCTGAGCATAGACATCCCCCAGATTGCCCTGCTGCTGTCGCAGCGAGCATCGCGTCAAGTCCGGCACATGGGCATCCTGGGTGAGCAGAGTCCGCTCATCGGTCCGCAGCAGCCAGTTACGTGCCTCCAACTGTCGCTGGGCAATGTCCGCATGCCACTGATGAATGTACTTGCGCAGATCACTGGGACTTGCCGCATTGGGCAGACCGTTGCAACGCATAAACTTCTCCCAGTCGCATTCCTGCCGCTCACCCGCCTTGATGGCCTCTATGGTGGTGTGCACGGCATCGAAGAACTTCATGCTGTCCTTGAGCTGGCTGCGGCGCAAACGATTCTCGGCCACTTCCTGCTGCTGGCGATGCTTGGCTTGCTCCATTTCCAGTTTTTTGCGTTGACGCGCCTCCTCCAGCTTTTTGAGTCTGTTGTGTTTGGTGGAGAGAAGATTTGGTAATTAGTTTTTAAAGTGTCCTTAATTGTGGTGTTCACCAACTTTTCCTTTTCCATTTCGATGCGCTGGAGTTCGGCCTGTTCGGCCTCGAGGCGAGCCTTCTCCTTCTTGGACAGCTTCTTCTTTGGTGGCTGTTATGGAATTGAATTATTTATTGACGGCATTTAATAACGTTTTCAATGCCAAGTTCGCCTAACCCGCTCCTTCCTGTCTTCTTACCATCCTGTTGTACGCCTTTTGCTTTTTGCTTCCGTTTCCGTTTGCAGCCAATTGACAATTGCCGCACTGTTGCAACGAACTAACGTGCAACGTGCAACTAGCTAGTGCGTCTGCTATTTATTGATCCAACTTGCGGCAACTATGGCTACACTACCTGCTGTTGTTGCCTAGCTCTGGGCCAAGTTAATCCCTTTGCCAACGTTCGCCTCTCCTGGGCCACCACAAAGCATCAGCTGCCAGCCTCGGCTTCACATCCAGATTCAGACTCAGCTAAAGTTGCTTCAACAGCGGCAACAACGGTGTCCCTTAATTAAATATTCCATTGGGGGACGCGGCTTAGCGCCCATCAGCTCTTTGCACACGCTTTTAAACTCCCCAAAGGCAGACAAGGGGGTGGGAATGGGCTGTGGTTACCATGGCGAAGGCGCCACTGAAATTTGCCGCGTCACGCCCTTGTGGCTAGCGCTCGGTGCCAGGGATCAGAGTTGAGCTGCTGCTGAAAATGATAAGTTTAACAATGCTGATTATTCTCTTCTTCTGCTTTTCCGTACTTTATTTCCCCAATGGCCCCTGAGCCAAAAGGTGTCACTGCCAGTGTGACACGCCCACAAATGAAGGGGTTTCTCCTGTTAATTAGTATACGCCAGCACTCCAAGTGGGTAACGAACTTAAGTTTGAAACACAATATTTGCGTTAATGACGTACAACATAATAGATAGATCAAAATAATTGCAAATATAAATGAATGATATTATTTAGAACAAAAAAAAAGAAGGAAATTGGATGATAAGAAAGCATTAATAAATACATATAGAATTTTCGTTAACACTTCAAGTTCTGTGCTATATTTATTACTTTTTATTTTTGTCTAATAAATTAAACGAATTTCCTTGCTTTTTATTTTGCTGCTATGCACGCGATTTCCTTCCATTTTCCATTATCCGCGCCCCAAAAAAAAAAAAACTTTTGCCTACGCTCTGATTGTGGCTCTGATTCAGGCTCTAATGATATTACCAGCAGCTCCCCGGTTTCCGATTTAACGCCTAATTTAAACTTATTTTGTTTGCCAGAATTTGCCACTGTTTCTCTCTCCTCTCTCTCTCTCTCTCGTTTGCTTTCTCTACCTCGTATTGTTTTAGATAGCATAAACTTTTTTTTTTTGTCTCTAGCAGCTCGTTGCTGTGTGGGCAGGAAGGCAGGGGGCAAGGTGACAGCGACGGTTAATTACCTGGCAATTTAAATAGCAGGTCAGAGCAGTCTGAACTGCATCGCAGCTCCGCGTTTGCCCGCTCATATTTCACATTTAACATTGCTCGGCTAATTGCCGCATGCAGAGGCAGCCGCAGCTTATCAACTTCATGTGCAGCAAGAGAAATTAATTTTTGGGGCAAGTGCGAGCTGCAATAGCCTCAGGGACAACGATTTGGTTGTAAATCCCGTTGAACAGCTTTTTTTATTTTGGGAGAAGAAGAAGAATTAACAGCTGTTAAAAGATGCATCCTGTACTTTTGATTTTATTGTACCATATAACTTTAAATTTAATGTAACATTGAAGAATAATTTCAGGATTTTAGTTTATTACATGCGTCACTAAAACAAAAACATTAAACATACTTATGTGCTGTTCAGTTTAAAGTAATGCAGCTGAATAAATTGTAGGAAAATGTTTTTTCTTGCACATTCATAGTTGTAGAAAAGCACACAACAAAAAATAGTTGCAGCATGTTAAAAAGTTGCGAAAATAAAAATTGCATTAAAAACATTATTTATAGTCGGCAGTTGGTTTTCAGCTTTTGTAGTTGTTCTTGTTGCAGCCATTGTAGTTTCTGCTGGTCATGTGTCGCATTTACTGTGTGTTACACAACATACACACAAATGTGTATGACTAAAAAAACAAAAAAAGGAAAGGGCCAATGGAGGGGCGTATAATCCTTGCTGTAAGCTGCGCCAGCTGGCAACCCATTGAAGTGATATATGTATGCATACATACATACATACTCGTTACATACATACATATGCGAAAATTCGTTGGCATGCCAATAAATGAGAAAGCCGCATGCGTAATTAGCTGCGTCTTCTCTTTTTTTTTTGGGCACGCACTTGAGAACGTTTTCTTTTATTTTTTTTGGGGCCCCTTTATTGCAATTCATTTTACTTCGCTTTTGTGTTGTTGCCTGCCACAAAGATGTGAGCTGCTGAAGCGTAAGCTGCTTGAGAATCAGATTCAGCCTTAGCAGCAGCAGCAGCACAATAAAAATTTATCATACGCACCGTTGACGTTGACAGATCGTTGAGCAGAAGCATTGGCGACAGGCGACAAGCGACAAAGGACAAAGGACAAAGCATGCACCCCCTCCACGCCCCCCCTAACAGCAGTTACAGCCATAAGAATAGGTAGACATCTGTTCTGTTGCTGATGTTGATGTGGTGGCAGATTCTCGCACTGAATGTGACAACATATGAATGTGATTTTGAATGCGTCCAGCAAGAAGCTGGGACGCAGCTTCCCAGCTTCTGCTTCAGCTCAACTCAACTCAACTGTGCTGAGATGAGCTGAGCTCAGCTGAGATCTGCCTTAACCTCACTGTGTTTGCTGCGTGTCCTTAGCCCTAAGGTTAAATCGAATGGTTTCAAAAGCTTTCTTAGCTTTCACAACTTTAATATTTGAGTTCAATCGTGGTTAAGGTTGCAACTTTGTTGTCCTTGTCAATTTTACGTCATCTCCAAGTAGTTGCTGCTTGTAGTTGTGCTTAGAAGCACAAGAGCGTAACTGCTGTGCGATATCAAGAGTCAGTCATGTGTGTGAGCGTGTGTGTCATGTATTCTGATTAATACATACATACATTACTTGCTCCCATTTCTTGCTTAAGGAATTTCTCAATTTTGGCTGCCGTTGGGCTTGAAGCGGCAACGCTGCAGTTGCCACACGCTTTTCCCAGGGCTCAATTCATTTTAATTTTCATGTACATTTTTTTTCTTGTTTCCTTTTTGGCTTTTACCCTTAGAGAGGGTCTATTAGCTTACACATACAGAGTGCGTCCATCATCTAAGATAACTTTGTTAAGTAAAAGTAAAATGTAAAAAGCGAAAAGTCTGTGATTGAATAAAATAATCTATCAAGCAGTAATTTTTAACAGCTTTCAAGGGTATTAGGGCATCGTCTAGTCACATTTAGGACCTGATTTCTCTGCTTTGTGAGTGTGTGGAATTTTTTTTTGTCAGCTGAGTGACAAATTGCTGCTCGCATCGTTGTCCAGATGCTCCAGCTGGATGTTGGATGCGGCTGCTGCGGGCGCCGAAAATTGCCAGCCAGTTAAGAGCAAGCAGCATGCCAAGATAGCGAGAGAGAGAGAGAGAGACACACTATGTAACGATTATTAATTACAGTCAATTTACTTTGATATGCATGCGTTTGCGTGTGTGTGTGTGTGTGTGTGTGTCCCATTGCCTGTTGGACAGATTTTTTAATAATGTACATTTTCTGAAACTGTGGCCAACCAACTTGCCAAACCATAGCTCATACAAAGCAAGCTGAGAATGAAAGCAGTGTTTTGGGCTAGGAGAATACTCATAATGTGTAAATTGCAACGTTTTTGGCCTTCTCGAATATCCTAAGCTGACAGCTTATGCTTTTGACCATTAACAACACACTCCCATTTTATGCAGATGAATGCATGAATGATGAACACAATAGAGAACAAATTTAATCATGGCTCAGATACTTATTTCGTTTCAAGGAAATCTATCTAAGCAATAGCTAAGTATCAGGCTACATTATTAGTTAACTAAGCTGGCTATAATCCAAAGTTAGCGAAAACAAAACAGAATACAATAATTATACTGAAAATTATCTTTATAATGGAGAAAAGTAATCATTGTTGTTGATTCTAGTGCTTGTTAAGTATTTTATACCTAATACTCTTCTTTTATCTTTTTTCAGCTGCTATTTATGCCGGATATCATACTCATATCGACAAAACAAAAGCAAAAACAAAACCTAAAGCAACATGCAATATGAAAGGAATATATCAAAATAGTAATTGAGAAACCTCAAATATGTAGTTGGATTTTTTTTTTATGTCTAAATGTATTCACAAAGGATAATAAGCAACAGCCCAATAAAATAATAATAATTATAATAAATCGAGGCCAGCCGCAATTTAGTTAGAGACATATAATTAAAAATAGTAATAATAAAAAAACAGCAAATATACAAAAACCAAAAAAAGCAAGGCAATAATAACTAATAGCTTAAATTAAAAAAACAACAACAATATCAATAATGAACAATTAATTTATTAGCTTAAAATGCAAACTAAGTTTTATTAGCTGAACACAAACAAAATAAACACTTAACAATAATTAGCATTAAACGGTTAACAAACAATATTTTATAAATTAATAAGAAAATAATTAAAATTAAATTACGAATAATAAAAAAAAAAAAGCAAAAACCAATTTACGCCATTGTGATTCTTAATTTTAGACATTATGCGAAATAGCTAACTAAATAAGGCTTAAAATAAATATATATACACGTAAAATTTAATGTAATTAAAAACCAATACACACACATAAAAAAGCTTTAAACAACAAATAAATAACAGCAACCAGAACTACAAGGCAGCAACAAAACACACACAAATCGAGCCAAATAACACAAATGACCAAAAACAGAGCCGCAAAAGTTGATGAGCAAACAATTTACGAAAAATATTTCAAATAACTGAGTACTGAAGGAAAAAAACGAAAGTAATTTCCAAGAGCAAGCAGCACGTGGAACGAAGCAGAAGGAGAAGAAGAAACTAGATGAAGTAGCTGCAACAATACAACACAAAACAAAGCCAAGAACACAGAACGCAACGCCAGCCGCCCACAACAACAAAAACCAAAAACAACAACAACAACAAGAAATTGATCAATTACATTAGCAAGGCCAACAACAAGAACAGCAGCTAAACCACAATAAACTCTGAGTTGAATTCCATCCAAAAAGTATAAATTTCAACGGCCTCGCAAAAGTATGCAGTAGAATTTTTTTTTGATGCTGCTGCTTGCAACAGCAACCGCAATAGCAGCAACAGCAACCACTACAGCTCTTATTCAGTCTTCTGCTAATCGCTTACCAACACTGCTACAACAACTACAACAACTAAACACTATAAAGTAAAAGCAACAATTGAAAGCTTTCAACCTATGCAATTATCGTCCCGTTCAACGCCAGGTTTCTAAAGAGCAAGCTGCTCCAAGTGCCACGCCCCAGCCGCCAAGATGACCATGTGGCAGAGTGGCGGCATGGGAGGCCATGGCTCCCAGAACAATCCATGGATGAAACTGATGGGCATCGTGCACAAGGAGCGCCGACACACAGAGAACGTGCAGAGCCAGAGCGGCTCAAACGAACGGAACTTGAATCAGTAAGTAGAATAATACATGATCAATTACTTACCATAGACTTAGTTTATCAATCTCAATTAGATGAAGAGTGAGCTTCAAATTTGTATATCGCTGACCCTTTTATGACACATTTCTTGGTTTCGAACCTAAGATGGAAATGTTAAAAACGCTTTAGAATGTTATGTAAAGAGTAAATATGCAAGTGAATGAACTTTTAAAAGGAAATCGCCGTCAATTGCAACAAATTAAACCTCATTAAGCTCTTTTAAAGCCAGCATGCCTCAAACCCTTATAAACCCGAATAAGCTGCAATGATATGAAAAGACAAAAAGCTTTCACAGTGTATTTCCAAATATAATCAGGGTAAATGCAAAGCGAAGCAATTACGTTGATTAGGTTACAATAACGAGCAAAAAAGGAAAAGAGAGACTCAAAGTGAGTGATGAACGCTTTGTAAACGTTTTGCTTAACAACCAGCACAGGACAAAATGCTTGCAACTGATTTGAGTTACACATATGCATATGTTATTTCGAACTCCCTTTCCCAGATAATAAGCAACATTTTGCATAGCTGGACGTTCACTTAGTAAGCTACTATAAAGAAATACTTTTTGAATACGTGCAGGCACGCGCATATTTTTTGCTTGCTTTTCTGCTTTGCGGCAAGTGGAATGTGTAACGTTGTGTCTTTGGTTGTTTGTTTTATAAGTGTGTGTGTGTGTGTGTGTGTGTGTGTGTGGGTGTGTGCACGTAAAACATGCACCAATTGCACAATTAAATGGCCAATTCCTCGACTCTCACCCGCTGCCACTGAAGAGGCCTTCAGGACTGAACAAGTTGCAGTTGCAGTATTGAATTGTAGCTACGCCTGGTTGCCTCCATATGCCGCACACACAATTTAAGGTAACTGTCCTGCCACCTGGTTGCACCACCCCTTCGTTCGTCTCCTCTACTCTTTCTCTTCTGCTTTGGCCTTTTAAAATTGGCTATAAATGCGCTGAAGCAAAAATGGATTTACACACATGCAGCTTGTTACTGCAATCCATTTCCATTTCCATTACCATGTTGCATGCCATAACGGCCAACCATCATGCCACAGCAGTCGCTTATTGCGCTCAATATTTAATGTTAAATATGGCTCTTATTAAAATGGCTATAACTGTTGCTGTTGCTGTTGTTACAGTTGCTTTTACGATTGTTGTCTACGTTTATTTCTCGTACAAGACACTTCTAGTGGGCAAGTGAGTATTTAAGAATGATCATAAATGAGAGAGTTTTGGAACAGTTTTGAGACTTTTGAGGTAATTCTCGTGCTTAAAAGTTCTCCATTATGTGATTATTTATCTCATTCGACATTTATACGCATAACGAAAAGCACTTGAAAGCCTGGAAAATATATATTAAATTTGTATATATTTTTCCTGTTTATTCTTGTGTGTTGTTTTTTTGTTGTGTGGCATAAGTTTGTGAAGCGCAGCAAAAGCATCCTTATGATTCGGTTGAAACGGAATAGGGAAATTTGTTGTGAGTTTGTCTTAAGTGCTTTGCGGCAATACAACACATGAAGTGCTTCAGTCTTTTACCAACTGTTGGGTTCCGGCAAATAGCAAGGCTTATATGTTTGTGTGTGTGTAAAAGGGAGCCGCCCTCGAGTTGGATTGAGTTAAATGATACGAGTCCCCACTCAATACTTTTGTGTGTTTGCAGCTCATTCTTTCCAATTGCGCAACTTGTGAAACGTTTAAAATTCTATTGCAGCACACAGAATAAAAACTGAGTTAAGACAACACATCCATTGAGATGCATTCCGAGAAACTCATAAAGTATAGGGATTAAGAGCATAGGAGAGTCAATCTATTAAGGTTCAAGCATGCGCCTCAATTAAAAAATAATTGAGTGAATGTCGGACAACTAGAACAGCAAATGCTTGTAAATCAAGTGCATTGTGTTGGTTGAAAAAGAATGGAAAAATAAAGAATGGATAAAGAAAAAAAAAAGAAAAAAAAAGTAAGAGGAACGGTATTTTATCAGTAGCATTAACAGTGACAGCAGTACTTACAGTTTAACAGTAAAAGTGGAAATAAATGTAACAGAAAAAGTAACTGTTAAATTAACAGTAAAAGTTACATTGCCAGAATGACTAACAGTTTAACAGTTACTGCAATAGGAACAGTAATAGTACAAGTAACAGTAACAATGACAGTGACAAGAAGTTTTAGAAAAAGTAAATAAATTATTTAAAAAAAAAATTAAACCGACTTTAAAATCACACATTGACACTCAAAAGCGAAAACTAAATTAATATAAATTTTAAAAGTGCTATCCACTCATCACTTGGGATTACTACCGGAAGTATACCCTTTTAAAATAAAAAAATAATTTTTTAAATCGGTTTACAATTGGCGACAAAAAAATAAAAATACATACAAACGAAAATATAAACCTCCTTTTGGAAGTCGGTTAAAAATAACGTAGAAGAACAATCTTAACAAAATTTATAGTTGCAGTAACTGTAACATTAAACGTAACAAAGACAGTAAAAGTTACAGTAGCAAATAAAAGTATAGCAAAAGTAACAGTTAACCAAAAACATTTCAAATATAAACAGTTTAAATGGCTTTACAAAAACCTTTTTTAAAAAACAACTTATCGAACAAATATTAAAAGATTAATGGCAAACATGTTGTCGATCCATTTTTCAGTATTTTCACTGCTTGCAGCATTTCTCGTTAAAAATTTAAAGCTGGTGCAAATACTACATATGAGCATCTACAATATTTTGCATGCATTTATCATGTATGGTTATAATTTTGTGGCACAACACGCAGCAAAATAAACAAGCCGAGGAGAACGTGTTCAAAAGGCAACAACTGGCAAAGCAACAACAACAACAACAACAATAACAATGGGCACATTTTATGCATAAGCACGACGAAGGTCAGAAGAGGCATGACACTAAAGGGTTGCTGCTGTTGCCACTGTTGCCACTGCTGCTGCCCCGTTGCCCCAATGCCCCAATGCCCGGCAAGGATGTACTCCTGGGGTTTTTGGGAATTGGGGTAGCGGACTGTGGCTACCACTTAAAACATTGCACAGTGGCTGGCGTTGACTTGAGCTGCTCGCAGAGATCACAGACACGTTCAGGTCCAGCCCCAATATTCGTGTGCGCCTCGAAGTAGGCAACGTAATTTGTGTCTATTTGTTTGTTGTCAGTGTATGGTAGGTAGTGTGTGCAACAGTTGAACATTTTGAAATTTGCATAAATTTTGTTACATTCCTCGCATAGCATGTTTGTAGGTAAACTTTGAATTTATAGAATTGTGCACGAAAAACTTTTTCCATTTGCTTGGCCGTTGCCTTTGCCTATGTTTGAGAATGTGTCTGTGTCAGTGTGTGTGTGTGTGTGTGTATGTGTGTGTTGATAGCTTCAAAGGCTGGCATGTCCATATGAATTTTTTATAAGCCCCTCTCATATGTTGTTGAATGTGTATATGCATTTTTGCCGTTATTTATGTAAAGGGTCGCCCAGTTAGATGATGGCAGAATTTCGAAGAAAAAGTTGACTTGCTTGTAATATTTAACTTCAACGCAACGATATACTTTCGACATAGAATTTCACACACACACACACACACACAACAACAGCAACTATTTTGCATTGAAATTGAAATGTTCACAGCTTTCATTAGTTGTATACATGTGTGGCAAGTACTATTGACTGTTGTTGTGGTATGTTACTAACTTGCACCCTGACAGACTTACTGATATATGTTGTTGGCAACACTATTGTGGTTGCTGTTGCAACTAACTGTTTGGGTTTTTCTAAATAACTTTTTACTTCATCCCAAACCCAATGTTGTTTGCAACACTTTGTGGTTGCTGCTGTAAATGCAACATCTTTTATGCTCCGGACTTATTACTAAAACTAACTGAATATGTGACTGATAAGTTTCTTAGGATCACAAGTCCAAATCCTTTAGTATGCCTAGAGTTTTATCTATTCCTCGAAACAGACTGAAATATTGCGATTTCGATTGTGGGGAAGAGGAAGAGTGGGAGTAGGCGTGGCTAAGGGCTGGTTAAGGGCTAGCTAAACTGAGTTCCATTTACATTCCTGAGCTGTTGAGTTCCTACGAAGTATTTCAGTTGTTTAATTGCAGGTCATTTGTTAGGCAACTACTGTTACTTACCCCTCCCCACCACCCTTGCTGCTAGCCAGGCTTATCGACAACACGCGAGGCTTCGCGCGTCTGTTGCAACTTCAGCAAGTTGGCAACTTCTTTGTTGTGCGCTACATTTGTTAGGGCCTGGCAAATCATTTCTCATTCGCCTGTTGAAATTTGCAAGCATTTTATCTATGAGCCGAAGGGAGAAAGAAGCAGAGGAGAGTTGTTATGCTGGAAGAATGGTGTGAGAAGAGTTCCATTGAACTTCGCTCAAGCGAAATTAATGAGCGCATAAGCGCCTCAATGGCCCTAACACGCGCCGA
The DNA here is from genome assembly GCA_018152825.1 of Scaptomyza hsui. Classification (NCBI taxonomy): domain Eukaryota; kingdom Metazoa; phylum Arthropoda; class Insecta; order Diptera; family Drosophilidae; genus Scaptomyza; species Scaptomyza hsui. The sequence continues at coordinate 12,149,856 of JAECXO010000001.1, forward strand.
GGGGCATCCACTGAAGTGCACTAAAGCGAACAAACAGCGCGCTGCACAGTGGCGAGGGGGAGGCGGGGGAGGCTGGCTTAGTGTGTGTGTGTGTGGAAGTGGTAGAGAGCTGGTCATTTGGCATTTTAATGGTGGTCATAAAACGCAAAAGTGTCAATGCGAAGCGATTGAAAATATCCACAAAAAAAAAGCACAGCGCATTGAGAATCATTTCGACGAGAAGATACTCTTTAGCCAACAGGTGAAGAACAGAAAGAAAAACCAGCAAAAGATAATCTAGAAGTCACTTAAAGGAATTTTGGTCAACAATTTAATTGGCGCTGCCATAAGAAATAGCAACAACAACAACAACAACAGCGTCATGTGGCAGCTGAACATTTGACTTTGATTTCGAAGGGGGCCCGATAAGCAAAATGGTTGAAAAACTTGCCGCAAAAAAACAAAACCGACGAAAACAAAAGTAAAAAAAAATAGCACGAAAACAAGACAAGAAAAAAAAGGGAAAGAAAAAAAAAAGCAAAAATTGGCAGCACTCAATTAACGTATTTAAAAGTACAATGAAAACCAGCAGCTGCCGACTGGTACACACACACCCACCCCCTACCCCTGGCCCACAGTGCCAACGTCTTGTCACCAAAGTTTTTGGCCATTGTAGGCGTTGCACTTGGCCGAGTGCTGAATTTGGAATGTGTGTGTGCTGTGGGTGGTGCGGGAGGTGCGGGAGGTGTGGGAGGTGTTCTTCTCTTTCTATGTGTCTCTTGGTGGGTGAGTGTTTATTTTCAGCTATAACAATCGTTGTTGTTGTTGTTGTTGGGTATTGTACGCCTGCAGCTTTTGTTTGTGGCACGCAATGGCAACAGCAGTTCCAGTTAACAGCAACCTGCACCATTGTCTGCAACACAATGCGGCACCATGTGGATGATGACTACAGCGCCCAGCAATTGAGAAGCAAAGAATGCTAAGGATGCAGTCAGCACACACACAAAAACACAACACAACACAACAAAACAAAACAAAAATCCCAAAATGCAAAATGGTAACTGGAAATTCCACAACAAGAAGAAGAGAATAATCCTCTATATACATATGTGTGTGTGTGTGTGTGTGTGTGTGTTTGTGTGTGTGTAGAAAAGCGGCAGCTTAGATTTGTTAAGGTTGAACGTTGAAGCCACTGCACTCCATGCACAACCCTAGGCCATAATCAATCAATCAAAGCGTTTTTGCCTTAGCAATTAAGGGCCAACATGCATGCCTCTTGTGGCATTTTGAGCCGTACGTAGTTTTGAAATCCGTTTTCTTTGCGTTTTAATTACCAATACTGCATTCAATTATAATGTGAAGGGAATTTACATTGTGAATAAGTTTGCTTTTATAGCAAAATTGTTGAAAATATAAATCGTTTTTAATATGTAAAGGAAAAAAAATATGTATTTTCAACATAAACAAACTTTTTATGCCCTGAATAGTATTTGGCAACTTTGTTCGATTAAAGTTTGATGTACTATATAAGCTATAAAAATCGGAATGTTGTTTTTCTAGCAACATTCTCTTAACTAAAGCATTTTTACTAGTTTTTTTTTTTTTTAATGAACGTCCCGTTAATTGAATATTTAAACATTCTTAATTAGCATTACTCAACATTAAATATGTTTTTTTTTGTCTATAATTATGTTTGATAAATTCAATTAAAATTAAATGATTGCTGACAGCAAATCGATTACAAAACTTCCAGCTGCCATAACTTTGCTTAATTTAACTAAAACCCAACTAAACCAATTAAGCTTATTGTTTCACAGCTCTTCCTGACCCATTTCAATAGATACCAAATCGATTTCAAAATTGTATGCATTTTGTAAAGCATCAAACTTTACACGTTCAACAAGCAGTTTCTCGATTAATTGAAATACATACATATATACATATAAATATGTATTTTTGGCTGTCATTATGCCTGGTTTTAACAACCATTGTTTTAGTATAGCACTACGCCCACTTCCCTCCTTTTATTACAAGAATATAATTTAACGCATCGACGACTTTTTGGCATATTCTGCCATGATTATTGGCATTTTGAGTTTTGTTGCTGTCGTTGTTGTTGGCCTCAATGTAATTGCCATGTTCATTTAGTCTGATGTTAAGGGACTGGGCCAATGCTGAGAGCAAGCCCATGAAATTGTATTGGCTTTCATGCTCCAGTGAACAGCAGGCACAAATAAATATACTATATAGTCTAGTGTGACTAAAAAATCCCAATTACAATTTGCACTTGAACCCGATAATGTAGTAGACTGAAGTTGGGGTCAGATGGGATGGAAGGGATTGAAAAAGCGAATGCCAAATACGTTAAACATCTGTTTACCAGCAGGACTCTTGGCAATTTGACAACGGCGCATTATCCTTACAAATGACTTTCGGGACTGAGCAACAGCAGCTGCCACAAACACAACAACAAAAGCTTACAAAAAAAAAAACAAAAAATAACATTCATATATATGTATTTGTATGAAAAATGATGTGAACCGAACTTGAACGTTAAACGTTGAACGATGGGGATCAGAGTTGGGTGGCAAGTCCAGCTGTTTTTGTTGGCAGCTTGCCAAATTTTCGTGTTATATTTAAAAGTGCATAAATCAACTCAAGGTCAACACACACACACACACACAACACTAAAGAGCGAGAGAGAGAGAGAGTACATGCTAATTTAATTGAGCCAAAGTGGACGGCAGATGGCGCTTAATAAGCCAGTGATTGAGTGAAAGTTAATTGATAAACAAAAAAAAAACGAAAGCTTAGAAAATAGCAGCCAATATATGATTAAAATTGACAATCGACTGTTTTTTATTCTGCAGCCATTTCAGATAATTGATATGCCTGATCTGACCTTGGACCTGAATAGTTGTTTTTTACTCAGGCTAAAGGTCAGGCAATCATTGTAAAATGGCAATGCACTTGAATATTTAAGTCAAGTGGCTTTGATTTGTATTAACAAGCTTGTCACAACCACTTTGTGAGCAGCAAAGGTATTTTGTCTTTAACTTGTGTACAACATGGAGACTTGTCGTAAACATAAAAGTTTGAAAGGCATTTGCTTTGAGTAATCCTTAAGGTATTCAATGTTGTGGGTACAATATTTGCTTGCTTAAAGCTGTTGGAGAAAATACTTAGATAGATACTTAGTTTCAAAGAAATTTGATTTAACGATCCTTTAACCAATTTTGTCAACTGCGTCTCGACTCTGATTACCAAAAGCTAAAGAAAATTCCGAAACGAACGTTGAAAACTGCTCACGCAATTACAAAGGCAAACATGTAGCATGTAGCATGAATGTAGCTTACGGGCAACAACGAGTTGTTAAGTGGGTTGAGCGGTTGCGTACCCCATTCAATAGGCAACGAAAAATGCAAATTGTCAAACATGCAACACACACACGCACACACACATACACATGCGTACTACGCATGTGATGCAAATGTAGAAGGGAATTGAAATGCAAAGTCAATTTTGGGTAGGCACAAAAGCACAAAGCTCTCAATGCTGCCAGCCTAACAGAGGGTGCGGAGGGGTGGAGGGTGCTGTACCTAGCTAGGAGCCAGAGTTTGAATGCCCCCGACGGCGCGCCGCGTTGCTTGTCAAACAACAAAATGCGCTCGACGCTGAACAACGCGCATATTGACAAGCTGTCCGTCAGTCAATCAGCCAGTCTGCCCGTCAATTTGTCTGTTTGGCCAAGGCAAAAGCCGCTACAATTTTTGCTGCTCCCCCCCTTTTTGGCCGTTTTGAGCCGCAGTTGACAGCACGACTGCGGAACTAAGTTCCCCCCGCTTCCCTCCCCAGCGCACAGTTTCCGCTGGCTGGGCTCTAAATGTGTTATGGCGCTTTAAGGCTGCAGCTGTACTTGTTGCTGCAACACCGGGTGGCAGGAGCAAGTGCAGCAACGAGCTGCAGGCGAGGCACACATAATTGATGAAGCAGACGAGGATAAGGTCAACATTATTGCAGCTAATTGCAGACGAATCATGGCTGTCAGAGACGAGCAGGAGAGGCGGGGGCGGGGACGGCAGTTGGTTCGTTTAGCTCATTAGGGTCAGCTTTGAAATCAGCCTGCAACAAGACATAAAATTCTGTTGCAGATTGAGTTGCACCGCACAGCGTACAAAGTTTTTAGCCAGCAGGCAAATCTGTTGGTGACTCCAACGACCAGCTGCCTCATGCCACATTCCACGAAATTTTGCTATTTAATTTATAAAGCGTACGAATGTTCCAATCAATTAGACCCCAACTTTGAGCTGCAGACTTTAGAAAGAGGGGAAGTTTAATAAATAATTCCTAAAAGTGAGTTGAAAAAATGCAATCACTTTTTTTTAATTTAAATTGACAAAGCTTTTACCTTAAATTTGTTGACGTGTTTTCGAAAGTTTTTCTTTTTAGATCCTTACATAATATTGAAATGATTTTTTAGTGTACAAAAAGATTGCACACTCCTGAATATCAATCAGCTAGATAAGTTTGTTTAGAAGATTAAATGACATTAAAAAAAAAAATGTAATAAATGAAAATAAACGACATTGCTAGCTAGATTTTCTTTAACTATTGTTCAGCTGTGATAATTAATTGTGTGCTTTTGTGTGTTTATTTGTTATTAATGAAAGTTTCACACCTTGCAATTTATTTGACGGCTCAATATGAGTTTTAGAGCTTAACATATCTAATTAGACAATGAACAAATTAAACATTTGTAATCACTTTTGCTAAGCCAAAACTCATCCGCTCCTACTTTGTATAACTAATCCATTAAATCCGCTAATAATTAAGTAAACTGCAAGTGTTTGTTGTGGTAAAAAAAAAGAACATTATGTATTTATTTATGAAACATTTGAGTTAAATAGTATCGCCAGCCAAACGATGCTCATTGTAGCGTATAGGATATGTAAGTGCATTGCCCTTATCCCAAGAGTAAAGTTCCTAACAGAAGAGAGAGTTAAAAGCAATCAGCAATGAAGAGAACTCAATGACAGAGTGCGATACTTACCACTGTTAAGGGATTGTAGCCCACTGTTGTTGTGTGGCTAAAGGGATTGGAGAAGGGTAGATTTGCATTGAGCAGCTTGCCCTTGTAGAGATCGACAACGTAGCGTATTTGGGTATTTTTATCCGTGCCCGAATCGATGGCATACAAATTGCCGCAGACAATAAACATTTCGCCAAACTGTTTGTGATCGAGCGTAATATTAAAATTGTACTGCATTCTCAGCGTTTCAGCATCAAGCTATAAAATGTGCCATAATAGAAGTAAAAAAGTAGATGTGTAGATATAAGATAGTTTACCTTAGCTACCAGCGTATTGTTGGAGTCATGTGTGCTGTATATAACCCAAAGGCCCACCTCATCAATATTAAAGTCCATAAAATTGTAATCGGTTTGATAAAGTCGATTGCCAGTCGTTATACCCGAATATGGCAATGGTACGCCTATACAAAATAAATGACTTGAACTTTCTATATACTTAAAACTCGATCAAGTACTCACTAATCTTTTTGGAGGTCGTCAAATCCAGCTTGACAACCAAATCGGAGTTCTTCTGATGATAATAGAATGAACCATTGTAGACCACATGTGCATTGCCCTGAAATAAATCAAACAAAACTCTTTAGTTTTTTGGGGTTATGTGTGTGTTTTTTTTTTAGTGTGTACACACCTGAAAACCTTCGGTGATTTCGTACTTGTGCCTGGGCACACTGTTCATGCGATATTGAATGCGTGTGGAGAACTCAAATAGATTGTACGCATCATTCTCATTGGTCACAAACGTCTTCTCCCGGTCGACTTCCCGAGGGGCAGCATCGCGCAGCCAAGAACCAAATTTCTCGTTGACAACCTTGTGGAAAACGGGCTTACCCACGGCATACAAATAACATGCTGGCAAGGAAACAAAACCATGAATACTTCACTTGATCAGAAGGGAAGAAAGAACTAACTTTTAATGCGCTTGGGTAAACCAGGATAGCTGCGATTGCCCGTGGGTTGTATCTCAAAGTTATTGAGTATGGAATCCTTGCATTGATATAAGCTAAGGGGCAAAAAGAAAAAAAGGGTAAGTTAAGTGGCACCTGAATGAAGAACTACTTTTACCTTGGATCGGGACACTGATCACACACGGGACATTCACTTTCAGGCGGTCGCTGTCCATAGACCTTGACATTGTTGCCCACGTAGGGTGTTTCACTATTCGGATCTTGAGCTGTAGGAGGAGACAAGTTGTACTAACTGTAAATCATTGTTAAATTTTGTAACGTACGTGCAATCTCAAAGTTAACCATGGTTGCATTCAGCTCGTTGCGTGCCACACAGTGATAATAGCCAAAGTCATCCTTACGCAGATTGGTAATAGTCAGCCGCATGGAGGTCTTGAAGCTGAAAAAAGCTGAGGTCTTCAGACAAAATTTAAGATCAACAATCCATTAAGATAACATACCCATCAGGATAGGACTCAATGCGGTACTTATCGCTGGGATCGAGTATTTTGCCATCATAGGCACGCTCCCAGTAGCGTATGGCTTCCGGGAAGGCTTCAACCTGACACTCCAAGGTTGCACTGCTCTGGTACTCCGCATAGATCATTTGTCTGTACACCGATATCATGGGAGCAACTGTAAGGAACGGTTGAACGGGTTAAGGTTTTTCAACAGGGAGCCCCCTTCTGTACTCACAGTGCACCTCAACGAGGTATGTGGCATTTGCAACGGGTGCAATGCCATTGTTGGCATGACAGGTGTAGGCGGCCATTTGATGGCGTGTAATGTTTGTGAATTTCATGAACTGGCCACTAATGGAGCTTACTACAAGTGGGGCAAGTAGAGAGGATTAAAATCGAGGGTTTTTTAAGGGTACTCCCCGGTCTACTCACGCTCGACGCCATTTACGTTAATAGTACGTCCGTCATCACGTTTCCATTCCACCTTCGGTTGTGGATTTCCCGTTGCCGAGCAGCTCATGTTCAATGTTTTACCCTCCTCGACAATAACGCTTCTTCGGATATTGGGAAAACTCATATCTGCAAGGGAGAAACGCACACTTTAAGTTGAATACGCTTTGAAATCTTTCGCGGTTTTGTTACCTGTTATGGAGGGTGGTATGAGTAGATCATTGGAGGCAGTACCATTGGGATACTGCATTTTCCATGTATTGATGCCAGGCACACCTGGAGTACCATTGGTGCCTGGCTTGCCCGGACGTCCACGTGGACCGGCAATGCCTATAATTGCAGTGAATAATAAGAAGCCTTGCCAAAAATATCCTTCTTAACTGCTCACCCTTTAAGCCTCTTTCGCCTGGTGGTCCTTGTGCACCCTTAGGACCTGTGATGGACATACCATCCTTGCCATCCTTACCATGCATCCCATCCTTACCATCGCGTCCGGGCTGTCCGTTTTTGCCATCGGCACCCGCACGTCCTGGTACACCATCCAGGCCCGGTTCACCGGGAACACCATCTCTTCCATCCAGGCCAGAACGTCCTACGGCACCCGGATCACCCTTGGGGCCACGAGGACCCGTTGCACCCTGCGTGCCAACACCATCGACGCCGGCTGCGCCCGGCAAGCCGACATCACCACGATTGCCTTTCGGACCCGGTATGCCCGGTAGGCCGGGATTGCCTGGAGGTCCCTTGGGTCCTACGGCACCCATCGGCCCCACTGGCGCTGGTGGGCAGTAGTCCTGTGTGCCCTTGCAGAAGCCAGTGATTATTTTCTCCGGCACCCGGCAATACGTATTCAAGTAGATCCATTCATCACCACCCGGTGCCGCACCCTTCATGCCCGTACGCTTGCGTATTTCCGTATCCTGTTCTTCCAGCGCTTTGCGATGATTCGGATTGAAGAACTCTATCAATGGATCTGCTGTAATTGATAGAGAGAGAGAGAGAGCGAAGGAGAGCACATCAAGTTCGTGGCAAGTGGAACTAGTTCAAGAGCTGCTTCACTTGCCATGCATGGAGGCGGGCGAGGATGCATCGATGTCCCTGCGAATACGCTTCTCACTTGGCATTTGGCTAAGGTAATTGGCGTTCATCTTACGCTCATTTCGCACAACGGTCGAGTCCATGCTGCGAGGTTGCACTGTGGTGGGGCTGTCAAATAGAAAGATATAGGAAATGAACTAGTTGATTCTTTAACTTAAAGCTATTAATTTTCACTGATAGAGTCTCTTATAGATGACATTGCTGGAACTGAAACTGGAACTAGATCAACTATTGGAACTGGAACTAGTTCTCTACTTACCTTGCCTCCTGGGGATAATCCCTTTCCATGATCTGTGTAACCATGGCTCGTAATACATGTTCCGAGCGCATCAGTTCACCCTGGAACTGGTTCCGAAAGGCATGCTGACCCAGCAACGCTGGCGTCGCTGACTCCTGCTGTCCACCCCCCTGAGTATACGTATAAAAGAGCATGGCGAGGGTGGCCAACATCAGAGTTAGAGCACCCAAATAGATATAGACCAGGACGAAGGAGGCCCTCAATTGGGTTGTATCCTCCAGTTTGTTAATGCAGTTGCAGGCACAATTGCAGCCAGCCAGCGATTGTTGCATGTGATGGCAACTCTGGCACTTATCGCCTGCTGTGCCTGTGTTTGTGCTGAGCATGTTGGCCACCAGCTGTGTAGTTGAATCTGTCATCTCTGCAGAGGGTCCAATCTCAGTTGGTGTTCCTGTTCCTGTTGCTGTTGTTGTTGTCTTGAGTGCGGCTGCTTTCGACTCGCGACGTCTCTTCGAATTGTGGAGACTCTGATTAACGGCGAGCATCATCTTGGCGGGCACCTGTTCGATTTGGTTTCAATTAAAGCCGTTTCGCCGCTTTGATTTATGGCACACGGATGCAGCGGCTACTAAAAACCAATATCCAAAAAAATAAAATCAAAAATCAAATTAAAAGAAAACAAACTTATTTTTAGAACATTTGGGTGGGCGCTCTCTATATTTATATAGAAAAAACTGTCTATACACAGTTGTTGCACACACTTTGAAAATTATAAAATATTTATTAAAAGAAAGCCTTTTTTCCAGACGTCAGGCAAACTATATGCCACTGCCCCACCGGCCCGCCAAACCCAACCACTGCCAACTGCAAACACAAAAGTTGTGAAAGGAAAACAACTAAAGTCAATAGTTTGCTATGACGCGGAGCGGTGGGTGGAGGGGGGGGTCAAAGGTTGCAGGGAAGTGACACGAGGCTTTCATGAGGTGTCAAAAGTTCTAGTTGGTAGTAGAATAGTTATACATACTTGTATGCATAAGTCTGATGCGTTGCGATGCGTTTAACAAACGGTTTTTCACACCTTCTGGCCACACTGTGTGTGCGTGCACGAGTATGTGTGTGTGAACGAGAGCGCAAGAGCGGGCGAGAGCGAGAGAGGTGAACCGAACGCGTTCACGTCTAATTTACGACTAAACTCTGCTGTGCGACAATTTTCCAATGCGGCGCGTTTTTCGCCGGCTGCTAAGTGTGTGTGTGTGTGTGTGTGTGTGTGTTTTTGAATTTGTTATTATAAGAGCGCAAAGCAGGCATAAACTGAAACTTCAAAGAGAAAGAGTGCAAGAAAGAGAGAGAGAGAGGGAAAGAGAGAGAGAGACAGAGGAGAGTGAAACAGTGATGAGAAAATATTTACAAATAGAATGTTTTTACACAGAGCACAGCAATGTGACCAGAGCGCTCGTGAGTTTTATTTACTTTTTGCTCTTTGAGGCAGACGCATGCGTCCTGCATGAGATTCAGGGATTGGGGGAGTTGGGGGCGCAGGCAGGTGGAAGGTTGAATAAATGCAAAAACAACAAACGCACATGTTTCGCCTGCTTATTTTCCTTGATGTTGAACATATGAGTGAGCCAAAGTTCCTTTCCTTTCTTTCTCCCACACACACATACATCACTATAGACAATAGGAATTGGAGGACTCCTCAACAAGTATGAATGCGAGCCTGAATACAAATGAATGCGCCGCCAATCATATGTGTAGTATTCACGTTTATCAAGTTACTTTAGACATATTCTTTTGCTTGCTGTCAGCTGTCAATTTCGTTTTGGCATTTTACTGTATGGCGGCTTAAGCTAATTATTTGTTTTATTTATTTGCATATTTTATTGTTTTATTGTCTACGAGCTGACACTTGATTGGCAATCAACACAGCGTTGTAACTAACTATGAGAGCTACTAGGATGCTGCAATATTTGAGTGTAAGCGGATAGCTTGTGTATTAAATAAATTATTCGACTGCGCTTAAGCTATAAAATAATTGTATGGGGATTGTTTTGTTAGGGAAATATACATTTATTCCGTTTACGCCAACTTGGTAAAAATACAAATGTTTTGAAAGCGTTTAAAAATTTTAAACAAAAACCAAATTCTTTTTATAAGCGAACGAACGTTAAGCTATTTATTCAATATTAGCCACAAGCTATTGATAACACTCACAGCATACACACTTTTATAATGAATTCCACTTGATCAACTTGAGAATTAAGTGAGCATTCAGACTAACACAAAACTCTTCAGCTCTCCAGTTAGACAATTGTTTGGCTAGGTACAAAAACGCTGAAGTGGCATGTCATTTTAGTTATCCAGTAAAGGTATGCGAATAAAAAGTTGCAAAAGGAAATGGAAGAGTAAGAGGACAACGATAATCAGCAGTTGGCATTTCCGAGAGTTTCGTTACGTTTCGTTTCGATTTTGTGTTTTTTTTTTTTGTTTTACTTCTGCTTTTTCGTTTTCATTGCAATTTATATGAAAAATAAACTCAATTTAGGTATAGCTGAGCGCACCTTTCACAAAGTTAGCAAGTGTAGCATAACAATACTCGAGATTTCCACACACAAACCGCAGACAAAGTAAGTAGTTTGCACTTCATTTGCATTCGTGGAGGCCAAATCGGTTTGTGAATTCAATTTCCATTAGCCAAAAGGGACGAAGCACACACAAAGGCACGAGCACAGCACAGAGTCAATGAGTCGTAACGAGCTCGTTAACTAGGCGACAGCAACAACAACAACAAATATACATTTTTTTTTAATTTACATAAAGTATAAGAATAACTTGTTAGTCGTCTTTGAGGTGAGAGTGGACAAAGTGTCTTAGCATATCAGTGGACAGGCAGCTAAGCTGTGGCCAGCTGAGAGCAAAGGTAAATGCCAACATCAGCAACATCAGCAACATTTGAGAGCAACATCAGCAGCAGCCACAGCATCAATTTTCCATTCGCTCAGCTTGCTATTTGGCAACAGAATCGGCTTTCAACTGGATTCAAGTACGCGACTCACTGCCAATAAGCCGATTATGCTTATGCCAAGCAACAAGGCACAGCAGCAGCAGCAGCAGCAGCAGCAACAACTGTAGCAGCAACAACTGTGGCAGCAACAGTCTCAAGCAAAATAAATATATAAAATGTCACGCTGCTGTTTAGGGTCTTTTGACTTGGTTTTACGCCATAGCTAGGGGGATTTGGGAGCTGGAGGTCGCTAAGAAATCACATATTAAACAAGTTAGCGCACACGAGGCGAGATTTGCCCTTCAACTAGGGAAAAGAATGCTCCTTATTTTGTGGAAACATAAGAAGAAAATGACAAATTGATAAAAACTTTTTTAGTTTCTTCTTAACTCTCAAACCATACTTGAGTTCATTTTAACTTATTTCTAGTATCTTTATTTGCTTCAAGCCAATAAACTCTTACAAAATGCAGGGTATTATAAGCTTATGACGAATCTTAAAGAAAATCCCTTGGTTAGCTTATTCCATTGTCTTTGACAGCGGGACAATGTTGCGTATGAGCGATGGCAATGCATATGAAATTAATCAAACCGTTTTATGACTGCACCAGGCAAACACTTCTATCTTGGGTTTTATGATGCCACCAGCAGCAAAAACAACAACAACAACAACAATAACGACCATTGCAGCAACTTGGCAGTTAGCAGCTGAGCTGAAACTAGAAATGTCACAAGAGCCTGTTTTATGCAGCACTTGCAGGAAGAAAGTTGTTTCCCCAGTTGACGTTTTACGAGCCAAGCTAACTTTTCTTATTAATTTCACTGTTGTGCTCAAAATAATATGCAACAGATATGTTTAGAATATAATTTTTTTTTTTTTTTTTGTTCGTGCAAACGTTTTTAAATGGAATTTTTGGCAATTAGAAGCAAAAGTTCCAACGTAATGTTTAACGATGCTGAATGCTTTTCACATTTCATACAACATTAAAAGCTAAATATTCGTTGAAATAATTTTAGTTAGTCAAATTTTAGTTTGAGTTGAAACTAAAGAAGCTTAATATGAATAGTAAATGTGAATTTAATGCTACAAGCTTTTAGGTGTACAAGTTATTGAGAATAGTACTTAAGTCCTACGTAAAGATTAATTTTCAGTTTATTTCTGTAATCTGTTAGTAATCTCTTAAACACAAGTTATTTCTAGGAAGGATAAACTATGTTTTTATCAAGAAACGCTGTAGAGCTTTATATGCTTTAGATACTTAATTATCAGCTACAAAATATCTTCTGGTCATACAATCTGCACTTAAGCCCTCTTAATGGTTTTCTGTATTGATTACTTGAACAATTTATTCAATTTTATTCAATTTGCTCGTCTATGTAGCTTATAAATCTTTAATCAAAGAACAGAAACTTTAATCAATAGATAAATAATTATGTGCCTTAAGTAAATGCCTTTCAAAGTGCATTTATAAGCGTTAACTTTTCTCGGCTTAATTGTTGTTGTCGAGCTGTCTCTGCTCCAACATTTTCTTGTTAAATTGCCTTAATTGTCGCTGTGGGCGTGGCTGTTGAGTCAGTTTAAATATTCACACGCCTACAACATCCCAACCCCCCCCCCCACTGCTCTCCTTGTTTCCTTGTTGCGCCACGCCTGGTTCGTATTGAAAAAAGCGTCTACGGAAATTTTAACATCGCTTCGCTTGCCGTGTCTTTTTTTCCCCGTTTTTCGTTTTCCATTTTATTTTGGTTGGACGTTTTTTATTTTTACATTTTTGGCTCGTTTAGTTCGTTTGCATTTTCTTTGCATATTTATGAGGGCGACGGCGACGTCGACGCCGATGTCGACTGCGAGTAGCTCTGCGCTTATCGCTGCTAAGGCTGCTGTTCAATAACCCACAGGAATGTGAGACAGGCTGTGGGTGGTCCTTTGACGGATCAAGAGTTTCGGCTCAGGCAGACAATAAAAAAAAATATAAAAGTACTTCTGCAAGGGGTGGGTGCGAGCGTGCGGGGGGTAAGTCGAGTGTCGGCTGTTAGAACTGATAAGTTGGAAGTGTGGCACGTAGCAGCCAGCATCCTGAGCCGGCAGTGCAGCACATTTTTTGTATATATTTTTTGAAGCTAAAAATACGCGCTCACACACACACACACACGGAAAGACACCCAAGCAGCCCAAAAGTGTGCGCAAAAAAGAAAAGGCGGTGGAAATGGGGGCGTGGCACACACACAGAGAGACAGTAGAAGAAGCGTGAACTGCCGCAGAAGCCGAGACAAGTACGAACACGTGCTCGCTGTCACGCTTTAAGCAACAAATGCCGACGACTAAGCAGCGCGCAGTCAACGTCAACGCCGACGCCAACGCCAACGTTGGCAGCGACGCGTGCCTGCAGCGTTCAGTTTGGTGAAACTTGTTGAAATTTCGAAAGGAGACAACACAAAAAAAGTCTAAGCACTGGAAGTTCGAAAAAAACAAAACACAAAGGTGAAAGCTACTCAAGCATTAAGCTCTATTTTTTTTACCGTTAAAACTTTTTCAAGTCAAAGCTTTGACAACAGAGGTCGCTTTAGGTTGATGTGACGACGTCGTAACGTCATTGGTCCGTGCTTGACCTAAGCAAGCAAATTGCCGTCATCAAAAGCTCACTTTCTGATCGACAGCTTTCACACGTACAATTTGTAGAAAGCTCACAAGCATATCGGGAAAAAAGCTGTTGACGTCACAGTCTTGGCCCTCTTTTGTGTCAATGTCCCTTGAACTTTTTAACACCCTTATTTTTTCAAATTAGTTCAACTCAATTCATGACTTTGCTCATTTGACTAATGCATTTTTCTTTCATTGTTCTTTCTTTGCAGGTGAGTTTTGAACCCAATTATATTCATCTTTATATAAGTCTGAGCGAAAGCAAACGCTAGGAGAAAGCAATGTGCAAATGGTTTGTTTCTAGGCTAAGGGGTTGTGGTACTTGGTACCTTTTGGGAAAATTCATAGTTGTGTAAAGCTGCTTTAAAAGCTTCAGATTGTGCTTTGAAGTCTTAAAGGCTTTAATTCTCAAACGGCTTATGGGTAGAAGTTTAAAAAATCTGTTTCTTTAACCTATTTTACTTTTGCTTACAACTCTTTTCAACTTTTGGGTGATTAAAAAATGAAGGACAGCTAAAATCAAAAAAGTAAAATAGGCTTAAAATGTACATTTTTTTTTAAATTTTACTGAAACTTTTATTACAACAAAGATCAACTAATTTGTTATTAAAAATAAATGTTTTGTTAGCTTAAAAAAAAATAATATATTATTTATTTTGTGGAATAAAACTGTGAAAAAGTGGATTGAAACAGTTCTACCTATCAAAACTGGAACAACGTAAGCACTTCAGTGCACTACTTAGCAACATTCAGTTATGTTTCTAATAAATGTTGCTGTGTTTTCCAAAGTATATTAATAAACATAGTACATATATGTTTCTATGGAATAATGTTGACAAGATAATTTAAATCGACATATTGCTGCGACTTGTTGTTTTACCATGTTTCTTGTTTTTAACATTCTCATATATTTTTTCGCTTTTGCCTTTTCGCTTAGCACTTTCTTCGTATTGTTTACAATGACACTGACATATTGGCTGTGAGGGTTATTATGTCAATGTTGACGTCACAAACATGGTGCAGCTGATGACAAAACAACAACGACAACACGAAATAATTTGCTGTTGCACCTGCTGCATGCATCCATCAAATGCGCAGATTCAATCGATCAATCAATCGCACTCTTGTCGAACAAACAAACAAGCAAAGCAAACAAAATGCCAAAAGACTCAATTAAATGCGCCTCAAAACACGAAATTGTACAAACAATGGCATTACCATCCCCAAACAGCCCCTCTCCGCACCCCCCCTTAACCCCTATGTACTCTTTAAGTACTGACAAGTGCGTATTGAAGATGTGCTGCAAATGATCCATTGACGCCCGATTCGACCAGCAATCAACAAAATTCATTGTTCACTGTTTTTGCTCGATTCTTGATGCTTTGGCTTGATTCTCATGTGCGAAACACAAATGCCACGCCCCCAAAGCGCCCCTTAACCATTGCCAGAAAGTAAACAGCTATTTTGGGCACGTTGAAATTTAAATACTCTTTTGTAACATTAAAATATTATTTGGTGAAAGAATTCGAAGAATGGAATAATTTTAAAAATATTTAGCTTCAAATCATTTTCAGTTTTTAACCTCATGTCCAATGTCTGACACAATGAATGTACTTTTTCGCAAGTACTTTTTTTGATTAATGCGTGAAAAAAGATTTTGTTTGGTTTAAATCACTTTTCTGGCAAAAATCAACAGCAATCAATCGACAAATGCTTAAAAATGAAAATGCATTAAAATTATTCTTGGCATTTAACAAAACTGTTTATCACCCACTATAGCCCCTTCCCGTTTCCTTCCCCACCCTTGCACAGCTTGATTTTTGGCTTTGCTTTTAAAAGAAATAAAGAGGCACATTAAAAACGATATTGTCGACAATTGACGAAAACAAGGCAAACACCAGTTTGGCATCTATGAGATACATATGTCTCTAAGATAGAAATATCGATGTGCCAAGTATCTATTTCTCTCACCCTCTTTCTCTCTCTCTCTCTCTCTCTCTCTCTCTCCCACTCTCGCTCTCTCTCTATCGCTCTTTGGCTTTACGCAATCCGCTCGCAGTTTTTGAGTGGAAATCGAAAGAAATGAGACTGAAGGTCGTTTTCGGGCTCTTATTGTTGTTGCTATAAGTGATAATGGTTGTTGTGGCTGCTGTGGTTGTTGTCGATGCTATAAAACGCATTAATAACTAAGTATCAGTTTGCTAAAAGATTTAGCTGGATCCAAAACCACTTTTCAATAAACATATATGGTACATATTGTTAATTTTCCTTTTCGGACGTCATCATTAACCTCATTATAAACATTACGTTGCTGCTGTTGCTGCTGCTTCTTCCTCTTCTTCTTGCTCTCTTGGGGCAGAGACGATAAATTTATCATACAAACTATCAAAAAATAAATAGTGCAGAAATGCATTTTTGTTTGCTTTTTCAACTATTTCTGTAATTGCATATTGCGTCATTTAGGCTCCACAATTTTCCCATTTCCTCCCCTCTGCCGTCTCCGCTCTCTTATTGTCTTAGCAACTTTTGCAGATTAACTGTTAAAGTATTTGTTTTTAGCTGAAACTTTACTCATTTGTCGACATTTAGTTGCACTTTTGTTTGTGTAATCGATGAGCTTAGATTGCCATTCACTTTATCAGATATTTTTAAATTGGCTACAGTTTAAAGTTGTTGGATTTTTAAGAACTTTCAACGACTCTAAACTTAGTAAAAACATTATTCCCGCATTATTTTTAACACTTATCACTTAAAAAACGTTTTAAAACTATAAGAACTTATCATTCAGACGCAATAATGTTTCCTAGACTTTCCCAACGAAAATATTAAGTTTAAATAAAATAGTATGTCTATAGATCATTTCCCCCTCATAATGTACAAGGTTGAGGCCTTTGGCCTCCATTGCAGCTATATTGCAATATAAGACAGGTGGGCAAGGCTGTTCGTGGTCGTTGTCTGTTTCTGTTCTTTCTTGTGTTCTTTCACTTTCGTTTATGCGTGTGGAGTGTTTATGAATTATGTTGTCATAATTAAAAGGCTTTGAGTTGTTGAGTTGATGATAGTCGAAGCAGTAAGTTCTCCATTTCAAAGTAAGATTTATTGATTCGTAAATAAAAATGAAATGAAAATGAAATGATATATAATTTGAAGCTTGAGCTATAATGAAAAATAGTTCTTGTCATATTAAAATCGACTATAAAGAAAAATTAGGTACTGTATTTGTATTTTTTTCATACTTGAAATATGTTCTTTTTAAAGCTGATCTTTCCAATTGAAGATTTATTTGGAAGCTAGTTTGTTTTTCCGAATCTTAAAGTATCAAAATGGTTTTTACAAACTTGATTCTTATCTTTTATCTCATATTTATGCGTTATGCGTTGAATGTGTTTTTGGCCTTTGTTTGCAGATCGTTTAAACTCTTACCGCATAAACGCGCTGTGAAGCGGTTTTGTCCGCTTTTCTTTGGGCCGTTGGCCGCTGACGTTTGTGCTGCTACTGCGGCACTTTGCACACACTCACACACCCACACCCACACACACACACACACACATGCTCAGCGAAGATGCGCTGGATTCGCTCAAAAAAGCATCGTCGTCATCGTCTGCCGTTTGTTGTTGTTGCCTTTGTCGCTGTGTCCAACAGTTCCTTGCTCATCTCCGCAGTCGCAGTCGCTGCCGCTGCAGCCGTCGCTGTCGCTGTCGGCGTTGCTGCTGGCGATCTTTAGTAATGCGCACGCCGGTGAACGCTTCGCACTTGCCTCTAAAATCGCCATCCGTTGGGTAATTTTCGTCCAGAATTCTTACGTATTTTTTTGTTTTTGTGTTTGGTGTTTCATTTTATTTTTTTACTGTGCTGTGCTACAAAGCGTGAAAGAAAATTGAAACAGAATTTATTTCTGGTTCCACGGTGCGTGTAAAGTGTTTAATGTTGTTTCCTTATGTTAATAATAATAATACGAAAACCAAAACCAAAAAGCAAATGAAGTGAAAAGTGTCGCCAATGACGTGGCACTCACCTCCCCCTCCCCCCTCTTAGCGTCCACACACACACAAACTCACTCTCTCACACACACAGCTTCGTTGTCGTGTGGAATTCTCGATTCGTTGTTGTTGTTGTTGTTGAATATGTGAAAAATGTGTGCGACAAATGTTGCTGCCTTCAGCCCCCGCCGACGGCCCCGCCCCCTCCCCCACTCACTCTGAAAAAAAAACAAACTAAATAAGCATCAGAGAGAAGAAAGCAAAAATTGTTTCGTTTCGTTTCATTTCATTTCTTTTGTCATTTGAATTTGAATATAAATAACTACATATATATGTACATATATATCTAGAGTTGTCTGTCTTAACGTCTGCGCTCCATAAATATACTGCCCCCCTCACCCCGTGCATTCACTCTTCCTCGCTATCTCTCTATTTCATTCTCTCTTTCTCTCTCTGTTTCAACGACGTATAACAATATTACGTATACGTAACATATTAAAACCTATTAAGTGTTTGTCCCTAGATCTGCCTATAAGTGTATACAGTATATATTTGTTTGTTTGTTTGTTTGTGCGTCCAGTAACTGTTTAAGGTCCCCCCTGTAAATACTTAAAGATCATCAAGTCAAGTGTTAACCAAGTGGAACAGAGTGAGCTCGGAGTAAGTTAATGGATCGCCTGCATGGCCCACATCACGACGACGCACGGCAGCTTAAGCCAAGCGCCAAGGTAAGCGGGAAACAAAAGAAAACGAAAACGCGCGTTGTTGCCACGCCTACTTTACAGCCTTTCGTTCTCTTGGCTGCCCAGTTAAGAAGTTCGCCAACCTTCTTTGGCTGCTGCTTTTTTCTATCTCTCTCTCTCTCTCTCTTTCTCTCTTTTTGTCTTTCTTTTACTTAAGCCTTTGCTGCTGCTTTGATTTACATTATTTTCTAAATATTTACTTGAAATCGCCCAACAGAAATTTTGCAATTACGTCTAAAATTTGAAAGTTGTCTGGAACTCTTTTTCATGCTTAGCGTAGCTGCAACTCATTTAATTTTCAAAAATTTTCCAGAATATTTTATATCTGATTTAGCTTATTGCTCATACGTCATGTGTGCGATCTATGGAAATATTCTAAGATCTATAAAAAAAATCCATAAAAAGTAATACAAAATAAAAAACAAAATAACAATTTAAAACGCATAATTTATTAGCGTATAAACACTCGACCAAAATGTGTTTTACTCTCAAGCAGTTTGATTTTTGTGTGTTTCCAAAAGTATATTGAGGAATGTTGTTGAAAAGAAAGAAAATTCCATAGCTTTAGATTTAACTAGATAAGTTTAGATCTGTGCAATTGGTTAATTTAAACGGTGCAATGAATACCTCTCCGGGGCAATTATTGACTAAAAGTTAATTATGAGCAAATAAAATTGAATCTGTGAAATGAAAATTCTAGGAAAAACCAAAGCATTGCAGGCGTTGCAGTTGATAGCTGATACCTTTAAATTAAAATGATTTTACGTAACAGATATCCTTCTGCCTTCCTTTCATCGGGGGACATGCAGAAAGCTCTTTTCCATGAAAAGTGTTTTTATTTTTACCTTTCCCCTTTTGCGGTCAGCAACAGAACAGTGTTTAAACTAGCTATTGTGGCTTTTATTTTATTTTTCATATTCTTTACAAGTGTCATTCCTTTTTTTTTTTGTTTTGTGTCAATTGTCACACTTTGAAATTGACCTTCTCACAGCGAAAAAAAACTGATAAGCAATGTTGTGGGTTTTTTCAGTTATGTTTTTGTCCGCTTGTCATCATCGATTTGCAGCTCGCCAGCCAATTAACGCTGTACATATGCACACATAGGCAGGAGGTATCCATGTCAGGGGGGAGCTTGGAGGCATGCGGCCGATTATTAAGTAGATAAATAGGCCAAGTGGCCAAGCATTTGGCCTCGAGCAGGGCTCAAAATGCGCTAACAGGGGCGCGTGCTGGTCGTTTGTGTTAAAGACCAACACCATGCTCCTCTCTCTTTCGCTTTACCCTTTCGTCATTTCGAGGCAGACTTTAACGCTTTTGTTTTTGTTGTTGCATACTTTCTTGTGTTTATTCTATTGCTGCGATTATGAAAGACGAGAACAGCTGTTTAGCGTCATATTTTCAAGACTACATTGTTGTCTCTTTTCTCTTTCTTTCTTTCTTTAAGTGGTTTCCGCGCATTTCCGGTCGTGGCCAAAGCCAAGGCTCTTCAAGCAACCCTCGCCGGCTTGAAAATTGAATTAAAAAGCAAACAAAAAGAATGGCTTTGTTTTAAATAAACGAATAGTTCATACACTGTCTTCAGTTTTTAATTGTTTACTTCGATGTTGATAATATAATTATGTCTTGAGTAACTAAAAAGTAGTTTTTAAATGTGCTGGAGGAGAATAAAATGTTGCAATAACAATAACTCATCTGATGAACTCAAATACCCTCTCTTGAGGGTATACACAGCGTTAAGGCGACGATCGTTGGTCAAGACGACCCTACCCTGCCTCCTCTCTCGCCCAAACCCAGCTAAATGTTTTGCTTTGCTGTGCTTTTTGTGCAGCACTTGAAAGTCGCCCGCGCGCCCGTTCACATCGGGTTGTACTATAACAGTTGTTGTGGTTGTTGTTATTGGTGGTATCGTCAATGTTGTAATCGTTGTAATTGCGGTGCGAGGCGATTAAAGAAAACTGCAAAGCTGGTGTCCGGATTAATGCATGCGGCGCAAAATGTGCGTTCGCCCGCAGAGATGCGTCACAAAAAGAAGAGGTAGCAAATTAATGGAAATCAAAAGAGCCTAAAAGAGCAAAACTTGCATCGGGAGAGACTGTATTTTTTTTTTAGTTTTTGATTGTTTATTTTTTGTAACTTGTTTCTAATTTAATTTGTGCACACAATCCGTCAAATCCAACAGACAGAAGCAGTTTGTCATGCAGGGCAACTATAAAATGATGTAAATATATATTCTTATATTCATAAACTTACAGAAGTAGAATTAAACACCATAAAATTCGAGGATTAAGCTAATTATCTTTATTTATATTCCCCTTTTTGACAGTCTTATTTGTAAAGCTTAATTTTAAAATATAATTTAAATATTATTTATACCCTGAACCCAAAAAATGGGTAAAAAGGTACAAAAAATCTCGAATTTGGAAAATGTAAAAATGAGGGTTGAAAAAATGTGTAACGATAGAACTTTTCTGAAAATTTCGTCCAAATCGGTTTAGAAACACCGTAGATATTTTATATTTAAGTTAAGTCACGGGTTCAGGGTATCTTTTAGTCGGTATTTCTCGACTAAAGCCTTCTTACTTGCTTAAAGTAAAAAATGTAGGCATTGTTATTTAATTTAGAGTTTCTGAATTTGATAAAAGTGTTGCTAATATTAAATATAAGTCGAATTGGAAATTTATTTAAAAGAAATCACAGCAAAACAAAATTTCTTAGAAATCAAATGATTATAGATACCTTTCAAACAAAAGTAGAAAATTTGTTAATTTCAGTTTGTAAAAATTATCGGATAAAAAACGTTATAAGATATTTAAATTATTGTTTTATGGATAGAAAAACTTTTTCCCCGAAAAGCTGAAAGTCCGTTCTTCAACGCAGTTATCGTTTAAGGTTTTCCCTACAAACAAAACAGCAATAATAACTGCTTGACAAAAAAAAAAAAAGAAAATGCTTAAGAATTAGCTTGGCAAACTATAACCATAACTGTAATTGTAATTGTAAGTGTAATGGAGCTCGACTTTTGTAGTTGTACTAAGGGGCCGAAATGGTGGGGTGGGGGGGGGGGGCACACACATAAAGTATGCCAACGCTGTTGAAGTTGCGGCCAAGTCAAAGAAGTCAAAGAAGTCGCTGCCGGAAATGTAAGGCGGCACGAAAGAATTCCATCAAGTGGCAAAAGCGTAGTGGGGGAGGGGAAGGGCAGCGGTAGAGTGCAATAGAAATCTCAGACCACAAAACAAAAAACAACAACAATTACAAATTACTCGCACAACTATTTGTCCAGGCAACCCCAAAACGTTCTATGTCTGCTTCTAAGTTTTTTTTTTCTTTATTTGTATGTTATTTTTTTTGTTTTTTTGGCTATGCTTAACAAAAATTTTTAATTGATTTGCTTTGTGTTGTTTTTTTTTGTGCTTGTTCGCCTTCACCGTGGCCATGACCAGCTAGCCGACAAACCGTTCGCCCTCGTTCCTCGTGTTTTGCTTGTTTTATGGAGCACACACGCACACACACTTACACAGAGTGAGTGTAGTGAGGAGGGCTAAAAAGACGCCATCAATTTGGTTATTTTTAGCACGAAAATCGTTTTGCCATTGTATGCGACTTATGACAAGAGTAGCAAGGGGAAGGGTATTGAGGAAGTGGGGGGAGGGGGGAGGGGGAAGAGGGGGTAAGGGTAGCGGTTTTGATTTGTCAAAATGCAAAAGCGTCATCCAGAGCTGCTGCACTTTGTTGAGTTCAATGCTAATGTTGCCAGCTTCCCAGCGGGTGTACATCTAAGGCAGGGGGAGGGGGGGGGGGGTGCGGATAGAAGTGGGCGGATTGTAAGAATTTATTTGTTTGTTTGCTTGACATTCGCCTCAGGCATACATAGTAGGAACCGATTTGATTTGTCCCATTTGCTGTTGTGGCAACGCTAACAAAAAAAATTTGATCAATATTTTTGCGGCCTTTCTCTGCCTCTCTCTCTCTCTCTCTCTCTCTCGTTTTCTCTCTGTCTTTGTCGCTGGAGTAAGAGTGAACTGTTTCAAGCCCCGCGGCGCATGCCGTGACTGCCAGCAGGCTGCTTATTAGCCATGAAGGTTGCCACAAATGCAAAACGAAACCAACACGGCAACGAAGCAAAAACAAAAAACTCTTTACTATGACACTGGCAATTTGCATGGCAGAGTCAAACACGAAACAAGAAACACGAAACACAAACAAACATAATGATACATTATGCATATTGGTTATGATCCAAACACGTTTCGTTTTACTTCTATCTCACTCTGACGCTCTGTGCTGCGGTCTCACGTTGCGAATGCGTCATATCCATTGGACAGATTGCGCATGCGACGCGTGGTTCACGCAAAGCTTCAAGCTTCTACAAATTTTTGGTTGACCTCAGATTGCTGTGTGTAAATTGCTATAAGTTGAACATTGTATTTAAGTTTATCAAATATTTTGACCATTTATTAGCATGTAAAACAATCTTGTCAAATTAAACAAAAGTGAATTTTAACTCAGATCAAATTGTTATAGATACAAGCAAAATCTTTCTTTACTTATTTAACTACTCATATTTTTTTAATCACAGAGAAAAATGTAAAAATCTCCGTTCGCAACGTTTCGTTAGAATACTGGCAAATGCTTAAAGGTTTAACATTTCGACCAAAGATTTTCACCCATAGCGCTAGCATTTTTCTCTGGTTATAAATAAATGTGCACAAGTTTTGATAAGCTCTTACGTATTATGACAGATTGCAATATGCAGCTAAAAATAGCTAATAAGGCATGTATGTTTGTGGGTTGTCTCAAACTGATTTGTAAAGGGGGTTAAAGTGTCATGTGGCGTCTCATTGTCAGTCACAGAAGCAGCAACAGCAGCAACAGCAGCGGCAGCATCAGCTTCAACGCTTGTTGTTGACGATGTTGCAGATGTTGTTGATTTGACCTGCCACAGCAGTAGCAGCAGTTGTTGCAGTTGAACAAGCGACAGCAGCTGCTGCATCAACAAACAAAAACACACACACACACACATTTATACTATTAATCGTCATACACAAACACAAAACTGTTACGAAATCAAAAATAAAAAACAAAAAAAAAATGGAATAATAATAAAAATAAGGAGAGAAAAAAGAGCAACTGCTGTGCCGCGATGAGGACAACAACTGTGGGTTGAAGAGGAGGGGGTAGATGGGGATCTGTGTTCGCTAAATCCGAATTGAAATGTTGCCGCCTCGGCTGGCAGTTGCAACAACAACAAAAACAACAACAACCACAGCGCAAATAAACTAGCAACAACAAAAATACATTAGTTACAGTTACAATTCTTTTTTCATATTTTTTTTTATTTTTGCCTGAGTTCACGAGTTGCCAGCCGATGAGCAGCCGAGTTGAGTTAAAGTCGAGTGTGTATGTGTGTGTGTGTGTGTGTGTGTGTATGTTGTTGCTGCTGCAGCGCGGCATTTAGTTAAGTTAGCCATGAAGTGAACTCAACTGAACCGAAACACTCCCGAAATTGAGCCCGAACACGACGACGACGAACAACTACAACTACCATATATAACTATAAATATGCATGTGTGTGTGTGTGTGTGTGTGTGTGTGTGTGCTTCAAGTGGTTTGTCTGCTGCTGGCCTGGCTTTTAGCTTTTGGCTTAGATTTGCTGGCCAATTGTTTGGCATTTTTTGAAGAAGTCGCAACGCTGGCAGACAGCGCGAGTCTGGCCCCAGTTCGAGTTAGCCAACTCGTCGGCCCAGTTAACACAACGACTTCGTGTGCGTGTGCGTGCCTCTCACTCACACACTCGCCTCGCCATTTCGCGCGCGCTCTCTCTTCACTCTTTCACTCTTTCGCTCGTTGTGTGTGCTTTTAACTTCGTTGCTGCTGCTGCTGCTGCTGCTGTTGCGGCGACGACGGCGGCGGCGACTGTTGGCACTGTGGCATTGTCAACAACGCGGCATACAGTTCATACAATTGTGGCACGCGGCGCGTTAAGCACGTGGCTCTGACTGATAACAGCTAAAGTTGGCTAAAGCGCAGGCACACAAATGGACAACGCTAACAACAAACAGTTCGCGATCTGTGTTGCATTTCAAATTTTCTTCATTGTTTTTTGGAGTTTGTGTGTGTGTGCGTGTGTGTCAAAGTGCTTACTGCCTTATCAATGCACTAATACTCTAACACTGTGATAAACAAGTGGCCTACCACCAAAACATATATGTATAAAATTTTTTTTTTGCTTTCTTCAAATGTGCTTCAGTGCAAAGTGCAGTGACATTTTATTATGCATGAAAGTTCATGTATTACCAAACAGCTTACGCAAATAAATGAAGTTGCATCATAGATTAAAGAAACACACAAAAGTTATCAAAACTTAATCATAAATTAAAATTTCAAAAAAATAAAAAATAAACTCCATTTTTAAATGTAATTTACATGAATAAACTTTAGAAAATAATACAAAAATTTTTGAATCGAAACACAATAACTAAATAAAAATTAAAAAAATGAGTAGAGCTTATTAGCATTTTGAAGTAAGAAAAAATAAAGCTTTCAGCTGTTTTTGAATAACAATCTATACACTGCGCGCAAAAGTCTCCAATATATATCAATATAATAAATAGTTCAAAAGTGCTTAACAAACGGTTTCAAAAAACAACAATGAGTGCAAGCAATGGAAATGGCAACAACGACAGCAACAGCAATGGCAATGAACAGCAGCAACAGCAGCAACAGCAGCCGCGAGCTGCAGCAACAGCAACAGCTACCAGCAACAATCGTCAATTTGTTGATATTGCAACTTCAACAACTTCGACAACAACAGCAGCAGCAACGCCAAGACCTGCCACAGCGCCGGCGCGCAGCAGCAACAACAATAATAACAACAACAACAACAACAACAACAACAACAACACCAGCAGCAACAGCAAGAGCCACCAACAACCAGCCAGCAACAACAATCATCACAGCAACAACAATGAGCAAAGCAGCAGCAGCGGTCTCATTGTCAGCGCCATTGCAGCAACAGCACACACGACCAGCAGCAGCAACAACAATACAGCAGCACCAACAATCAGCACAAGCAGCAACAATAACAGCAGCAACAACAATCACATCTATGTTAATCCACACAGCTATGAGAGCAGCAGCAGCACAACGGGCAGCGGCAACATAAGCGGCTCAACAGCAATCATGTTGCCGCTGCCGCTGCCCCTCACACTACAGCTGCAACTGCCCGACAGCAATCAGCAATGCAGCAGCAACAGCAGCAATGGCCTCAGCCTGGGCGCCATCAGCCGCCAGTCGGCGACCTCAACCACGATCAGCACACTGAATACATATCTGTTTCCGTGTGGTGCCGACTCCGCAGGCACCATCGGCGGTGGCACCTTCAACGGCAGCACCAGCTGTGATCTCGACAGCAACTTCAGTCAAATGGTTGCCGGCTGCAGCAGCGAGCCCGGCAGCTCCGCCTCCCACAGTCCCTGTCCTGTGGGCTTTCCAAGTGCTGCAAATAGTGGCTTGGGCTTGGCTGTCAACTTTGGTGGCTTCATTAACAAGCGACGCATACGCAAACTCTTTGGCGCTAGTGGTGGTGGCAATGGCGATGCTTTTGGGCCTTATGGTGCGGCCTTGAGGCGCCGCAGCTCGCAGCTGGTGCAGTTCCACAAGAAGAAGCAGCAGCAACAGCAGCTGGAGCAACTGGAGCAGCAGCAACGCATTGCCACGGTGGCATCGGCGAATGCAGCTTTTTTGGAGCGCAAGGAGCAGCAGCAGCAGCAGCTGCAACAGCAACAGTTGCAGCCACAGCTGCTGCTGCTACAACAGCAGCAGCTGCTGCCCGAACCGAAAAAGAAGAAGAAGCCGCCGGGTCCGCCGCCTCAGGTGCGGCAACAAGCTTCCCGGACCATGGACGATCCGATGATGCATCGGCCGCGCAAGAATACGCCGGCCGTCAGCAAGAAGAAGGACAAGGACAAAGACAAGGACAAGTTCGGTTTCAAGGACTATGGCTATGACAAGTACAAAAAAAAAAAAAAATCAAAGAAAAAACCAAAAAAAACAAAGCACAATTTTAACACAAATTTTAGTTTCTTTAGCAAACATCCCGCCATTTTTTTTTTACAGCTGTCATAAATATATATAAAATTACAATATTTATATTTTCAAATTCATTATATTGGAATTTTTGCACTTTTTCGTTTGAATAAATAAATGACTTTTTGTTCACACAGAAATTAAATTTTGCGGTTTTAATTGCTTTTTTTTTTTTTTTTTGACCCAGCTTAAGCTTACGCCTCTGCCTATAATATTAAAAAAGCATTACATAAATATACAGTCGAACTTCCATTTAATGAATTAATTTTAAGTACATTTTCTGTGTTTTTTCTATATAGCGAAGATTTTTCTGTTCCCCTTGAAATTCATCATATGAAAGTTTGACTGTAGTACATATGTATACATACATACATACATATATATTTTGGCTTTGCACGGCTTTTATACAGACAACTAGTTTTGGAGCCTGCTTTATCGATAGTCTACCATACCCTGTACACCGCAATGCTCCAATATGGGTATACTATGTGTACACAGAAGACTCTATCAAGAATCTGCAAAGCTGCAATTCTCTCAGCCATTAAGTGTTTGTGGGGTATGTTTGATTTTATATATTTGACTTTAATTTCGTGGAAAATCGGGGAAAATATTTAAAGCAGTCTGTAAATTTGGTCTGAAATCTTCGCAGTTTTAATACATTTAAGCAAACTTCTTTTTGGTGTTTTTTTTTTTTTTTATCGTGGCGTATGCGTAATGCGAGTGACTGGCAACGGCTGCGATCCCGACTGGGTTCAACATACACTTGCCAAGTCCCAGTCATTGCCCTGTCACAGTCAGACAACGACTCCAACGATATGGCAGTCACTTCCGCCTCTTTCACTACCGCCCAGTTAGCGTCTCCTTCTCGTCTGCCTTTGCGTCTGCTGATGCTTATTTTTTGCCGTTTTTAGACAGATTTTTGCAGCCGGCGCCGTTTTGTGTCGTTGTCGCCATTGTCGCAGCCAAAAATCGCACAAATATCCAATTCGATGCCAGAGTCCGAAGCACAAAATGTGAAAAAACTACAACAAAAACAACAAAAACAATGGAAATAAATGTGCGTAGTCATCTGAATGTGCGACTAACTGGAGCCGGCATAACTCAACCGAAAAACACACACACACACACACATACACAAAATAAATCACAGAGAGAGAGGGAGAAAAGATGCTGATGCCTTATTACGCATACGACGCGTTGCATAAGACAAATACCAGTAATTAAAATTTAGAGAAATGAGTGTGTGTGAATGTTGAGTGTGCGTGTTCATCTTCACAGGTGTCAAAAGTCAAAATAGAAAGAGTATTTAAATATCATGTTCATATTTGTTTGAGTAAAAAACTGAAAAACATATTTTTTTTTTAATTTGTAGCTTTCGTCATGGTTTCTCATATTCAAATTTAACTTCCAAAAAGTTGTGTCTTAAGAAATGATATAATGAAATGTTTGCAAGAAGAAGTTTTTAAGAATTGTTTAAGTGTAGTTCTGTTAAACTGTCTTCCGTTTCAGTTAAGCTTCTGCTGTGACTTTAAGGTTAATGTTATTATTGTTTATTTAATACAAGTATGAAAATCGTCTCAACTGGCTTTTTAAAGTACATTTATGATGTGAAAGATATAGATTTTTTATTCCATATAAAGTGCTGTTAGAATTGAACTTAAACAACATATTTATATACGCTTCTGTAGATATGTATATAAATTTTCGATAAAACAAAAACATTTCTGTTTTGTTAACTTGTACATTATTATTTTTGTTTTATGTCTCTTTGCACCGTCCAAATATAAGTTAGCTATAATTACAATAAATCCCTTTGCCCTTGTTCCACTTTTTCCTTTCGACTCTTACTCTTTTCAAGAAAGAGTTTCATTTTGTTTCATTAATTTTTCATCCATTTTCGCATTAATTGAAATAATTTGCCGCAGGCTATGAATGCCATTTTCTTCGCCATTTTCTTTGCGCTTTTTAGCGCATTTTACTTATTTTTAATACTCACACTATATAGCTAGTGTTCTTCGTAGTTATGTAATGTATTACAAAAATTGCAGAAATGAGTAAGAAAAAAATAAACAAAAATGTTGCGAGAAAATTGCTTTAATGTGCCTTGCGTGTGTGTTGTGTGTGTGTGAGTGTTTATGTGTGTGTGTGTGTGTGTGTGTGTGTGTGGCGCGTGTGTTGATTGCCCTTTGCATTGTTGTTGTTGTTGCTGTTGTTATTATTTGCGCGCTTTTTAGTTGCTTCTGTTGCTGCCATTTCATTTGGCCAACCAAAATTTATGTCAATGCCACAGCAACAACAGCAACAACAACAACAGCCGGTACCTAACAATAACTTAAATAATATCACGTGTGTGCCCCTACATATGTGTATGTGTGTGTGTGTGTGTAGACATGCAAAACAAAGTCCAAACTCCGAACAGAGTTTCGCGCCTGGCAAACATTACTCTGCAGTTTCAGTTAATTGGCAACGCCAACACAAAGCTGCCACGCCCCCATTCCATACATCCACCCACAAGCACCCACACACACCCACACACACACATACACTCACTTAAGGCGACACAACACCACAACAACAACAACAAATGAGAGTAGAAAAACGCGACTTGTAGCCGCCATTTGAATTGCCCGGCAACTCGCAAATGCCGCCCACAGCGACCTCGCCCGCTTTCATGTTGTTTGGGCTTGTTGCAAGCGGTTCTTGATGGGAAGGGGGGAGCGGGGTTATAGGGTAACATGGGCCAAGTGCCCTTGATTTGTGTGCACGGCATGTGGCGGCGTGTTGACTATTTGCATTGCATGTCAACGGCACATGTGTGTGCGAGTATGCGTGTGTGTGTGTGTGTGTGTGTGTGTGTGTGTGTGTGTGTGTGTGTGTAAATGTCCAATAATTTCGTAACATGGCCTTTGTGGCGATCTTTGTGGTGTGATAAGCTAAAGCAAAGCTAAAAAAAAAAACGAACGCAAGTAAAGCAATTTGGATTTTGTCACTGAACGACTAGGACATACCCTCTAATACGTTCCTTCTGCTTACCGAAACACTTAACATAATAAATATGAATGTTTGTTGATTGCTTTCCCCTAAAAACTTATTTTTATAGGGTATTTTTGGGTGGCAATCGCAACTTTATTTTGCACTTTGCGGCTCTGTTGCTAATTACAAATGGAGAGTGTAGGTCAGTAAGTAGTTGATGGCAATGGGTAGGGGGTGACGAGGTCACAAAGGGGTATGGTGGGGGCGTGGCTGATGCAAGTGCTACATGCGCCTATAGTTGGCAGCTGATTTGCATTTTTCAACGCCTCGTGCAAAGTGTTTTTTTGCCATCAATTACACTGTGCAACAAAAATGTGCCAATCGATATGACAGTTTACTCTTTCAAGGGTTCAAATTATTGTCATAAAAATAGTCATATTATACTTGAGAAATGTGTTAAGAAACTATAACCGAAGTATTGTTTCCTAAATGTAAAAAGTTAATTTGTTCTTATTTCTTAAATGCTTTGAAGCTTAAAAGCAAATTATTTTCCAACATGAATAATGAATACTTAAAACAAGTCAATGTTTTTCTTGGCTCAGTGTAATCGTTCAGCGCGCTATTCAATGAATATAATCAAAATTCACTAGCTGCTATAAATTCATATTTCAGCTCAAACTCAAACTTTCAGCTGTTTTTGCTCAAATTGGCCAGTCACGACCTTTTGCCAAAATTGCAACTGACATACATATACATATTTATTCATTCAGAAAACAGGCAGATGTTTTGCAGTGCAAAAGGCCATAAATGTAACCAATATGCACAAAAAAAAGATGTGTATGTGTGTGTGTTGAGATGAATATTGCAAAAGTTTCTTGTACGCTGCGCTAAAAAGTATGCTATGAAATTTGTGCCAAGCTGGGAATGCAGCTAGTACATGTGTTTGTTGTAGTATTTAGTTCAAGTGCCTCCAATTAGCTGACGCTGTTAACGAACCACACCAAACCCCCGCCCCCCCTCCATTTTGGCCGAACACTACTTACTTGGCCTTGAACTCGCCACCGGCAAAAATTGAACACGAAGCAGCGAATGAAAGTAAAAGTTACACGTTGTTGCTATTGGTGCCTGCCACATGCGCTGCAGCAGTTGCATGAATAATGTGAAAGTTGCACACACACATGTGTTTGTTTGTGTTTGTTTGTATGTGTTTGTGTTGTCCGCATGCTGCAAGAGCTTTGGACGAAGGTCGAAACGGCGCAGACGAAGACGAAGACGAAGGCGAAGGCGCCACTGCAGCGCTCCCATTAGCACTGAAACGTGTGCTAGCTGACGTCATGGGCACGTCTAGCCGCAGCCCTAAAGACTTTTGCACTTATGCACCTGTGTGTGCCACACGCCGCTGCCACCTTTGGAGGCAGCTTTGTCTTATGGCTGCTGCTGCGGCGACTGTTTTGCATTTATTTATTATTGGTCGCTGCGACAAAGTTGCCCCAACAGTTGCCACATTGCTGGTTGCCACTTGCCCGCTGCAATACACTTGGCAAATATTTGATGCGTTTTCTAAACTAAAACCAACTTCTTGCCTCTTTTCATAGTATACATATACCTTGAGAATTGTTTACAGTGTACTATGTGGCAGTTGCCAGTGTTGCCGCCTGTGGCGCTGACATGACGACGTCAGCAGCCATTTATTTGCTGCCTGTCTGTCTGTCTGTCTGTCTATCTGTCGTTCATCTTTTTTTTTCTTTCTATTTTATTACCCAAACGCTGACTTTTAGCTGTTCTCATTTGGCTGCTGTTGCCATTGTTGTTGTTGTTGTTGTTGTTGTTGTCAATTATTGGCCGTCATCAACTTTTTGACTCGCATCACGCGACCAACTCTCAAATTTCACTGCTGATTGCCTTTTATTATACACTTATACAAGGATATTCGGTTAGTTTGTTTAAGTGCTGCTGGAGCAACATCCATCAACAATAAATGCAGCAGCAACAGCAGCAAGATTAGCAGCAACTTTTGGTTTTATTGTCGCTTATGAAGCATTATATCCTGACTGACTTACTTACTTTCTCTTTTCTGCTCTCTGACTTACTCTGCTTTTTCCGTTTCTCTCTAACTTTTGCCCTTAGTATTTGTGTTGTTGTTGTTGTTCTAATGTGATTGTTTGCTGTTGCTGAAAGAAAAGGCGCGAGCAAATACGACTAGTAGATGCACTGTATTCTAGTTACATACAATATTCGATTTATAGCAATTTATTGGAGCAACCACTGCGTATACTTAATAATCTCATAAAGTAGCTAACTTGGCTTGGTATTTTTTTTTTAAATCTTTATGCACTTAAGCATTTAAGTTAGGTAAGTTCGCTTAGATAGTTTTCTGAGAGTGTTATTAAGTACAAATAAAAAGGTTTTTTTTTTCTCTAAATATAAAAAAACATATATGATTTATATTGTTACTCTAAAAAAACTTTTTAGCAAATAGTGCATACTCCGAAGTAGTGCAACAATTACAAGAAAAATGATTTTGAAGAAACAAAAAACGACAGCAAATTGAAGTCAAATGCCAACAAGCAAACAATAAGCGCATTGACTAAAGGGCGTGCAACAAAAACAGCAACAGCAACAACAACAACAACAATACTTGGCCTGTATAAATAACATTTTTGTTGAGGCGCCTCGTATGACAAAGTGTCCGCTTAAATGTGCGCGACACACACACACACACACACACACACTTACACACACACACACACATATAGCTATTGCGCACTCAAGTGGCTGCATTTATTGCTGCTGTTGTTGTTGTTGCTGTTGCAGTTCAAACGCCAAAAAGGCCAGCTGGCGTCGCTGTTGCAGCGCTGCCTTTGTGTTGTTGTTGTTGTTGTTGTTGTTGTCGACGCCTTTCGTCAATTGAGCGGCTGCCGTACAACTTGTTGTTGTTGGTTGACATTTTTACATGAGGTTGTTGCTGTTGCTGTTGCTGATGTGGTGACAAACATTGCTGCTGTCCCTTATGATTTTCTAGTTGTTGTAGCTGTTGTTTTTGTTGTTTTTGTTGTTGTGGAGCGTGTGTGGAGCGCCTTTCAGCTGTCAGCCATTTTGTGTTGTTGTTGTTGTTGTCGTTGGTCTGCTTTTCTTTAGGCTCAATGGCTAAGTCTGTGTGTGTGTGTGTGTGTGTGTGTGTGTGTTTGATTTTGTAGTCTTCTTTTTTGGGCAGTCAGGCAAACAGTTTTTTTTTTTTTTTTTTTTGGGTCTCTGATGTTGCTGGCTGGCTGGCGTTGGCAGTTGGCGTTGCCGTTGCAGTTGCAGTTGCAAACGGCGCAGCGCGGCGCACAAATAAAAAAAGCGGAAGCGTTGCTAAAATCAGTTCACATTTAGCTATAGCTTAGCACTTGTGCCCAGGCCCAAGGAGTATCTCGTCACTGGCCGTCATTTTGATTCGAAAGTTGACAAATCAAAGTGAGAAAATGGCTGCCGCATGCAGCGGCTTCAAAGCTGCTCCGGATGCTGCACGGCCAACGCTGTTGTTGTTATTCGTGCTTCCTTTTGTTTTTGTGTGTTTTTTGTTCAAGTGGCAGCAACATTTTTGGTGACTGTGTGTCGAGATCGTGTCGAGTTAGTGTCGAGATCAAGTGGAGTAGCTGAGCTGTTTTCCAGACAGAATCAACGGATCAACCAATCACATCGAGAATGTCCTGCACAAAATGTAAGGAGTCCTTACTACCAAGAATCCAGCACCCTTTTTTTTGCTATACGCATATTTTTTTTTAGAGTTTTTGTAGTGAATTTTCTTTTCATATCACAAGAGACGTTCCCTTAGGGTTGATACCTCCCCCACACTCCTCCCTTTTCCACCACCTTCTTAGTTTCACATTTATAGCTTACAAATAAAATATGCATGAAACACGCATAAGTTGGCCAAATGTTGGAAAATGGAGAAAATCGATGCATACGCAAATCAAATTTTCTATTTTCCGCACATGGTGTCTTTGTGTGCGTGTGTGTGTGTGTGTGTGCTTGTGTGTGCGACTGACCCAGTCTAAAATAAAATGCATGCTTTATTGACCGTTTTCCTTCAGAGTTCAATTTAGATAGTTACACTTAAAGAAATCTACATGCAATTTGTTTATTTTTGAAAACATATTCTAGTACAAAAATATGTTTAAAGTGTAGCTTTGAACTTAAGTGTTGAATGAAATTTTAAATCTGATGCAAATTTTACATATATTGTAAGTTTTCATAAAGCTTCTCAAGTCTTTTATAGACTTATATTTAAGCTATTGAAACATTTTGTATATTTGATATATATTTTAAATCCTTTTATTTCGATTTAACTTTATTTGATTCTGGTGTGTCTTTGCTTATCAACATATTTTTTTTAACAAAAACATTTTTCTGGCTTTGTCTAATGGCTGTAAATTGCAATTGTATGTCACAAGTCACTTATTAGCTATTCACTGAAATTAGCTAAAATTGAACTTTGAATGAATGTTAATACAAACTCAATTATTGAACAAACAAACAATGACAATTTTTGTTTTTCATATGCAAACGAAATGCAAAAAACATGTTATTGATAATGAGTTCATTAATATTGATATTTGTTTAGAGACAGCATATTTATGATGTGAAAAACAAAATTATACAATGAGATTTGTGATTTTATGCAAAAACCTTTTCTTGTCTTGCAAAATGGTTTTTGTAATCAAAAAAGTTTTATGGATTTGAGAGCTTGTTAAATAACTGAAATATTTAGATTTTGTGCTTAAAGATCTTTTATATATGTAAATATAACAAAAGTTTGGCAAGCTATCGATAAATATCGATTGAAAATAACTTAAATTTTGGGTTGTTTAACATACCAATTTTATTAATGTAAGCAATAACGATATTCTCCGATTGTTGTAGCTATCGAAATGCCCAAGTCTATGCCTCCCAAGACTATGATAGATTTATCGCCATACCTATCGCATTGCTAATTAAGCGATTGCCCAGCACTGATGATAAACAATGCAATAGGAAACCGCAAATTCGCGTACATTCCACATTCCACTGTCATTTCCTCCTTTCCCCCGCACTGCATTCCCCTTGCCACAGCGCTATCGGTTGCCCACAATCGCATTATTCATTTAGTCGAAACTCATCAAAGTCAGCCACAGATTGGCCAAATGACAGACTGACAGACCGACAGACTGGCAGACTGACAGACTGACAGTCTAAAGCGTCATTCGAGGCAAACACTTTGCGTGCTTTGTTTGCCTGTCTTCTGCCACTGTTTGTTGTCCGTTAGTCGGTTTGTCGGTTTGTTGGTTTGTTGGTTTGTCTAAGCCCCAAGACGGTATGAAATGTACAGACATATTCATATCATGTACATATTTATATATCTAGCCAATGTGGAGCAGCTGTCTATAATTACACATGTGTGTGTGTGTGTGTGTGTGTATTTTGGTCTGTTTATAGAGTATTGTGTAACAAACACACAGAGGCAACAAAATTAAAAGTAAAAGTAACAGAAACAAATATTTTGCGCTACATTCTTCCTCTCTCTCTCTCCCACTCGCTCTCTCTCCCACTCTCTCTCTCTCTCTCTCGCTCTTGCTTGCAGTGTTCATTCTTACAGTTGGAAAGAAATTACAAGCATAAATTGCTGCCGCTAAAGTGCAAGCAAGTGACGATGAGGCACAAGGCATGCAGCAAAAGGATGAAGAAGGGTATATATTGTATGTGTGTGTGTGTGTGTGAGTGTGTGAGTGCAGCTGATGGCGCCAAAAGAAACGTTAAACGTTTATTTTCATTCGCCATTTTCATTTTCATTGCATTTTCATTGCATTGTTTTGTGAGTCCTTCAGCATTTAGCAATCAATTCTTTATTTTTTTTTTTTTTTTTTTGGGTCGCTGTTGTTGCTATTTCAATTTCTAAGGCAGCCAAAACTTATCGAGGTGTTTGATTGTGTTTGCTAGTGTATGTGTGTGTGTGTGTGTGTGTGTGTGTGTCGCTGAACTGGTGAAAATGTTCTGTGCCATCGTCGTCGCCAGTTGCATAAATGGCGCACGCGGACGCGCATGAAACGAGCGAAAATTTTAATGAAAATTACATAAATGAATCGGTAACAAACATAACAAAACAACAAATAGAAACAAACGTAGTACACAGCTTG
Source organism: Scaptomyza hsui (assembly GCA_018152825.1). Taxonomy (NCBI): domain Eukaryota; kingdom Metazoa; phylum Arthropoda; class Insecta; order Diptera; family Drosophilidae; genus Scaptomyza; species Scaptomyza hsui. The sequence continues at coordinate 12,185,694 of JAECXO010000001.1, forward strand.
AATACAACAACAACACAGCAAGTGTAATAGTAGCAGCGGCAATAAATAACAACAAGACGCCGAGCGGTCCAGTGAGAAAGGGAGAGAGAGTGGGCGAGAGTGAGAGCATTTCGTGTGAACTGTAAATTCAAAAGTTCAAGTCGTCCTTCTATGTTCTCTGTTGTTGTGCTTGACTCATTACAGCACCGTGACTGTGACACTCTCGCACACAGACGAGAAATTGGTTAAGCTATGCTTAAACAATAACAACAACAAACGGAGTAAAACTTGCCGCATGCTGCATTCCATCTCGTTCCCACTCAATGCACACTCTCTACGCTCTTGCTCTCTTCGAAAAGCATGCGGCTACGCTCAGTTGGCATCTTTCTACTACTCGCAGAGGCTGGCGCGTTGGAAACGTTTTGGCAATAATGTGAAACATGCAAACATCCTCGTAGTATTTGTTGTTGCGCGCTGCCGTTATCCGTTCAACATTTACCGTTTACTGTTTGTCCGCTGCCTTTATTTTATTTTTTTCTGTGTTGTCGCCTGTTTGAAAGTTTTTCTTTTTTTTTTTCAAATTTTTTTCTCTGTGCCAAATGTGTTCGTTTATGTGCAATAATTATAATTGGGCAAACAAAAACGAAATGAAGTGTTTTATAAAATTAAATTTGTTCGCTTGTGTTTTGACTTGCGCGCAACGCCACAGCCAAAAAGTGCGTGTGCGTATCTATATATAAACATATTTGTTCTATTTATGTATATGTGTGTTTGTGTGTGTGTTGATATATATTTGCTCATCTGCCACACTTTGCATTTAATTGCATTTCAAACCGCAAACAATTGACTAAAATGCAAATCAGACTGCAAATTTACAAACCTCAAGCCAAAAAACGTTTTTGGCAACCCTCCCAGTCAACCAGTACAACCACACATACAGTAACTACATATGACCCAACACTCCCACTCTGTCCCATTCTCTTACTTGCTCCCGCTCCCACCCTCTCTCTATGTGTGTGTGTGTGTGTGTGTTACTGTGTCAGTGTTACATTGCCAAAGCCGGCGCCAATGCTGATTTGCTTGCCCATTGCCAAACTGTTTCGTTTGCCCTCTGGCCGTCACTCAGCTGCTTCTGCTGCTGCTGCTGCCGTTACTGCTACTGATTCTTGGAAACGTTTTGGCACATGGAACGATTACATTGCCCGCCTCCCCTACGTCACAAATAGAATTTTGTTGTACTAGTTTTCCATTGTTTTTGTTGGTGTTGTGCTTGCGCTTGTTCTTCCTTCATGCTCTTGTTCTTGTTCTTGTTCTTGTATTCTTCACACTGCGTTTGGGCATCCGAAAGAGCGCGCGCGGCATTTACGCAATGTGTGCCGCGAATGCGGATGTTAAATGCAAAAAGTTCGTGTGTGCTTTCGTAAATTTAGACTCTAATTGTGATTTAGAATCGATATGCAAATAATGCCAGAGAATAAACTGTGCCAATATAATATACTCCAGAACAAATGAATGAAAATCAGCAGCAGCCCTGCATTGGGGAGTCTCTCTTTCTCCAAAAGAGAGTATAAGAGACGACTTGTGTGTGTGTGTGTGTGTGTGTGTGTGTGTGTGTCGTTTGTGCTTTTTGTTTGTGTGTCTCGTCTTACCGCAACGTTTACTTTAATTCCTCTTTTTTTTTTGCGTTCGTGCCCGGTTTTTTCTGCAAATGTAAACAAATTTTCTTTGGGGGAAGACCACAAAATGAAAAAAAAAAAAAACAACAACAAAAATACAAATACAAATTTGACCGCGCTTTTCGCTTACCCTGCATTTCTTGTCAACTCGTGTGTGTGTGTGTGTGTGTTTGTGTGCGCTTGGCGCATGCTTATCCTAGAACTTCCTAACCAACCAACCCCTTCCCCCCTCTCTCTAACAAGTCAGCCATAACAATGACACATTTGGCGCAACTGTCGTCGTTTATTTCCGTTTATTTAACGCCAACCAACTAACTATTTTACTGTCTACCGCATAGAGTTCACAGCGTGTTTATATATTCCATTATGTTCGTGACACGAAAAACACGCACGACTTAAAAGTAGATAGAACTGAAGAATAGAGTTTACTATCGTAGGATTTCAAACGGAATTTACAGTAAAACTAAAAGAATTTTTTCCTGACTGAAATAATAATTTCAAGTTTTGTATACCTGAAACATAAGCATTATTTTAATTTTTGTATCTTTTCTCTCCATTTTTAAAACTACAGCTGTATGGCTTTAAAGTTGACATAAGACTTTTTACTAAGATAAGGAAAAATCAGCCCAAAAAATAGAATTTTTTAAAGAAAAAATCAAAGAGAATTAGTTGAGCTTTTGTGTCAAAAAGTGTCCAACATGTTTCCATCACTATACATAATTCAATGTAAACGCATGTGTATGTATGTCCGTATACACATGTATGTATATGATTGTGTGCAGCCTCTCTGGGGAATTATTGGCGCCTGGTGGCGTATACTTAATATTTAGTTTAGTAATTAAATGCACAACCGTCCCCTTCTAACCAAAAATGTGCTTAATTAATTAATGAAAACACACAGCAGCAACAAAAACAACAACAACAAAAGAGAACGAGAAAAAATACCGTTTTGGTACATACCATACATTGCTGTCAGTTGGCCGCGTGGCGCCAAGTTGAGCGCAACTCAATTGCAGTTAACGACGTCGCCGTCCGTTTAACTCAAAGCAGAAGCTGGGCTGTAAACACACATAGGCACAATAGCACCCACACCCCCAATCCAGCCCCCCGGCAAACAAATACACCTTCTCACCCATTCCGCTGCCGGCTATTAGTGAACAGCTGGTTGCTGATGTCTCAAAACAGCTGTGCGCGTGTGCGAGCGAGATGCATATATGTAGATATATGTAGATTGTGTATGTTCGTGTGCCATGCCGTCGACCTTGTGAGAGCGTTGAGTAATGAAACGATGTGAAATGAAACGCAAGAAGAACGCAACGAAATGAACCAAAACAGAGACAAAACAAATCTCAATTAATTGATAGCCAAACTAAATCTAATACAAATCAAGCAAAATGGGCAATAACACAAAAGTTACGTAAAATACATTAAAATAAAAAATTAGAATTTAATCAAAATAAAATCCAGATTAAATGCATTTAATACTACATACATATATAAAAGAAAATTTGGCGGCAGCACAGCAAGGAAGTTAGTTTTAGAAAAGTGCACAACAACAACTTCGACGGTAACAGCAACAGAAACATGTGGCTCATAACAAACCACAACAGCAACAATAACAACAACACCAGCTGCAGTAAAAGCAACAGACCAAAAATTAACCAACTATAACAACAACAAAACAGCCAAAAATGCCTACTAAAAGTATGCAACAAATTTTCAGTTTCAAAAAAAGCATGAAATAATAATATATGCGTGTAAAATATATTATGTGCATGCACAGTGTGCAGTGTGTGTGTGTGTGTGTGTGTGTTGGCACGTCAACCTGGATATGCGAATAGTTTTAGCTAAAGTTAAACGAAAACTTTTTCGCCTCATGCAAAATGTAAACAAACTTAATGCGAAAAGTTGTACATAGAATGGATCGATCGCAATGGCTAAATGGATAGTCTGCACTTAACAAGTATCGGCTGATGAATAAATACGAAATAATTAGTACTTGTTTTCCGTTTCCCTCTCTGCACACAATGAGTGCACTTTTCAAACTTTACAAATATAATATGATTTGATTTTTTGAGTGCGCGATTACGTTTCAAAGTTTTTCGATATCAAACGAAAAGGTCAATAAAAAGCTGAAAGTCATATTGAAGTAATCTAGTATTCGCTAAACTTTGAAGTTCGCTGTTGTTGTTCCTTCAAAAGGTGTAGTTAAAGCAAAAAATAGAAAAAAATGCTTTCAAGTTTACTTACTTTCGTGCGAATTTCTTTGGAAAAAGGTTTTCCACTCTTTGCAAAGGAGTTTCCGGTTTCTAGCAGAGATTTATTTTATTATTATTTTATAATAAGGAAGTAAAAGTAAATCAACTTTTAGTTTTCTTTGTCAAAACCTTTAAGGTTTGTGTTTCGTTTGTTTGTTGGTGTTAAAGTTAAACATATTCGTTTCATCCTGTTATTATGTGCTTGCCGACTATGAGGGTGTATAATTTGTAAAATAACAGTCTATCGACCTGTTGCAAACGATTTGAGGTGAAAGCTGCCAATTTGCTGTTGTTGTTGTTGTTGCCTTTTTTTTCCTTGCCAATTCTTGATGTATGTGTGTGTTTGTGTATGTGTGTTTTTTGCAGTGTTTAAGTAAACTAAGAGCAAATGCTGTGTACCAAATGGACGCGTACAGTGAAACCAAGTTAACGACGACCAAAACAAAAACAACACGACAATAATCAATAATCAATAATCAATAATCAATAATAAACATAATCAAATTGCCAAAAACAAGAAACCGGCTTATTAAAGAAAGGGGCAGGAAATTTGTGTGCTGGCAGACATGTTGCATATGTTGCAGCAGTTGGCGTTGCAGTTGCAGTTGCAGCAACAGCAGCCCCTGTGGCCAGGAGCAGACCAGGAGCCAGCCGTTCGTAAGCGTGTGTGAGTGTGCCAATCAGGATACACACACCACACACACACACCACACACACCAACACACACACACACACACACGCCGCTACAACAACAACGGCAACAATAACGACTACAATACGAACAATAATTGAGCAACATGCAGATGATACTTGTTGCTGGCGGGTAAGTTGCAAACAACAAAACAAACAAAATCCCAACCAAAATAGGCAAAATGTTTCCCCTTTCTGTCTCTCCATTGTAACTAAATGTGTGTGCGTACGTGTGTGTGAATAACTGTTAAAGTCTATGGTTCATTGTGTTTCCAACTAAAAGCAGCTTTCTCTTAAAATGCATTTTTCGCAAGTCTCGATTTAAGGTTTTCTTTTCAGCTTTTCGCTATCGGACTTTTTAAGCACACACTGCACATTGCTTTCTCGTTGTTGCCTTTGCTTGAACGCTCAAATTGCATATTGCGATTGCAAATTATTTGTAGTACATTTGTGTTGATTGTACGTTTCTGTTATAGCCTTTGAAATGTACGAAACTAATCAGTTGAACTGTTTTCTTCTCTATTCTTTCATTACACAAAAACTAACTTGATGCCATGCCACGATTACAATCTTCAGGTAAGTCACAAATCACAATTTAAGTGTTATTTAAGCGAAAGTAAGCCCCATCCATATTAAGTTTATTTTAATATAAGCTACAACTTTAATGATACTAGTATATGAAATTCAATAATTTTTATGTGTGCGCCCATAAGTAGGCAGCAAATATGTCAAAAGTCGATTTAGTCAAACAAGTTCGATTCTAATAACTTTTAAACTGGACGACTCAACAACATTCTTGTTTTTTTGACCAATTCTTATGCTGGGCTTTTTCTTCAAACCTATTGTCAAATCATCCATCTTCTTTTTTCTATTTGTTTTGAGCAAGCTTAAGCTAAAACAAAGTTCAAGATAATGATAACTATTGTTAATTTAAAGCCTTGGGCAAAATATGTATATTATATTTTTTTTTAAATGTATTCAGCCACGACCTGGATGGAGCAAAATAATATTATACCTTCACAGTCTCAGAGTCATCGCTATATCATTTATATCAATTTAATAATTATGGCTGGTAGACGGTTTACCAAGAGCGGCATTCTACTTACATATTCAAAATATTACGTATCCGCAATGTGGCGCGTCTTTTAAACAATAAGCTTTGCAATAAGCTTTTTTGATGAAGTCTTTTCAATAGGCGCTTTTATGTGAAATGCAAAGTGAAGCTCAAAAGTTCAGGTTTGTGTCCTTTTGCAGCTTAAAGCTCTGACCAAGCTTTTGCCATGTCAAAACTGAAAGCTTAAACTAAAAGCTAGACTTCAGGCGAAAGCTTTTCTGAGTGCAACAAACACAAACACACACACACACACACACACACATATACATACACAAAGGGATAAAGAATGTCCCTGTGTGTTGACTTATTAATAATTGCATTACACATACGCCGCGTAGGCGCGCAAAGCAGTTGCATGCTGCTGCGCGTTGCACGCTGTATTTTATTTTGTTCTTGTTGCCATGTGCTCTTTCGTTGTTGTTGTTGTTATTGGTCTTGGGTGTTTTTTTTATATTTTTTTTTGTTTGGTTTTTTTTGTGAGTGTTCTGCGGCCTTTGCGGCGCCAGTGGCTTTCAGTTGGCGCGTTCAAGTGCACACGTGACACAAAGCGAGAGAGAGAGAGAGAGAGAGAGCGGGAAGAGAGAGCGCGAAAGAGAGGGGGAGAGTTGTGGTTTCATTATATTAATCATATGCCAGTGGCCAAAGGCCAAACAGAAACAAAATAATAATAAAAAAAAGACCACATTGCCCAGCGGCTTTTTGAAAGCAACAACACATAAATAATACACAGATAGCTGCAGGTAGAGCTCCACCTGTGTGTGTGTGTGTGTGTGTGTTTGAGTACGTTTTTAACCAGCTTACACACACATACACACACACACACATATGTCCAATGCCTTTTTCAATTCGATTTTCGCTATTGTCGTCGGTTTCTTTTTTTATTTACACTTTTCACCTACTTTCGGCATTTGGCCTATACCTGTCTGTGTGTGTGTGTGTGTGTGTGTGTGTGTGTGTGTGTGCTTGTTGTTGTTATTCGTGGCACACGCTTCAGTGCGCCGCACTGACCGGTCGCCGTGTCGCCTGTTTGCCTGTTTGCCTGTTAGCCTTTTAGTCCTTTCCCAAACTCCATTTTCCTTTTGCCTGCACTATTTTTATTTTTTTTATTTTTTTTTGTATTTTTGTTGTTGTTGCTATTGGTTTTTAGTCGCGACCGCGTTCTTTTGGTCAGTCGGAATGAGCCATATACCCATTGGCTTTTAGCCTCAACTCCCCTTTTAGCTTGTGCTCAGGCATGTTCAGTCAGCGCTTCGTTTAAATAGTATTTTTTGTGTTTTTTGTGTTTTTTTTGTGTTCTTGAGCTGTGTCCAAGTTTGAGTTTTGGAGTCCGAGTTGGAGTCCCGTTTTTAGTTGTGGTGTTCTTTTACATGTTCGTGCCAAGTGGCACTAAAATTATTTGCCTTTGCTATCGTTGTTGTTGTTGTTGCTGCTGTTGCTGTAGGTTGGCAGCGCCAGCACCTGCCGGGCACGCAACACGCAGAGTGCAGCAGCAGCGGCAGCAGCGGCAGCAGCGGAGCCAGCAACGTCGACTGAGAGCCGAACGATTGCAGCAATCGCACGTGCTTCTCTATGGACTCGGCTTCGGCTACCGCTTCGGGTTTCGGGGGTGAAGCTTTGGTCGTCGTTGTGTTCGGGGCTTGACGCTTGTTAGTGGCAGTGGCAGTGGCAGTGGCAGTGTGGCACTGCCTGTGTGTGGCACTCTGGCTCCGTTTGCAGCTCGCTCAGTCGTCGCAGTCGCAGTCACGTCGTCACAACGTAACACGCGCGTTTCACGTAGCGTGCGCGGCGGCTGTTGTCATTTCTTACGTCGTTCAATCAGTCAATCTCGCCGTCAGTCAGTTAGTCAATCAGTCGATCGTTTTGTTTGTGCTCAATTGGTCAGTCCATCAATCAGTCAGTCAGTCAATCTAGCTGAACTCTGCCTGCCTCGGCAACCGCCAGATGCTTGCCACATTCAGTTTCCCGCGCGCGCGTCTCTATTTCAATTGTTGTTGTTTTAGTGTTTGTGTGTGTGTGTTTTTTTTTCTCGTTTCTTATATATATTTAAATAAAACTTAAACGTTGTTTTTTTTTCTGTGTGTGTGTGTGTGTGTTGTTTTGTTGCTGTGCGTGTCAATCGTTAAAAACTTGCCAAAAAGGTGTTTAAAGCGTCGTCTTCAACAAAAAAAAAAATAAACAACAACCAAGAAGAAGAAGAGAAAGAAGAAGAAGACGAGCGAAGATGAAACAGCAAGCAAATAAATGAAAAGAAAATAAGCGAGCGTAAAACTTTTTGTATGTGTGTGTGTGTGTGTGTGTGGTGTGTTTGTGCAACTGCAACTCCGAAAATGCAACTTGGCATTCGGCTGCTGCTTCATGCGACAAGCAAATAAAAAAAAAACAGAGACTTGAGACTTTCCCAGTCTCAGTTACAATTACAGTTACGAGCGCCTCCTCTAACCCCCCACCCCCCCCCCCCTCCCCCTCAACCCTGCCAAACTTTGCTCTCACTCTTACACTGTTCAAGTCGTTTGTTTATTTACCTTAATTAATGCAACGGGGCGGGGGAGGGGGCAATGGGCAGATGCAACGCGCAACGTGCAGCATGCAGCATAGTTTGCCTGGACTGCCCGCCCTTACCGTCCCCTCCCCCAGCACTTAGCTAGCCTAGCCTGCCTTCGGGGTCGCAGTTAATGAATATTTTAGCCCCAGTTCATTTCCATTTCTGGCAAATCGAGCTTCGAATTTGAAGTTGCCAGTTTTGGGGGTTATATAAGAACGCGCGACGCCTAAAGCAATTTCGAGAACTGTAGACAGAACGCCGAGCAACTCAAACACAAATATCTAGCAAATATTACGCATACGCAGCCAAAAACATATTCACAGCGAAAAAATTGTCTGATAGTAAATACAATTAATTTCCATATGGGAATGCGTAAAGTATAAAAACCCATTTCACATTCGAAAAAAAAAAAAATAAAAATAAAAACAAATAAAATGTAGAGCCCAAAAAATGAAATACTCACAATTATATGAATAATAAAATACAAATATTGCGCATACGACGCGTTGACGCCGCTGCTGTTGACCCAAATCGAATAAAGCACAAGGGAGCGAAGCGAGAAAGGCAACAACAACAAACCACAAAAACCAAAAAGAAATAAAACAAAATATAAATTAAAATCTTGGCATAGCAAAAAGCCGAAAACGAAATCGAAACCCTTAAGCCTCTGCCCCGACAGCAGGTGGGGCTCTAAATGAGAGCTAAAATATATAGAAAATCTAACTCTTGACACTAAGAAATTTTCTTAACAGAAAATAATATATTTGAATTAAGCAAACTATGCAGATAAAATATCTAGCAAAGGCCAAGCATTTTTCAAGGCAAGAAATAACCTGAAATTTCAGCCTGACGCTCAGGAATTTAACGCAAGAACTTTAAAAATGCATAAAAATCGCTTTGAATCTAGAAGTTTTCCAGCAAAATGTAAGCAGGCAGCAAGCAACGCCTCTCAACGCCAGGTGGAGCTTTAATTTAAAATTAAACAAGCACTTTTCATATTTGATTTCTGTTCTTAGCTAGCTGACTGGCTGGCGTGATGGCGCCGCTTGCTTAGCCTTGGCTTAAGCAACGCTTCTTAACTTTGATTGAACTTTCAACATGCAACCAAAAACAACAACAATCATAACAACAACAACAACATAGCCCAATTCGCTTGAGTTAAAGAACTGCGAACAATTCGCACGCACATTTTCGCCTATTATTTCCCTACTTCTTCTTTTTTTTACTGCCTAGTAGCTGCTGGTTGCTAGGTGGTTGAGTGGTGGTGCTACTAATGAATGCCCCACTCACCCCCCTTCTGAATGGAAATAGGCTCAAAACCTACTCGAAATCGTTAAGCACTAACAATTTGAGTTTTTAACTCTCTCTCTGGTTTGTGTATATATGTGTATGTATATAGATAGATAGATGTGGGTGTGTGTTTTTTTTCTATTTTTATTTTTGTGTGTTTTTTCTATGCTTGCTTTGCAACTGTTTTAAATTCCAAATTGATTTTCGGCGTTTTTTGCGCAAAACAATATTTGAAATTTAAATAAACGCATTCATTTCCACCCTGTGCGCGTTTTGTTTGATTTGCCATTGTCTTTAAATGAATTTAAATGCTGCTTACAAATAATTGTAATCCCTAAAAAAAAGGCTGAAAAATATGGTTTTGAGCACAAAAAACAAATTACATGCATTAATAATGAGCTTCTTTTGTCATTGGTTCATGCATTAAACATGACGCCACAGTAAAAGATGGTTGACTATAATTAAAAATATATTATCTATATACATTATTAATAAAAAATGATTTAAACACTCCAATATATTATAGCCTTTGAGTAGGCTGATTAATACTGTAAATTAAATTTGCCATACAATACTTTTGAATACTTCTAGATATAAACGTTTTAAAGTTGGAGCAGCTTAAGTTTCATAAAATTGTTCACCTGCTATTCAAAGATACCGAACGTTTTCACATTTTTGAAAATTAAATACCTTTCTGGCTTTTTCCACGAAACATTTTTTTCTTTCCTGCTTTTTTTGTTGGCCTCTTACGAGAGACATGCCATCAACACAGTAAAGCAGAAAATTCAAGTGAAACATTTTTCCATTATTTTTCTATTAGCTCGTTCTTCTAGTTATTTGTGCTAGACTCCATTATGTTGGGCTTCAAGTGAGTTTTGCTCTAATTAATGTCTTTTGTTATGGTTGTTTCAATGGAAATGTAGTTTGATCGGTTCATAAACACTGATGAAGGATTTTAGACATTACTTTTGTGAATGTTGATAGCTGTTGGCAATAATTTACATAAATATCATCATTACACACTGCTTAAAGGGTATTATGTAGTCGTGCACACTTTAAGCTATCTGCCAAGCTGACATTGCTGTTAAGCCCTTTGCTGACATTTATCTAGCGTAATAGAATTTGACTGGGTTTAAAGTCATGTCTTTGCACAACTACCACTACACAGCTCCTCCCCTTCTCTTTGCCGCCCTTTTTGCGCTCTCTATCTGTGTATACATCTCTCTGTTCACTGCTCTTCATGTCATTCTCTTCTGCCTGGCCATTAACTTAGCATTCGTCTGCACAGTTTCTCCATTTCAACTGCTGACTGGGCGCTACAAATTATTTGCTGGTCGCAACCTTTTATTCCCTCTCTCTATCTGTGTGTTTGTGTGTGTGTGTGTGTGTGTGTGGCACATATTTTGGCAGCATGTAAAGGGAGGGGAGGAGCGGTGGGTTGAGTGTGTGATGTGTGTTGAGGCAGCGACTTAAGGCCTGGCCAAAAAAGTTACGCACTGCGGCGAGTTTTGGTTTTTAATATGCCGTGACCCACAGAACTGTGTGTGTGTGTGTGTATGTGTGTTTGCTTCACGTGCACTGCGTGATTTTAATTTGAAACAAACACAACACACGCACACACACAAAAACACCTTGGTTGTGCTTTTTTCTGCGCTCGTTTTGGTTATACTTTTTTTTCTGCATTTTTCTCGTTTTTATTTGCGTCCCATTTTTTTTTTTGTTTTTTTCTGTTGTTTTTTACACTTGGCCTTTGCGTAATTCTTTTTACGACTCAACAAGCAATACAACTAGCAAAAAAAAAAGGAGAACACTCAAATGAAATGAAATGGAAAAAAAAAACGAAATGTGAAATAAAGAAGGAAATACAAGAACTTATTGATCGGTGGCCGCTTGAAGCTAATTTGAAGGCCAAGCAAGCATACGCACCGTAGGCCTTACTATTTGCTGTTGCAAGTGACTTTTGGTTGGGTGGTTTTGCATTGCGGTGGTGTGCATTGTTATATAAACAGATAGAGCGAGAAAGATAAAGAGAAAGAGGAAGACGATGACGTCACTGTAAATTATTTTCAAATTTTGCGGCCCAAAGGACGAGCTGGCTGGCAAGCTGATGCTGCGGAAACGGAAGCAGTGACAAGACAGGCCACAACAGCACGGCCAACACAACATATCAACACACACTCACACACACACATACACTCACACACACACATACAGCTAAAGCTGTGACTCTGACTCCTGACTGCACTTTGCTTTTATCCGTGTCAAACATTTTCATTCACTTGTTCGCATTATTCTCGCACAGCGGGCGCATTTACCAACCCCACCCCACCCTCTACCGCCGTTGCCCTCCTTAGGTTAGCTGCCGACTTCAAAGGAAGAGCCGCCAAGCTCAGCTGGGGCAAAACCCCATTCAAACATTCGAAACCCAAAAAAAAAGAGGAGAAAGAAAACCATAAAAATCGTTTCGTTCTCAAATCAGGCAAAAAAAAAAAATATATATATATGCACAAAAATATATATAAATCGCAACAAGTTTAAGTTTATACATGTAGAAAATACATAAGACCGATTTGTTGAGACACATTTTATTTTATGTGTTTTTTTTTTTTTAACTCAAATAGAAATTCGATTTAGTTGCGTATCGCTGAGCAGCTAGATGCCACTTGGCGTTGCAATCTCGCACCCCAATCCCCCCGGCACGCTATGCTCCCTCATCACCCAGCTTGGGCGTTGCAGCAGTTGCATTAGCCGCTAGCCAATCAATTGAAGTCGAGCCATTGCTTTTAATTATGCATCAGGAAACAGATGAGAAGAGCGTGAGGGAAAGAGAGGGAGAGCGGAAATATATGCATTTGTATACAGTTGTTCTTTATGTTTGTTCCACTCCCTCTGTTTTTTAGGGTGACCTTGCCTTAAGCGCTTTTTGCGATTTTTATTTTTACAAATATTTGATTGCATCGTTTGCTGGAAATACTTATATAAGTTTAACCTTCTTAAAAGTTAAATTAAATTGAACTAAATTCATTTATGAAATTGAATTTTAAACAGCGTCAATTAGTTCAGTTTTATTTAATTGCTTTCAAAAGCGATTTAAAGCTTTAAAAACGACACTCAAATAATCCATTTGTCACTTTAAATAAAAGAAACACTTGAAAAACTTGTTAAAAAAAACCTCGCATGTAGACTACACAAACATGATACGAAATTTGAACATAAATCGAAAAGAAAACTGAAGCTGGCAAAGCAGCCAAATTGGTTTTGAAGCATTGCAATGCCGATGCATTGGCGAAATTTTGCTGGGTAGATTCCGAATCGCATTATGCGCTAAGAACATTGACGCATCAGTCGCCAATTGAAATTATGTGTTCCCCAAAAGGGGTGTTGGGGAGGGAGGGGAGGGTGCCCAACTTCAATTCCAACAGCCCAAAAAACCGAAAAGAGGATTCCGTTTAGTTCTGCGCTTTCGTTGCGGCAGGCTTTGGTCAAAAACATAATAGAAAATGAGAACAATGAAAAGCTTTGCGTGTATTTAGGCGGATTGTCTGTAATTATGTGTGTGTGTGTGTGTGTGTGTATGAAATTGGTATTTTTCCCGTTATAAAGAGATTGAGAGAGAGATAGGGAGAGAGAAATTTAACATCAACAAGCGCCGCGTCTAATTAAGCAAAAGTAAATAAACAACCAACCAAAAAAATAACACACAAAACCAAAAAAAATTAGCCAGAAATAAATAAAATTAATTCAAATGGCAACAAAAACAAGCATAATAAAAATCAGCAAGCAGCGAGTAATAATAATTAACATAAAATACGACGACTGCGTATTATACACGTATACGTATGTGTTTGTGTCTGTGTGTGTGTGTGTGTGGATGTAAATTGTTGTGTGCTTGTTGGTCATAAAAAAAATTACGTTGTGGCTGCCTGCGGCGCTGTCTGTGAGGCAGGTGCAACAACAGAGCCAGTCATAACAGAACTTTAGCCAGACGCACATTAAAATGCAGATTCACTGATTTCATACCATACAGAGTTGTGCGAGAGAGCTGAAAGAGTGTGATCGATGAGAAGATACCTTATAGAGTCGTTTTTTGTAATGACTTTAAGACCCAATTTACACGTAGAACTTTTTTCATGAACTATTTTTTGATTCTGTTTTAAAACTTCTTCACAAATCTGGTCGCATTTACACGATGAGGTTTTTTCATGAACTTTTTCTTTGTAAATGCAACTGTGATTTTAATTTATTGTCAAAATACATACATACATCTTTGTCATCGATTGTTTTATTTGTGAATATCTGACTGACAAAAGCCCCTGTGCAACTCTGTGTTTACATGCAATCGGAATAAGTCATAGCAAAATGAGAAAAATAAATCATTGCTACACAAGTCATGAAGTATTGCTTGCAGTTGTTACCCCTCTACTCCCCTTACTACTCCTACAAACGAATGTTTCATTAAAAAAGTTGGATAGCTACAAAATAAGCTCAAATCAAATGTCATTAATGTCAGTGATCGACTTGCAGTTACCCTGTAGACTACTCTTTTGTTAGAACTATAGCTTTTAATGATTTTTCTGTGAAAGACAAATTAACTAGACTCAAAATCATTGAAATTCTTAATTCAAATATCAAAATAAAAATTGGTAAAATCTTAAACATAATTTTTGGGTAATTTTGTGACTTGTTTAGGTCTCCAAAAAAGATGAAAAGTTTTTAGGTATCTGTAAATTAAAGTTAAAATTACAATAATTACAATCGAGCTTTGCCTAAATCGAGTCGTTTGTTTGTTGATTTTGAATATATGCACTTTCTGCTTGATAGATACATTTGCACAACTTCTCCTTACACTTTTTAATAATTTTCAATGGATTTAGAATGTAAAAAGCATTTTGTGACTTTTATGATTAAAAAAGGGTTTACAAAGAAATTTGACGAAAATAAACTCCAAAAGAGCTTAATGAAATTTATATATTTAATCGATTTACAAACTTTTTTCTATTTATTTTTAGTTTTTTTTATGAATTTTAATAGCAACATGTTTAGGGGGCTAAAAGACAGTAACAATATATGTATAAAAATAGTATATGTCCAAAACTCTTTAAAGCCCGCGCATAGTTGGTGCTTCTGTTGCAGCCGTTAGCCGCATGCCGCATGCTGCATGCTGCACGCAGCATGTTCCGTTGTTAGTCGTGTAAGCAGCGTGTTAACACGGAATTGTGTGTGTGTGTGTGTGTTAAGGCTTCGCTTAAATGGGTTAGCTCGGTTTGTTGATTAGGTATATTCAGTGTTAGAAGGCTCGGAGAAGGCAAATACAAGTACAACTACATCTATTAGGATAGTTAGTTGCTGTTTAGGGCTCATTGATTTTCGGCATGCACTTAGCTTAATTAAATGTTGGTACGCTTAATGCTTGTCGCTGGTGCTATCTGCGACCATGCCACATGCTACATGCTACTGCTGCTGGTGCTGGTGCTGGTGCCTAGCAAGCTTACAAAAGTTGCAGACAAAACGCTATTTAGGCAACTTTTTCTGCAACATGCAACACAAACGCAAATCGAACTTTGAATGTCACGTGCAGGCGTGTGGCAGCCACAAGGCGCACAGAGACACAGCCGCACAGTTTAAGCTCTTATTTCAGCAGCAAGCAGACAGTTTACAAATTCTTAAAAACACACACACGAACACACACATATGTACACACACACGAACACACGCCGAACACTGAAGTCGACTCGACACGAAACTATAAATGTTAATAACAAGCAACATTGTTACCAGTCTTTTTTGCTGCCCCCATAGCTCATCCTCTAGTCACGAACACACACACATAGCACACACCACACACACACACGTACACACACCACCCGTCGTGTCCCATTGTGCAGCGCTGTGACTCGTCCTGGTGCTGTTGTTGTCGGTTCTCGGTCTGTTAGACAAAAAGTTTTAATGGCATTAAGCAAGCCAAAAATAACACAAAATAATAGTTGCAAAGCAACAACAACAACAACAACAATGTGAAATTAGAAGCACAAAACTAAACACACACTCACGTTCTCTCAATTTGCCGTAGAAAATGCAAAACGTTAGGAGGGCCAAGAAGAGGAAGAAAAAATTGCTGCATACTTTTTTGGGGCCGTTGCTATAATTGCAGTTGCCGGTGGCTGTTGTTGTTTTACTTACCTGCCTGCCTGTTGTTAGCGTTATAAAATATGCACTTAAATTTAAATTGTTCTAAGTTAATTGTAAAACTCGACAACAACAACAACAACTGCCACTGCAGCAACAAAAACAAGGTGACAAATTACAGCAGAAAATGAAAAGAGAAAAATTTGCTAGTTTCTTTATTTTTAGTTTCTATTTGGGCGCAGTAAGGCGTGCCGCTTCGCTTCAGTGTGTGTGTGTGTGTGTGTGTCAATTATCAATGCCCAGCCAGCATAGCGACCACGTGGCAAGCCGCAAAAAACGGCGATAGCAACAACAAAAGCAATAACCAAAAGTTGCGTGTGAACCTCACCGCAACAACAACTGTTGGCAACAACAAAGTGGGAACAACAACTTTGTAATCTTTGCACTTTTATGAATTTCAATCTCCCGCGCACACACATACACACACAGACACATTCACTATCGAGCGCCAATATAAAGTCAGGACAATTAGTTCGTGAACAAAAAAATAGAGAAAAAAATGCTGTTCGAGTTTAATGCCGAGAGTCAAACCAAAAGAAAATAAAAAAAACTTTTTTACGAACGTTGAAAACTAACTTTTTTCTGATTTAGTTATAATGAAGGGCATTTTAGTTGTAGGTGCTAGAAAAATATAGGATAATCAAAACGTTTTACTATGAACCTTTTTGTAATTGGTTTGTTAGCCAGACTTTAAAGCATTTCAGTCGATAAAATGTGTATTTCTACAGTATAGTATAGCAATTGTCTAACTGCACTAACACAGCTATTTAAAGATATATACATATCTCTGAATCTTGTTCCAATTTCCATTTTAAGCATTTTAAGGGCTTCGAGTTGTTGTGTTGTAAATTAGATGTTGTTGTTTTTTTTTTCTACTTCTTTTTACGGCCAAACCGCTCTCAATCTTTCAATCGAGCTTCCATGAAGTTTATTTATAAGTTTTTGCTCAATTCTACATTTTCTTTTTTTTTCTAAGGCATCTCAGAAAGGGAGAGAAGAACTTGGTGCTTGTTTTTGTTGCTAGAATTGGTTCCGGACATATGAGTCTCGCCCCTCTTTCCTCTCCACTCTCTCTCTCTCTCTCTCTCTCTCTCTCTGTGTGGCCTTTTGCAATTTCCTCATTTTGGGGCATTGCTAAAAACGGAGGCAAACGGAAGTTGGTCAAATGCTTCACAGCACTGAGAGAGAGAGCAAAAGTACAAAACTTATTTCAAAACCCAAACCGCATGACCAAACCCAAAACAAAACCTAAACTCCCCCGTTAAGCCCACTACTAACTGACTGGCTGCTATCATGATGTTGCCCTCTTTTTTTTTTTAGAAAACATACGAAAGCTGCCAGTGTGCGAATTCTACAAAACTGTTAAAAACTCAACTTAAATTATGTGCATATTAACTATGCGAGGGTAGTTTCACAACTTTTGACCTTCTAATACTTGGGGAGCAGTTGGATTTAATAAAGTTAGTTAGCTAACATGGCTATAAATCATATGTTAAGGTTGCAAGGAAAAGAGAGTCCTATTGCTTCTGATCTTTTGAAAACTTTAAACTTAACTCTCGCTTTTCGCATTTGCGTTTTAGGTTTGGCGTTGCGATAATGTTTGTTTATTCTATTGGAATGAGCTTCGTCATTGAAACTGATTTGCTCGTTGATTTGTCAATTATTATGCGACCGACAGTCGTTGTTTAATTTCCCAATAATCATTTATTCAGTGGCTCGTATCATACTGCCCCATTTTCCCAAAAAAAAAAAAAACAAAAAGTGTCCGCTTTCAAGCTGCTGACAAAAGGTTCTTTAAATATGCGTTCGTGCTGATTATAGCCAATCATATTCGCTTCTCTTTTTCTCTCATTTTTCTATCTCTTTTATCTCTATGCTATCTCTGTTATTTTTGCTTGATATTTCCATTAGCAAATGTGTTTTTATATGCAATAAATATGCAAATTCACATATTCAATTTCATTTATGCTACTCATTTCATTCTCCTGTTACTTGTAATGGCAATTTGTGCAAAACTATTTTAATTGCCAGCCTGCATTCGCTAGTAATTGTCAGGCACTTACTTTGCTGTGTGCCATCCACCGCCAAGTCTGTCTGTGCTCAGCTGAGTTCACCTTCCATTAACTATTTGAATATATGTGCTTTAATTGCGCATACGCCATGTGCGCCACGTGTCTCACGTGTGTTCCATCCTTCACATTTGTCGCACATGTGCCACAAATGAATATCTCAAATGAAAATCATTAAAGTAAATGTGTCGCTAGCTAGCTTCAAGGCTCTCCAACTGCAATCTTACCATCTGATTTTCAGATACTGATTGAAGTAACAGATGCATTGTACCACATTATAGATAAAACTCTTAACTTTTCTACTTTGTGGATTTGAACAAAATTTTTGTAGAGTTGGAAAGGCTGATTACTGATTGCGCTGAGGTAATCCGAATCGCTTTGAATCTGCAGAAAAAGTGTTTTGTGCTGTGATTTAAGTTTAAAAAAAATCGAAATGTAGCTCTTTACACATTCCATGTGCAAGTCATAGTTGCTGAACACAGCTGCGTGAAATCAGCATTTGTTCATGCGCTTAACACATTCATTCCCCTAGCCCTTTAACATCATTTTGTTTACCATTCTGCTAAAAAAAGATTTTTTTTTAGTACTTTAGCAGCTGGTTGGCTGGCATCTAATCCTAGAGTTGTCTGCAGTTCTGATAAATGAACTGCTTTTTTTTTGACATACTCATAACTGTGGCATGCAACACTGGACGGATCAGAGCATTTTATGTAGCCTGTCTGAAAGTTGAAGTTGAAATAATTTCAGCCATAAATATTCAGCTTAGCCTGCCTAACACTGTCTATGTCTATGTGTGGGTAAAGAGGGGTTGTGGGCGTGACAGTTGCGCTATTAGCAGTTGCATATATGTATGTATGTATGCAGCACACACACATTGACACATACACACACACACATATATCCATAATTTGAATGTCATAAATGTTGGCGCAAAAATGTTCCAATACATTTTTTTCTCAGTCATTTTCGTTTTTGGTTTGTTTACACATTTTGGTAAGGAGGGAGAGTCTTAGGAGGTAGTTAAAGCTTGCGTGGTGTGCTGAAGTTTACCTGTCACACACACACACACACACACACACACACACAAAGACGCATTGCCCAGTTGTGATATTTGTTGGCGCTTGTCTGTCAATTCCAGTTTGTTGTCGTGCTCCACGTTCGCATTGCTCTGTCATTAACTAATCGATACATTTTTTGTGTTTGTAAATGAGAAAAATTTATAGACAGAGAAAGCGAGATAGAGGACAAGCGAGATGGCTGAATAAACTGGGGTATAAAAAAAAAAAAAAAAAAAATGGTAGCATACATTTGAGCGTCTCTGTTAACAAGTCGCGATTTGCACTTTACTGCATCCCAATCAATGTTTCACTCAATGTTTCAATCAATCAGCTCAATGGACTGTCAGACACGCCCCCTAACAGACCTAACAGATAGCTGACCTAACGTCCAACCCCAATCCTCATTACCCTTGGCTTCCGTAGAAGAAGTCCAGGCAGTTTTATAAATAATAGCGACCCTCTGTGCAATAGAACAATAAATTTGTGCATAGCTGAAGCGAAACTCTCGGAATTCTTTATGGCACCTTGGGGACGCAGAAGGGGTGAAGCGGGGCGGGACGGCACGGGGTTGGTCAGTAGTCTATATTTAAGCAGCAGATTGGGCTTTTCACATTTCTCTATACATAATACAGAGTCACTGTTTTCCCAGCATTAGAAAAGCGAGAGAGACAGAGAGAGAGAGAGAGAGTGAAAAAGTCCTTTTAAAATGCGTATAAATTATGCATATGTTTTGTTTGTTGTTTCAAAGCATTTCGCGGAAAATGCGGAAAACGCGCTGCATATTAGAAACGCCCAAAGGCGGACGCCCCTAAAACAAATAGACTGAAAGACAGAGACAGAGAGAGGGAGAGAGAGTGATGGCGATGGAAAGTGAGACTGGTATAGAGGCATTTGCATTAGACTCTGTCACAGCATAAATTACACAAATAATCGCTGGGGTTCGGCAGAAGGAGACGGAAGGAGCAAGAAGCAAGGACTTTTGGAAAAGCTGTGCACAGCTTTTGCCAAAAAAAAATCAAGTGCAGTGGGACGCAACCGGAATACTTTGATACCAGTAAACGAACGGGGGAATGCAGGGACGGCAGGGGTGGGCCGGGTGGTAAACATCGCCAGCTATTATGTTAGCAAATTTGGTGACTTTACTACGAAGTTTGTTGGCTCTAGCTCAACAACCGTTAAAGATATAGCCTATACCGATTTTTTTAAGGCTTTGGTGGGCGTGGCATCCAAATATTTGATGCAGTTTTTTTAAAACTTCATAATAAATTTTAACACTAAATTTGGTGGCTCTAGCTCAAAAAATGTAAAAACTAAAGGCGTTTCTAGTTTCAAGGAGCAGGGAGGCTAGGGGCGGAAGGAGTGGGCTTGGCATCCAAAATTTTGATGCAGTTTTTTGAGGGACGTGACTAGCTATCTTCGTGCAACATTTTGTAGTACTAGCTGTAAGAACGTTAGAAATATAGGGTTTTATCGGTTTTTGATTATAGAATTTATCGATTTCCCAGCCTCCTAGTAGGCGTGGCCTTGACACTTTATCTGGACGGACAAACACCATGACGGACATTGCACAAAATCTTTACTTTACTTTTAGTATCAAAGTACATATAGAAATTGTTCCGAGGAAAAAAACGATTTTTTGGGAAGCTCAACAATTTTTCTACGAATTTTGCTTTATTGTTATGTATGTATGTGTTTGGTTGTTGGCTTGTTGTTAGAAGGATGCTGGCTGTAAAATGTAAATGGGTCCATTAACTATGCGACAACTGCAAACTGGAAGGGCAAAGCTTTAAAGGGTTCCAGGTGAATTCATAAAGCAGAAACTTTACAGCTGAAAACAATTTCAACTATGTAGTAGCAGAAAATCTCTAACCGAAAATTTATAATTGCTCTTTAATGATTTAATCACATTTTACATGTATAATTGTTGCGCAATTATGCAATTGATAACCATTAAGCGCATGCAATTTGACCACAAAAACCAAACCATTATGGCTGGCAATGTGCATAAGCCGTTAATCGAATAAGCCACACACACACACACACACACACACACACAGCAATGAGGCAAACATTTGCACTTTTATTGGACTTTGGATTATTATTATTCATATTTTGCAATTTTGCAGTTCTCTCAACTCTCACATTTGGCATTCACATTCCCATTCGAAGGTGGCCTGCTGTTTTATGCCTTTGGCAGCTAACAGATTTATGGGTGCATAAACATTAATTGCTTAATGGCAGGGCCAGCCCAGGGTGTGGTGTGTTGTGTGTGTGTGTGTGAGAGAGAGAGAGAGAGAGAGAGAGAGAGGGAGAGCGGTGGCTGTGATTGCCTTGTTACCTGTTGGAAAGATGCTGTTGCTGCTAAAAGCGCATTAAATACGCATTAGGTGGGTGGCAACGATCCACGCACACTTATAAAACTCTTAGCAGAAGCACCCATACACCACCTGCACCACCCACCACCCACCACCTGCACCACCCACCACCAATACACCCCTCTTGGCACCCATCTCTTTGGGCCAATGAGAATCGCGTCGTTGCTTTCAAATTAGCGCTAAAGCTCAATTAAATGCTTTGGCAAAACGCCCGGTGGGACAAGCAGAAGTTTGGGGTGGATGGGTGGATGGGTGGAGGGTGGGTGGGTGGGTGGTTGTTAGGGGGGCTTCCGAGTGGTTGCCAAGAGGGTGGGTGTAGAGGGGGAGCTAAATACTCGTTGCTTGCCTGAATGCGCTTCGACGCGCATTTTATGCTTCAACACTCGCACACACACACACACACACACACACACACACACACACACACACACACACACACACACACACATCTCTCTCATTTAATTAAGTTGACTCTAATTTAATAACGAGCTGAACAAGTTGAGTTACAGGCCGCAAGCACAGCAGTGATAACTACCAGCATATTAATGCTAATGTTAATAATGAGAACTGAATGGTTGCACTTAACACGTTGCACACTTGCCAAGAACTAGAAGAAGAAGAAGAAAAAGTCATACCACATTCAAGTTGCAACAAAGGCATAAGAAATGAAGATTTTTCAAAAGTCAACTCTTACTTTAAGCTGACTTTAAGCAACTTATATTCTTCACATTTAAAGAAAAGTTCATTAATTATTATCTATTATATTATTAAAATTAGTCAATATGAAAAGCTTCACAGAAAAATATGGTTTTCGCATAGAGCTATTGCTGGCTATCGATTAAATATCGATTAAAAAATGGACAAATGATGTTTTGGGCAACGACATAATCGTCAGTGGCAACAATTATGTGCCACCGTGCCACAAGCCACACATACCAACTAGAACAAACACAAGCGACCACAACACACACACACACACACACACACACACACACACACATACATTTTAATCGAGTGAGCGCCTGTAATGAAATGCCCATTGGACTGCAGCTCTTGTTTACCCCTCCCTCTCTTCCACTCACCCTCTTCTCATTGACTCTTCCACTGACCCTGACCTTGTATGTTTGTTGTGTGGTGGGGGTGGGGGTGGGGGTGGGGAACGCATTGCAAGGCCTAGTTGTATATGTATGTATGTATATATTTACAGCTTTCGACTTGAGCAGCATTTTCACCTTTCGGTGCTTGGACTTGCACTTGAAATCGGTGGGAATCGGTTGCAAGCTAATGCGCTTACGTCGACGCTGATGCAAGTGTTTGTCATTGCATTTAAAGCCATGCACTTAATGGCCAGATTAGTGCAACAAAGCAGCAACAACAACAACAATAACTAAACCTTATACAGCTTATACAGTGTGTGTGTGTGTGTGCGGCGTGTGTGTGAGGGCGCATAAATCAATAGTACCGCTCGTGACATGGCATATACCTTACCCTCCCCCCTCCCTCTTGCCACTTGCCACTTGCCACTTGCACCACGTTGGTAACCTGACGAGGCAGCCAGCCAGCCGAGCATTGTTAACTCAATTTCGACACGGAAGCAATTTTCAAAGTGGCAGCAAAGCCAGCGACAAGTGGCAACTAACCGAACCCCCTACGCCCTACCCTCCTTCCCCACCCTCCTTACACACACACATACATAGCTCTTGCGCTACGTTCCGGTACGTTCTGTGGTCTATTAAACGCTGCCTGGATGCGTTCTCTCCATTCTCCATTATCCATTATGCGGCATTCCAACAGACTCGATGGTTACGGAGGGCAGTAAGCAGGGGGTGGGGGAAATGGAGTGCAACATGAGACAAGCAGTTTAAGAAAGCAATTAACGAATGATTTGTACGTGATTCAACACTTTGCCATCAAATGAGCATTAAAGTAAAACTGATTGAAAGTTCAAATCGAGTTTAGCTTTTTAATCTTTTTGTTACGTTTTCACTCAACTGATTCGGGCTCTATTTATGTTACTTTACACTCAACTGCATCTGTCGCGTAACGGTTGAAAACATAATTGTTAGCTGGTCATCCTCTTTGAGCACTCGATTGATATTCATGACCTCCAATGTTCACTTAATCGAATGATTTCGATTTTCTCTTTGACAATTTTTGCACTCACTGTATATTAATTTGACACACTGTCAGCAGCACTTTTCTCTCACCTACTCCACCCCCTCTCTCTACCTATCTGCTGATATACGATGCGTTGCGAGATAATGTCTGCCTGTGTGTGTGTGTGTGTGTGTGTGTGTGTGTGTGTTTGTGTTTTTGTTTATTCCATATACATTTTCCGATTAAACTACAAAAGCATGTTAGTGCGCGTGTTGATTATTCTGTTTGCATTCTGCGTGTGTTTGTGTGTGTGTGTGTGTGTGTGTGTGTGTGTTGTGTGTGTGTGCGGTGTTTGTGGAATGCAATGTGATGCGCTGCGCTGGGCTGCGTTACGTTTTGATTTGCTTTGGGGTTTATTTATGGGGACTTTGATTGCCATGGAAATTGCCGAGATATGTTTCAAATTATTGCAATTACCGTTAGCTAGCAATATAATAGTGCTGTGCGGGGGAGGGTGGCCATTAACAGGCGCATTAACATTCAGATTAACATTTATGTTTACGCAACAGCAAACGCTTTACATAACGCTGTTTGCTGCACGCGCTACTTGTGCCTTGGCTTTTACGTAATGGCAAACGTCTTTCATAATCAGGCCATAAATGTGAGCAGCCAATTTTGATGGCCAAGGTTGTGGGTGGTGCAGGTGGTGCAGGCGCTTATATATTATGGGGGCTGCTAATTGATTTCTGTGCACGGGCGAAAAAGAAAACTTTTACAGCGGCGCCGCAAGGTATGCAGCGAATTTTTTCGCAACTGTAGCGTAGACAACGGAAATTAAAGAAGAAGAAAGAAAAAGAAGTAAAGACAGGCCAAAAGGCAACCCTCAAGGTTGGCACGAGCAGCTTTTTGTTCCAGTTCTTGCAGCCTCAAAACGAAAACAAAGCGTAAATCACCCAAAAATAGCAATAAAGAGAAGGAAAAAACAGAAAACAGTCACAGGAAAAGTCAAAATCAAAGCTAAAGGCGCCTATTTGGCGCCAAGCACACCCCTCCCCCAAAATGGTTCTTGCAACAGCTGCAAAACCATTTTAATTATTTCGGTCATGGTGTGACCTCCAAAGAATAATATTGCATCTCAGGACGTCAGCCAAACTGACAGCCATTTTGACAAGTTAAGTTAAGACACGATGGCCTAAAAAAGACTTAAGACTTTCATTAGTTTGTCATTGGCATGATTTTGGCCTACATTTGCAGTTCACACTGCTGAAGAATTGTGAAATATTTAAACTTATTTGAGTCAAAAAGAAAATGGGATTTCGTGACTTGGTCTAAGATTTGTTTTGGCCTTGGATACAACTTTGAACACATTTTGACTTTACAACTCAATTATGTATATTCTAAACCCTATTTCTTTGCCAAATCAAATGAAAGCTGGCCACAATAACGAATTTATTTCACTTTGTATTGTTTAGTTTAATATTCAGTTAGGGCAAGTGTTGCAAGTGTGACTTTTAAACTGAATTTTGCTTTTGTGTTTGTCTAAATGCTGTGTGCCTGAAACAAAAGCACTTATTTAGCATGTTTTGCTTTTAATTTGCATATGTTTGTACAGCAGAAGGCGAGGGGCGAGGGGTGGCAAGGTGGCAAGGTGGGAGTTGTGTGGCAGCAGTTGCAGCAAGAGGCACGGGTAGCAAGTAATTAAAAAGTACACGCGTCGAAATGTGTTGCAGTTGCAAAGTGCGTCGTGAAAATTGAAATGTGAATGTGGCTAAAAGCATAAAAATGGCAACAACGACAACCACAACAACAACAACAACAGCAACAACAATAGCCACAACAGCAACTGTAGCAGCAACCACAACAATAGCAACAGCAACAGCAACAGCAATCATCATCAACAGCAGCAGCAGCAGCAGCAGCAGATCAGAAAGGGAAACATTTCAATGCCACAAGCGGTGGGAGCAGTGTTGAACTGCCGCTAAGAGGCAACTGTTGTTGCAGCAATTGAGCTGCAACTGTCATGGCCGCCGTTGCAGGCCTCTACGGCTTGGGCGAGGATCGGCAGCATCGCAAGAAGCAACAGCAGCAGCAACAACACCAAAAGGAACAGCTCGAACAGAAAGAGGAGCAAAAGAAGATCGCCGAACGTAAATTGCAGCTTCGTGAGCAACAACAGCGCAGCTCACTCGACGGCTATGGGTATGATTAAAGATAGAATATATACTAAATACATTTTATATATTTAATGCCATAAATAGTTGCTAAAACTTAGTTATATACTTTCTCTTCTGGCATTACTTAACTGGCAAATTTATTGAGGACATTTACATGTATACAGTGAAAATGCTTTAAGGATTTTTTTTTACCCCTTGCAGTCCTTGACAAAAAGTGGTACGACGTTGGCAACTGCACTTTGTGTGTTCTTATCAAACAAAAAGAATTTTAATTGAAATCTCAAACACACACTTTACTTCCGCTAAGCTCAAAAGTGTTTCAGCACCCAACACTCAAACTGTGAACTTATCTACGAGAAGTAACTTATTTTTCGAGCTGAGAGATCTGCTTCCATTTGAACTGTCTGTCTATCTGTCATTGTGTCTAACTGCCTGTCTATCTGGCTGTCATGCAGCTAAACCTTTTTGCACCTGCAACTTGAGTTTGCTTTTTGCTTGCAACGTGCAGTTAGCAGATACAAATGGAGATAAAAATGAAGAAAGAGATACACAGATAAATGTATGTAGATGTATGATATTGATGCAGATACAAGATACAACAAAGCAGTTACAAGATACAACGAAGCAGTTACATTTATCGTTACAGATACAAAAAAGAAAAAATTATACACACACATTTATGTCTGTCATGCAATTGGATATGCATTTTTATACCATATAGTATATACATATATCGTTGTAAAACATTGGGCACAACAAACACAGCAACAGCAATAATAACAAAATAAAGAAAAAAAAAATTTTATGTATTTTACTTTTTATTTTCCATTTCTGTGCTTCTGTATTTGTTTTTTTGTTTTCTTTCTGCATCGTGAGAGCGACGCTGACAGCGCTGCCTGCCACTTTGGCGCCATGCAGTGCGCCCTTTCAATGTTGCAAGCAATGTATTTTTCAAAAGCCTGCCCCAAAACACAACAACAACTACAAGAATTGTGCACACATTTCGAAGTTTCTTATTGGACTTTCGCTTTGTGCTTAAACTCGTATTTTATGGAATGATATTTTTGGCATTCATCCAAGCAAATCTAAAGTCTATGTGTGTGTATGTGTGTGTGTGAGTGTGTGTGTGTGTGTGTCGAGTGACGCTGACTTTAATGCTCGTGTGCATTGAAAGCCTTTTGGTAATTACATTAAACATGCCCAAAACGCAGCTGCAATTTACACTTTTTTTCATCTATTTTTTCGGTTTTGCTTCTTTCATCAGTGTGTGTTTTGTGTTGTGACGTCACGTGCTGCTGCTGCTGCTGCCAAAAACTGCAACACACAAAACTCCCATAGCCATAAAAAGCAAACTCACACACACACACACACACACACACACACATGTATAGGCATGCAGGCCAGCTACTAAGCTTGTGAGCCTGAAAGAGAAAGACAGTGAAAGGATTTTTGCCTTTGGGCAACGGTTAAGCACAGACAAACATATGTGTGTATGTGTGTGTGTGTGTGTGTGTGTATGTGTGTGTGTGTGTGTGTGTTTGTGTGTTCAGCATCAGGAGCGGCGTCGTCGCCTCAAGGACATTTCCACTTGCATCTACTTCAATTTTGCTGCATTAGTGTCAGTGCTGGAGTTGCAGCATTGATGCAGCTGCTGCCGATGCTGCCCCCAGAGGGAGGGGATGGTTGGTAGGTGGGTGGCTGGGTGGCTGGGTTGGGCTGTGCTGTCTGTGGGGCGTGACCGTGCCGCCCCAAAACTGGTCATAATGGCGCGACAACGAGGCGTTGCAAATTGCCAGGCACCAAGCCAGCTCGGGTCATGCACGTGCCACCAACACACACACACACACCACACACACACACACACACACACACACATGCATATTACACGATTACACTCATGCGTTTATTGAGTCATTTGAATGCCAGCCGTGCAAACAAAAAAAAAAATATGTCAAAGCGGGCACAGAATAAATGGTGTAAAGATTTGATTAAAATGTGCATGTTAACTTAATAAACTAATTTCGGCAGTATAAAAGAGGTAGTAAGTGCTTAAGGAACGGAATTTTCGGGAACAGCTAAATAAGATTTAATCGAGAAAGAGTGATATTTAAAGTATAAGTATAGCTGAATCTTGAATTGAAAGCTTAAAATAACATGCTTTCATTTAAAATGAGCACAGAATTAAATAATTTTATTGATTTTAAAGGTTTCGATAATTGAAATGCTCGTTTGTTGAATAATTTAAATGTTCTGAACTGAAGTATGCCTTAAACTCACTTTATTGTTGCTGTTTAAATGTTTCGATTCTATGAGGAATGGTTAAACAAGCATCAATTAAAATTCCATTAATTGAGCATTAAATGGAATTAAAAAACCGACCGAATTTGAGGTAATTTATTTAATGTGAATGCCATGAGGTGAAAGCCAAATGATTGGCTTAAATTTAAAGTGATATTAAAGCCACCTGAACTCAATATTCTGTTATATAATTTTTTGAACATAAAGCACTCGAATATAATTCAATTGCTTTACATGCATATTTATCTTTTAATTGCATTGAAAAGATTAATTCAATTAGTTGTTCAGGGGCAGGCAAAAACAGAATTCCCTTTTTCTCTCTATCAATAATTTGAAAAAAAAAACAGCACACAAAAAAAAACAACAACAAGCTATATCAGCTGCGTTGCAACTGATGTTGCAACAGCAGCTGTCAATGAGGCAGCCAACCAATTCTATCTACCACAGACGCCAGACTCAATTCTCCTCACTCCACGACGACTGACGACGCCGTTTGTGGCACAGTCAGCTTGACGCCATCGTTTTGCCGTCGGCTGCAACAAATTAACAACAACAGCTGACACACATATTTATATACATACGTACCACATATATCGGCCACACACACTCACACACACACACTGACACTGAGCTCCACTGTTGCCCCACAGGTGCACAGGCTTGTTGGGGAAGGGGGGAGAGGGGGGCAGGGAGGATTGCAGACAAGCTGCAACCAAATTGGGGTTATGTGCCTGGGCGCGCACAGCGGCAACAGCCGCAAATGCAGCAAAAGCTTGCCACTGCTTCTCCATCTCTATCTCCATTTCCTTCTTCTTCTTACTCCATTTACTTCCCTCTCACTCTCTCTTGCAACATCCATCCATCAGGTGGCGCATCTCGTTCGTTTAATAATTGCACACTATAAGAAAATACTTTTAGGTCTTTGGCTCATTTTAAGTCGATTTTAACTCAATTTAATAACTTTAATTTAGATTCCAAATTTCCATTGATCTTTTCTCATTCAGTTTTTAAAATTTCTCTTTGCCTTACACCTATTGTTCTCTTCGCCAAAAGGCCAAAGCTGCAACAATGAGTGCTGATGTTGCAGCATTGACAACGGCAGCAACATTGACAGATCTGCGGTAGCAGCAACAATTGCCAGCTAAAACGAACAGCGACCACAAATTGTTGCCAACAACAACATTGTGTATGAACGATGGTTTTGTGTTCACTGTCAGTTGCAAGCACAGCAGCAGCAACAGTTGCTGTCAGCAACCACAAATTGTTGCAAAACAACATTGTGTATGGGTGGAAAATGTTTTGATTGCTATTGATAATTATTATTATTTTTTCTGATCAAACTTATTTATTTGTTACGTATACGTAATATAAGTATGTGTGCTTTTCTCAGTGCATAAAAGACAACTAGCACAAGGACTGCATATCCTACTTTACTCTCTTTTATACTCTCATTCACTCTCTCTTTTTTTTCTCTCTCTCTCTCTCTCTCTCTTCTGTCTCTCTGTCTCTTTTTGTCTTTGACTTTTCGTTCGCAAATGTTTCAATGTTCTTAACTGTTTCATTGTCGATTTTAAATGCAAACATCAATCAATTTAAGTAGTTGCGCGTTGCTGCCAGTTGCAGGTTGATTGTGGCAAGTTGTTAGTTGCAAAAGTGCATGCTTGCATGCCTAAAAACAAAGCACAGCGCAAGACAATATGCCGCTCACATACAGATAGACAAAGAAAGCAAAAATCGAAGGCAAAGTGTAGAGTTAAAATGTTAGAGAGGGAATGAAAGAGAGAGATAGAGAGCGGCAAGCGGAAGGGACATGCAATTTAAGCAGCAATAGATGCCAACACATACATACACACATACAAACACACACACACACACACTCATACTCACATACATAAGGTGTGGGGAAAGGGGGGACAGTAAGTAGGGAGGCATGTTCCGCCAACATATTCGTATCCGGGATGCCTCTGCTCGGTTGCCTGCGTTGTTACTGCTGCCACTTCTGCTGCTGCTGCCGCAGCTGGATTTTTCCTGGTCGCCGTGGCGCCAATTTTGCCACTGCAACACGCTCGAAGGACTTGCCATAAATTTTGCACTTTGTTTCGCGGCGCAGCGCAGAAGTTTTCCTCTTTTTTTTTTTTTTGGCTGCTTTCACTCTTCTAGTCTATATCTATATATGTATATGCATGTATGTGTGCATATATAAATTAATACACTGTACTGTGAGGCATTTAAAGTATATCTTGGTTTGTGTTGTTTTAAGAATATGTTTCTTTATAATTTGTCTGTTTTTTTTTGGTATACAAAAAAATTACTGCTTAACATACATATGTGCTTAAAAAAGTGAATAAATCTGGATATTGTATTCAAATCTGTTGTAAAAGTCTCACATATCTTTTAGTGTATTTGATCTGCGTCACACGCACACAAAAAAAATAAATTGTCATTTCGTGCTTTCGTTTTTGTTGCATTTTTTTGTTGCATTTTTTATTACCTGGCTCTCTTTGCTTTGACTGCCTTTGGGGGCTGCATATTTTATGCAGTGGACACGGTCCTAGCTGTCTGCTACTTACTGAAAGATGCATCCAGGTGGAAAGGGGGTTTTGGGAAGCTCTTAGTTTTGTGACGTTTATGTCAGCCCAAGCTGCGGGCAACATTTTTAGCGGCTGCTTTTAATTTATTTTTGTACTCATTCATTGACTTGACTTTGGCGCAATTAAACTTTCACGAGTGTCGAGACATTTTAAATGCTTTCACTACTAATTGCCCTCTGCCCAGGCCACCTACCTACCCGCCTTACTCCATCTCCCCTCTCTTTGACAGGTTGCTCCAGTTACACGTTGCATATCCAGCGCTTCAGCTTCCTCCTCTTCCTCTTCGTGCCCCTGTGTGTCGCATTGTGCCATAAATTTTGCAGCTTAACAAGCATGGCGCATCCCTCTCCCTCTCTCCCTCTAAGCTCCGTTGCAATGTCGCAGTTGTGACTTTGGCTTGGGAAATTTTAGCAATTGATTTTAAAGGCAAATGCAAAACATGACACTGACTATTTGATAGGGTAGAAAGCCAAACTCCCTACACTCCCCAACTTCCGTTTTGAGCCTGCGGTTAAGTGCAGTCCTTTGGCTAAAATGAATATCCTTGCTTGTTGTTGCTGCGGCACTTGCGTCACAGCTTGCAGCAAGGGTTGCCAAAACACACACAAGAAAAGAAACAAATAGGAGCAAAAATAATATATAAATACATTTGAAACACAGATCTAAAATGAAATTGAAATACTCGCTCGTAACTTGGGTCACCCAACAAACTCGAACTAATTGATGATTGCCGCAACGCCGCTCAAGCGTACACAAAATTTGCGCATCGTTTGGCCTACTGAAAGGCAGGCGACAACGAGGACGCAATACTCTTAAATGATGTTCAATCAATTGTATTCAGGTTATCATTGAAAATTGCTTTCAACATGAATTTTTTACTTTACTTTCGTTTGCATTCGATTGGTTTTGATTTGTGTGTGTGTGTGTTTCCCAGGTGAAAGGCTTGGGGCGTATATTGAAATTGCAATTTTTCACTTGCCTTCAACAAAGAAAAAAGTTCACTCTATACGGCCATTGAAAAAAAGTGAAAAAAAAAAAAGTCATTCTAAATATTAAAAAAAAAAAATGAAACGAATAAACGAAAAGCTAACTGCGTATATTGAAATTGCAATTTCATGTGATGAAAATTTAATTTCTTCACAAAGCATTAAAATGCATGCTTCAAATATTTATTTCAACATTTTTATTTTAAAGATTACACTACGAACAGACAAAACAATTTGAAAATTAAACAACAACAAATAGAGAAATAACAGTTTAGAAACTTTGGCGTTTTTTTCTAACCTAATTTTTGCTTTTAAAAGCCTTTTTTTTTAAACAAACAAGGATTATTTAAATTAGAATTAACGAACTTTATTTAAGACTCGATTCTCATCTTTGTCTTCTTGTTGCTCCATTTAGTTTGAATATGATCTATGTCGTTGAATCGAGAATACATTTTGGTAAATGATGGTTTTCCAACTGGTTTGACAATTCAAATCTATCAATCAAAACATTTGCTTTGCCTTAACACTTTGTGACCCAATAAAAGTGTTTTTGTTTAAACATGCTTATAGTTCATATTACAAGTGAATAAGGCATTAGCTACATTTATATAGCATACTTTTCTGGGTTAAGGTGTAAAATAGTTAATGATATAGAATTTGTCATTTTATTAATATTTCTAGCATATCCTCACTTTATTTAACATGTTTCTCAGCTCTTGACTTTAAACAAATGTTTTAGATATTGCATAAAATAATTAAAGGCACATTGCAATTAGTAAAGTCTCCATTATCATAATCAATTTATTAACTTAAACTTAATGGACTGGGACAGCTTCTAAAATACATGCACATAAGAACAAGCAGCAGCTCTTGAGGGGCTATTAAGAAATATATATATATATATATATATTTATCGATTAATTTGCAAGCAGATGCAAGGATAAGATAGCGATTGAAATGCATTAAAAATTAATTACACGATAGCTCTCTGTCTCTCCCTCTCCCACTCCCTCTCTCTCTCTCTCTCTCCCTTCTCTCTCGCTCTTGTGGACTTAATCTATGCCATCGCGATTAGCCTGCGGCCTTTGAGCGAACGATACAGCTGCGATTTGTGCTCAGCGAGCAAAAATACAATTATAAGCTTTAATGGAGAGCAGGTGGGGTCAACACATATGGCTAATTGATTTAGTGCACGGCATTTCAATTCAATTTCAAATATGTCAATATATACAGCAACAACACATACAGCGGCTTATAATTGCATTCAAGGGCACGCTTCACCTTGAAATTCGCCAGACGTCAGACGCATGTGGACGTGACCGCCAGTTGCCGGCAACGATCCACAAGGACAACAACAAGGGCGGTAAACAAAACAAACTGTAAACAGCTGAAGCTTGGATTTAAATTTTTGGCGCGCAACAGCATCGCCATCTTTGAGCTGAGCAAACACATCCGGATGTGGCGCCCTCTGTGCCTCATGTACAGCAACTTTGGCACTGGAAGCTGTGCACACAGCTTCCTTTCCTTCCATAAAAGCTCGCCAACCTTTGACAAAATTTCAATGTCCATGCATTCCACACCACTAAAGTACGAGCAATCCAATAAAGAGAGAGATAGAGAGAGAGAGAGAGAGAAGGAGAGAGCGCAGATAATAACAGAGATGACTGAGAGGAAAGTAAGCAAGTAAGCAAGTGAAAAGTTAACGCCTGGGAACGCTTGGCAATGGCACACACACACAACACGTGCGACGGCGTCAGCAACTGCGTCGGCATTGGCAACGCTCTCTCCTTGTTTGAATTTGGCGAATGCCAAAAAGCTTTTTTCATTGAGTAAAAAGCGAAAGCCGCTGCTCAAACCCGACACAGTTCGAATGAGCAAAAAGCTGAAAAACTGGAAAAAGTTTTTGGTTGCGCCAGCTGACCGCAAAACTTCCAGTGCGAAACTCTGCTGTGCGTCTCAGCTGTGTCCTGCAGCATCAACAGAGAGCAGAGAATCGCAAGCACAAGAACGAACGAACGAACGGTAGCAAGCAAGCATAAGAACAAGGAGAAGAGCGCAAAACTGAATCCGATTGCGATGGCGATGGCGATGGCGATGGCGACGGCGATTGCAAAACGGGCAATGTTAGAGCTTTGGTCGTGTGACGTTTAGTAGCGCGCCGCCAGCAGCCGACAGCAGATGACGAGACGACGAGCACAAGAAACGAGCAGCAGTTTCAGTGGCAGTGGCAGTGGCAGTGACAGTGGCAGTAACAGTCGCACAAGCAGCAGTGGCAGCAGCTGCCGAAACTTAAACTGAAACCGAAACCGAAACTGAAATGACCGAAATGCCCGAAAACGAAACCGAAACCGAAAAACGCCAAAACCAAAACTGAAACTGAAAACGAACTGAACCGAATCCAAACCTGAGACGCACACTTAGACGGAGTACGGAGTAAGAATAAAAATAAAAAAAACCGCAAAAACGTTTCAGCTAAGCAGTGAAATAAGAATAGCGAAAACAGTAACAAAAGTTAGTAAAAACAAAAAAAAAGAAGAAAACTCACAACTAAATAAAAAAAAAGTGCGTCGTGTGTTTCAGTTCCGTTTCGTAACGGCTGCCATTTCGTTGCGTGCGAACAACAAAAAAAAAAAAAGGAAAAGAAAAGCAAACACAAAGCCAAACTGCCGCGGGCAACAAAACTAGCTAGCAGCAGCAGTTAGAAACCAACATAAAACAAATAAATAAAAATAAATAAATAAATTAAACCAGAAAAAAGTAAATTAAAAAAAACATTTATACTCACCTGCTTCTTGTACATATCAAAAATATTCTGCGTAAAGTGAAAAGAATTTTCCACGATTTTCAATTTTTTTGTCAAATTTTTTTATTAGTTGTGTGTTGTTGAGTGTGCGTGTGCAAAACAAGTGTGAAACACGATAGTAAAATACAAATTTTATTCGAAAAATCTGACGAAAAAGACGCGTATAAAAGTGCATTAGTTCAAGTTGAGATCAACCTTGACATAATATATTTATATATATAAATTAAGCCAAAAAAAAAGTAAATAAATTGTTGTTGCTGTGTGCGTGTGTTTGAATGTCTGTCGAATGATTTTGTGGCATGCCAAACATTTCAATATCAATCAAAGCAAATGCCAAATGCAAATTTTTATTTATAAACAACAAAAATAATAAAAACAAGTGGTCGGGGGCTAGAAGGGAAACGGGGACTGTAGCTGCAGCATCGCATAGTATACATATACATATAACATATTGTTAAGCACAC
This sequence comes from Scaptomyza hsui, assembly GCA_018152825.1. Taxonomy (NCBI): domain Eukaryota; kingdom Metazoa; phylum Arthropoda; class Insecta; order Diptera; family Drosophilidae; genus Scaptomyza; species Scaptomyza hsui. The sequence goes on from JAECXO010000001.1 coordinate 12,220,344, forward strand.
ACACACACACACACACACATACTCGCACACAGACGTAATGAGACTGAACCAATGGCCAAACAGCTGAGCCACAGGCAACGTCTTCAGCTGCTGCTTCTTCTTCATCATCAACTACACACGCAGTTGTTTTTGTTGTTGTTGTTGTTGTTGTTCCTTCAAGCACACCTGCCCAAGAAAAAACAACCGCTTCTGCTGCTGTTTGTGCCTAGAACAAGCGACAGCAACAACAACAACAACGCTAAAGGCGCTCTATAAGCAACGCTTTTCGAGCATATCCTTCTTAAGGACGTTCCAAAGGCAATTTTCTGGCTGCTGCAGCCGCTATCTGAGTGTGTGTGTGTGTGTGTGTGTGTCACTCTCTTTCTGCCTGCGTTCTCATTCTGTTCTCCTTCCCACTCTCACACACGCGCTCTACCTCTCTCTCTCTCTCTCTTTCTATCTCTTTCTCGCCCTCTCTATTGCTCTCACACACAACAAGACATAAATGAATTGTATGAGCAGCAGCAGCAGAAAAAAAAAGTAAGAAAAAGAAGAGGAAAAAAGAAAAACAATATTGGTAAAAATCGCTGAAATCGAAAACCGCTTAAAAGTGCGTGTCAATCTAATAATTGGAAATCTGATTAAAATCAAATGACAGGACTCTCAAGGATAACAGCGCCGCGAAACGCGAAAGCTGCCAAAGATAAACTTTCCACACGGTGCTGCTGTGCTGCTGTGTGTGTGCTCCACATTTTAAATGAAGGTCTATCTGAATTTCAAGTAGACGAAACCAGAGAGGGGAAGGAGGTGAAGGAGGTGAAGGAGGAGCGTGTTTATTCTTTGCACAGGATGTTTTTATTCAGAGTTAATCATTAAAAATAGGCGGAGCCAGAAGAAGCGAGCTGTTGATATGATTTCTAGCTTGATTTTTTTTCCTCTTTGTTGCGCCATTTCGCTTGTGTGTTGTAAGAGCCTTCTCGCTAGGATGTTGTAACAATGTATTTAACGTCACGCGTGTCAAAAACTCTATGGGCTAAGTTGACACGAGAGGAGAAATGAATGGCTTGAAGAAGCTTGAAGCGAATGCAAAGTCTCTAAAATGATTTGTCACTTCTTCTTGTCTTTCTTTCACTTTGTCGCCTGTAATGTGCTCCAGCATCTTGAATATTTGTGTACATAGCTTTTGTTGTTTAGTTGGAGCTTTGTGTAAATTAAGATGGTATCTAGTACATAGAATCTGTTTTTAGATATCGCGTTGTGCAGGAAAATGTTATCAAAGATAATTTTAGAATGTGTATTTATAGACATTTATAGAGAGATAATGATCTTTGATACTGTTTTGGCCTTTCTGAAATGTTTTTGATGATCGGAAAAATCGTTTGAATAGCTTGAGTCAAATTGGCTAGTGATAAAGAATCTTTTTCTATCCAACTCGTATAGTAAAATGTATCTTAATTATTGATTGTTATTTGAGCGTTATTTATTTATTCATATTTTATTTATTTAGTCACACGGAGCATAAATCTTGATCTTGAATTTTATTTATACTATACAAAATATCTTCATTACATTGATGATTTACTTTACTTATTCTTTTTTTTTTGTAAACCAACTATTTCCCATCCATAAATAATATGTATAAATATTAAAAATGTGCAAAGTAATTCCATAATTGCTTAAACTATTGTAATTAAACTTTCTATACCCTAACGTCCAAATTCGAAACTTTCATCTATCTATGTGTTTAATAAAGAGTAGTTATTCTCCCCTGCAGTTGTATTTATCAATCCAAATCAACTATCACCTTTCAGTTGAATTATGAACTCTGACTTTTAATTTCTTCTTCAGTTCGATGTGTTATTAGTGTTTATAAATGCTGCAAGGATTTGGCGCCTGATTCGATTTGACATTCGAGCATTCAATTAAGTAAAAGGTCCACACACACATACAGAAAGGGAAGAAAGCGGTGTCAGTCTCTCTTTCACACACACACACACACACACACACACACACACACACACACACACAACACAGAAAGAGATAGAGATTGATGGATGACATTTTGCGATAGTTTCTGCACTCACATGGCACATCAATGTTCTAGCTTAAAACTGTTGCACTACACATACACACACACACACAGACCCACACATATACACACACACACATACCCATACACACACTTATACAGCTGATGCTGGTGCACACACACTCGCCACTAATTGAAATTGATTAAGAGAATCTGAATGCAGTTAGTTAATCAATCAATTTGCAGCAACAATTGATAGCCAACAAGCAGCACTCAACCTTTAGATTTCTCCATTCGCCCAGCACTAGAAGCAATTTCAAGAATAAGTCGGCTTTGTTATAATCACAACATATATGACAGCTATCGAGGATATGGGAACAGATGCTGCAATAGCTATAATCGATTTGTATGTACTTATCAATTTTATGTTGATTTGTTCGTTTTTTTTTTACTTGTTTTTATAAAAATTTTTTGTTTCATTTGATGTTATCTTGATTTATTCGCTGTTTATTGCGTTCTTTTTTATTATTATGCATAGTTTTTATAATTTTAAATAACGTATACGTGCTGTATACGTAGCATTAATTTTTTCAGCTTGAATAATATGTTGCTAATTACATTAAAATGTAGCCTATTCGGCATTTAACAAACTGGCAAAGAATTTTAACTTGTATTATTTTTCTTTTTCATTATTTTACACTTCATTTTTATTTAAAAATTTATGTAATTAGATTTATACGTGATTGATTTTACTTATGGTGATAAGTTTGTACATTTATCACGTATACGTTATTGGTACTGCAGTCAAATTTAATTGTTTTTCTTTTAAGTTCATACAACAAATATCACGCGTACGTAATGTTTTTACCATTTTTATAAAATTATTTAGGTATAAATGTAGCGTATACGTTGTGTTGACAGTTTTAAATATTTTTTTGCATTCATTGCATTTATTTAAAAAAACATCCAGTCAAGAGATTCATTGAATTTTCTCTTTTTACATAATTGCCTCATATTTCATGCTCTTCACTTTCACCACTGTCAGTTAAAAGTATAAATTGTACAAGTGTCAGTAATTCCATATTTACGCACACAAACAAACATATATTTCAGTTAATTTCACTTTTGTTTGTCCAAGGCATTAATTTCAATGGCAATTACATACATACATACATGAATACATATGTTTAACATGGCTATCATTATGCGTTGTCATCGTTACCTTCACTTATTTTTGCAGTAGAGCTTCCAAGTTATAATTTAATTGTAAAAGTTACTACATAGTTAGAAACTGTCGCTTCATTCCCTTCATTTTCTTCACTATGAATTTGATAAGTTTTCACTTATTATTTGCTATTTTAATTTGATAAATATGAAAGTTTAGGTTTAGTTCTTGGCCAAGGGTAAATTTCCATTTTAAGCGACAATTTCTTTAAAAACTTAATCTAGCCGTCTACAAATTTATACTTATATATGTATATAGATACATAGTATGTATTTATGTACATTCTGACACTGTTGTAAAGAACGAAGTGAGACCAAACTCTGGCATAGGCCATAAAAACGCGTGACAGGACAAAAAGCAAGCCGACAGGCTCTAGATGGTAGTTCTTTTTTTTTTATCTTTTATGCTCGGGACTTGTGGAGGGTAGGGTGGAGTAGGGGAGCAAGGGATGGCAAGGTAGAAGTAGACAAAAGTGTCAAGCAAAAAAAAAAAAAAATAGAAGAAGGAAGCGAAATTCTAAATGCAGAAATCTAGACAAAGTGCAGAATGGACATCCCAAAGGGGTCGGTTGGGAGCGGGGGAAGGAGCGTGTTGGGGTGGCTGGGAAGCAATGGGATTTGAATGCAGCTTTTAAAGCAGAAAGGAGCAAGAAATTCAAAGAACACGAAAAAGTAACTGAAAGAAAACACAGAAAAACAAAAAAAAAAAGAAAAGCTGCTAAGCACTTGAAGCTTAAAGAATACCGTTAACAAACAACAGCAACAACAGCGAATGCTGCTCATGTTGTTGTTGTTGTTGTTGTTGTTGTTGTTGCTTTAAGATGCCGCACTTTCTTATTTAGCTGGTACATACAGCAGCGAAGCAGCGTGCGAACAGCCAGAGACGACAATAAACGACGGTGCAAAAGCCAATGCCACCAAGTGCTAGCCAGTGTGTAAAACACACATACACACACATACACACACATATACACACGCACGCACACACATACGCACACAGTGGTAACGCAGGGCGCGACTTTTGGGCCATGTGCGTTTCTCGTGTCCTTTCTGCTGCTGTCCGTGTGTGTGTGTGTGTGTGTGTGTGTGTGTGTGTGTGTGCGTGTACTGCATAAATCCGCCAACAAGTTTCCCATTGTGCATGGCCAGCCACCTGGCACTCCCACAAAGCTCCTCGGCACCCCCTCCATCCTCCTCCCCCACATTGGCAATTTTGCCGTCGCTTTGTTGTGGCTGCTCTCAGGCGTTCGCTTTCTCTCTCTCTCTCTCTCTCTCCTCTCTCCCTATCTTTTCTCTCTCTCGCTCTGTCTCTGTCTCTTCCTATAGTATTTGGTACACTCTTTTTTTGGTACAAGCTTTGACGCTTTGGCGCTCAGAGAGTGAGTTGGGACATGTACATACATACATACATACATATGTATGTGCGTGTGTGTGTGTTTGTTTTGTGTCTTTTACAACGGCAGTTAAGCGCTGACACGCTTCAATTTCTCGCCACACACACACACCACACACATACACACACACACACACACACTCTCATGTAGATGTATTTTTACTGTACGCTTTTTCGCTTTACGTTTTGTGTTGTCGCTTGTTGCCATTGCCTGCGTTTTCGCTTCAGCGTTTCTGCTGCGGTGTCGGCGGCAGCTGCGGCTGCTACTTTTTCTTCTGCCTCTGCCTCTGCCTCTTCCTCTTCCTCTTCTTCTCTACTACGACTAGCACTCCTGCTAACAAGCTCTCGTTGTGTGTGTGTGTGTGTGTGTTTTTTTTCCAGCTTGTTATTTTTTTTTTTTCGGTTCGCTGAAAAAAAACGCGTTCTTCTGCTGCTGCTGCTTCTTGAATTTCTGTTGTTAGTGCTGTTCTTGTTGTTGTTGTTGTTGCGGTGCGTGTGTGTTTCATTTTCACTTCGTTGCGCTGCGTTTCGTTTCGTTTAGCGCACGTTTCACTTTGCTTGTTAGTGTTTATTATATTTATGTTTATTTGTTATATATTCCGCATATAATTTGATTGTATACTATGTTATTTTTCACAATTGCAACTTGAGAGTTGACTGTAGAAATGTGTTTTAGCTGAGCTAAACATTTTGAAATAAGTAAATATGAATGGAAAAAACCTCGCAAAACACTTAATTAAAAATAACAACTTCAAAGCGCCTAAAAAAAGGCATAAATCTACATGAAAATACTTTTTTTTTTTGTTTTTATTTATAGCAGGCAAATGTTGTCAATGTGTGTGTGTGTGTGTGTGTGTGTGTGTATGTGTGCGTGTGTGTATAAGAGAGTATCTTTACCTGTGCGGCAGATTTTGTGCTCTCCCTTCCACTCGTTCGTTCGTCCGTGCTTTCTCTCTTTCACACAATTTTTCCACTCTCTGTCTCTATGTGTCTTTTGCTCTATGCTGGCCCCAAAAGGTTCAAGGTTGTTCAGTTTAGTGCATGAAGTGGAGCAAACGCCAAAAGCGACAACAACAACAACAACAACAACAGCCACAAGAATCAAAGCGCGCCAAAAGAATACTGCCGCAAAGCCCCAACTCCCCAACCACCACAGCCCCTTCCCTAACAAAATGTAAAAAAAAAAGTAATGCAACTTCAAATCAATTGCAATAATTAAGCACGTGAGTAAAGAAACAGCAGCTGCTGCTGCAGAGAGAGCTGCTGCCACCGAATATAAGGCCAATGTGTATGTGTGTGTGAGAGTGTGTGTGTGTGTGTGTGTGTGCGGCAAAAACGACACCGCACGGAGTCGCTGCTGAAAATCAATAGGCAAAGGACATGGAAAGTCCTTCTTGCTCTCTCGCTTGAATTCGCAACAGCAACATCCACAACAACAACAACAACAACAACAATAAAACAAATTCGTTGTGCCTATTTTAATATATATATATGTATATGTATATATATAAAAAATGCTTCAAAACAACATATATATATAGAAAGTGTACGTGTATGTGTGCGTGTGTGTGTGTGTGCTGCGCCTAAAAGCGGAAATTAACATTTTCACTTGCTGTTTCCGGTTGCCACAACACGAAACGACACGACAGGACACGACACAGCCTGCTTTCCGCATCAAATTGGCCATTTTATTATTGTGACTGTGTGTGCGAGTGTGCGTGTGTGTGTGTGTGTGTGTACGAGTGTTAGATTTATGCATAATCATCGAAATTGACTTAGTAACAAAATCAATGAAAACACAGCAGGAAATCGAAAATATTCTATACTAAAATAATGAAACCAAGTGACAGCAGATAACAGCTATGAACGCAAGCCAAGCTGCAACAAACAACAACAACATCATGTGACAAATAACAACAAAAACCGCTAATCAAAAGCACCTCTAACAACAACAACAACAACAACAGTGCAAAACAACAAATCAAAAAAGTCTTCTTCTATAACAACGACAACAACAACTTTAAAATGTACTAAACTTTAATACAGAAAATATTTTTCAATCAAAATTGTCTACGTGCTTGGTCATGCAACAATTGGCAACTTAATGCTAACAGCAACAACAACAACAACAACAACAGCAAAAGCAAACACATTTAAACAAACAGCAACAAAAACAGCAACAACTAAAACAACGCTTTAATGGCAACGCCCAAAAGTATGCAACGCTTTGTTGGCCAGCCAAAACCAAGCAGCAATACCAAGAAGAACAACAGCAAGAACAACAACAGCAAATAGCAGCAACGTGTGCCACAAGGTGGAAGAAGGAGCGGGTGGCGCCACTCGAGGCGAGGCGAGGCACGGCGAGGCGCGGCAAGACCAGACGAGTCCTGGAGTCGCAGAGAGAAGCAGACGAATCGGGAGTGTTGGGAGAGTCAGGCAAGGCAGGAGCTGGAGCTGGAGCTGTAGCTGTAGCTGTATTAGTTTGACGAGCAGCGAGCGCTAAACGTTGGCGCATTTACAAATTCAAACAACTTGCTCGCCATCAACCATTTCCCGCATCGATTTCATTGAGAGATGGGGCCTAACGCCAGTTCTCCGACCGCGACAGGAGCAACCCTTGAGCGGTGAAAATCTATCCAACGCCTCGCCCCCTCTTCTGCGTGATAGGTAACAAAACACTATAACCAATTTAACCTACACTTAACTATCCACTTAACTCTTTCACACACACACACACACACACACACACACACAAGCCGGGTCCCGAAAATGGTTAAGTTTTTTTGTAGACATATTTTGACCCGCGCGAAAGATAAACGAAACTTCCTGCGTGCTTTGGGGTTAATGTACGAAGTCTATGATTAAATTATCAAGGAAGCGAAAGCCAAATGACTTTTAGCCTTTTTCCAAATTCCAAATTCCAACTCACATGAATTTTAATTAGTTTGCATGACATGCAAATAGTAAGACAAATAGTTACGACAGCAAAAAAATAGTAATAGGAATGCAATTAACTGAATTTTAACTGAAAATGATTTAAATAAAATGGGATATGCTGTAATTAAAGCCGAGCAACCTCAAGGGGGAGGATAGCATTAAAAATGTTGCAATTTAAACTACAAATTCCAGGAAAATTAATCATTTATATTGGATAACAACTATTAAGCTATGATTTGTAGTTGAAACTTATATAAATGCATTAAAATGTTGCAAATTAAACTTGATTTCTCACTAAATACATAATTGTTGAGAGAAAGTCCCAGTAAAATTAAGCATTTATATTGGTTAACAATTATTTAACGATTAAGTTGTAATTGAAACTGGGAATCAATAATGCGGCAAATTCAATTACAATCAAACTTAATGTCGATTTCAACTGATTCCGTGTACATATGTAGTTAAATAACAAAAGTAGTTCCAAGAAAATTAAGAGCGATTTACAAAGCTCTTATTTCTAAAAAAAAAGGAAGATAATTAATCATAATATGAGATTATTTCACAATAAATTTATATTGCTTGCCTGCTGCAACAACACAATAAAAATCAATATAAAAAAGCGGATGGAAAATAACTATTATAGTAATGCAAGGGAACGCAATTAAATTGAATTGAATGCAATGCATTGCAATGTAATGAAACTAAATTGATTGAAATAAAATCGCATAAAAATACGCATCGAGTCAAATGAAGTCAATCAAATATTTGCAGCATTTGTGCGATAAAATAAAAATAAAATTTTCTATTGTTTTGTTAGGCTTTAATTGATGTTTTAGTATGACCCAAATATAATTTCACCGACATATGCTGCATACACATACATATACATATATATGTATGTGAGAATTTAAAGCAAACACATGGCAGAACATTCTAGCAAATGTTCAGTATTTGTTTATATACAACATGCATATATAATATTTTATTTTATTTTTTTTATTTTCGGTTCGGTTCGGTACATTCTGTTCCGCTTGCCCTTCGTTTGGGAATGGGGAATGGTAAGGGGGCGGGGCCGGGGGTTTGGCTGCGCCAAATTGCATTGCATAGCGACAGGCGCTCTGGCTCTGGCATTTTGTGCCCTCTGCAATTTATTTTATAAATGTACGCGTAGCTCTTTCTCTATGTGTGTGTGTGACCTGCTATGGCTGTGATGGCGCGAAGAACAAAGCAGGGTTGGGTGGTGAAAAGGGGAGGGGGGTGCAAAGTGTTGGACTAGGACACAAGTTGCACACATGTCAACTTCACAGCGCCTCTGACAATGGCATATATATATATATATATAGTATGCAGATATGCAGCAACTGGCTGCTCAATTGGCCAACATTGAGTTGACTATAAGCCAGAGTTTACATATTTTATAATCTACGCACATTCAGCAACAAAGCACTGAGAGAAATTAGGAACTATAAACTTCTATTCTTTGTCTCAAAATGTTTAAATATTATTTTTCTTATTTATTCACTCGATTAAGTTGAAAATTATGATGCATAAGTTGAATTAATAGCAAAAAATTATGTCTCAAGTCGAAGCAATTCAATATTCGAACGAACACTGTACATACGATTAGACTTAAATGAGACATGGCCAATTTGCTGTGTGGCCATATGGCGTATGCGCAATGTGCCATCAATGACATTGACAGCAGTCACAGCAGCCAACAACAACAACAACAACAGCTGTTAACAGTCAGCAGTAACAGCAACAACAACAAGTTGGTAAATGGGTGGTGGTTGTGTGGGGTGGGGGTGGGGGTGGTTGGGGAAGCGCTCATCATCATAAACATTTTTGGGGTCTGCATTGAGACATAACAATATCCTTTGACAATATGCCCCATAGTCAGCTCTCAATGAGAATTGACATCCGTTTGACATTGATAATGAGATGTGTGTGAGTGCGAGTGTGTGTGTGTGTGTGTGTGTGTGTGTGTGTGTGTGTGCCAAGCAGCACTTAGCTTGAAGTGCAAATAAACTATTGAACCCCAAACACACAAAAGAGACGAACGCTGATTGAGGCAACAGCTAAAATGCTTAGACTTTCACTTAATCCCCCAATTCAAAGTCCTGCCTCCCTGCCCCTTTCGTTGTTTGTGCGTCTGGCAAGTTGAACAATTGCCGCATACTTCAACTTGCAACTTGACTTTTTAACCTTTTTCTTGGTTGTGTGTATTTCTTTTGTTTTGTTTTTCTCGCCGCTCAAGCTGTCATTGTTTTTGACTTTTGATCCTTGCCAGGCAGGCTACAGGCGACAGGCGACAAGCGTCAAGCGACGTCAACGTCAGCAACATGAGCAACAAAAGGCAGGATTTTCCCTTGCCACTCACAAGCACACACACACACACACACACACTCTCGTTTAGGCTCGTTGCTGTTGTGCTTTCACTCGCTTTACTTTGGTCGCCTTTTGTTGTTTACATTCAGCTTGTTACTTTTATTACCGACCGACTATATTAAGCATTTATCTATACCAACTACGTCTTCTTCTTGCTTGTGTGTGTGTGTGTGTGTGTGGCATAAAAATTAACACCGCATGTCCGGTCATAATGAGAACTTGGCATTTGGTAGCCCATTCTCAGCGACTTTCCCTCCCCAATTGGCATTGCTTAGTTTGTAAGCCATCAAAGCCAATTCACCACATTGTGCTTATCAAGTCTATTAAATATGCCACACATTGTTGTCACTAGCTGACACGGCAAATGATTCAAGTCATTCAGCTCGTTAAATGCCAAAAGAAAACGTATAAAAATTCAACACAAACATAAACACATTCAGCTCTATATGCCACATAAAATAAAGAAGGAATATTTCCAATAAAAAAATTATTATATAGTTAGCATTTTATACGAATATGAATAAAGTTTTCTCTGGAGTTCATTTTTATTCTATCCCAATATATTGATTTCACTTGTTTCAACTTTACCAAAACAAAATAAACGAAATCAAATGTGATTTAGTGGCAAACGTGATATCTTTTGGTTGTTATAAATTGCCTGACAGGGTCAAAATAAATTACTCGACAAACAACGAAACAAAACAAAACAAAACAAAACAACGACAACAACTCTTCCTTTTTTTGTTTAAGTGCGTTACAGCACAACAAAGAGAATAATTAAAAAGTCAAGGACTCTTGAGAAAGTTAGAGTGTACCTAAGTAGTACAAACACACATATCCGTATACACATGTGTGTGTGTGTGTGTAGTAGTAGTAGTTTTGTTGCAGGTGAACTCAATTTGCAACACGTGCAACATGGAAAGCAAGCTTACAGCGCCTAGTTGTAGTTGCATATGCGCGGTGTTGTTAGTGATAATTAGTTAGCTTTTAATTGACATCAATTGAAGTTCAATATCGTAGCGTTAATATGAAAATCAATATATATGTGTACATGTGATTAACTCTTTAATTTAAACTCCATAAAAAGTGCAAAAGGAATTTGTTTGGTTGAACAAAGCACACATGAGGAACATCAGCAATGTGCGTTATTCCATTAAAATGAATTTCTTTTTAAAATTGGTTTATTCAATGTTGTTGGCGATAATCATTTGACCGTTAAGTGCGATTGCTTATCGGGTCGCAAAGAGCTCGGCCATATTGAACTACCAATCCAATTAGCCATTTTCATTCCGGCGCACTGCAATCACGTTCTGCACTTTAGCATCTCTGCCACCGAAGGGTGGCAACAACAACTGCAACAGCAACAAAATCAGGCAGTAGCGAAAGGCAAAAGCAATTGCGACTGCCAGTAGTTACATCACTTAAGTGAATCCGTGAAGTTGCCGAAAATAAAAAATAAAATCACACAAACAAAAATGTAAAAGAGAGAGAGAGAGTGAAAAAAAAGGAAGAAAATGACATCTACTGCTGTCCGTAGATATTGCACACTTGGACACGCTTCACTCGAAGCAGATACACACTACTTGGCAAAGTTGTGCCTTGGCTTTCAACTGCTGCTGCCACGTTTTGTAACATTTGTAAATTCGGCGCTTAACTGACACGCATACCCTGCAGACGCATGCTCTATCGGCACGGCGGGCTTATTCACAAATCAATTCTTAAAACTCTTGCCTAAGAATAAAGTAGTAAAGAAAGAAAATAGAAAGTTGGGAAAAACTTAAAGAAGAGACAAAACTTCTCTAACTATAGGGTATCCAGAAGTCAAGTCAACACAATACTTTGAAATTCGTTGCTTGTTTTCTTTGGTTTGTTTCAATTTTGTTGCTTGGATAATAAACGAGCTGGGCTAAAGTTTCAACAAGGCGGCACAGCGGAACACATTTAAAATGCCCAACGTGCTCAGGGACTTGCACCACACACACACACACACACACACACATACTCCACCCGCTACCCCACCCCACTTCGTGTACAGACGAGGGGCACAATAGCAACAAGCGTCGCTTGCATGTTGGCCACCGCACAATTTGAGAATTGCTGCCAAAAATAACAGCAACACAAATTGTGCACGCAAAGTTGCGCTGGCCAAGGTCAACCCAACAACAGCAACAATGCATAAGAATGGCAAAGGAGTAGGGGGAGGGGGGGCAGTTGGAGGTGTGTGTTTGCAACAGAGGCCAAGTACTGCTTGATGCGACTTGAAGCTTTAAAAGCGGATTTGCATAATTCGCCGCCTGTTTTTTTGGTCGTGGTTCCTGCACTCCACAGCACTGTTCTGGCCTGGCCCAGGTCTGGGTCTTAGTCTACACGATTGATTGCAACGCTGTCTTCAGCACCTGCCACGTGACGCCTCTGTGTTGCTCTCTCTCTCTCTCTCTCTGTCTTGCTATCTGCTTGCCACAAATGGCAACTTGAACTCCCAACTCGTTTCCGTGTTTTTTGTTTTTGCAATGTGAGCTGATTCGAAATAATCGGATAGTTACACTGAAAGAAAGAATCGCGTCTAGTGTTGACTAACAATTATTGAAGGCTCGAAAGTTCGGGAAAAAAATATCTGAAAACTTACTTTTAAAATTATGTACTTGATAAAACTTAACATTTTTTCTTAATAACTTTTCCATCCCAAGGCTACATAGTTCTGGTCATCTTTTTCGCTCAGTGAACGTCAAAGGTTATAATTTTTGTTTTTCGTTGCTATCTGCAGCTGCTTGAATGCCACACGTGACGTCAGCGTTCGCTACTTCCTGCTTTCTACTTCCTGCATGCTGCTCCTGCTGTTACTCATATAAATTAAGTTGAACATTTAATGAACGCTCTGTCTATCGCTTTCTAAATACAGCTTGGTCAGCAAGAACCCAATTGCAACTAAGCAATAAGAAAGTAAATTGCAGCTAGGTGCTAATAATAGTTTTTATAGATTTGCCACAACCGAAAAATTGATCAAGTGTAAAGATTTATTTTACACCCTAAGGTCAATTTAAAAAACTAAATTTAACTATTGATATTTTCTATACATTTCCAATTGCCCATCCTACTTCCTTTAGATTCATTGATTACAAAATCTAATCAAATGTGTGCATTTTAATTTTGTCTTGACTCTTTTGAAATCGAAGAGATATTTGCTTGCCCCTTGGCGTATGCAATGGAATTTTTAATAGCTATTGCCCTACAACTGGTCTTCCTCTTCTACTTCATTGATTCGCAATCACTGCAGTTTTTATTGTCAGCACTTTTGATTAACAGCCATCGCAGACACACACACACACACACATACACACCACACACACACACACATACGCACACACACACACACACAAACACTTGATTAAGTAGATGCACCAGTTCAAGGCTCTTGGGGCCAAGTTGACCAAATTGATGTCACGTACTTATTTGGCTCGCGACTCTCTGCTTCTACTACTTCTGCTGCTACTACTGCATTTCCATATAATTTTTGCCATTAATTGGCCCCACAGCAGCTGAAAAGGAAACAGAACGTGCCGCAGCATGAGAAATATGCACATCATGCACATTTCATACCCTTTTCAGAAGACGTGCACTATAAATAGAGAGTCCACTGCCATGTGTGTGTGTGTGTGTGTGAACAGGCTGGGCAGACACGCGACACGAGACGCAGAGAGCAGATCTCTGGCGTTGCCTTGACCGGCCTGCATTCACACACACACACACACTTACAGAGGTATGGCCTAGAGAGAGAGGGAGAGAGAGAGAGAGAGAGAAAGCAAGAAGTCTCAAGGGAGATGCAAGGGTATATTACCAAGATGTTGGTCAAAAGATTTATGAGCTGTGATTTTTGAGCTCAGCAGGCGACCTGCTTTGATTTGGCCCAAAACATCGCATTGAACTTCAGCATCAGCATCAACAGCATATGAAAGCGTCAGAAGCAGATGCAGAATCAGCTTATGCAATGCGCCTGCCACCAACCGGAAGTACAACAAAATATGCGAATACGAACGTAAAAAGTGGGTGGCAACAAAAGAAATAAGGAAAGAAAGTAAGAAAGAAAGAAAGAAAGAAAGAAAAAAAAACAGTGTGTGTTTGCGCTTGGCAGTTTTAGCCCCGGTCTTTGTATATAGGTCGCAAAAGGCGATGTACTATGCTTGCTTACAATGACGTCACAGTCGTGCCGCTGACCTATATACATACACAAAAACACACACACACAGACACAGTCACAGCGAGACATAGAGAGTGCGAGCGAGAGCGCAACAGCTGCAGTTGCATTTAGCGTTTGCTTAAATATGCGGCATTTACCTATGTACAAACATACCTACTATATGTGTGTACATATATGTATGTATGTACATGGTTAAACATACAAAAGCAGGCCGCCTAACAAGTACGCGCGAGTGTGTTTGCTTGTTTTTCATTGACACACACACACACACACACACACACTGTATGCTGTGTTGGCATTTTGCATAAAACTTCAATTGTTTGTTGACATTTTCGATGCCTAAACTGGCCGCAACTGAATATGAATGGATAATTGACCATATGGATGAGGATGCTGCGAAAAAAAAGAAGATGCATATGCAAGGCTGACGTCATGCCACGTGCGTGTGTGTTGCATGCCACATACCATTCATAGTATATAACCTCAAAGCTAAGTTAGTGGACTAAAGGCTCGTTGTCAAACAATTTGCTTCACTTGGCCTTTCAATTATGCACAATTGCATTTCGTTGCCCTCACACACTCACCCCTCACACGCCCCCCTTCCCCGTCAACTCACATGTGAGTGTGTATGTGTGCGAGTCATCAAATATGCAATTATGTATGTGCCCAAAATATATTAGGCGGTTGCAGATACGAGATACGAGTGGCGAAGGCGCTTTGCTAAATTGCTGCAATTGCTGGGTAATTTTGAGAGATCTTTTGGCCCCGCCTGCGATGTACTTACACGCTTAATTAAATGCCAGGGCGCCAAAAAGTAGGCAAGCTGCCATGCAACAACGCCTCTCGATTGGCAAAAAAACAAAAATCAATCCGAACGAAATGAAAAGCAAGGTTGTATTCAACGGTTTAATGCTCTCTAAATGACTTTAAATAATATTGAGCAAGAAATGGATATGCAACACTAAAATTCAAATTAATTAAAATTAAATAAATTCGGTAACATTGCTTATTTCGAAATTACAAGTTAAATATCATGGAAATATTTGCTTAACTTACTTTATAGAAAATAATTGAAGTATTCCCAAGCTTAAAGAACAAAAAGATAGAAAAGTTTTAGAAATTTACATACTTCAGCATTTGTTATGTCTAAGTTCAAATGTGTCAGCATTAGGGGGCAAGTTGACGGTTGCAGATACCTCTCTGCTCTGCTAATACCTCTCCAACTTTTTATACGAATGCGGGGTATACAAAAACATATATATTTGTCTGTATGTAAAAAATGAAAAAAAAAAGAAAAGAATTCAGCTGCACAATGTTGGCAACATCAGCGATACGCTTTTGGCTGGGCATTTTTTGGGCACATTGCCAGCGGTGGCGCCTCTCTTCCTGTCTACCCTCATATGCAACGCCTTTTAAAATACGTGTGAGTGGCATATATGTATGTATGTATGAGTGTAAGTGTTATCTATGTGATTGCAATACAATTTCAATTACATGTGTAAACATTTATTGCCTTCCTGTGCGCTGTATGAGTGAGTGTGTGGAATGGTTTTGGGGCATAAAGAAATGCGACCACTTGGCCGCTAGTTGAATGCGCATTTAATGGCTTTGAATAGGCTTGTGGCCACAGAAAAGTGCACCTGAAACCAAAAATACTAAATGCTAAATATCAAATATCAATTACAGTTCAGCATTTGATTTGATTGCTGCATATTGTATCTGCTGCATATTGCATGTTGCATATCTAATTGATTCAAAACAAATTCCAAATTATGACAGTTTATAAGGCGGATAAGAAGTAGGGCGGAAACAAATCGTTATTGTTATTCATATATTTAAAACTGGGAAATGTTGAAAGTGTAAAGATTGATTTTTAACGATGATAACCTTCAAACAAAACTGAAGAGCTTTAAGGAACTTTCCAAAGAATATTTTAAGGATTTTTGTAGCATGTGAAACCAAAGCAACTATGAACGATTTTTTGAATTGTTTCTAATCTCACACCGAATTCTCTTACTTATTTTGCAGGTCTTTGCCCAAATTGAGCAGTCAAGACGAAGAAGGGGGGGCTGGTCATGGCTTTGGTGGCGGACCACAACACTTTGAACCCATTCCTCACGATCATGATTTCTGCGAGAGAGTCGTTATAAATGTAAGTGAACAAAAGACAAAAACACTTTAAATCATTCTCTTATGACTCTTATTTGACAATAATGCTTGAATAGGTAAGCGGGTTAAGGTTTGAAACACAACTACGTACGCTAAATCAATTCCCGGACACACTGCTTGGGGATCCAGCTCGGAGATTACGGTACTTTGACCCGCTTAGAAATGAATATTTTTTTGACCGTAGTCGTCCGAGCTTCGATGCGATTTTATACTATTATCAGAGTGGTAAGTCAACCCAACTAAAACCAAAAATATAATGTACAAATTGAGTGCCATTTATTTGTGTCATTTATTTTTTGTATTTTTTCTGAAAATTGATTAAATCAATTCTACGAATTACTTGCTAATATTTTCAACTTTTCCTCTTCTCTTTTCTACTGCTGTGCCAAACAATAAAAAAATGACTTAACTCACACACACACACACATTGAACAACAATCCGCTTACGTTTTTTCTTCACAGGTGGCCGACTACGGAGACCGGTCAATGTCCCTTTAGACGTATTTAGTGAAGAAATAAAATTTTATGAATTAGGTGATCAAGCAATTAATAAATTCAGGTAAGCCGGTTGCCCCTTAAATGTAAAACAAAAATTCCAAAATACTACAAAAGAAATCACAAAAAAATACTAACTAATTATTTAGAGTGCAGCAAAAGCGCGAATTGGTTTTGCTTATTGGCGGCAGCAAATTGTTAAACCACCACGCCCACCCCACAAGGCATGCAACACGGCACCTAGACACATGACTAAGACACGCACACACAAACAAACAGACGATTTATGTAGCGAAAAACTAAACTTGATTGATTACTTAGTTTGCACCCAGTTGCACATTATCTTAAGAAATTTCTTAGTTCAATGCAATATGAACTTAAAGCGGTAATCATGTGTTTAATGTCCAGTACAGAATTCACATGAACATATCTTCTCAGAAACGATTGAGTTGTGACCTGGCTATGACATGAGAAAGGTTTTCAGAAATTCCTCTGTGGCAATGATAACATTTCCTTGGCAGCTTCTCAACTGTGTGAATTCTGAGAACTATTCTAATCGCATGTCCTGACACACATAATAGCCACAAACTGTGATAACTCCTAGAGTGTTCCAAGAAACAATAAACAATGCAAGCACACACCCACACACCCACACACACACATTTCCACAGAAGCACACACATGCACACACACACACACACACAAGCTGGCACGTATTGTTGTTTAGTATTTACATATGTTGTTATTGACTTAGTGGTTGTGCAGTCCATTGACTACTACTGTGGCCATTCATTGAGCGTTACGCATGTTTTGTGGTTTTCATCAGAATTGTATGCAACGTATAACAATAGGAAATATCACACAATAGACAGACACAACCACACACACACACACACACACACACACACACACATGGAGTAGACAAAGACAATAACGAAACGAGAACGTAAACGTGAAACGATGGACGTGAACGAGAACAAGAGAATGTCGAATGGCAAAATTGCAAGCATTTTTCGAACTCACCTGTTAATCACTTGACCACCAAGCTTAAAATTTTGTTCATACGGTATGGGGGCACTGTGGCCGGAGCCGTGCAACCAGACAGAGAGAAAGAGAATGAAGCCAAATGAATGAAGGGCAGACTGCAAACAGGATAATAAGCAATCAGAAACAGTTACACTTGAACTCAGTTGTATTTCATCACCTGTTATGTTATCGTTTTTTGTTTTTGGATTGCAATTTATCGATTTTGATATGCGATTGCATCTAGTTTGTTATGATTAGTGCTTAATGATTGTTGAGCTCTGACAATTAGCTGTCAAACCAAATCGCTGCTAAGCGCTTTACATTTAACAAACACAAACACACAGAACTATTGACTTGCTTAAACACCTTAACCTTAAAACTGTATGTACTTGATTTGTTCTACTTTGTTTCCGGCACAGAGAGGATGAAGGCTTTATTAAAGAGGAAGAAAGACCATTACCGGATAATGAGAAACAAAGAAAAGTCTGGCTGCTCTTTGAGTACCCAGAGAGCTCGCAAGCCGCCAGAGTTGTAGCCATAATTAGTGTATTTGTTATATTGCTATCAATTGTTATATTTTGTCTAGAAACATTACCCGAATTTAAGCATTACAAGGTGCGTACAACTCCCGAGACGAAACTAAACTGCCAACAGCTTATTAATGACTCGATTTATGTTCGTATAACTTTTCTTTGCAGGTGTTCAATACAACAACAAATGGCACAAAAATCGAGGAAGACGAGGTGCCTGACATCACAGATCCTTTCTTCCTTATAGAAACGTTATGTATTATTTGGTTTACATTTGAACTAACTGTCAGGTATGAATCCAAAAACAATCTTAAGCTTTAAGAATTTTAGCTTGTATACTTAAGATAGGGCTGTGAAGTCGTTTCGGGTTTCGGGTTTAACCAGGGCAGAAAGATTCTCATCAACTTAAATCTAAGTTAAGAGAGACATAGAAAAGATAAATAAAATTTAAAGATACAAGCACCAATGTTTAAGGCTTGAATCAGCCATGAATTTTCCTCTTAAGAAGTTCAGGTTATCTAACAATAACTTATGATAAGGTAAATCTTTTAGTTCTGTAGCTTGACTATATAATTTATACAGACTGTACTATATATATGCGTATATATATAAATATTTATATGTATATAAATATCTTGTCACCACTTAGTTTGTAATGATCCTATAATTGATAGAAATCGTTGATATACTATATATGCAATATTTGTACGTTTTTCTTTTTTTGCTCTTTCTTTCCTCTCTTCTTCACTCAACTGACTTTCTCTTTATCTTTTTCTCTCCCGCTCTCATTATGTTTTTCTTTTTACTTATATCTCATCTTTCTCTCTTCATCTCTCACTCTCTGTGACATCGCGTTACTTTTTTGTGTTTTGTTGTTGCGCCCGAGCAGGTTCCTCGCATGTCCGAACAAATTAAATTTCTGCAGGGATGTCATGAATGTTATCGACATAATCGCCATCATTCCGTACTTTATAACACTAGCGACTGTCGTTGCCGAAGAGGAGGATACGTTAAATCTTCCGAAAGCGCCAGTCAGTCCACAGGTATGAGATTTTTGTTTGGCCAAAACTGCAATGCTAAATCACAAACACACATACACACACACACACACTCACACACACACACACACACACGCACACATATATATACACTAAACAAACATGTACATTGTATATTAATGTACAAATGGTATGATTAATACTAAGAAAAAACAACGCGTTGTTTGGTTTTGTTTATATAAGTAAAAAATTAAATTTTTGAGTCAAAATTTGCCTGCATTAAACTTTATGATTTTCGTTCTACATTCTAATATATTTGTATATGTATGTGCTAACTCATATTGAGACAGACACACATTATAAATAGTATAACCAGCTTATGATTTGATAGCAATGCTTTTGCCTACGTAAAATACTTGATACTTACATATGTACCTTTAAATGCCTATCCTAGTGCTCTTGTACTATCGTAAATAAAAGCAGTACAAATAATTGTTGTATATTACTAACTTACCTAAACTAAACTAAACTCAACTCAACCTAACTATACTAAAGAAACCAACCTGCACACACTCTCACATACATGCATACATACCACAATACGACTACTTCTACTACTATTACTACTACTATATAAATATATACAGATACCCACAACCTCACTCTATATACTATATGCATATAAATACTTTACCCATACATACTTATTCTGTTTGCAAACAAATCAATATACAATTCTATAAATATAATTATAAATTTTTAGGACAAGTCATCGAATCAGGCTATGTCCTTGGCAATATTACGAGTGATACGATTAGTTCGAGTATTTCGAATATTTAAGTTATCTAGGCATTCGAAGGGTTTACAAATATTAGGACGAACTCTGAAAGCCTCAATGCGGGAATTAGGTTTACTTATATTTTTCTTATTTATAGGTAAGTTAACAACAAAACAGCCAACAACCAAAAAGCAAACAACAATACCTACAAGCACATATACATACACTCAATACCTATATACAATATTTTACACCTATCTACAAAAACTGCTTACTTATCTACCAATATATTATGATATATTAACAATGACCTATACCAGACCAGAGACCTTATAACTCAACTTATTACCCCAACAAAACTCTTCCTAAACTAAGCACACAACTCAGACAGACCTTTTAACAACATATTAACTGTTTCGGAACAAACAACAAAAAAATTCCTCTGCCTTATTAATACAACAGCAACAACTACAGTAAAACTATAGATATACATTTTATAAAATTAAGTACATAACAGCCAGCACATTTTAAAATGCTCACCACTTGTTTACAACAACAAAATTCGTACACAGAAAAGAATCCAATTCCCCAGAAAGCAACCTACTCGATACAAGTCGAGCAAATAAATACTAAGTCAATTTATATGCTTTTTAACAATTTTCATTTGTCATTTCAATTATCCAACAATCCAAGAACCAAGAAATGCTTTAAAGATCCTTATTTCAGTCGAATGATCTTTTATGTCTGTCAGTTTTTACGGACCACAGTTTAGGTAAATTTAGCTTATATAGGAACACAATGCTCTTCAAGCTAAAGTAAAGTAAAGTAAATTTTACAATAAAGTAATATACTATACTCTATACAACAACATAGTCTAATGCTAATTACGTATATGTGAGAATAGCATATCAAGAATATACAAATACAAATATACTACTTACTATCTATACTATTTATATACCAAACTAAACTAAACTAAACTAAAATCAACTACTTAGTTACATAATACGAGTAGCTTATCTAGCTTATATACAAGATGCAGCATACACCTAGGCGCCTTTCGGGCGTAACAATTAAACAAAATATACTTATCCACTACGTATTACAAACAAATTAGTTTAAGTAATATATATAGATTGATCAATAATTATGGGCCCGGAACAGATATATTTAGCTAGCCGGTATTTTTTTTATATATATATTTACATTAGATATCTTTTGGCTAGAGAACGAACAATCAAAGTCAATGTACTCGAATTTTAGTCTATTACTCCTGATATACTTTGACAAAGTAAAAACACAATATTTATGGTTTTTATCAACGCCCCGCCGGCTATAGTCGTTGGCAATTTTAAGGCCCGTACGTATTTTGTTGCAGTTTACTACCCATTATACTCTATATATACTCTTCTTTATATCTGTATATCTTGAAT
The DNA here is from genome assembly GCA_018152825.1 of Scaptomyza hsui. NCBI lineage: Eukaryota > Metazoa > Arthropoda > Insecta > Diptera > Drosophilidae > Scaptomyza > Scaptomyza hsui. Next base: position 12,241,918 of record JAECXO010000001.1, read on the forward strand.
CACATTCTTTTTCTTTCTTCTTTTCACAAACCATCACTTAATGCTTATTTCTATGCATTTCCCATATTCTGTTCTATACTCTGTTTTCTGCACAAACTGCGCACAAAATGCCTTAAAATTGGCACACTTCTTAGCGTTGAATTGTCCAAGAAGAACAAGAAAAAAGAATACTAGAAAAATACTAGAAACATTAGCAAAATAAATAAAATGAGAGTGAAAAAAAAACATATATATATTTTTAATATATACTTATCTATACATATTTTGTATTGTTGTTCACGTTTTAACATAATCAAGTTGTTGCGCATTACGTATACGTAACCGTAACCGTAACCGTAATCGTAATCGTAATCGTAATCGTAACCGTAATCGTTATCGTAATCGTTTTTGTAAATGTAACTTCATCTACGTTGTTATTGATGTCGTTTCTTTGGCTTTTAGTTTATAGTTTGTTTGTGTTGTATATGTTGACCTATTAACTCTAACTATTTTACATGTACATACATATATATGATATATATGGTATACTTCTATATATATCCCACAAATAATATTTATGTTTACAAAACAAAAAATCCCGAAAATCCCAACATGAAGCTGTTCAGTTCTTTTGCATTTGCGTTATTTTATTTTTTATTATTTTTTTTTTTTAAGTTTTAAAGCTTCCCAAAATCGCAGGATAGTTTATAGAGCCTTAAAAGTATCTAGAAAAAATATATATGTATTAAAACATTACAACTTTCATCACAAGGTGCTTGTTTGTATGTACTATCTGAGTTAAATCTAATAAAACACAAATAAATAAAAAAAAATCGATTTGAGCTACAAACTACGATGTTCATCAACATCGATGTGGTCGATTTCAAAAGGAATTAGGGTTTTTATGTTTTCCTCTGTTTAATTTACAATTTTTGTTTAATTTGCCTTGCCGTAGTGTAATATATATAAATATATATGTATACTTAAACATGTATATCATACTAACTAAATTAAATAAATATATATATTACTTATGTATATCGTATTGTACAAAGTACATAATTAGCTAGTTTCTGTTTATCTCAGTAACAATAACAACAAATAGATACAAATTACTAAATCTGTGAAGAACTCGTTCTACCAAAAAACATATAATATATATAGTTAGTTGCAACAATCTAGAAGCATTACTAACCTTACCTGAAAAGGTGATTTCAATTGATTAATCGATAGATCGATAACATATCGTTTGCCTACTGCGCTGATTAGTAGTACTGCACAAATATTGAACCAGATGCCCCAAAAATTCTACGTTAGAAGTCCGGCTGAAAGGTTTAATATTCATGCATTTAAGCTTCGGTTTAAGACGGAGATTTTTCGTTGTGAGCATTTCCCCCTAATTTCGATTTGAAATATTTTGCGATATATTTATGTGACAAACACACACACACACACACAAACACTGACACATACACATACATAAACCTAATATGCAGATATTTATAAACACTCTTATATAAAACAAGGTACAACTGACACACACATACATGCAGACAAACATACATCGTTGATATATATTGTGATTTTTACACAGTTTTTTAAAAAGTTCTATCACTTGATAAATATATATGTATACATTTTTGTAACACCTTTTCTTATAGTTTTTGCACAGACTAGAAAAATATCACAAACAAAATAATATCAAATAAAATTAACCGAAAAAATAATGAATAATCAGATATATATTTTTGATTATTGTACAAATACTACATATTAATAGTGAAAGTAAAACTCTTTCAAATACATATATGTATATCTTGTAGTTGTTTTTAAAATCTAACTCAAATTAACCCAAGTCGTGCATTTTTGAAACAGAGTCGACTCGACTAAAGAAAGCTCCCCAAAAATTTAAATACATAGTACTGTACACTACACTAAACAACTTTTGGGACTACTTTTCTTTAAACTCATATACATAATGCAACTAATTGTTTAAGATTTTTGTGAATGGTTCCCAAGCATACGAAACGTAAGATGATCAGCGCTCAGACCCAAGCAGAAAACAACTAACTGAAATACTTTCCCTTTTCCCTTTTATTCTCTTTGTTTCAATAAATAAACATATCTATATGTGTATAATTAATCATAAATGTTAACTTAAACTAATCTATCGCTGATCTCTGTTTAAAATATTGCGCCCAGGCGTTGTACTATTCTCATCGGCGGTTTATTTCGCGGAGGCTGGCAGCGAGAGTTCGTTTTTCAAGTCCATACCCGACGGATTCTGGTGGGCTGTGGTGACCATGACTACGGTGGGATATGGTGATATGAGGTACAACTTACAACATTACATCTGCATCAAAATCCAAATGATAACAACCAAACAAATAATTAACTGCAACTGCGCTGCTCAATTTTTACTGTGTCTACCCAACTAACCGAGTTATAAACCGCTCCATGTAACATAGCGCTAATTTATGTACCTCTCTCTCTCTCTCTCTCTCTATGTGTTTCTAACTGTTTCCTCTTTTTTACTGTGTCCTTCACTAACTATCTATTCATTTGTTCAGTCTCCCACTCTATCATTGCTATCTTTATAATTTTCTCTCAAAACTAAGAAGTTTTTATATTAAGTTTTTTAACCGATAAATCGTTGTATAAAAGAGTTCACAACGTTTCTTTTGCAATTAAATTCCGATTCCATGGTTGTGTTTCATTCCACATTCCAAAACTTCCCTTTGGCAGATTTGTAAATTACTTTGGACTTTCTTCTTTGTACAGTTGTGTCTAAACATGTATATAATATAACCTTTTCTATGTGTCTTGAATACCTACTATTTACTATATACTACTACATAATATATATGTATGTATTTTTTTTTTTTAAACAAAGCTACTCCTACATATCTATTACTATAACTCTGTGTGTCTATAACTGTATCTTCTTGTACTATAGCGCCAAAAACTCATCCCGTTCATCGTTGTATTTTGCATCGTTGTCCTTTCTCGTCGTTCATTGTTGTGATCGTAATTGCTCGCTGTAACCCATCCTCTCCTCCGCGACCTTTTTCTCTTCTCTTTTTGCCGCTTATCTGCTACACTTAACGATTTCATTTAATCAATTTACAAAATGCGCAACTTTCATATTCATTTGGAATCTCTTTTTTCTGTTCATTACTTTTCTTACTTTTTACCATAGTCAAGAACTGTGTTTTAGTTTAGTTTGGTTTTGTGGATCCTGTGTTTGGCATGTCCTGCATTTCGGTTGTCACGCTCTTTATTTCCTTGTTTCTAGTTCTGTTCTTGAATTTTCACTACCCCAAGCAGAATAATAAACCATCCCACTAGTCAAACATCTATTTATCGTCATCGTTGTCTTCTTCTTCGTTTTCGTCGTCGTCGTTGTCGCCGTTGAGCTTTAAGATCATTGAGATATATCACCATATTTCTCAGAGCCAGAGCTAAGCGCACCAGAAACCGATTTAACCAATTGCCACGCCCACTCTTCTCGTTTTTTTCTGCTTGGGAATGCCGCGGCTCAGTTTCACATTGTCACGCCATTTAATACAGAAAATCCTATGCTCATATCTCTCTTCCCTCCCACACACAGCGTTCTGTTCTTTAATAGGATTACCCTGACATCTGAAAAGCGTGCTACACAATGCGGAATGTGCAGCAAAGTGGAAGAGGTGTTTGTTTGCCACCCCCACCACCCAACACAATCACCTCTCCCCCCCCCCCCTTCCCCCCCGCCACACACACTCGTTGAAATTGAAATCGCTGCAATAAGTATCCGGTTCCGATTCCAGTTGCACACTTTGTTCCGTTTTGTCCGCAAAATGTCCCGGCTCATCTGATAATCAGCTCACACACATTGTCTAGCACGTTTGACAGCTGAGAACACCACACACACACACACAAACACATACACTTACACACTTTTAAATAGTATTACCTGCCGGACCGTTTATACGAATCCAGCCAGAGACTATCCCACAGACAAGGACTTGCCGGACGCCCAGCCAAATCGGCAATCAAAGCCAATTACAAAACTATTTTCATTTAATATTATTTTTGTATACAAAAAAAAAAAAAAAAAAAACAGAAAACTTAAAAGAGAAAAAAAAATACATATTATTTATAATGTTAAAGTAAAAGACAAAAAATACTTATGTTTTATCTTATTATCGAGTCGGAACCAATGCAAAGCAATTTCTCCCATCAATTTTTTTAGGCGTCGTACTCTTCTCATCAGCGGTTTATTTTGCGGAAGCTGGAAGCGAAAATTCCTTCTTCAAGTCCATACCCGATGCATTTTGGTGGGCGGTCGTTACCATGACCACCGTTGGATATGGTGACATGACGTATGCAAATCTATACAATTACAAATCTAACTTTTCTGATTACAACAATTCTGTTTATGTTCCTATTTATGATTATGATTATTATGTTTTCGATACTGAGTTTTATGTTCTTGATTATACGTTTTGCGTTCACATTATCGTTTTCGTTCGTTTTCTGTGCGTGCTAATTGCGCTCAATTGTTGTCAATTATTTATACAGTATTTCGCCAAGCGTTTTTCAGTTCCTTCTTTTCACAAACTATACATATACTATTACTAACCAAAGTTCGTAATACTCACGCAATGAAAAACAAAAAAAAAACAAAAAAAAAAAATGGTTTAAAATAGTAAACTTACAACATTTGTTTGCTTTGTGCGTATATAGATTATTATTTGCAATTTATCCACACTTTGACTTTGACTCGCAGCGCTTTTTCGTTCCTTTTCGTTTCATTTCATTTCGATTCCATATCGTTTCGCTCCTCGTTTTGGCTTTCCTTAAGTTTCGTAATATCTATTTATACTACACACTTAATTACCTGCCTATCTTAACCTAACCGTCTACTTATATCTTGTGTTGCCACTGTGTTTTGTTACCGTTCCGTTTCGTACCGTACCGTTCCGTTCCGTTGCGTTGCGTACCGTTCTGTTCTGGTTTTGTTAACCGATAACCTTAAGCAAAAGCAACATTTGCAGTTGCCCACGAACTTTTGGTTACGCAAATTTGCCTTTGCCTTAGGTGAAAACGCAATTGAACAAAATGCTAAGAAAATCTCTATGAACTTAACAAGTTTTTTATCATTATCAATGTAACGTTGTGTCGTTGTTTAGTTCACATGAAACAAAAACAAAAACCAACAAACATACAAGTAATAAAAATATAAAAAAAATCCATACAAACACAACTTTAGAAATATACACCCACACACACAACTCTTCCACAAATGACTTTCATGTATTTGGGCACTGTACTTGTACAGTGTTCACTCATCGATAACTTCATTAAATCAACACACACACACACAAACACACACACGCACACACGAACGGGAATACACTAAAGTTAGTTAGTTGTTCAAAACAATCTTAACTTGCCACGTCTCTTGCAGCAAATGTTGCTTGGGCATGTGGCTTTAGCTAATATCGATAGCGATACCGATACCGATACCGATACCGATAACACAATTTGTGCAATTTTCTTAGCTCTGCTCTTATCTCGAACGCATGCTGCATGCCTCAAAACAAGTACACCAGGTCTCCAAGCCAATAATCAGACCAAAAGACACACACACTCACACACACACACACCTACAAAGTTATTCAGCCGTGACCGTACCTAAGTTAAATCCAAACCCAAGCCAAGTCCAAAAGCGCTGCCTTGGCCAACGCCTCGCATAATGAGCATCGCCTTTTTTCTTTTACACCACCAACAACAAAAATAACAGCACCAGCTTCCTGCTCCAGCCCCCACCCCCGCCCCCGCCCCGACCCGCTCCAACCACCTTTGCCTTACCCAGACCAGAGTCGCGCCTAACTTTGAGTAGTTCTGTCACAAAAAACTTTTCTAACACTCACACAACTTTTCTTGCTGTCTCACTCGCACTCGCTTCAACTTGCTGTGCACCTGTGTTACTCGCTCGCACACAATGCAATGCATATGTATATATATATATACGCACACACACACACCCACACACAAACACACACAACAACTATGCCGTTTGTGCATAAATATTTATATACACATACTTACATACTTAAGTATTAAAGTTACCAAAAAAAAAAAAAAGAGAGAGAACCTTTCCCAAAGCCACAAAAAAAAAAAAAATAGTAAATAAAACAAGAAAACAAGAAAAAAAACGAAAGAAACCACAAAAACCACTCGTAACGCTACTCGTTCTAAGTGTTGTGCCTAATTTCGAGTATACTCTTTGCTAAACTATTATTTCGTTTTACTGTTTCTACTGCTATTGCCTATAATCAAATACTATATACTCGTACTTGTAAACGTACATACTATTCTACTACTATAATGCCAATCACTGATATACAAAAAAAAAAAAAAGAAAAAAAACTGTTATCTAAAAACTAAAATTGAAAACAATACGAGAATTTTACTTTACATTTCTTATATATTTGTATTTTCATTTTATTTATCGTTCGTTCGTTAACATCGCTCGCTTCATCCAAAAACAAACAAACAAAAATCCAATATATAAAATCTATATATAAATATATATACATCTATATATATATATCTATACCTCAAATCAATTTAATCACAACAACTAAATCTAAAAATATCAAACGCTTAAAAAAAAACAAACAACTATTAAAATAAAAAAAAAACCAAACAAAAATGCATCAAATATCCATAACAAATATATATCTCACGACAAATTCAATATCCAATAAATATGAATATCGGGGAAAAAAACGACAACCCAAAAAAAATGAATACGGAACGATGGAAATGTAACACAAATTGGAAAACTGAAATTGCATTGAAATTCGTTTGACACACGAAATGCAACATAAAAATTCACGAAATTGATAAATTGATATCGATAAACGATTAATCGGAATCAAAAAAAAAACCAATTAATAACTGAAACAAACAGACCCGTCGGCGTTTGGGGCAAAATTGTGGGATCATTGTGTGCGATTGCTGGTGTGTTGACAATCGCACTGCCCGTACCGGTTATCGTCAGTAATTTCAATTACTTCTATCACCGCGAAACGGATCAGGAGGAGATGCAGAGCCAAAACTTTAATCATGTTACTAGTTGTCCATATTTGCCAGGTACATTAGGTAAGTTGAAATGTGCACTGTGCCTCGTTATCTTCCACTCTACTACTCGTATCACAATCACATTCTCGACTGGACGGTCTCTTAAAGTAAAGCCACAAGCATACACACACTAACACACACAACACTACACTTACACGTACAACACCCACACACACACCACACACACACACACACACACACACACACACACACACACACACACACACACACACACATACACACACACACATACACACACACACACAGTCGCCTACAATACCAAATCCATGTTGAATAAAAATAGAAACATTTACGAAGAAAGAAACGAATTGTAGGCAATTTCAAAATTCAAAAGCTTGATGCGGCAGCGTTGCCATACCAAAGTAACGCATCAGCGCACTCAGTGTTGCCAGTTGTGAATGAGTATGTGTATGTGTGTGTGTGTGTGTGTGGGAAAGAGAGAAACTTCTGGCAACACTGTGTTAACTACATGGACCTACATTAAAATATTGTTTGTGTATAACCAAGAACTACAACAAAATGCATTTTTTGTAATTAATACATTACAACTGTATGTGTGATCTCCTCTTTCTCTATTCTCTCTCTCTCTCTCTCTCTCTCTCTCTCTCTCTCTCTCTTCTTTTTGTTTCTCTCTTTATTCCGTCAAATCGTATGGCAAAATTCGATAATTATCGCTATCGAACCTGAAATTAAAAAAACAAAATCAAATCTTCCACAATCCGAAACCGATCCGAAACTCAATTCAATGTACCCAAAACCAACCAACTATCCTTCACGACCCCCTTCCTACCCCCAACCCCCTTCCCAACCCCTCACCCGTAAACTACCACTGTAAACACACACACAACAACAACAACAACAACAACAACAACAACAAAAACAACAACAAAACAACAACAAAACAACAACACACAACAACTTTGTCTCAATATACGTCCTTAAAACAACAACCAAATACACTGCGACAAAAACAACAAACAACAACGATCAACAACGTTGAACAACAACACTAAACAAATGCATAAAACTACAAGTAGGTCAACACTTGAAGAAATCATCGTTGTCCGAGTCCTCATCGGATATGATGGATTTGGACGATGGTGTTGAATCGACGCCGGGATTAAGTGAAACGCTTCCTGGACGCAGTACGGCAGGAGCTCCATTTTTGGGAGCGACACCGATGCAGCTGCAAGCGACGCCACCGCATCAGCAGCAGCAGCAGTTGCAGCTACATCAGCTTCAGCTACAGCATCTACAGCAGCAGCAGCACCTGCAACAGCAGCAGCAGCAGCAGCAGCAACAACAAGAACAGCACCAGCAGCAGCAGCAGCAGAATGGCTTCATGCAGCTACAGTCAACAACAATAAGCGTGAATGCGGCAACGGGCAGCGCTGGCAGCAGTCTCACAATGAGGCACAACAATGCGTTGGCTGTTAGCATCGAGACCGACGTTTGACTACTGGGTAAGTGTTCGCTATCTATTTCTCTTTCACACACACTCACCCCACCTCCCTCTCTCTCTCTCTCTGTCTCTGTCTCTGTGTTCGTCTTTGTAACAGCCCCATTCATTTCATTCTTGCACAAAAGCTCACTTTAATTCCCTAAGAAACCATAAACGAATTCGTAAAGCATTTCGTATTTCGCTTGCTTAAGCGCAAAGTTTTTAAAACTGAGCAGCTAGCTAAGCTCTATCTCTTTCTTCAACTTCTCTATCTTACTCTCTCTCTCTCTCTCTCTCTCTCTCCCCCCTAACTATATCTTTATATTTTTGTCTTGAGCACAAATCTTGATTCCCATTTCTATTGCACAAGCACAAACAAAAAAACTGTCAAAAATTCTATTTATCAAATGCCGATGGCACCAGCTGAAAGTGCCATTTTACAACACTAGTACAAGGCAAGTGCAACTGTAATAAGAGCCATTTGTCAACACTTCAAAGTCTCAAATACAATTTATTCTTCTTTGGCAACACTGGTAGAGCAAACAATCAGTTTAAAGAGCTTTAATGTCACTTTCAGCTAATGTCATGGGCACATAATATCAATCTTAATATTGTTATGCTAATAAAAATTTTAATTCGTGAAGCTGACTTTTTATAAGCATTTAACTATTTTCTCTTTTTTTTCTATCCACGTGCGCGCGCTCTCTTCCGCTCTGTCCCACGCGATATGCCCTATATATGTATCTATATATGTATATGTTTGTCTCATTTTAAACCTACCATATATATTATCTTAATATCCAACTATGTATCTATATAACTTACACTATGTATAATACGTATATTACTTGGAAATGGGGTTAGTTAAAATGATGTTAAGAGTGGTGTAAGATTGGCCTTTTGAAGTGTTACGTTGGATGCCAGAAACGACTACAAATGCTGTTTAAGTTAACTTTAAGTAGAACACATAACAAACAAATTTAAACTATTGCTAAATTTAATTAAATTTAAACTAAAATCTAAAATTTAACAAAACACAAACAAAAAAAAACAAAAAAAAAAGATACAACCAATAAACTGAACATAAATATATATATATTTAAATTTATATATAAATATAAATAATAATTAAATGCGTAAAATAAACAATTACTTAAATTTAAAACACATAAAAACATCGAAAAAAAAACTATAAAACAAATTCATATAAATAAATTAAAACCATATTAAATTTGATTTTATCACACAAATTATACAGTCGAAATGTTAAAAAACAAGTAATGCTGCATAAAATTGGGCGTTATACAAACAAATTTACAGTTTTGCTCAATAGTTCAGTTCCTGAAGTTCTAGTTGATGATCACTCAAAGTTATCTTAGCTTCATTCAGCTTACAAAAGTCAAGTTAAGCAAGTCTTTTGATCCTGACAGCTTAAGTTTTGGATGATCTAGAAGTCAGCTCCATTAAAAGTGAACATTTCCCAAAACTCAGCAACAAAAGTGCATATTCAAAATGTATAGTAAAAAAACAAACTGCCGTATTATAAAATGTACTGAAAAACTGAAATTTTTATAGTTATAAACCACGATTATCATTGCGTCAACTTAACAAGTATACCCAACTTCGAGTGCATAAATTTAAAATACCAAAAAGTAAAGATAGGAATTGAGTCGGCTCCAGCTTTAATCTTTGTGAGAGCTCTCAACTTTTGGTTGGCAGTCAATGGAGTTTTTACTTTACTATACTTATTTACTTAGCACCCATCAGATCACAAAAGTTCACGTACTTAACTGTCCCAACTACCTAACAAACCCAACTTAACTAACCCGCCCACCCACAATGGGGTAAAGAAATCAACCAAAGTACTTACAGCGTGCATGATTTGTGTGTACATACTTATGTTAAGCAAACCTGGAAAAAAAAATAACATAAATAAAAACTTTCTGCTTAAATTCCCCCCGAATAAAAACGAAATAAAAAGTACAAATATTATCATTATCACAAAACAATTTATCACCAAATTAACTAAAGACAACAACAACACCAACAAACAAATAATAATATATAAAATAAATACATTTAAAAAAAAACGACTGCAATTATATGAAACTAATATTATACAGTTATACATATTAATAACAAAAGGTCACTGAAATAACAAAAATTTATAAAGAAGAAAAGAAAAATGCTAAAGGAGAAAAAGAAAGCAAACGCTCTTATGATTTTTTTTTTATAATAAAGCATAATAAGTATGTACATAATATGTATTGAGTAGAACGAGATACATGTACATAGTAAACTTACACACACACACACAGTTTGATAAGTGAACTCAATAAATCACAAGATACATATGAAAACGCCCAAAACATTAGAACATAACAGAAAATTTTGCTTGCCGCACAGCCCGAAGGGAATGAGTTTCTGAATAGTTAAAATACTTTTTTTTTTGCTCTCCCTTTATGCGTGTGTGTATGTGTTGACATTGTCAGACACATCCCCCCTCCCCTATCCCAACCACCACTCCTCCCACTACCTGAAGCACAATGAAATTTTGGATGCCGTCTACCAAACCAAAGAATATTCCAAATAATATAGAAAATCTACATAAAAAAAAGTCGACTGAAAAACTGTGCAAATTCTATATTTGCATGGTTTGTATTAACTAATAAATTAATAATACAGTATTTATATAATTGTATATAAAGCTGAGTAGCGGCACATATTTATATATATTTTTAAATTACCATATATCAATATGTGCATCAATATATATATATATATGTATATATATAAAAACAAAGAAAATTTACTATATTAAATACAAGTTTATTTATATAGAATATATAATAAATTGCAGTTTACGGCATGCCGCATATTTAACACCATTGCTGACTTGTAAATAGGTTTATAAAGTATTAACTAACACAAAAATTCCGATTCATCAATGTTGACAAACAGCAGATTTTGCCTAAACTTATAAACAAAGTAATCCAATTTATTAGTACCAAGTTTCTAGAGCAAGGACTCAATTCTTGAGTGTGTATTGACAGATTACATAATTTAGGATGACACTCTCAGCAAGGGTATATATATGTATGTATTAAAGCATATTGAAAATAATTATGTGTAAAACGAAGCGACAAGGGTAAGATGAAGAAGCATTCAAGCATGAATATTAAAGCTTTGAAAACCGTCCACACACACACACACACACACACAAGCCCAGAGAATTACAATATACACACGAATGAGCAGTCCCAGTTCCAACCCAACACACACACACCCAGCTCAGTTGCACAGCAATGTCAACACATACACACAGACACACACACACACACACACAAACATTGTGTCAAGTTTTTGCGACAATGCAGAATATTGTGAAGCGCTCGCAAAAGAAAAGAAAAAGAATTAAAGAAGTAGCTTATGGTCAAGAAAAAGAAGACAAAGAAGAAGAAGAGGAAGCTGGCTGGCTTCGCTGGGGAGCAGTGCAAGTGCCTTAAGGAACCCTTCTCTGCGCTTCTCACAAAGTCACGCAGCTGCCGAGTGTACTTTGAATGGGGCTGGCATTTCAATGGCGTATTGGCAAACGGCAAGCAAAACAACAACAACAACAAAAAATGAAACAAATGTGGAATTTAACGCTACAGTGTACGTTTGCTGCAAGTAACAGCTGCAGATAGAGTTAGTCAGCCTTGAAAGTTACTTCCATGCACACACACACACAGTCATATCAAGGAAGATGTGTAGATGTTCGATGTGTAGTACTCAAAATCCTATATCAAGTGCACTGTAGCGTGTCTGTTGTAAATACACTTTAAAAAACAAAAACTCTTTGACACAGCAAACTAGATAAATAGTTCATGGGATATTTTGTACGCATCGGGTTAAACTACAAAACATAAACGATAAATAACTAAATAAATAAATAATTTGATAAAGAATGAAAAATAATAATGTATATTATATATATTGTATTGTATCTAGTCATACCAAAAACATCCTGTATCTATATAATAGAACTTTAAAGCAACCAAGCAAAAAAACAACCTCCAGACATTTTAAGGCAAACACCAAAAACAAAATCCAAAAGGAAAAAACAAAACATTTTTTTTAATTTATAGAGAAAAGAATTCGCTTATTTAATGTTAAGTTTTATGATTTAGTGTGAGGGATTTTAGCATAAGAAAACAAGAGAAAACAAAAGAATATGTCTAATATAAGGTTGTTTTTTTTTTTTTTTAGAATTAAACTAGGAAATTGAATATATATACTATATTTAAATAAATGTATGAAAATCGAGGAGGTAGCACGAATAAACTAGGTATACTCAAGTGTATAAAGGGATTAGAGACGAAGTACGTTGCAAGAGAGAGATCAGCCATTAGATTTTGAGAAGGAAAAAGGAAACTACAATTGAAAGAGGAAAGAAGAGAAAAACTAGTTAAAGCAAATAGAAAAATTACAATAACGCGTAAACATGAAATAAAAATTTTGGAATAAATGTGTTCAGCAAAAAAATGTTATTATATGTTTAAAAAGAAAAAATGTAAATTTGAAAAAAAAAACACACAAAATTTAATTTAATTAAATTTAAATAAGTAATAATTCTAAACAATTCAAAATTATATATACATACATACATTTAATGAATGATAAACTCTCAAGATCCCCAACAAAATACATCAGTAATATCACATTGTATATTTCAAAAATCCAAATAGCTCATTTAAGAAAACAACAAAAAGAAAAATAAGCAAAATAAATACTCATGACAAAAACCAAAAAATAAATGCTGATCATTAAAATAAAAAGAGCGCAATTGAAATGTGCGTAAAAAATTAAATAAAAATAAATAATTTTTGGTATTTTATTTAACTGTTTAACAGTTGCAATCCGACCTGTAAATATGTAATTGTAATTGAAATTGGTTTTTGTATGTGTGCAGAGAACCTTTCTTCGTACTATTTACTTACTTACTAGACACTGTCAGTTCTATTCATGTACAATATGTTGTAGTCTCTAACTTATTTCCTAGTCTCTTACAACTCTTAACACACCTTCCCAGCAACAATTTTAGTAGAAACTTACTTAAAGTCCATTTCAATTGTTTGCATTTACAAGAAAATCAACCGATAAGTAAGCAGCTCTTAAGCTGAAACTGATTAAAAGTTAAAGTTTTTTACATTCACTTTTTGCATTTGTATTTAAAGCTTTAATCTAAGAATGTACTTGGTTTTATTATTTCACTACTTGTTGTGGACTTTAAGTAAAAGACTCTAGTAAAACCATATGTAGGCCAGAGTACAATAGCACAACACACACAAAACACATTTTGTAAAAGCACACACACACACGCCCACACACCAAACTAGATGCAATTAGAGCTAAAAGCATTTCATTGGTTTTTCGTATTAGTATTTTGTTTGGTACTTTTTAACAGACAACATTGCGTACGCTTTCGAGTACTTTCGATTACTGCAAAAATACTATACTGCCTGCATTTAAAGAACTATTCAACGTATAGGAAATCAGAAAATAAGGCAGTTAGGACGTCTTAAACTATAATAAAGAAATTAAGAAGCAAACATATCGTTGTTGACAACTAAAACTTTTAAAGAAAATAATAAAATCGCTTATAAATTAATTACAAACACAATACATAAGTACTAACAAGCTTACGCATAATTATCGTCAAGGGAACTGCTAAAAACACATGACAAACTATATATTTTAACCTTCGATTTAAACCCAAAACAATCTTTTAAAGTTTTCCATTAAATTTAATTACTTAAAGTATTTATAAAACAAAAAACAACCAAATATACATAAAATCAAACAATTTAACGTTAATATTTATTGTACAACAAAATACAAATACAAAATGCTTACAAATATACCTACTTCTTACATGCATCTTAACTAAATAACTAAAATACTAAATCAAAAAACATAACAGCAACAAACTTAAACAAACCTCTCACTCTTCTTAATGCTTCAAGAAAGACAAAATGCTAACAAACAAAAACCAAAAAAAAAAAAAAAACGAAACTTAACAAATTTCTATTAAGGACAAAGACTGCAAATAGAGATTTAAAGATATTTAAAAAAAAATACTAAAATAATACTAAACCAAAAATATGAATATTAAGATATTTGGCCATTTTTTTGTCGCTTTAGTTTGTTTATTTAAAAGCCTCAAAAAGAGGAATTTGACAAAATTACTTTGTAAATTTGTTTTGCCTTACACAACCTGCATATGAATATATATACATATGTTTTTGTACATATATATTCATATGTTCATTTTGTATAACAAGTATTAGTAAACATAAAGTTAGTTTAGGCAGGCAAAAACCACAAAAAAAATACCAGCATAAAGCTTAATAACAGCCAGTAGTACTTTAATAAAAAAACACACAATACATTAACAGCAATAACAAATGAGTAATAATATTAATTATAAAGGCAATGAAACGAAGAATTTTTTTTGTAAGGAATTGCCAGACATCTCCATACTATAACAAAACCGAAAACTCCAGAGAATAATAGCTTAATTACCAAAAAACAAATAATAATATTAATAATAATAAATAATAAATAATAAGTATAGAAATACCAGATACAAATGCAGCAAAACGCATTAAACAAAAACAAAACTTAAATGAACAAATAAATTTTAGTATTACACATAATAAGATATTGTGAGTACAATTAAAACGCAAGCATAAAACACTAAAAAAAAAAAAAAACAAAACAAAAAAGAAATGTTGTTAAGATTAAAAATGAAATGTTTTATAATCGTTATTCAATAAAAATAAAAAATAAAAATAAATTTCAAAAAAAAAAAATCGGCAAACAAAGCAGTTAAAGTATAAATACATATACATATATCAAATAATGAGAGATAAAATACTAAAACTAAAGCCCAAACAAACTTCATTCCGATTTGTTATTTAGTTATTCGCTAAGTCTTAACAGTTTAATTTCTCTCTCTCCATATACTTAGTTAAGTGATTACGAGTAGTTATTGTTAGTAGCTTAGCTTAACCTTTTGATATTATCCTTTTGGTATTTTATATACATATACTATATCGAAACGCATGGGCGGAAACGTTTAGAAAGAAAACTTTCCTAAAGTGTAGTTAACATTGAGCGTAGCTCTGTTTAAGCTGGTAGCTTTAAGTACTTAAGATTGACCCCTAAGTCGTATTTAAGAAAGACTATGATTAATGTTGTAGCATTGACAATCAAACCATCTATCCACCCATCAATCAAAAAATCAATCATGCCAGTTTGATTGTCCTAATCATTTAATCTACAAACCTTCCACTCTCTCTAGTATCTAGTTTATCATAGTCTTAAAGCAATCCAGTCACATCATCCAAAGTAGCTTCCATTTAGTGTTGAGTAACGAAAAATCTTTTAAAATTTATACATACATATATATGTGAATAAGGCTTATTAAGAATTAATAACCCCTGAAACCAAAACCGCCATCGATGCGTTCCATGCTGCAATTATTCTCCATTGAGCTAAGATGCCATCATCCCCCTTCTCCACAAACGGTGAGTCTGCCCTGTGATGTTTTCTGTGTGTAAAACAAAACGAAAGAAGTGTGCTCAGACAGGCTGTACGAGAAGCGGACTGTCTGTGCCCGTTATCGTCGTTATCGTTATCGTATATCGTAATCGTTAATCGTAATCGTATCCTTCAATTGGCTTTTGGTTCTTATCATACGCAACGCACTGTGGAAACGCGCACCCAACATTGATTTGATTATTACGATATATATATATACATGTATACGATGTATGTACATATGTACATCATGTACATATATGCATACATACATACATCGATAAGTATATAAGTATGTCAGATATATGATTTTGTTTGTGCGCTGTGCTTTTGTTAAACGCTAGCTCGGCCAGCTACTAATTTTTACTTAATATACCCAACCATATACTGCTATATACTATATTATTATTACCAATATATAAAGCTACTTTTATATAAATATATACAAATATTATCTTAATGCCTTTTACTTTTCGTTTGACGTATATAAGTTTATTCTTTTTGGTTTTTTGGTTATACATATTTCTTTTCTTTTGATTCTTGTGGTTTAACTGTAAGAAACGCTTTAGCGCTGCCTGCACTCGCCGACATCAAAATCCTGCTACAGCTACAGCAACAGTAACAGTAACAGTTAAAGTTAATTGTAACAGTAACAGTAACAGTAACAGTAGAGGCAACCAGTAACAGTAACAGCAAGAGCTAAAAGCATTAAGCGCATTTACTACAGCAACAGCAGCTACTTACTACAACAACAGCAGCAGCAGCATCAACAACAACAGCTTGAAAAAAATGAATGTAAACTGAAAGAAAACGCCTGCTCTGGCTAAACTCTGGCTAAGGCAATGGCTTTCGACGGCTCCTGCTTCTGCTCCTATGTCCCGTTTCCCTGTGCTTCCCGAATCCGGTGCATGTGCGTTAAGTTGCTATAATCAAATAATTATGGTGTCGAGCAATCGACACATCACAATTACCAAACAAAAATCGAGCAAATCAATGCAAAATGCAGCTACAAAATAGCAAATACAAATGAAAGCAAAGAAGTTTAAATGAAAAACTGATATGGTAACTACTAAAAAGTATCGCTCGCAAAAGCAAAGACAACAACTTTAAAAGCTCAAAAAAAAAAAACAAAAAAATACAAACAAAAAGAAAACAAAATAGAAAACAAAAAAAAAAAAAAAATACAACACTTGGAGCACGCTTAGCACATTTGCATCTAATACTAACTATCAGCTACACAAACATACGCAGATACACAGACACACACACACACACACTCAAAAACACACACAGACAGCTACACTTAAAGATTTTGTTGCCTAACTCCTCACACTCAAATGTAACGCTTTGATTTATGATATGGTTTATTTTTGCGCTTACTTTTACCAAATACTCTACTCTACTCTACTCTACTCTACTCTACTCGAATGAGCATTATCCAACTACTACTTGCCTAACTAACTACTTAAAATCGCTTAAATATACCTAACTATAAAAATATACATAGTTATATATACTTATTCAACGAAAGCAGCTGCTTCATTTACAATCACCAAGAAAAAAATCACACACCTAACCCGTAAATCCCCTCACAAGTTTACAAATTTATTTCTTCTTAATTGACACGAACCGCGTAACAGAGCTTACAGCGCTGTTAAAGGCAACAGCGCAGCACTGTTAACGGCTGTTAACAGCTGTTAACGCTGTGCCAGCTGCCTGTTCATTATTTGGCACAAATCGAGCACCTCAAATTTTTGTTGAAAGCACACACACACAAATTATTCAACAATCAGTCATTCAGTCAGTCAGTCAGTCAGTCAGCCAGTCAACCAGTCAACCAATCAATCACACAACAATACCAATACCAATACAAACCACACACACTCTAACTAACTGTTTCTCTCTGTCTCTCTCATGCCGAATACTAACTCTCTGTCTATTTTCTTCAACGTGCGTCGCAATCTCTGCCGAAGACACACTGGACTTGTGTGCGATCGATCAGTACTTGCTGCTTAATGTACTAGTACTGATTAATCGCAAACGTTCCTAACCGAAACGGGTCAAATCTGGTCTGATCTGGTCCGTTTCGGTTCGGTTCGATATGCTTTGGTTTTTATCTGATTTCTTAAGTTTTTGTATTTGTCAAGTTTAACAGCGACGACGCCAAACGCCGGCACATTTTGTTTAATTCCATTTTGGCAATACGCTTTCGGTTTTTTGTTGGCCAACTCTCTAAACAACTTTTTTGAGTTCCATCGTTCAAGCGGTACAATCGCAAAAACAACAAGCGCAATTTTTTTTTAACAACAACAGCAATTTGCTTTCGATGTGTACATACCAACAACAATATATACCAATATATACAATAATCAATAATCCACACACACACACACACACACACTTTCACCAAAACACACTCACACACACACTGTTATAATTATTACTTATATAAAATACTTCGAGTTAAAGAAAATACACACATTTTGTTTTTGGCTTTTTCTATGTTTTAGTGTTACTAATAATTTCTTTTGATCTTAAAATAAAAAAGTATATTGTTTGTAACAACTTTTTATGTTCAACTTCAGTGAAGTAATACTAATATATTAAATCGTTAAATCTCTTTGAAACTTAAAAACTTACAAACTTTATCTTATTTCTGTTTCTTTATTTATTTTTTTCTTATATATATCTTATATATAAAAATATATAAATATACTACCTTATTTACACACTGCGTTCTTCTTCTACGTTCTTCTTCATACCAAAAATCGACAACAACAACAAAATATAATAATGAATAATATTAAACGATAAAAATTAAATAAATATATATATTTATATATATGACTGACGAATGCGAAAATATATATTTTTCGAATCGAAAACGAATTTGCATATTTAAATATTTACTTTAAATATACAAAATATAAAAAAACAATACCAAAATCAAAAATTGAAAAATAAAATACCACAAATCGAATACTTGAATATTGCCATACGAAAAATGACAAACCAAAAATGCAAATGAATATGCAAATATGAAAAATGACAAAAACAAAATGCAATATGATAAAAAAAAAAAAACAAAAAAAAAAAAATAGACCCGTCGGCTTCTGGGGCAAAATTGTCGGCTCTTTGTGCGTGATCGCTGGTGTGCTGACAATCGCACTGCCGGTACCGGTTATCGTCAGTAATTTCAATTACTTCTATCACCGCGAAACGGATCAGGAGGAGATGCAGAGCCAAAATTTCAACCACGTTACAAGTTGTTCATATTTACCTGGTGCACTAGGTACATATATATAGCTCTACCATATTAAATCGTTTTGACAAAATGATTTCACGTCCATTTAAGCCATACAATACCAAAGCAATGCTAATCGATTCCTTTTCTATATCATCCCAACAAAAAAAAAAAAAAAAAATACCAAAAAAATTATACCACGCTCCCAAAACGTTCGTTAATACCCCCGAACGGAACACACACACAAACACGATCACAACAACAACAACAAAAACAAAACCCACAAATCTAGGTCAACATTTGAAAAAATCCTCACTCTCCGAATCGTCATCGGACATTATGGATTTGGATGATGGCATTGATGCAACCACGCCAGGTCTGACTGATCATACGGGACGCCACATGGTGCCATTTCTGAGAACGCAGCAATCGTTTGAGAAGCAACAGCTGCAGCTCCAACTACAGCAGCAGCAACAGCAGCAGGGACTCCAGCAGGGACAGCTGCAGCAGCAGCAGCAACTGGGCCAAAATGGCCTGAGGAGCACAAACAGCCTACAGTTGAGGCATAACAACGCAATGGCCGTCAGTATTGAGACCGACGTCTGACTACGAAGTGAGTAGAAAATAATATTTTAAAGCGCAAAAATGACATTAGTTGAAAATTTCACCTTAAATGGTATAATCATGTAACAGACAGAAGGACGCGTCTCCGACCCCATCAAGTATATATATATATATATATTCTCGATCAGTCTGTGCCTCCGTTCGTCTCAGAGACTATAAGACCAGAGACTCCAGATTTGGAACATAAGCTCACCTTAAGCCCTAGGCAGAACAAGTTTGTTTCAAAATATTGTTAATCCTTTTCGTTTCCGATATACATTCAAAATAATTAAAATCTGTGTTGCGAAACACCAAAGATTTCGAAGTCTGAAGTTGACTCACAGATATTTCTCCTTGTCAGAAAATCTACTTGTTGAGTATTAGAAGCTTTCAGCTAGTGTCATTTGTTCTAATGCTATCCGTAAATACTTGACTCTGTTTCTGTCTTTCACAACACTGTGCAGTCAAACAAATGGAAAATGGACGAAACTTGCGCAGTGAAATGTTACGTTGGATGCCAGAAACGTCATCAAAAGCAGTCTAATCTAGAATTTTATTAATAAATAAATATTAAAGTAATACAAATAACATAATAATAATAATAATTATAATAGTAAGCAGCGTAGTTGTAAATTAAACAGCAAATGTAAAGCAAACTAAACACAAACACAAACACACACACACACACACACAGCGCCATTTGCAGCAGCAGCTTGATAAAGTAGCTTAAAATGTCGAGCTAGCAATAGTTTTTTTTTTTTTTAATACTCAATCTCGGCAGCAACAATTTACGCAGCTGCTCAATAAAGACCACAACAAACAAACACACACACACACACACACACACGTACACAGGATACAGATAAAAAAAAAAAACTCAACTTAATACCTATGTTCAAATTTAGCAATTAACAACTAACAATCGTTATAGTCAACAAACAAAAAATAAGAGAGAATAATAACAAGAAAAAGAAAACAAAATACCAAAAAATGAGAATTATCTTAGTAGTCTAATCTAATTGGAGTTTCTTCCTTTCTTTAGAACCTAGCTACATTATAAAACAAAAATTCAAAAAACTAAAAAAAAAGAAAACAAACAAACAGACAAAGAAAGCAACAATACATACAAACATACAATATCTGCTAATTTTATTTTCATCTTTGAATTATGCTCTATTATTAAATATTAGTCAAATGTTAGTAAAAGTCAAAAAACCAAAAAAATACAAAAACTTAAAAAAAAAGATACTGAAAACTAAGGCAATGCAAAAGAGAGAGAGAATATCTATGAAAAGCGAGTATAATTGACAACGCCCTCATCTTAACTCTATAGTAGACCCCTATGGTATAGGCTTCTTGCATTCTAAAATTCGATCAATCTCGACTTACTTTTGTGGTAGAAATTTCATATTGAAAGGAGCAAATTTCATGCAAATAACTTTAAAAATCCATCAGCGAAACGTTTAAGGTTAACACTCAAAGCAGTGTTGCAAAGTAAGAGAAGATTTTATTTAAAGATTCTCGTTTATAACTTTTTTTTACATATGCTGAAAATTAACTTATATATTTATAAATTTGAGATGAAAATACGTGATCTAACGGTACTGAATTGAAAAAATCATCTTTCTGCTTGGTTTGAGAGAAGTCGAAATTACCTAACTTTCAACACCGTTTTTCCTGCCAATAATTCCGAAGCTCTAACAACCGTTAAATTTGTTTCCAAAAATGAAAGCAAGATCCTATTGTACTCAAAACGTACAAATGTTTATTTATTAATGTCTAAAAACTAAGTAGTGCCCAAATTGGCAGTCAATATTTAATCATATGTTAAGGTTGAGGGCGCTGTCAGAACTTAGTCGATAACAAAACACTCGCCACACACACAGAAACACACCAACACACACACACACACACATACACAAAGAAAAACATGAAAATGCTAAAGCATCAAAACTGCCGTTAAGTTAAAAAATAATGAGTAAAAAACCAACAATTGTACATACATATATATAGATACATATATATGTAAAAATAAAAGGTATATGTATATATATACAAAATATAAATAAATATACATAACAAAACTAAAATGCTATTTTGTAAATAAATAAGTCGGAGCTGAAGCTGAACATATAGAACATAGACAAACCCAAGAAAAAAAACCCAAAAAAAATACTAATAAAATTAAAGATTTACAACAAAAAAAAAAGCTGCTAACGATACAAAAACAATAATTAAACTTAGCAAACTGCTTCACGACAACAATAACAACAACAACAAATACCAAAAACATCTTTTAAAAAAATTAAATACCAAAGAACTCAGCACAACCAACTTACAACAGGGCCGTTGATCTTCCAGCAGACCCAAAAACTCCCTAAAAAAATAAAAACAAAAAATCTCTTAAAATCACACACACACTAACATGCTTATAGCATAAGCTTATCCAAGTTTAAGATCACAAGAACTTACTAGTTGCTTCAGTTCTGTAGTCTCTATGCCTATGGTATGCCTTTTATGTCTCACACACATACATACATACATACTATGTAGTACTTCAGAACCTAATAATAGTAGATTTATCTGCAGAATTCGTCTAACCAAACGAGAGTATCATTTTATGAGTTAAACCTTATGAAATTTGTCTTCCTTTTCAATCAAAAAACCAAAAAAAATACAAAAAAAAATCTAATACTTTTGCTTTTGTTTTTACGTTCAATCTAGCGACTTCAACTTTTGTCAAAAAAAAAAAAAACTATATGCATATAAATATATCAATTTGTGGCACCTTTTCCGATTCTAGTAAGTCACACACACACACACACACATACACACACTGAAAGAATATAATACTTCTATAAATTTAAATCTCTTGAAATATTCACTCACACACACACATACATGCTTCCAAAAACCAATACCTTTTTACGAATCTGACAAGAAATTATATGTAAAAATTGCTGTACATTTCGATAGAACTTCCAAGATACAAACAAAAAGCGCGCTTTGCTTTCAACATAACCTCAACAAAGAAACAAGAATTTCTTTTGGACCATGTTAGGACACATCTCACAAAACGAATAGAACAAATTAACTAAGCTGAGACATACATATATGTGTATATATATGTATATACATATGTAGGTCTATTATGTTTCTGTTAATAATGCGACTGAATAACAAAGTTTTTATTGATTTGCTGCTTGTTGTAATTAAGAAAAAATACCAAAAAAAAAATATTTATACAAAAATCTGTAAATATGTAAAGAAAATGATAAAAGACACCAAAAAGTTAAATAAATCAAATCAATTTACAGCTTTGAATACCGTCCACACGCACACAGTAAACGATTAAAGCAAATACAAACGAAGATCTCTAAGGTGAGAGAGGGAAAGAGAGAGGGAGAAACAAAAAGAGATCGAAAGATAAGCGGAAAGGTTTAGAGAACGTTTAAACGTATACTTAATTTGGCCTTAAAATTATATATGCAAAAATTTAGTTACATAAAGATATATACAAAACAAAATAAAATACCAAAAAAAAGCCAAAAAACAAAAGAAAACAAAAGTTGAAGTAACCGTTTGGGCGCCCATACGTGTATTTTTTGTACATTATATATTATATATATATTTTATATGTACATACATAAATATGTATATATAAAAAGTTCTCCTTATGATTAGTTTTGTGAGTTGTTTTGGTTCGGTTCCTGAGATCAAATGAGATGAGTTGTTCAAGTGCAGTACAGCCAATTAATTAGTAAAAAAGAAAAACAAAACAAAAGAGCAATGATAATATACATATATGCATAACAATTCTTAATGATACTATAATAAATTAACATATATATATTATTAACTATAAACAAATATTGAATGGTATATAAAACAACAACAAATTGCAAACAATAATAAAAACATATCGTCTTCAAGTCATGCAAGAAAAGTTTTTTTTGTTTTTTTTTTACCAAATATATTATTCTAAATGCTAGACAAAAGCTTATTAAGTAGTAACAAAAAGATAAAGAATGTTTCAAATTCAAGAAAGAGAGGGCAACAGAGTGCGAGTGAGAGAGTACTATGGTTGGGGCATAGAGCGAGAAAGAGCAAATGAATAGGAGCGATAGAATAACCTGGGCCAGGCCAGACATAACAAAAGTGATATAAAACATACATATAAATAAAGAAAAAGAAAACATGAACTTGCCAAAATAATTAAGTTAAATACATAATACATAATAAACACAACACCAAAAAAAATCTCTACTCTCTCAATAAATGAGAAAGTATTTAGTCTATGGCCTAAAGTGAAAAAGAAAAAAAGTTCAGCCAGCAGCAGCAGCAGCAGCAAAATAAATATGAATATATATACATATATCTAGTTTAATAGGCATTTAAATATAGGCAATCCTTATTATAATAATACTACTAATAATAAATACTAAACAAGAAAAAATACTAATAATCACTATAAATTCTAATACTGCAACCTTCAATGCTGAGCTTTGCTATCAAGTAACAATTTCCGAAACCGAAAACTACCAACAAAAATACACTTAACAAAAATGAGAATATACTACTTATAATACTTATAAACCAATAAAGTTGTCAATATGCGTTGCCTATTTTCAAATTTTGGTTCTTAGAAATTCATTAATAAAGAAGACTGGAATAAAAGCAAATGCAACAAAAAACAACAACAACAACACATAAATAATATATATACATACATATATATAGTATATATATACAAAGAACAAGGTCAATACAAATACATATGCGTAGCGTTCGAAATGCATTCGAAAAATAAGCAAGGATACAAAAATACTTACATACATACATACTTACATATATACAATATATTAGTGTATATATAACATACATACATATATGGATACTAACATACATTGGATATGTACATACGTATGTGTGTGTATGTGAAGGCGCATCCATGTTACATAAGTCCAAGCCAGCTAACCCAGATATTTTTTAATTATTTAAATAAATCTCATCCTTTTTTTTATTCAAAAAAAAGAAAGTAAGCCAAAGCGGAATGAAGGAAGCTTTTTTTTTTTCGGCGTGCCGAATATTTTAATACTCTTGCAGATATATGCTACTATTACAAAGTCACAAAACAATTTTTTTTTTTGGAAATTCAAAAGATTTTTATTGAAAATTAAATGTGTCTGTAGATTAACACATAACAAAATGTCCGCAAGGGTATTTATATAGAGAAAAGATAACATTTAAAAATTTCGCATAGTTATATTATGATCTTAATACACACAATCACACACATACACCTACAGAAAAGTATTAGAACACTTGCAATTTAATTTTGTTTCAATCGTCAGCAACAACAAATTTTTTGAATAGTTATAAAAGAATAGAAAAAAAGGCGCAAAAAGAAAAGCTGCGAAACTATCGCAATGGGATTAGGAAAAAACAAAAAAGAAGAATATCCATGTAAATTATGCGTACCACAATAAATGATAAACAAATTAAGAGAAACACTAATTATTAAATAATGCATAATTAATAAATATACATATGAATGTATATAATATATACACAAAGTAAATACGCCGCAGCAATTAATACAAAAAAAAAAAAAACCAAGCAGAAGTAAAGTAAAAAAAAACGTTGTTAAGATTCTAAAAGTGAAATGTTTTATAAATAGTTAAACCAACACTAAAAAAGCAAAAAACCAAAAAAAAAAAAACAATTATTATATATTAAATATGAAAAACACAGAAAACAGAAAAAGCTAAAATACAAAAAGACACAACTACAACAACAACAACAACACTAAGAACAATAAGCAACAACAACACAACATAGAATACAACAACAACCAAAAATCGAATAATTTCCACATGAGAGCAAGCACAAAATTTACGGTTTGACTTTGAAACAAATTTTAATAAAAAAAATGTACAAGCCATATTTATTTTGTAAGCGATTCGGATCCAAAAATTTACCAGCAAAGAAAATGAAAATGTTAGATGTATTTACTAGGTAAATGTAATGCATTAATTGAATAGGCATCAGTTGAGAAACCAGATCAAATCTTAGTACAACACAAACACAAACACAGACAACACACACACACACATACACTGACACAAACACAGACAGAGGCAGACACACGTTACTTTATGAACATAAAAGCAAATTAAATGAAAAAGTATATAAAAATAAATTATGCTAAAAAGAACAACTTACAAAAATACAACTCAAATTGCAAAACACGACTTTTCATTACTGTCAGCGGTTAGATCTTAAGCCCAATACGCTAATCGCTCTAACACTTACATTTAAGCAACGCCACATGGAAAGAAACCAGGATAATGGCTTTCGATCAGGAAGAGCAGATGAAAAAAATGCATTTAAAACAATGTTTTTTAGCTTCTTTTTTTTACAGAAAAAACAGTTCAACAGAAAGACGAAATAATAATATTTTTAAATAAAAACCGATAAAAAAAAAAATTTTAATAAACCTTAAGATGTTTATTTACTTTAATCATTACTTGGGAGTTCAGCTTTTATGGGTGGCAATTCATTAATTTTGTAACATACTTTTAAGATGAAAAAAAAAGCAAATGGTTTGCTAATATCGATAAAAGTACTGCATACTTTGAAGCTGATTAAAATTTTTGCATGCTTGAAATTGAGCCAAATATAGAGCATACTCTTAGGCTGACAATATTAATAGTAGAACCACTAAGCAGTTATACATAGAGGAGTCAAATGCCGAAAATCCAATAGCCTAATTGGTCTGATTTGGATTTGGCCACCAGAGTATTGTAAAACTATCGCATTTGAGCTCGAAAGCGAACGTCAAGCGAGAGTTTCGTAAAACTATCGCATTCGAGCTCAAAAGCGAACGTCAAGCGAGAGTTTCGTTAAACTATCGCAGTCGAGCTCAAAAGCGAACGTCAAGCGAGAATATCGTGAAGATTTCGTATATGTTCATGTGCACTACATTTACTACCAAATACTGAAAAGAAGCAAATTGCTGGCACTCGGTCTGCATTGAATGAAGCCAGCGATAGAATGACTTGCACTTTTTTAGTTACGCATTAGGTCTGGAAAATTTACGACGCTTTGCGATCGGCTTGCTGCTTTCAGCAGCCGAAGTGCTGGTGGACCTGATCCAATGCATTTTTTCGGCAGTTGGGAAAACGTAAAAGACTTAGGCCCAATTTCTCAATGTCCGGTCAGTCAACTTATTCTAAGTTTAGTCGAATTTGAGTTTCTCAATGTTCGGTTAGCACTTACTTATCCGATGCCTGGAGGTCCGGTTACTACTTATACCGATGCTATGTCCCGATATATAAATATCAATACAATCATCGTAAGGCGAACAGCTGACTCAAGCTGACACTTGCATTGTTTACTCTTTTTTTCCATGAAGCAAAGTTTCAAAATGCTTATTTGAGTCGTCTAGGTCCACAAACACATGCTTCTCAACTGCTTCTCATTTTGATATGCAGCATGCAGCAGTTTGGGAGTCACAGGCAAAAACAGAGCCAAAAGAACGACTGAATCCCCGTTAACGTTGGCAACACCATTCGGCGATAGTGATATACCGATGATTGGTTAATTTGGCTTTGAGAAAACCAAATTGCTTAACTGCAGTATAGCTCGAGCATAAAAGCTATTCCGAAGTTAACTTATTCCAAGTTTAACTGGACATTGAGAAATTGGGCCTAAGAAGAATGGAACTCAACTATATTGTAAGAGATTTTTTTAAGCAACAAAATGCGAACCTCTATCAAACTCCATATTCATGTTAAATGGGATCTTCAAAAACCCAGTCCACTGTCTTGTATTTGGACCCATTATTGACATTCATATTTTCTTTATGGTTTTCTTAAGCTTATAATTTATTTAATTTTTCATTCATTATAAACTTAGCAGCTAAACTAAAGGCAAAGTAAACTCATGTCAACAACGTGATGTTGCATGAATTTGAAATTCCATTTTAACGGTTATTTACAGTGCACGAAAAAGTATTTCTGTTTTTCTTATGATTTCTTTGTATATTTATTTTTTATTATTTTTTTTTTTTGGTACGACGAGTTCAAGCCAACCAACC
This sequence comes from Scaptomyza hsui, assembly GCA_018152825.1. NCBI lineage: Eukaryota > Metazoa > Arthropoda > Insecta > Diptera > Drosophilidae > Scaptomyza > Scaptomyza hsui. The sequence continues at coordinate 12,270,025 of JAECXO010000001.1, forward strand.
CACAAAGAGATATTGTTGGATTGGTGGCAAACTTGACGCTCGAAAACGCTGATCAGTTCCACTGTGCGGCGTCTCTTTTACATAGTCGATATCACATAGTGTTTACTTATATGTAGCTGGCTACCATCCACTAACCCCCACCCTACCCCTACCCAAACCCAAGTCAGGGATTTAGCTGCATGCGACCACGTCGCAAGGACTTTTTCGCCTTAACAGAGGATGAGGAGGTGGCGGAGGCGGTGGCGGAGTTGGAGGAGGCAGGCGGCCGAAACGTGGGCAGATCAACAAAGACTGGACGATACTCGGGCGCCTCGGGACGCATCGAACGCGATTCCGTTAACAGCACATTCGTATAATAGTTGAAGTCATTCTGTTGCTGCGATTGCGGCTGAGGTTCGCTGCTTGGCAAGGGACGCTGGGAGGCGGAACGACCCTTGGCCGCATCGGAACGCAGCAGGCGGAAGAGATTGCGACGCGATACTTGATCCGTCGCCTCCTGCGATTCCTGAGAGCTACGACGCTGTTGGCTGCCATTGAGAAAGGCAGCCTCCTCGTAGCGTGGTATATAGCGCGGCTTGCGGGACTCGCCACGATCGTGCGGGGTCACATTGAAGCCAAAGAAGCGCGGTGCCTGCACCGAGATCAAAGGCAACAGCGTTTCCCTTGCATAGCGCTCGGCACGCTGCAGCAGCTCGCCCAGGCGGAAGGGCAGCAGTTGCACCGTTTGCGGTTCGTCTGCACTCCCTGCGCCCAGCTGTGCCATCATTTTGGGTGGAACTGTGGAAGCGGGTGCATCGGTTGAGCTCTTTAATGTTGTCTCCTCCAGCTCCGGCAATTGCAGATCCTTGCCATGTTTAGTCCTCGGCGTGGTTGCCTTCAGCACCGGCTCAACAATCTCCTCCTTGGTGGTGATGTATTCATGCAGGTTACGTCCACGGTTGACGGCCAGTCGACGATCCTTGAGCACCGGCTCAAATATCTCATTCGTGGGCGCATCGAGTGCATCCGAGAGACTTCGACTCGACTCTGCAGCCTCTGCCTCGTTGTTGTCCTTGTCCAGGGAGTTGCCCACGAGTATGGGTTGCCAGGGCAGCTCGTCCGTCTGTGCCAGCGGATAGGTTTGATTCTTAGCCAGCTTGAAGCTGGTGCCCAAGTTAAAGATGTCCTTGCGCTGCTTCACACTCTCCACACCATCGACACTGGCACTCGAGCCGGACTCCGCCAACGGGGTATCCGTACTGGGTGGCAGCGATGCGGGCGGCTGGGTGGTATAGGCGCCATAATCATCTTGATTGTCCAGCTCACAGTTGCCCGGCTGGAGGCGCATGCGGACGGGAGTGCCGCTGCTCAGCTTGGTGCTGCGGCACAGGGAATGACTGCGACCAAAGCTATCTGTGAGCACCACCTTGTCAATGTCCCAGTGGGGCAGACCCTTCGATAGCCAGCCGCTGTAGGACTTGTAGTGCAGACTTAGCGTGGTGGGAAAACCCAGCGCCGGATGTGGAACAATAATCTTGGACACAATATCGCCGGCAAAGAACTCAGCGTCGTCCTTTCTGTAAGTGTAAATAAAGAAAGGATGAGTAGGAAGCTTGGAGAGGTCGTGCGTTGAGGTCCTAACTCACTCGGATATCTCGAAGGTCTCGTTGAGGCCGCCATCGCCCTCGAGTATGGCTTCTAGGCGGCCAATTGTGCGCAATGGCAGGTCATTGAAGGAGTTGAAGATTTGCAGCTGGAACTGATGGGCACAGAAGGGCTCCTCCTCGCGGGTGAGCAGATAGAGTTGACCCCGACCCGTTGATCTGTCCGCATAGTAGCCCATGTTGCCGCAGCGGGGCACACCCTCGGCGAGGTCCTCGTCATCCTGGGCACAGGGAAAGCACTTGCCCTTGAGGAAGTCATCGTAGCTGGCACAGGGAAAGGCTGGAAACATGCAGCGTGGCGCCACCGAATCGATAAAGAACTTGTAAGCACGCCGATGATTGCACAGTGAACGTCCCTCCTCATCCTCCGCAGCCTGGGCGGCTATATATATTGTATATTCAAAATGAAGTAAGTTAAAGTCATTGCTAATAATTATGAATATATTGAAACCTACACCAAATGAAATCCGTAACAGCACCCACAAACAGATTAGAGCAGCCGGTCTGCACACGTCCTCCATTGGGATAGTAATCGACATGACCCATGGGCTGCCAGGAGCCCAGACCGCCCAAAATCAGATTCTCCCCATTCGAATGGATGACATCGACAAACTCCGCATCGCTGCTGTCCAAACGCACCTTCGGATGCTGCGCCTCGAACAACGGTCCCGCCGGATCCAGCCCCGTTATGCGCGACAAGCCGGGCAGCTCGGCTCCCGCAAAGCCGGAGACATGAGCTCCCAGGCTGAAGCCAATGACATGGGTGCGCATCAGATTGAGACCCTTGTGCTGCTCCAAATGTCGCAGCAACATGGCCAACTGTTTGCCCACAAGTCGCGTATTTGCCGCTGCACGCACATAGTTCGGGAACGTGGCCCCATTCTCCCAATCCACGCAGATCACAATGCAATCCTCCTGCACAATGCACAGAAAAAATTCTTTGTTCTATTGTTCTAACGAGCCTTCTTGCTTCAATTACTCACCACTGCCATTAGCGCCGTCTTCATCTCATAGATCCAGACATGCGGACAGGCGGATCCAAAGCCATGCACAATGACCCGCACGGAGAGCTCATCGAAACCCTCGAGGTCATCAATGGAGGGTGGAGGGGTCTTCTTGGGCTTGTCTGTGGTCACATTTGGGCCAGCTGCTGGAATGCTGGTGGCTGGTGGCAATGGAGCTGCTGAGGCTGCCGGTGTCTCCGATTCCCGCTTGGCCTTCGCCTTGGCAAAGGCGGCGGTCATATTGAGAAAGGAGAGCTCCATGAGCGGTCGATCGGAACGCTGGCGTGTGGAGTAAAAGTAGAACTTTGTATTGATCTCCTCGGGCGACGAGGGCAGCATCTCCAGATAGGCAAACGGACCCGAATCCTCAAAGCAGCCCAGCTCCCCATAACAGACACGCTTCACAGCACGCTTGGAGCGTCGCTGTCGCTGTTGATGCTGTTGCTGCTGCTGATGCTTTTCATGGGCCAGCAGCGAGGCATGCACCGCCTCCGATAGCTCTGTGAAGTTTGTATAGCCTCCCAATGTGGGCGTGGTCGCAGTGCCAGCTCCCCGCTCCTCCTTGCCAAATGCTGCAATCGATGAGTAAGCACAAAACAAAGAGAAGAAAACGATTTGAATTTTGAATTGTTTCGGATATGAATCGATTTTATGGTCATCAAATGCGACACTTTGCAATCGACGCACGTGCCCCAAAAAACCAAAGAACCAAAAAAATAAAAAATAAGCTGGCTAAGATCGAAAAATCTTCTTCTTTCCTTAGAAGTAAAGCTTGGAAAAATTTGATTACGACTGTCAAAAGCAATTAACAGAAGTGAATTAAAAACTGTTTTTTTTTTTTCCACTGCGCCATTGTTTGGAACGTGCGGATGACATAACAACACCACAATCTGTCATATTTGTATGTGTGTATGACAAACTACCGAGGCGTGATTGACCAACCAGCGACAGAAGCACACACATTAAAGTCAAATGAGTTATAAGAAACACATATTAAAAAATCAAAAAAAAAACAATATACGCTTTGCCACACACGTCGTCAAGTGGCAATAATTATGCATATGATTATCATCTATCTGGCAGCACCCAAAAATGGAAAATCAGGAAATACCAAAACAGAACTACATCTATCCTAGCCTAAATATGTTCCTTCCTTTTCCTTAACGACTAATTTCTACATACAATACAAAAAAAAAACAAAAAGCTAACTTCAACAAAACAAAATAATATTAAAGTGCCCTCCATTAATCAGCACGTCGCGACGTGACTTTTAAGCTCTTATGCAATCCAAATGCATCCAAGTTTTTCAAAGACAATGGGAAGCACTTTACGCTTTTCAGTCTGACAGGTACTTATATGGTGTATATATAATTGCTGAGGCATTTGCGCGACTTACGAGTTTGCGTCTACAAAGGCAATTAGGAAAAGGCTTTCAACTATGACTATGATAATTAAGATGATGTTTAAGAGATTGATATGGATAGTACTTAAGATGGATAGCAATGAAGATGACGATAACTTGGGTGTTGCATCAGCTAGATTTATGATGCGTATTTTCTAGATAATAGATTAAATTCAGATGTAGAATTGTTTTTTGAAGGGAACAAACTAGAAAACTGATAAAGACTATTCTAAACTTCGAACTTTGTGCATTTAACTAAATACTAAAGTATATTTCATATATTAGTTTCGAGAACAATGGTTAAATTTTCAGTGTATTTTCTCTCCATATAACGAATTTTCTATACAACGAAGTTTTTTCTTGTCCCCTTGAAATTGAAAGTTTGACTGTAGTTTGTATGAGACTAAGCATCAAATGCATTTAATGATTTATAGTAAAAACTATTTAGTTGCGTAGTATTAACTAACTAAACAATTCATTTAACTAAAATTTTAATGTTAATTCAAGTTATGAGAACTAGAATTATTTGATATAAAAAGCTTTAGAAATTCTTAAATTTAAATTAAAAACAGCCTGTAAAACGGTTAACCAAATTTTGACTTGATTTTAAAGCTTTCATTTGCAAAGTTTAATTTTGACTATGAATTTTAGTATACATATATCCTAGACTGCTGAGTAAGAACAGCTAAAAATCGATATGCCACACTAGATATGTGTACTTATAAAGACAAATTGTTGTTTTAATACTTGTTTCAATGGGTTTTGTTTGTTTGTTGGGCACAATTTGTGACTTTCGTTGTTTTCATTTGTCGTTTAAAGTTTGCCGTTTTTTTTTCTAATATTTTTTTTTTGTCATTGCAATCGCTTCTTCGTTTTTGGTTGAGTGTGTCGCTTTGGCATTTACGTTGATTGTGCAATTTGTGAAGTGTTTCGCTCATCGTCAAACTCAATGGCAAACACACACACACACACACGCACACACACAAATTGTGAAGTGAAACTCAAGCGAGGGCAAAATAGACACCCACAAACAGCCACCCACCCGTTGGCCTTCAAGGGGGTTGTGGGGTGTGAAGTGCACACACACACACACACACACACACACACACACACACACACACACACACACACACACACACACACACACACACACACACACACACACACACACACTGAAGCTGACTGAAAGCATCCTCAGTTCAAGAGTTAGTTATTGTTGCTATTTAAAGCACACAACTAATTCAATTAACAGAGCTGCTGGGGAAAAGGGAAGTGGGCGGGTGGGGGTGGGGGAGGTGTACATATATGTACATAACTCAATTAGTTAATGGGAACGTCTACAACTTACCGCTAGTTCGAGTGCCGAGCAGCAGCAGCGAGAGCGCAAGGCAAATGTGTTGCATGTTGTTGTTGTTGCTGCTGTTGTGGCAGCTGTTGTCGTTGTTGTTGTTGCTGCTATATAGAGATTATCGAATAATGTAAGCAATTGTCAATTGCATTGATCTCTCTATTTTCTTTTCTTTTTCTCTTATTGCAATTGCATTGCTTGCCTCCTATGATGTTTTTTGGGTAGCAGCTGCTGCTTCTTCTTCTTCTTCTTTTTCTTGTTGTGCGTTTTTTGGGGTTTTTTTTAGTTTGTTTGTTGTTGTTGTTGTTGTTGTTGGTCGGTCGGTGTTATGTCTCTTTCGCTTTGGTAATAGCAATATACCATAAACAAATTCACTTTCACTTATTTGTGAACCTGCCAGCAGCAGCAGCAGTCGCAGCAGCAACAGTTGCTGCGGTCGTGACTGGTTACGGACTTGTTGTTGTTGTTGTTGTTGTTGACTGGTTCCTGGCCACGGCCAATGGCGTCTGCGTCTCTCTGACTCACTGACTGACTGACTCTAAGCGCATTTGCAGATGCTATTGTTGTTGTTGTTGTTGTTGTTGCTGTTGTTGTTGGGGCGTTGGTGTTGGCGTTTGATTTTGTCTGCTTGATTGAATTATGTGGCAGACGGCAGACGACAGCAACAACAATTGTTGGCTTTCACTTGACCAGCAGCTCCAATTTGCGACAGATGCTTGGGCCGTGATTGATGGTGATTGCCGCTGATTGATTGCTCATGTGTGGCCTGCAATTCAAGAAGCAACAACATTCATAATCAGTTACAAAAAAACAATTAGAGATAATCATAATAATAAAAATAATAACTAGGAGACATCTTGTTGTTGTTGTTGTTGTAAACGTTTTGACCGTCTGGCAATATTGTATAATAAGCCGGTTGTTCACGGACAGGATGTGCGCTAAGCGGCAACATTGCAACTTGCAGCTGGGCCATTGACCTTTGTCGCTCTATCTCTCTCTCTCTCTCTCTCTCTCTCTCTCTCTCTCTCTCAATCACTAATACTCCGGCTCTAAACAAACAACAATAAAAGCAGCAGCAATTACAATAAGAGCAACTCTATAGCTATTAAAAGCTAAACATTGCTAACGAGCGCAAGCACACGTTACACTGTGCAACAAAGTAAGGGGCAATAAATCAGACATTTTTGACTCAAGAAGTTTCAAAATAATGTGCAAATTTAACAAGCAATCAAGATGTCTTCAGATTTTTTTGTTCAAGTAAATGAGCAAACTATGTACAAAAGGTGGCAACGCCCTTGCTATAAGTTGACCACATCTCAACAACAAGTTTGTAAGAAATTAAGCAATCTTGAAATTTTGCCAAATGTTGCAAGATGGCAACATTCAATTCTAAATATTTATACAGAGCAAACGTTTAGTTACATTTTACAAGCAATCATTATGTTTTAAGGTCTTCGCTCAAGTTATTAAACAAACTATGAATATAATTTGAGAGATGTGGCAATATGAAACTTTTTCAACTAAGTATTCCATCACTTAAATTGAAAAGAAAAAAAAGTTAATCTTATCAAACTTTTCATATCATATTGTATTATTTTCAAACACTTTATCTTACACCAATTATCGTTTAAGGAAATTGCCTCTTCAGATAACGCTGACAACGAACTTAAACGGAAATAAAACTCTCATTTTGCAGCACAGTGTAAATGTAGAGTAAACGTTGAACATTGGATGTTGAATGTGGACATTTGGGTCAACAGCAGACGGCAGTCAAAAGGCATAACTAAAAAATGCCAACAACAACAACAGCATGCAACCAAAAAAAAAACTTAAACTCTCTTGTCATCAAATTTGTTGTCAAGTTTTTTTCCCCCGTTTTTTTTTGTTGCTAATTTCCACCGAAGAAATTTCATGAGTCAATTATGCGGGAGTGAGAAAAAACCGCATCTAAAAAAACTGGGTGCCATCTAACGAAAGTGAAAACTGTGAAGAAGAAGAAGAAGAAGAAGAGGAGGAGGAAAAAAACCTGCTAAGCGCTTAAGATGATAAGCCGTAACCGAAACGAACTATTGAGAGCAGGCATTGAAAAGTGTTTAGTTGATTGATTTATTGATCTATTGACTACATTATGAGTCTTCACTTTCGTTGAAGCTGTGACTTTTCAATTAGCATAAAGCCAAAGATTAAGCAAGCTTCACAATACTATGTTTGTTGGTGACCGCTAACAAAATGAGTAAGCAGCAGAGAAGCATTACAAAATGTTTGTTTGACTCTCGTCAAGGAGCTTTTGTTTAGTAATTATGAGCTGTTAATTAACTTTAGCTAAGTTTCGTTTAGGTTTGGGAAGGTTCAGTCTAAAGTGCGTTTACAAATTTATTAAGGTTTTGCAGCAATTAACAAAAAAATCAAACAATATTAAAGCTTAATAATTTTTTATTTTTCATTTTATTGTTGCTTATTGTCAACTAAGAGCAGTCACAATTAATTCGAATTGAAACTAAGTAAAATTACATTACAAACAAATATATATAATAGTAAATCTGAAAGCAAACTTTAAATTTATGTTTTTATTTTAAAACAAAAATATTAGTGGTCCAACATTTGTAGCATGGATTGAGGAAAACCAAGAAAAACCTCTTGTTTTTTTTAGAAAATAATAATAATATTTTCCGTGCAGTCCTTACAGTTCTAAGCATTTTACATTTGCTTTAATAACAGCTGTTTGAGTTAATTCAACTTGATGTAAGCTTGATGTAAACCAATCAAAAAACATAGATCACAGCAAGTCCATTAAGAGCAGCCATAAAAGCATCCGAAGTTCATTCACCAAAACAAAAAAAAAAGAGAGACAATCGCATTGTTGCACGATGGATCCATCAATCAATCAATTGCGGCCACCCGCAACATTCGATGTTGAAAGGCGAAACGAATGGAGCGAAAAGAGGGAATAAGAGATGAAGATGCCAGATTGTCGCACTGGGAAAGCTAAAGTTACTTCAACCCACAAAAACACCTTTAACCACACACACACACACACACACACATGTATATAGACTGGAATGGAAAGTGTGATGTTTTGTTTTTTGTGTATTTTTTGTACAAAAATAATGCTTCTAAGCTGCTTTCGCACGACTTCTACTTATGCTCGGTCCGTCGGTCCATCAGGCACTTTCAAATAGATTAACCCAATTTGGGTGCTGGGTCCGCTTTCAGTTTGCCTCGGCTACTTGCCACTTGCTGCTTGCTGCTTGCCACTTCTCATTTTCGCATTTGCCACTAATTCTGCTCATTAAATACAAATACAGCGACGATACGGCCTGATAAATGGACATCGTCGACGTCGACGTCGCAATATGCAACACAGAAGAACGGACCGCTCATTCATGCCCCCCCTCGCTGCAACAGATGGGAAAGCCAGAGACGAGAAATCGAAGTTGCAGACCAAATTGAACCATGCCAAAAAGGAAAAGCGCTGCGCAACAATTTTACATAAATAACAACACAATGTGGGGTTTTTTCTTGTCTTGTGCAATTTATGCCACTCAATAAGAATCGAGAGTGTTAAAAGTGCTGAACGGAAAGATGCCCTTTAGTTATTATTTTTCTTTATTTCGAATATTAAGAAAGGACATTTTTGAGAGTTTTAAGGAACTTATTCTTCTTTGAATATTTTTTACAGAGACATAATAAATAAAATATCATAAAGCAATGATTGACTTTTAAAAATAAGTTGTATTAAAAAGTTTTAAAACATATTCAAATTCTTTCATTCGTAACTTTCAGTATATTTTATTTTCAAAAACTAAGATCGATAAATAAAAAAAACCAAGGCACAAACTTTTTTATGTTGTGCAAGTGTTGTGCAACTTTATGATACACAATTCTTCTCTAACCAATGTATTTATTACAGTTTACAGGGTATACACTAATCAAAAAAATAGGAACTACATGTGGCCCAAAACAAAACAATGCTGCAGCATTGTGCCAACTTTTTTTTTGGGCAATCGGTTTTTTGATCGATTTGACTCAGAGCAAATTTATGTATGTGTGTGTGTGTGTGTGTGCCATTTTAATACCAGCAATCGTAAACTTTTTTTTTTATTAGTTGCCTTTGCTTACAAGACGAAAGACTTAGGCAACGAACTTGCAGTCGCTGGCGCGCAGCCAGAAAAAAAAAACAAAAACAAAAACAAAATCAAAACCAAAATGTTCAAATTTCCTTAGCCAATTTTCGCATGACGGCAGCATAAATAGTTTCCTGTTTGTTACGACGGACTCGAAAACAACAACAACTAAGCCAAAGAGTAGCTTCAAGGGAGGCGCTGGACAGTAACAACAACAGCAACAACAACAACAACAAAAACTATGATTTAAAAGCCAACAGCGCATGAAGTTTCCGCCGTTATTTCTTGTTGAGTTTGTTGTTGTAGTTGTTGTCGGTTTTAAGTTGTAAGTAGCATGAAAAATTAGTTTTCGTTTTTTTTTTTGCGCGCTTTTTCACAAGAATTTCCACAGTTTTCAAACTCATTGTTCATGCACTGCATGCAAGAAGAAGCCAAGAAGCCAGAAAGACAAAGCGCCATAAATTAACAGACGATGGCGCTGTATTAAAACCCAACCAACGGTAAAAAAAAAATACGGTATACAAAAATGCAATGAGACAAACAATAAGCGCAACAACAAGAACAATATCAATTATATATATAAACGCATGTGACACACTTATTGGGCCAGCAGTTATGGCCTACTTGCTTCAGGCCCAAAAAAAAGCCGAAAGAGCCAACTTAAAAGAGTTGAAAGAACCAAGAACAGGTCAAGTGGGGCTTCATCAACATCATCATCATTATCATCATCATCATCATCATCATGTGATGCGTGGGATGTGGCATAAGCCAAGTTAAAGAGTATATTGATTATGTTATTTGATGTGTCATGAAAATGTTGCTAAATGTGGGTTTCATGCTTATTAAATTGAAGTGAACGAAAAAATAAATAAACAATTAATAATAATAATAATAACAATAACTAAAAGTAAAAAATCAAAATTAAAGAATCCAAATTATAGAAAAGTTTATTTAATCTCTTAGTATTTTAGTTTTTTTATGTATTATTATTTTTATTTAACATTCTATAAGAACTTTGTATATTAGAGTAAGATAACAATTTGTTATGCTTCTATATAATATAGATATAATTTATGAAGCTAACCAACCGGTAAGCAACATTTTTAATTTCTTGAATTACTACACAATTAAGTTTTTTTTTAAACCTAAACATTTAAAAAAACAAATTGTATAACTAATAAAATAAAGAGGCATAGGAAAAAAACTAACTTATTTTTATGCAAACTAATAACAATTACATTTTTTTCGTACTTATTCCAAGAAAACTTTTTCCATATTTTATTGCATACGCAAGGGTATTTTGGCTGCTGTAACTTTACCACACTAAACCAACTTTTGTCATTCTAGTTCTCTCTTTAACCCATTGGCCCAATTAAACACAAACCTACAAAAGCAGAGATAACTCCAATTACAATTACAATTACAAACAATTACACATAGCTGCGACAATTAATTGTTGTTGGCCATTGTCTTTGGTTGACCGCATTATCTCGGGTTGCCCAAGTCAACGAAGATAATGATAATGATAATGATAATGACAATTGCATTCTCGATCTGGTTCTCTGGTTTCCACGACCATTATTATAATATGATTTATTGTGATGAACTACATCTACTAGAAAGAAGTTGTAGAAAGTTGAAGCTAAAGATTTCCAACCGGATGCTGTCTTAACAGTGTTGCAAAGTGCCCAAAGCAATTCTCACATGACTTGCGCTTTAACTATTATGATTTAAACGATTCTTTTAATAACGTACTGCGGAAGTTGTTAACCAAAAAGTTCAAGTTTCTAGCTAGATAAGAGTGTTAAGTAGGTCAAATGGTTTAAAGCTAAAGATTTTCCAAATCCTTAGATTTGTGGATGCGCCCAATTGACTGACTGACTGACTGACTGACTGACTAACTGACGACCTTGCTTATGTCAACAACCAGACAACTATGATAATAATAGCAACAACAACAACAATAACATACAACTAGACTCAATCATTGGCCGTTTACAGCACTCAAATTATGTTAAGTTGTGTGTTATTCAAAAGCGACACCAACTACAACAACAACAACAACGACAATAAAGTGTTTAACTAAATTTACAAAAATTGTGGTTATTTTGTATGTGTTGTCGTTGTAGTATGACATTGAAGGAATTTATGCACTTTAATTGAATACAATTTTCGCGGTAGGAGGTACCAAAAATACCCTGTAATACACACACCAAGAGAGTAAAAGTGAGTGTGACAATTTGATGCCCATAAAGAAATATGTCAAAATATGTATGAAAAAATATATATAAAAACCTAAAAAAGTTTTTATTAAGCTAGGGCTATTAATATAGTATAACTAAACTCAGGATTTACAAAAGCTAAAACTACTAAATTTGGTATACAGCTGCTCTCATGTTTAACAATTTTTAAAAAGCATTATTTTTGGCAAATACTAAAAAGAAATTGTAGAATTGTTTGTTAAAACTAAACTAGTCTATCAAAACTCAGCTTCTATATAAGCTAGAGCTAGAAAATTTGGTGAAAAGCATTATTCTACCAAACGTTTTCTGAAACTAAGCTTCAAAAAAATAATCTAGTCCATTTGAACCCAGGATCCATAAAAGCTAGAGACCTTAAATTTGGTTTACAGTTTCTTTTTCGCCAAAGCTATTTTAATATTGTATAGTTCACATTAAAAATATTTTTTTTTGCAAATACTATAAAGAAAATTTAGAATTTCTTGGGCTTAGCATCAAAAACCTAAACTGGTCTATCTGATCTCAGGATCTATATAAGCTAGAACTACAAAATTTGGAGTACAGCTAATTCTAAGTGAAGCGATCTTAACTACAAGACTTTACAGCTCAGTTAGCAGGGTATTTATATGTTGAGTGCAACGATGATGATCAATTAATGTCTGCTACTAGTTTTTTTTTTTTTTTCTTTTCTGTTTGCACTTTGCGTTGATTTAGACTTTACACCATGAATTTGTCCGCTGCTGTTGATGCTGTTGATATATAAATTGGCTGCCTTTTGTCTGTATTTGTTTTTTTTGGTCGCTCTGCAATTCGTGTCAATGTCAGCATGATTTAAGTTTTTCTGTGTATTTTCTTAGTATTTATTTCTAGTTTATTAATCTTTTTTCTTGAATGCACAAGGGGAGGGGTGCGTGAGGGGAGTATGGGGTCATGGCATATAATGCGGCTAAAAAAAACTAGTTTGATGCAGCAACAAAAAATATGCATAATCACAGCAACAACAGCAAGTGCAAGCAGTGCAAGCAGTTACCAAAAGACTTAAGCGACAAACTTGCAAGCTTGCAAGCAAGTGCAAGAAATACGTACGAAAAAAAAATGAGTGTAAGGCTGTAAAAGCTGCGATGACAAACAAATTCAAATGTATAGATTTTTGCTGTGTGTGTTTTGTGATAAGCAACAGATGCCATCAACAACAACAACAAGCACCATTAATAATAACAACAACAACAACAGCTTCTGCTTTAGAGCCCGGTCCCAGTTTACAGTTTCACTTGAGGCGCGTGAAAGTTGCGCTTCACAACAAAAACAACAACAACAGCCCAAAACGACAGAAAATGAAACAACAACCCACATACAAAACACACACACACACACCTTAGACATTGACAAGACAAAAGTACAAAAAGGGCAGGCCAAAGCTGAAGCCGCAAAAAAAAAAAAAAAAAAAGAGTCAAAGGCAAACATTAAATGCAAGCGCATAGCGCAGAGTAAAAGAAAGGAAAAGAAAAGAGAAATAACATAAACAAAACAAACAAACCAAAGACAGTAATTGCAATTATTACGCACTTTTTCTACTTTTCGCGATTGATTGTCTCGACACAATAACTTGCGCAAAGCGTCACACGCACACACACACAAATATGCACACTTAAACAGAAAGCAGAAAAAAAAAAATGATCTTAAGATGCAGCGCGAAAGACGAAAACGGTGCAAATAAGCCGCCGCGTAACAAAGCTCAAGAAAATCATGCACAATATGCCGTTACGAACCTCAGCGCGTCGCGGCTGAAGATCAACTGAAACAGTAAACGAAACACGAAACACGCGAAACGCACAAAGTTCGAACTTCGCTTCGGAGCGGCAGGCAGCAAAGCTTCGGCAAAAAGCGCTCGTGCAGAAGCGGAGCACGTAGCCAGCGCTGCCAGACTGTCTGCACACTCTCAATTACCCAGCTCGTTGCCATTCGCAGCACGTACGATTGCAAAAATAAGAGCGGTGAAAAATAAATCAAAAAAAGCTACAACAAATTGCCAAAGCCGACTTATTTTGAATGCATGTAGGGCCCCTCGCTGGACTAGCATAAATGATGTTATGATTGCAGTTGGTTTCAAAACCATGCGCCGTGCTCTATTGCCCACAGAAAGTTCTAATTTGACCCACTTGGCTGGCAAATTGTTGGTAAATTGAAGTAACTATAAATATACCTCGTTGGTTTAGTATGCATAGGGTATATATTGAAAGAGAAGGCAATTTATAATATATTGCTGTCTCTCTCTTAACCATAGAATACAGAACATAGTTTAGATTTTGCAAGTTTATTGGTAATTTCTTAGTTTTCAACTCAAGTAACTGTTAACTGTTTATGATAACATTAGGCCCTAGCATACTTTAGGGCTTCATCAATGATCAGTTGCTTGTTTTTTACAGGGTGTGTTTGACAGCATCACTCAAATATTTAAGCTATTGTTGAACATAATGTATTTATCATTCTAACCATCTAGTTAGGCATTGCTGCGCATACTAAAATTACAGTTTTGAACTTCATAAGCTATAGTTCTGATCTGCATACAGATCTAGGTTGTATCCGGGTCAGCATTGTTATGGTTGGCCTGAAAAATGATAACAAAAGATAATTTGCTTGAAAAATAAACTCATAACTAGCTTGCAGATTTCACAACGTCAAGCATAATTTTATATCTATTAAATTGTAATTTTATTTAACAAATTTTAAATCGAAAGAAAAAAAACATCTAAAAGCAGTGTGCCCATAAATAAGAAAGAGAATTTTTCCAAAATATTTTCAAGTGAAATTCGAATAAAACTTTTACAGGGCATCTATACAGTCGGCGCCACACTTGGTGTTCTTATTGACAGCTTCATTACAAGAGCTTAAGTAAATTTATTATCGTATCGTTTATTTGTTGTTGTTGTTGTTTGTTGTTTTTTCTGTTTTGATCGGTTACAATTTTCTTTAAAATAGGTTGCATGTTTGTTGCCTAACTGACCCAAACGGCCCACTGTCTCTGTCTCTTTCTAAGTCCAGCAGAGTGAAGGCATTGGCGAATTCACCCACACACACACATACACACAGATACGCACACACTCAAATATAAGATTACAATCGTATCGGGTTTTTGCTTAGCTTAACACTAAAAAGAGTATAAAAATACATTGAGAATTTAGTTTTGTTTCTTTTTTCTTCGTCTTGTTTTAACAGGCAGAAAACTTGAAATTACAAATTTAACCATAAATAATATTAACTATCGATTATTGCACACATTGTGCAAGAAAACGAAACAGGATCAAAACAGAAAGACGAAGAGAAATATGTGTGTTTGTGTGTGTGTGTTGAAGCCAGATTTATGTTTTACTTTGTTTTGTTTCTGTTATCGATTTATGAAATAGGCAACAAGATTAGAATTAGCTGATGGCGGCGAAGGAGGAGGAGGAGGAGGAGCATCTGATGCCAGGGGCAACCAAGTGGCCAAGTAGCTTAGCCCTCCTGTCCAAAGTCCTCGGTGAATTTGCGCAGCTTCGTCAAATCCTCCTCATTGACAGTGGGTTTCGTGCGTGACAAAGATTTCAACATGTCGCGCTGCAAAAAAAAAGGGAACTCAATACAAGTAGGAGGAGCAGGTACATATATGCAGAGCGGGCAAACTAACGTTAAGAAACGTTTCTGAATCGTTTCGTTTCGTTCTTTGCACAGAGCGAAATACTAACAAAACCCGATAAAATGTAACTGTAAAAAAAAAATGAGTTCTGTTCAGTTTGCGTTCGTGAGAGCAAACTAAACGTAAAGCGAAATGCTCTCATCTTGAGATGCGGACAAAGGGAATCGGAACGATATGCAATCAGGGCGAATAGTTCGCAAACGTTTGCTGCTCAATTTGTATACACTTTTTTTTCTTTTCTCTTGTTTACTTCTATGTTTCTCTCAGCTTTGTTGTTGCTGAAGTAGAACTAAAAGCCGATCATTTCGCATACGATTCCTTTGTATATGTTTCGTTCCCAAACGTTCCAAGGCACTGCAGCTGTCGGGAGAACAATATTCCAATCGTTTTGTTTGCGCTCTTCGGCAATATAAAGTTAGTGGTTTCGTTTTTCCTCACGATTAGCTTTCGCGAACGGTTCGTTAAACGTTTCGTGTGTTTGCCCGCTCTGCAAATATGTATATGTGAAGGTGCTCACCATGGTGACGGGCGGTTCGAATAGCTTATCGCTGGGCATATCCATCCAGTTCATCTCAACGGCGCCGGGATCACCCGGCGAGCAGGGCACCAGCAGATCATCCACTGTCTGATCCTTGTCCGTGGAACTTGGACCGGAGACGCGCTTGAAATGGGTCGCTGTTTGGACTTTGCGCACCGGCTCCATCAGCGCATCTCGCACCACAATCGATATATCGGCGCCAGAGTAGCTGCAGTGAGGTGAGGATTAGAAAGATTAGGAAAGCTCTTTGAGAGATCTGGCTTGCACTTACCCCTCGGTCTTGCCGGCCAACTCCTTGAGATCCTGCTCGGTCAGCACGTGCGTGGTGTTGCCCAAATGTATCTTGAACATGACGAGGCGGGCATGCGCTTCCGGCAACGGAATGTAGATGCGCTTCTCGAAACGCCGCCGGATGGCCGAGTCGAGCACCCAGGGTATGTTGGTGGCGCCGAGGACGAGAATGCCATCGGTGTCGTTGCCAACGCCCTGCATCTGGACAAGAAACTCGGTCTTGATGCGCCGCACACTGTCGTTCTCATTGTCGGAACGGGTCGAGCACATGGAATCGATCTCGTCAATGAATATAATCGATGGCTTGTGCTGGCGCGCCAGCTCGAAGAGATTCTTCACCAGCTTCTCGGACTCGCCCAGCCACTTGGACATCAGATCCGAGCTGGACACCGAAAAGAATGTGGAACGGTTCGCCTCGGTGGCAACAGCCTTGGCCAAATAGGATTTGCCTGTGCCGGGCGGCCCGAACAGCAGGATGCCCTTCCAGGGTATGCGTTTGCCGGTGAACAGTTGCGGAAACTTGATGGGCAAGATGACGGCCTCCTTGAGTGCCTCCTTGGCGGCGTCGAGGCCGGCGACATCGGACCATTGGACGTGCGGCTTCTCAATGACAATGGCGCCTTCGAGTTTGGCTTGCAGCTTCTTTTTCTCTGGATCATCGTCTTCGTCCTCGTCGCTGTCGCTCTTTTTGTCCTTGTCATCCTTGGAGCTGCTCTCGCCGCCCTCCTTGATTGGTTTCTTCTTGCCCTTCTTCAGATACTCCTTCAGCTTCTCGGCCCGATCCAAATACTGTAAACACTTTGCTCGTATCGAGTCCTTGGCCTTCTCGCCCTGTGCCTCATCTGAAACGGGGAGCGTTACTTGCCACTAGCACTTATATTGAGTGATTACTGTACTCACATTTGATGGTGTGCAGAAAATACTCGACACCATGCTCATAGAGACGCAGTGCCTCGGCATAGTTCTTGTTGCGATCCTCTTCGGTGGCCTTTGTCACCAGATCGATGGCCTTCTGCAGGGTGGTGCCGGCAGCCATGGATATCTTTATTCTATTTCTTCTTCTTCCTCTTCTTCTTCTTCTTCTTGTTGTTGATGGTTTCTTCTGAGGCTGCTGCAAAAACACAAACACAACAACAGTTACTGTGACGTCACTTATTGACTTTTACTTAAAAAAAAAAAACAACAGCAGCGCCCAAAAAATTCAAAAAAAAAAACAACGAACAACACCGAAAACTCAATTCCAAATTGGTGGATGACTAATGCAGGCAGCAAGCATTAACAGAGTAGCATTGACAAAAACAAAGTGCATGACGAACACGAAGGCGAAGAGGAGCGAGAGTTTGGTGTATTTTTTTTTTTGTTGCGCATTACTTACTTGTTTATTGTTTGTTGCTCTTGTTGGTTGTAGTAGCTGGTTAGCTAGTTTTTAGATTTATGTTGCAGTCGAGCAAGCAGCAGCACGCGCCAATTCAACAAAAAATAATAAATAAGGAATTTTGAGGAATTTCAACGGAATGACGATGTCGTCGTCGTCAATATCAATATCGTTGTATGAGTGAGTCGGTTTGCCGACTGCCGATTGTTGTCTATCGATAGAAAGTGGCGGTCGTGCAATAGCCTCTATTAATGACAACAGTTTAAAAATCTAGTCAAATTGAGATTCCATTTGATTGAAAAGACATATTAAAGCAAAGCTTGAAATTAATGTTGTATGTGCTTAGTAAACTATTAAGTTTTCTTCTAAATTGCGCAATTTTAACGCAAAATGCTTTTGCTCTGTTAACGCAACATTTGCTCTGTTAGCGCAACGTGTGCTCTGTTAGCGCAACATTTGGAAAGAGCCCTCTATTAACGCGAGACGGAAGCTATTGACAAGTTTTGATCACATATACAGCGCCCTCTACCGGTAGGGCGTGGCACTAGCGCATCAATTTTGCAACTTTATGAAACCAAAAAAAAAAGATGGATTTTGCATGAAAACAATTATTTGTATGGATAGATTAATGCGATCAATTAATTAACCCATAGTTGCAAGTCTTAGCTTATGCATGTGCATTGTTCCTGCCAGAGTCCTGTTCCATCCCTTTACATTAGGGAGTAGTGAAACATTTAGGTGGCCAATGCACATACGTACACAAACACACACACACAGAAACACACACATACACATCGACAGGGAACAATCGTCACACGCATTTCGGGAGAGTTATTCAAAGTGAGTCTGCATGCGTCTCGCTCGCACGCACATGGAGTCGGCAAGCAGCCGCATACGGGATAACGTATATACATACATATATTTTGGCCACGCCCACGAAACCCGTTTCACCCCTATACACACATGCATATGTGCATATGTGTGATATAAGTTTTGGACTCTCGCAGGCGATTTGTAACGGCTGCTGTGAGAGCAGATATGTATGTATGCATGTGTGAGTGTGTGTGAGTTTATGTATGTTTGTACATATGTATGCGGGACGCACAGGACTCGCGCATGCATCTGACAGCAACTCAGAAGTTCATCTCCATATACACTTATACATATGCATATATACTTTTCTGTATTTTTGGGTTTCGCCTTGTTAATGCAACTGGCAACTGTTAACTAATTACAAAAGGCAAATGAAAGTTTTGCGTTTTACAAAACGGGAAACACAGTTTGTTGTGGGGGGTGGGGGGGATAACTGTAGTAGCACACACACACACATACATATATTAAATCAAATGCACACATGCATTAATCACAGTTATGTCTGCTCAATGACAATTATTGCTCAACTCTCTTTCTCTCTTTTGCATTCACACCTCTTCTAAGTCTTCTTCTTTTGATGCTGCTGCTGTTTGTGTTCATTCCTTTGTTTGTGCATTTACTTTATTTTATATTATACTACCTAACAACCTTCTTTCAGTTGGCGCTTTCTTTATTTTTGCACTTTCACTTTTTGCCCGGCCTGCTGCCTTCCCAGCAGATTTAGAACAATTCTTGCATTTTTTATTTTCAAAAACAGTTTTTTTTCTCTCAACCCCCCCTTCTACTACTTTTTTTTCTTTCTTTGTTAAGCTAGCACATGTATTTAAAATAAAGCAAAAGTGCTGAGCGAGAGAAAATATCAAAGTGGTCAGTGACGACAAAAAAAACCAAAAAAAAACAACGTGAAGAGCATCGTATCACATTTGCCGGTAGCGAAAACAATGCTGGCCATTCTTTTATGCACATTATTTACTACAAATGTGATGTTTCTTATTTATGTTTTTTTTTTTTTTTATTCTTGTACACCTGTCCCCGTTTACACGATACTCGTTCGAATAAATTTCGAAAATATCTGAATTTGTTAAGTTTCAGCAGGTATTTTTTGAAAACATTTTCGATTCTATTTTTGTTTTCATTTTTAAAATAAGTTCACTAAAGTTTCTGGATATGTTTTACCCTTGTTCCATTTGAATAAAATTTATTTATTCAATAAATGACTTTATTGCGCAGTTTTTTTTCGTTTTACACTGTTTTATATAGGAAAAAACAAAGATTTAATTTTACACGGATTTGTCTGTAACCTATCTTCAGTGTAAATCGGGGGATAGGTGTTTAACAAAATCTGTACATAATTTTTTTTATTTTTTTATTTCTTGTTGAACTTATATGAATTGTTGTTAGCTTTGTGAAGTGCACTGTATTTGGCAGCCGGCACTAGGAATCTTTAACTTTAGTATGCACAGCCGAGAGAGAAATAAAAAATGAGGGCGTGTAGAAGTGTGTGGGAAAGGGAGAAAGGGAGAAGGGGAGAAGGGGAGAGGTGTAAAGAGAACGAGCGCGCGTTGGAGCACAAAACATTTGCTGCGTGGTGTAAACTTGACTTTGAAATTTGCCTCATTTGCACTTGCTGCATTTGCACCTGGCACGCAAAGGCGTCGTCTGCCAGCGTTGCCAGAGTGCCAGCAACAAAATGAATGAGCCGCTGCCTCAGCTCCCCCCCTACACTCCTACCCCTTCCAGCCCAGCAGTAGCAACTTGGAATGCGTTGAGACTTTCTATTATTTATGGAATATTTTTTTTTTTACGTTTTTCTCTTTGCAGATTTAGTTAAACATGAAGAATACTTTTGGCACACTGAAAACAAGTGGCGCTAAAAAGTAAAAAAAAATAGAAGAAAAAGATGGAGAAGGAAAAGAAAATGGCGAGGGTGTCGAGAATTATGCGAAGGCCAAACTGTTGCATGCTTTTCGGCGTTTGGGGCATACATAAAAAATGAAATGAACAACTACAAAAACAACAACACAACAAAAATATGTATGCATAAATAAAAGTAACGTAACCGTCACAAAAGTTTTTATGCAGTTACAGATTGAAATGAATGATAGCAAACTGGTTGAGAGAATGAGTAACTGAGTATCTGGGTTGATTTCATTATAGGAAGAATGAAAATTTCAATCAACTTGTTAATGAAATGCCGCTTAATTCGCCGAGTGTGTGTGTGTGTGTGTGTGTGATAATCAGCAACCGGTTATAATTGTATATAATATGTATGTACATATATACATATGTACATTTTTGAAACTTTGCTTTGCATATCAATTTCTAATGTTAGATGGGCTTATACAAATTGGAGTTTTTACATGTTAGGACTTATGCGCCTTGAAGGTCATTGCTACTATTAAATAGATAAATACATACACACACACACACCATTTATGTATGTATTTGCATATTGCACGTGCTTGCACTTTTACTTTGCACTTGCCACATTTTTGTGAGCTTTTTATTTGATATGCAAGGAAGAGCAAAACATAAAAAGAGAAACACAGAAGAAATGCAATCTTTGCCGCGTCTGGTCCCAACAACTGCCACAAAGGGGGCGATTGTCTATTTGTGTCTTTGTGTGTGTGTGTGTGTGTGTGTGTGTGCGTGTTTTGTGTCTGTGGCCCACTGAAGGTTACAAAGTCTCTCTCTTTAACCTAGAGACACCTTAGCCGCGTTGCCAGATTATCATAAGTGCAATGTAAAAGGCAAACATGCCGTCGGCACTGAGAGCACAATGTAAAACTATTGCATTGTTATCGATTGCATTACATACTTATGTATTTACATAAGTAATCGCGATGTTAAATAGTAAACAAGCTGCTGCTGAAGGCCGGCAATTCAGTGAGCTATGTTAAGTGTTTGTGCGTGTGTGAATTTACATACTATATGCAAAATGCATGGAAAACGGAAAGTAAGTGAAGCAAGTGTAAATGCAATATATAAAAGTGATAAAATAGTTAAACGGCAGCGAAATTAAATCAACTGCAGCATAACTGTAAAACTTGCAAAGCCGCATAGCAGTAAAGATCACTCTCACACCTGCTCTTACTCTCGCCTTCCAACTGGACTGAAGAATGCATGCTGTCAGAGTACTATTGGAAAGTATTGGAAATATAAGAGTGTGAAAGAGAGTGTATGCAGTTATGAATGCTAAACAGTTATGCTTATTCGTATCTGCTTATGGTATGAAAAACTTTATTTGAAACTTTAATTATTTTACAATTTGATTGCTCGGTGATTAAATCGAGGTGTGTGATTCGCCGCAAAATTGTTTGCTGGCGATTAATCAACTGCAATTGCTCGGCCCATAAATCATAGCAAGCAACAACTAACTGTTCTCGTTGTTGTTGTTGTTGTTTCGCATGCGTCGACAGCTACTGACCCAAAGCCGAGCAGCGTCGCGGTCGTATTCAAATTTTTATACGACGATGGGCACGAACTGAACGCACGCGTAACCTTTGGCCGTTTTTGCCTACTCGTTCCACGCTTGCTTCGTGCTCTTCTTGATGGTGTTGTTCTTGTTGTTGTTGTTGGCAGTCGCAGTTGTCACATTTCACAACCCGATTTGCAGCTTAGTGTAGTCGGGTTCCTCCCCACATTTCCAGTCTGTATGGATATTTTGACCATCCCGTTGCTGGACAGGGGTCACTTGCGGTATTAAATATTATGAAGAGGGTCGCTCAACTCATTGCTAACTTGATTTATATGAAATCAGCATGCACACACACACATATTGTACATGTACATAAGCTTTTTATGTATGTACATACATACATATATAGAGAGAGATGGACAGGCTTCTGTGGGCAGCATGTGTCACGCCCAGCACTTGAATCAGTTCATCAACGTCGCAATGGCCGCGTCAGACGTCAAAGGCGGGGTGCAGGGTGCAGAGTTGCCGAGTGTTTTTGCTGTTTGCTCTCTGGCTTTAATCAAAAGGGTTGTTGGTCTTGGTAAAAGTGTAGAGGTCATTTCTTGGTCAATTCCATTGCTTAATAAAGTTATTGAACTTGTGCACAAACAGACAAGCAAATATACAGTAGTGTCTGGCTATAGTCAACTGTTTAAAGTTTCGCTTAAGTTTATTTGAATTAAAAGATTTTTTATTTATCCCAAAATATGATTATGAAACTGATTTTTTTTTTGAACTTAAATATAATTACTCGATTTATTGTTCAGGATCTCTTAGCTTAAATATTTTTAAAATTTTATTTACTACTGATTTTTGATTTTCATTTATTACATTGTATATTGTAAATTGTTATTTGTTGTTTCACCTGCTTCGCTTCAGTTTACAATCAATATGAAAAGTGCGCCGAATACATCGAGGCAGGGCATCATTTTATTGGGCCATCGAAGCGTGCAATAAATGTCTGCCAGGCACACTGACAACGGGGCAGAATCATCATCGATTCCTTGTCAATGTATGTATGTATGTGTGTGTATCCATTGAGAGGCTGTCTGCCACCGTTTGGGGCAAGTGTTTCTGCCTTATGCGATTCTGATGATGTTCGATGCGAGCAGCCCATCAATCTGCGCATAATGGCGACTGGATAATAGTGTTTGTTTTCATCCTCTTCTTCTTCTTCTTCTTTTTTCAAGTATGCAAAGGTATGCAAAGTACACACACACACACACACACACACATACATACACTGATACGAATATCCACACACTTTGTGCTTGTTTTTACTCTAAGTGTGTGGAATGTAACTGAACTTTGACATCAATTATGTGACGTTTTTTTGGGGAACAAATCCATTTTTACTTCAGCTAATAAATTCCTTGGAATTTTATCTACTTAACTTATTTACTTTGAATTAAAATTTACTAAATTAAATAATTCATAAATAGCTTTATTATTTTTAACTATTTTTTTTTAATTTCATTTCTAGCTCACATTTTACATTTGTTAAGTTGTAAATTTTGTATGGAATTTCAAATCTTTCTAAAAAATTACCAAAACTAGATTTCTCAAATGTTTTTTTTTTGTTTACTTTGTAACCAAGTTTTCAATGCTTACACCTTCCTTCATCTTTTCATTTGCATCGTATACTCAGAGTATTTTAATCTTCGGTGCTTTCGTTCATGAACATTTAATTTTCAAAATTTGTTAAGGGCAACGCGGCGTATACGCGATGTTGGCAATCTGTTATGTCGAACAACGACTTCGAGGCTGTTTTTATCTTTGTGTATATATTTTATATGCTTGATTGTTATTGTTTGCAACATAACGGAATTTTGAGTTATCCCGTTGCGGCTCATGTGCCACGCAATTTTTCGGCCGCAATTATGGAGTGTATATGTATGTGTGTGTGTGTGTGTGTGTGTGTGTGTGTGTGTGTTTGTACTAGACCATCATCCATGCTACGTACGCATAATATTACTTATAAATAAGAGCGCGCCCATCTAATTTGCATAGAGTACGCGCCCTACCAACACACACACACACACACACACACACACACACACATACACCTAAAAAGGAAAACCCGGCGGCTTCGGGGCAGATGTTTTCGCTCACGCCAAATTTGAACCCGAACCCGAACTCGAACCCGAAACCCGTAACCCCTAACCCCTCCTTACCGAATAAAAAGTAGAAAAGTGGAAACCAGGTGAAGAATACTTTTTGCGATTTTTGCCAGTTAACGGTTAACAAAGATTCCTAGGCGCCCCCTGTGGGCAAGTTGCAAGTTCATTTCATCTGTGAAAACTGACACATGTCAGGAAGAAAGCATAATTATTCCTAATATTCTAAAGTTATGTTAAGTTTTTATGAAATTCTCAGTCGCTGAATGACTTTTGAAATGGAAACTTAAATTAGGTCTATAATGATTTTAATGCATTACTAATATATTTTGTAGGATAAAAAGATAAAGCAAATGGATATACAGTGAAAGCTCTCAACAACGGACACTCATAGTTCCCAAAATTTTTTCCGCTGTTGGGAGCTGTCCGCTTTAGAGATAGGACAAAATAAGTTGAATAGAAAAAATATCCCATTTGTCCGTTAATAGGAGTTGTCCGCTAACGAGAGCGTCCGTTGTTGGGAACTTTCACTGTAGTAGAAAAAGTGCAGTCCTCTTTTGTTGTTGCAATTGCTACGAAGCTTATTTTTGTATACAGCAGCTTACCATAAACCCCATGCGAAAGACAAAGATAGCAGCTATAAATTGTTAGCATGCACAGTTATGTTTTTTCGATGTTCGCTCATTCTCCGACCTTCGCTGCACAATTTGTTGTTGGTTTTGCTTCAAGTAAGCACAGTACAAAAGCTTTGTGTATTTAATGTGCGACAATTCGGGAAGTGATTATTGATATGAAAGTGCATTTTAGAATTTTTTTTAGTGTACAGGATGATTGTTGCTTTGAATGTGTTTGTGTATTTCTTTATAAGCTCACTTTAAAAAGTCCTGCTTTAAATGTTTTGTTTAAAATAAAAAGCAGCGCAGAAATTTAAGCCAAATTATTGTCAAAACAAGGTTATCTTTTATACGATTAAGAAACCAAAGCTTTGTATAAAGCTGGCTTAACTATAAGCTTAGATAGTTTTAGAGATATTTTATTTTAGCTCGTTATTTATGCTCTTTTTTTTAAATTTGAGCTTAACAGAAAAATCATTTAAGCAATTTTTACTCAGATTTCCTACACTTTAATATATTTGAAGTCTCCAAAATGAGAGTTTTTTTCATGGAACTCCATCGATTTAATCTCATTTAGCTTTAAGCCGCTAACAAGCTAAAATCGTTATGGAAAATAACAAAGCGTGCTATTTCTTTGTTCCATAATTGATTTGAAGATATTTCATCTTTGATTTGTTAACTCCATATCAAGTTTATAACATGATTTCTTTGCATTTGACTGCTTTGCTTGGTCGTGCAGCACTTTGTCGCCTTTTGTTGTTGTCTCTATGTATATGTGTCCTCTATATGTGTGTGTGTGTGTGTGTGTGCGTATGTGGGTGTGTGTCCTTTTTGTGCTCAGCTTTGGGTCTGGCAATGGCAATGGCTGCTTTTGCTCTTTCTGCTCCTTGCCCAGGATACTGAGAGGATGCGAGCATAATACATATACATATACATATATGTTTATGTATGTATGTATGTATGTATGTGTGCAGAAGAGTCATGTATACATGTGAGGGTTGTACATACATATGTATATGTATACACATATGTACACCCATGCCTGCATGTGTGTGTGGTGTGTGTGTGTTTGTGTATAATTGAGTATCAGTTTAGTGCCTGTGCGAAGGAGGTGGAGAGAGAGGGGAGAGGGGAGGGGGAGAATACGGCGATGACTGCGACTGAAAGCAGCCAAAGTTTTATTAATGTTGGTGGCTTCCCATCCGCTTGAGGGGGGGGTGGGGGGGAGTTTGGCTTTTTTGTTGATTTAGCTGCCAGGCAACATAGGAAAGGGGGGTGGGGGAGAGAGGGTTTTGCAGTGGGTTACAGTTTCCGTTTCGAGGGGGGTTGGGTGGGGGGGGGAGGGGGAGGGGGTTGGTTGCAAGTGGCATAGCCAACGGCTCCTTTTGGTGGCTCTACTCGCGCATTGTCTCATTTATCATGTGCACACACACACACACACACACACACATGTCCTGGACAGAAAGAGAGCAAGTGAGTGAAAGGAGAGAGAGAGAGAGAGAGAGTTTGGGGGGTTGGGTGTTGGAGGGGGTAAATGTTATCAGTGCCATTTGCAAAAAGCCCAAGTGGAACCAAAGCGCTGCTGCCTGGGAACCGATTGCCAACATCAATATACATGTACGCATACACACACATGTGTGTGTGTGTGTGTGTGGGTGTAGGGGTTGTGGGTGTGTGAAGCGGCAGCAGGTAAGGTTTTGGGGGTTTTTTTTTGAGGGAGCTTGGCTCAACAAAGTTTATCTTTTCAATTTGCGTGTGTGGATGGCAGCTCACTGAGCTGTGTGTGTGTGTGTGTGTGTGTGTGTGTGTGTGTGTGTGTGTGTGGGCTAATGTATTTGTGTACTAGTTGGATTAGGGTTGCTGCTGAGTACATTTATTTGCGCTCTGCTCCTGTCACATTCGCTGCTTCAGTCGCAGTCGCAGTCGCAGCGTCGCTGTTGGCGTCGCTGCTTCTCGGTTTGGACAGCGTCCATATCAATCATGTGGCAGGGCTTGACAACTGGCTTTAAAGCTGCTAAAACGTGTGGGCGGGGTAAAGGCCAAAAATTGTTTGATAAATACATAAAAATAATGTGTGTCTTTAAAATTCATGATTTGATTTTAACTCTAAGATATTTCGATCAAGTATCGATAAAAAAAATTATTATTATCGATTGCTTGGTATAGCATTCCATTTTCATTAAAAAGCGCATATATGTTGTACCATATGCAAATGCTTTTTTACCAGGCTTCTTTAAGGTTCTCAAAAACAATCGGTAGTTTTTAAAACCAATTTCGATTGTTAATTGATTAGAGGAAGATAAAGCTTTACTCAAACTAAGTTTAACAAGTTTATAAGTAACTTGCTTTATTGAAACACAGAAATGTATAAGATAACAATGACCTCAATCAATTTTAGGTTCATAGCAAGTTTTCTTATTTGTATAGGAAAAGTTATTGTTCCTTCCTGATGGAATTTCGATAAATGGTCAAAAAACTACACAAAATTTTAATAAAAAAAACCCAGATTTAGTCTATGTTTACTTGCTAATCACTTTTCGATAAGTTATCGATAAACGAGAACTTATCGCTAAAACCAATTTTTAGTACGCTTTGTTTTGTATTATAACACAAGCTGGTTGCTTGTCATCTCTTAAGCTATCGATAACATATCGATATATGAAAATATTGATACAATTCAATAATAAAGCAACAATTTTGCTCAAATTTGAAAGGAATTACCTTACTAATATCGTTTAAAAGCTTAAATTTCAATGGATCTTTGAAGCATTGCAAAGTTGCAACAATGCCCAACACTGAATCAAAGAAGTTGCATATATGCAAACCATTTACACATACATACATATGCATGCATACATACATACAATCACAAATAACTCATTTACATTTTACGGCTTTACGAATTCATGTATGGTGTGGTGAGGGGAGGGGGTGGGGGGTGTGGGTGTGGGTGTGGATGGTGCGTGTGTGCGGCAAACTGGTTTGCGAACAGCGCCGATTGGACGCCATTGTGGCAATACTTGTAGATGCACACACACACACACACACACACACACATATACAATATGTATGACTGGATAATTTGAAATAAACGGCGACTAGTTTTGGGACCAACGGCAGCAATCCAACCAACAACAACAACAACAACTGTGCCCCACCAAAGTTGCACCACGAAGCATGCACCCTGTGGCGCATTCATTAGCGCATGGTGGATGTGGATCGGGTTTCGGTTGCGGATGAGGATGAGGATGCGGATCCGGATCCGGATGCAGATTTGGCCTCGTTCTCGCTTCGTTGTTTCGCATAACATCCAAATCTTCCCCCCACCACCCACCTTGCAACAAACAAACATTGCGCTGTACAAGTTTTGGGTTCGGCAATTTATGGTTAGAAATTTTTGCATATGGGACGCCAGAAACCTCCTTTAAATACCCTTCTGCTAGTGAAATTTTTGGTAGCTTTCAAGTGTGCTACAAACACACACACACACACACACACACACACACACACACACACACATACATATGTATGTACAGCAGGTGGAGGCAAGCATCGTTAATGCCGCTTTTAATTGGCGCACACAAACAGTGTACAGGGGGGGGGGTGGCGGGGAGGCGGGGCATGTGTGTGTGTGTGTGTGTGTGGTAATTTAACTGTTAGCTGCGTCGCTGGCGACCAAAGTTTATGGCTAAGTACGAATACGAGAGCACGAGCATAGAATTGCCAGAGTCCTGCCACAAGTGTGGCGAGGGGAGGGAGGGAAGGAGGGAGGAGGGTAGATTTTCAAGTATATAGGAGATACATGTGTGTGTGTGTGTGTGTGTGTATGTGTGTGTTTAGGACGCCGTCGTCGTCGTCGTCGTCGTTGTGGTTGTCGTAGCTCCTCCTAATTGCAAAGCCGCAGCCCGTTCGGTAGCTAGCAATTGTGGCTGGAGTGGGCGCATGTGTGGGTGGGTGGGTGGGTGGTGGGCGGGGGGTGTGGCAATGTGGCATCGTGTGTGTTCAATAATGCGAGAGCTTCTCCGTTAAGTGTCTGGCAATATGCAGCAAAAGGGTGTGGCCATTATAATGAATTAACTATTTAGCATATATTACTAATTTATCGATTTATCGATATAAATCGAATTAATCAATGGCGAGTGGGCAAGGCTGTCACTTCTGCTAAGTCAAGCAAAGTTTGTGAATTAGGTAAGTTAACTATCTTGAATCAATAATCAAATGAAATCGATTATCGAAATCGATTGGTGGGAGTTTTTTTTGTTAGTTTAAACAGCTTTCGAAGCTTATCGATATCCAATATACTAAATATCATGTATTTTTCCTCTTATTATTCTGTCTATCAAGTACACAATATTTTTATTCTTACGTGTCTACTTCTATTTTGTTGTTATCGAAGTTATCGATTATTGATTACCAGCTTATATTATTTTAACTTGTGTACAATAGCTTATATTCAATGCTGTCTTATATAAATACATATGTACATACATTTATTTGCAGCAATTAATTAATAAATGAAAAGAGTTGTCATTGCATTAATCGATATCACAAAATCAATGCTTTGACAACACATTTCTTTCATATCGAATTTTACACTTATTGCGCTCTTAACTCTTTTCTTTTTTGTTGGTGTGCCATTTAATGGAGATGTCAGCTTTGGCTGCGGTCTTGTGAGCTCGCTGATAACGATAACGATAACACTGCGAAAATTGTCAATTGGCATGTGAGCTGTTTCGGGTGTGAAATTGAAATTTCACAACGCTGACATTTATTGACAAAGCCTTGATTAATGATAACCATCTCTTTTCACACTGAGCTACAAAAGGATGCGCCTCGCACATGACTGACTTACTATGCGTGTGAGAGTGTGTGTGTGTGTGTGTGTGTGTGTGTGTGTGTGTGTTCGTATTAAAATGAGCAAAAAGAAAACACAAAATGTAAAGTAGCAGCAGAAAAAAGGAGTAGCTCGTTAGAATTTTGTGACATAAATCAAATGGCAGCATGCTCATCCATCCATCCATCCAACCAGAGCATCCATTTCATCCATTCCACCCAGAGGCATATGCATCATCATCATCATCATCATGATGATCATCATTATTGGCATTCAAATGCGCGTGTGCAACATTATGGAAGGAACCGCGAAATATCTATTGACAGTTGGGTGTCATGTTTATCCGAGGTTGTTATCCCATTTTGGCAACATTGCGATTTATGGCTGAATATATTCCGAATACGGGGCGATAGATAGTTACAGATAGAATAGACATTGAATAGATACAATGCGCATTTTGCATTTGCTACTTCTTCTTCTTCTTTTTTTTTTTGTTTTATGAGATTTGTGTGTCAAATTTCCATTAGGCATTTCTGTTTCGCATTTACCCTTTACACCCTTTTTTTTTTTTTTTTTTTTTGTAGCTTGCAACAGGACATGCAAATGTCAGGAACGCTGATTGCACGAAGGGTTAACGTCAGGGTAACACAATCTCTCTTTACGCTTCCTCATTTTTTTGTTTTTTTTTTGCTGATTTGCAATTTTTTTGATTTTATATTTTACCCTTATGGCTGGCAGCAAATTTATATTTCGGTTTACGTTTTCGTTTTTTGTGTGTGTGTGTTTGATAATTTATTATTTTGTAAGCATTGAAATGTGATTTTTTGTGTGTGTGCTGTGTGTTGTTTAAAATCGAACAATGAAAGTTGATTTACATACCGAAACGATGGCTGAATGAGAGTTCTTCTTCTTCTTTTTCTAGCTGTTGTTGTTGTTGTTGTTGTTATTGGTGGTTCCAGTTGTTGTTGTTACCCTTTTGCTTACTGTGTGGTAAGTTCGGCACCCCCATGGACTCTCAGCTCTTAACTCACTTCGCGACAGGACGTGCTGCTGTTCGGTGTTTTTACGGTCATGTCGTGGGTGGGGTGGGGTGGGGCAAGGGTTTAGCATGTTTGGCACAACCAATATTTATTGGCACTGCATCTCCTACATACATGTACATGTACATGTACATATATGTAGAAAGTCAGGCAGATGAGCGAATTGTTGCGATTTTTATGCGTCAACATTCGCACTTGATTAGAATTATTGATTGCGTATCCAAATTGCCAAGCTATCTGTTCACGAATACGAATACAAAGCAGCAGCTGTATCTGTATCTCTATAACTCTTACTCTGTCTGTCTGTCTGTTCAGGCAATTTAAATTTTGCAATCTGTTCACGCTTTGACACAAGAACCTTGTCGAGTCAATATGTGTGTGAATTCATGAAAAGCAAATCGAAATTTATTGCTACTAGTTCTGTTTTGGAGGTAATGAGTTTCTTCTCCTTTTTTTTCTATTCCTTCTTTAGTTTGATTTAAATTTATTAGAAATGCATATTTTTAACATATTTATTCTTAGTTTCGCAATCTAATCAATTTTGTAGATTGAAGTGCTTAGCTCATAGGTAAATTGTATGACAGGCGAAACAAGTCAAAAACTGCAACTGTAATACCCGCAAATACAGCAAATACGGTTATGGGAAAGGGGTGGCAAAGAGGACACTCAAAACCTATCCGGAAAATGATAGTTGAGTAGATAGGTCTGTTTGTCAGTTCGTCGAAAAGCGCGTCCCTCAAGAAATGTTAATCAGAACCCCTTTCAGAACCGAACGTCGACCATCCCGACCCCTCTCTGACTGATGAGGTTAGGCACTGTGTGTGTGTGTGTGTGTGTGTGTTGTTTGCATATGAATGTGCCGTTTGTTGCAAGTATCTCTCTGTCTATCTGCCTCTAACGGATGCAGCTCTCGAATTTTGATTGTGAATACGCGGATTAAGGTATTTGCGCACGTATAATTAATTGAACCGCACGGCGCTACCGTTGCACGTGTCTACGTGTCTGGCCAACCAACCAACCAACAACAAAAAACAAAACAGAAAAAAAAGAGGTTGTCACACGGACAAATTTTGCGGTTGGGCCGCACTGCGGGAGATGTGCATCAGCCTCTAAAAATCTCATCCGAAATTTGCATTGCCATGCAAATATCTGCGCAGCTGAGCGTTAAGAATGCGACACTCTGGATTATTAGCCTGGTTGGGTCTGGACGGTTCTGGTCTCGAGACTGTGATTGAAGCCAAATCACGCACTTCCACATTGAGATACATTTTAATGAGCCTCATTGCAGCAATGTAGAACGGAAGGCAGCTCAAAATATTGCATTAAAGATTATGAAACCAACAATAAGTGGAACTACCGAAAGAGTTGATTGCTAGCATGGAGGAACTACCAGCTAACAAATGAATATAAGAGGAACTACCATCAAAAAAATGTATAAAGACTTTGAAAACAAACAAAACAGAATGTTTGATTACAATTGAGGAACTACCAGTGACTAGTATTAAAATTAATTAGAGGAACTACTTAAGGAACTTCCAGTGAAGCTTTTAAGAGCTGGTCTTAAGGTCTTCCAAAGAAAACTTTTCAAAGAAACAAGCGATAAAATCTATGGAAAAACAACCTAGCACGCTAATGAAAAGGTTGCACAAATAAGAGTAATGGGAGTACCGAGGACCACGAAAACCAAAGGCGAACTACCGAATGGACTTGATGACTTTCTAGATAAAAGTGTATCTTTAGTGAGGTATTACCAATGTTCTCAAACTACATAAACCAGGTTTCTTCTTAAATTTAAGCTACTTCCATAGAACGGACAAGTAAGTTAAAAAGTAAGGTACTTCCATTCAACCATGTTCCCTAGCATACTTGTAAGCAGGCAAATGAGAAAAACCCCTAGCTTGAT